>LR990982.1:4005802-5328570 GCA_905163465.1 Craniophora ligustri
GCATATAGCCTAACTCCGGGCTATTAAAGCTGTTTTTGAGAGGAAAGCAATCTGACAGTTTTTTTTATCTCGGAACCATCATACACATCGGCATTAACTAGGTATACCGATAGGATGTTTCTAAACGAACTGGTATCACAGTACTATTGTATAATTTTTGCTGACCACCCATCAAGTCTGTGTACACGGAAAGCCATAATAAAAATCTCAGTGTTTGTCGCTGAACTCCTCCGAAACGGCTAGACGGGTTATTATGAAATTTTGTATGTATATTTGCTAGGTCTGAGAATCGGTCGCAGGCTATTTTTACACCCCTAGGTGTGATAAGTATGTCCCTCACCAGACTTTTTTTTAAAATTATTTTTGTAATTTTTTTGTAATCTTTTATGATTTGGCATTAAAATACTTATAACTCAGAATTGTCACTATTCTACCACCAACCCCTATAATGTGGCAAAACAACGTTTGCTGTGTCAGCTACTTATAGTTTTCATACTTATTTTCGTTTTGAGGTTCAAAGTAAACTAATATAATTATTATAAAGACATAATTTTTTTTTCTTATTAAGTATAAATAATATACTCATATGACAAATATAATGCAATAATACAATAAACATTTAAAAGGGTAGGTATACCTGCCCAAAAAGTTTGGAACGTCGCAAAACAACCAATTATCTCGTAATTGGCTTGTTTTTGATTACTTTTTTAATGTTACTGGAATTCAGCATGGTAATAACAGTAAGACAGAAAAAAGACTGGCATCTTAGTGGCGTGACCAGTGGACTGTGAAGTCAAAGGTCCTGAGTTCGATCCCAAGACACGCACCACTGATTTTTCGAAATTAAGTATTCATAGCATGCTCAAACGCTGTAGGAAAACATCGTTATGAAACCTGCATGCCTGAGAGATGTGCTCGATGGTCTCATGGTGGAATAACTGGAATGAGAGGAAACCCGTGCCCAGCAGTGGGACGGTAACTAATATAATAATAATAATTATTATTTTATTTCTCACCACAATACATACATATAAAGATTTCATTGGAGAGGTACTGTACAATATTATAGTGGTAAGTTATTTTACTTTATTTGGGTTAGTATAGTAGAAAATGTCTAGATGTGTTGGTGCATGGGAGTGTGGGTTGTGTGTTGTGTATTGTGTGTTGTGGTTTTCTTCAAGAAGAATGTTAGATCAGGGTAGCAATAACATTTTCTGTTTCGTCATAGTTCAACTCCTGAAGCCAATTTTTTACCTTCATCTTGCATTTGATCGTAGACAGATTGTAGACTGATAGCGTTCTGTTTATCTTGTTGTAATATGGGTTGATGATGATAATATATTGGTGCTATTGGGGCTGTAGCTGTACTTATTTAATATTTTAATTTAGTAATATGGACCAATTAATAAAAACAGTGGAATATTTGCAAACCATTTGCAACGTTCCCAACTTTTAGACTGTACTATTGGTATCCCAAGCTGGTTGCCCAAATTCCTGAATGACAACGAGAACGCACAAATAAAATTTAGGAACCGTATGATCTATATATCTTGAGTATGATGACCCGATTAGATAGGGTTCGAATCCCTGTAGGGGAAATTTTGGGATGGAAAATTGTGGGATGATGATAGACATTTGTATGTGAGTCATGGATGTTTCTATATATAATTTGGAAGTATTTACAAAAACATATATCTATGTAAAATTAACTACCTAGTATCCGTAACACAAGCTGTTGTTAAACTCAGAACTACATAGATAGCCCGGCTATATTACATATTATTATTATTATAATTATAGCCTCGCTAATCGCTAGCTCAGCTTCCACTGTCCCCAATCCTAACTCCTAGATCTTATCTCCACTTCAGATCAATTAGATCGATAGCACCACACTTTGACAGCCTCCAACTTGTCACAAGTTTGACAGATTTGACAGTTTTGACAGGTCTGACAGTGTCGTGACAACAGCGCGCGAGCATGTAAGCAATTAATGTTACATGACTTTAGACGCGCATACGTCTTTATATGATGGTAAGTAACGGTTCCCGCGGCCTGGAAATGGATGGCTGACTAAGGCAAAAAAAAGAATAAATAGAATATGGTTTTTAATTGCAAGCTTATGTGAGTTTGTAAAGAATTAATGTAACATGCTACTTATGTGTATAAATCGTGTTGTACATCTCTATAGTGATAGTAAGTAAATAACATTATGGTTTGGAAATGGATGCGCGGTTAGGAAAAAAAGGAAAGAGTATTTTATAGCATCCTTAATGTGTTATTGATGTTAATTGCAGGAAGTTTTAATTTAAAATTAGCAAGCGTCCACTCCCCTTTAAGGCAAAATGGATGAGGCATGAATATGTAGTATGTGGTGTCCTACAGTTTCTGCTTATCCTCAATAGATGAAGGCGTAAATATCATCATCAACCAACTTTTCGCACTGCTGGACCTGAGTGTCCTCTCATTTGAGAGAGATGAAGCTATAGTCCACCACGCTAGCCTACTGCGGGTTGGGAGACTTCACATGCCATTGAGAGAATCTCTCAGGCATCCAGGTTTCCTTACGTCGTTTTCCTTCACTGTTTGAGTATGTTATAAAAACGTAAAAAACATATTATTTTACAGTGAATAAATATAAATAAAAATGTACCTATTATTTAAACAATCATTGCCAGCATAAAATTCAATTTTTTTTTTGCAAAAATTCAAAATTCGCCACTTCTAAGCTTACAATACTAAGACGGTGCGAGCAAGATAGAAAGAGCTTTCTTCGGGATAAGAAAGAGAGAGATTACAGAGGTCATAGGTGGACGAGTGAAACCAATATACAGAAACTGCGTGAGTGTGAAAGGGATGGATTTTGCAAAAATTATAAGAGAAATTCATAGATTATTTGAAAGCAGAAGTGTTTTAGATAGTGATGGAACGAATGGGATAAAATACATTCTACTATAAAATGAATAATACACATGTATATTGCTTACATTATATATAAGTACTATTAATTTATCAAATATACTAAATTACTGATATAATAATAATATAAATTAAATTAAATAATATTGAAAAGATGGCACAAAAGTTTTGACAGTTTTTTTATGTCATATTTATATATCATTGACTATTAATGTTTCTTTTAAAAAATTCGCTGCCCAACACTAAAATATAACACAAACGCCCAGACCCGGAACAATTATTGGCTCCTTGCGGTAATCAAACCCGCACCCCGTAACGCACAAGCCGATCGCTCGGCTACTGCGCCAATCTAGTCCTCAAAAAATTTAAATTAATGATTCCAAAAATACTAAATTCACCAAGCTATTCTCAAAAAACAATAAATCATACTCTCTAAAACCATAACCTCACTTTTTTCTTACGACAACGGGTAAAAATCCCGATGTTTCACCCATTCACAAGCATCATTTAATTACGTAAACATGTTCTTAAAAATGTTCAAAAACATGCGTTATGTTGCCTGTTTACAATTTCAACTAATCAAACTACTTCAGATCTGAGATTGAACAAATTAGGCAAATCTCAAACGATCCTGTGCATAATCTTTGACAGCCGAACTTCACGAGAAAGGGACGGCGATACTCCAGAATGTGAATGTTGGAGGGAGAACGCACGCTTCGTTTAGACCACCCAAGTTGAGGCTTGGCATTCAACAAACTATTCAAGCGCGCCATTATATTCTTGATAGTTTTTTTTCTTTATAATATACGTATATACGAAATTTTGATAGGTAATCAAAATTAACAATTGGCAAATTAGTTTGCATTGGGTTTGATTCCGATTGGGAATTTCCTACGTAATTAGTATATTGATGGATGGTACAATATTGTAATTCGTGCAGACTCTCGAGTAACGCGTAATTAATAAATTTTCTTTAAAAAATATACAATATTTATAACAACTTAATTTTAGGATTCGTGCTCGATTGAGTGAAATAGTCTCTAATGTCATAGGGGACATGGCACCTAAAAACATACCGACGAAATGTGGGTGTACACCTCTGCCTATCATTGTGGCTGAATGGAAGGTTGAAGGAAAAACTTTGTACCCATTTCCTTAAAAAAAGCCTCACTCTGGTTTTTCTTCTATTTTGTTGGTGCAGTTACAAATAAACTAACGTCAACTCATTTACTGGGCACGGGTCTCCTCTCATTTGAGTGGGATTAGGCTATAGTCCACCACGCTAACCTACTGCGGGTTGACAGACTTAACACGTCATTGAAAAAATCTCTCAGGCATGCAGGTTTCCTTCGATGCAGGTTCGATGTTTTCTTTCACCGTTTGACTAAAAACTTTCTCGATGGTGTGTGAAGCTTGCCAAACTGCAGTAACCTTTCTCAAATGAGAGGAGATCCGTGCCCAGCAGTGAGACAATCAATGCGTCGATGAGAGACTTGAAACCAAGTCCAATTTAATTGGGAAAAGGCTCAAAGAATAACAGACAATGATTTTATCCCATTAAATTACTTTATGTTAATATACTTTAAATTGAACTACAAGTATCAAGCAAGTAGGTCGCAGTATTCGGGTTGTAATAGTCCAGAGGTTTGCACCAATATATTTTTTGATCTCAACCAATGATTGTTGGTACTTGTTCACAACGATTTAGAGTGGGTACACACGGGAGGAAAACCTGTATGGACCCTACATATATTTCATGTAAGTATAATGTATAAGAAACGCAGAGTAGGTACATTTTAATATCGCTTCTGAATTGCCGGCTTTAGTCTGTATTTGAAAATTTAGGAAGTAAGATGGGACTATTAGTGCAAACACTAAATAAAAAAAATAAGAGATTGAGTTGTGTGAAGTATGCAAATGATTATGCAACAATATGTAGATCTCCATCCATTAACCTATCGCATCATTCCCTCAATGCTGAAAATCGTGACTACTATATCTTTAGAGGACGACTGCATGCTATCCAATACGCTAGAAAAAGAAATTCTTTAAATTCCAAAATCGAATTCTCACAGTAAACGATCGATAAACGACTGTTACAATAGTACCGCCACGTGATTTCTAAAAAAACAAACGCTTCTTGCCCGCCGCTTCTTGTTGCCCGTACGTTTCCGATCCACAATGTTAACTTAGCGCCTCTTTGGTACATTTTTAATCTCAACCACGTTGATGGCTGACTGATGAGGCGGATGCTGAGTGCGCCAGAATATCCAGTAGTTAATGGCCCTCATCCGCCAACAGCTTTTAAACCAAATGCTTTTTGGATAACCAGAAATGAAATGACAGCATAACCCGGTCATACAAAGAGGTACGACATCGCGCGACTTCTCACTCATATTGAGAGAGACTAGGAATGTATCTCCGCCTTCCAGAAGACCGCAGTGAAACAACACTAGTTGTGTTTCTGCGAGTGAGTAAGGAGTAAGGTTGCCAGAGCTCGTCAGCTTCAAACATTGGAATTCTGTTTGCTGTCAGTGTAGTCACTCCCCTAATTTAAAGAACTTAAGACGGTTTTAACATGGCCAGTAATGCGCTAGGGACATCAGGAACATCAAGGAACCCATCGTATTGCAAACGGCTATAGACATGGACTAAGAACTTGCGAAGTTTTGAGTAAGTTTTGCTACTGTCACTGAAATTACTGAACAAATAAGAGATGTAGCATACGTGAAATAGCCCTGATAAAGCTCCCATTCATAGATAGTAGATTGGGAAAATTTAAGCTACCCAAATTATTACGAAGGTCTCCGAAGACGAAATCAGACGAAGGCGCAGCCTAGTATCTCATAAAGGATTTTCGGAAATTTCAACTTATTGTAAGAAGGCAATGTAATATGGTTGCCCCATGGTACATTCATCCACATCATCATCTCAACCGTTAGACGTCCACTGCTGGATATAGGCCTCTCCCAAAGATCGCCACGATGATCGGCCCTGTGCCACCCGTATCCACAATACACTGACTTGTTAAAATGAGTTGAAATTTTTGAAAATCCTTTCCTTATCCTTATAATACTCCTGAAATGCCATATTTCATTGAAATAAAACTACTTCTTACGTCACGTCCGAAACGTCAGAATTAAAACAATCTCAATATACTGCGACAAAATTCAAAAAGAGTAGTTTTATTTCAATGTCTTACATTTTGGTCGATCCGGTAATCGAAACTAAGATCGTCATATCCAACAGCCACGGTTTCAACCACTAGATCAGAGGAGCTTCTGTCTAATGTAGTCTAAACTCTTTTAACCAAACGTTATTTTAGCGCCTCTCAGTTATCGTCGAAGTATGATTGATGTGGTTAACATTAACTACGATCAGTAACCGCTAATGGTTACTTAAACATCCGCCGGTTACTAAGTGGCTTCTTACTTTTATGATTGGTATTAAGTATTGATGTTAACTTCAATGAGTTTTTGTTAATATTGGATGAACTTGCGTTTCATTGCCGCGATAGTGTAGTCGTGGGTTTTTGGGTTCGGTTCTCAGGTCTATCTAAGTGTTAGTCAGTTTATTATATAGCAAAACGTATAAACATATAAAAATTAGAAGATGTATTAATGTGGACGAGACAAGAGTCGTATAGGTACAGGGATCGTAGCGCTTTTTGCATTCCGTGCTACCCCCATGGGAGTGTATGTATGTATAAAAAAATAATAGCTATTATAGCCTAATTGTCCGAGAATTTATCAATGGGTTTATGAAGTCTGCCAACCCACACTAAACTAGTGCGGGTAAAGTAGGTAAAGCTATAGCTTGAATCCCTCTAAAATGAGGGGAGACCCGTACCGTTTAGGGGCCCACTGCTGGGGCCACTAAATAGGTTGCGAATGATGATAATGATGGATCAAAGTGTATATTTCCGTATTTCTCTGCCTAGTGGTACAGACATGAGTGTGTGCTGTAAGCCCAAGCACTGATGCAAACTCCGAATGGCTATAAAGAATTTTATATAAAAATTACAAGGTTGCTTGACCCGAAAATGGTACAAATGGACTTTATGCTCAGCAGCGGCACTGGCGCCAATAAGGATCTCTGGATCCCGGATCTTGCTTTTTTTTTATTCCACAAGGGTGGCTAATAATCTTATGGCCCGCCTGATGGTTAGCGGTTACCGTAGCCTATAGACATTTATAACACAAGAAGTGTCGGCTGCGTGTAGCCGACCCTGTAGAAACCGTATAGGTTTCTTAAAATAAGGAAGTTACTAAACTGACAGCAAACGGAATTCCCATGTTGTCACAGTAGTCACTCCCCCAACGAGCTCTGGTAACCTACTCACTCGCAGAAATACAACTATTGTTGTTTCACTGCGGTCTTCTGTAAGGCGGAGGTACTTCCCCTGTCGGGCAGCTTAATTTGAGCGAGAAATCTCGCAATATCACTCATAAAGGGTCAAGGAAATGAGCTGTAATTCTTCCCTGATGATAGAGGAACTCTTCAAACCCTACGCATATTACTTCATCCCCGCTCCATCTCTCAATATGACGATGATGAAGGCATTTTGACCGTCTCGATTCTGAACCAACTAAATTCTTACAAAAGAAAAACTATCTTCCCTGACTTCACTCGGACACAATAGAGGAAGAAAAAGACGGCTAACAGGCATACAGCACGCCAAAGTCCAATAATCACCAATCACCGATCGCCAATCACCAATCACCAGTGTACAATCAATCCCCATGCGCCGTGCGATTAGTTGTCGACTCTGTCGCTATATAAACTTTATTATTGTTATTAATACCGCTCGTTTATTGCTTCTGGACGATTACAGTCGGGGTATAGTGGAGATTAGTATGGATAAGTCTTGAAGTCAGAGCTTCTCTGAGGGATAAAATAAAGTTTATCGTCAGAGGACAAAAGTTACCGAGATAGGTAAAATTATTAACAAGTTGAAGTAGAAATGGACTGGGTTCTCTTGGAGAACCGAAAACTGTTATGTGAAACGAGTTGGTTAGTAGAGACTGCAGTCTCACACTGACTGGATGTCATAAGCCAAAGATCAATCTGAGTAGCATTGCATGGCTTGAGACAGTTTAGCTCAGTGACAAGCCTCTAATCTTATTTTTAAGAAAATGAATAAAAGTCCATTAATTTAATTTTAAAGACCTATCATTTATTTTTCGATTACTTTTCTCTATTGAAATATTTTTAGTTGATTTTTTAGATTCAGTTATTTTGATTTAGTGATATTTCTAGGGAATCTATGATATTATAGGGAATCCACACTCTTGTGGATTCCCTATAATATCATAGATTCTATTCTCATTTAACTCTTTTACGTGTATTCGAAAGGTGGAATTTCTTTTTTAAATGTTATCCGTCTCATCCACGTTAGAATAGCGGTGCGCGGGCGCACGCGGCGGCCGCGTCGTGTGTGGTCTGCCAGTACGCAGGCAGTATGCTCTACTACATTTTAGTTTTCACAAGAATTTCTATATTTGGGAAAAATCTGAATGGTTCCAACATGATTCTAGTTAGAATGTAAGTAGTAAATAGTATTTTAGGATACGTTTATTCGAAGCAGTAATTAATATTAATAAAATATTGGTATAATTAGTCATTTTATCACTCACGTTTTAGCGCTAATTACTAGTACTGATAATTACTGATACAGACCCACTCGAATCTATCTGAAGTAGATACTAAATGCGTAATTAAAACTTATTCACTGAATTTAGTATCTAAAGTTTTCATGGGTTTCCTAGACGGTTATTTTTCATAATTTAATCTGTTTTATATAAATAAAATGTTATTGTTTGTATTCAATCTTCTACGGGAGACTAATAGGTTTCTGAGGAAGGTATGTAAATTTATTGATCAATTTTTACGAGAAAAGCATGAAAACATTGTCATTCAGAAACGAACAGGACTGAATGGAAATTGTCATGGTATATATATAATTCTAGCTCAGACCGCTTGAAACCCTTTCAATTTAATTAACAATACTAAAAGTTACGGCGTAAATCTAATCGCCAATGATTAACTGTCTGCAATCTTACTGACTTAAAAGTCTGTGTAGCAATCATAACATCACGATAGTCAGACAGACACCTCATCTACCTCGTCTATCTGTGATCATGGATGCTGTTAAAATCCATAATTTCGTGATTCAAATATCAATAAACCGCGTTAAAATCCGTCCAAAGTACTTATTATTTCAACCTGAAGTCCATATTATAATGTACAGTCCTCCACGCGGGGCTAGTGTGAGTTGTCAGACATATTTATGTCGTCAAGAAACTTATTCAGTTACTTACTATGCAGATCTCTTAAAATTTATAAAAAAAACATTTGGAAATTGTCCTAAGTGACTTTACTTTTGACTTCACTTAGGCTAATATATGTCATACTTTTCTTAAATCTTACTTATGTATTCATCTAACGAATAACTGAAACAATAAAATAGAGATATCACAAATACATACATATCTCGTACCAAGTTCCTATACCTAACGGAGAAATTATTACTGTTAAGTTAAGAAGACACAAATCCAAACTTTAGAGAAGTAGCGCATAGCGATATTTATCGCTAAAATTGAGCTGCCTGACTTAGGAAGTACCTTTGCCTTACAGAAGAGCGCAGTGATTCAACAATCGTTTTGTTTCTGCGAGTGAGCAAGGTTGCCAGAAATCGTTACGGGAGTGACTATTCTGACAGCTACCGTTTGCTGTCAGTGTAGTAATTCTCCTATTTTAAGAAACCTTAAAAGCTCCCTAATTTTTGGGGTTCTTTTTTATGGTGATAAGCGGGCAAACCAGCATGCGGTTCATCTGATAGTATGTAAGTGATCACCACCGCCCATGGACATTTTCTTTGTCTTCAAAAAAGGAATGAAATAATTTTAACAGAGTTGGCAACGCGCGAGAGTCGCCTAAGTAAGTGATCAGTAGCATCAGACGGGCCGTATGCAAGTTTACCACGCTCGTAAAAAAAACCTACTGAGCGAAACCTAATAACATCATACCCGACATAGGAATCAAACCCAATGAAGCAGTATACAAATATACCTTAACATTGCAATATAATATGTCTGTAAACATGACTAAATTCAAGTCATTTAGCATTGAGCTAATTGACTATTTTACGAATATCGTGATTTCATTTTATGATTATTTTTTGCAAAATCTTTTTTAATTTGCCTCGACGATGATTAATATATAAATGTGCAGTATCATTTTGAAATTCAATCATCATAATATTTTGAATATAATGGTTAACTTACCGACTTGACTTAACCAACCTATAAAGATAAATATTTTATTTGTAAACATGTATATACACACATAAACATGCAAGTACATGTTAAACATAATATAACCTATGTTTAGGTCCACAGTGTTTTTGTTTTATTTTTGCTTCCGGAGTCCTTCAAAAGGCAGGTCTCTTTCCTGAGGCAAACTCTTGCATATAACACACACCAAGCACACACACACAGGACACAGCTCCATCTAGTTCCAGATTAAGCAACGAGGCTCGTGCTACGGATACTACATGGTTGATATTTGACATAGTTTAAAAAAAACTTGAGAGGTGTTAAGGGACACCCGGATGGAACACAAAGTGTCGTTACAATTTTTCATCTTAATTTTTTCCGTCTAGCCCCCTTTCGCAACGCGCGATAAGGAACTTCGTTCCAAAATGAAATATATATATAGGTACATATTATATAAAGAAATATTCATGACTTAAAATGTCCATGCTCATCACACAAACATTTGCCCCTACCGGGCTTCAAACCTAGGACTCTTACCACAGAAAGCAGCCTTTAATGGTTCTACCCCACCTAAGTGGTCACGATCAGGGACGTTAAAGGAAGGTACCGGTTCCACTTATGAAATAAAATTGCGAATTCCTCTCTGCGACGTTTTAAGCAATTGTACATATCTTTACTTAGGAAAAAACCCAATGTTTCCGATTTTTGTTGACAAATTAGGGAATAATAATATTATAATCTATTTCAGAATCATATTAAATTCCATAGATACATAATAAGATTATTCAAGAAAATATAAAAATAATATCTATATCACTGAATTAACAATTCTAGTTTAAATTATTTTACACATTTTTCACAAACCACGATCTATTTTTTTAAAGGATCTTGTCTTGAGTAAAATAGGACTATTTTCCATCATGTTTTAATTGATAATAAATCAAAAACCAACCACCATCGCTACAGTTTCGAAATTATCACCAATTTGTGACTGTTTACTACTAGACGCCGATGTTTGCCGAGCGCTCCCGAAGTATGCCGAGCGTACCCGATGTTTACCGATCATGATCGACTTATGGGTACACCGTCAATATTTAATTTTTTCATAGAACACCACGACAAAGATATATTTGCGGTTGGGTTTCTAATAAAATGTTTGGATTTAGAACATTCGAAAGTGCATATTTAAATTTGTTTTCTAGAATGACGTTTACCAAGTTACATTTGCTGTTGGATTTGAAAATTGTTAGTTGTAAAAGTTTGTGTTTTAGAGTTGGACGACCGCAAAATTAAGTTTTGGTTTTGAGATGGTTGTCCCAATATTGGGCTAAGTTATGACTGGGCATTGTGGGTGTGATTATGACTGTTAAAGAGGTGAAAACGTGCACTAATATTTACAAACAGCATTAAATGTAGTTCACGATTTTCTTTTAGAAAGTATTAAGGGCAATAGGAGTACATCCTGATAGATAATAACATGATTAGCCGCCAATACGTTATTAACCGATTTCACAAATAGGGGTAGATTCTCAATTCAATTGTAATTTTTTACGCGATATAGTATTTTTTTGCTCATGGTAAGTCCCAGTACAATAATTCTACTAGGTAACGATTTAACTACTTTTTGCATAGATTATGATTAATTTATTCTAAAAATATTATTTATTTTCGCAATTATTCGTAATTTGAGCTATGGACTTTAAATCCCTCCTCAGATTGTGTCTAGTTTAATGTTGTTTGTTTTAAACTAAATCATATGACTATTGTTTCGTTTTTTTAAGACGATTTTTTTTTCAATTATGAGATTCTATCTATTGGGGGTCGAGACCATTGCTAAATTCAATGTGTTATGGGAAAATCTCATATTTTAAAAAAAAACTAAAATACTTTGCAGCACTTGAGCGTAACCTATGGTGTTGCAAAACGTCCATCAAGCTAAGCTTGTTTCTATACTTACTATAATAATATTATAAGGAAGAAAGTTTTGTATGTTTGTAACGAATAAACTTAAAAATTACTGGACCGATTTCAAAAATTCTATTAGCAATAGAATGCTACATTATCCGTGAGTAACATAGGCATAGTATATTACTAGAAAAAAAACCCTTGATGTTTATAACATGTGCGGAGCCGGGACCGGCCACTAGTGTGGTATAAAAACATATCGGAAAATCCGACTAACATTTTGCTCTACTCGGGAACTGACCTCGCAACCATCCAATGCCCAACCTCACAACAATCGGGTATGAGTTCTGTCATCACGTAACTTTAACGTGTATGTGTAACTCCAGCTCATAAATTGCTTCACGCCCGCTTCTGATGGATGGGGTCGGCTGAAAGATTTACTTAGTAGGTAATGCATCATCCAAATGCTTCATATTTAACTCTAGTTCCGACATGAGGGTGTTCTTGGATTTGTATTTAGTTTTCTTCGATGTACCTATTTATAGTATTTTTTTAACCGTATAAATATGAGTACATAGGTATTTTGTTTATGGATTTTTTTACCGGTATTATTATTATTTAATTTGGGATCCTTTACAGAATCCATGATAATGGATAGATTGCCGGCCAATTTATATATCTCTTTTTTTAATCTACTAGTGAACTATACACATCGATAGGGAACTACTGGGTCCAATTTTGAATCTCGCAAAACAAAAAAATAATAATATTGGTCCAGTCGTTTAGGAATTTAATGACAAACAAAAGAGTTGCCCGCATGGTACATAGATAAAAAGTACCCTATGTGTTAATCCAGGTAATAAACTATATGTATGCTAAATTTCATTCAAATCTGTTAAGCTGTTTTTGCGTGAAAGAGTAACAAACATCCATCCGTACATCCATACTTACAAACGTTTATAATATTAGTAGGTTGTACTATGTACGTATATCATCTTCATATAATAGTTTTATTCGGCATACAAACAAACAGACAAGCACACAAATTTCTTCATACACTCTTTAAGTAACACCAGAATGTATTTATAATAGCACATTTTAATACTTGTATTGACAGAATCTTTCCCTCGCGCCGTAACATATGACTAACAAGCCAGTTATTTTTAACTGAAGTACTTAATCTATATGTTAAAACGTGAAGAGAAGATTTTGTACCCCTTTGTCGTACTGTGGAGTTTGAGATGTTGGAAAAAGCCATGCTTTAATGTCAAAAATAACGATAACTGTTAAAATACTGGCTAGTAAGATTAGGTTAATCCAAGTAAACTGGAAAAGCTGAAACATATAAAAGTTAATGAGTAAGACCTTACTGTGCCTGTGATACCGACTCAGTTACCAACAACCAGGCAGTTCAGGCTACAATCCACCTCGTTAAACTAGTGCGGATTGGCAGACATCACAACCCATCACAAAATCTCTCAGGCATGCAGATTTGGGATTGTTGAAACACATAGACGACCCAATTAGTCCAACGGTAGTTAACGCTGACTGCTGCGCTATGGGTCCTGGGTTCGAATCCCGGTAGGGACAAATGTTTGTGTGATGAGCATAAACATTTGTATCCGAGTCATGGATGTATCTATGTATAATATGTATGTATTTACAAAAAAAAAGTATATATGTAGTATATCAACCGACTAGTATCTTTAACACAAGCCCCGTTGCTTAGCTCGGAACTAGATGGCGCTGTGTCATAATGTCCAGGAATATTAATTTATTTATTGTTTTCTTCATCGTTGAGCATGTGATAAATACGCACGTAACTAGGGAAAGTCAGTGGTACGTGCCTTGAAATGGTACTCGAGGCCTTTTACATCCCACAGTCACGCCTCTTGGCTATCACAGCTTATCAATAACTTCTAAAATTAACCACCTATCGATCTCTTCAAAACCAAATAGGAAATAATTATTTTTTATTTGAAGTTAATTATTATTAAACAGACTATGCATAGCTGCTTATACGCTTTGCACACCAGTGACGCAGCTTAATTTATGACACGAACCAACTTCTAGAACATTCCAGGGAAAGTCACAGACAAATGCCAACGACACATGACAAGCAAAAAAATCCAATTAGCTAGAGAAATATAAGTAAATAAACTTTCGTCTATTTCTGTACTTACAAAGTATTTGACGGTACATTTGCGCAAAGTTAAACGGCCATGATGTATGGCCGAATGCCATGCTAATTGGTGCCCAATTCCGTATGTCATAGCTCTTGAATTATGATCATTCGGCCTATTAACATCACTAGCGCGTGCTTTCGGCCTCGTCTTATGTTTTCGATTGATGATTTTTAATTTACTATCTACCTTTTTTGTAATATTTATGTTTTTTTTTATTTATCTGCTATTTCATAATATTTTTACTATGATGAGGTGTTAGTGAAGCAGTAAGAGCTTAGTGATATGACCACCTTTAGCCTTTTGAGTTCTTGTGTACTCGCTAAAACGGTGAATGAAAACTTGCCTGTGTTTTTTTTTTTGTTTTTGTTTTACATCAAACTGCATTATTCTCATATTGATATAACATACATGAAACATTGTGAAACAAGACCAACTATTTTGTATTTTTTACTTAATTTATAAGAATATCTATGGAGTTTCTTGCCATAAGACCTACCTTTTGAACCGTGCAACTAGTTGTTGAGAATTCAGAAGTACCTGTAATTGGTTTATTTGAAATAAATCATTTAAGTTTGAGTTTGATTATATGTGAACCAACCTGATGTATGCCAACATTAACCCAGCGGGACAGCAGATGGGTTATGACAGCAGATGATAAAGTATTAGAGTGTTTATAATTTAGTTAATAAATACAAACTATGGCAAACCATTCTCAAATACCTATATAAAAAATGTTTATATATTTGGCTATATAACATAAATAATAATGAATCTAGGCCGAAAGCCGACACTGAAAGCCGAACGAGCACAACCCCATCACTAGAAATACAAAGTTTTACATCACACCAATTCAAAACGGTCACAGCACTTCAAAGAGATCTAAAGGTTCAGTGGTTAACAATTAGCGGGACATCCGCAGTTCGATTCCCGGTACGGTACATTTAAATCATGCGTGGATTAGCTGTAATTCAGTTGCGTTTTGATTTACGATTGGTTTTGTTATAAATTCTTTGGTTCGTGTAAATCAAAATGGCGTATTCGTAGTATTATTGAAGACAAATAAGAACATAGGTTAGTTATTTGACGACCCGAATAGCGCAGCGGTGTTAAAGGCTGCCTTCTGAGTTGAAGGTTCGGGGTTCAACCCCTGGTACGGCCAAATGTTTGTGCGATGAGCATGAACATTTGTATCCGAGTCATGGATGCATATATGATTTTAAAAAAGTATATGTGTGGTGTATCAACCAACTAGTACCCGTAACACAAGCCTCGTTGCTTAGCTCGGAACTTGATGGCGCTGTGTCATATAATGTCCAGAAATATTTATTGGAACGAAGTTCCTTATCGCGCGTTGCGAAAGGGGGTAGACGGAAAAAATGTAGACGAAAAGTTGTAACGACACTTTTTGCTATAGTAAGCTATTGTAAAAAAAATACAATTTTATTACAATTCCTTCACTAATTAATCGAAAGGAACTTCGTTCCATCCGGGTGTCCCTTGACACCTCTCAAGTTTTTTTTATTTTAGAAATAAGGGTTGAGCAAAGATATGTAATCAATGTTTCACCTTTAGTTTGCTGGTATGTTTTTAGGTCCCATGTTACAGAGTGAAATCTTGTCCATAACAGAACACACTCGTTACCTTCTCAGAATTTCATAGAAGTTATGCGAATATTAGATCGACATTGAAATAAAACAATTTTTTACAGGCTTCGTCACAGTACCTATATTGATATGTATTACTTATTATTCTACCCCTTGGCAGTCCACACGCAAACACTTGACTTGACCTGGGAATTGAACCTATGATTTCACGGCCGACGACTATACGATGTTTGCCAGATGTGTCCTACAACTGGGAAATAGTTACTCAAATGGCAACTTTCATATTGGTGTAATTAAAATATTGTAATTCAAGGTTATTAAAATATTGTAATCGCATTTTATTTAAGAGCATCAATGGAGTTACTTGCCGGCTCATCTCTATAAGACCTACCTTTTTTTGGTAACCGTCGGTCTTTTATTACTATTAGGGTAAGTTAAACTTAAGATCTGTATTTTAACCTTGTCTCACAAATAAATATGATTCATTGATCGAAATATATTTAAAAAAAATATATATTAAAAAAAGGTGTTATTATATCAATTACCATCTATCTATATTTTGTGCTAAATGATCTCAGTCTGGGTAAAATGAATCAACGTCATCATGCTATCTCTTTTTAGTATTGCCATGACGCCGTTTTTCACACTCCACTTTATCAGGGTAATAATTAAAACAACAAAATAATTATGTAAACGTAATATAATTTAATTCTTTACTTTCTATACATTTAAAACTAGCACAGTCACAAAAACTACCCGGATTATTAAAATATTTCAATAAATTATTTACAGAAAAAATTAAACATAATGGAAGAAATGAAAATGACTAAAGGACAGTTCGTGTTTTTTCTAGAAAGAAATACAGACTAAATTTATTTACACAGCACACATAAATAATTATCTATTATTATTATTTAAAACTAACTTCTATACAATATAATACAAGTGAAACGTGTGATAATATTAATAAATGAACAAAAAAATCCAGGAAATTTTAACATTTTAACAAAAATACATGTCTTTTTAAAGTTTTATAATTTGGAGTACAGTCAGGTGATAAATTATGTTGCCAACTATAACATCAACATGTTCATTAAACAGTTAAAACAAATATTAATGTGTTACCAGCAGTGCACGCTGTTTTTATCATTATTATAAAAAAAAAAAAAAATATTAAAGAAATACAATCTATTTACAATTTTCACAATTGAAAATAGACTCTATTAATAAATGCTAGTATTACTGAAATGTTTATAAAGAATGTGTTACCTGGTGTGGCATTTTCTCAACGGACTGTACATTAATCTATTATTTATTCTTTATAAAACATTTGCCTCAATACTTAGTCTTATTTTATTATGATACACTTATACCATCACGCCTGTCCTCCTCAAAGGGTAAAGCAGAGGTGTACTAATGTACACCCACATTTCACCGGTATGTTTTAAGTCCCATATAAATTGGGGGCCTGTTGCCCGAATTTTAATAACAATATCAATATGACTAATAACGTAAATAACATATCTATAACTTACAAACTATTTGGTTATCATATCGCATCTTTATTCAGTACTGTTATGAAGATATTCGAATTATGAAAAATGATTATTTTATTTTTCTTTCAATAATAAAAATCATAATTATTATGATTTTTATTTCAGTTAAATGAAAAATTCTAGCGAAATTCTCAATAAAAAAATCAATTTTAAATACAATTTAAAATTTCAAAAACTATTATTATTTAAATTGTATTTCAAATTGCTTTTGTATTCCAATAGGTCTAATCTAATTTTCTGTTATACAAACACTGTCCTGACAATGAGCACAAAGAAAAATAATTATCCAATTTGGCGGAGTCGTTCGGAAGTTATACACGATCATACATTTCGTTGATTCATTTTTATTTATATAGATACTCTTTCTTCAATAGCCTATTTACTGAAATATTAGTCTGAAAAGCCCTAACATAGTTGGGGAATGACTTTGAAGCTCAATTAATTGAGAATTTTGCGAGAATATGTACATAATTGTGGCAATCCTTGGGGGGACCTATGTCCAGCAGTGGACGTCTAACGGTTGAAATGATGATGATGATAATGTACATAATTTTAAGTAATAGTATTTAAAGAACTTAATAGTTTTTTTTATTCTTACTAAATAACTACGCTTTACTCAATAGGAATAAATACGCTCGACATTAATTAATATAACTATTTACACTACCAGGAACATTATTATTGTATTAACATTATCGTAATTTATATATTTATATTGTATGTAGAACAATTATATATCTCATAGTCTCGAAATGGCCTTTTAACTCATTTTAACATATTATTCAGATCAATCAGACCCATTTTATAACTCTTTTATTGACAAATAACACTTTAAGGGCTCATATAACAATACAAGATCATGTAAATTACTACATCATAAATAACAATGCTATATTAAGATGTTTTCTTATATAGCTGTGATAGCCTAGTGGTGTTACTAGTAGACTGTATGTCTCGAATTCAAATTGAGAGATTTTCTTCATAGTGCGTGAAGTGATATTAACGCCTTTCAAAAATGGGAGGGGATCATTCCATTAGAGATTAAGAGATAACTGACTATGTATTTGTGTTTCCATGACATGGCATTATGTATCTGGTTTTGTTATTAAGACAATATTTTTTATATAATTGTGAATATGATATAGTTATTTGTTATAATTATGAACCCTTAGTATGTTATTTCCCTGCAATTGACGAAAAACCAAATAAAGATTTTCCTAAACAATGTTTCTATTAGGTATTTATATATAACCAAATAACCAAACGCTACTGAAGTTTAATAATGCCTCTTTCACTTTAAACGCGAAATAAAGAGACAGCACTATTGAAGGCATCTTAAAATGTAGTATTTGGTCATTAATAAAACAATTAGTGACGCTTTTATAATCCGGATCTTAAGATCCGAATTGTGTAAGATACTAGATTTTATGTGACGTTGATTTCCTCTTCATCATCGCTCTCCGTAACAGTGCTGTGGTTGTAAAGCCCTTGCGCCATCAGCTGTAGTGCAAGGGGGTTCCGCTGCCCAGAAGCCTTCTTGATCTTGGCGCGTTTGTTCTGGAACCAGATCTTGATCTGAGCCTCTGCTAGCCCCAGTTCTGCGGCGAGGGCCTGACGTCTCCTCTCAGTCAGGTACCGGTTTTCGGCGAACTCGTGCTGTGAAGAAAAGAGAGCTTGAGTATTGGAAAGAAAATATACCTTTATACCATTTACAAGCAAGGGGAAGACCTAGGGAAATTTTATTGAACAAAGTGAAGGAAAAAGTGGGAATCAAGTAATATCTAGAGTTAAAACGGAAAGTAGAAGATAGAAGACAGTGGCGTTTACTTCACCGAAGTAAGCTGAGCTCTTATATTATTAAAAATAATGCCATTTTGCGGTCTTTCCTCTGGACATCAGTCTCCTCTCAAGACTAGAAGGGTAAAGTTATAGACCACTAAGCCTATTATAGTGTGTATAGTCTTCAACGATGGTCAAGAATATCTGTCAAATGTTCATCTGTCAAAAGTTTCATCACGATATTTTATTTCATCGTTTAGGTGAGTGGTATACTCATTAAGAATACGCACATATTTTTTTAAACTCAACAAGGACCAATATTTTTTTCGAATTCAGTTATAGGTACTTCAAACAGGTATATGAAACGTATGCAGCCATGATCTTTTGTTTGTGACGTCATTATTCTAGTAAACAAACAGATTTGTGACATTTATATCTTGGTTTTCTTAATGTCTACGTTATGAGTAAGTAAGGACGAATAAAGAAATCTATCTACCTTTAGTCTAGCGAGCTGAGCAGCGCTGAAGGCAGTTCTCGGTCTCTTCTCTTCTGGAGTGGACTTCTTCATTCTTCTGCTTCTTGGACCTGGTGACAAAGAAAATAGAACATTAATATATTAGGCACAAGGTACAGAATAAATCAGCAGTCCCTAATTTTTGTAAAAAAATATTATTTTAACGTATTCATAATTACTGTCAAAATAACTATTCTTAAAACCCATATTACAGTTATTTCAACAATATAAATCAAGTAGTATTTTGTATTTAAAGAGTTTTATCCTTATCCTATTGTCTTCACTGTTCTACATATTACCTACAGTAGAGTTATAATATTGAAAAAATAAGATAATTGTGGTCTATTAATCTATTAAGTATACCTACCTTACCTACATGTAAACGTTTAATTGTGTATATTAATACAGTCCATAAAAGAACATTTTCTGTTTTTAACTTGAATAAGAAAGTATAGTTGTTTAAGCCATCTACCAAACCCACTGACATACGTAAGTATTAAATATTCACCCCTTTTGTCATAATCATATTATTACCAATTGAAAACCACTGTAGGGGCCAACTAATTCAATAACATCAAAACTTCCATTCACCAATCATAGCTCTTTTACGAAATCATAAATACAATGAAGTTAGGCGGGCCCACGGAACCCTTTCAAATGTAATTGGCTTTCATTAATAACATAACGAACCCTAATAATAGTGTTGTGATACCAATGTTGTGTAGTGACGTTATTTAATGGTAAATTTATGTTTTCCGAGTAGGTAATTATGAGACGAGACAGTTTTAAAAAAATAGAAATTAATTCTAGACTTTTATGCTGTAATTAAAGTGTCTTCCTGTTATGATAAGCAAACAGATAATTAGGGTGTATTAATATATCTTGTTTATTTATTATTTAAATAAATTATGTTCGCGAATCTTTAAAACTATAGTGCTTTCTTGGGTGGCCGAATGATGTGTCGGGACAATTTTATAAACCACAAACTTTTGCACGGGAAATCGTCTGTGTAGATTTAGTTATTTTATCCAATCTCCTTTTTTATCAATCTGGTTAATTAATCCTTACCTTCCTCTTTTAACCGAATTAATGTAAAAAAGGGGTTTAGCCCATTTAAGGTATGATTTTTGAGACAAAAACCATCCTGCGTCCTTTTCCAGTAATCAAAGTATCTCCATTACAAAATTCATCTAAATCAGTTCAGCGATTAAAGCGTGAAGAGCTAACATACGGACAGACCTTCATGATTATATATATTAAGTATAAAGTATGGATTGATTAATAATAAATTACTGCCAATTTCTGCTCTGAATGCACAATTGCGAGATTTTTTTCTCATGGTGATTGACAAAAACCTGTCAACCAATACAACAGGTTAACTTCAAAAAAAAGCTCACTCGTCAAAATAAATTAAAATTAACAGCTATTTGTTTTCTATGTGTACAGTTTCTTTTTAAACAATACGAGTATATTTTTAATAATGTTAATCAATAGATGGTGCTGCCGGTCAGTATAGTTTCCATTTATCAGCTCATTTTGAACCCACGAATGAAAACAATTATTCATGATAAAAATTCTTATTTGAACCAGAAAAACGATTTCATTTCCTGTAAAAAAGTGTATTAAGTGGCAAATACAATATGGCGGTGAGGTACAATCGCCGGCAGAAGTGTTAAGTGGGAATATTTAAATGGCAGTAGCGTGTTGGCATGCCAGACCATGATTTATATGCCATTCGTGCGCCAGTACGTAATTGTTAGAGGAATATGTGTTTTAATTGGGTGTTTTTTGTTATGTTTAACTTGACGGCCCGAAAATATTGTTGTTTTGGAATTAGGTGACGGCACGACAGGCGCTTTTCTCAAAAACTATAACGCTGAAAGATTTTTTATTTTTTTTACACCATTATGCTCTACTTAGTAGAAGTATTATTAGAAGGTAGGTTAAGGTTAGTATAGGTCGTAGTTTAATGTATGTTTGAAAAAACGCGACCCATTGTAGAATAATGAGCTCTTTTTTAAATTTTACGCTGAAGCTGAAAAAGCTAGGGACGCATAAGTTGTAGCGTTCTACTCACCACGGGTAAATCAATATTTCATCTCTTTTTATTATAATTATCACTATTCCGATGCTGGACACAAATATGACATTCATGACAAAATGAACCTTTTACTATATAATTTCCTTTTTATTTTTTCCAATTTCAGTCCGGTAAATAATCATTCATCTAAAGATACATTGAAACCTTGTCAACAGGATTTAAAGAAATAAGAATTTGATAAATAACATACAAAACATTACGTTTTTTTACGGAAAACGTAAAGGAATTTATATACTTCCGCGCCCAGACAATACAATGCTACAATCACACGACATGCATATTTTTAAACCGTCCGCCATCTTGGCCACTAGTGCCAAACGCTGCAATTCCCACACTACAGGCTGTATACTAAATTCCTTTGCGAAAAAAAGTACAGGAAGGCACAGAAGTGTTTATGGCTACCGCTTCCACGATAGTGTTAAACGTAGCCGATTTATAGCCGTTAGATTCTTGTGATTGTGGCCGATTTTATATTCAGCTTAAATGTAATGAAGTGTTGATGGCCTGGTGTTTGTTAGCCGGAGCAGGGTTTTAGATACTAGTGGGAGGGGTAGCCTCCCCGGCTATAGGAATTTAGAATTAGTTTGAAATTAATTGCTAGGCAATTTGTTACATACTTTTGGTTACTGTCATGTAAATATACTCCGTCATTGTAAACGTCAGATTTAAAATTAGAAGAATATTTTGTTACGGTTGACGATTGGCGGCATTTTATACGTTTCATAGTTTATCACATAAAATTATGAATTTATTTTTTCTTTGATATTATTTGGTGGGTTGCCAATAACATAGTCCGAATGTTACCAGAATTAATTCATTTTGGTATAAAGAAAAATAAGAAGCAAATAATATTTATATCGTTAATTTATTTTACGTTTATGTTAGAAAATATATAGTAACAATCATAAAAAATGTGATTTTATTATTACTAAGAACCAAAATCTACTTAGATTTTGGTTCATCAACTAACAAGTTTTACCTAAAGATTTGTCGAAAGACAAGATTGTAAAATCCAGAAAATGGTAAGTACCTACCTACTGTTTATTTAAAATTCAGCTCATCCCTTAATAAAATATAGCGTGAAGATTACAAACGAATCTCGAGAATCAAACGGAAAATCACTTTCAAAACGAAACAATAACGTTGCAATCAAAATTGTATTTTATTACCTCTAAAATAGAACAGGATATCGTAAAACCCGTGAACTTCTATAAAAGAACGTTTCATTCGTACGCAGAAAAACGGAATTTTATGTTCACAAAATAGGGTTTATTTTGGTAAAACAGTTTAAAAAGCCATACATCACAGCAATAAAGGAGGCAGCTAAAATTTTTATTCGCGTTTTTAATTAAACAGGAGTTGAAAATACGTCGGCCATTTTCTGTAACGGCGCGCGCGGGAAAATTGTTGGTCACTTGAAAAAAATAGCGCCATTTTCTCTCTGAATTTACGTAACTAGATAAGAAATAAATTGCGGTGAATTGTGTTTATTCTTCTTTTAGCCTTATGGCTGTTTTGTGGTAACAAATAAGTACTAAGTTAATAAATATTTCTAAGTATTTACCTATTATAAAGAATTAAAAGTAGGTAATTCGTTGTTAAAGCATGTTTAAATAATATATGAATATGCTAAGTATATGCTGATTTTATTGTAGTATTTTGTATAAATGTTCTGTCTCTACTCAGAATAAGAGAATAAGGACTAGCCTATGCCAGCTGTCAATGTCATAGATATTTGTTGTATGTAGCTGTCAATATATTATGATCAGTATATGATTTTTATTTACAATTTGTTAGGCAAAGGTATTGATTGTATGAACCTCAATTTTAAAAATAGGTACGAAGTAGGTACAAATACATACATTACTTTTGTTACAGATAATGGAGACACATTTAATTGACATAAGTATATGTATAATTTGACCTTTTTAACCCGATTTCATCCCCAAATTTCAACCTCAACATAGATCAAGCGTTTAGTGGATAAACAAAACAAATTAAGCGTCACTAAGCACTTGAAAAGACATAATTTGGATACCGTAACCCCAAGTTGGGACTATTAAAATTCCTGGCAACCCCATTGGACATTAGAGGGACAAATGAGCCGGTATATGGTTTACGAGATAATAAATTAATTTAATAAAATTTATACTTACCTACCCCCTTTTTAATTGCTCGGGGATAATTTTAGAAAATTACTGCGTGTATGGATGTTTCTATATTTCACTCAAATGGAGTCCTGATTGATGTGTATCCGAACTGTGTTCGTACATAACATTACTTTGAATTCTATAAAATAGCAAAAGACTTTAAGACTTTTTATTTAAAAAATAAATATAACCCCCTAATAATTCCTTTATACTTAGTATTTCTCTTTTAATGTATCTTTTCTGAATAAAGTACCACTTTAACCGTCTTTGGAAATCGAACGGAGGACTTCAAACAAACTTAACTTCAACCCAATATGGCCGACTCACCATATTAAAGTATGATAATTATCTCAGAATAAATGACGTGAAAATTATTACGTTTTTGACAAAAATGGTGACAGACATACAAACAACCTCTCACTTTGCACCTCCATTCCAATCCAAACCGGTTAAATGCAAGGTTTAAAGGCCTGCGCTCACTACAGCGTACCGTTATCTTGACGGAGCGTCAAGCATTAACTGCAAAAGCAGTTCTTTGCAATATAAAATCCTCCAGAAACATAAATGCAATGAACTGGCCACGTATTCGACTATTATAGGTACTGTACCTATAACCCTTTGGGGAAAAGGAGTGATGTGCTAATATGTATTTTTTCACTTCGATGGTAAACAACCTTATAGTAAGCAGTTACCATAGCCCATCCACGTTTGCAACACTAGAGGAGTCGCTCGCGCTTTGCCCGGATCATAGCAATAGGAGATCATATAGTCACTGCCTATTGGCAAACAGGAGTGATAGTATATTATAATAATAGCATACAAAACTATCAGCACCCATTTTGTTACAGTATGTTACGATATAATGGGCGCCCGACTTAACCTTCGATGTTACGTTTTCATGGACAGCCGGTCTTACCAGTTAACTGTTTGAACATAAGAGATAATAACTTAATTAACCTCAACATAAGTTCATTCTACTTAGAGAGGTCAGATCTTAAGCTCCTAATTGGATTCTTATTTAATAAATGCTTCATGTGTGGTCTAAAGATGTTTTTTAATCTTACTTATAACCAAAATTGGCAGGCACGGCATTCTTTTGCGATATCGTCATTGGAAACTGAACTTTATTTTAACGTGTTATGCTCTGTTTATCTACTTCAAACTAAGATGTATTTTGGTTTTGTGAACGGTATAGACAAACTCTAACGTTGCATCAGATTTGATAAATCTTAAGTATTTTCAATATGAAAGTGATTCCCACCTAGGATGATTCTTGACGCTATAACATTTAAGAAACAACCAAATTTTCATAGAGAAGATGGCGTGGTGGTTGGTTGATGATTTGGTCACCTACTTGAAACCCCATCATAGACTCTATTAAATCTTTCAGAACAATTTGAGGTTTTGGAGCTTCTTCTTCTTCTTATCTTGTCAATGGCCTAAACAACGTCTAAATAGTAAGAGGCCACTTCAATGGCATTAGGTGTGGCCAGACAGAGATCGTCTCTCGTGCAGGTTTTTGGGCACAAGGGACACACCAGAAGGTGTGACATGGTTTGCTCAGGATCGCCGCAGTCACATTGAGCAAAATTAGGTTCTCCGAAACTCCATTTGCACAAGGAGCTTGGAGGTTTGCAAGGTTTTGGAGTTTACACGAAGCAACTTAACATTTCAGTTTAGGTAAGTCGTTTCCATGTATGAAATGAAAACCAAGTCTTGAAAAACAAATAAAGACGTAATTACTTAATAATAACATATATTATATACGGTAAGCTTAAATAAACCGATAATCGAATCGGTAAAAAGCTATAGTTTATGTAAGTGTTTTCATTTTGCGGTTTTTGCGGTACAAGACGCATGAGTTACCAATACAATAAGGCTGTTAAAATATTGCTAAATGTAAATTGTTATATTGATGACTACCTTCCGCCCGCGGATTTGCTCGTGTAGCAAGTGAATATACAGAAGCTTATGGGGTAACAATTCTAATATATTTACTATATTATATTAAAAACAGTGGGAATAAGGTTTAATTCTTGCGGTAAAATGATTCATCATCTTCATTGAAAACCTTGTAGGTAGTTTAAACATTTTAGTATTATTTCCTAGTCATGCAATTTATTTTTATATTTTCTATAGTATTCTCAATTAGCATTGTCAGATTTGGGTAATTATGTGATATTGTCAGTTTGGATAGGCGGGTCACTAGTACACCTCTGCCTACCTCTTCGAGAGTACAACCGTGATATTATGCTATGAGATCAATTGCTTCTTCCAATGTGTAAACATTGGAAGTAGCAATTGCATTACAGTTTAAAGCACTCCGCTCAATATGAAGATTGATTTTTTGTTGCCACGTGAGCCATAATAAAATGGATGCGGTATAAGGAAATTTGTGAGCTTACCGGTGTGCTCACTGATTTTAATTTTATTGACTATATCGTACGCTTGAAAAAGACAAGGAGGCTATGTAACTAAAGTAAACTATAGTGTAGGAATATTAGATTTTACCATGAATAATTCAGTAGCACTTCATACAGCACGCTTCAGACTACAACATTCGGGTTAAAATATATAGTGATTAAAAATGATTTTAAAATTGCGCATTTTTTGTTTATAAGTCGCCTTTATGAAGTATTTTTTCAATCACAAGTATAATATACCACATCCGTTCATCCATTAATACCACATCGCTTCGTTCATCTGTGTCCTATTACATATTCAGTACACGCGCACTTCAAGACATACCAAACACATGAACTTTATCTAACAAGAAATAAAGACTATTATCGCTTGCACAATTTTATTATTTCTTACCGAACTCTACGTGTAATTTTCAATCTTATCTACAAAGTAATATAGCTGTTTTTTTGTTGTGTGACGGAAGTATTTTTTTCGCATTAGAATAGATTTTCTACTTTGATTTTTAGAAGGCTCTTAAGGGTGGGTTCTTATTGCATAGAAACGTGTTATTTTTAAACCAACTTCCACCACATTGAAAAGAAAATATCATTTAGTTCAAAGGGAGAGATTGAATGTAAAAAGAAACACTATACTGCCACTACTAGTGGTTTAGTTTTCAGTTTGGTACTTATACTTATATATACTACTTACTAAGAAAGTCTTTTCACTAAGGAAAAAAAAATGTGGGGTGACTTTGGGTCTCGAGTTCGCAACTGGAAGAAGACTAGAAGAAGCCGATCACCACATGGTTGGAAAGAAGCTCGGAAAAAGAAGGTTCATATTTTATATTAACCAGAACCGTTTTGCTTAATTGCTAACTGCAGAAACCTCATCATCATCATCCACAGCCCTTCTGATCCCACTGCTCTTTCCATGCATGCCATTTGCTTCGGTCCTGTGCCAATCTCGTCCAGATTCGACCCGCAAACAGCGATATCGTCGACCCATCTTGCCGCCGGACGTCCAACACTACGTTTATGGCCTCTTGGCCACCACTCAGTGAGAAACCTTTCCAGATGTTAAGAATATATTCTGAATTCGACCTCAAACCTACACCCACAGAAACCGAGCCCTCCAACCACTGCGCCACGACTGGTGTCCTCACATACTTTGTAAGCTAATTAACTACAGTAACAGCTAAATCAATAACGACCGTTGAATTCTGCCTACCCTCCAGTGAGTATCCAGAACAATCCACGGCTAAACGATCCAAATCAAGTTATTAGCCCATTCCTGTAGGACAAAAACTCCTGCGCATGGTGGCCTGTTCTTAGTAGCTAGGTATGGGGAAGCGTCGATGATTTTTGTCGATAAATATATCGATGTTTCTGGTAGTGGTGTGGGTTTATCGATGTTGGATATTGATAGTAAATATTTTGTTGGTAATGTTTTTGTAATTGTTAATTAATTAGGGTTTTTTATATCTGTTAATACATTTAGTTTTTATGTAAAACAGTATATAACAATAAATAAGACATACATACATTCACGCTCTTTTCGAATGGGGTAGGCAAATAATACTACAAAACGCTATGCATCATGACAGACCACTTTTGCTTATTCCACGTGTTTCAAAGTGTCATAATTTCCGTATATAGGTAGATATAGATCTAGATAGGATCAGCAACGCGCGAGTGACACATCTGGTGTTGCAAACGTTCATAGGCAACGGTAACTGCTTACCATCTGGCAAGATACAAGATACATTATTTGTGAAATATGAGTATACATACACAAAAGGGCAGTAAGTTTGTTTGCCACGAGTGTAGTTTAAAAAAAAACAACAGGCGGTTCTTTTTATCTTTATTAACACAAACGGTGCAGATTTCCAATGTGTTATCATCACACTCAAAATCAATAATAATAAATTACAAAATTCAGATATAAAATCTGTAATTCCGATACTCAAACACTGACAACCGAATAAGGCACAAACACTTTAACCAGTCCGATTTCGCTGCTTGAAACAATGTATAAGGCAAACCTAATTTATGGACATTCATACCCAAATTAGCGAACTATAATAACCCATTTTCATACAAACTCGAATTCAAAATCCAGAGAAACCCGTAGCATTTAGACTAGTCTCGAAAAAACTACAGTTCAATACTCATTCTTGAGGTTGGCATCTGTTATTGCCCTCATAGAATACCGTAAAGGGTTGCCATTAAAAATAAAGACGTATTGTTGCATAGGGATGGGCCGATCTTCATCGATAAGGCGTTATCGATATTTTGAATGAGCTTTTGGTGTTTGGTATTAAAATTATAACAATGGATATATGATTGTGTATGTTCTTCGCGTTGCTTTTAGTTTTTTTTCTAATAAGATCGTATCATAATATAGAAATCATGTTAGAATACCGCCACGAGTTCAAAATTAAACTGCTCAAATCTTACTTACTAAAATAAACGACTACTTCAGTAACTATAAATTTTGACTAATTTCCTATATTTTAAAACACAGATAAGTACAAAAAACTCTTAAAAGAAATAACAGCTTTGTCAAACAATAAACAATTTTGTCTATTACTTGAGAACTGCCAACGTTTCATACAATTATATTATTAAGTAATTTTCTTGCAATTCAATCGCCACTCGTGATTGGACCATTCTAAGTTCAATGAAAACTATGACACAATCAAGTATTATTAAGATTATAAGGATAAACTGTTGCTAAATTCAATTACTTATTTAATACCTAGTGTTGCTAAATTGAAAATACTGACATTATTTAATCTTGAAACGTCTAAAGATTATAGAGGGTTAGTTATACCGCGATAAAACTTGTAAAAAGTAGTTTTGTTTCAATGTCTAGTATTCGTAAATGTAACGTTTGGTAATTCTTTTAGTTTTCATATCCGTTTTTTTTCCTCAACTTACTATAAAGTATAATCACCGAACAACCCTGTAATTACAATCTAAAATACAAAACAAAAATATTCTTTTAAAGGTTATTAATTAATGGGTATATTAATAACCGAATTATTTATTTCTATATTCTATTTTTAAATTCTACTGACAGCTGTCAACGAGTGACGTTATAATTTTTTTATAAATTTATCGATACAATATCAGTAATCGAGTACACGTCTCTGGTTTTCCCTGTAAAACCAATTGTCACAGTAGCGGGAAGATCTGCACTAATTAACTGTGATGGATGGTACTTATAAATGATGTACAGGTATCGACATAAAAGTTTAGTTTTTGGTGTAACGTTCTAAAAAAATTGTTTGTAGTGTCTACCACATTATAAAAGAATAGATTAGCTTAATAATTGCAACTGACATTTGACAAGCTGTATGAACTAGTATACAGCAAACGGAAATATGAAATGAGCGTGACTCTTTCTTAATTATCAAATTAATTACATTATATCATGTCATATTCCCACACTTGTTATCATAACATGTCGTTGCGTGCATGTGCATGCACCGTGGATGCTATTACATGCACAAACATAAGAATTGCAGAAAAAGTACTCTATCTTAGTTTGTTGAATAAAAAATACTGGAAGTATACGGTAGCGTCAGTCTGTCTAGCAACATATTCCTTGAATCGAATTAAATGTTCAAGCAGTAAGCATTCAGGCAAGACTAATACCCCCACTTATATTCCCCCCACGTAGCTTCGCCTTAGGTTTTTTGTTAAAATTATCTAAAAAAATACACACAGAAAGATGTATTAATCGTAAAACTCAGTACGAACGAACGAACTCTCGTTAAGAGAGAAAAAAGATTCACAAGTCATTGTGGTTTCTTTAAATCATCCATTAAGCGAGATTCGTGTTATAGGAATTGTAAAAACATTGTATAGTGATTGCTGTACATGTAGTATTACGCCTGTATTCTGTGAGGGAGGCAGAGATGTACATAAATATAATTATACTTCTACAACTTTATACTCAAAAGGATATTATGTACATTACACTTAAAAGAAGTTTACAACGAGCAAAAATACGGATGATAACGTTAGTAATAATGGCGCCATCGTACTAATATGCAGTTTGTCTAATTAAAACCTTTTTGGACATAACTACTGATGTCAATACTTTTAAATTGTATTGACAGATGTCAACGAGTGACATCTTAACTTAGCAGGCATTGGCTGTAATGTCAACTTTAATTATAAAAGAACCTTATCTTTGTTTTGTTGGTTACGTAAGTTTTTGTTTCAGAAATTATCGAAACAGTTCTGTGTATCTCTGTACTTGACATATTTGTCATACTAAACTGAAATTGTTTTATCAAAGGGATACTGATTGCAGTTTTTATGACGACATTGTAATCAATCAGGTGGGCTTAACACCTGGCGTTATGGACATGCTTCTTATAACACAGGTTGAAAGCTTACTAACCTTGGTTATAAACTTTGCTTAACATTGAGAACTTTAACTCTTCCGTAGATGCATTTACAGACTCAAACGCACACACACAAACGCTCAGACACAGAAAAACTATCAGAATTTGAAAGTCATAAAAATATTTGCTGTGCGCTGTAACTGAATCCGCGACTCGTGACGCAGAATGCGATATCATAGCCTTACATCCTTGCTCAGAGAATACAGTAAGCCGTCGGTCCCGGTCAGTTTATCCTTAGTATTGCTCTACTAGCTGTAGTGGACCAGTGGACAGAGATGTCAAAAATCTCAAATTCAAACCCAAGGCACGCACCACTGACTTTTCGGAAGTTATGTGCGTTTTTATCACAAGCTCGAACGGTGAAGGTAAACATCGCGAGGAAACTTGCATGCTTGAGAGATCTTTTCAACCGCAGTACGCTAGCGTGGCGGATGATAAACTAATCTCTCTCAAATGAGAGGAGGCCCGAGCCTGTCAGTGGGACAATTAATGGGCTGATGATGATGATGATTGCTCTATGAATGAGCGACGCTCTGAATTTAGTAGCTCCGTGTGAAATACTGAATATTCAGCCGAAATTAACCGTTTTGTAAATACGGGTAACGCTGATTACAAGGTGATCAAATATAACTGTTTTATAACAGCATCTATTATCATTTATTAGGGCGTTAGTAGCGGTTATGGTTCAACAGTTAATTAACTCGGGTTTTGCGCTTTCGGGTTTTCGGAGTTCCGCAAAAAAAATTTCGAATCGACTGTCAACAAAAAAAAATTTAAACTTACTATAATCATTAATCATTATCATTTTTATTTTATTTTTCCCTAGGTATATCAAATGGTATTTTAAATTGTATCGTTAAAATATGAAGTTTTTTAAAACACGGAGGTGGCAAACAAGCATGTCACCGTAGTCTATAGACGTTTGCAACACCAGAGGTGTCAATCTCGCGTTGCCGACTCTGTAAAAACCTGTTCACACCTTTACTTCTGATTACTGTGCAATACGGATAAACTGGCTGTCAAGATTTGCAGGTTTATCTATTCCTATGTACAGAACCATAGACAAAAATTCACGGTCGATTACTTCCCATTCAATCGTGAGCAAACGTAAGCATAGTCAATATAGTATGAACTCGTTTGTTTCATAAATTTCTCAGAAACGTATTGCGGCTTAAAAACTATTGTGTGTTAATTGATTAATTGCTACTGTGCCTGCGTGTGTGCGTGACTTTTGATTGTTTAAGTGATGGGTGGGCGGATATAAGGAAAATGTACTGCACAGTGATTAAGACAAAATTTTTTGGAGGCAAGAACAGGTAAAAATATTGAAAACTTAATCTAGAAGTAAATTAATGTTGAGTGTGTTTGTGTAAGCTTAAAAATACGTCACAATCACCTCCAGTGAAGAGTATCAGGGTTTAGTTATTACTAACATCAATTTAAAATTAAATTTATTCTTTTCAAAGCAATAAGGACCTCAAGACAATAGTCAAACTTTTTTAACCTTTCACCAACAACAAAGACCCTTAAAAGTTATCATTACTTTAATGGAAAATAATAAATAAGAAATTAAAAGTTCAATGCATAATAAATAATAAATAAAATATTACAATATTTAACACCTTAACTGCATATAGGTAAAAATCAATTTTGAACGAGCCAATAATTAATATAAATTATAATTTATATCCCACAACGGAATCTCGCCTTAAACGCTACTGGGCGTGCCAACATTACGCCGGCAAAATGGCGGAGCTCCGAAAAAAGAATAATTGCAAGATATAATTGAACTAAATTGTTTCATTACTTCACCTGTTAATACCACAACAATAATTTTACCGTTCACAGATACAAAATCAATCGATTTGCCCTCTTATTTCAATGCATAAAAAGGTTACGTTTATAAAAGAAGGCTTTTATACCAGTAAATGTTAAATTGTCTATGCTTACGGGGAAATAAAGGCAGTGTCAATGTGTTAAAGCCTAACCAGGCGTGTTGCGAAATTAAACTTTGTATTTTGTGCGATAAAGTTGAATAATGGACGAAGGACGTTATTTTTTTATAATTGGTGGCGTATAATTATGTTGTCAAGGGATTTTTTTAAATAATGAGCTCTTTTAATAGCGGTCGCGATGAAAGATAGAACCGGTTTGTACCAGCGAGTGATTATTTAATTCTACTAGATTTTTTCGCGGCCATTAAATGGTTTTTTTTTCGAGAAATTGTCCTCGAATGACAAGATGGCGGCTAGGACAGGTTAATGATCTTTCTGTAGTTATATTTGGATTACAATAATTAGGTACTATTAATAACTTGTTTAATGGTCGTAATCGTTAAATACCTTAATATTATCATGATCAAAACATTCGTCGTCCCTCTGCTGGGCACGGGTCTCCGCGCTGGTTTTGTGCAGGTTGGCAGACTTCACGACAATTTTTCAGGTCTTTAGATTTCCTCACATACATACACATATACATTCTAAAAGTCAGTGGTGCCTTGAGTTCGAACTCGAGACCATTTTTTTTACAGTCCACTGATCACACCACTAGGCTATCATGGCACAATAATATTCATTAATATGTCTAATATTATTTAGCACGTGCATAAAACCAACATGTATACTTTAAAATAAAACTGTCAAAAAGCGAAACAATGTTGTAGTTTTGTGTTTCATTTGTTTTGTCTCTTTCACTCACTATCTAAGTGATGTTTTCAGATATTAAATAATTTTTATTAATTGTACCTACGGCCCAATAATTGGGTAAATTTGTAATAGTTATTCCATCACTAACTATTTGAGAGTTTGCAAACATTTAATTGTAAACTTTTTAAGAAACAAACTATTTTATGTTTTTATTCAATTTCAATTCACTCTTTTTCAAATTGAATCTTTAAAAAAAATCGAATGTATATTTTCGGATATTTCAAAAAGGCTTCTATATACGACACAGCCTTTAAAAAGCACGGACAGGTTAAACCAGCAAGCTCGCCATCCGATCCGACGGGTACAAATGGCCAATCTTCATTCCAACTTGACATTTTAGGTTGCGCCAACTTCTACAGGATTCCTATAGGAAGTGATTATCGTCGGATCGACGGATTTTACCGACAGGCTAGGTAACTGACAATTGGTGTATATAATTTGATTCTAGATAGATACCTATTATGATTTTTACTGAGAATATTGCTAAAAATATATAGGTTTAGTTTTTGTTATTGAAAACGAAAACTAATTGATAAATATTTTTACATCCAATAGTATAGTCATATAATAATCTCTGCAAAATTCAAATACCTGCTTCATAAAACAAATCTCAATATTATATCCATTATATAACATTTATAATCACTTTATAAACGCAAATACGTTTTCAAATTACACACATACTTAATAATAGGTATATTGTTTGCAAAAGAAAATCTACATTAGAAATTTCTTCCGTATTTTCCCGCGCACGAGCTGTCACTGTGATAGGTGTCAAGACGCCATGCCGCTGACGCGAGATGTCAACGGTATATTGTGTTGACTTTGAGTTTAAATTACTGACTGTTTTTCTTGCAAACAACAAACAATGATAGCATAAACTCTTACGGGACTAATAAAATTACAATGGTAATCATTTATATGAGATAAATTTCAGTTACCATTCAGTTTTTAATGGTTAAACGTAGTAAATATGTAGTTTCAAAGCTGCGATGGGAAATACAAGTATTGGCGTTGATGTGTTTCATATAAACTTTGGCCGTCGGTAATAATTCTAACTGCTTTATTTGTTTTGTTGTAGCTATTGTAGTACAACATAGCTGAATATTTGCAATGCATATACATAAGTTGCAGGACCTGTGATGGTCTATTTGTGTGCGAGTAAACTGTGAAGCCAAAGGAGCTGGGTTCGTTTCAAGGAGTTTTAGAAAATTACGTATCTATTAAAAGGACCTGGGTTCGACTTAAATTTTCGAAAATCACTTCCATTTTTATCACATGCTCAAACGGTGAAGGAAAACATCGTGAAGAAACCTACATGCTTAAGAGAATTATTTTAATAGCATGTGAAACTCGTACTAGTACGCAACCCGTACTAAGCTAGCGTGGTGGACTATAGCCTAATCCTTCTCAAATGAGAGGAGACCCGTGCCCAGCAGTGGGACAATAAATTAGTCAATGATGAATCGAAAAAAGTCTTTTTATATTTCATAAATGCCTATGCTATGAGTCTTCAAATCCCTTGCAATATTAATGCATACACGCACCTTCTTTAAATTCATGAAATTAACATACAATACTAAGAAAAAACAATATGTGTAAAACACGATGACAGACAGACATACAATCAATGTATGAATATATTATCGCTAAATAATAATAGCTAAATATTTATAGCGGCTAATAATTGCAGGTTAAGCTTTCTTTTGCCGCGGCCATTTCATATATTGGTGGTTATTTTTATCCATGCCTAAAATCTTGGTTATCCTATCATTGTCGATGACAGTCAATTGAAGTAACAGTTTAAGCCTGATTGCTAAAGCCGTTCTGAATTTAAAATATCGAAAGGGTTTACCCAATTCAGTAATTTGCAACCTAATCAGTTCTAAACACAACACAAACAAACAAAACAAACAATAGTCCTGCACTATATTATTAATAATAAATTATTGAAAACTATTAATTTACAACATTTTTTTAAATTACGAGCCTTATGTTCAATAAAAAAAATTCAATAATTCGCCATTATTGGCAGGCAAAGGCATTAAACGCATACATCCTCATAAAAATTTGCGCTCGTTATATTAATTATTAGGCGTGCCCAGGATGCTGGGTTAAACTAATTATCTTAATATAAATCCTTCAATACCGAGGTCATCAATTAGGAAATATCGATCCTAAAGTAATAATATAAGTATATGAAAAGTGTCTTCAAAAGATCTATTTACAGAAATAAATATCAATTATCATATTTATATCTTTTGTATGAAAAAAAACACAATTGGAAAAGAAACGGATATTGTACCTGTAAGAAATACTATTGTCAGTTGTCGCTTACCATCAATCAGATGGGATATACACTTGTTGACCTTTGTCATAAAAAAAAAACAAAAAAAAAAAATTTGGCCGTATTAGGTGCAGTCGTCACAAAGCGAGGCTGCTCTACGTCTGTATCTGGGTTAAATTTCTAGCATTTGAATTATTGAATTAAATTGCCCCCTGGGTCCTAAAAACTGTAAGGTCATATACCCCTGCCAAAACTTTCCGTCGGTAGGTATGTCGAAAAAAATCAGAATATATCAAATATTTGTTAAATTGTTCTCAATAGAATAAGTATATATTACTTACGTACCTACATATTATATTTTTTAATGTGACGGACTAATATCCCTGCCTACCCTCAATACAATACAGACACCAGAACTCAGGACCTGAAGGTCCTGCGTTCGCATTCTACAGTCACACCGCTAGGCTATCCGGGGACTGATCCAAAATCCGAGCTGCTACTGAGAATTTCAACAATCCGAAAACACTGCTTGACTTGGGAATCGAACCCAAGACCTCGTTATCAGCTGTCGCACTTACGAACGACTAGGCAGTTAAAAGCCACTTAAAAAAATCAAACAAAGCGTGAACACAATAAAAAGAATATACATTTTAAAATTGAATTAATATAAAACAAACAAACTCCTATTTAAAATTTAAATGCAATAAAGATGTTCTATTTTCAAATTCCGATAAAGGCGAACGCATCCGACCCAAACTTGATACAGATTATACGAAAAAAAAACAACAACTATGTATGTTCCGAATAAATAAATACGAAAGTTATTACATCTGTAGTGATGTGTCAACATACACAGTATTATGCCAGCGTTACGGATCATTTGGTATAATGTATTCTAATACATACACACAATAGTGAGAGGCTCATTGTCGAAATATTTATGTATGTGTGTTTTTTTGTGTTTCAATGGAATGTTTTGGTCGTTTAAGTTTTGTAATGCCGTTCTCGCACGAAGTTTTGTTTAAAAACTTCCAATTGAATAGGAAAGGGGTTGATTGTGTTGTTTTTTTTGACAAAAAGAAACATAAATACAGCTAAAAACGGTTTGATAATGTCGGAAATACAAACATTAATCAAATTTTCATTTCGAATCTAAGATTATTTGCACTTTTTGATACCTAAGTACGATAAAATCATTTAAAAAATACCAATGGTATTTTTTTAATGTTTTTTTTTAAATTATTTAACTTATCTATAATTATTTTCTGAAAATACCTAAAATTAATCAAATATAAAAAAGAATCCCCTTTCTTAACAACTAGCTAAAGAAAACAAACATTATATAGAACATTGGATGACAAATAAAACACTTGTGCCGGGCAAAACCAATAAACACAGCCACCAAAAAAAAACTAACACAAAAAAAATAAAGAACTGTCAAACCACTTACCGGAACTGGGTCTGTCACTGTATCTGGTGCAGTACACCCAAGCAGGCCATAATGATCCATTTCCGGACTGACTATTCGTGTCTGTACTGCCGCAAGTGGACGGGGCCCCGCTTGAAGTAGACGAGACTACAGAACTAGCTGAGTCAGGTCTTTTCTGATTCTCAATTACTTTCGGCATTTCCCTCTCCTTAGGCATTTGCTCCCCGATCTGGGAAACCGTCTGCCTCAACCCCCCAAGAGGGGGTAACGAACTGAACTCTGTGTCCTTAGATTTAAGGTAATCGAAACTGTATTTTTGGAAGTCGTTTTGGGGTTTTGATAGATCATAAGGCTTGTATAAAATGCTGTGATTAGGACCGACTGGTTTTGGTCCTTCAATTTTGTTGGTTTTTCTCAAAGCGTTTAAACCGAATTCAGGGTGTAAGATGTTGTTTATTGAAAAGGCTATGGGGACCGACGGCTGAGCTCGCTGGGCTCTTAATTTATCGTTTTCAAATCGTTGGTCTTCAGGGCACAGCTGGGGCTTAACGTCAGGCGTTTCTGGCCTATAGTAGTTCTGGAAACTCTCCATCTCGCTCTGGTTTTCAGGGCTTGGAGGAGGAGAGTTTGGTTGCACTTTAACTATGGTCATGTTTGGGGAATTCCTCTCGTATCTCGAGTCGATTGTAGTGCAAGTATACTGACTTGGAGGACAATAGTTCATTGGGTTTTCTGTCGCATGTGGCGCAGGCACTCTCCCGGTCACTGGCCCCGGGCTGTTCGCCTGGTTTGGACTGCAACGATCTTCAAAAGCCATCTTCAATCACAAAAATCGATTTCAAAAGTATTCAATTCAGTACATTATAAGTACACAGTCCACAGATAAAAAATATTGTCAGTGTTGTCCTAATGAGACACAGTCTTCACATTAATATTGAATGGAATTGATTAGCATGATTTCTTAATACCGCACTAGTTTTTTTAAGGCAAAGGGTGCGCGTGATGTGCAGCCACGGCTGTCAGATTGAAATGTCAATTGCGTTTGACACGAGCACTGCTCCCGGCGGCCGCGACCGAGTGACTGGGCTCCTCGCCTCGTCCGGGGGACACGCCCTCGAACAAACAAGCTTTTTACCCTTCCCCATTCGTTTTGTAGGCGTTAACCGTTCGCTTTTCATTGCTCGACAACATCTTTTGCGTCTTTTTTCCCGTTCTTACTTACGGAGTTTGGTTGCGAAGAAAAGAGACAGCTGTATGACAATTGATTTAACTTGAGTGTGTATTTAGTGGGGCTTGGACCAGATTTGTAATTCAGTTGTAAATTGCTTCTATGGCTCTTTCGCGCTCTCATAATGTATCAATAATACTGCGGTGCGCTTTGTACGGAATTTCAATTAAAATTTGACAGAATTATTATATTGATAGACGTGTAGCCATGTTGAATTATTGATCGAATATCGACGGAGTAGGATTTTTTAAAGAAATTATAACATTATACGTTTCTTTCATAATTAAGTTGTGTTAATATTAAATTGTATGAGAGCGATAAAAATCTACAATTGTTCGCGTTTTATTGCTGAATGTAATTATTGTTTAGGGTTCCGTTACAATGTTGCGAATCAATATTATAACCTACTTATTGCTAATCTACTGGAATAAAAATTAAGTAAAATAGAAAAAAATTAAAAATACTACAGATAATATTTAAAAATTCCAGGCAATTAATAATATCTAAATATATAATTACATACTGATAAAATATAGATTAGGTCTTTAGAAGATTATTTAATAATTTATACCTAATAGGTATATCTAATAAACATTATCTAATTGGTAGGTTAGCCTAAAGCTAAAGTACAAGCGTAACCTAAAGTACATGTTTAGAAATTATTTTCAAAATTAAAAACGCTTGACAGTATCCGTCGGTTATGACAGTCAATACGTAATAAATTCATTTTGTCCATGATCCTCATAAACGTGTGTATAAGATTTTATAACTTTATTAAATAATATAAATTAAATTAAATAAATGGTATGGTATGATTGACAAATAAATATTGTACATAAATAAGCGGTAGATATTCAATTAATAAATTCAGAATATAGAATTAGAGAAGTAAGAGAGTAGAGAATAGTAGAGATTCTTGTTTTTATATATTAATAAGGTTGTTTAGAAATTGTTTGTTGACAGGTTTATATTACAAAGTAAGTCATTAACAAAAATTACTTATTTTAAAATAGGTATTTAACTAATAACAAATGATTTATAATAAATAAATATTTCTGGACATTATGACACAGCGCCATCTAGTTCCGAGCTAAGCAACGAGGCTTGTGTTACGGATACTAGTTGGTTGATATACTACATATATACTTTTTTTGAAGTTATACTTCTTTAGGCGCGTTATGAAAAAATGATGAGAGTGAAATTTTAAGATGCGCGATCTGTGACACAAAATTAACAGTATGAAGCTGTCTGCTTAATCGCTCATTAAATCTCGAAAAAAAAGTTGCCAACAAAATAGAAATTGAACCTCGATATCAGTCGCGCATGTTGGTACGCTCGTCACCTCTGATCACTGTTTTCATATTTATAATATTTATCAACATGTTTCTAGTTTATACATTCACAACACGTGTTTTAGTTTCATTCAAGTGCGAATTATATATGTGCTAATAAATTATATTCAGTAGTGATTTAAGTTGAATATTTTGATTGATATTACTTACTATTTGTGAATATTAGTGAAAAAAATTGTGCTTATATACTTTTTCAAGTGCTCCAATATAATTGAGGTTAACTATTTAATGATGCCAAAGAAGTATAACTTCTCACGCGCGTACATAAGTACACGTACCCATTATTTTGTAAATACATACATATTATACATAGAAACATCCATGACTCGGATACAAATGTTCATGCTCATCACAAACATTTGTCCCTACCGGGATTCGAACCCGGGGCCCATAGCACAGAAGGCAGTGTTAACTGCCGTTGGACTAATTGGGTCGTCAAATTCATTCAAAGTCAATTTATGTCACCCACATAGATACTTTTCGAAATAATTATAGAGAATTAGATGTTTTTTTTTATAATCTAGAAATTTGCTTACATACCTATTTTAAAAATCGTGTCAACATAATTCATGAGCTATCTCTTTCTAAAACTAAACTCACATGTAGGTAACATACGGAACCATGATAAAACGAAACGTTTTTTAAGATTACCATACTTAATATTTTTAACCACTTTCCTAATCCTATCATTTTTATTGTTTTCAATTATATTTTAATGTGAATATTTTTACACTTCACACTCATATTAAAAACCTATTCTCTATTAAATACCGTATAACTATATAATAGAAAATTACTTACTTGCTCTATCATAAAAATCAGTTTATACCAATTAGTTTTCTGTAAAATTATTAATTAATAATTACTTTTATCAATTAGGTTATAACTGATGAATTTTCTTGATGAATCAATTAAGTTGTGAATGCCTAATAATTGCCAGTTGTTACCTAATATAAGGAAAGAGTTAGTAGTGTAGGTTTTACGTATAAAGCTAATAAACTTATCATTATGGCAAAAATTCGGAAGCTGCCATATTGATTCTCAATGTTACGTCACAGAAAAAACTTTTAGAGACATGAAAAGTAATGACGTTATATACTACTATATTTACATGACATGGCGACTAGCGAATATTATGATCGACATATTAAGAAAAGTATTTTCCAATTTCATGAACAGAGACAAAAAATTAATACCTATTTGTGTCGAAACGCAATGCTAAGTAATAGGTAGATACTTAAGATTTTAGCCAGAGTTCAAAATTAATGCAGCTATTTAATCATTGGGAGTTTAAAAAATAATTAAAAAAACTGATCTGACTCTACTTACAAGTTATTTTTTATAAGTATTAAGGATCTGTTTAGAGACCCAAACATTTTAATAAAGAGAAATGGTAATTTTCAATCATCATCATCAACATGGGTTGATGATGATGATTGAAAATTGCCCATGCCCATTGCTCGACCCGTGCCCAGCATTAGGACAGTAATGGTACTGTCCTAATGCTGGGCACGGGTCTGTGATTATTTGAGAAGGATTAGGCTATACATATAGTCCACCACGCTAGCCCGCTAGCATACTGCGGGTTGGTGGTTGTTCACCATGACAGTTCCAAGTAAGTGGGTTTGAACTTGACACATTCGACATCTCAATCCACTAGTCACACCACAAAAACTTTTTCAAATATTTATGAAGCATTATGACTAGTTGCTTGGTTCCAAGAAGTTAAAACGAAGTAACTTTGAATGCAGATTGTAAATACAGGTTATGAGCATTTATCGATATAATCAAATTGAAACAATCTTAGAATTCATTTAAGTCTTAACTCAATGTCCTAATCGTTTTCAATTCAGTAACATAACAAGTTACATAATTCTTTATCACAATTGCTTTATATTCGTATCGTCACGGTCAATAAATACTTACATACAACCTAATTAATTAAACTATTTGATATAAATGACATTGGTGTTACACAAGTTTTAGATCTGTAAGTCTATTATGCGGTTATGCCATATTTATAGAATTTTTCTCAATACTACTTTCGGTGTACCTACTGCAGGTTGGCCAATGAACTTGGTAATTTATTTATTATTTTATGATTTTTTCAGTTATTTACGATCAGTGATAGACTGGTAATATGACCACAAATTGCTAAAACATAAGTCTCCACTTTGAATCCAACGCAACGCACCTGAGACTTTTTGAAATCAACTGCATAAGTCTGCGTTGGTCAAACTCGCTGACACAGTGAAGGAGAACATCGTAACGCATCCTACATGTCTGGGGATTTTGTCAAAGGCATCTGAAGTCTGCCATACCGCACTAGGCCAGTGTGCTGGAGAGACTCTTCTAGTCAAACTACATAAGTATATGACGTTGATAGTTTTTGCCCGCGACTTCTTCAGCTTAGAATTAGTAGGTAATTTTAATCAATCTGCTCCTCCGTTAAGAAATCATCGATTCCCCAAAAACCTCTTTTTTCGGCCTTTTAAGGGTTGATTTCCGGGAAAAAAGCTTCTATCCTGTGTCCTTTCTCGGGACTCAAACTATCTCCATACCAAATTTCATCAAATCGTTTCCATGGTTTAAGCGTACAGAGGTAACAGACAGACAGAAAATCAGACAGACAGGCACACTTTTGCATTAATAGTATTATGTAGGTATGGAAGTGTGGATTACACGCGTCCCGCTCCAATGTGTGGGTGAAGCAAGCAAGCTTGTTTACGTCACAACAAATGACATCTAACTGTCAACGACTTTGACGTATTTGACGTTAAGGAAGTACGGAGAGTGGCCATGCTGTACCTGTGGTTAGTACTATTTAGTAAATATAGCAGGGCATCACCGCGATACGTTTAGTTATTTTAACACCTTAGAACAATAGGCTGTACTATCATAAACTCTAGCGTCATAGTTATAATGTACAGGTAGGTGTATGTTGTGTTGTGTGAGGTGTGAACCGACAAGGCCCAAATGTCAGGCTTTTGAACTTGACTTGACACTAAGAAGAATATTTCATATGATGGTGGAGGGTGGACACTGGAGTTGGCAAAAAAAAACGACTACTACTTAATAAAATTATCTAATAATTCGGTCTATAAGGTTAAACTGTACCTGCAAAAAACATTCTGTAGATGGGTGACCATTATGCGTAGATCCAAGCGCCTTCGTGCCTTGGAGAGCACACTTTGACATCGGTCCGGGTTTTAAAACAAATACTTACTTAATGGCAATTAACTTAGAATAATTATTACCTAGTTATCAAATTGCAGAGGAAAAAGCTCGGAATAAAAAGATAAAAATAAAATAAACAGTAGGATTTATGCAGCGTGACCTTCGCCTAGGGAATGAGTCGAGAAAAGACAAAAGGAAAACAAACCAACATGGCGCCTCCGACGGCGCTGTCACTTCCCGCCTAAATAACTGTCAAATGTCAGGGTAAGGCGCGGCTATACGAACGGAGATTCTTAACAGATACTGCTGAATACAATGAACAGATTATTACACCGGATTTGCTACTACGGACAACCAAATCATTAATTTGAATCACAATATTTTTTTTCCGATAACATAACATAACATCATTGTCACTCTCTCTTTATAGCCACTATAAAGAAAAGCGTATATTTAGCCTTACCTAAGTTTTAAGAGATTCTATTTTCTCTGTCGCTTCTGAACCTCCGCTTACACTACGACCGGTCCTTACTCTTGTCAAAATATCAGCCAGCCAACGCTTCAGACGTATTGTTTATTTATTGTAACCAATTTGTTTTATAAGCGTACGCAAATTATCGGCAATCGATTAATATATCAGCGATTAAAATAATTCTGTGGGTCGATAAATTACGTAGGCATGTGTGGGTTGCGTAGATAAATTCTAGTTTAGACGAATCATTTATTAAAACGGTGGGTAGTTCAGAAGTAGTTAAAATTATACGTGAATTAAATACTAATACGTATACGTAATAGGGGGAAGTTTTCTGCTCTCTGTTGATCCGAGGAGACAAACCGGACGATAACTAAAATAGCTTTTCTTGAGCTAATAAGAGCTTGAGACCTGACTTCTAAACAATAAGTACCTAGATCACATGGGCATACAAAAAACTGCGTGCAAGACAAGAAATCGGCTACTTCTTCGAAAACGTCCACAATTGTAACTGAACTGCCGTCGGCGGAGGTTGTAAAGAATATGTTTATGAATAACATGGCTCCGACATGCCAATGCCAAACTTCTGTATGTAAATACTTTATATGATGGAAAATAGCGAATACACAATAGTAATATAGATTGGCGTAGTGGCTTGTGCGTCACGGGTTGCGGATTCGATCCATGCGGAGCAAATATTTGTATGATGTTTCTACAGGTAGTTTTTCCAAGCAAGGGTGTTCGCGTGTGTGAAAAATTGAGTTTGTAAACTCATCCACGACACAGGAAAAAAACCTAGTTTGGGGCAACGTTTAAGCCTTAAAAAAGTAGTTTAAAAATAAAACAACTCCAATTATTCCAATAGTACGTTATTGCAAAATTGTCTTCTTCGATATTTGGTGCAATGAAAATCAATAAAACTAATATTAACTAAGAAGTATAAGTTCCACGTTTCTATTCGGTCTCCTCGCGTCTATTTCTGAGCGTCGTGTGTGGTCCCGAGCGAGGCGTTTGCGTGCGTCGCTCGGCGCCGGTTAAGGGAAAGACTGCTGCTACGATAGAAAATTTTCTAAGTTGTTATCAAAGTCAATATATCGTCATCTTTATCATCAGCCTATATTCGTCCACTGGACGTAGGCCTCCCCTAGTGAACGCCACAGAACTCGATCTTCGGCTCAATATATAATTTATTCAAACTATTAATTTCTTACACTTACGTGAATATTAAAAAAAAGTATATATATAAAAAAGTATATATGTAGTATATCATTGTGTTACGGATACTAGACACAAGCTTCGTTTCTTAGCTCGGGACTAGATGGCGCTGTGTGTCATAATGTTCAGGAATATTTAATATTAGATATTGAAATCATAAATAAAATGTTGCTTCTTTTATTAATTATAACTTCAAGAAAACCAACACCTCAGTCTGCCCGTGCCTGTTATTAATAGTTGCATTTTTAAAACTCATTTCATGATGATTATTTAAATATTTTTAATAAGAGGCATTTATTTAAGTATCAAATATGCGCATGGTGTGGAAATACGCTTTTACCTAATTAACTTCTAACGTTTGCTTAGACAAACAATTATTTATGTACCAATCTGCAGTCACTGTCTTTTGGTTTTCAAATACTGCAATGTAATATTCTCATTTCCAAAAAAAAAAGAAGCAACCATTCTTCCTTGAAGAAAAGTCTATTATGCCGACTAGGCTTTCTTCTTTCTAGTTCAAAGCCGAACAATTTGGTAACATCAATTACCCCGATGTTGTGGGACAGCTAATGACTGACCGCCATTAAACTTTTATCATTTTACAACAAGCAGTTGTTTCTGGTGTTTCATTAAATTATCTGAGAGTCCAATATTACAGGTGTTTTTAAATTGGCAAAATTTGTTGCACGGTACCCCAAACCAGGTCTTATGCAGCAGAGCCTCATACAAATGAACTTCCATGAAAATTCCATAATAATTGATAGCCTTTACACATTTTGTCCTTTCTATGTATTCAGCGAGTGCAAAACATGCGAACCTTCGAATGAACATGAAAATGTTAAAAGGAAACCAATTATTTCATTTAAAAGAGCATCAATGGAGTTTCTTGCAAGATTCTTCTCAATAAAATCATGTTTTGAAACCGTGGAACTACCTACAGTGAGTTAACGCATTTTTTTATTTCAAATAAATTATTTATAGTAATTTTATTTACTTAAGTACTTGCTTCTTCCTGTTCCCGTATTAAAAATATTATTTGTTGCTTCATTTTACAATATAGTTCGATGACAAAAATAATTATTTTTAGTGTTACATACCAAATTAAACTAAAGAAAGAAACCTATTAGGCGCTCATTTATTAAATACATTATAAAGGGCATTGCCTTAACTGTCAGCTGCGCACGCGTTCGTCCAAACAGTGGTGTCGTGTTCACGCTACTGTAGCCTTTGTAACGTATTGTCAGAAGTGGCCATAGCTGGGTGTCTGAATAGCCTAATTTATTCCCGTTTTTGCCCACTACTGGGCTTGTTAGAATTCCTTGACCACTTTAGGAGCGAAATCTCTGGAAGATTTTAGGCAAACCTGTCTTAAACTGCAGTTTTATCAATTCGAGAAGTGTTAAAGAAAACATCGTGAGGAAACCTACATGCCTGAGAGATTTTCTCGCTGGCATTTGAAGTTGAAGGTCTTTTCCCAGTAGTTGGACAGTAAAGGGATTGATGACGATTCGAAGCTTGCCATCCCGTACTACGACCACCTACCCAACTCAAACTTACGCCTCTCAGAAGACCAAAGTCTTCTGACAGAAGGGGTAAGTTCCCAAGTGCCCAGCCGAGAGACTAAGTAGACAGACGATAAAAGCCATAATTGAATGACATGCATATTTCATATTCACGATATTAGAAAACTTGTTTCACACAGTAAACATGTTTGTGGAATCAAATTGCAGCGTTTACAGTAGTTAACTGTTAACTTGATAATAGCGGACATCAAGCGTAATTTTGATAAAACTTATACAGTAGACACATACAGGCTTTTTGCTGTAGTTCCACCCGTGTAATAATGTTTTTTATTAACTTGCGTGTTGAATTAACTTGTTAAAATGATATTTACGGACATTGTGACAAGTCAATGCTGGTTGATTTTAATTACTTAGAAACACTGAATCAAACTGAGTCATTGAATAAAAGTAGTTATGGGTAGATTGTGTCGGCTCTATGGATGCTGTTAAGAATGTAAGAGATCAGGATCAAAAAGATATTAACTAATATAACGCGATTATATCTGTATTAAGCAGTTTTATGGAACGTTTAATATATTTACCTTTTTTAATTTATTTATTTTCTCTACATATTTATTTGATTTACACGGCATAAGGACTAATTCATAGTTTCTTTTAAAGTACATAATTATGTAATAGAGTCTAATACGCGAGTGTCACATTGTACAATTATGTCTATATCTAATGGCATTTTGAAGAAAGCACCATAATATAACTTTTAGGGGCCCCTATCCCTGCCAACGCAACGCATAGTATCAACCATAGCATAGCTCTACCATAATTCTAATATAATTTTATAACTTAAGTAATTTACAAAGTTTTTTGATGTCCCGTATAACCAAAAAAACAGACCCGTTTCCAACTGTTCCATATACAGTAAATCTGTGGATGTTAGATACTAAACCATCTCGACAAACAAACAAACTTACGTATGAATGTGCTTGTTATTAAATATCATGTCTGAAATAGGTAGACATAATGCACAAATCAATTACGAAGTAAATGTCAAGTTATCGACAACAATATTTTGCATTCACGTATTGTGAACTACACGAGTATCGAACCGGCACCTGTATGAATAATTAACGTGTATCGACGCGTTGCACTGGGGTGGGTACGATTCAACGAAATACTAGTTTAGAGATATATTTTACTAGCTTGTACCTAGGACTTCGTCGGCGTAGAATTAATAATGTATTAATTCTGTTTATTTATTTCTAGCCTCTTTCAAGATATTATCTATTACGCATACTAACTCCTACCTCCTTTTAGTTCTTTTAAGGAATAATGTTTGGGATAAATGTGATGATGATAAATCTGTACATTCAGTGAAAAGTGATATAAATGTCAAACATTGATTTGACACTTATATCACTTTTCACTGAATGTACAGAAATATTGTATGTACTTCCCCGAAATACGAATTATCTCGCGCGAGCGACGTCTCTGGTGTTGCAAACGTCCATATGCTACTGTAAAAACTTACCACCGGGCAGTAAGCTTGTAAAATTATTTTATTGTCTGTATAGAATATTGGTCACCGTAATATAAAATGATACGTTACATTCACATTTGCCGTACACTGTCAATTATTGCAAATGGCGCCGTTTTGCGTAACTCCTAGTTGCGCACTTAATTATGTGTAATTTATTTGTTGTAGCATTAGTGAGATAAAGCCTCCACTAATTCGATAACTGCCTATATTATAGAGCTGCTGTTTTATTGTCTAGCGGTTAGGAGTAGACTATTGAGTCATAGGTTCTAGTTCGATTCTTAGATCTCAAAAAGTTACTGAATTCTTAGCAGGTCGGAGTTTGAATTTATGGCAATTGCAGAGATAGCCATGTGGTGAGACTAATGGACTGAAAAGACAAAGGTCTCGAGTTCAATCTCAAGGCACGTCAATGACATTTCGAAGTAATGTGCGTATTTATCAAATGATCAAACAGTGAAAGAAACATCGTGAGGAAACTTAAGAGTCAGACATTTTCTCAATGGTTAGGCTAGGGTGGTGAACCTAAACTACAGCCTGATCTGCTAAATGAGAGAAGATCCATGCCCAGCAGTGGGAAATTAAGGAGGTAGATAGAGAAAATAGCAATTGGCTAACATACTAAAACCATACCAGCATAACCAAATAAACGGCACCGACTGGTGCATTGGTCGATCGATCGGCTTCTGCGCCACTTATCATGGGTTCGATCCCCGCGCGGAACAATGATGTATAGTATGGCCTACAGTTGTTCCGGGCCTAGTTGTTTGTGCATTGTGAATATTTGTGTTTGTAATCGGGACCCACGATACAGGAGAAATACCTATGTGCGTGGCCTATCTTAGTGTGGGCAACCACACTAAGATAGGAATTTCTAATGCGTCTTTTAAAAAAATATATACCTATAACAGTACCTACACCTCTGCCAAACCTATCACGTGCATTCAAGCGTAATGATATGTTATATTATAAATACATATCATCATAATATGCCAACGAATAGAAAACGTGTGAACACACCTATAACTTCACACTGAACTGTAGAATTTGACGTTACTGACAGCACAACAAACAAGCAATTAAAAAAATATTTCAGACTCACGAGCTCATCGAAATGTCAAACTTGTCACTTATGTTGTTGATAAAAGAGATAGAGTTATATAAGCTGTATAGGCCTATCTCGCTCTACCATGTGTAGAGAAATTTTGACAGGTTTAACACCTCTTTTGATCTTTGACCTCACGATAAATATTCTTTCTTGTTAGTGTAATTATTGAAGAATATAATATGGAATTATAATTTTCACAAATCTGTTTTTTTTTTCATTTCATCATCATCAACCCAATTTACTATCTCACAGCTAGGTAAAAGTTTCTTCTCATTTAGGAGTAATTAGACTATAGTCTAGTGCAGGTTGATAGATTTCACATACCTATGCAGGTTTCCACGCGATGTTTTCTTTCACCGTTTCCAGTAAGTGAAATATACGCATATTTTCATTTAATTGTATCGAAATATGCTTCAAAAATATTATTTTTGGATTTGGGTTCATGAATTTAAAGGACAGGAAATCGAGAATCTTGACGGATATGAAAGCTCCCATATATAGGAAAACTCTTACCTATATTTTTGTTTACTTAAAACGTCTTCAATACAAACCATTCATAAAACAAGCTAGATTATTTATCTAAAAAAACATGGCGGCCGCAATCTCACCAACATCCACAGTTGTCAAATTTCCCGCGCACGGGACCCTTTTCAATTTCCGAACCTACGGGGTTTTTGTAAATATAACTTAATGGGTCGGTTTGTACACAAATTCGTTTATGTTTAGTCTTTGGTTATGATTGTGGGCTGGTAATTTGGGTATATTTTAATTAATGAATTTATTATTATAGGGGTTTCAATTAACCGTAACTACGAATCTAATAATATTCTTTTTTTGACAGTTATTTATTTACAAAGCGTATATAATTAGTATAAAAATATACTAATTATATAAGAATCATTATAAATAAATATGTGTGCGTATTTATCACATGCTTAAACATTGAAGGAAAATATCTTGAGGATACCTGCATGCCTGAGAGATTTTCACAATAGCGTGTTATGTCTGCCAACCCGCCTTAAGCTAGCGTGGTGGACTATAGCGTAGGCCCACTCGAATGAGAGAAAACTTGTGCCCAGCAGTGGGCCAGTGATGAAATGAAATACCTACCTATAATTATAAAATATCAAATTTAAATTTTCTCTGATATAGGTGTGTTTCACTAAACGATTTTAGCATAACCCAACACTTCTCACTTATTGTTCCGTTTTCAAATATCATTCCAAATACATATACCTAATACATGTGAAACTAAATCTTCACAACTCCATTATACACGCAATATAATATATACTTTATTGTGTGTAATGTAAAGATGTCAATCCTTTACAAAAGTTTGGCTTTTACGATGTTTTTGTTGCGCGTAAGATTTTCGCTTAAGGTTTTCTTTGTAAGCTTACCTTATTTCGGGCTTGTTAAGGAGAACAGAGTCGGATTGATGTTTAATAATAATTATTATTTAATGTGATTTAATCATGTTAACGATTGGTTATTTTTATGAATAAAGTCGTTTAATTGTATGTATTTCTGATAGAATAATTCAATAGGAATGCTCGATCGTCGATTTTGTAAATTTTCCGTGAGAATTGAGGAGTGAATTCATAGTTTTAGGCATATCTAGACATAGCTCCAGCTATATGAAACTTGCCTCCCTATAAAATAAGAATTATTATCCGTCAGTCTCCTATTAGATACCGCTGAACATGATATACCACAGGTAACTTATGAAAAAATATTGATGTGATCAAGATATTATTTTGATCTTTACGCTTCTTATTACAACTGTTACATTTCGTATCTTCTTTCGGCCTATGAGCTTTGTGGATCATCCGCTTCTCCAGAAAACGACTTATTTTAAACTCGATATTATTTCCTGGCATATACATAATCAGAGCCATGTTTCGTGATCACGGTCACCGCTAACCCATCATGCTTACAACACATCTAGCTCTAAAACATAATTATATGTTACACGCGTCGCGCATTAGTTAAATTTTCAGTTGACGGTTCGTTGGTTCGTAAACCTGAGTCCGTCCCTGCTGTCCCCCAATTTGTTCAAATAGCTTGTTAACAGCTTGAGCGTATCGAAACAAGCTATCGTGTCCAATATCGTCTATGGTTCAAGCATAACACAATGGTGGCGTTAATTAAACTATTTCTTTATTGAACTAACGAGATAGAATTATTCTATTGTCTTTGCTTAAAAGGTTACTTATGTCAAAATGTTATAGTAGCTTGAAGTTTTTGGCGGGAAAGTGTTTGTCAAGTTTAGAAGATAGCATACCACTACACACAATCACTGTTTTTATATCAGTTGCCGAATTAATATTGAATTCGTCTAAACACGAATATAAAAGAAAATTGTAAAATTTTCTAAAATTCGTGATTTCTAAACAACTAATTGCCTAGTTAGTCTAATCGTCGTAAGTGCGAGTGCTAACCGAGAGGTTTTGGGTTCGATTTCCAGGTCGAGCGATATGTTATTGGGTTTTTTGTATGAAATTCTCAGTAGCAGTTCCGAGTTTAAGTTTGTACCCGGTTGATGGCAATAGGCTCGCCCCCTATTACATGGGACTTAAAACATACCGGCGAAATGTGGGTGTACATTAGTACACCTCTGCTTTACCCTTCGGGGACGACAGACGTGATGGTATATTATGTTATAAAATAGAGACGAATATAAAATAAAGTAGTTAATATTATTTTGACATAAAATAAAATATGACTCAATGTTTTTCAAAAACAAATTAATCGAAAACATAATTAATTAAGTCCATTATCTATATCTACAAATATAAATAGATATATATACAATAAGTAAGATTCGCCTGCCCTATAAATAACGCTTCACAAAGCGAGCGCGGTCGGTAGGCGGTGCATTAGTCCCTTTGTAGACACACCTGGCTTCTCCCACGAGTAGAGTTACCATGAAGATAGAATATCTAGGATAAAAATGGGAATATGACTAGCGACCTGTGATTGTTAAACAGTATGTTTTTACCTGTGACTATTTATATTTCAAAAAACCAGAAAAGAAAAAGTATTTTTTTTACTTTAATGAAAATGTGAAAGAATAACACGCAGAGAAAATAATATTGAATTGATTGTTTTAATTTTATAATCGTTGACTACATTATTAAAAGCAAACTTCGGTTGCATATTCGATGACAAAATTTTTGTCAAGATTTTTGTCCTATGTGAAGTGTCAACCAAAATGAAAAATGACTAGAAAATATTGACGTGCCATGAATTATTCCAATTTTAGAAAGCAGAAAAGACAACTCTTTCGACCTAATGCCTTAAAAGTCACAAGAATAGCGTGCCTTTGCATTATAAAATAATAGACCAAAAAAAAAAGCAAGAAATATGAAATTTAAAATTATGGTCACCTCGTTCGACACCCTAAAATGGCGGCTCATATTCTGTAATCTGTGGAACATTTTTCTTAATCTATTTTCATCGGCTTTTGGGGCGCGGCAGTAATGTCCATCATTACCTCTGTTGCTTACATTTCCTGTGAGCATCACGCCACTTACATGATTTTTGGTCAGCAGACAATAATAGAACTATATTTTGGTTTTATTATTTTCCTACAGCTATGATATTAATGGCCATATTTTATTTGGTTTAACTGCGAAGCGAAATGTTGTGGTGAAACTCTTTAAGTGTCTTCTATGTATACGTGTGAAGTCTGATTATTTCGGCTGAGGCCTTATATCTTGTGGTCAGATTCCTCCTATTCTGTAAGAAAACTTGTTTCCAGTGGGACGATATTCATCAGAAGTATTTAGAGGTAAATATGATAATACTAGATTTTAAAAAAATCTATACACTTACATAAACTTATTGCTTGCTATGATTGATATCTGTGTCATAGAGTTTAACCTACATCATTGTGATAGGGCGAGATGGACGGGTAAACCGAAGCGGTAAAACTAATTAAATTCTACTTACTTTAATAATAGTAACATAAATTACATACCCAAAATGGACTTGGCGCGATCGATGCTTTTAAAAACATTAAAACATTGAACATTTCACATTGGGATTGGCAACTACGGCATTCCGTTTTTATTTTTTAATGAGTCAAGGGTGTCATTTGTTTTATGTTTTTCATAACTTCTGTTCATGTATGAGCGGGTGCCATTAGGTTTCGCGAAAACAAGATTTTATTATAACCTTTTAGTATAAAATCAGCGGAGATATAAAATGATTATCACCAATATATCGTAAATATAATATTGTAAACGAAAATATTATAATTTTAAACTCCCAAATAATAAAAAACGTACTTAAAACGCGGGCATAAACAACATATCGGCCAAAAATATGAGGCGATTAATACATTATTAATATTCCTCTCTCTTTCCAGCTTGTACATGCATCTCTTTTCAGGGTCATTTTGAAAATCGAACGCGGCGTGAGTGCATGAAATTAGTGCTGCCTTTTCTTTCCCGCCGCGACTGATTTGAATTTTTATATATATTTTTTTATAGCAAAGGAATGGTATAGGACGACGCCATGTTGGTAAGTGTTTTTTTTTAATTATCAATCGCTTTGAAACATACGTTTTTGGGCTTTACTGCGCAGTCAGTAGTGTCATTTTGGGACTGATTGCCGTATGTACAGGAGGTTCTCAAGTGCGAAAATAACATTAAAAATCAAGTTTAAGATTAAGTAAGAATAAAACTTATTACTTATTTTTTTGTAAAATAAATAATTAACTTTGTGTAGAATACAAAATGTTCATATGAATTCCTATTCTACAAGGTGTTGTTTTGCATCCTCGTCAAATTTCAGGAGGTTGTCATAAAATACATAAATAATCAATTGAAAGTACGGTAGTGGGCAATAACTAAAAAGTGCTGTTTTTATTTGTTGTTGAATTTTAACAGTGTTTCAGAATTAAACCCTTAATTCAATACAAATAAAACAGAATCACCCGACTACGCACACAGCTACAATGCAGCTGTGTGCGTGAGTGTCGACGTCTTCCTACGAAATGCAAGCGCGGGCGAACGAATGATCGGTAGCAATAATTTACCTAATTTTATTACGAAAATCACCTACATTATTGTCATAAATTTTGCTTGATAATGAACTCATTGTTGAGCATCATTGGAATGCGGAAATCTTACTAATGGCAGTAATACTAGTGCGCCAAAGAAAAGTTCATTGACCTGTTATCAGATGATTAATAAAATGTTAGTTTTGCTTTATCCTTCCACCTAAAGTTTTCGTAGTGATTTTGTTTTGATTTGTGGATTAAATTGATTGATTTGAAATTTTCCTTCCTACTTAACGGGCTTAGGACCGGCAATAATACCTACCTTAGTTGGTGTACCGATCTACTTATGATGGAAATGGAAAGACGTGCTAGTTAAATGTAAGTACGTGGTGATACTTTCGACTCTTAGGTATTATTAGCGTAGTTACAAATTTGAAATCAACTTATTTACACTAATCAAATTGATTAGGCTAACAACGTATTTACAAAATGTACAAATAAATAAATTACCTACTTAAGTTACCCGGAGGTATTGTTCAAAGTGGCCACCACACTCTTCGCACAATTGAGCACGACGTAGCTGGTTTTCCTTCAGCTTACGTAACACTAACACATTAGTTTTTACAGTGTCAAAAGCACTAATGATCCTTGCACGTTATTCTGTTACACTGGTCACTTCCTCCGTGTAAACTAACCTTTTAACGTCTCCCCGCACATAAAAGTCTAGAGGCGTCAGGTGCGGAGAACGCGGAGGCCAGGCCACAGGTCCTCCGCGACCGATCCAGTGGTCACCAAAACTTTCGGTCAAGTACTCGCGTACTTGCCGACCATAGTGAGGGGGGGCACCGTCCTGCTGGTAGTACAAGTTGCGATGGAGTGCCCGTGGGTCTCGCTGGAAGTCTCCACTAATGGCATACAGGCGGACCATCTCTCCATTCAACTCGACATTCGGATAGTTGTCCGTCATCTTGCACTTCGTACCTACGTCTCAACGATGTACCGAGAAGTGAAATTCGCAAAGCGCGCGCACGCGTCGGCGACATCAAACAGACTGTTAGTTCCGGGGTCGCGGCGGCGTGGCTAGGGATTTGTACCTACGAATCGATCGATGAATGATCGTTGCGTATGCGTTGTGTATGTGTTGTTTGCGTTTGTTTGTGTGTGAAAGCGCGGTTATAGGGCTAGTAACAGACGGGCCGCGTTTAGATACGGCTGGTTCACACTTACGGATTTCCGTATACAAGCAAAATAAAAAATAAAAATACCTACTCATTTTATTGTTGCTTTGGGTCGAGAATCATTAGCATAATTACGTCCTTGAATTTGACGAGGATGCAAATCAACACCTTGTATTTACGATAACATTTTCAGTAGGAGCTCACAGTTTCAATATTAATAGACTCGTAAACCGTATAAAATAGGATATAATAAACAACAGCAAACTGTGTGTAAATATCAAAATACCTCTGCCCACTCCTATGGAATACTAATAAAATGAAGCTGAGGAGTTTATATACTCCAGAATCTCTGGAATTAGGTACTCATAATAAATAAAAAATTAGGGTAGCTGTTAGTAGTTACAGCATAAAGACATCAACACCTCAGTCTGCCCGTGATCATGGATGCTGTAAAGGATCCGAAACGTCGGATTAAAACAATATCTATAAACCACCATAAAATCCGTAAAAAGTGGTTTTATTTAAATATAACTTTGTTAAAACCTCCTGTATATGCCGCCATCGTACGATTTCAGAAATACTTTTTCTCCAAAATTTTGTTATTAAGTTTTTTTTTTCTGGTACCGACAGCCGGCTGATGGGTTTCGGTTTTTTGGTATCCGCAACGATCGCAACCTTATATTAATTACCTTGAATTAGTTATTTAGTAGCTACGATAGATTAAAATCTTTATTTTTATAGATTCTTAATAGGCTTTCTTAGTTTGTTTTACGAATATTCATTAGATTATTGGCTTTGATGCTTTATTGGTATTCGAAGCCTTATGAAACGTAAGGTTAGGTCTGATTTTCAGCTCAATTAAAGTGTTTTTTGGGTATGTCTTTAAAATTCTAAGTAGCATTGAAATAAAACTACTTTTTTCGGATTTTGTCGCGGTATATTGTTATTATTTTCTCCTCCTGACCCTTTGCAGCATCCATTGTCACGGGCCGGTCGCGTAAGTGTAAGAAATCAATATTCTAAGAAGCAGCTCTGGAGTTTGGGTTTTAGTCTAATGATGGCAAATTGGTCGAATATAGGCTGATGATGATAATGATGATGATGGCAAATTGAGCTGTGATGACCTATTGGTGTGACCGATGGACTCCGACCGATGTCTCGAGTACAAGCCTAAGGAACACACTACTAACTTTTCGAAGTCACGTGTTTATTTATCACATGATCAAAAGTTAAAGGAAATCATCGTGAGAAATCCTGCATGCTGCAGAGATTTTTTCGTTGGTGTGTTAAGTCAGCCGAACTGCACTAGGCTAGCACCAGAGACCCGTGCCCAGCAGTGAGTAGGTGCAGTATAGTGGGTTGATGATGATGAAGGGAAATTATAGCATAAGGACCTATATTCAGAAGAAGATAGACATTATTTACTTTATGTCACTTACTTGAAGATAAGACAATGAATATGACACTTCAGTCATTCCTTTCAATATTTCCGATCCCAACTCTTACCACACAGACGTTTGTATACGTGTCAATGTGTGTGTCAAGAAAGAGGCAGCTGCGAATAACTTAATAGGTTCCGATATTGTTTATTGAATTTCAATCTTAGAAACGGAAATGAACTTCTGCCTTTATCGTGTTTTGAACTTGATTAAAACTTTTATTTTAACACTTAAAATCGGAATAATTAAGTACCTACACGACTACTCATTAAGTCACTGTCCCACTGGTGGGCACGGGTCTCCTCTCATTTAAAAGGTATTACGCTATAGTCCACGCTAGCTTAATGCGGAATTGCAGAGATCACACAGGCATTTAGGGTTTCTCAGGATATTTCCCTTCACCGTTTGGGCATGTGATAAATACGCACGTAAATTTAAAAAGTCAGTGGTAAATACGTACACATGGTTGAACTCCTTTAACTTTGCAATCAACTGCTTATACCACTAGCTCTCTACTTGCTCGTAACTGTCAAATTGTCAACTGCCACTACTGTCAATAACATCTGAGATGCGTGACTTCCGTGGAAGACGGGGAGTTTCCACTCTTTACGTAGTCAAACTGTGACCATACCGTGCCTATTTATTCCGACTTCTGAGTATAACTAACCCACCCAACTTCAGAGTGCTCATACCGCTACCTAAATTCCACAAAAACCTTTAAACCCACCAACATAACACTACATAAACTTCAAAATACCACGAAAACCACTTAGTATTGAAAACATCGCGCTAACGACTAAAGGAATTAAGTTTTTAAACTTAAATGTGGTGCGTATCCGAACGGTTCCAAGATGGCGCCCGACGAAATATTTTTTGTTGCCACCTTAATTATATGGTAGGAGGGTTTGTGCCAAGGTTCAGCTTTAAAATAGGCGTGAATTAGGAAGACGAGATATAAATTAAAAGTCCCTGCGCTTAGAATTGTTTTCATATATCATTTTTTTTAATATTTATTACAGTCACATGATAGGCTAGTGGTATTAGTGCGGACTTCGAAGTCATAGATCTGCATGGTATTAAACTACAGCATGCCTCTGACTTTTCAAAATATTTTTTATCTATGACTAGCTGAAACGGTGAAGAAAAACATCGTTATGAATACGGCATGTCTGAGGGATTTCCTTGACTGTATTAAAAACCTACCAACCACATTATTCCCTGAGAGAAGACTTGCTAAGCAGTGGGATAGTAAAAGAGTTGACGGAAAGAACTTTATTATTCGAAACATTGATTCATTTTTGTTCGAAAATATAAGTAGTAAAGTCTATCTGCCTAAACATTTCATAAAAATAAAAAGAAAAATAAACAAATGAAATACCAATAAAGTATTATTTTGACAATATAAATAGAAAAACATAACACGCTCATTCTAAACTTGAAATTCTTTTTAATCTATATTCAAAATGAGGTCGAACTTATAAAAGCTGTGGCTTGGCAGCCCTATTTATACGTGAGACATAAAATATTTACTATGTGTGGGTGTGAAGATTTACATTAATCTTTGTGGGTTCCGCGGCATAATATTTTGATTAATACACCCATTGTATAGGATAGGTATATTCTATATCTACAGACCTTCCGTTTCTGCCATCAACTTATACTTAGTATCCAGTTGTCGAGTGTATTTTTGACCCCATATTTCATAGCGTCTAAAATAGAAAATAAAATAACAAATATTACCTAATATGTATTGTGTAAATTACATGTTACTTGATCACATAAAACACGCATGTAATAATAGTACAAGATATCATAATTAAATCAGTTTTGGCAAACTACAAAATAATATGTTTTTGTTTTTTTCATAAAATCACACTAAAATAACAAAAAAAACTTATTTCATCAATCAGCTTGCAATTTCGTACATACGTTGATGTCAATCAGTTTCTCACAGTTATCCTATCCTCAAGCAGTATCAGTTATTATTAAAATGCAACCTGCAGAAAGACATTCCCTTAACATTCCCAGATTTGAAATTATCAAGCTATGGATTCGTAGCTTTTTACTCTTTTTTAATGATTGCTTTTACGAGGTGCGGGTACATAGCTACTGAGACGCTCAAAACCCTACATCATCAAAAAATATTACAAACATCTCTAAATTGACAGGGTAAAAAGGACCCATCCACATCCTCGCCGGGTTAACCGCTGAACTGATCTAAATGAAACTTGGTATGGAGATAGTTGGAATATCAGAAAGACATAGGTTAGTATTTATCCCAGAAATCATCAGTTAAAAGGGCGAAAAGAGGGGTAGAAATTTATATGCGGAATCGAAAATTTCTAGAAATAAATAGATTAACGAAAAATAGATAAAAACAAAGTTTTCGACTAGAAAATGAAATGGATAAATTTAAGATTTTTTTTAAATGTCACAAGTGTTGTGAACTAGCTTACGACCCGCCTGATGGTAAGCGGTTACCGTAGCCTATAGACGTTTGCAACACTCGCGCGTTGCCGACCCTGTAAAATAGGGGAGTTACTAAACTGACAGCAAACAGGATTGGCATGCTGGCAGAATATTCAATCTCTTGACTAGCACCAGCTGAAACAAAATTATTGTTATTTAACTGCGGTCTTCTGTAAGGCAGGAGGTACTTCCCCAGTAGGACAGCTAAATTTGAGCGAAGTATCTTACTATACCCTACCTCTCTAAGTGTAATTAATTTAACTCTGTCACGGGAAATACCTCAGTCCCTAATACTGGCCAGTAAAGTCACAATAATTATACGATACCAACATGACAGAGTAGAAAAGGCCAATAATTAATAAAATACTTAGGTAGGTATAATGAGTAATTACTGTTTTCCAAATAAGCTGGTGTTATGCACTTGTTTAAGTGACAAATTAACAAACATAATTGTAGGTACCTGCTATTTTATAATATACTGTATTTTTTTTTTAGTGAATAAGTCGTTAAAGAGCCATCATAAAATAAATACAGCGCTGTCAAAGTCAAAGTCAAAGTCAAAGTCAAAGTCAAAGTCAAAGTCAAAGTCAAAGTCAAAGTCAAATCATTTATTTCAATTAGACCAATACAGGTGCTTTTGAATTGTCGAATTAAAATTTTAATTGAATTTAGTTGCATGGTTCCAAAAGATAGGCCTTATGGAGAAGAACCGGCAAGAAACTCCATAGATACTCTTTTAAACAATATAAAAATTACTTGCTTTCGTTTACAATGGTATGGATATAATAACAATACGAGAATGGTGCAGATTGATGTGAAACGTACGTATTACATACAAAGGCAATTAGACTAATAATAACCACTTTAGATTGCCATAACATGTATGAGCCGACCAGCCCCAACTGACAGCACCCGTTCACGAGCATGACGTGTGTATCGGCGTCGCTCTACTCAACCATGTTGTAGGGAATAAAAAGACCCGACACACAACGCCACCATCAGCAGGACATTTGAGTGAACATGACAAGCTCAGCTGTGAAACTAATGTCCAAAAAACAGTTTTTTAAAAACTAACGTTTCAATTCATTTCCTCATTTGCAAATATCTGTTATATATCAAACTTTATTTTGTCTCTCACTGGAAAAATAAGGGGAAATCAGTTGATAGTGATATTTTTCTTGTTCCTCTAATTTCATGTCATGATTTATTTTGTTGTGGGTTCTTGGACAGTCAAAATCATTCCCCTGAGAGTCGTCTGAATGGTAGCTATAAATGATCCTGGCTAGTTACAAGTTACAAGAGTTGCCGTAGCAGAGACTAAGTGAAGTGTCACGGTCTGAATCCAATAAAAAATACCTCATTTAGTAATTGTTTGAAGCCATAGGACATTTATCGAATCAGTAAAAAATGTAAGAATTGTTAATCTACAACTAACGAAAAATAAAAATATATGATTTTAATTTAACGGACTAACTGAAGATTTTAAATTAAGAATTAATACAAAAGAGGCGGGAGTCGCAACGGCTACCGTATAGATTAATGAACGGTGATTTATCGATTATTATACGGGGAGGCCATTTTTCAGCAGTGGTATTAATTGCTAAGGAATACAATTAATTAGTACTTCCTAAAATAAAAATACAGAGCAAACATAATTAATCAAATACCAAGTGATTTATCAGTTTCTTAGATATTTTAAAAATTAAATCGCACTTATAAAAAAAATATTCAATATGAATTTCGAGGAACTTTCGACCGATCCCTAAATCTTTAAGAAACCTATATAATCAAAGCCAGTGATTAAAAAAAAACAAATCCCTTCGCATAAATTAATAACGTCATCCCGTAATATTCATTAGCCTTAAAAATAGAACGATCCCCCCTCAATGACAGAGACAGAAACATTGACAAACGATTCGTAGCAAACGACTTGATCGAGCGAGAAAGAGATAGCAATGATTTTCGTTGTTGCGTCAGAATAGAACAGGCTACGCGTCATTGGCTGATATTTCCCGCGTGCAGGGCGTCGCCGGTTTCCCGCCATAAATTGAGTTGTTGACACATTGATAATGAGGTTATGTTTTAATATTAACCTATTTTTTCTCCGGCGCGAAATTATAAGCTGGGGGGAAAATAATTATTGTTATGATTCGTGTTTTAATGAGCTGCGTGTGTGGTCCGGTCTGGGGTTGCTCGTAATTAAACTGTTTCGGTTTTGCTCGGGCCGCCGCCATATTTAAATTTTCATTGCGGCTCTAGTTGCCAATAGTTTTACGCACTCGTGTTTTTAGAGGCGCATTGTGATTGTTGAGTCGGGTATGATTTTAGTAGCGTGCTAAAATAACTATACATTTACAGTGTGTCTGATGGTCTATGGTTTAACTACGAAGCGACGGCGATTATATCGTGTAACTTCAAAGAATGCCTAGAAAATAGAAATCTACGCTCTATGGGTATTCTATCAAACCATTTAAAGGCTATATATTGTTGCCAAATTAAGTGTCAATCAGTTTATTGTCGCTGTGACAGCCCATTAGTGTGACCAGTGGACTGTGAAAATCAAAGGTCTCGAATTCGAACCCAAGGCATGCACTACTGAATTTTCGGAAGTTATGACCCGTGCCCAACAGTGGGATTGTAAATGGGTTAGTGCTAATCTGTTTAGTTAGTGATTTTAGTTTGTATTACACACTGAAGATCATATATTGCATTTGTAAAAGAGCATACAAATTATCAAAATATAGTTAATATTCTAACTGTAAGCTCTGGTTAAAAACATACCAACAGCAATGAATTTGGTTTTCTGGCTACATCATAATTATAAATTATATTTATTCTGTTATAATTATCCGTGCTTTGCAGAGCACGTTAGGCCGTCGGTCCCGGTAGTCATTCGAATACGTATGACAATCGATAGTGGCGGTAAAAAAATCTTAAAGGTCTTTATTGTCTATGATACGAAAAAAATAATCGTGTAACTGCCTCGTTGGTCTAGTAGTCGTAATTATGACTGCTGACCAAGAGGTCTTGGGTTCATTATGAAATTCTCAGTAGCAATATAGCAGCAATAGACTCGCCAACTATTAAATATACCTGCGAAATGTGTGTGAAAAAATTACCTATATCAGTACCTACACCTCTGCCTAATCCTTCGGGGATGACAAGCGTGATGGTATGATGGTAATTGTATTACAGATATCTGAATCCAATCGCTTATAATAACGCAGGAACTGAAAGCTGACCTAAACATAATTGGAAAATAGCTAACATTACCAGAGAGGTTTTTAGAGGTCGAGAACCCTCGCAGAAATTGAGCTGCTCGACTGGAGAAGTTCCTCCGCCTTACAGAAGACCGCACTGTATCAACAATACCTATTTATATTTCTAGTGAGTAAATTACCAGAGCTCGTTGGGGAAGTGATTCTGACGGCATGGGAATTCCGTTTGCTGTCAGTTTAGTAACTCCCTTATTTTAAGAAAACTAGACGGTTTCTACAGGGTCGGCAACGCGCGAGCGACACCTCTGGTGTTGCAAACGTCTTTACGCTATGATAACCGCTTACCATAAGGCGGGCCGTATACTTGTTTGACACCCTTGTAACTTAAAAATACAGTATATATCTTAAGAAATAATCAATAAATTATGTGTAATCATCCATCTTCAACATTATTTTGCCTGGGCTACCTAAATATAACAGCAATTTAATCACCTTTTTATCTAGCCCAGGCTAAATTAGCGTTAACGACTGACGCTAGAAGATAGATAGCTTAATATACATAATGATGAAGTTTTTTACTAACAACCATTTGAGTTTTTTTGGCCTTTTTTATTGCAAGCAAATTACCGTAGATGATAGCTTATCTAGCGGGCTTCTTCATTTAAGTAGATTAAGTTTTAAATTAGCCGGAAAAATCTATTTTTAATAGGTGTAATTTTCCTAGTTGTACCTAAATAAAAATACACTTTTTTAGCCTGATGGTAAGCGGGTATCGTAGCCTGGACGTATGCAACGCCAGAGGTGTCACGTTGCCGACCCAATACAAATATTGTTAGGTACTTAAAATAATTGCTATCGAAATTCCCATGCTGTCAGAATAGCCACCTCCAAGGAGCTCTGGCAACCTCACTCGCAGAAATACAAGATATTGCTGTTTCACTGCGGTCTTCTGTAAGGTAGAGGTACGTCCCCAGTAGGGCAGCTCAATGTGAGCGAGAAATCTCGCTATGCCACTATTACGATCTGCTTTTATTTTCTCTCTTAAATATAATTATCAGTTTCATTATAATTATTAGGCCCACCGCCCTCGATTTTAGGGAAATTTGCGTATCCTCCATTTACCTTAATCCGGCACTGATGGAATACGAATAAGCCAAAATTAAATCAATGTGAGTGAAATGAGCCGTGGTAGCCTAGCGGTGTGACCAGTGGACTGAGATGTCAAAGGTCTCGAGTTCGAACCCAAGGCGCGCACCACTGACTTTTCGGAAGTTATGTGCGTATTTATCACATGCTCAAACGGTGAAGTAAAACATCGTGAGGAAACCTGCATGCTTGAGAGAATACTCGATGGCATGTGAAGTCTGCCAACCCGCAGTAGGCTAGCGTGGTGGACTATAGCCTGATCCCTCTCAATTTAGAGGAGACCCGTGCCCAGCAGTGGGACATTAATGGGTTGATGATGATGGTGAGTGAAATGATTCGGTTTGCCACTACTGCGGTATAAACAAAAAAATTGTCCATGAAGTAGGTATATGTAATTATGTATTACCGTAGATAATATTTATAATTTGTTTGTTGTATGGCAGTCACGGACATCAAAATGTACTCAAGTTTAAAAAAATAAAGACGTTGAATTCCCGTGAGTAAGTTTTAAGTAGAGTTGAAATAAAAATGAATTATCGCTACTGTCATTCATCATGCACAGCCTAACAAATGACGCTATAAATTATTAATAGTTAGGTTTAATCATTATAAAACTATTATTAATTAAACTCATTACAGTACCTAATTATATTAATATATAATAGTCTCGTTTGTTATCATGTTCATCTTTCTACTCTTTGTAGTTTTTTTCACTAGTAGTATTTTTTTATAGCTACAAGTAAGCTGTCACCGTAGCCTAGAGACGTTTCCAACACCAGAGGTGCCGCACGCTCGTTGCCGATTCTGTAAAAACTGTGTTAGGTTTCTTAAAATAGAAAAGTTACTACACTGACAGCAAACAGAATTCTCATGCTGTCAGAATAGTCACTAATGGGTCTCTGACAACCCTACTCACTCGCAGAAACATATTTGTTTCACTGCGGTCATATGCAAAGCATGGAGGTACTTCCCCAGATGGGCAGCTCAATTTGAGCGAGAAATATGCCCGCTATGCCCTGCCTACTCTCTAGAAATATTATTTTCAAATAAAATTAATTGCTTAAAATTCTTGTAAAATTTAAATTTTTTCAGGCATTTATTTATTGTTTCTATACATATTGTATCTAAATTAATAAAATACATTCATTATTGCTATAATATTTTGAACATTAATCTCATAATCCATATTATATTAATCGCTAAAGTCTAACCACCACAGTTTTTCAATCAATACAGAACCAATTTCCTCATAGCTGGAGCAGTAAAATGTACAATAATCTCCTGCGCACAATATGTATTATTATTATTGCGTTCGATTGTTAACCGGACGCCTATTTATTTCACAGTTAAACGCAAACCAAGTCAACGATATCGAAGTTTTGAACTCGTATTGAAATATAACCGAGTTACGTGTAATTTCTTGACTGAATATTTGCTTTTTGCTCAACAGGACCTTGTTACGTGGGAATTATATTTGTGTTCGATTGTATTTCAGGGGATATTGTATGTTTATGAAACATACAATATCCCCTTAAATACTTGCTACAATGCTTTGGAGTTGTGCTCTACCTATTGCTGAATTTTTAATCGCAGTTTTACGAACTATCCTGCCTTTATCTAGCAGTCTGTCATCATTAACCATCATCATTATTACATAGGCCCTAATTTTGAGAAAAGCCCCGATTAACCCCGATTATCGCTATGAGACTGTAAATGGGTTTATTAGACAATAATTGTATATCGCTGTATATATGAATCTAGTTTTCCGTAGTTTTCCGATTTCGGCCACAGCTACTGTAATTAAATGATTTAATCTTGAGCTTCTGGTTGTTATTATTCTATCATATTCTATGCCCACCTTCTATCTATCTATCTTCTTTCCAAGTTTTAAAAGTTTAGAACCCTGCTTAAGTGTCCAGTTTCAGCTGTGGTAATTATGCAGAAAGTTCCTATTTCGGCAATAAAATCATACTAAATCTTGAACAATTCACCTCTCCTACACACTTTACTATATCAACAAAGGCATTAGAAATAAAATTTGGCACGCGTAACGTAGCTCCCTACACGTCCGAACAATAGAACTGGACAACAAACACAAAAGTACTAACATTGTGTTTACCTCAAAACAACTAAAAAAAAGTGTCCACACAAAGGAGGCTTATACGAAATACAAATTTGCAACGGTGTAAACATACCATTGTCTATGGCCAGGTGACAGAGACAATCCGGTGTTTTTGTCAACTAGCTGTCAAAATGTACGTCAATATTTTGGCGCGATTTGTGACGCTGTGGGTGTTTGAAATGTGACTAATAATGTCTTGTGGTACTTACTGTACAACGGGATTTTTGGAATCCATTGAAATGGGTTGAAGGAATCTTCACGCTCTGTTCCTAATGAGGTTTAAGAGGTGCCAAGGCGAAATACCTGCAACCATACCTAAAAACTTAAGCTGAAGCGAAATGTCAGTCAGACTTTTTTATAAGGCTATGACTACGACCTCATACAGCCGTATTGACGTCATGCGTCGGTCACACGTTACACGAATTGATTTTTACTCCTACCTATGAAGTTATAGTACGACAAGATAAATTATTATCGTATTCAATATGATAGGTACCTACATGATGCACGTAACGACAAAATAGATACTTAGTTTCCTGCTTTGTGTACTGTAAACATACATTGCCCCAATACTATTTACTGTTAAAGGTGAATAAACAAACATTAATTAGTTATTAGAACTCTACGACCATTCTTTGGTTTCGTAACGTTGCGCAGGACCTCAATATTGTTGTGTGTAACATTTTGATGTCCACAAAGGAATTATATTTTTGTTAATAGTAATTATATTATTTTGACTATACTGCCTCGTCCCTGAGGACTGCAAAGCTGGATTCCCAGATCGAGCAAAGTGCTATTACATTTTTCTATGAAATTCACAGTAGCAGGTCGGAGTTTGGATTCGAGCCCAGTTGATGGCAGAAAAGATCAGCTGAGAAGGATATTTTTTATCAATTTGTGTAGAAAATCATTTAAAGTTATAACTTTAAATGATTTTCTATCGCCAGATGATCTTTCATGTATGTATACAAACCTATATTTTAATAAGTCAACCAAATCTACAACTTGTCTCATAAATCTATATATACTTTCATAATTATTTGTAATGGAACCCACCAAATGAAAGAAATTATTTGACCAGATTTTTGTCTACCCGTGTCCAAACAAACAAGTTTAAACACGGAAATAAGGCGTTCACTGTTAAATACAGGTCGCATTGTCAATTTCGTGCTGCATTCATACGCCTAATAAGTTACGCTTGACGCTAATGAAACAGATTTTAAAACTCACGGCAGGTTTTCTAAGAAGCCATTGTTGGTTCAGCACAAATTTATAAAATACAGCTGTCAAAATATCCAACTGTATGTATTTTGGGAAATGTCAACAGTTTGACAGCTGCAAATAGTAAGTTTGTTACATATTTTGGCGTACATTTTCGCGGTAAATTGATTATCAAAGTGTTTTGATTTTTTTTTTATTTGTTGACGTTTACGGTTCATGACTGATTGGAGGTTTTTTTTTCAATGAGTTTAGGTGGCTTTGGAATTTTACGGTGCAGAATGAAATTGGCATTGTATGTTAAGAAATGAAAATAAAATACCTGCAGTGACACTGAATAATGCGTTGTAAATTGATTTAATTATAAACTCATGCGTGTATACTTAAATACAGTAATAATAATAGGTATAAAATATATAATTTTGAGCCTTACTATTTACTTAAATGTTATGTGACCTAAAGATTATATGTTTAGTTAACTGTTAATATAAGTTGGTTAATGAATAAATAAAATATATATTAGTTTTTTTTTTTCATAATATCTAGTTATCTACATAGAGCTAGTCGATGTGAGTGTCAGTACCATTGTCAAGACAAGTATCAGTGGAGTTCCGATTTGTACCCAGTAAATTGCAATAATATTGCCCTCAGGTTTCATAGGACCTAAAAACATACCTTTCAGGATTAGTAAGCTGAAGTCGTAGGTAGTAGACGGAGAATATAGCTTGTACTAACACTACTAATAACTGATAAAAGGTTTCCCACTGAACTTATCGTGAGATGGCTTCAGATGAGAAGGATTAGATGTAGTCGCTGAAAGTGGTTGGGTAGTTAGTTTGGCACATGCTCGCTGCCAGTGGAAATGTATTGGTTAACATTGTTCCTTTGTTAAGCAGTGGATAAAAGGATGATGATGACGAAAACCTATCCATGATACAACAAAATTCCAAAGTGTGGGGCAAATCTTTAATATAAAAATTACTTTTACTATAATACCTAGGAATTGCTGAGTTCCTGAAGTGGTGGTTCATTATCGACTATACAGATTGTGTATTGATGTAGGCCTCAACCGCTTCAAGGCGGCAACGAGAGCCGTCATTGAACATTTGACATTTTGAAGATCTATACTTATTCTGATATGTTTCTATATATCAAACCTATTACGATAATAAATGAAAAGTCACAGTGGCAAGCGTTTGAACTAGTCTATCAGATTAATTTTTGAAAGATTAATTTCATAATACTTATTCTCACAAATGTATTATTTTGCCTGCATAATAATGTTATAAGTACTTAAGAATATTTATTCAAACAAAAGTGACGAAAATAAATTCAAATACAGAATACTAACATGAAATGCGAGAGTAAAGCGCACGTCAAGTTTCCACGTTTGACAGGCGAGAACGTTCCTATTTCAAACGCTACGCGCCAAATTGATTCTGATTCTAGAAAGAATGTCTTGCTTGAAATTCTTTTTTTTTTCAATATGTTTGATGTAAAGCTATGTGGTGACAATGGAATTTGATACCTACTTCGGATGAGAAACGATTGCTTGTCTTTTGGTTTCAGAAATAAAAATTTGTATTCGGCCAAGACAGTCTAAGAAAAGGATTGTAGAAATAAGTGTTTATAGTTTCGGAAGGATTTTGAAAAGAGACGAGAGAGAGTAAATTTGAAATTATTGATAAGTCGACTGATTTATAATTAAGTCCCGGTTAGCACAGCGTTATTAAGGCAGGAAAATGTATGTTTGATGAGCATGTACATTTGTATCCGAGTCATGGATGTATCTGTATCGATATACGTGATTAGTTATTTAAAAAAACATTAAATTCGCATAGACGAAAATAAATTAATGTGCTATTCAAAGATTTTTTCTCCTGTTTGTTAACCGATTTTCTTGTTACAATTACTAAATAAAATAAAATATATAGTGGAGTTAAAACAAAAAGATTCTTGAGTCTTCTTCAAAAATATTGTAACAGAAACAGATATCTTCCAAACAACCTTATAATTAAAAGTGATGTACTGGAAAAAAAAAACATCCAAAACATTACTGACTAGGCAGACTTGCAGGCGGTATTTCAATGGTGTGTTATATCAAAATCCAATATGGCGCACAATAGAAAACGCCATGATCCACCCGCGGCGAGATAATTACTATAACACAACGGTGGTGAAAGTATACAAGGTGTTTTTGGGATAACTATAGGATAGGCTGATGGTATGGGCATAGGAGACAGCGGGAAGCGAGAGCGATTTCGGTAGAAGCCTTAGAAGGGCTTCAAAATAATATCATCATCACATCGTTAGATGTCCACGGCTGGACAAAAAAAATATAATAACATAACATGAAATAATATAAAAATAATAATAATATAAAATAATATCATGAGATTTTTAAATAAGAGACGTTAATAGAACTACAATATTGACCTCTGAATATAAATCTGAGATGGTACTGCGTTTTGTTACTTTATTCTGCCTAATCTCTGAAGGCTAGACTGATTTTGAAGGAATTTTCATCAACAGGTGCCTAGCTGATAAGGAGTACCTACCTAATTTGGAACTTTTCTACTATTATTTTGTAAAAAAAAATCTGTAAAAATAAAGTTTTGACTTCAATTTCAGTGTAACTTACTTTAGATACCTAGATTCACAATTACCAACACCTAGACTCCAGATTTCTAAAAAGATACTTAGGTAGACGAATAACAAATTAATTATACCAGAAAAAACCAGCCGATATATTAGTCCGACGGTGTAGCTTTTACATAAAGATAACACAAAACAAACAGCTCACAGTTATCAACGATCTTCACTCCGAAGGTCTCTTTTGAATCCCAATTTTCGCCGCACAGTTTTGGCCGTCGGCCGCGAGGAGAAAAAACGGGAGACTGGCAAAAAAGGAGAATTATTTTGACAGGTAACACAATAGGAGAGCCCGTAACGCGCAGCGTGTTGCCAGTAATCGGTTTTAGGCCCGGTGTATGGTAATTTTCGGGCCTTGGATTTTATTCATTTACTTTTTAGATTCTTTGCTTTGTATAATTTTCGTATGTTAGTTGTCCTGCGTCATTGGTTTAGCGGTTACGATACAAACATATTTATAGGCTTTCCTATATAATTCTTAATACCTAATATTCTTAAACTTGGAAGTTAAAGTTCAAATCTATTAATGGCAATAAATGACTTAAACATACCGGAAAGTTAGAAAACTTCCTAACCAAGTTACAAATACCTCTTCCAATGACTCTTCACCACTGTTCAATTGTTTATCCAAGTGATAATTCGAAAAATTGTCGTGTTTATTTCGCTCTCTTATACTGGAGAGGAAAATTATCATAAGGATGGCTGACGTGTAAAGTCTACCAACCTGGATTAAATCAGAGTGGTGGTAGTATAGTCAGCCTAACTGCTTTCAATATAAGAAGACCCCAGTACCCAACCGAGGAATAATACTAAATGGGCTGATAATAATTAACACAACACTTAAAAAGCCACATGAACAAAACTACTCTACTCTACTCAATAAAAGGCATTAAGCAATTTTCCAGTTAAAGGTTGAACATCAAAATTAGCACAGCAGTTTTCAATATACGAGTTACATACCTGCACATAAATACAGACACACCCATCCTTTGTGGCGATTGAAGGCTGTCGAGTCTCTTTGTCAAGTCTTAACAAGGAATATAATTAGTGTTGCTGCGTAATAAAAAATGGACTGAATGTTGTAAAAAGGAATATATACAGAACACGTAACTGCCTTATTGGTCTAGCGTAAGATCTTAAGTTTGATGCCTAGGCCATGAAAAATATAGGGATTTTCTTTTGGGCAGTGTTTGGATAGTCTGCCAACCCGCAGTAGGCTAGCGTGGTAGACTATAGCCTAATCCCTCTCAATTGAGAGGAGACCCGTGCCCAGCAGTGGCACATTAATGGGTTGACGATGATGATGATGATGAGTGTTTGGATTTGTGTTTGATTTATGATATTAGTCTCCTTGAAATAAAACTACTTTTTTTACGGATTTTATCGCGGTATATTGATATTATTTTAACCCGACGTTTCGAATCCTTTACAGCATCCATGGTCACGGGCCGACTGGGGTGTTGGTCGTCTTGAAGTTATAATTACTAACAGCTACCTTACATTTTCAATTATTATTGACAATCCGATTTACACAGAACGAGCTCACCGTGTCCTTCGGTCGTGCAGTCTTGGATTTAGATTTAATAGAATCTATGATGGGGTTCCAAGCAGGTGGTAACACCCAGCCATCCTCTTTATTGAAATTTGGGTGTTTTTTAATTTCCACGGCCTCACGCATCATCCTGGGTAGGAATCGGTTTCAGATGTCTACGTCTACGATGCCTGCATACTATTTTCCCTTCGTTCACATTCATACATCTTGTCATTCAAGCGCGCCGGTCGTGAAGTACACTTGTCTATAATGAAATGCCATGCTATTAAAATTAATTTATAATAGAGATAGCTTCGTGATGAATAGATCATAGAATACCAAGTTATAGGTCTCGGTGTTCATATCTGAGCCGTTTCAGTTTTAAAATCATGTGAGTAAAAGAAGCTCAGCCCAGCAGTGGGGCTATAATGGGTTGATGATGAATTTAAAAACTTCCCAATTTTAACTATTTCATTATTTATTCTTTAAAAATGGCAATTAAAGGACTCCATATATTTTAAATATTAAACCAAAAGAATTCCTCGAAGCACAACGCTAGGCATTTCAATTATAATACATGGCAACCCCGCCATCTCCGCCAATTATCTGCACATAATTACTTGCCACGCTTTTAGCTGGCAACACCGTAATTATCCTATTACTCTGACGTGCGCAGGCGCAAGTAATGGCTTTAAAGAAGTCATATTTTATAGGAGGAATGTCTTGGGTGTCTAGTGGTTATTGCCATCGGCTGTTGTGCTTTGAGGTCTAGGTTCGAATTTATTTTAATATTATATCGAGACAAGAGTGTGAAATGCCTCATCGGTGTAGCGCTTCCATGTACGGCTGCTGAGGGTCAGGTTGGTTCAGTACCCGGGTCAAGTAGTGCAGGAAATTCTCAGTAGGAGGTCGGGAATTTGATTTTTTGCCTGGTTAATGGCAATAGGCTCACCCCTTTTTATATGGGATCTAATATTATATAGACCGGCGAAACGGGTATAGGATAGAGCACATCTGCTCTGCCCTTCTTCGGTACAGGGGTGATGGTTATTTTATAGGATACATTCAAAGTGGCTTATCGTTTGAGAACTATAATTACAAGAAGACAGTGTGATCGCCACTGAAAAACAAAAGAAATTAAAATGTTCTTGCAAATTTCTTTAGACTTCATACGTCCTTACTTCAATGATGATTACTTAAACTTTCGTCATCATCATCATCACATCAACCGTTAGACATCCAGACTGTTAGATATAGGTCTCCCCCAGGATCGCTACCTCGACCGGTCATGCGCCGCCCGCATCCAGCGGAATTCAATGGAACTTTTTGAGGTCATCAATTCACCTTGCTGGGGACTTACCCACTTAAAGAGCTGTAAACTTTGAGTCGAATCTTTCGATACCCTTAGCGTTATCAAGTGATGACGAAATTTTGTTTGATAGCGTCACAATTTTAAATCAGTCAATAACAAACTCAGCTTCATATCTTCACTATCGTTACACAACACCATTTTGTTATTTTAATGATCAATAACTTTTAAAATATTGAATAAAAAACAAGCTTGCAAATTAAAATGAAAGCAATTAATACAATAACAATACACAATATTGAGTCATACAAACTTAGAAAACTCAAAACACACACACACAAAACAAAAATTACATACAATTTTCTACCAATTAAGTTCTTCAACGTTCCCAATACCCATACATACTGAAGGCAAAACATTTCTTTATTCATTAACAAGGGAAAACCAAGCTTAGACAGTGCTAATAAAGTTTATATCACATCGTTTTAAGCACAAACGGACCACACACGTCGAAGGTTTTTAAAAAAGGAACGCGCCAACCGCGCCTCGTTCGTTACCTCATCGCCGGGTGGATTTTTTTAATTTTATTTTTTTAAAGAGCAAAGGCTTCGAGGCTAGTATACACGCCTTCTCGTGTAGAGGGGAGTTTAGTAGCAATCGATTGTGAGAACTTCGTTTTGATTTTTATAATCTATGCGCATATGGAGGTCTTTATTATTCTTGGTAAAATAAAAAGACCATTACAGGTGTACTTGAAGTAATAAACTAGTATCGACAATGCATCTACCTTCAGAAATTAGGAACAACGGTAAATTAAAAAGGTAATTTTAACCCCTTTCCTAATCGGAATTGTTCGGAGAGGTAGTTTTAAAAAGTGTTATAAAGTACTTGAAACCAAGGTTATTGGTATATATTTATAGTTATTAAAGTGAAGTTTTTTTTTCATGTTTCTGAATCGAGATTACGACCGTCTGTGTTCTATGAACGGTAGTCAGTTAGACAGAGTACATGAATTATATTGACTAATTTAACTAAGAAAAGTATTTTCTTTTTTTTTGTCAATGTCTACTTTATTGTAAATCGTTTTCTCATCAAAAGTTTGTTTCGAACTCCACACAACAGAAGAAAGAGTTCCTTTTTCAATTGTGCCGTCGGAATATGATAGAGCCCACGAAATTGTGAATAAAATTAATTGAAGAATTAACAGTTTTCTACCCAATTCAATAAACACAAGAAACGGGAAAAAAATGGTAAATGGAAAATCTTGATCTTTAAATTTTAGTTTTTTTTCGTCGATTGATTTTTTGTTTAAAACATTAACATCTTTTCCTTTTATGTTGGTCATAACGACTAATTAAAACATTGAAATGTCACAACATGTAATTAATTCTATTCATTAGTTAATTTTTATTTTTATTCTTCATATAAGTTAATTATGATTGTCAGGAATACAATATGTGAATAAATTTATCTTAAATTATAATTGTGACTATTTATTCTCCCTCCATAGATCACATCACCAATCACTACATACAGCGTCTTCCCAACTGTATGCTGCAGCGGCTCCCAGTCTACCAAGATACAGCTGAATATCAAAAATACTGATATTTTACACTAGAAGTCGCTACTGAGGATAAAAGTAGTAGCTAAGTTTCTCGAAGTTTCACAACCATTCACAACAAATCGACCTGGGAACCTCCAAGAAGAAAGCATATCCCTAAAAGTCCGCAACGCGTTGGCAAGCCTGGTGTTGCAGATGTCCATGGGCGGCGGTGACCACTTACCATTAGTTGAGCCTCCTACCCATTTGCCCCCTTATTTCCGTAAAAACTTTCAAATAATCTTTTTCAAGCACTTATGAAACGTTAATATGCTAATAAAGGTTCGCGGTTCCAAGGAGTTGATCTCATAGAGAATAATTCGGAAAGAAACTCTATAGACACTATTTGAAATAAAAATGGTATTACAGTCTCCTGTATACGTTTTGTGCGTAACAATTAATTATTACTTTCTTCATTGCAGTACAATATTTTGGTAACAAGAGATGTTGTGTGTGATTAAGCCAACATTACCGACGGCTTATGTGCTCTACGACGCTAGGCCTCCGAACATTTAAAAAACGGTCAACCATTTTTGGCTGGCCGTGGCAGACATACCAAACCTGGCCTGTCGATCACCAACATGTTTATTACTCAATCACTAGCCTCTCAACAAATAACAATTATTATAAACCTTTATGTATAGGTAAAAATGTTGTCCGCAATGAACTGCACAACTAAAGAATTGAAATTTTCCACAATGTGTGCAGTTTGAGACCAAGTTGAGAGGTATGATAATTATTTTCTCAATTCATGATCACAATATGTTAGTTCGAATCCCTGTAGGGGAAGATGTTTGTGTAATGAGCATGTCTTTTATTGTATTGATACAAATATCTATGTAGTGTATCGACGATCTAGTATCCATATCACAAACCTCGTTGCTCAGCCTGGAGCTAGATGGCACTGTATCAATAATATCCGGACATATTTAGGTTTTAATTTTTATTTGGGATATATTAAATTATTAACAAGATGTAGAGCATAGCGAGAGTCCTCGCTCAAATTGAGCTGCCCGAGTGAGGAAGTACTTCCACCTTGCCGAAAACCGCAGTGAAACAACAATAGTTGTGTTTCTACAAGTGAGTTAGGTTACCAGAGTACACTAGCATGGGAATTCCGTTTGCTGTCAGTTTAGTAACTCCCTTATTTTAAGAAACCTAGACGGTTTCTACAGGGTCGCCAACGCGCTAGCGACACCTCTGGTGTTGCAAACGTCCATAGGCTACGGTAACCGCTTACAATCAGGCCGTATATAACCTTGTTTGCCACCTCTGTGGTATGAAAAAAGGTAAGTATATATTATTCTTTATAATTTAACACTAGATAGTTGTGTCATAATTCTACATGCCATGTATAAATTATGACTTCAGGTCCAACCAATTAAGATAAGTATCTACGTTCTGAAGCCTACAATTAAGTGGCTAGTCACTTCAGACATAAATTAGAAATATTATTCATATTGATATAAACTAGCAGTGACAGCTTACTGGCTGGAACACTAGCCTGTTAGACTAGATGATTTTAGTTCAAATCCGGAGCGTGATATTCTTACTTTTTGAATTTAATCAGCGTTTTTGAAATTATAGTTACAGTAGTTTTTGGTTCAATGAAATAAAACTAAGTAGTAAAGACGTATTTTATCGCAGTATTATTTGATTGCCACATTTCTGATCCTTTACAGCATCCATTTAATCACCACAGACTGTTCGCGTAAGTCTAGAAAATCAGTATTTTTTATTTGCTTAATTTCAAATATATTATATGTATATTAAGCATAGCATTGTAAATATATAATATACACTGTAATAATGAGGATGTTTACAATTTTATGGCGATTTTTATTGACTGTAGGACTGATGATTTCAAAGGATTTGACAACGTAGCTTCAATTTTAGACAGATTTATGTCCGTGCCTTTGTAGTCCCATTTTATATATTAAGTAATTTCACAAGCTTTTATTATCAGATCTAATATTATAAATAAATACTTACATAGGTAATAATTACACCTTGATCTAAAACTACTCGTTATTGATTTTATGGCGTTATAATTTATATTGATATTAATCCTCTATGTTGCGTAGCCTTTACAGTGTCAATCTGCCGGTTAATAAGAAGACTGTAAAGAATACGAAATGGCAAAAATCCGTACAAGTCGTTTTTTAAATGTCTTACATTCACGTAAGTGATAAAAATCAATAAATAATTATACCTACCTAATTACAAATACCCATGAAAAAAGTACTTACTTAAGTGGTAATCAGAAATCCGAGAAAATCACCAATAAAGTGCACTTCGATATTTGTATTATACAGTAATAGGGTTTCTTTATGTACCTACATAACCACTGTATTCCAACCCTAACAGTTTGGCAAAAGCTAGAAGAAGCATGAACTATAAAATCTTTGTGAACTGTTGACATGAGACTTTGATACATTTTGTCCAACACTACTATTAAATTTAAAAAAAAACAATGACTAATTCGAATGGAAAATATTTACAAAATAATCCGACATCGAATTCCAATATTACCTAAATCGGCAATCTAATACAGCCCTGTCTTCCTCTCGATCGCACCTTTAAAAGTATATAAAGTCGATCCTCCGCCGACCCATCCATAAATAAAATTGTTTTATTACAAAGATCCCGCCATCACCAGTTTTACTTTTTATAGTCTTTTAAATATCCACGGTAAGTATGTGGTTCTGCCTTTGAAGATTATTTTGTTATCTGTGGCTAATAAAATAGGTGTGGGTATAGCTTATTTTTGTAATCGTTTTTCGGTTTTTCGTTACGTGGAACGGAGGGATTTGTGTTTTTTTTTTGGGTGATTAGTTGCCGTTTGATTTTGACGTTTGCGATTTGGCGGGAGGTAGAGGTCATATATATTTTTATTGTTGTTTTTCAAATACCTAATAAATATATTTCCATTGACAGCAAAAACAGGTAAACAACTTTTTTAAGCTAAGTACTAAATTTCTACGTGATTAAATAAATGCCTATAGAAAATAAGCGTATTAATAGAATTAATTTGTGTAACATTACATACAAATCATCGTCTAGAAACACCAATCGTTTTCTTTAAACAAACCCGGCAACAATACATAGACGCTACAATAACATACACCCCACTCCATTATGGGTGGAATAGGCAAAAATGCACCATCATGCCCCACAAAGAGCGGTTCGTAACACCAATCTAATCTGTTAGTCCCCTGGGCCGGGGAGATGTGGGTAATTTCGGCTAGTTAGCGGCTAATTGTGCCGCTTCGCCCCAATTCGGTATTGTTAAGTGATTTATACCATATCTTGGGGTATTATTGCGTGTGATAGTACTTATAGGAGGTCTCTGTTGGGAGTAAATGAACATTTTGAAGGGAGATAGGGAGTTTTTGGTTAATAAATATTTGTCTGGGTTTTGTTATTTAAAGATGTGGAAGGAAACTTGAGTTAACCGTTATAAACATTAAAATAATCAGAGTAATTTAATTATTTTGTTTGTTTGTTTACTTAATTTATTGAATGTATTTTACCGGATTTAAAGGTATGAGTATCGTGATTTTCAGTCTGTTAGACTCAGACATAGGTACATCTCATACATTAAACAGTCACAGGTATAATAATGACATCTAGTGTATGATTCAAGAGTGAGAATCAAAATATTTATAAGTATTTTTGGGTAATCAAAAATTATTTATTAATAAAAAAATGCCTGACCAAAGGATACGGTGACCTACTTTCATGTAAATCGGATTGTCAATAATTAGTTTTAAAGGCGTAGCCAGTGTACTGGGGGATGTAAGGTCTCGAGGTAGTTCCTAAGACACGCTCAAGCGATGACGGAAAACATCGTGAGGAAACTAGCATGAGTGTTAGATTTTCTCCATAGAATTTGTAGTATGACTACCCGCGTTGAGCTCGCGTGGTGCACTATTCAGCCTAATCCATGTCAAAAAATGGAAGAGACCCGTGATCAGTAGTGTGACAGTAAAGGGGATGAAGGTGATGATTTATGTATGGGTTTTAAAGAGAGTTCTCAGTTTATTTTGAGTGTTTCTTCTCAGAGGTCGTTAGTTAAGAAACACCAACGCCATCTAGTACAAGAAAAGTAAAGCGTTGACGAAAAAACCGAATATCATATTTATTTTATTTTTTACACGACACAATGAACGCAGTAGACGGTTGAAGCCTTAATGCTACCTTCCAAAGTGTCTCGAATTTTTTTTAACAGTCAGGGTTGTCACTGCAAATATGGATGAACAAATTCCGTACAACATACTTACTTCAAACTGTACCTACACTGTTAATTAAGTATCGCATGACGATCTAGTGCGTGCGTGATAAAAACATTTAACACTTAATATTTATCGGTTTCTGCAATCTGCATTAAGACAGGTGGGGCTACTTATGGGCATAATGCATATCGATTAATGTGCACTTTGCACGTCATAATTATGTTAAGTGACAGCCCTAGGCTCACGCGTGTGTAGACTTTTAAATAGAGAACTATACTTTCACGCCTATATTCTGAAAGGGTTAGGCAGGGAGGAACCTGCTGTAAAGTCCCAAGTACAGCCAGCATTCGACAGTAGGTATATTTATAGGGCTATGTATTAATTAATAGTGTTTTTATAACGAATATTCTTTCTTCACCTTTAATCTTTTTCGAATTATATTACAATCTAAAATTCTAATCTAATTTTGTAAACGGCACACAGAGCCTGGATCCCACAACACAGGGAATCCTAATGTGGGATCTAGGACTCCAAAAACATGTAACATGATTCTCAGACAATAAATATTTGCATTTTTCAAAATCATCAAGAGAAAACATTTACGACATATTGTGAACTCTAAACAACCCCTAATGTGACAACGTGGTAGACTTTAACCCCTCTAAACATTGTCCTGACAGTCATGTCCCAGAATTGGCACAGTATATATAAAAGAGTTCATGATAAATGAAAAGGGTAGCAATTTGTGTAAACGTAAGTGGAAATTGGTCAAATATTCTACCGTGAAGTAGTACGTAGTGTAGTACCTTATTATGACCCGATTTGAAGGTTTTTAAAGGTATACAGCTAGTGACATTGATGTAAAAAAATATAATTCAAAAAAGTCCTTGTATCTCTAAACAGGTTTATTCCACATAGCACCTCTATGCTACCTATAGAACAATATAATCGTTTGCGCGTCGTGCCTTATCGCGCTCCGACCACCGCTCTCGACAAATAGCAATTTATATGTTAATAATTCGGGTTTTACGAGCCGCCTGTACGCGGGTAGTGACAAGAGGAACCCGAACGTATTTTTTGTGGCGAGAATTCTTTTTTAAATATGGCGGTGATTATAACAATCGGGCACAAATCACAGCTATCAACATCGCTTCGGGTATTATCTATTGATAATGGCTGCTTTGTATTAAAATGCACGTCCATATACATATATACAAACGCGTACCTGTTTACTCTAGTTTCTGCATAATGCAAGTAACTTTTAAATTCATACACACCATCACGCCCGTCGTCCCCGAAAGGTTAGGCAGAGGTGTACACGCACATTTCGTTGGTATGTTTTAGATGCCATGTAACGGGCGTCAAGCTTATTGCGACCAGGCACGAATGCAACCTCCGAGCTGCTACTGAGAATTTTATTAAAAAAAAAACAGTAACACTTGCTCAACCTGGGAATCGCACCTGCTGCTCAGCAGTCGTACTTATTACCACTAGACTAGAGAGGCTAGAAAGAGATTTGAAATTCCTATACCTATTTAAAATGAAATCAAGCCAATCAAAATCATTTTATAATTGTTTCTGACACTTCAACGAATACTAGGCATAGAAATAAAACTACTTTTTACGAGTTTGATCGCCATATTGACATTATTTAATCGCGACGTTTCGGATCCTTTACAGCATCCATGAAACATTAAACGACTATTACTTGTAGGGTTCTAAGAAGGTTCTTATGTAGAGGAATACGACCAGAAAATTCATAGTATCAATGAGCGTTTAATACGTATCTTTAGATTTTATAGGTATGTTCAAAGACTCTTACAAATGGAAATATAATTTGTCAATTGAAAGAAACTGTGACATGTGGCATCTTAATCATTTCGAAATATACATAATTCTATCAAATAAACGACTTCAAATGTAAGAAGACCAAAATGAAATGGGACCACATGAAAAGCACCAGGTTTCAATTAAAAAAAGAATCATCAAAAATCGGTTCACCCAGTCAAAAGTTCTGGGACTCCTTTTTTGAAGTCAGTTAAAAAACCGACCATGGCGTGACACTTAAAAATGTATAAGTACTTATTTAAGTGACTTTAAGTAGGTTTATGGCATACGATGGCAGATACGAAGATAAAGACGACCCAATTAGTCCAGCGGTAGTTAACACTGCCTTCTGTGCTATGGGTCCTGGGTTCGAATCCCGGTAGGAACAAATGTTTGTGTGATGAGCATAGTGCGAAGTTATGTGCCTATTTAATACTTGCTCTAACATTAAAGAGAAACATCGTAAGAAAACCCGCATGCTGGAGAGATTTTCTCGAATGGCGTGTAAATCTGAAGCGAAAAATGAGGAGACGTCTGACAAAAAACAACGCTGTTTTTCTATTTAATATATCTTCGAAATACATTTTCCAATACTAATGCAATTAATGTAGGACCACGGAGCCGCTATATCATTATTGAAAACGGTTGAAAAGTAGCAAAGATATCGCATACCTAACGTTGATAGTTGACCTGACTGTAAAGTAAGGCACATTCACACGACAGAACACAGTAAAACGTTAATGTAAAGTTAACACGATCTCGCACGTTTATTTGCGGCCCATGATGGTTAGTCGTTACCGTAACCAATTACGTTAGGTTTGCAATTCCAGATGTGTCGCTCACACGTTGCCAACCCTGTAAAAAGTTGTTCACTCCTTTTTGAAGAACCTCATGCTGTCGACGTTCATGAAAAGATCGGGAGATACTTTTAATAAGTAATCGAATGTTTATTTTAATATAGGCACAGTTATTATAAAATTTAGATTGACGACAGGTTTGGTGGTCGAGCGATCGGCACTTGCGCCGCGTGTCGCGGGTCGATCCCCGCACGGATTAAATATATTTATAAGCTACAGGTAGTTGTTTTTAGTCTAGGTGTTCGTGCATTGCGAATATTTGTGTTTGTTGTAAACACATATACGACACAGGAAAAATTCCTAGTATGGGGCAAAATCTATCTATCTGTATAAATAAACGTATACACGCGCATAACATCCCTACGCCTGCACCAACTTACGACTGGATCAATCTTTTATTCTTGTGTTCGTTATTGTCATGACAAGGTTTGTATAAAAAAAAATACAGTCGAATTGATAACCTCCTCCTTTTGGAAGTCGGTTAAAAAGACAAAAAAATAAGCGGCGGGACGAAGTTCGCTGGGTCAGTTAGTTTTTAATAAAAGTTAAAAGAAAAAATGGAAAAAATATTCTACCATTTAAGCACTATCTTATACTCAAAAGTCTGACACATTTCTTAGCCACTCACCTCCTTACTTAGTAGTCTTGTCAAGTCCAGCTAGCTTCGCCATTAACATGTTTATCGACAATCATTTTCACACTATTAAGCTGACCAGATAGTATCAATTAATTTATGAAAAAATATACAAAGAAGGTATACACCATTAATTACTTATTAGCGTAAACATATATGTATAGTCTGTTACCAAAATATACCTTATTTGGACGTGGAGAGAAAACATTGTAACCTTTTTAAGAATATTCCGCGAGATTTCTCTCTCACAGTTCAATGTGAGATATAGCTAAAAGAAATAATGAATGCTGTATGAATTTGAATTTCTACCACTGAGTGACCACTAATTGTGCTGAAATTTAAAATTAGAAGTTATTGTTACATAGGCTTCCAATTATTTTAGGTAAAGGATTTTAATAAGTTTGTATGAGCAAATAATATTTTGAAATTTCTTACTTATACATTATTAATAAGGAGTATCATTGATACTGCTAAGCCGGCGGAAGCTACAACTATGGATTTATCACTTAACTAGGTGTAAATTGGTGATTCAGTGTCCGTAGGCCTACCTACGACATCTAATTAAAATATGATTAAAAGACACTGCGAATATTTTGATCCCATAACTAATTAGGTATAGGTACAAGGTTCGCGGCAAGTAAGTTGACAAGAATTTTTGTGGTGGGGGAAGTGTGGTGGAAAGAAGTACATAAATAACTTGGTAGATATTTATGTAGACTGTAGAGCGTTAGCGTTTAGTAGCGTTACTAAATTTCGGTACCAAAAAGTTTGTATCAATGACCGTTATTTACTAGATACAAACAAAACAACTCCTTATTTAATTACCCATTAATATATATATACAACTTCGTAAACATTATTAGCCATCTTCGCGCAATTAACCGTAAACATAACATTTTATTATTACACATAAATACGTAATATTGGTGCTAAAAATATGGCGGGGAACAATATAAAGATGACAGATGCGGCTAATGCGTCCGCCATGATGCCGACCAATGACAACACGCCTAACTTTTTTCATAGCAACGACAGCTGCATGTGTTCAGCCAACATTAACGCATGTTATTGGTTATTTTTATAAATATAGTAGGGATGTGCTAGGGTGAGTTTTTTTTTCAAAATGATGATGTTATTTTGATGTGGAATTGGATTTTTGTAATGACGTTACGAGATAGAATTTTGATGGCTGTTTTTAGATGTGTACGATAAAGTTGAAATGAGTTTTTCTTTTGGTTATTAAATGGATTCTTGAAATTCTCTTCATTCTATTTCTGTTGGACTTTTTTGTAACATCCATTACTTAGCATATTTTTAACGATATGTTTCGAATTTTATTCTTTATTTCGCAGACAAATGGAATAGTCTTCTCTACCCATCGATAATTAATTAGTTACCATTTTTTTAGGTATCCTAGGCTATTTAAAACACTGACTGTAGCCTGCATTGTGCTTCGTTTATAAAGCTATAAATCGATACCTATAAGTACTAGTCCAAGTCCCGATCTATCTTTAAAAAAAACTTTATGCCATAAATACAACGCGTCCAATTCTTATTCTCACACTTAAATGATATAATTCAGAGCGTAAATTATTTAACTTTAGAGTTTAAACTAAATACCTGAACTTTACGACCAATAAAAAGTTTACGGTAAAACTTTATGGTAACGATCCATATCTAAATAAGATTGGTTGTATGAATTATTCATACAAAAAAAAACTATTCAATGAGATTGAGAAATGATACATTGATTACAGTTTTCGCTTCCTAACATGTTGCCTCTTAAACTGTCTTGTTTTATAAAACCCACGAACTAGAGTTAGACTGCCTCGTTGCTCTAGTGGTCATTCGCGCGAGTGCCAAGCAAGAGGTCTTGAGTTCGATTCCCAGGTCAAGTTTTAGTGACTTAGCGTACTGTTATAATATTTTATTCTCACGTTCGATATAAAATAAAATGCTGATCTGTTTCAAGTTGTTTACTCCATTATGCATTTCACAGAATTGACATGACGTCAATTACAAACCATGATATTACATTTCTTTTGTTACTGAGCAGTTCCGGCCTAGATTTTGTTGTGGATACTTCTAATTTTATTGTATAATTATTTTCTTACTAGATTAAAGTTCTAGATTCGTACAAAATTCCTTTTTTTTTAAAGTCTCCAACATCCCACCCCATAACAGTACCAATGTCGAACTCGAGATCTACATACAACTGAATACCTTCTTTTAAAAAATCAGATTTTGACATTAATATTTAATTTAATACAGTCTTTTTACTTTTCTTTTTTTACATGTCTATACCTATAGGTTAGCGTTTGACCACCAGACACATAAGTAAGTAACAATGTAGTCTTAGATGTAAAACGCTTACCTAGAAGATTTCCAGATGAAATTACCTATTTGTAAACCTATCATATTATATTATTCATAACTATAATATCGTTTATTTTCTCCACCACATAATTAAATACACATACATACATACCATCACGCCTGTCGTCCCCATATGTTTAGGCAGAGGTGAACACCCACTTTCGCCGGTATGTTTTTAGGTCCCATGTAATAGGGGGCGAGCCTATTGCTATTAACCGGGCACAAATCCAAACTCCGAGCTGCTACTGAGAATTTCATAGAAAAACCCAATAAAACTTTGCTCGACCGAATTGGAATGAACTTGAATCGAACCCAAGACCTCTGCTCGGCAGTCGCACTGTACAACCACTACACTAACGAGGTAGTCATGTAATACACATAGTTCATTATCCTGCTTTCTGGGAGTTTCTAACAGTAATATTTTGTAAATAAATCAATCTGATTGTATTGACTGCCTCGATGGTATAACTAGTGGTGGTTAGTGCGACTGCTGAGCAAGAGATCTTGGGTTCGATGTCAGGTTTATGTATAAGCTGGAATAAATCGTTAATTACTGTATACTAGTATCCTAACGTAGACAAGACTTACTTAGATAGACTTTTAAATTAATTTTACTTTTTTTTATATTCTTTATCGAAATAGACCTTTATAAAAAAATTGCATCGCGTGCTGATATAATCTGTATTTATTAATGTTACCTATAATAATTATGAGCCTATTCCAACATCAAACTATAAAATAATAAAACGATAAATAAGAAATAATTATTTACACAACAACCCAACAAACAGTTCGCCGCTGACTAATTAACTTTATTAATTTTACACGCCAACAGTAAATACTTTATTAAAAAACCACAATTAATTTAAAAAATAAATCAACCATAAACATCACACTTTATTGTTATCAATTATCCAATTATTGTCGTTGGTCGCTCTTGAAGAAAAAAAAGTAAACTCGGAAAGGAGTTTTGAGATTAAAAGAGGTTATAATCATTGTGGATTGGGCCAATAGGATCTCATTTAAGTTCATTAAGCTGTGAAGACGGTTTTAAACTTCAGGTTTTACCTTTGGATCCCAGCAATCGGGTTTTTATGTCAATTTTATGAACGAGCAAGGGAATATAAAATGGTGATGCACTTAGTTGGTAGGTTAAGTTAACCCGCTTTTAGTTTTAATCTTTATATTATATCAGATTTTATCTATGAATGCCGTATTGCTTCTTTTCTTTAAGGGATAAATGAAAGTAATGGTCTAGCTGTATTAAAGTGTATAAATACTGTTTCTAACACCTCCTTTTTTAAATGCATCGTGTGCAAAGGTATTTCGGGCAATGCTTATGCAAGGCGTTAAAGCCTAAATAAGAAAGTTAAATTTCGTAAAGCTTTTAACTTTGCCTGCGAATTTGTTTCTCTAGCAACTACATCGATTTATGAAACATGTGGCGGTATTATGTAGGGTTAATATTTTCCCCCAATTTACTTATTTTTATAGGGAATTACGTAAATGATAAAAGCTCTAGCCTTCAACAAAAACCTATGTTTTGATCTGAGAGTTTTAAAAGACACACTTTGAAATCCATTCCTATCTTACATAAAACTTCGAAGTTATACCCATTAAGTCGGTACATACGTACCTACTTCATATTTACTTCGAGTTGCGTCGGCAAAGTCAAAGCTATGTAAATTTATTCATTACTTCAAATTACATACTGATTTCTTACACATCGCGTAAGTAAGTTTAAGAAGTAAATTTTAAGTATGAGACATTTAAATAGAACTACTTTTTACAGATTATATCTCGGTATACCTACTGTATATTCTTTTAACCCCGACGTTTTAGATAGATACGTCCAACCTATCTGTGTGGGTGCCGAAATATTCAAATACGAAGAATCAAAATAAAAATGAACCAGAGGTGTAGCTCGCGCGTTGCCGACTCCAAATCAGATCTATATAATCAGTGCATCATAATTGAACCCAATATTTATTTATTTACTGAATATCTTTTAATTGGCTGTCCATGATCTTTTAATTTTCTGTTAAAACTATCTCTAGGTTACTCATCGATCAATCAACAGAAAACGATACATCGAAACTCAATTACTTAACTTAGAAAGTTACAGACTCAACCCTGATATTAAAAAAATCAAATCAAATTAAAACATTCAAAATAGAGTATTGCTCAAACACTCCAAAAGTAACCATCTCAACACAACTACATTAAACATATTCAAAGCCCAACCTCCGACCACAATAAACTCGCTGACGCAACAAAATTAAAAGCTTATCTCCAAAACCCTTAACTTTAACCAACGCAAATATAAATAAATCTATCCAATAATCCAACAAAAGATCACAACAGCACGTTTAATTGAATACGAAAGGGCGACGACAAAAAAATCGCGTGCGACAAAAAAATCGCACGGCTACAAAGGGACTACACAAATTGCGTGGACAATTTACATAGAAAAAGTGACAAGAGAACGACTGGCTACATTTGTTATGGGCCCCCATTGTGTTGAAGAGTATTATATCCAACGGCGTTCAGGGTTCCGTCGGCGCATGCCTTGCTATGTACGAGTATGTAAATATTTTACACTTCAGTTGCACATAACTCATAATATACCTATTAAACTGTTGAAATGTATCTATAAAACATGTTTTGATTTCCTTTGATTCTTATTTTCATGTCTTTATTATATCAAAATATGGATGCATATGCTTATATTTATACAAAATAGAGAAACGCCATTTTTTTGTAATTGAGTCATAAAAATAATAGTAACGCATATCATTCAGGCAAAACCTGGGCGGATTGCTAGTCAGGTATATGTATCTTATTATATTACAGAACCCGCAAGAAAACCACCATAAACACACTTACCAAAAGTTTTTATACCTTATTTATATTTATACAACTACGTATTTGGTACAGGCTAACAAGATGTTCGCGTCAAACACACCGCCTAAATGTATCGCCATGTTTTTCCGTAGACAATCTTACCACTTTCTTTTCGGCAAAGGCGTCCGTCATTGAGCCTGCGGTAGATCGCCATAGATTGTATGTAATCTCTTTTTTGTTATTAGATTTGAAATTGTGATTAAATTTGATGGAAAATTGTTATTGTGATGGGCTTGGACCAAAATTGGATGGTTTGGTTATGGTTGAAATGGTGTTATAGTTATTTCATGGTAATCTATGACGTGACACAGGATTATGTGGATTTAAATTAGAAGAGTGTGCAAAAAATCGTTGGCAGCTTTTTTTACTAGCTAGGTACAAGCCAAAGTAATAGAAATACGTTTTGCGCATATAATTGAATAGGGACGGTCGATGAAAATGATGTTCTAAAGTGCCACATTTTCAATGTTCACTTTTATTTAAGTAATAAAATATTGTATTATAAAAATTAAAAAGTTTTTTATTTTATTTTAAGCAGCATTTAAAAGTTTGAAATGGTCTGTCTAACATAGGTAAATAGAGAGGATATCATCGAACGCCGTAAAAGTTTAAAGAATTTCGAATTTGAATTATCGGTTTAAATAAACAAGAAGAGAGAGCAAGAGAGAGTTTGTAGGTTTAGAAAAATTTAAGCATGTAAAAAAAATTGCTGCAATAAACATAATCACCACTCCCAATATACATATATAAACCTATTGTATACCCACTATAATCGCTGATTCAGTAGATGAAAACGAATCACCGAATCACACATTTATTATATTTGTTAGTTCGCCACTAAAGTCGGAGTTACGACACCCTTCTATCCAATAAAAACCACAATATCCGAACTAAACTTAGTCAGCGATCACTTCCAATAAACGCCTTCGTCCAACAGATAAAAAAAAATACTCTGTCATAGATAAACCGCGGGAACGTTTAGAACATATGTCGCAGGCAATATGGCGCCTTTTTATTGCTTTTGAAGATATTACTGAAAATATTTTCTTTGTAGCTCTTTCTTGCGGTTTAGCTTGTAGTTTTATGGCAAGATAAATCTCTTCTCTCACGTCTTTTTAAATGTCTTTAAAACATATTGTCGTAAAGCATTCTCTTTTTTTTATGCTGTATAATTAAAGCCTAAGATCTTTTTTTATATTACATTTTGGCGACATTCATTTCACCTTTATTGTCCCACGGCTGGGCACTGGTCCTGGGTTGTAGTCCACCACTAGTGCGGGTTGACAAACTTCATACGTTATCGAGAAAATCTGTGAGCATGTGGTAAATATGCACATATGTAACTTCGAAACGTCAGTAGAGTATGCGTTGATATCAAACCCAATACCTTTGATTGTCAGTACATATCCAGTGGCTCTAACCAGCTTGTTTGATTGGCAAATCCTTGATTTTTTTTGACTGACTTTTGACGACCGAATTAGTCCAGCTGTAGTTAACACTGCCTTTTGTGCTATGGGTTGTGATGAGCATAAATATTTGCATCCGAGTCATGGATGTATCTTTGTATGATACCTACGTATGTATTTACAAAAATAAAGTACATTGTAGTATATCAACCAACTAGTTAACACGTAGTTTACCTCGGAACTAGATGGCGCTGTGTCATAATGTCCATAAATATTTATATAAATATTTACTGAACGCAAGAATCAGCGAATCGGGGATTAAAACAAACGTTTTAATCCCCGACAAACGTGAACCCCCAAAACCTGGGACCCTGGTATTTGTGTATGGCATCGTAGCTCCTAAACAGATGAACCAATCTTGATTTAGTTTTCTTTGAAAGATGACTTTATTGAAAGTTTTCAGGAATGTGATTCAAGAAATTCAGTTCCGTTGTTTGATCCTCAGCTCTGTGGATGTTTTTTTTTATTCTAATGGTATAACTACCTGTAGAATAAAGTATATTCTATAAATCTATCTACCTACAATTACTTAAGCACACACAAGACAATCTGGGCACGTCACAAAGATCGTGATTATCATTCAATGCGTGTGACGAGGGCTCTGCTCACCCCCTGATATTAACAATCACAGTGCCACACCTAGGTGGAGACGGCGGTAACCCAAGATATAAGTTACAAGCGGGGTTATTCGTTTTAAAACAGTTAATAAAATCTTAAATTCATTCATCGAAATTTCTTGCTCAAATTGAGCTGTACCACGGGGAAGTACCTGCGCCTTACAGAAGACTGCAGTGAATCAACAATAGTTGTGTTTCTGAAAATGAGTAAGGTTACCAGAGCTCATAAGGGGAGTGACTATTATGACAGCATGGGAACATTTGCTGTCTAGTTTAGCAACTCCCTAAACTCCCTATTCTAATAAACCTAAACGGGTTCTGCAGGGTCGGCAACGCGCGAGCGACACCTCTGGAGTTGCAAACGTCAATAGGCTACGGTAGCCGCTTACCATCAGACGGGCTGTAAGATTGTTTTCCCCCCATGTGGTATGAAAAATATAAAAAGACGCTATCCGCTGCTTCTTGTGGCTCACACCACACTTAACAAAATCCATTACTCGAGGGGTTGGGGGTGAAAATTCGTAAACAGCGCCACAATGAGGGTAGCTCTGTTTATTTGAAGCTCATTGTTTACAAGGGGTGGTTTGTTATACATGTTTCATATCTCATAGGGATGATTTTTGAGTAGCCATTTTTGTGAGGGATGCCGGTAATGTGTTTTGGGAAAGGACGATACGTAACGTGGTATTTACATACTTGTATATATATACAGAGGAAGTTGTGATAGCAATGTGGTGTGACCTGCGGACTCTGAAGTTATAGGTCTCGAGTTCAATCTATCCACACAACACAGACTTTCAATTTTTAGTTACACACGTATTTATCACATGCTCAAATGTTATTTAATTCCTAACCTATTTAATGTGCCACTACATGTACAGACATGTAGTGGCACATTGAATAGGTTCATCATCATCATCACATCAACCGTTAGACGTCCACTGCTGGACATAGGTCTCCCCCAAGGATCGCCATTAAGTAGGTTAATGATGATATAATTACGTATTTTTAATGGGTTTATGATTATTCATTATAAGTAATACAATTATTTATAATGGGTTCATGCTTACTCATTGCTTGTACATACTTACACAGCGCCATCTAGCTCAGAACTACGCAACAAGGCTTGTCAGTCTAGGTGTATGTACCACGAGCTCATCCTAGAAATATTAATATGAACAGATATGATCCTTAAGGCAGCCTCTAAACATCTGTGTTAATCAGGTCGTCTCATAAATTAGACTCTTCCTTCAAAATTTGTCTTCCAACAATTGCCGAAACAATTGAGTCTTTTTCGAAATTCTTACTTTACTCTAACACCTGTGTTTAAATAAATAACAAAATCTGAATTTAAAGAAGAAGGAAAACATCATTAGGAAACTAGGATACTAAGAACTACTGCCTCGTTGGTCTAGTGATCGTACAGTGCGACTGCCGAGCAAGAGCTCTGGGTTCGATTCCCAGGTCGAGCAGTGTTATTTTGGGTTTTTCTATGAAATTTTCAGTAGCAGCTCGGAGTTTAGATTTGTGCCCGTTTAATGGCAATAGGCTCGCCCCCTATTACATGGAACCTAAAACATACCGGCGAAACGTGGGTGTACATTAGTGCACCTCTGCCTAACCCTTCGGGGACGACAGGCGTGATGGTATGTATATGATACTAAGAACTAAAAAACTAGGTCTAAGAGACACTAACAATCGAGGATACACCCATGGACAGTAAATGGGTTGATAGTAATATTAATTTCACACAATGATGATTTACAAGAGATTTGTAATAGGTAAGTAACAGTCGTCGTTAAGTAAGTGAGAGGGTGCGAAAATCAACCCCTTTTACTAGGGCTGTCGCGCAGCCGTTGTCAGATATTGTAACAAGAGGCGAAATAATTTGGAACTATGATGTTATTTTTACGTGGCTGTAAATTTCAGGTCACTAAATCGATGGCTAAATCGAACCGCAGCCAAACTAGATCCTCAGATTTGTACAAAATTGATAGTATGCTTAAAATATAGTTATTTAAATTTGAGTAATTAAGCCTGGCTCAACAAATACAGCGGGAATATGAAAACAAAATTATTCATATAAAATCTATCAAAAAAGTAGGTGTCGACTGAAAATATAAGCTAGATTAAGAATAAATCATATATACAATAAAACGTACGCAGTACGTATACAATTAAACTACGAATTTCAATAGGTATGTACTCACTACAATATTTTTCTGGACGCTACCAACCCTATTTCATAAGCCGTACACCATAAACAGATTATGGTTTTGTCTGTGGTTCATCTGTTTGTACAGGGGAATAATTGTTTTATAGTACCCCTGAACGGGGGTCTACGGGATTATGACTTGAGTACCCCAATCATAAAAGCATCAGTAAGGGTGTTGTGATTGAATTTGTTTATATTTTATTGTCATCCATTTAGGTACTAGCCCACTGCTGGGCAAAGGTCTCTTATCAGGCTAAGATGTTTACGCTATAGTCCACCACGCTGCATTTGTGTGGATCCACGACCCTAGAGAGAATTTGTCATACATGCAACATACGTAAATATAACATAAGATACTGCCTATATTCTTTAAGGGGTAAGCAGAGATGTAGTGGTGTAAACTCACACTCGATAGGTCCCAAGAGGGTTAATACTATTAACTAAGCTGCTGCATAATGTAATAAAACTACAACAGGATTGGGGTAACTGCTTTCGCCCCTGTATTTAAATTTGCTGTCACTGTTGCAATAATATTCTAAAGTAAAAATCTATTAAACGGGAGAAAAAACAGTTTATTTAATATAAAGGACTTCCTATTTACGCAGGCATCAGCTCCCAGGTACTAGTCCATTTGCATTTTACAATACCATAAACCAAGTCATTATCTTTTAAAACCACAACCAAAAAACTTTACAAGTTCCCTCATTAAAAAAATCAAAAATCATCTTAACTTTTTTTTTACTGCATGTAACACCGGTAGTTTTATTTATTCAAAACAATTGTCTCCAAACAATTGGCGGGGAAAAAATTACCAACATTTGGTTATGCCCTGTTCGGCACGCGACAACTCTTCAAAAGGCCAGTATAACTTGATCTGTATTGCTTCTTTTTTGTTTACAATTTGTGAGTTATCTTACACTGGACGTGGTTTTTGGGTACACAGAAGATTTTTGCGCTCGATTTTACTGTATTTGCTGAGTAATTGAACATCTATTTACATTGGTTTTTAAATTCTGTTCCATATGAGATATTTTTGTTTAACGAATTCATAATTATTTTTCTTTTTGAATATGATTGCGTTTAGCCAGTATGTTTACTGATGTGATTGTGAAATCATGATGTAAGTAGTTGGCAACGATAGAGCATGCTTGCCTAAAAGTATTTTATTTAAAAACGCAAAATAGGGCACAATTTATACTCTTTTCCAAATAAATACTTCTACTTGCATACCTACATACTTCTTATTATTTTGATTTTAATCTTTTAGTGAAAATAAATATAGTTACTCTGTCTTAGCGAGTACGCAACAATCATGCGGAATGCGGAATTGAATTCTTATTTTAAATAAAATAAAGCACAAACTTTAATTTCAAAAGAGTACATACTATAATGTCAAAATGCTGACAAAATAAGCGGTCAAGGTACGTCAAATGTCAAAATGTGTACTTTATTTTTTAAAGAAAAAAGAAGAGGCTTGGTTGCCGTTTACAATGGTCTCCAAACAATACAAAATTGTTTTCATTGTGCGTCCGTCATTACTGGTCAGTTTGTGGTCGCCAGCTGATGGTCCCGATGTAAACTATCTGTTTTTTATTTGCTAAACAAATTGTCGACATTTCGACTTTTGTAACAACTATTTCCAATGCTGTAAGTTTACTGTACACTTTTATAAATTTCTTTTTTTGCTATAAGAGCGTACGTTCGGAACTGTGGACCAATCGCCACTGTATGTAATCGAAAATTTTGCCTATTTTGACCTTTTGATGTGTCTCATTTTCTACCATTTCCTTGTTACAAAAGACTTTGTATTGACTTTTCCTTTCTATGTTTTTCTTCAGACATGCTTCATTATTCATCAGTTCTCATCTTTCTCTACTTGTTTTTACTTAATGACTAATAAGTAGATGCTTAAACTGAACCCAAAAACAAAATTGGCTATAGATTTCAGATATGGTTTTGACCATTATGGTTGTACCGTATTTATGTCAAGGGAGTCTCAGGTTTAATTTATTTGGTTAGCTAATAAATGATTGGAATCATGATTAGAATTACCTTAACATTCCAACAATTCATTTTATTGTTAATATTTTGAATGAACCTGCAAGTAATTGGATTTATTCATACTAAGACCACCCACACACTTACCCATCCCTATGCAGTGAAAACGGCGCCTTTGACGTTTCCCGCGTGCGGGAAAAATGACAGCTGTCAAGCTTGACCATAAATTGCATTTTTTTTTCAACAAGAAAGCCGCCTGGCAAAGGCTTTGTGGCGGTCAGCCGTTTCCTGCCGTGGTGTGATGTTATTTGTATTGTGCATGCTGTTTAGACACGTGTTATCAAAAGGACGCAAAATGGCGAGCATAATAACGTAATGTGATTACATGTTTGGTTTGAAACCGTCTGCTTTTTGGAAAAAAAATGTACTGGTATCTTGCGGTCACCTTTCTTGTGTTATGTAAAATGGTCTCGTACTTTCTAAAGAATATGCCAAACTAGTCAAACTTGACCTAAAGGGATTGATATTGCACCCTAAATAGGTGGCGACATTTTAAATTTTAAACAGTTTTTTGTTTATACTGCTAGGGTTGCAATCAGGCTTACGGCCCGCCTGATGGTAAGTGGCTACTTTAGTTTATAGACGTTTGCAACACCAGAGGCGTCGCTCGCGCATTGCCGACCCCAAAGAAGCCGTTTAGGTTTCTTAAAGTAGGGAGTTACCTTTACTACTTGAGACTACTAGATCATTGTGACAGTAACTGCATATATATGTCGTTTAGTTTCGACGCTTCGGATCATTTACAGCACCTATGGTCAAGTCTGACCTTAAAATACTTACTGTACTTATGTCCACCATGTCCGAATGTTTTCGCTAGAAAGCGGAGTTTAGATTTGCTCTCGATAATCAGTTAGTAACCAAATAGTTTTTCTACGGTTTTCTTAGAGATTACTTATCAGCCTATTGCCGTCCACTGCTGAACGTAGGCCTCCCCCAGAGAGCGCCAACCATCCCGGTCTTGGGCAGCTCGCATCCATCCGCTGCCAGCCACCTTCTTCATATCGTAGAGATTGGTACCACAAAATTACCAGCCCATCGTCGATTTGAGTGTGTATAAGACAATAACCTGCCTAATTATAGCTGTATAATAGTGATCATGAGTATATAAAACCTCTTCGCCTATTTAGTATAGTCAATAGACTATCCACTATATGAAAAATCTGACCAAAAAGTTATATTCTTCCATTATAGAAGCAGCGATATTAACGATTTATCTATTGCAGTAATGTCAGAAAGAACATAAATTAAATGTTAATATTCTTTAACTACACTTACTTACCTACATTTAAACACATTGATATCAATTGGGCCACCCCTTAGCCAAACACCAGGACTACACACAACACCGCCAACAATTAACCAACGACAACAAAAAAAAAGCACAATAACAACTTTACCTTTGCCGATTTATCGAAAAATAATCACGACCATCGACAATACGTCAGTGGAACGTCAAAGACGGCTATTAAAGTCAAAATATTTTGAAAATACTCTCCCGACTCCCCGGGGGCGTGCTTTGAGACTTTGAAACACCGCAAGTTGACTTAAAATTTTAAAATATTACTTGGGCTAGGGTCTAAACGGTTTTTTTATTCGACTTTTGAGGGGTTATGTTATGTAGTTGGTATTCGCTTGTACAAATTGCTTTGGAGTTGTATGTTCCTTTGGTATATAATTAGTTTTTTAAAGGAACCTAAGACTGCTAAAAATAAGTAAGTCTGCCTCATCACTAGTTGTCTCAAGAATGGTTCGAATAAAACATTTTCACCCGACCCCTACATAAAATACACGCTTTGTCGTGGAATTGCAGTTAACAACCCGCTAATGTAAACAATTTTTGGTAGAAATTAATTAAATTAAATACCTATACATACGTTATTCTGGTTAGAATATACCACATAAATAACACACGGGGTTGCACGACGGCTACTTTGGGCTCTCAGGTCGGGTGCACGACTAATTCATGTCCACTATTAAAACCCAGTGACTGGATACCTCGAGCTTGATTCTCGAGGCTTTTTCGAGGCGATTATCTTCACTATACATTATACCTACCTATAGCAGAGCGCCTGTTAAGCTAAGTACTCATATATCTGTTTTACTCGATCGAGCAATAAGTCGAGTAAAACACCCGGCACGGGATTTCGTCCGCATTCATCTATCGAATGGCGCTTAAGTATAGTCACACTTCGAAGGTTCTCTTCGAGTAGGTATTGAGGAAATTACTTTTATTTAATTCCATCGAGCCGGCTCGATGCGAGCCTTCGAATTGTGAGTTTTGCGGCACCCACGATGATTTTACTCGCTTTGAAGTAGAACTATCGTAGTATGTAATACTGAATGTGAGTACGGACCATTAGGCGTTGAAAGTCCTGGGTCGATTCCCGTACAATAGTGTTATTAAAAAAACTGTGCCTGATTAATGACCCCTCATCCCTTATTACGTGAATCCTATAACCGGGTAAATTATGGATTAACATCGGTATTAGTAGGTACTCTTCTGCCACATCTTTCCTATATAAATGGCGTGATGGTATATAGGTGGCTGTGTAACACGAAATAAAACCTAGTTATAAATAAACAAACAATTTATAAACTCCCGTTACCAAAAGAAAGTAACCTCCTACACAAGTACTATGAACGAACGCAACAACAATATAATGTAATTTAAACATTTAAATAAACAACATAATGGCTACTGAAGTATTTTGTAGTCATTTAAATAATTTATACACAAAAAAACGGTAGTTAATTGAGGACCAATTTCCTATAATTGCTTTATAAAAAAAACACGACCGTTGTCTATGATATTATAGAATTCTATTTATGAATATAATAATTGTAATATAGACTACATTTAAGGGTCATCGAATCCTACAAGCTGTCAGTACATTTAGAACCTCCTTTCCTTAATTGAGACTTTAATTTAATTACCAAAGAGGGTTCATTGGTAATTAAATTAAAAAAGGTCTCAACCATTGCAAAAACTTCAATTGCACTTATTTAATAAAATCACACTTTGTAGTCAATGCTTACAGTTACTGAACTAATTAGGTGTTTACTTTGGTAATCTAAATTTAAATAATTACATAGGTACACAAATAACTAGTTGCAAAATTAAGTATTTTGAAAAAGCAATAGCTAATTAACAATAACGTCGATTAGCTGTTGATGCTGTGAGAGATCTGAAAGTACAGGATTAAATTAGGAAAATTATGTTTCTTCACGATCCTTTCCTTCACTAACACTGTGATAAAGCATGTTATAACATTTAAATTGGAATAGTCAGAGGCCTTTATCTTCACAGTTAACAGTTCTCAGTTAAATTATACATACAATAAACGTTTTACTTATTAAATAAAATATACAATACGAATACACCCTGAAAACAGTTACACTAACAACAATAAATTACTTATAGGTATAAAAGTTACAACCCTACAAAACCGAACAATTTTCTATTACAACCGGATGTTGGGAGCCATTATGGCGTCAAAAAACGCAATTTCCGCTCTTAAAACTATGTGACACGAATATAAATGGAAGAATTAAAATTAATCGGTTGGATTTCCAACCCCGATCTGTGCGTATTGTATTTGAAAAAAAAAACACATTAAAAGATTTAAACCCTTTATCTATGACTGCAGAGCGCGCGAAACGTTACGTCACCGTGACATTTTAACAAAATGGCGATGTTTACAATCAAAGCTTATAAATGTAGGTACCTAAAACATGAAAGGTGGAAATACTGAAGAGAGGCCATCAGCTTATGTCCAGCAGTGGATGTCTAGCTGATGTGATGACGAAACCAAGGAACCAACATCTCCGTGGTTGCAAACGTGTATAGGCTACGGTAACCGCTTACAATCAAACTTCAGGCGGGTCGTAAGCTAGTAAAAAAACTTAAATGAGAAAAGTCGGAATCAACACCGTGATGAAATCCGCAAAAAGTAGTTTAATTTAAAAACATTGTTAGACCTAGCAATCAAACCAAAAACCACCGCTCTAACCGTCTTTCAGCCACTAAACCAACAAGCGAATACGTTTTTACTGTGTGTCTAATAAAAATTTTAGAGCCTTAATGTAAGTTAACATTCACAAATGGACAAACGGACACGAAACAGATGTTTAATAGTAGATAAAACAGTCCAAACATTTGCTTACATGTCGGCAATATGCTAATTTATTTGTTTAAACTTAATATGTTAACAAAAACATGTATGCTTGGGAATTTGCCGCCTTTTTTCGATCAGCGTAGTGGCTGAAAGATCGGCTTTTGTAGCAAGGGTCCCATGTTCAGTCTCCGCCGGTCAAATGTTTGTAGGTACATCGTACAGATCTGTAATTGAACGGGCTTATATGACCTGGCCTGGTTTCAAATCAGACTCCGTGCCAGCTTAAAATCCAATGCTGTCCCGGGAACTCTGACCTGATCAGGGCTTAATTACTATAAAACCTTAACAAACCTGTAACTTTCAGTAACTAAGAGATTGCTTAAAATATTTGTGTCATAGTTATATAAAGTTTTATGAAGTAAATGAAGACTACTTAACTAAGTAGGTAACCTTTTTGGAATAATTTTGTAAGCAACGTGAGTGCCTGATTTCAGATTTACTTAAAGAAGAACTACGGATACAAATAGGGTCTGTCAACAGGCTCGCCCGCTATTACATGGGACCTAAAACATACAAGCGAAATGGTTTCTTTAGTACACCTCTGCGTGAGGTTAGGCGTGATGGTAAAGAACCTAGATCACTTTAGTTCAAGCTTTCAAAAACCTGACAAGAAAATTAATAGCTTACCTACATACAAATTTTTGGTAGAAAAATATAATATTTTTTGACAGGCTTTACTGCAACCTCCATAAGACGAATACCGATATACAAAAATTCAACCGAGTTAGTAAGGCTTATTAAATACCAACAGGGCAATTTATTTGCGTGTGACTCGGCCGGCAGTCCCGACGTGACTGATTCGCGATATCGCGGATTAGCAACGTGTGAGGTCTGCTAGCGCCGGCTGACGTTCCACGTTCGAGATTTGAATTTGAATAATTCCAATTTATTGGCCGTTCACAAAAAGTTTTTACTGATGTATTCGAACGTCGTTAGTGGCAAAATGGCGGCAAATTAAAAAAAATCTCTCGCTGAATTTAAACTGGATGCTAAGTAACAAATCAGAAATATTGTTAACAACCTATCTACATATATTTTGCATTTACAAACGCCTATAGGGGTAAGTAGCAGAGCTTGTTCATGAGCTTATAACACAGAGACATTGGCTTTTTTTATGTCACAAGGGTTACAAAAGCATACGGCCCGCCCGATGGTAGGCAGTTACCGTAGCCTATAGACGTTTGCAACACCAGAGGTGTCGCTCGCGCGTTGCCGATCCAGTAGAAACCGTGTAGATTTCTTAAAGTAAGGGAGTCACTAAACTGACTGTAACCGATTCCCATGCTTAATAGTCACTCCTCCACTCACTCGCAGAGACATAACTATTGATGTTTCACTAAGGTCTTCTGTAAGGCGGAGGTACTATCCCAGTCGGGCTCAATTTGAGCGAGAAATCTCGCTATGACTTACTTACTAGTAAAGGCATAGCGAGATTTCTCGCTCAATCGATAAGTATCGATAAGTACTTATCGATACTTATCGATTTTTTTATAGTTAGTGTCAGAAGTTTTAAATCCTAGTGTTAAATGTTGATGCCGTGTGGCCATATCTTATTGTGGCTTACTATTTCCTGGCTTCACAGGCTTAGTTTTGAATGAAAACCACTTCTTACAGATTTTATCGCGATATACCTATTGGTAACATTTTAATCCTGAAGTTTCGGATACTTGGGATACTTTAATATTATGTGTACCGAATCATTAGTTTCGTTTTTGTTTTCATGTTTTCAATGTGCAATGTTCATATAATGTAGGTACCTATTTCAAGATATTTAAACCTGTAATGTCCAGTCTATCATTTGTTTTTGTAAATTGATATTTGAATATTATTCATTGTATATATGTAGGTAAATAGTTACTATTTTTTCTGTGTTGTTTGCATTTTACAATGCTATGTGCAATGAACAGCGCTGATTTCTCTATCGACCTTAGCTGTGTATGTACTATAGAGTCATAAACGAAATAACGGAAATAGCGTTTACTTAAAAAAACAATGAATTTTATGAGTGTACCTTCAGTTATTAAATATAAAGTAAATAATACGTACTAATAATACGTAAATAACGTAACTTGCTAGGTTACATTTTTCCATAGACATCAATAATAAGGCCGTGGAATGAGGTTTCACACCTAGGTTTTCGCCACTTGAGCTGAAATTTTTATTGATGTACGTATTTACATAAATTACCTTTAAGAAAGGCTTTTTATTATAATACGTACTTATACTCAATTATGTACTTTTATGATAATTGTGGAAATAAACTATTAAACACATTTGTTACGTAGTAAATAATAACAACAATATTTTTATTTATATCTAAAAAACATAATAAAATGTTAAGCCTCTTTTATGGTTTTAAATTTATTTGTTCCTGATTGTTTCAAAAGAATCTGGTGTACACGTGAATAGAAACACCGGAAGAAAACCTGGATTCCTGAAATTTTCTCACGACTGTGAAAAAGCTCCACTAGTTTGATGGACTAGAGTCTGTAGCTACGCATAATATACAATATATTGTATATATTATGGGTAGCTACTGCATACATTTTATTTTAGCATTTCAATAAATGAATGCTTAAATCAGATAAAAAATGTAAGTCATCGTCATTGCAAGGTGTAATAAAATTAAAACTTTCTATTCTCCCAAAACACTGGCAACCTCCCAAAAAAATAACACAATCGTTCCAAAATTGAAAATTCAAAAAAGTCGTTACTATTCTTCCCTAGATGTTTATCAAAGCGCCTAATGGCCCATTGTTACGGGAGCATTCCGACTTTTTCTAAACTAAATTTTAATTATGGCAATTTTTACTGAACGCTGCCATAGATACTGGCGGCCATTTGATATTGTTGTCATCTAAGTTCAAATGTTTGTTTTAAGAAGTGATACCATTAAGTAGGACATTTATCAATGATAGTGATGTCGTTAAAATTATAGTGTTGATGAAAACTACTTTAACCTTTTAAATTTAAATCGAATATACATTACAAGGAGTTTTTAGTCATTTATAGATGAAAGGTAGATTATAGCGAGATTTCTCGCTCAATGTGAGCTGCCCGACTAGGGAATTACCTCCGCCTTACAGAAGACCGCACTGAAATAACAATAATACTACCTACTTAGTGTTTCTGCGAGTGAGTAAGGTTACCACAGCTCGTTAGGGGAGTGACTATTCTGACAGCACGAGAATTCCGTATGCTGTCAGTGTAGTACCTCCTCTATTTTGAGAAACCTGAAACGGTTTTTACAGGATCTGCAACGCGTGAGCGACACCTCTGGTGTATCAAACGTCCATAGACTACGGTAACTACCATCAGGCCGTAAATTTATTTGCCACCCTCATCATATAAAAAATTGACTCCGACGGAAAGGGTTCGAAAAGTTTGACGGTTAAATCTATTTTGGGCGGTTAAAAAGTTAATCAATTCAAAGGAATATCCTATCTTACACCATAACGACTATTGAACTAAAGATCCTTACCCCTTTATTTTTATATTATCAAGATAATTATTTTTAATAAAACTCAAACGTCAGTCCGCAATCACGTACGATCAACAAATAAGTCTGCAAGTTGTTTATTGCGCGTCGCTTCGCATTTGAAATAAGAACGTCCGTTCGACTCACTTTGGGTACTTACGGTGTTCTTATTTTGAATTTTGGTTGCAATATTGCACGGTTATAGGTGGCGTGGAGTTGATTTTCTTTATGTTCGTAGTATTCAAATTGAAAAGATAGGAATGGTAATGATTTTCCCCTGCAAGTATTGGCTTGATAGATTTTGTTTTAATTTAAAACAGTAAGTAAACGTGTTTGAACTTTCAGGAAGAAATACAAAGGTACAAAATGTGACCAACATGCAATTAATATTTTATTTTTAATCATTTTCATTCAATGAAATACATACATCACGCCTTCGCGAGGTGTATTAGTGCACATCCATATTTTGCCGGTATGCACGGTATAGGGACCTAAAGTCCCTATCTGGTAGGGGGCGAAACTATTTCAATCAACCGAGCACTAATTCAAGCTCCACGTTGCTACTGAACATTTCTTAGAAACACAATAACACTTTAATCGAGCTCGAAATCGATCCAAGGCCTATTCAGCAGTCGCACTTACCTACGACCAATAGTCCAACGAGGCAGTAATTATTTCATTGAATGTCATTCTTTCCCATACAACCGAATTACTGCTCAATACCGATAACTAAAGGTTATTCAACCTTTTTGAGTACCCGATGAATGCCATTAAAACAGACCAAATCCCGCTTTAAAACAAAAACAAGTTTGTACGTCGAGAAATCGACAAAGCTAAAACAAAATTATCTTTTCAAAACGACTCCATTTCTTATTTTAAAATCTCCAATTTCAAAATTCGGTAGGACATTAAGTATCGGGACTTCTCATTGGTCCGTTTAAAAAGGAACACTTTTTTTTTCAAAGCAACGACATTAAGTTACGGAGCGAACGGACAGTATATATCGCGCGGTCTTTTTAAAAATGCATTTACTTAATTGAGTTTTTTTTTTCTTTTTCCTGGAGATAACGATTTTATATTTGGGTGCACGGGCTTTTTGTACGGCTTAAATATTAGAATGTTAATTTTGTAAATTATGTTATGTATTTTCGAGGCTATCTGGGAGCCTTTTACGGAATATGTGAGATTCAGGCGAATTGTTGTTATCAAGTTTATGCTAATTTTCCATATTAAAGATTTTTCTACCTATAACACAGTCGTATATTTTAATGTATTATTTAAAAATCTAGAAATCCTCATAAATCATCCAGTATACTAGAAACCGTTTAGCCCACCCGTACCCTATGGTAGGAACAATGGTATTTTGCGACCATGGATGCTGTAAAGGATCCAACACATTGAGATTAAATAATATCAATACGTGTTCCGTGACAAATCACGTAGTTTTATAGCAACTTAAGGACAATTTTACAAGTCAGTATTAATAGGTATTTGGTTAATCAGGGACTAGTGGCGCCAGTGTTTCCTAACTCTCTCATTTAGAGTCCAAACATAATAAGTTAAACATACTTAGTACTTTTACTTAGTTTTACTTAGTACTTTTACTCTATTACAACGTCAAACGGTGAAAGAAAACATCGTGAGGAAACCTGCATGTTTGAGAGATATTGTCGATTGCATGTGAGCTCTGCCAATCTGACAATAGGCTAGCGTAGTAATAGTAGCGTAACTCCTCTTAAATGAAAGAACCCCTGTGCCCCAGTGTGGAGACAATAAGTGGGTTAATGATGACCTACTAGGTGTTCATAAAATACATTCACCATGTCTCTGACAGAAGCACATACAGACCTGTTCTGATGATTACCCAACCCTGATATCTTGGTGAGAACCACCTGATACTCCTACTTGTGATCATCCACAAAAACCTGTTGATACACCATCACGAAATAAAGATAAAAATGTTTCTGTGAGCGCGATTAGTCTCGGTCTGTAGTTTTTATGGAAATCCCACGAGTCAATTTAATGTGTATCGGGTTCTGTAGAAGGAAATATAATCGTTCGTTTACCGCTTTCGTTCCCACTGTTGGGCGTGGGGTTTGTCTTAGAATTAAAAGTGTTAAACAGATAATACATAGTCTACCACGTCCGTCCAGTGCGGGCTTGGTGGGCGAGACCATCAAAATTTTAAAAAAAAAGAATTTTGATTTCACTGTCGATACGGAGTTACATTCGTAAGTATTAATAGGATGCTCAAACGGTGAAGGAAAACATCGTGAGAAAACCTGCATACCTGATTTCCTCGATGGCGTGTGAATTCTGCCAACCTCACTGACGAGTGTGGTGGAGAGGAGATCTGTGCCTAGTAGTGGGACAGTAATCGTCCCGACATCGACACGTCTTTTTCCCATGGGGGTAGGCAGAAACTACAGAACACCACGCGCTACGGTCCCTGCATACCAATGTATTTATGGTAATGATAATGTCACCACCATGATTTTCTTTAGTTTGAGCAATGACAATAACTATTATTAATATACTTCACATATTTCCAATTTATACAAATCAAAGCATCGAACTCCATTAAAGAAATAATAAAGACTTTCCTGAGCTATAAAGTACTATATTGTTTGCAGTGACAGCCCAGTCCGAAAGTAAAGTATTTTAAAAGTAATACATGGAATAATATGCATAATTCAAAAAAGTCAATAAGAGTTAACAGACGGGCAACATTTATTTTGCCTGTCTGTGACCTCTTTGCGCTTTAACCGCTGAACTGATTAAAATGAAATTTTGTATGGATATAATGTATGTAGTTTGATTCCCGAGGAAACACAATATGATTTAGTAGAATAGTTTTCATCCCGGAAATCCTCCCTTAAAAGGGCAAAAAGGTGGAAGTTTGTATGTAGAATGGATAATTTCTTGATGAGATTGGAAAAAAATACAAATTCTACACAGACGTAGTTGCGGGACAAAGCAAGTATTTAAGGTGGAAGCTCCACGCCAGCCCAAGAAATTATAATTTTCGTACGTTTTTTGTCTTTGTTTAAATCAATAAAACAGCCCTCAAAGTGCATATAACTGTATTGATTGTCTATTTCATGAAAAAGTCATTCAATCCAATTGTATGCAATGTGAGGGTTGTATTGATGATATTAATGATTATAATTCTGTAACTAAATACCTATTACAGGCGAGAATCATATTTTGTTCAATGTACAGCCTGACAAATACCGGCAAATTGCAAAAAACGTACGAAAATTTGAATTTCGCGGGCTAGCGTGGAGCTTCCACCTGAATAACTCTATTCTAACGTGGGGTTAGCTGCGGAAGGGACCCAGTTAATAAAGTTTATTTAACCATATACTGGTAAGATAGTTATGTTATGTATGGAGCGTGTTATTATCATATATTCTTCGACCAATTAATATACTCCTAACATTATTATATACCAGTTTAAACGGTAAAAATGTACCCATCAAAATTTCACACAATTTCTTCCCCCACAGTCGGTTAAAAATCGGAAGAAAAAGAGCAGTTTGTACTTTTAAAAGTTTTAAAACTTCTTAAACATATATAAGGATCCCTTAAAATATATACGGCCTATAAATAAAATCATTACACCCGTCTGTCTGTGCGTGTGTGTGCGTGATCTCGGAAACTAAATTATCACATTTGTTGGAGCCCGAAATTTTTGTATACAGGTTGATTTCGTTTTATGTTTTTGGTTTTTTTAACTTGCATTTCTTTTGATCATAGTCCTGATGGGTTAAATACAGAAAATGAAAAAATAACAAACTTTGAATTTAACATAATATTATATAATATTATAACGATTTTATCACCAAAAGGTTAGGCAGAATAGTACATGTACAACATTTTTTGAGCCTAATTGCCTAACGATGAGAGAGAAGAATAATTTCATAAGAAAAATCCAATTACATTGCTTGACCCGGGAGTCGACCCTCCCACATACCATGGAAAATCTTTTTAGTGTCAGTCTTAAACGTGAATCCGTAGCGTTACTTTCGTACTTCATAATATAAACTACGATTCCGCTATACTATTAACGGTTTCCTAGAACCAGCCTAATTTAACTTAAGCAGTTAGTGTTAACCGGAATGTGTTACGTGCATCGCACATCACAGTAACTATACGGAAAAAAAATAATCCACGTTAAAACACAAACACCATGTATATAAAAACAATAATCACCAAAGCACACCGCCCATGCACTACGATACAATAAAAAAACATTCTGCGTCCCTTTCTAACTTTCACTAATAGCTACACTTGTCTCTTTTTCACCCAAAATGGTAAAGAAATTAATAAGTTATTTAACCAGTGTAACTTGGTCCCCCATTTTGAAGTGTTTGTTTATGGTTAAGGGTCCAGTTATGATGGAATTTTGCCTATTTTCTAGGCTCTATGGCTTACATATAATTTACTTGGGTTTGGTAAAATAATAATTATCTTTGGGCTCATTTTGGCCTTTTTTGGTTTTGAAATTATGTGTAGGGTGACTACTTTGAAGGGAAAATAGGGATAATTATAGGCTTCAAGATTTTTTGACTTCCACTCATTTTCATTAAACAATATAGTTACTATCACGCCTGAGTCCCGGCAGAGATAGGTTTAGAAAAGTATTTATGTTCAACGATGTAGATCTCATATAAATGGGGACTAGCCTATTGCCGTTAACCGGGCACATTTCTTAAGAAAAACTAAAATTGTGCTCGATTTTGGAAATTGTCTCAGAAAATCCATTACGGGACTATTAAACCAATGAGGTAGCAGTTTGATGATAGCAAATATTTTTCTTTTCATTAACCAATTTGGAAGAATAAGGATATTATCAATTCAAAGAATTTATTTTTAAGCGATGTTTGTATGAATTACAAGTAAATAGTAGATTTTTTAGACGTTTCTGTACGATTTTTAATTATCAAATCTATATCGCTAGTAAATACAGGATGAGACCCTAAAATAAACTGTTTTGTTTAAAGCTGGATGTGATTGAATAGAAATGTACAATCAATATATTAATTTGAACCCCAGCCATGCTTTTTAAAGGTCTGAATGAGATTATAATTTCATGGTCACCTTACCATCAGATGTGTCAGCCATATTGGATTTTTTCCCTCCAAATAATAATGGCGGCGGCAATCTGTAGCCGCGGGATGACTTCATATAATCTATGGTCTACCCGATGACTCTATATTATCTATGGCTTTTTTATTTTTCTTCTGACGTGAAATTATTAGGTAATGTTGTACTTTTTTGTGTGTGGGAATTAAGGAAAGTAGGAATGCCACGCCAGCTGTTAGAGATCACGAAATAGTCATAAGAATCTGATGAAGGGAATACCTAATTACGTCATAATTATAATTGTTGTGCTCTACGGGCATGTTCCAGGAGAAAATTCGAAGGTATAACGAATCGAAGGTACAGCGTATATTGAGCTGGATTACAAGACACATTATCATCATCAACCCACTTGCTATCCCCCACTGCTGGGCACGGGTCTTTTCTCATTTGAGGTACCTACTTATTCCTAATAGTCGACAACAATTGGGTGGGCATGACTTCAAGAGAATCTTTCCGACATGACACGTATGTTAGGTATGTATATTTTTTTTTCAGTTGTTGATATTACTTCAACCACTGAACTCTGCTCTATCAACTGTCCGGCTAGAGTAGTGGTTGTAAGGGCTACTACTGATCGTCAGGTGCTAAGTTCGATTCTAAAGTCGAGCAAAGTGTTATTTTGATTTTTTATGAAATTATCAGTAGCACTTCGGGCTTGTGAATTGTTTCCAATTAAAGGCTATAAAGTGGTTCCATATTACATACGACCTAAAAGATAACGGCGTAATGTGAGTGAGTATACGTCAGTTCATCTCTGGCTCACACAGGCGTGAGGCTGTGTTTATCTCTACCTCTATGATCTGATATCAAGTCAATCACTACCCTGCCTACCCCCCAAGTGAAAAACCGCCGCTACAATAACAGCTTCAACACGCAACACCAACAATGACCTTATTCACAATATTTTGACATGTTTACAACAAAAGCATTAAATTTATAGTTTTCGGTGACTTTGAGGCGGCGTCTTTTAAAGTCTTCAATAGGATCTACCTGTGATTCCATATATCAATCGAACAAGCTTGCCGCGGCGACTTTACGCATGGGTGGTCGGAATGTGACAAAATACTACAAAGGACTGATGTTTTTTTTGGTAAAATATTGCACTTTTTGTGTGATCTCTCGTCCTTTTTTGGTGGTAATTATTATTGATAAATTAATCGCGGCCCGGTTGTTTGGTAGTGGGCGGTTTGTTTTGGTTTATATATTAGAAGTTTTAGGTTCTGCGAGTAACGTGTAACGTTTTAGAAGATAACAACAGTGTACAAAGTTTTACCAAATAGTGAGAGTTTCCTTTGAAACACACTCAAGCAGTAGGTATGAGTACGTCTTTTCTCAAGACGTACCACCGCGATAAAAATATCCTGCTTTTTGCAACACATTTCAGCTGCGAAATGGTCCCTACAACTATACTTCACGATCTAGACCCGTTGTCTATGATAATTCAAATGTATAAAAATCGTGAAACCTTAAAAACATTAACTATACGTCACTACGGCAATCTCGTGCAAATTGGCGATCTTCACACGCCACCGAGAAAATCTCTCAGGCATGCAGGTTCCTCGCGATGTTTTCCTTCACCGTTCGGACATCTGGTAAAAACGCACATAGCTCCAGAAATATCAGTAGTGCGTGCCTTCAATTCGAACTCTAGACCTATGATTTCTGCAGTCACACTACTAAGCTATGACTGTTATCCTGCTATTAAAATAAAACTACTTTTCACGAATTTTATTCGTGCTATAATCATATTATTTTAATCCCGACATACTTGGGTGTTAGAAAATCAGTGAATATTCTGACACTAACTAGTAGTGTGTGTTAATATTATAGTATCCAGGAACTAAAGAACTGACTTCCCAAAGTGATGACAAGTCACCTCTGTTGTTGTTGCTAGCGTCTATAAGCTGCGGATATGACAGATACATTTTGTAAATACATATATATTATATGGAAACATCCATGACTCGGGTACAAAATGTCCATGGTTATCACACAAACATTTGCCCTTAGATACCGGGATTCGATACCTTGCTACAGCAAGCAGCCTTTGGTATCGATGCGCTAATTAGGTAGTAGGTACATACCTAGGTCGGCACAGATATACATATATGTAAACAGAGTTAAAAAAAATATTTCTTATTGTATAATTATGCCCAGTCTAGTGGGCGTCAGTGCGACTGCTCAGCAGCAGGTCTTGGCTTTGATGTCCATGTGAAGAAAAGTGTTATTGGGATGATTTATAAAGTTCTCAGTTTCAGCTCGGAGTTTAGATGCGTGCCCGGTGGATGGCAATAAGCTCGCTCTCTATTACATGGGACCTAAAACATACGTGTGTAATGTGGGTGTCCATTAGTATACACCTCTGCCTAACCCTTCGGGACGACAGGCGTGATAGTATGTATGTCTTACAAGTCTCATGTCCAAACAAAGCGTGCTCCAGATATAATGCTAGTGACCAGATTGTGCTCCGACCGCAGAGCGACATCTGTCGGCCGCCGGCAAATAATTGCGGATCAAATTGTTATAATTTGGAACTCATTAGGATAATGTCCAGGCTACGGCCTCTTTTGAGTGGACACAGGTGAGTTTTAGAGATCAGCGGTATTAAGGTTGCATTACGTGGTAAGGTAAAATGACTCATACTCGAATCCCGGCGGGGGTAAATGTTTATATAATCAATCAACTCAGCCTATCGCAGTGTACTGCTGGACATAGCAAACGTAACAAACGTTTGTGTAATAGTAAACATGGATATTTGTACCTGAGTCATTGATGGTTCTATGTATTTATGTGTATCTACATAGTATCCAAAACACAAGCCTCACTGCTTAGCTTGGAACTAGATGGCGCTGCGACATAACTACCTGATATGTTTATTTATTTATTGTAATACGGAACCTTAAAATATATCCGTCTTGACCACAAACTTTCAATATACAGGGAGTGACCCAATTTCTTCTGTCCATCTGTTTGACCACAAAAAAAAATACACACATTTTTGTTCGTATATTTAAATAAATAACTATTACAGTTTTATAATTGACGTGTACAAAGAATGGGAAAGGAAGTCCAAAAATTACTAGTTGGTATTCATATATTAAGTGAAACTTCAATATAAACTGACCACATCCATTTTGAATCAATATTTGACCTACATTGACAGTGGTAACACTGTTGTATACTTGGATTTTTGGTTTTTAATGCAATTTTACGTGAAACCTTATTTCAATATGCTCTGCTTTATCGGAAATAAGTAATATTTGACAAACCGATCTAAGTACTAATTGAAACACTAGTCGTCACGCCGATCACCGATCTAACCTAACACACCAATCGACTTCAATACATGTTGACAAACCGATTGACATACCAGTCCACATACTAGTTGACAAACCTGTCAAACACAGAGATCAACACCGTCCGAACATCCCCAGGTTGACCCTGTGGCGTATCAAGCTTTCAACTCGGGGGAGGATGGGGGGCCATCGACGATGATAAAGTGGCCTAAAAAAAAGTCTGATCTATAACAGATTTTTTCTATTGAAATAAAACTACTTTTTACGGATTGTATCGCGGTATATTGAAAAAAGTAGTTTTAATTCAATGTCTAATATTCGCGTAAGTGTAAGATTTTTTCTAATTAAGAAAAATCCATTTGCTGGTCGATTATGGATTTTCGATGATATTCTCAACAATTGGAGCTTGGATTTGTGCTGATTAACGCCAATTATGACTATATCTATGCTCGCCTCTATTTAATGGCACCTAAAACATGTATTATTAATATATGTCTGATGAATTTTTGTTTGTATATACACAAACAAAAAATCATCGATACCGGTCGTTCCGTTTCGGACGAGTGCGACCACAAACACCGTGTATTATATTTATGTATATTTATAATTAAACAAACTATTTAAACTTCAATGTATATTCGATTTACCAATTTTAAAATAATATTGAATGTAATCATGAATACGAATATTATAAATGCGAAATTGTTCCGTCTGCCTGTCATTACATTACAATGACATGTTCAATTGGTCACACTTAAATTTTGTACCGTTACCGATTTAGATGAAATTTTGTATGGAGATAAGATAGTTTTTGTCCCGGAAATCATCGGCGTAAATGGGGGTGCAAGTTTGTATGCGGATTCTATCATTTCTTAGAACCCTCTTAAATAATCAGATTGGATATAATTACTAATTCTACGCTGAGGAAGTGGCAAAACTTAGCATGTTATAACAATACTAAATAGAATTCAATAAAATAAAATCGATTGTAATAGTAATATAATAATATTAGGATAATTAATTTTATTAAGTATTATTACTGTAATGTAGGTATGGGTTTATGGCGGTAGTTGCAATACTTTAAAAACTTTAATCATGATATATATCATTATTAAAGTATGACCGTTATAAAATAGCGGGACAAAATAATATCAATATTGCAATTAAATCTATAAGAGTTTAAGAAATCAGTACATTTCATTATGGCCAACACCTTCAGGCGAAATTATACGCTTGGAGAAACGCTCGTATTCGATTATGCTCCTGATTATGATTCGCATCTAGATAGGGTCAGACATAACAATCGTGTTAGGTTACTTAAATACAAGACCTGGTACAGCGACATCTATTGTCAAAAAGCATATTCAAATAAACCGTTCGCACCCACTGCCATCTTGTGTCCAGTAGGCGTATTAGCACATACGCTTGTCATTCAAATATAAAACGGTTGTAAATAAAAGTAAATAGATGGAGCTGTAGCACGTAATATTTTATTACAAATATAGATGGAGCTGGTTTATACTTTTTAACCAACTTCCAAAAGGAGGAGGTTATTACACTACTAATCAATCATCATAATTTGCCATTAGCAATCCACTGTTCACTGCCACTTAAACTTTAAATTAAGTAAACAGAGAAAATAAAAAATATAATGTTATAGTAAAAAGAAGTGAGCGTATGATGTATGAAAATTCAATGATAATGACAATTGTCTCTAGAAAGGAACTAGTAGTCTAGCCACTACTTCCACCCACTTAGATTTTATTTATTTTCCGCCATTATCTAACAATAAAAGTATTGATTTTATTGTATGTAAGCCGACGGTAAGTGAGTAGCTAAATTATTATTACTCTTTTAAAAAATTTTTAGAGATAGGTACTATAATACACAGCAAAATATTAAACGGGTATCACAACAGTAAAATGGGTCAGATGACTTATTCAAGAAATTTTACTAGCTAGTAGACCTACATGTATTCGTAACATGACTTATATTTAAAATAAAACAAAGTAACATGTAACATAAAATATATATTTCTTATTGACTAAATACATAATTATATGATATAAGCTATAATTAAGTTTAAAACGCCACGCGTGCGCCATTTTAACCACATATTCAAGATTTCATACACAAATTCCACACAGTGTTCAAAAGGAATGATTCAAAATACTTAGGTTATAACCGACCCACTGAATTAAATATATAAAACACTAGCTGTACCTATATAAGGATCAGAATCCACAACAAAATGGGAAAATTATCTAGATTTTATTTCCAGAATGAGCAAAAACAAAATATTTTCAAGAAATTACCAATATTCTTTCCTGAAAGTCTGGCAACGTATTTGCACGTCCTCTGATGTTGCAGTTGGCCATTTGTGGTGATCACTTACTATCAGGTGAGCCTCCTACCCGTCTGCCCCCCTTATTACCATAAAATAAGGTTATCTATGAAACTCTCAGTTACATCTGGATTTGTGTTTATGCCCAGTACATGGTACAGGTAGTGCTGTAATATATACAAACCAACTAAGCCTGCCTAACCCCATAGAACTGTCGGGTTGATGATGACACAAATGAGTCGGTTTACAAATTAGTCCTAATATCAATTAATATAATCAATGCATTTATTATAACGATTAAGTATAATAAGCTTTTTTTATCTACATAATATTTATTTACTTATATTTTCTCTATCATATATTTTTTCTTATACGCCAATCTGAAATTTAATAAGGTGGTATAGTCTTTAGTGAAAGTATTAATTAAGTTTTTCACATCGGTCATTTATCACGGTAGTAGCAGTAATGCATTATTTGCTCAATAAACTTGATTTTGATAAAATTCCAACTTAAGAAAACACAATACAACACATATTTCTTAATCAATTTCGAGGTACACCATGGATCTCAAGACGTATTTATCTCCCAAGATCATAGTCTGTATGTATATCTATCATAAACATGCGACCGCATTAAAACTATTCATTTCCACGCAAAAAATCACATCCAAATCAATTGCAATTAAAGAAGATTGCGTCATATGCACACTAAAAGTCATTCATAAACATTCACGCCTTTTCCTAAGGAGGCAGAAACCACAGAATGCCACGCGCTACGATCTTTGCATGCCACTTTTGCTTCGTCCACATCTATACCTACTTGCCTACATCTTGTCATGTATACGCGCCGGTCTAAAGTCATTTAATATGAAAAACTCCCACTTTGTGAGAACACGTGAAAAACGAAAGACGACCTAAAAATAATTATCATGGGTAGAACAAATCCGTAAAAAATATTTAGTTATATAAAGCTGAATAAAATTTGATTTTGGAGCCTAGCGGTCGCATTAATCTTAAAAGAGAGCTTTAGGACAGGTACCCTTGTTTCTGTTCATCATAAACGTTAAGTGGATAAGACAGACAGTACACAAAACACATCAATCTTTTGAAAAATAATTATCTAATTAGTGGTCGCCCATATAAGCTAAAATTTGATTGCGATTTATATCGTCGCAGTTCGACGAGCAGGCGAACAAACGCATATAGAAAATATTATTGTAATCCGCGACATTCTAACCCCCAACATTACTTTCTTAGTATTAAATTCCAGATCAGCATTTTTATAATGAATGATATTTACGTGAAAAACATACACACAGACACTTACGATACCACTGACATATGAGTTCTAAAATCGTTGCCACACGACTGACGGATCCCGTGTGAATAAGCCCTTAACTAGAAGTGGCAGCTTGCTCAATGAGCCGTAAGATGCCGATGTTTTGACAGCGGTATCGTGTAACATCCCCCCTCCCCACCCCTCACAAATCTACTTCTTACTGCCTTTCTTCTTCTTCTTCCGTTTCTTGACCTCACTGTAATCATATTCCACTGTGGTCCCACTCAAATCCTGGTACCCATCGGATTTATGGGTCTCGTAATTAGGAAAATTAACCCCCTCAGTTTGTTGATAATTCTCCGTGAAAGTCTCGGAAAACTTCGTGCTCAGAGTTTCTGAGCCGAAAAACTTTGTCGTGTAAGTCTCGGCGGGCTGTTGTAAATTTTGGTATTTCTCGTTGTGTGGATAGATGGTGTTTAGAATGTTGGTCGCTATGGCAACCGGCGTGGCGGGGTAATTCCCCTGCTGCATCGGTCAGAACTTCAGATCCTGGAAAGAAATTTGACTGTTAATGTAGTAGTCGTTTTCTGTTTAATTTGAATGTAACGTTAAAACCCGTTAAGAAAGATCCATACATTAATAAATAATTATAAATTATAATCTAGTCTGGTCGAGTTTTTGAAACCTTTTATAATAACTGTGCAATGTGCATTTATTTTGTCACTACCATGAGAACCTGCAATTTGCTGAGTATAGCAAAAGCTGGTTGTTAATACTATCTTTGTAGCTGTTGCGTTTGCATTATTAAATAACTAAATAAATGAATAATTAATAACATTAACACATTAAGGGTTGGTGGCAAAAGTTAGGCCTAGACTAGCTAAGCTATAGTCATAGATGATCATAGATCTCGTCTATAGCCATAGTACTAGCAACCAAAGTAGTCAAAGTTACCAATAATAACATATGAGAACCTGTTTCTGCTTTACTCATAGTGGCAGCACTAGTCATAATATTCTCAATTTTTCTTTTTTTTTACATAACTTAATTCCCTCATGTTTCAAAGGTTTAATAACTTAATTCTAACCAGATTTAGAACTTCTCATAATTTCTCAATAAACTCGAGTACGAAAAGAGTCAACCGCACTGTAGCGATGGCGATTTCCATTGCCAGTTGCCCAGCAGTGGGACAGAGACAGGAGGGTTGCTTCTGTCTCTGTCCCACTGCGGGACAGAGACAGAAGGAACCCAACACCACTGAGGGAATCTTTGTCCAGCATCGGGGCAGACACAGGTGACTGCCCCGATGCTGGACAAAGATTCTCCCCTATCTCTCCAATATTTCGATTATATGATTGAAACGAAACTGCCACCATGTTTTTTTGTCTTCCATGACGCCATTTTTCGAACTTCGAGCTCTTCAGTCCTAAATTAGATGTTATCGAACTTTGCACACTAAATATTTTTTCCGTGTGGGAATCTAACTTGTGACCTAGGGCGTTGGTTAGAGCCGATTTCACAGCTATTGCGGTGTAATATATCACCTACTAAGTCAGGCGTTAGTCACGTATCAAACCATTTCCGTGTCATGATACCAACAGGTGTCAAACAGTACATTTTACAGATAATAATCGACACTCCATTGAAGCTTGAAGTGTTTCGTCTTATAAACCGTATCTTTAAGTGCAGATAGATGCCCTGGATGGAATAGCCGAAAATACTGTTTGTCTATTGCATTTTCCTTATCAGATTAAGGAGCGGAGCTGCTAGTTTCATAGTTTTATGCCTGCTACACGTCTCTACCTACCTACTAGTACAACGTACAGGATGGATACTCCTCGCCTCCCACCGAAGTCGTCTACCTCAAAACCCTCCACAATTCTACATCAGCAAGCGAATGAAATACGTGCATTTTTTTCTGAGAGCATTACATAATTTCATAATATCGATTTTTTTGTAGAATTTAATAAACAATATCAGAGTTTGTTACATATGTACTTCGCAGCCGTCTCTTTCTTCAGGCACACATACAACTTCATCTTGCTTTTGCCTATTGTTGTAAAACTTATTGGGATCGGGAAGGTTCAATTCACCAACGCTTTCAGCCGAGACTCGAGCCAAATTCGGGAGAGCTCTTAGCTGCTGTTACTTAGTTTTAATCTTACGTTTTAGCTTGAGGCCCTTAATTATCATCTTTCTCCAATTGTCTGGTTGCTGTGTAAACGCTCCCTCAGAAGACAGAAATCAAATTATTTTTCTCACACCTTAGAATCGATAACATCGCGTATTATACGATTCCAGAGGAACTTAATCCCTCGTACCATCGAGCTGTAGGATGACCTACCGGCCCAGGTTTTTATTTGACGTTTTTACATGGTCAACGTCGCGCGAACCGCTTACCACCAGGCATGTTGCGCAAAGGCTTATTTTACCCTCGAGAGTCTCATATACTCATATAACTACCTAGGAAATTATTTCATTCGTAGAATATATGTGTGTATGTGCGTCGTGCATATCTGAAAGTGTGTACGTGTCTCTGAGTGTGTTTGCTTGACAGCGTGAGTGAGTCGTTTGGTAGTCTAGTTGCTGAAGCCAATCCGCAACAATATTGAAATCTATGAATATCTATGTATCTTTGAATAATATACGTCTGTTTTCTTAGATATTTTCTTAAGATGGATTTGAGTAAAACGAGCTGACGGACGTACATTTTCCAGGGAGTGCCTGATTATTGGAAAAACTGAGGACTACTCACATGTTTTCTTTCGTCTCTTTCATCGTTTGTATCCCGAAAAACTCTCATAGTATGTAACATGCTCTTTATTCCTCCGCTATGTACGCCAGATTTCTTTAAGTTGCTTTCTTTAATTCTTACACAAGCTTCAGTTCTGTTTATCTAATAATACTGTTTAATAATAACCCGTTATTTTATTCATAATTACGAAGAATATATACCTTCTCTAATAAGACGAGCTAGTAAAAAGAAAAATTTTCAATATACATATTTTGACTATACATTTCATGATTGTATTTCTAAATAGTTGATTTTCTTTCCAGAATTTCGGAGTTGATAACAAAGCAGAGGTGCCACTTATGTACGTCGCCAGTATATTAAATAGGGGGCGACCATATTGTGATTTGGCACAAATCCCAACTCTACTGCGAATATTATAAAAAAATTACCAGCCGAACAGTGGCGAGAATCATCATCAACTCATTAACTGCTAGACATGGGTCTCATCGTGGGTCAGTATCCAATAATCGTTATTAGGCGAAACCACAGTCCCCCACGGTAGTGCACACCATCGAGAAAATCCCTCAGGAATATCGCCTCCGAAGTTTTCCGTCACCGTTTGAGCATGTGACAAATGCGTACATAACTTCCAAGTCATCCAGCTTTGGGATTAAACTCGAGACCTATGACTTTACGGTCACAGCTTAGCATCTCCGAGAATAACGGGGTATAATTATTCTAGATTAGTTAGTAGTGGGTGAGTAGGTACTAAGACAGAATTAAGTGGTTTAGGTTGAAAGATAGTCCCTAGATGTTCTATTAAGTTGAAACCCCACAAATTTCTTGTGGCATCCTCTTGTCAGCTGCAATTGGGATGTTGTATGACATGATGTATTATAGTGGGTGACGCAAACAAGCAATTATAACACGTATCGTTTGTAATTTTGTTAGAAAAAGCGTGACATAATGTATGTTAGTGGTATGTTTGTACAATAAATGTATGTTGTTAGTAAAATTATGTATTATTACAAAGATATTGATATTAATTTAAATGTAATGATTTTTTAGATTAGAAACCGCCACCGTTATATAAAAAAAAAACAAAAAATCGTCTAAATTTTAACTAGGTATTTTTATTTACTAAAAAACGAATATATCCATAAATTTTGAATACTAAAATATAGTATTATTTTATAATATTTCATAATTATCTAAACTACAAATTCTGAATGATAATATATAAAATCCTAAACGTAATATAGTGAGTATATTAATCGTTACTCTTACATGGCTTTTGAATACTTTCATTTAGCGATTAACACCTTCTTGTGGTGATTCAATACTTGTGTTCGGCGATTGAATACTTTCATTTAGCGATTAACACCTTCTTGTGGTGATTCAATACTTGTGTTCGGCAATTGAATACTTTCATTTAGCGATTAACACCTTCTTGTGGTGATTCAATACTTGTGTTCGGCGATTGAATACTTTCATTTAGCGATTAACACCTTCTTGTGGTGATTCAATACTTTTGTTCGGCGATTGAATACTTTCATTTAGCGATTAACACCTTCATTCGGTAATTCAATACTTGTGTTCGGCGATTAAAATTCTTTCAGTCGGCGATTCGATACTTCTGTTCTAGTATTTGTCATATCAATACGATTCAATTCAATACTTTTTCTTCGTTTCGTCATTTCAATAATAAAAAATATGTTAGGCGTCTAATACCTTTAATTAGCGAATTTGTGCCTTCATAAAATCATTTGGTATTTCTAGTCAGCCATCGTTAATCCTCACTTAAAAATTCTCCTCACTTAATACTTTCATTTGAGCGATTCGCGATTTATTTTTGTGCTGTATCAAACATAGATGTATGTTTACATAACTTACGATATTGGTGTTTAAAATTTTGAATATGTCCTTTCTTTTTTCTTTCCTATCGCATTTTGCCTATGAACTGGTTTTTGTGATTCACTTTTGCTGTCGGTGGGTGGGTTGTCACGTGGGGGATTTTGTGGAGGGGGTGCAGTGTTACAGACTTATTTGAAACTATTAGCGCAGCGACACGGGAAAATCCTGGAACGCGTTTAAAAAAAATAACTAAAAGCTGAGAACGGAATTGTTACATGCACAAAAAATATTTGTGAAAAATACTTTGAAAAAAAAATACAATAAATATAAAAAAATAAAACCTATACCATTGACACTGCGCTTAGTGGTGTTAATTTTCAAATCTATTACTCAAGTGGTAATTAAATCACCATTTTACCTTACCTGCTAACGCTGCACGGACTGGCACCTCTTATATCTACTTGTGAGTGGATCGGTGATTCAATCGCCACCTTACCTTTAAGTCCCATGAATCTTCAGCCTTCACAGGTATGCCAGGATCGCTAAAATTCCTGACTGCAAGTCATTCGGTAATTAAATCACCATCTCACCTTGATAGCCTGCGGCAGGTCGGGGAGTTTCATGTCACGTAGCTGTTGCGGCAAATTCATGCTCTTCACCGCAGACACCGCGCGAGCCGGCGCCGCAGATATCCCCGCCTGAAAGTGAAAATGGTGATTAGCAAATCTCGTCAAATCGTCGTTAATAAATATTGAAATTTAAAAAAAAACTATTTAAATTTAATTTAAAATAAATATTTAAATTTAAACTTTGTATAATTTCTAAAGATTATTTCGCGCGTTTTGTTGGTGTTAACCAATAGTTGAAATGGTAAATAAATATTATATCCCGACATTATCCAAAAGTACCATCTAACCCCGAGCTACGGTAAAAGAGCTGTGGTAGCCTAGTGGTGTGACCAGTGGACTGAGACTTCAAAGGTCTCAAGTTCAAACCCAAGGCACGTACCACTGACTTTTCGGAAGTTATGTGCGTATTTATCACATGCTCAAACGGTAAAGGAAAACATAGTGAGGAAACCTGCATGCTTGAGGGATTTGTCTCGATGGCATGTGAAGTCTGCCAACCCGCAGTAGGCCAGCGTGGTGGACTATAGCCTGATCCCTTTCAAATGAGAGGAGACCCGTGCCCAGCGGTGGGACGTTAATGGGTTGATGATGATGATGATGAACCCCGAGCTAGTATATATAGCACTAGATAGTTGGTATACTACGTACATAGATTTTTATTAACTACATAAATATTAACCATAGAAAGAAATATCCATGACTCAGGCATAATTTCTCATAGTCATCCTACTAATATTATCCAACCAAAAACATTTTCATGTAAAATGACGCCAAGTCTCTCACTGTCAAGAAGTTATCAGATCTCATGTAGAGCCAAGCTTCTGACTCTACGTGCCCTAACTTCAGAAACTCTACACTTCCGTCAAAATATGTGGCCATAGTGGGCCAATTCGCTACATTCACATAAGATGAAAAAATTATTCACTTTTCATTACTTTTCTGTTACACAATAGTTCTTGTAGTAACGAAAACGGCCAGCTAAGCTAAATTAGCTTGTGGTTTGTAAGTCTGATTAATAAGTCTCTTTTAGAAGACATATTTATAATTGAATTCCTTACCTCTGCCTTCTGCATCTTATTCTGCTCCTGTAGCCTGCAGAGTATGTCCGCCATGTTAGTTTGTAGCACCATCCCGCCCATGACTAGCTCATCCAGGACTTGATGAGCAGCATCCGCGTGGAAGATCAGGTCCAGCTCGCAGACATTCTCGAAACACTTGTCTAGTGTTTCTACGAAGACCTATAAATGATATGTTTAATGAAAATATATATTACAAATATAATATTTTCTGAAGGGTTTGCAGTCTGAAATTTCTTGGTACCATTTATAATTATTACATGCATGATTCTAAACAATCATAGGTCCCAATGAAAGAAAAATAATTATGACTATATTACACAATCCAAACCCTAGTAGCAGAATAATTAAAATTAAATAATTATGTTATTTATCTCCATATATTTGGCATAGCCATCCTTAACCATGTTTAATCAATAAACATGATTAGTGCAATAAAACTTAGAACTTAGAGACTACACAATCTTATATTCACTAACACAAACACATAACTTACCTATGCTTCATATATTTAAACATGATAACAGTTTACTTAATGCACAAAATAACATAATCAATTAATAGACACAGTAAAATAGTACTGAAATGTTTTGTTTTTACCGATTTACAAGATTTACTTATCATTTGACCTATGACTTGACAAACTATAGTTATATCAACACTACCACTCTTTTATATGTTTAAAATGAAGACTGGACATCTGTTCTCACCTGAATCAGGTCCAGGATGCCAAGCTCACTCTCCGAGGAATCAACACAGAACACAAAGTACAATGTAGCATAATGCCTGTATATCAGCTTGTAATCCGAACCACCTATTAAGCTGTAAATATAAAAAAACAGGATGTGATTATCTTATTTTGTACCAGGAAAAGGCAGATGAGGAAATTCATAGAGATATAACCATTGACGTTTAAACAAAGTGGTTTTAGCAATAAAATTATATAATTCTTTGCTAGAGATAGGTCTTCCCCAAGACAATTCCACAATTATTAATCTATTTCAATAAAATAGACCAAAAACAACTGTCTAGTTGCTTGTTGAACTATTATCATTTCAAATGTTATAAGGAAGTGTCTGGTACCTTCCTCCCTCAAGAAAATTGCACACATTGTCATCCCGCTTGGAAACTAGCTGGAAGGTCTCCTTTATTATCTGTTGCTGCATGTCTTCATTCTGTAAAATAAAGAAAACAACTTTAATTCTACCTGCATGGTCACACTCAGATTTCTTGACAGTAAGACCCAAAATACCTAATTAAAATGATCCCACCCCTCATACATTTTAAATGAATTCATTTGGCATCATCATTAAGATATTTAAACTAAAATGTACTGCATTAATGCAACCCTTATTCTGTAAGAAGCAAAAGTATCTAATCCATTTCACATATTTCCAAACCATTATATTATGTATAAGCCAACAATGAAGTTTAAAGAAACAAATTTAAATAATATTCTGTGCTATAGTCTTGGGATTGAATGGGACTCGGTATGGCCAAATGTTTGTGTGATGAGCATCAACATTTGTTTCCGAGTCATGGATGTAACTATGTATAATATGTATGTATTTAGAAACAAAATGTATCTATGTATTGTATCAACCATCCACAAGCCTCAAAGCTTAGCTCGGAACTAGATGGCGCTGTGCCATAATGTCCGAGTACATTTATATTAAATACACAAACGATCTTATTGGTACCGCACATATTTTGCTTGGTACAACAACTATAGCAAAAAATTGACTATATCTATTGAAACATCAGTAGTAGATACCACTGATGTTTCTATAGATGACAACAGGGAAGTTGTTAAACGAGTATAAATTCTCAAAGCTTACTTTCGACACCAAAACTAGTCACAAATATAGGCGTAAAAATTACGCATGGATTTATACAAAAAATAATAAAAAGAACTTTCACTCACAAAGTACTGGTAAAACTTTGATAATCTCGGCTTTCCATGGTTATTAAATACCAATATGGCTTTAATCATTGTGTGAATTAACTATGAACTTAACTAATTATCACTAAATTTTTATCTATTTTTATTACAGCTATGTATTACAATTCAATCATGAATAAAAATTATCGATTTTGTTTAGACAGTGACGTTAACTGACATACGTAAAAGACATTAGCAGTTTCGTTTAGAAATCCAAATATGCGCGTTCCAGATAAGTTAAAGTCATATTTTAATCCGATAGATTTAATGACTGCAACCTTAGTTTTTATATAATACGAATTTCTAGTTATAACCTTACTTCTTTCATTAACCTTAATAAAACCTTAATATAACTATTGACACTTAGCATTTGTATAATGTATTTTAATTTAACTTAGTAACATAACACTTTTCGAACTAGGTAGAAATAAACGGTAGTTAATAAAACTTAATGCTAGCAACACTCAAATCTCGCGAACGCGTTGTACTGTCGCTGTAACCCGCGAGTGTCACAATAAAAAAAATCGCGAAAACTAAATGAATATTGTGTGAAATAAACATTTATTGTTAACTTTTAAGTTCTGTTCAGTGTGAAATGTTTGATGGAAGCTTATTTGCGGGTCGCTGATGCTTCTATAACGAGATACAGGTCAGTGTAACAGAAGATCGACACGGTATATATTTGTTGTCTTTATTTGGGTGTTCAGAGGTTTCTCGCGGTGTCGTATGGCTTATTATGATTCTCTGCGTTTCTGAGACTCATCTTTGGGCTGTGCGTATGATTGAAAGTGGCGCTCCTGTGAAAAAAACAGTAGAAATGTGGCATAGCTAATAGTTCTTGTGGAGTTAATTTGGAAAGCGTGCGACCGCTATACTATACATGCTAAGATAAAACTGAATTGTTGCTGTTACCGCAGCGCATTTGAGCGCCGGTAGAAGGTTATAACGCTGAAAAATGTAGACTTTCATATAACTGACGGTTATTATTAAGGTACATAATAGAAATTCATCTAGAATTGTACTTAAATAAATCATAAATTTGCTAATATTATTATGACCTTACGAAATATGGTTTTCAACTTGCTGTCGATCAATTATTTAGTAACTCATGTTAATTCATACAAAAACCTCTTTAAAGTAAAAACAGCTACATATATTCAATTTTAACTGAATATCTACTGAAATTATGTTTTTAGAGGCTAGAATAGATTGCAATTTGGGAGAAAATTTGCTAAATTCATATTATGTAGGTTATGTAAATATTGACATTAAGTTAATCTTTCATTTAATAACTGTACCTACTCATAATTTATTTCTTTACCAGTAATGGTAACACTTAACTTTAAATGGGTGAATTTGAAGAAAGTGTAGCTATAAAAGCTTAAAAAAACACAATATGCTAAATATGTATTCAATTTATAATCTAGTTTTAAATAGGTAGGTATTAATTAATATTCCATTAAGTATATCTATAATTAGACAGTATAAATTGAGTTAACAAGGTAAATGTATCAAATTAGTTGCGGTACAAGTTTAATACAGGGAATTGTGTCTTTAGCTAAAGAATCCTGATATCAGCAAGTTCTTAAAATGTCATTTATAAAAAATCCCACATCTATTATAGAAATAAATTTGGTAGTTAACATATTATACTCAAGACATACTTGATCTCTAGACATGCTCTAGAAAACTCAAAATTATGAGTTTAAATAAAGTACGGTGAAGGAAACCTGCCCAAGATTTTACTGGATAGTTTGTAGTTAGATAAAAAAAATTTGCTTACACATTTTCTATGTATCTATGTAGAATTGATAATTTGAGATCTTATTTTTCTCAAATACAATTTAGAGTAGTTGATAATGCACTACTTGCATACTTTCATTTTAAATGTGTAATTTTTCTTGAACACTGAATGCAATTTGGAAAATCTCCCTCAAAAACAACAATTTAGTTTGCTTCTATAATTCAAGCACAAAAAATATTCAACATATTACAAATAAATAATAATAAGATCATTTATATATTTCTTTATGATTAAGTTTTATATTTATTTGAACACAATAATTTTCGTATTTTTTTAAATTTATTTTATTAATTACAACATAGGTATATAGGTATATTGTATATACCTCCTATGTTGTAATTAATAAAATCAAGCTAGTTTGCTTAGCTTGGAGCCAGATGGCGCCGTATCATAATGTCTGGTGTATGTTTTTATAAAAAAATCCATCAATAAAAAAAAGTAGATGTTTTCTGCACACATCAATGAGCAAGCTTGTTTATGAAATAGCAAACTTCTTACCATCATAATTATTCAATACCTGTGAGTAATTATGATGTTAAGGTGTGATGAAGAGTGGCCATTCTGTAGTAGCTAGGTAGATAATCACTATAAGTTATTCTGTAGCATAACTGACAATAGAAAACTAGCCTATTATGGATTACCAAACTTCACAATCCATTGAGATAATCTCTCTTGCATGTAGGCTTTTTTCACAAAGTTTTCCTTCACCGTTTCATCATGTGATAGATGCACTTAATTTTCTAAAAGTCAGTTGCAATGTTTTAGGTTCGAACTCGGAACTTTTGTCTTTACAGTCCACTATGCTATTTATAACTTGTGACTATAGCGTATTTATTTCACCATTTCATATCATGATACTGCCCTACGCTACTAAAGGTAATGTTAGCGTAGGTCAGTTTCAAGCCAGCTGCCAATAAAACAATTTTAGGTTAATCGCCAGACGCAACTCGCTTCGAAACGTTCTAAGGGTAAAGACACAACGGTATGCGCTTTTCCGAATTACATAATTACGTCGGGGGAGGATTCCAGTCAACCCGCTTGCTGCCGAATATAGATATACGAAGAGAGACCCAAAATAAAGCACAACTGAACATAAATAAAAATAACGACGTCGATATTTACTCCCTCCCTGAACTCTTAAAATGTTTCGAGGATTTTATTCAAACTCCGAGCCGGTATTGATAGCTTAAAATAAAACGCCGATAACACTGCTCGACCTGAGAATCGAACCCAAGACTTCTTGCTCAGCAATTACACTTACAACCACTAGACCAACGGGCCAGGTAATTACGTTTTCACATATAAATTTAGATTAAACAGTATTAAAATCTTCCGTATTTTGTAAAGAATTAAACTACCACGTACCACGTCACAATTTTGGTAATAGAGTACCATAAAAAATGCTATCCACAGTGCGATGGCGCTGACAAATTGAGTGAGTAGGATGAATTGGCGCCATATTTGCAAAATATAATTTCCAATTCATAAATCTAGGTCTTATTGTAAGTCGTACGACATGAATGTTTGCGATACTTAATATTAGAAAGTTGATATCATGCACCGTAAATGGAGTACAGGTTATGAAGAAACTTGCATTTCACCTAAATCCCAAGTCTTGTCTTCATATGTCTACGATGTGCAGTCCTGTGACGATACGAGATCCTTTAGAGAGACTTCGTCCATTAACCAGTCCGGTGAAGGTATTTCTTTAATGGATCTTAGACTAATAATATATATGATATGTCTGATTGAAATAAAACTACTTCAGTTGTCAATCATTAACAAAAAATGTATCGTAGCTATTAGTACTTACAACATCAAGCCAGTCAATAATATACCTCAATCTACCCGTGACTCGTTAGGGGAGCGACTATTCTGACAATATAGAAATTCAGTTTACTGACGGCATAGTAACACCCTTATTTTAATAAGTGTAACTGGTTTCCACAGGGTCGGCAACGCGCGAGCGACACCTCTGTTGTTGCAAACGGCCATAGGCTACGGTAACCGCTTACATAAAATTATTTACCACCCTTGTAGATTACAAAAAAAAATTGCCCTCGCAAAACTTACATGCCGCACCGGACCTCAAGACCATTTCATGTGCAACTTCTAAATAGAGTCTTCAGATTTTTTAAATCTGAAGAATTTCTACATTGATTGTTGTGACCTATGTTTCATAGATCTCCACTAGTCTACATGTCATAATATTATATGATAGCCGTTGGCCACACAAGCGCTCATTGTGCCGATTGGCAGACGTAACGACCAACAATTGTTGTAACGATGCCTAAGTAGTTACGCTAACGACATGCTTGTGTATACTTACGACAACTTATAAACTACATACTGAAATAACTTCGTTTATAAATAGAAGTTATATTATGATTGTCCGAGTCGGTATGTCGATATGTCGAAGTCGGTTTTTAAAACCTTACGTTCTCTTGTCGATAATTAAGGACTGTCTAGAGCACAGAGTAACGCAGAGTTTTTTTTTATAATTCTTTGTATTGGACAGAAAACCTATTCATTCATGGTTACGTTCGACTAACCGTTTTTAAAAACCGCTTAGCCTTCTTGGAAGATTTCAGATTAACCAATTGTCTAATAAACCCCTAAATTTCGCGAAAAATTTCAAAGCATAAATATAATCGAGATGAACGGTTTTTGAACCGTTTTCCAGCCCTATTTGAACAACACTCCATGGGGAAAATATCGGCGAACCGTCCTTTTTATTATGTTAGTAAATATTAGAGAAATACTTAAAAGATCATGCAGTGAGGCTCAAATCGAATATTGTTTTTTATCTTATCCTGTTCGCTGCCACAGACGACATAAATATTGTAAGATAGCGTTACCCTTCCATCTAAACCTATTAATTATTACCAAGCGAACCTTGTCCCTTCAGCGCGCACTTTAATAACGGTACTTATCGATATAAATTGAGAGACAATTAACTGTTAACGAGCTCTGTAGACATAATATATTGTTTTGTCTGGACAATGTTATACGTAGAGACTATAATGGTCCCTTTAGAGCATGCCCCTCTTCATGTACAATGAAGTAATGAGCATTGAGCATTGATCAACACGCTTGCTGTAATAATGTTGGCTATTTCACCTTATGATCCTTATCTGGTCTTAGCCATCGTATGCCCGCGCATTGGTCTGCAAGATCGACGATTCGTGTTAAAATCACCAAGCTTTGACCTCCTTGGTAGCTGCAGGATTCGTGACTATTCAAATATTAAGATACTAAAATGAGTATTTGACGCGGATTATTACAAATTTAGGAGCTCAACTCTTGTCGCTGAAGCAATTGCCACTGTTCTCTAACTTCTATTTCCCGTTTTACCTCTAGATACAACTCGGTCCCCGGTCTTTCCTTCACTTGTTCCATAAAACTTCCTCTAGATCTTCCTCTTCCTCTTTTTCCTTCTCTATTACCTTCTTAAGAAGTGTCACGGACATTGGATGTTTAATACTAGACTAGTATGGCCATTCAAAAAGCTTATTGTCATACTCATTACCGTCTAGCAGTCGTTTAATGAACATTGCCATTAGTAAACAGTAACTAGGCCAAAACTAACACTCCTCCGTATCCGCCATTAGCCTAAAAGCGGTACAAAGTTTTGTCTTCATGTTTAATATAGAAATAATTTATTATTCATCTGAGTATCTACTACTGTTATCTCTCTCTTTAAAAAAATAAATATTTTAGCGTAATCATACACAATGTATGCTTAATTCAGTAAGCAAATAACAAAATAATGTCACAGCTGTTTGTTTGTCCCCACAGTTGGTTTTTTGTTGAAAAAATATTTAAATTATATCAATACGTACCTTACACCGTGGTGTATACCAAACTCTAAAGATAAGGCTTATAACTACTTTCTAAAAAATATTTATTTTAGTTTAATCAACAATCACACCATCACGATTAACGATATACTCAGATCAACAACAACAATATGCTAGGTATCATCATCATCTATATTTGTCCACTGCTGGACATTGCATATGGGCTACCCTAGTGAACGCCAAAGAGCTCGAATTTTCGGCTCTTCTCTTGCAGTCACTGCCAGCTGCCTTCAGCAAGCTGATACTGGATATATTTTACTAAAATAAAAAACCAACACACAATTATCCATCCTCCACACAAAAACGCGGACACAGTTTTTAGTTATAATGTATATGAGCCTCTCCAATTTAGGTTTCAAGCTGATTAAATTCTATACTAAACTTCCGACTGAGCTGCATACATTTTCTTACATCATAATCAGATCACCTTTCTAACAAAAACTAAAGCAATATTGGTTCATCCGTTTACAAGCTATGAGACAAACACTTTCAATTTGTAACACCCCTCTTTTTACGGGGTTTAAAAAGGCTTCATCAAATAAGTGGGTATGAAGCCCTCAGTCCCTTCCAAGTATTACATTTACCAGTAAAATTGAACTATTGGAAGTAAACGGTTATAGACCGTATACATATATTATAGATCGTAAATAACGCCAATATAACTCAAATTGCTTTTATTGACCGGCTGACTCAAATGTATTACCGTATTACGTACATATTGCTACACTACCTATAACTTTTGATGGATTGAACCCTTGCACGCAAGATTAGGTTAGTTGGTAAACAGTAATTATGCTTCTCTAGTGTGGTATTTAAAAACAAATAAACAGTAAATTACCTTACAAGCGGCTGTAGGGTTACTTTGAAAGGTTTTACGCAGAAAGCCCGATTCGTAGTCATATTCGTGGAATGCCCAATTTTCAGAATGTCAGACTGATAGACAAAGTCATATTCGTGGACTAGTCAAAGAATGTCTGGCCGAAAAATAGTCATATTTGTGGAATGTCCGGTTCGTTCTATGTGTATTCTTGAATGGTCCGAAGTGACAGCAAAATATCAAAGAAAATCGCCTAGGAATGAACAGACAGACAATTTCAGACTTTTGTGTTCGATGTCTAAGTACTTACTCTAACTCAAAGAAGAATACGTAAGAAGAAGAGAAGTAAGTAAGAAGAGTAAGTATGTACGTATTCTTCTTTGTGCTAATAAATAATTTATAAGAAAATCGTCACTTTTGCTGATACCAAAATAAATACGATTATATTATCCTATCCTCGTACCAGACTTCAGTGTGTCAATGTATGTATGTATACATAAATATACATACATAATATAACGCGTCGGGGATCCGAACGCGCTACACGCGGCCGGTCACGTGCGCGCGCGCAGAAATAGACGCGATTACAAAACGACAAGTGGTATTTTTGGCGTCTTTTTATTATGAACCGCTCTAACTGGAAAGCAACGATGTGCAGTATTTTTTTATGTATATCTAATATCGAAAAAAAAAAGGAAAATCATCGTGAGGAAACATGCACGCTTGAGAGAATTTCTCGATGGCGCGTGAAGTTTGCTATCCCGCACTAGATTAGCGTGGTGGACTATAGTCTAATCCCTCTCAAATGAGAAAAGACCCGTGCCCAGAAGAAGGAAACTAAATAGCTCAATGAAAGAACTATCTATTCTTCGATAGATCATCATCATCACCATTAGCCCATATTCGTCCACTGCTGGACCTAGGCCTCCCCTAGTGAAAACCATAGAGCGCGATCTTCGGCTCTTCCATAGATAATTATTATTAATGTCTAATACTACAATTTCTTTATACCTAGGTACTAAAAGAAGTTACAAGTTACTGCATTGATGATAATGATAATAATTGTCATTAGTTATGCATGTTTAAAAAAGCAGTCGCGAGCCAATGTGTGAGCAGTAACAATGAATGGTCTTACTATAAATACATGTGTCACTAATAGCATGACTATTTTAGATGTTACTCCTCGCAATGGCATAGTTATTTGTCTACCAACTCGTGCTGATGAACTTTTTTTTTGTTTACGGTATGGAAACCATCAAAAGGCACCCGGTCCCTGAGGAAAATACCGGGTTAAAAGGTACTTGGTCCCCAGGGAAAATACCGGGTAGCGTGGGGTTTTTACCTCGCTTAAACCACCCCGATGGTCAACATCAGCACACGAATGATCCATGCCCCGAGTCCTCTAAAGAAACCAACTCCGAGTCGTACCGATGACCTAAGCTCTAGGATTAAGAAGCAGTCTTGATTACCCCAAATGCATTATAAAATTTACTCATCAATATCCTAACCTTTTCCTATACATGTTGGAATCGAATTCCACCTAAATGCTGCTGAATATCAGAATTTTAGACGAAGTCATTTTCATGGGCCAGTATACCTCTTAGATCTGAAAACTAGATAACACCCTTATAACAAACGATTTATCAGGTTTTAGAGTTTCGATGGCAGTTTCATGCAAATGATGTTCACTCGCATTTCGGTAGAAGTTAAGTGGTGTCGATGACTGACGATGATGTAAATATAAAATGTTTTTGCACCACGCGTGTTCAGCGTAGTTCCGTAGTCAAGAAGGGACTGTCTGCTTGCCTGTCAGGTTTTACCTTTTAATACTAGAGAACATGAGGAATGTATCTGTCCTTGACCATGGATGCTGTAAAGGATCATGGAAACGTCGGCATTTAAAATAATACCCCTATATCGCAATCAAATCTGTCATAAATACTAATTATACTGCCAAATATAATTATCAAATATAATCTTGTAAATAATTTTTCGATTCAAGGATCGGTTTGCGAAATATTTAGATTATACACACACTTAACTGCTTGAAATAGGCTTATTGCATAGTTAATTTATCTTAGGCGGTACACACACTGGCCCGATCTACGCTGCGGGGTGCGTGGCGAGCGATGGAGGCATTGAATGCATTTTCTGTGTGTACCACGCGTGTTTTGAATGCAAGGAACGAAACTTTCAAGCAGCGTGTTAACGCACTCCCGCCCTACGCTGCGTACTGCTACAGTACATCGTATTTATAAAATGGTGCTGCGGTGCAGTGTGCAAATCGCCTTATTAAATAATCGCACTAAAATATCTCAAAGATTTAAACATACTGCATAATTTTATGATTTCTATTAGTGTCGTGTTAGCATAATAGAATGGCACGTGTATACATTAAACAACACATTGTATCGTCTGCATAATATAGAAAGATATATGCATATGTAGGTCCATACCAACTCGTTTGTTTTTTAAACGGTACTTACGTACGTTCTCTAGGTTTTTCTCCTGTGTCGTGAGTGCGTTTTTAACAACTAACTACCTGTGTATCGTACACATATTTTCTCTGTGCGGAGGTCGAACCTCACCCCGTAACACTCCTAGTCCATCGCTCCTAGCCACCAATCGAGTCGTCATTCGGTTGTAAAGAGTTAGTGAGAAATGTACAGAACCACAGTTCGCTGTTATGTTTCAGCCTCATAGGCTAAAAAATAAAAATAACTATGGGTTATGTAACCAGACGATAGACAGAAATTCTGAAATCGTTTGAGAAACATCTATCGCGTATCGTTATTGATATATAAACAGTCTACTTATCTGCTGACCTTGTCCATGACTCTATGCATGCTTTAACGAAGCCGTGTGAATGGCTTCATAAGACTACCCGTCTTTATTGTACGAAATTCTGTTTATTTATTTGGCTCCTGGTAAATAAGTAGACACTTAGCGTCCCTAAACATTAATGGACCTGGAATCTTGAAAAAGTTGTTCGGGAAACATAACATGGAACCTATTTTGACAAAATTACAATAGTGTGACTAAGACATAAATAGATACCAGTGTTTTGAATACTCGAGGGACGTATTCACTTGGGTCTTATAACAAAGCTCAAGCTCATCTAACAATCTACATATAAAGAGAAGCTATGCTTGGTATTTATCTACAAGAATACGAATCAGACATGACGAAATCCGTAGAAGTAGAGCTAAAGTTGCGTTGAATGGGGCATATGTCTCATAGAATTGATGGCCACTGGTGGTGAAGGGTTCTTGTATGAAGAACACGCGCCAGAAGACAGCGGGTATGGGAGACCTGCTTTAGGTAGCTGGAATTAGGCCTATTATTTTAGAGCAGTCTGCTCCAGCAGAGGACGGGTGTTTTTGGCTGTCTTTATTGTCGACATTCAAAAAGAACCAATTCCGTTTGGCGTACTTTGTATAAATTACATTTTGAGTTCAGCAGTTGACTTCCCTTGGCTGATATGATCATGAAAACTTTGGCAGTCAAAATCACAAAAATACTTTAATACAACTAAATAATAGACTATACAAAAAAATCATACCGACGCATTCTATATTATCTACCAAGCTTACATAAACACGACGCGACGAAAACTTCAAATTTAGTCGAGTCCATCGCCGATAAGCGTTCCATTGGCGCGTAGGTGTGTCATTTTTATTACGACTAGGTCAGTGGGGCAGCAGTGTATACAACGTGACGTGATTACATTGACGCATAACGAATGATATATTTATAATACACGATACGACGATAACACAGAAGTTTAATACAAAACATTTGCTGGTGAATCATTCTCATTGAAGTAACATTGAAGTAAAGTCTACTCTGCTGTATGTTTTTTTTTGTCCTATGCTATCTTTTGACTGTGACATCGTCCGTCGTCGTTTTTACAATAGGTAGCCTATACCCTTTTCTGTGGTCTAATTTATCCATATTGGTTCAGCAGGTCACCCGTGAAATTGTAAGACATAGGTAGACTTTAAGGTCTAACAACTAAAATTGGCGATCGGCTGTAAGGTCATTCACCTCTCCTAATCGCACCGCCTGCGAATGAGTACTTTTCTACTGAATGTAAGCAGTAAGTCTGTAAGTAGTAAGAATACTGTATTTAAAAAGTAAACAATTATTTTTTCATAGATCCCTGAATATCCACAATATGAGGCCAAAGATAGGAAAGATACCAAATACTGTAAAAATATCGAATGATTTCTGTAGTCGGAAGTAAATATGGAATACCTTTAATGCTATTACAATTTTAACTAATTTTGGCTCCCTTAACTTCCCTCTGGGATCCCATTACCACAGGCACGTTGGACCCCATTGCTACATTCCTACATGGTTATTTTGCATTAGCGGCAATTATTCTTAGGTAAAACAATTTCTCAGTTGCAGAAGTATGTAGGTTGTATGCGTGCCATAACAATGGCATGAAATTGTGCGTGGAATGTGTCGTAAGTGGCAGTATTATATAATAAAAAAAAATACAAAAGCCTTGACTGTATGAGTGATTCCTTTGCTTTATTCCTAACGGGAATAATGTAAATTAATAATAGCAAGACATATTTTTTTTTAATATCAGTTTGACGTTACGGATTCAAAGCTGAATCTCGTATCCACCATATTTTTCATAAGGGTTCCAAATACTCAAACTATCTCTATACCAAATTTATTCTAAATCGGTTCACCGATTTGAGCGTGAAGAGGTTACAGACAGACACACTTTCGTATTATAAATTTATAATATTAAAGCACGGAAGTATGGATTATATTAATGTGATGTTTAATCCTACGGTAAACAATGCATATTCTATCCATATAAATTTACATCGCCATTTATTACAAGGTATTTTAAAAAAATGCTGAAATATGAGAGGATACTTGTGCGATGGCACATGTTTCATTTAGTTCTGCATCTTAGTTACTAACGAGCCCATTTGTACTCACTAAGTCGAAGAATATTAAAAGGTGAACTACTGACATTTACCTAAAGTACCTACTAAAATAACATAAATTGAGTAGATATAAAGATTCATGTTATTTCAGATGGAGATAACACAAGTTCCAGTTTTACATAACGTGTTGCCATTAATCAGTTTCTACCATTTTGGTAGCTTTATCATAACCCATTTATGAATGGTTGATAAAATATAACGACTGAAAAACAAAGCGATTTCTTAAAAAAAAAACGTTTGGCACATTGGTTTAATGGTGGTAATCTCGACCGCTGAGCGTGAGGGTCTGATTCCCATGTTGAGCAAAATGTTATTGGAGTTGTGTATACAATTTCCGCTTATAAAAAAATCAAGATAAGTTATGCACATAACTTATGTACTTACGTTGTGTTGTGTCGTATGTATGATATATTCAGACAATATTTTTCATTGAACATGAACAACATCGACATCATAGGATAAACACATAACCATAAGTAGAAATGCCGACAACATGGCCCCAATAGCATCCATTACTTATCAATATGGCTCGAATCGAACCCACGACCTCGCGGTCACGGACCCATCAATGCCGCCAGTTGTAATTCAACGAGCGCTCACAATTACAACATATTACGTGTATGATATGACATGCACACTGGATTCATTTACGTTTAGTTATACCCTGTGAATTGATTCAACGATTACGTACTTTTTTTAAAGTGATTTCTTATTGGTCAACTATTTTTTAATAGGTATACAACTACAGACTTCGAAGTCAGCGGTGATATCGAATATAAGGCACGCACGTTTGATTTTTGAAACCATGTCTGTATTGACTTTAACAGTAACTGGAACGGAACAAAAAAATTGTGAGGAGTTCTGAAGGTCGGTGGTCGGTGGTGAGATTTTCTTCGACGGCATAGACTCAAAAGCAAAATTTTTATTTCAATTGGTCCATTACAGGTACATTTGAATTTTCAAAACTAGTATTTTGAACAGTAACAACTTTTAAACTTTCGCGTTCCTTTATAATACATTATATTACACGGGAATTAACGCGATTTTACCTTTAAAATGCTCGACGTTTCGACCAGGTTGCACTGATCGTGGTCACAAGCAGACTGTCGTCACGGTGTCGTAGCAGACTCGAAGTTTCTCCGTAAGACCTAGATTTTGAACGTTTTCAAAATCTAGACATTGAAACCGGCAAGAAACTCCATAAATAAACAGTACATAACTAATTACCTTCTAGCTGCGTCAGGATTTTTCATATGTTAATATGAGAATGATGTATTTAATAACACGACCATAAATAGCTTTCCAATAGACAGTATGCTATCTGCGAACTCGCCCAAGATTCGCTTGATGACCCTGGACTAGCTGATAATAGATTTTTTCAAATAGAAATATTGACAAACAGCCCCCTCCAAAAATCTATAGAAAATATAAACCAGTAATAAGAAAAATTACAACTCAATCTATGTACATTATCCAATGGGTATTTTCTGCCGGCCGCTTAAGCCGCGTCTGTGCGCCACTTAAAAGGGTAAATCAGACAATATGTAAACGAGATTAAATGAGTTAATACGCTACAGTGTAAGCCAGTATGATAATAATCCAATTATTGGTCGTCAATACGGGTTTTAAAGATTATTTGTATCAATTATTTGAGAGCGTGCAATTTTTCATTAGTGAGCAAAATTGGTTTACATATCTGTCACGCAAACAACGCTTAATGCTACCGTCTGTACAAATTAATAACAAATTGATTGTTAGGAAAGAGAGCACCATGAAGCTACATATTACGCTGCAAAAACATATCGATTACTCAAGCTCATACTCAAACAAGAGTCCACTTCATAATTTAATGTTATTAATGTCATGTATCGTAAAATATTTAGGCATATATTGTGGGGTGTGGCCAGAAAATACGAAAAAGCATGTAATAAATGTATCTACAGTAACAATCATGAAAAATGGATGCAATGGTTCGTGTGTAGATGCATGCGTGTATTTTGTGTCTTATGTCGTATATAAGCTACGCAATATCCAGGTTGATGCTAAAGCTTAGCGCCTAGATTGAACTATACGATTCGTTACATACATTTCACTCGTGGATGTTATTAAATGCACCCACTAATAAATAAAGCAGAAGAACGTTCATAAGTTTAGAACCTAGAAGTTTATAACATCAAATATTTTGAGACCAAATCAAAATATTCATTAATTCAAAGCCCTAAAACGAGTTTAAATCTAGGTCAATCGATAAGGTCTAGTTTTAAATTACATGGTTCCGTATCTTATCCGTAGCAAACGTTATGTAATGTTTGCTACGGAACTACATAGAGTAGGTTAAAAACATGTCTGTTTGATTTGTTTTTTTTACGATAAACTTGCTTTAAGTATGATAGGAAGTTACGAAAATATATCAGAACTAAATGGTCAACTGTTTGTGAGTGTAACAAGACCAGGTACACACTTTTATATATGTATATAGAAAACTATAATAGTTATGTATGTAATAAAATATATTGAAGACATATGTAAGTTTATGAAGGCCACTTCTATACAAATATATCATTTTCGATAAATATTAACTGTCACTTCTCAGACCATGGGACAAATATCTTTATTTCTAGACTGAGATTTGTAGTGTATGCCATACACAACTTTTATTACAAAACTTTTAATAATAAATTTTGTAACTTACACATTTCAATCTTCCAAATAATTTCTTCTTCGTCTTCTTCGTCTCGCCTCGTCCAGATTTTGCACAAAACTTTAAAGAAATTTGCAGCAAATGACCTCATTTTAAAACCTACTCTATCTTTTTACACACTTTTAGTTTAGATTACCCGACAATCAGGCATAAAATCAAATGAAACTAGTTTAACTAAATTATATTAAGAAATGTTCTAAAATGTCGCGGAATACAATTTCGTATAAGGACTGATCTGAGAAATTAATTGGTAGAAAACAGATTTGGCTAGACCAGTTTTCGAAATAAAACCACCAGTACACTTTCGGATCCGTCCAAAAACTACTTTATATCTAGATCAAAACGGATTTCATGGGAACGTCACCGCGACAAATAAACGACTGCCTTCAATCACAACATCGACGAATTTCCGACAAAAGTAACGTTTTTCTTCAAAGAATTATACAAAGAAACATGCAAATATTGCGAGCACTTTTTATTCCAAACTCAAATTCAATTAGTTTGCGATAAAAAGTTAATCTCCACTCAACAAAGGGCGGGAACAATTTGTCTAATGGAGCGTTCGAAATTCCAATTGGAACTGAATAAAAACGCATCCTTCCTGCTTCCGTATTGGTTAGTTTGTTTTTCCCGCGTGTTTGTGTATAAAATGGCGATTTGTGACGTAGCGTCGTCAGTCTCAGGATGACAGTCATCCCTTGAGGTTGTTTAGTTGTGTGCTTTGGATTGCTTTCACTGATTCGATCGAGGTGAGTGAACCTTCAATTTCATTTATATTTGTTAACTTTGACAATATTTAGTTTTCATCACAAAAAGGACTGCTTTTCCAAAATAAATATTACGAAAAAATCTCATATAAATATTACCTATATTCAGAAACACGAAAACTGAGGTTTTTAAGACGAAATTCATAAATCATAGATCTAACTATAAAATAAAAATCTGTTAAAAGAAAAACATTTTCATTTCTTTCTTTATATTTACTTAGCGCGCTATTTTCTCTATTGACATTGTAATCGTTCACGCCAAAACAGTATAGTTGAAGAATATTTAATAGGTCAAACTTTGGGAGCCATCGGTATTGCCGTAGTTATAACCATTTGGTGAGCCCACATATCTTTGTTAAACTTCTTGTAGAATGTTCCATATCCATCCATACATTGCTCACGTGCATTTATTTGTATGTGTACTGCTAAATGATCTTCTAGCAGTATCCTCGTAACGTTTAGTATTATTATAACAATAGATCGTAAGGATCGGGTCACGTGACCAAGTATTTACGGTAATAATGATTATGAAGTACCGCCTCGCCATATCGAATTGACATAATCGGGTATGATTTCAGTGTCACGTTACTTTTGTTGACGATGATTAACTTAACATAACATATCATCACGCCTATGGTCCCCGAAGGGTTAGGCAGAGGAGTACTACACACATTTCGCTAGTATGTTTCGCAGTTTTACTGTGAACCGTTGGCTGAGATTTTCTTAGAAAAACTCAATAACACTGCTCTACCTGGGAATTGTAGTACCACTAGACCAACGAAGCTTTTATTGACATTGAGAGAATAGATGATTGACTTAATGAAAATCCAATAACGAAATCGATAAAAAAAAAACTTCAGAAATCGAACTTCTGCAACGGAAACACGATCCTAACGGCCAATGTTCAGGGCAAAATGAGAAATAATTTCATGAATCTTATATTATCAGAGTCACAGTCCAAAATATCTATTAACATACTTTACTGTCGGGAATTCACATTTATATACACGAATACTTCGAATGCAGACAGCATATAAACGATTCTTGTGGAATCCTATAGGAAATCCTTTTTTGACGCAAAAATGTCAACCTCTTGATACAAGTCTATTATAGAAAGAAAAGAGTCTCTATGGAGTTTCTTGCCGGCTCTTCTCAATAAGACCCACTTTTTGGATCCGTGAACTAATTTTGACAATTGAAAAGGACCTGTAATATTGGTCTACTTGAAACATTTCAGTTTGAACGAGATGAAATTGAGAATCGGACCCTACTGAGGAAGTAGGCAGAATCTGGAAGTAGATAGAGACTAAAAAGTGGCTAAACTAAATGAGCTTGAAAATTTGCGTTCTGTAGCGCTAGAAAATCCTTATGGATCGTTCGTTGTTTTCATAGGTGTGAAATGCAGGACCGACAAAAAATTGGCCTTGCTTAAACTTATCATATCGTCGCGCGTCGGCACGCCAGTTGCCTATAGATTATTTTACACAGTCGTAATCATTATATTATTGTATATCGATATCAAAACATTAGGAATCGTGTAATAATATTATTGCAAAGCATTTTGTTATGAGTATTGACTTACAGTCTTTCTTAGATATTGTGCATTGTAGATTTTCTGTATAAATTGTTCATTAGAATCAACATCGATTAGCTATTAAAAGCAACGGCTTAGGGCATCCCGTCTAGGGGGGCACACGACCGAGAATTAATACGGACAATCAAGGTGATGAGGATAAAAGAAAAGCTCAGCCCAGTCGTCCTATAATGTTTTAGTGGTGTATGTGGGATGATTTTTTTAGGGCTCCCACCACCCAATGTCGCTTAGGGCATCCGATAACCTTAATTCGGCACTGAGCCGGCCTACTGAGGATAGACTTCAAAAACTGCTGAGAAATCTGTCTACCAGTCTGTCTGGTAGCTTTCCTCGCGATGGTTTCCTTTACCGTTTTAAGCAAGGGATAATTAATTAATAATACTCACGTGATTTCGAAAAATGCGTGCCTTGTGTACGAACTCGAAACCTATGAGTGAGCAATCCATGGTCGCATCAATATTCACTAGGCTGTCACAGCCCTCGATGCTAGGACTTCTCATGTTCATTAGAATGCATGTTGAATCTAGCCACCCGAATTACTAGATACAAATTTTACTAGCCTCTACTTAGCCTAACCTGGTATTACCTATACTATAAATAGAAGAAAGATTTCTATGAACGCGAATAAGATGTTTTTAAGTATGACTTTCAGAAGGCTCGACTTTAGAAAGTCTCTTTAGGTTCTTCCTTCTTCTCCAGAAGGCCTTTTCAGTTCTATATCTATCTGTACTTTTTATTCGCGCGGGAGCCGGCTTGGGGTCCTATCTCCATCCGCACGATATTGACGTGATTATTATTAATTTAAGAGCTCAGCTCTTGTCGGTGGAGCAATCGCCACTGTTCTCTATCTCCTGCTTTCTGTTTGACTTCTTGATACGAAGAATATATTGATATTGTGATATAGTGACATAATTACAATTCTTGTCTGTTATGAATATGGCTATGGGTCACAATTCTCTATCATCTGTACCGGATCGAAGTACCTATATCGAAAAGTTTTGCTTATTTACTCACCACTACAGAAATCAATAGATATTTTGACAGTAGTCATTCTATTAACCCAACGTGATATGTCAATGTGAATGTCCATTGTAATGTCAAGGCTCCGAACATGAGAAGAGACCCGTGCCCAGCTGTGGGACAATGAATGGGCTGATGATGATGATTGTTTGGTCTGATCTTGCTTTATTGAGTGCGGTCTTTGAACCATTTTGACTTACATGTATCTATCCGTAATGTAAGCAAGAACATGTTACGACTTGTATGTCTTACCTAATGACCAGTCGTTCGGATGGCCTCGTAATAATTCGCAAGCAGTCGGATCTGTTCGGGTCGACGAACTGATGGCGGTTTTTTTGTTCTATTGAAGGACAGACGCGCAGACGAGAGGTTTTTTGTTAAGTATAAAAATTAATTCTTACTATTCAACTGTTTCGACTTAGATACTATTTTGGGAATCATTTAATCCTCCTTCTTTCAATTCTTCTTAGTATTTCTTCATATATTTCTATGTATCTTCGCTTTTTCAATAGCTGTCAGTCTGTAGTAATTATTTTAAGCAGCTTGAAAAACTTAAGAATCTGCTGTGATAACAATACTTCAATATTTTTACTGTTTTGTATCATATACATGTTTATTTTCAAAGACAAAATTAGAGTTAATTCGAAATAAGGTGCTAGCCTTGTTTGATACTGAATAGCACTACTTATAAATAGTATTATTATACATATACCTAAATAAAATGCGGTCTGACTAAAAACTAAAAATAAATATAATTAAAACATACATTGGAAGCATTGATTTAATATTACACGGCCTCCATAAGCGAGGCTTGCGCCTGCGCATTTTCCTTGCCGAGTCACGTGTCGTGAGCAAATAACCGTAGATAGGCAAGTGTGTAGTAACGTGTGTTGCCTCAGTGAGGCAAATCTTATCCAATAATATATAGAACTATTATTTTTACGGTATTAGGTATTGTGCAATAAAGATAAAACATGTTTTAAGATAAGTAAGATAACCTATTTCTTTTTTGTTTTCTTTGTTTACTATGTGAGTAACGTCATAGTGAGAATAAGATGGCGGCTCGCGCCTGGATTTAAAATGTTAGTTTTTTTTTTTTTCAAATTAATAGTTAAGTAAATAAACATTAGTAACAGTTACCACATTGAAACCAGTTCACCGAATAAAGACAGAAGTCGAAAAAATTGATGAATAACGAAAACAAACAATCGAAGTTTTCAGCTCTATTCATTTGTTACGTTTTTCGGCGATTCAATATTTTATAAATTTTTCGTTGTAACTGTCCTTAAAGAGACTATGTATACATACATATACATAAACAAAATATCATTTCACAAATAAAATGATTATACTTGTACGTCACAACTGACTAACAAAGTAGTATGATTTATCCGACAATATTGCAATGCCCGAGCCAAAACATCCATCCCGACACACTCACCGAGTTTTGAAATAGAAACGTTATTAATTGGGGATTAATTTTAATTGTATGACCTCGTCAGCTGTACGAGAATAGAACTCTCTTTTGAAAATTTCTTTTTGAAACGCGGGTGCTATGTTTTTCTTATGTCTTCACACATACAGACATCCAGATTCAAGATCAATAGCTGTATATTTGTGCCATACAAATATGTATGTGTTCCGTTCGGGTATTAAACTCGCGATTTAATGTGCTAAAGCCGATCTAGACAACATAAAATTTGAAGTTTGGGTTTCAATTTTTAACTTAAATTGGTTGTTAATCTTATCTAAATGACGACGCCCTATGCAAAACTAAACAAACGGTTATGACAAAAGACGATCATAGAACTCCGAGTTGCTACTGAAAATTTCATAGAAAAACCCAATAACACTTTGCTCGACCTGGGAATCGAACCCAAGACCTCTTGCTCAGCAGTCGCACGTACGACCAGTTCACAACATACTTTCACTATAAAATGTATTTATTTATTTGTGACCTCTTAGTAAAGGCCTGTATTGTCTTTATTGTCGACGTTCCAAAAATACCCAATTAAATCCGGCGTACTTTGAATAAATGATATTTTAACTTTGACTTTACGTCTACATGCGTAGTCTATGGTGGTGTAACGACATCGTTATAGCGAGTGCTAGCGGACTAACGTAACGGCACGTTATCGCCGATTACTTATCGGCGCGCGACGTTGACGCGCATGGAACGTACCTGCGCAGACGCACACACACCGCGCAGTTCCAAATTTAAAGTACTGCATTTGAATTCCGTGTGCGTTTGTTCGAATTCGGCGATTTATTTGACATGTAAGTTTTTTTAATTGATGTATTTATTAGTTATATCTCAACATTAATATAGTTTTTTTGTTTAATATAAGCTGCCAGTATACTGATTTATTATTATTTGTTATTAGATTTGTAGAAACTTGAATAGCTTTTTTTTAATTTTCTTTTTATTTTGAATACTTCGCTTTTTATTGTTATTTATTTATTAATTTACATATATTTATAAATAGTCGATGTAGGTATACATCAGTCATGGTGACGTCCTTGTCATTAGTCAATACCTATATTTATACAGGTATTTATTATATGAAGATATAATACTATAGTCGCAGTGTAACGTAAGATCGTTAAATTTATAAGTTGTTAAACTAATTTAAACTTTCCGCACATATTTATACGATTGCAAATGTTATCAGCTTCTGCCCGCGACTTCATCTGCGGATTAGTAATTTGTGTAGCTTAATTTTATCCAATCTAATTTTTCAGCAATCATCTTATTTATTTCATACTAAAAGATATATTACAAAATTTGTATGTCTCTTATCGACTCCACATACTAACTAACTTCTGGGATAAAAACTATCGTATCCTTCCCCGGGGCTCAAATATCTCCATTGCAATTTTCATTTAAATCGGCTCAGCAGTTCAAGCGTTAAGAGGTAACAGATGGATTGACTACTACAATACTTATTTATTTTCCGATAAATAAATGTCATGCTTACGCTACACGATACCAAAATAAGTAGCAATGGCATCATAATGTCAATCAACTTAAGTCGCAATGCTATTTTGCATGACATTCAAGAAGCAATATAGATAAAAGTTATATTTTCAATTGTCTCCTTTTAAAGTGACACCTAGTAGGCACGTAATTTGGGTGACATACGCGATATGTAATCAATATAATAACAATAATCTGAGGGAATTTCCATAACAATTAGGTACCTAGTTTTGTTTTTGAAAATAATTTGTAAAGAACGTCCGAAACAACGAGATTGAATAATAAATGTGACGATACCTAATATCGGTATTTTTTTACTTTTATTTCAATCTAAGAATTAATTTTGGTTCTTCTAAATGATAGTCGATCATTCTAGAATAGAATTTAGATAATATTAGTCTAGATTCTAAACTAATATTATGTGGTATTTGCATGACTTTAAACGTAATAAAACTATAGATACTTTGTGTATGTTAATATAAATTATAATTACGTATTAATTTTGGCTCGTCTCCTAACTCTGATCTTATATCTGATCTCTTTGAAGGTTGTCCAGCACTTTTTAATAAACTGTCTGCGATATTAATTAGGTTTCCTTAATTATATTTTCTTTTGCATTTCAATTTCAACTATCCAGTTCCGTTAGGTATGAAAAGTTGTGTATGTTTCGGTAGTTTTGTGTTCCTCATCGTAAATGAACCTATAAATTTAACCTGTCGGTAATAAAACCGTATTTAACCAATTAAACGGCTTCAAACTTCTGTTTTAAGCGAAGTTCGACCTTGAGTTCATTCTATAGTACCACCGACTTTAATATAATCCTAAAGTAGAATATAAAGTTTGTTTAGATTTGTTTCCAATGCAAGTATTAAATCATGTTCTACTTATGTTTTCCTGGTACAAAATGAATATAACAATAATTCATAAAACTAATCAGAGGCTAGCAGCCAACACAGTTCTTGGCAGCGGTCCGGGGTTCGATTCTCCGTCGAGATAACGCTTTGTTCAGTTCCACGTACGACCCTGGCCTTTTTGCAAGGCGAATTCTTTTGCACATGCGTTATTATGTTTTATAAATATAAATGCGAGACGTATAAAAAAAGCTAAACAAAACTTAATATTTTAATGTGTCTTCTTTTTGTTACCCTTTGCTCATTCACTTCGCCATACGAGTCGTCGATTGTCAATTGAGGTTATTTATTAGTGACATATCATTAAAACTACTATGAGTATAAAGTATAACATATGATATACTTAAAGAATCCATTTATTTTTATTACAAATGGTACATTTGATCAATAAACCTCTGATTACTATTTAATAACAAGTCTGATACCAACATTACCAACTAATTACTCAGACATAAACCCATTTACTTACAAAATGATGATGGCCGTTAAACAAAATAAAAATCAGTACCGTCTTTCATAACCTAAAAATATAACCGATTCGTAATGACATTCATAATACGTATAATAATTCTTGTCAAAATAATTATAATACCGTCATTGTTTTGATACCGCGACGTACGCTGCAATCGTATGATTTAATTCTTGGTATAAATAACTAAACATATACTACAGTGTTTCTTTGAAATAAAACTACGGATTTTATGGCGGTAGGTATAAGGTTATCCTGGCGATACGGATCCATGGTCACTGGCAGACTGAGGTGTTGGTTGTCCTGATGTTATAATTACTAACAGGCACCCTACATTTTTATGAACTGGGGACGTGTTTCTTTCATTTGGGAGGGAAAAGGCTATAGTCCAACATGCCCTTATTTTATATTACTTTCTGACCCAGCAAACGTTTTTAGAGTTATAAGTATTTTTTTATGCCAAATAATAAAGAAATACAAAATGATTTGACAAAAAAAAATAAACAAAATAGTCTGGTGAGGGACATCCTTACCATCTAGGGGTGTAAAAAATAGCCTTCGACCGATTCTCAGACCTAGAAAATACACATACATACAAAATTTCATACTAATCCGTCTATATTTTTATAATTATATAATATTATTATTTATTCAGGTTCACTCACGATGTTTTCCTTCACTGTTTAAGCTTGTGATAAATACGCACATAACTTCGGACATGTCAACGGTGCGTGCCTTGAGTTCGAACTCGAGACCTTAGGCAAGCCATAGTGTAATAAATTCTAATACACTATGGGCAAGTCACTGAGGAGGAGGTTCTCAATTCATCGGAATCTTTTTATTTTTGTAAAAAGATATCTTCGCCATGTTAGTGCAAGTATCCTATGTTTCATATTGTTATCACACGTTTAAAATATTATGCGACGAATGGTTTTCGTAGAATCGTTAGGTATATGTTGTTTATTTATAGCAAATGCATTCCGTTAGTGTGTCTCAACTCTAAAGTTTTGATACACGGATGAATCGTAGCGGAAATTTTATTTTAATACTGGTCTGTCTCACATCTCACGTATTCTACAGAACATAATCGTCTCTGTGGCGCAGTGGCTGAGCGATCGGTTTGTGCGTCACGGGTTACGGGTTCGAATCCCGCACGGAGCAAATATTTGTACGTTCTACAGGTAGTTGTTCCGGGTCTGGGCGTTTGTGTATGTGAACATTTGTGTTTGTAAAAGCACGGACACAGGAGAAAATCCTAGAGTGGGGCAAGGTTTAAAAAAAACACACACTACTACATAAGAAAGATGACGTTTAAAAAAAATTAAATTATAAATTGTACGCAGATGAACTCGTGGGCATACTAGTACAAAATTATAATACATTAGTATAATCGGAAAATTGATTCAATTTTTTTGTCTGTAAAACATATATCAAAAGCAATAAAGTATTGAGTAATACTTTTTCCCCAAAAGTAATCATTATTATCTGTTTAGCACGTAGTCCTTATTAGAATTCCTTTGCTAATCTATCTGGACCCGTTTTAATGACGTGTTCAGACGCCATTTTTATTTATTTGTATGGCAATTTACATGGTGGTAAAACCAATAAGGTTTTATGTAGGTACTCATACTTCTTCGACGAAACGACCCGTTTAGTGCAGCAGTATTAAAGGCTGCCTGCTGTGGTAAGGGTCCTGGGTTCGAATCCTGGTAGGGGCGAATGTTTGTGTCACGAGCATGGATATTCGTAAATGAATTATGGATGTTTCTAGTAAGGATGTTATGGATATGATATTTCGGATCTGGATACGAATATGGATATAGGAATAAAATTATATCGGTTTCGGATACGGTTACCGATATGTAATTATTTCGGATTATCCGTTAGTTTCGGTTACGGATATTAGATGAAGTTCCAGTGAAGTAGTGCCACCTCGTTTCCGGAAAAGATTTTATTAATGTTTCTTTTTTGCAGAATCTACATTACTAACTTGATAAAAAAATGACTAAATTAAACCTGTCAAAAATATGCCGTTTTATTTAGACTCCGCCCTTATACGAAAACTATCCGTAACTTGTGAAAAGGATACGGTTACGGTTACGGATATATTTACGGTGCTCCATAACATCCCTGGTTTCTAGTATCCGTAACACAAGCGTCGTTAGCTCGGAACTGGATGGCGCCGTGTCCTTATATTGGATATACATAATTATGATTACAAAATAACAAGAAAATTGGCACTTTCGGTGACGATAATGCTTTACCCGTGCGAGTCCGGGCAGGTATAAGTATCAGTTTCCATTTTCTGTGTCCCAAATACATCAAAATACTATGATTCCCCAAGGCTTTCTTCCGTAGACGCCCACATACCGCTACCGCCTATACGGCGTCGTTTATTAGCTTACAGACTGTGCCGTACCCTGGCAACAGTCGAGATCATTTTCTATATTTGGCACTTAATGGGTTGACCCCATTTCTTTCCTGACATGATAAATGTTCTTAAGGCTACTTTCAATAAAGAAGCTTCTTTATTGAAAGTTACGCTTTTGCTTGTCAGTTTAATGTGTCTGCTTGTGGTATCGTAGCTTCTAAACGGGTAGACCGATTTTGATTTATTTTTTGTTTGGTCAAGTCTCAATCAAGTCGATTGAGGCTTCTAAGCTGTTTCAAGAAAATCAGCTCATCCGTTGTACGATCATTAGCCATTCAAGAGTTAATTAATTATAGTTATTAACTTGTTTTCAATTAGACCATACCAGTGTGTTATCCTCAAGTTTTATATTGGTTAGTGACATCACAAAATACAAGTTTGATGAAAATTACTATAATTGAAGTGCCTCCGTTTTTGCAGCGTGTAAAACGGCACTAATTCTTGCGACCTGAATGTAAGACATATATTTGCAAACCTAAGTGTATATAACACTTCTATGAGGAATTTGAAACTAAAACCCACCACGAGGATACCTAATAGGAGCTTTCATGGCTAAAATAAAACACATGCCTTAATAAAGAGTACAAAATGGCTGTCCACGCTCAATAGCATGTCTACACGTGGCTTCTAATGAAATTATGGCCAATGAACTCCCACCAATCGCGTCTCGTGGCATAGTGTGTCAACAGTATGTTTCCTGCCTAACGAATCGATCACGGCGCGTTTCGTTATTTCGTTTAACGACGCTGAATCATGCGCCGCACAAAAATAGCCTTGACGCAATCGCAAACATTTCCTGCTGTAACTAAACGCACTGTGCTCTTCGTACAGAGTCGCATTTCAAATTTCGAACAGAATCCAATCCAATGTTAAATTTTAAATCGTTGTTTTCCAATTCGCACGAAAATAAATCATAATTCGAACGCATTTGCATGTGTGTTCTATACTTGAAAAGTTGACGTCGTTTTTGTATTCTACATTTAAATAGGTTTGCATATATTGTTATTTTAAACAGTGTGTTGTTGATATAAGGTATATTTTCGTACGGTAAGTCCACTTTTTGAATATTCATAGAAACTCGTGCGCCGATTTCATCGTGTGTATGTATGTGTTTCACGTAACGGCGCTATTCGTTAACGGCGTTGCAACATGAAGATAGTCGCTGTTGATAATATTCGTTTATCATAATGATAAAACCTTATCAATGTTAATATAGTCATTGTTGCTCTAACTTGTCTTTGTTTAAGATTTACCACGTCGAAAAAGGAGGGTATGTATTTGACTCTGTCTTTAATGGCTAGTTAATTGTAATTGGTGTTTTTTTTATTCCCAATTTAATTGGGAATTTTTCATCGTCGATAATATTTAAAGATCGGCGTTAATCGCTTCACGTGTAAACACTAGAAGCGGTGAACGGCGAGCCTTTTCGAGCGCTGAGGAGAGCTGTCTCTATTGTCGACGATCAAAAAGAGCCTAGGTATTACAATTTGGCCTACTTTGAATTTCGAGTCTCTGGGTTCAGGTCCAGCAAAGTGTTATTGAATTTCTCTATAATGTTCTCAGTTGCCTTGTTAACATCAATAATGGTACTTCGTACATGCTAAGTGTTTACATGTTCTATATGTCCTGGAGTAGGTAGGTTAAGCATTTGTAGAATTCTAAAGGCTTTGCTTTAATGTTACCGTCATCATCAGGCAGTATTCGACCACAATCCGAAGTAGGTCTCCCATAGAAAGCTCAATCTTCGCCTCTTCTCATCCAGTCTCTACAATCATACGCCTCTGTCTTAATCTGCAAAAAAATAATATCTAAATCGTTGTTTGTAACGTTTTAACGATAACATAATACTGGAATTGCGGTTATCAGTACAAGTGGAACGTTTAGGACAAGTAAATATTTATCTATGACTAGACTATATTAAATTTGTGACATATTTTCATTTCATATTTCATTAACCCATTATGAATGTGGACGAAGCTAAAGTGGTTTAAAAGGAAGGTAGCAAGGTAGAAGGTAGAAATTTCTGTCTACGATGATAAAGGCGAAAGTGTATGTACACGGATCCCGGTTAATGGTCCACTGTTGGGCACGAGTTATTTTAGATCCAAGATTTTAGACGAATGTCAGTCCTGCATGTCTGAGAGATTTCCTCTCCTGATGCCGGCGCGGCTTATGAATTCTACCAATCCTACTAAGTGTACTATAAATATTCCTGGACATTATGACACACAGCGCCATCTAGTTCCGTGCTAAGCAACGAGGCTTGTGTTACGGATACTAGTTGGATGATATAACACATACAATTTTTTTTTTTGTAAATACATACATATTATAGATAGATCCATGACTCGGATACAAATGTTCATGCTCATCACAGAAACATTTGTCCCTACCGGGATTCGAACCCGGGGCCCATAGCACAGAAGGCAGTGTTAACTACCGTTGAACTAATTGGGTCGTCAATACTAGGTCAACATAGGTGATCAAATTAATGATAATACATAATACTGCCCGGGTTTATATGCAGATTGCATCGCCCAAAACCACTATATTTACGATTATATTTAAGTATAGTTCATCGACCCCGTTCACAAATCCAGGTCAAACTCGCGAATATTACGTAATTGTTGACGTGTTTTTATCAGTGTATTTTTCTTGTAGCGATTAAATTATAAGGAGTGTTCATTTTGTTGTTTATAACATACAGACATACGATCTGATATATGGCGTGAATGAGTTGACGAAATAGGGTCACAAAATCAAAATAACATTCGAATTATCAATGGATTTATCTTATATCAAATCAGAATCATAAGGTTTTTTTTCAAATAAACTTTTTGAAGCGCTTTAAAAACGTTAAGATTCTAGTTACACGGTTCCAAGAAATTTATCTTATAGAGAATAAATAACGTGACAAATATCTGGAACAACTAGTTACAGTTTTTATCTAGAATCGCGTTGTTTTGATTTCGTTACTGACAACAACTTATTTGCGATAAGCAATAATACACCTACAGTTGGACTTATAAGTAAATAAATAAATATTCAGGGACATTTTTACACAGCACCATCTAGTCCCAAACTAAGCAGAGCTTGTACTATGGGTACTAGACAATGGATATAATACTTATATACTTTTTTTTTTGTAAATACATACTTATAATACATAGGAAACACCCAGACGAACACAAACACTTATATTCATCACATAAATATTTGTGTCCCGTGGGAATCGAACCCACGACCTCGTGATCAGCAGTCCGGTACTCGAACCACTAGACCACATAGGTCGTCGTACCTAATTGCATTCTTTTGTACAGACGATAGTTAATTAAAATGATAACCAACCTATTTACTAGCATACTTCTGGTCATGTGACTCCTCAAATTGCTGCATTGCTGCATTCTGAATTGACACTACGCCGTAGACGAATGCTCTCCAGGATCCTTCAGGGTCTGTCGGTCAAGACCCCCCCCCCATACACCTGACGATAGATAAGTGCTTTTATTAATTTATAATAAGCACACCAACAGTACAATCGCTTAAGATACAGGACGATAATAACAGTAGGGTTGAATTATTAGCAATCATACAAATAACAGGTATGCATGACATTTAAAAATGAATACAGTAAAGAGACTAAAGTAATAATAATTCAGTACTAGTCCAACATTACCCGCCGCCTTATTATACACAGACTAAGAAGTTCCTCTAAATAAAAATCAGACTTCTAGATTATCTGACAGGTAGACAGGTGTCTGTGACGATAGCCAAAAAAGAAAATTGAAAGATCTCCATAGTACCTACGACTGAAACTTGGCGGTGCACTACCAAGCACCTAGAAAAACGTTAATAATATTTTTTAATCTACCGATAAAAGTTGTTATGTTAAAGTGAACTATAAAAACACGCTTCTTTACTTGCTCTTATCAAAAGAACACACCTTAAGAACCAAATGAAATAAATCGTTTGAAATCGATTTGTCAATCTATAATCGCGATTTTTAAAATTTTCTTCGTTTATTTTTTTGGGCAGAGGAAGTCAGTGAAGTTGTGTTTATTTTTTTATTACCTTCATATACTCTGCCGTGTCGGCTTTCAGCCTAACAAACTTTTTCAAGTTAGCAAAAAGTATTTATTCACTTGTTCGGCTTCCGAAATAAGTTTTTCAATTTAGACATTACTTTTATTTTTTCATTTATTTTTTATGGCTTCATGAGGAAATGAGTATGGAAGTCTTATATTCACGCTTCATTACTTCAAAGACGGGTCTGTAGATCGGTACAAGTTTCGATAAAAAAATGTTTCAAAGTCTTGCGTTTGAATGGTTTCAAATACATTGGGCGCTATTTAACCAAAAAGTTCAACAAACAAACAGAAGCAGTTATATATAACTTTGACTATGGAGTACCAGGCTCTACATAATATATTATGTATGTATTATGTGTTGTAGCTAAAGTTCAAGTTCAAAGTAGAGATATCGCGGCATCGGCAACTTCTAACGCCCCCAAAGACTCAAGGTTCCTACATACCTGATTACACAGAGTAAAAACAAATGGAGTATCGACTGACTTAAACCACAAATTAAAAACAGTTAACAATTTGATAATAATGATTAATATTACGTATAGAATGGCCGCTTTCCATAGACAAAAATGTGTTTCATAATATCTGCCCTGAAGCTGGTAGTGACTATTTATTATGAAAAAAAAAATGAATCAATCTAAATCCAAGAATTTCTAACTAATAATAAAACAAATCGATTATGCATGGAAATCTTACAGTTGGCATTGAAATTGAAATATTGTTTACGGATTTTATCGCGGTATATTGACATAATTTTAATCCTAAATGCAAATTTATATGCAGTATAGTTTTATTGCTGGATTCTCTCTCTAAGATACAATGATTTATGACACATGTGGGAATAACAATTGTGCATCTAATGATGTTAGAAATAAAGATCGTTATCTCTCGAGCACGAGTAGGTGGTGATAAGCTTGCGAATACGAACTCATGCCGATCATTATGAGCGCACTGTATAATAATTAGAGATGCACCGAATATCCGGTTACTATCCGGTTACTATACCGGATCTATTATCTATACCGGAACTCGGGTTCGATTCCCAGGTCGGAGACTAATGGCGATAGGCTCCGAGCAATATAGATAGACCTTAAAAACATGCCGGTGAAATGTGGGTGCACATTAGTACACTCTAGCCTAACCCTTCTGGGAGGACCGGCGTGATGGTACGTATGTTATCTTATGCTTAGCACTCCATTCACTACTTAAGCCGGGCACCATCAAAAAGTTTTCGACTGTAATGTGGAATCAATACCCATTATTTATGTAGATACTATTGTTGATGCGGACCAAGGTCTTAGAAATACATTTCATTGGTATATTTCATTACTTATCAATGTTTCTTTAGGCACTTACCACTCAAAGTATACATACGTAGGTACATGTGCTATATTCCAACTTAGATTGATATAGAAAATACAAATAGGATAGATCCTACAGCCTAAAATAACCATAGTATTAGAATACTATGGTTTACTTAATAATATTTTTATATCTCCATATGTATTTTAAAAGTCAGATGTACATTATATTATATTCCACGGGTTTCAACTGCATAAATAAAATCATCATCAAACATTCCACTATTCCACTGCTAGGCACTGGTCTCCTCCCATATGTCTCGAAGTCCTGTTGTGGATTGAAACAATTCACCAGTATTTGCCATCGAGAAAATCTCAGAGCGAAAGAAAACATCTTAAGGAAAGAAAACTAGTATTTTCCTTTCCTCAAGATGTTTTCTTTCGCTATTTGAGCATGTGATAAATACGCACGTGACTTAAAGTCGTGTGGGTCCACAACACAAGTTTCATACCTGTAACCTAATATATTCACAGCTATAAAATGCACTTACATGTTGTACACATTATGTACAGGTTGTTTGCATTCTAAATATATACCTCGTGTTGACCTTGAGTGCTTCATAAAATCTAACCTTGACCGTAAAAACCATAAGGTTTACTTTGTAGGGAAAGGAATCTCTTGGGACTTGCTTATTAAAAAATAAAGCTTACCGCACAGAATAATAAATAAGTACGGTACAGTGTTTACCGTGTCTAACAGAATTCATATATGTTTACTAGCTGACCCAGCAAACGTTGTTTTGCCACAATACAGGGGTTGGTGGACAACCCTTATCACTATGGGGTATGAAAAATAGATGTTGGCCGATTCTCAGACCTACTCAATATGCTCACAAAATTTCATGAGAATCGGTCAAGCCGTTTCGGAGGAGTACGGGAACGAACATTGTGACACGAGAATTTTATACATAAGATTTGAATTTAAGGAACATCATTATTGTTCCACTACTGGACACGGGTCTCATCTCATTTGAGAGGGATTATGCTATAGTACACCACACTATTAGTACGGATTGGTAGACATCACACAGTATGGAAAACCGCTTCTCAAGTATGCAGGTTTCCTCACGATGTTTTCCTTCACTGTTTGAGCATGGGATAAATATCAACATAACTTCCAAAAAGGCAGTGGCGCCTTGGGTTCGAATTTGAGACCTTTGACTTCACAGTCGACTAATCCCACTACTAGGCTATCACAGCTCCCTATGAGGACGATCTTAATGATTTCAACTTGTATTAAGACAACTTGGAGAACTACTCGTTTTTTTTCACTTTGAGAGCAGATCTTGCTTAGTGTAAAATACTAAATTGTACTTTAGAGCATTTTTTGCAAGAGGTATAAGAAAACTCTGTCCAAAAACTGGACACGAAACCAATGACTCAGTTTTCTTTATGATTCTATACAAATAGAAGAAGTACTTCTACAAATACATACCCCAATGTCATGCGCATTTATTTACAAGTGACGTAAGATCTTCGCACATGAAACGTAATAAAAATCGCAATCTAGATCATCATCACGCCTTGAACTTGTGTGTGTGCGACCTCGCAAGCTTCGCGTCGCATCTTATATTTAGACGGAGACGGTAAATCGCAATTGTGTACGTAGTCTTATAATTTTGTTGCGTTCAGTTTCATAGTTCCGTCAGTATAATTAGGTCCCTCTGAAGTGCGGCTTCGTGAGCGAACAGCACGAGTAGAAAAATTACTGAATGCACGAGAGTGAGTGAGAGAGGAATACCGTCGTGAACATCTTCAGAGGGGTCAAGTTAAATGGTCGGAGCGGCGTGATGTTTGATAGAAAAAAGACTATAAGCAGTGACTGACCTCTATATCGAATTTTTTAGTAAAATTACTTGATTTACCGGCGACTAAAAGAACTTCAAACAGTTATAAAAACTAGCCCAAGTATTCACCCCAATTATTTTTCTAACCTAAAAGGTCATTCGTCCAAAGGACATTTGAGAGCTGACAATGTGGGGATTTCGAATATATAAAATACAAAATAATGAAAAACTGCTTATAGGTACAATTTCCTGCATCATGTGTAATAATAATATACCTAATAATAATAATTTCTTTTAATTATTGTGTAGATGCATATATGAGTATCATCATCATCATCATTTCAACCGTTAGACGTCCACTGCTGGACATAGGTCTCCCCCAAGGATCGCCATTTATATGAGTATAAAAACCAGAAATGAAATCGCCTCTCGGCTCTTCTGGCCATAAACTTGATAAAGTCATCTCGTTATATTTTTTTTAGATATACGTCATAATTTTGTTGCATAATTAATCTGTCAAGAAACTGATTAAAATTACAATAGACAATATTTGTCTTGACCTCTGAAGGCCTTAGTTATACGCTATGGCATTAATTAGCGTTAATAAAAGATAACCAGTCGATCGATAAACACGTTTTTTACGTAGAATGGTCGCCACCGTAACGAATTGATTCGTCGTCATCGACGCTAAAGAGCCGTGCTTGATTTTGATGGGTTCGTCTTGGTACCCGAGATATTTTTGTAACACCTTTTACCTATTTAGTTTATTCTATTGATATGAGCTATTCTTACAATTCAGGAAGAGATGATAATAGAGACTAGAATACATTTAATGTTAAATCAAGAAAAAAATGTGCAAATTTATTAGCTATTTGTGTAATTACTATACACAAGTTATAAAGTGTGCTCGAGTTGTGAGCACGAGATGACAAGGTTGATGATATGTTGATCGTAAGAGTTGATTAAGATTGGCTCCGCATGCTTCAACTTGCGATCTACACCTATTACAATTAACTTTTGGACTAGTGAAATTCATGCTCACTGTTAGTGTCACTCGTGCTTATCTCAGTAATAATAAAATTACCAATGCAATCAAATACTATACGCACCGTGTCAATCGATGTATATAAAACTACGTTTACGAGTGAGCTACTAATTAGCTCAATGCGCTAATAAAATTTTAAAATTAAGCGACATTTGAATCAGATGACTTGTGTCAATAAGACATTCTCGAATTGGCAATGTGCCAAAGCTGGTACTCTGTGTGGGTTACCCGTTATCTATATATATAAAAGGAGAAGCTGACTGACTGAATGACTGACTGACTGACATATCCACGCAGGGCCTAAACTATAAGGGTTAGAAACTTGAAATTTTGCACAGGGATTCCTTTTATAACGTAGGGGAGCACTAAGAAAGGAATTTTGAAAATTCACCCCCTAAGGGGGTAAAACGGGGGTGTAAGGTTAGTATGTAACTTTGCTGTTTTTGAAGTTATTCAATTGAAATTCGGTTTGAAGGTTTTTCATTGAAAGTTATGAAACACGTGTAAAATATTTTTTACAAAAATCATCATTTAAAGGGGTAAAATGGGGGTGCAAAGTTGATATGAAATTTCTTTGATTTTCAAATTTATATCAATAAAATGTTATATTTGGGTTATAAGATCCTAATCATGATTATTTCCGACATCCCTTTTTGAAATACATCCCTTAAGAGGGTAAAACGGGGGTGTAAAGTTAGTATGAAAGTTCTGTAATTTTCAATGAAACTTGGCGAGTGTAGTCTTTGTATGAAGAAGGCATCCATAAGAAAGGATTTTCCGAAATTTTGCCCATAAGGGGGGGGGGATAGGGGGACCCAGTTTGTACGAGACAACGTGATTCCTTGGTCCAATCTACTTCAAATTTTTGGAAGACGTATTTCAATTTCACAAAGTTGATGGAAGACGTATTTCGTATTTTATCGAAATTCAATCCCTGACGGGATTAAAAAGAGATAGAGAATTATATTACACTAGAAAAGTTCATTCTTACTTCACATACACAACGTCACACAATGTAGTTGAGTATTCGTCCGTATAAAAAAAATCAATGCTTCGACCATGGCTTAAACACAAATTATGAATGCTTAGCAACATTGTTACTTAATCTTATTTACTTCACTGAAAAATATATACTTCACTGTCTACATGTTTTCATGTTACAATGTGATAAATTACATACATTAATTAGTATGTATACAGTAGTACATAGTTACAGTATTATTTTATTGTGTTATAAGACAAACAAGAAATAACGTCATTTGATAACAGTTTTATCTGTTTATTGATGCAATAAGAATATAATAGCTACAACCTATTTTTACTTCTTCCTCTTCATTAATCAAATCTGGCTCTATTCAAATGGCTTAAGCAGAATTGCACAGTACACCCCAGATTATTATTATTTATTATTACTTATTGCCATTAATGGAATACTAATTGTTATAACTGCCTCATAGGTCCAATAGTTGTAAAGTGCGACTAATGGGCAAAAGGTATTTGTTTCGATTCCCAGGACGAGTAGTGTTATTGGGTTCTATGAAATTCTTAGCAAACATAATTGCGAAATATGAGTGTAGATTAGTACACCTCTGACTAACCCTTCGGGGCGATGGCATGACAGTATGTTATTTTAATCCAATATACGTAGTGCTATTGCAAATTTTCTGTGCAAAAAATGCCCCGCTCAAATGGTATCTTCCGCGTTCCCTCCGTAGATCGACCAAAGAACTTAGGTCCTGATACCCAGGCGGTGCTAAAAACAATGAAGCAGACACATTTTCAATTAACAGGAGTTATCAAAAAGTTGTAAGCGGAACCTGAACATCACATTGGCTATCTAGTACAAGGTTACTCAGTGGAAAGCAAAAAACCGGTCTAGTTGAAATAATTGAAACAATAAACAGCACTTGAGTTAGTGAGAAAAAAAAGGAATATTATAACTCGTTATGACACTTGACTGCAAAAAGCCGGGTAATAAATAAATATAACAACTTCTATATTGTTTATGGCAATATCAGCCACCTGGAGACGGCAAATGTTAAGTCTAACATGGCCAGTAATTGGCTACAACATCAGCCCTCACAATTTAGCACATTTCTGTTAAAATACTTTGTATTTAAAAGTCAGTATATCATTTATCTGCACAGTTTCATATATGTCTCAAACTTCATCAAAATTAACAGTGAATTAGCTTATTATAATATTTTTATTAAGCTAATTAAAAACGTTCGCTTTTAAAACTTAATCATCTTCATATAAATCTTAATGTTATTAAGTGGTCCAAGTGATCTATCCATCTTGTCAGTCTCCCAATGCTGAAGATCGTGACCATTGTGTATTTAAAAGAAGATAGTTATTCATCCGTCCCAGTCACCTGCACAGTAGATTATCTTTTGGAGTATTAAATATGTTGCCTTGAGTGTTAAATGGTACATACAATAAAAATACTGAATAGTATATTTTTAAATAATGAATGGTCATTTTGTATTGTCCACAGATCAGCAGTAGCCAATCAAACACCGCTACACACCAAATGGATTAGCCTTATACTAATATAAGCCAAGCATATTTAGCCTAAGAGTAACCAAGATGTCTCACCATCTAGTAACAGTGTGTATGTTCTGCCTCCTATGCGCAGCCCACTCCTGCGCATCACACATAGACATAAAAAGCGATGGGGTACTAAAATACGACGCAAGCATAAACGATGTAGAACATCTCAATATAGATTTGGAAGAAAAAAGAAAAATTCCTTCGCGATACCACCACAAGTTAGAAAAAATTCGACAAGGGAAATCAAAAAGGGAAGTGAAAGTTGACCCAGATACATATGTAAAGCAAATCTTCCGATTGTACGGTGATGCAGACAGTTTGACGATGAATTTGACGGGTTTCAACAAGATGTTGGAAGAGCTGGACCTCCATAAACTGGTGGAAGGAGGAGTGAAGGTCGAGAGCCGAGACTACTTCCATGGACAAAATGTTAAAGATGATGTTGTTAATGTGAGTTTTTGTTATACTTATAATGTAACCCTTAGGATGTTCTTATGATAACAATACCATCCTGTAGATACCAATAACTCTCTCTCTCCTTCTAACTTAAGACGATGTATCATTGTCAAATAATAAAATGATTTTTAAATAATCTTTTTAGAGCGTATGTAGGAATCTTTAATTTTCTAATAACTAAATTTCTTTGTTTCCAGTGTATGAACAGCTCCGACCTAATCACAACAGTAAACACGAGATTAAAACCCTCACACGATCACCAACACTCTGAGCATGACCACAGTCACCACCACGACTCAGAAGACATCATCACTGAGACCACACTCCAGGCTATATGCCCCATCCTACTATACCAAAAACTAGCCAACACATCGATTGAAAGGACCGGCTGCGTCAAAGAAATAAGTATAGGAAGACGAGCTGACGATACGATAAAACAAGTTCAAAAAGAAATGCCGTATGCTAAAAATATATTTGCCGTTTGGTTGTACTCGTCTTTAAGTATATTTGCCATCAGTGCATGCGGTCTTCTAGGAGTAGCCGTGATCCCAATCATGCACAAGACATATTACAATCATCTGCTACAGTTCCTTGTGGCGTTAGCTGTTGGTACGCTCTGTGGGGATGCGTTACTCCATCTAATGCCTCACGCAATGAGTCCGATGCATGACCATGACAGTCACGGGGAAACTGAAATCGAAGTACGATCCTCCCACGACGATGGGATGTGGAAAGGACTGGCCGCTATGTTAGGAGTAGTATTCTTCTATTTTACGGAGAAGGGCTTAACAGTCGTCGTTGAATGGAGGAAACGTCGCCAGAAGCTCGATGATGATAAACTCCCCTCAAGAGTACGCGTACTCAAAGACGAGACCGTTGGTGGCTGTTCAGGTGGTTCCAAAGCTGCGATTACAAACTCCACCTCCAATTCCCTCCTCAAGATCTTCAAACGTGACGAAAAAGGTGATCCCACAACGAAGACTTGCAAACACAAGTATTCGGAATACCCTTATTGTTACGATGAAATTGATACGGATACTCATGATGACCATCATCTGAGAGATGGTATACCACCGAGCCCCAAACATGGGAAGAAGCACAACAACTCCGTCAGCGTAGTGTCTTCCAATGCCCTCAATGCTGAGGGTAAGGAGGAGCCGACGGCGAAGGACTGGCTGTTGAAGGGTGAGTCCACGCCTGCCGTTGTGGAGATGAACAATATTAAGCATAAAGAGGATGGAACCAAGGATCTGAAAGATGGAGACAGTTACACTGTTATATTAAGGTTAGTGGACGTTATTCAGACAGTTTATCTTATTACGAAGTACATCTATTTGAAACACATAGGCCGTGCTTTACTTTGGTTATTGATCCAATGATAGACTGACTTCAACTTGATTTCTGCTATACAATCATGGAAATATTCAAGTTTAGGCAGGGGTCAGGGTGCGGAGGACGAAGTCCTGCATTCGGTTACAACTACTATTTTTTGGATTTCGTATTGTAGATCAGAGTATCAATGTGCCTGAGTCACTTATCCTTGTAATAAATTGAAAAATTAGCTTATTTAAATTTTTGCTTCTTATTATTTTAAATTTATAATCTATATTATAATATGTACTATGAAGAAATTTATTTTACTTAAACACCTACCCTAGTATACGACTTTAAAAGGATAAAATAACATCTTCCAAATAATTTGTATAGGTGCTATAACAAAATTAACGTGTTATCACTCCTCAGAGAGCATTCTCGTGCGCACCACGGGCACTCGCATGCGCACGGGCATGTGCACGCGCCGCCGTCGTCCATCGCGTCCGTCGCGTGGATGGTCATCATGGGAGATGGTCTGCACAACTTTACTGATGGAATGGCCATCGGTGAGTCAGTGATTTTGGAAAATTATATGTTTAGCTTATAATAGGACTTAAAATCAATATCAAAATGGTATGCCGCGATCATAGCGCATTAACGTTATTAATAGCGTGGGGGCATTCTGTAGTTTCTGCCTACCCCCATGGGAAAAAGGCGTGAGTGTATGTATGTATGTAAAATCAATATCGTATATTAAATTTTAGTCTGTCTTGTAGTCATTATAAATATATTAATGTAAATATTAACTCCAACTTGGTAGATGTACAAAAAAATATATCATTATATTTATCATTAGCAATCGCTTTAACATACTGTTATGAAACATGATCAATATCAGTGAATAGAAAACATAATAAACTATCCAAGACAGAACAATAATAAAAAATATCTTAAACAGTTTATAATTCAATTTTCTGCACCTTAATTCATACATAACTTATGTTAATATACTAATAATAATGTGTCGCTATAACTTTATTGTTATTTGACTTTAAAATTAAAAGAAAATATTTGTATCTTATTAGAACTATCTGTCATTCCTACCAGTTTTGCCTGTAGTACATACGCAAATAGTGAATCAACGTATACATTGGTGTTTTCAGGTGCCGCCTTCGCTTCGAGCATCGCGGGTGGTTTTTCCACGGCCATCGCAGTGTTGTGCCACGAACTACCCCACGAATTAGGCAAGTTCAACATATTAATTAATATTTAATTTATATTATAACTAGTGCAATTTGTTTCTTTAAAAATTTAAAGTATTTTTTGTGTTTCTTATTTAATTAGTGTAATTGGTCTGCGACCGTTCTAGTTAAATTGTATTGCAATAAATAAATTGATTTGATTGATTTGTCTAGTAGGTGTGTTTATTGCCAGATAAAAAAAAATCTCTTCACGATGTCTTATTTTTTTAAAGAACGGTTAATCAAATAACCAAAATAATGTAGGTAAACATTTACAGCACGAGTGTGAGTGATGAGCACGAGTTGATAATAGTGAAGATATGTACGTTCGCAAATATTGACGATGAGGCGTTCAACAACGTTTTACATATATTAATATAATTCAATTCATTATATTAATTCAATTCAAAACTACTGGGTTTTGGATTTGTCCAGCCAAGACAACATAAAAAAATCTCCTTAGATGATATAGATACACTAGAAGGAGACTTCTAGTGTGGTAGCTTCATCATCTCATTTAATGTCCTACTGCTGGGCACGGTCTCTTTTCATTTGATAGGGATTCGGCTATACATTAGCCTAGAGGAGGTTAGCAGACTTCACACGCCTATCTATGTATCAGGCATACAGGTTTCCTCACCATGTTTTGCTTTACCGTTAAAGCATGTGACGAATACGCAAATAATTTCGACAAGTCAGTGGTGCGGGGCTTAAGTTTGAACTCGAGACCTGTGGCACCTCACCCCACAGGTCACATCTGTTAACTACCACAGCTTTTTAGCTTAGCTCTTTTTTATTTAAAGGAAATTCAGGAATTAATTTATTCGGATATCACAAACTCAATCCCTCCAAAATAAACCGAACCGCACAAAATATTAATTGTATAGATACTCCCTCTTCAGGTGACTTCGCGGTGCTGCTGAAGGCGGGCATGTCGGTGAAGCGCGCGGTGTGCTACAACATCCTGTCGTCGGGGCTGTGCCTGCTGGGCATGGTGTGCGGCGTGCTGGCCGGCCACGCGCCCTCCGCCACGCGCTGGCTGTTCGCGGCCGCCGCCGGCATGTTCCTGTACATCGCGCTCGTTGATATGGTGAGTACTCGCTGACTTGTGTGCCTATGTGCAACGTGGTGTGGAATTGTGCAGTCTGGCATGAGATTGTGCAATCTTACACGTGTTTGTGCAGGCAATTATTAAATATTTTTCCACAAAGTATCAATAAAAACCAAAATTTTAGCTTTTGATCACGATTTCATTTACGTAGAAACTGCTATCCCATCCTTTTCGCTCTCTTAAAGGATGATAAAAAATAACCTATGACCTTCCGTGGGGTTCAAACTATCTCCATACCTAATTTCATCTAGATTGGTTAAGCTTCACGCTTAACCAACCAGGTGACTGACAGATATACTTTCGCATTTATAATATTAGTATGTAAATGGATAATTCTTTATGAATAAGTACTTCAATAATAATTAAATAAAAAATTATCATTTATATTTTGTTTCCTCAGATGCCAGAGCTAAGTACATCGCACAGCAAAGAGGGCACTCTCTGTCAGTGCATTCTCCAGCTGATGGGGCTAGCGACCGGCATTGGCATAATGCTGGTCATCGCCCTCTACGAACAAGACCTTAAAAACTTATTCGATTAATGTGCAAACATTATACACCTGTGCATAGTGACGAAACCTGTGCAAAATGTCAAAATCCCGTGCAAAAAGTGTAACTGACCTGTGAACCCAGTGTTTAGTGCCAATTGGACTGCTTGATTTCCAAGTGTTAGTGGCTATAAGCAAAACTGTGGTCTATGACCACTATGTGTACAGAAAAAGTGAATTATTGAGAGAAAAATAATAGTAAAGTTTTGGTATGTCGTTAACGGTTAGATCTCGAATATGTTGGTTCGTTTCAACCACTCTTGGTGCTATTTATGTCACCTCAAAATTATTTCACAAATCTTTACTTAATTTTGAATTTTTTTGATGTAAAATTACCAATACACCCCTCTATGTTCTCTGTTCATTAAGACATTCAAGCTGATTAAATAATGCCTGTCATTTAAATTTTGTGTGTGTCTATTGCATGATATTTCTTTGCTTGAACCTATGAAGTGTACTCTAAGCCTGCCTTTTCACCTGAGTGGAGACTAGCAAACAAATAGTCTATTGTTGATCAAATAAATATTGTACAATTGTATTGGGTAATATTTATCCACTGTGTTCCTCTGCTTAAGTGGATATGCAGCTTTAAGAAGGACATAAATATTGACATCTAGTTAATTTGAGAGAGATAAGCACCAATTCTATTTATTCATATCTGGAATATACTGAGGGGTTCAGACTATCATCTAAAAACTCTCTGCCATCTGCAGTATAAGGCTCAGGTGCTCCAACGTCTAAAACTCCTGCTAATTATTTACTGAAGCCTTGTAATACATAAGGCATTAATGGTACAAGTCTGATACAACCCTCAGTAAATCCCAGACAGAAGACACCAACAGGGCGAAGCAAACCATATACAGCTAATAGAGGGGAACATTAAAAATAACTTATAATATGTAAATAAAATAAATTGTGATAAAATCTACTTCGAAAACTACTGCGTGTGTTATTTCATAAACTCGAATAATAATCATAATAAAATGAAACAATGAATCCTATCCTAATAATTTCATATCAAAATTCTCTGCTAACATATGAATACATTTTACGGTAAAACATGTTAAATAAAATTTTAAATGAATAGCTAATACAGTGTAGTGTGTGAGTTCGTTTTCATCTAATTAAAGTAGTGAATTTGTAAAGTTTCAAAATGTGGATGGAAATGATGTTTTGTGACGTCATTTCCATGGTAGTAAGCCTGGAGCAACAATAGCTACCATTCAGAAAATCTTCGAGACAGTGAAGTTTGCCATGTCTCAGAAGGATGACTGAAGAAAAACTAGTCTTAAAGTAATCATCAAAATTAAATTAATGGTAAAATGTTATTTGATGAGTAGGAATACATCTCTTATCTCGCTTATGACATTAAAACTTGTACGTAACAACAGCGACTACGTGAATTAGGTCTCTGACCGTCAAACACGCCAACATTACTCACGCGTTTACGTTTCAATAGTGAAAGAAAAACTCACACACACTAATTAAAAATAGCATATCAAGGAATTAGGACTATGATGCAAAAGAAATTGAGATGCACAATAAACATTATAAAGCTCATTTTGAAATCTATCTTCCATCTCACAAAGGCAACTACTAGAATATCTACCTCTTAAAACTAATAAGTATGCATTACTACTACTCGGAGTGAAAATAGCACCCACACAACATTCAAAGTGTTACACATCTAGCGTACTACATAAATATTCAATATTGTATGTATTTAAAATGTAATTATACTGATTGGAATTAATTTTTTACCAATATGTCATGTTTTTTCTTAGTAATTTCGATAATAATTTGTTTAGAAATGTAACTGGTTTGATAGTGATGTATAACATCGCCCAAAACAAATATTAATCAAGATATTTCACTACATATATTATTGTAATTTTAATGTATGACACTACTACAACTACAGAATAAAGGTAACGTTTTTCGACTAAAGAAAATACATAACATACTGACCCTTCCAACACACATAGCACACATTTCTATCTAATGAATCCAGGCTACGCGCCTGGCTGTGATTGGTAGGAGAGATCAGAGCTAGCCAATCGAAACGCGTCTACATTCTGTTTGTTGTACTTTCAATAACTGTGGTGATCCAAACAAATCTGATATTAAAGCAGAAATCAATAGCAAGCTAAAATAAATCACTATCAAACCAATTAACACAAAGCGCTCATCTGTAGAAATGTAAATAAGTAAATAAACATAGATTGTAAACTGAATCTTCCTATCATATATGCTTTAATTAGTTATCAGAATGTTACAACCATACTGTAACGATAAATATAGTGCACTCTATAGACATAAATAGGTACAGTATGCTCAGAGTAATATTAGCAATAGTTTTGTATGGCATTTTTATGCATAGTTAGTAATTCAACAAGTGTTAACCATGTGAGTTTTATGTCACTGTTATAGGGTTTAAATGTGAATGACTTACGCACAATTGTGAACAAGAACACTATATTAATATCTATATTTTGAAAAGAAAATAGAAATAGCAGTAAAGAACCCTGAGCATAAAGCGGAGACGGGATGTAACAATGGTATCTCAAATGTATTTATTAACGATGTGATATTAGTTGAATTCATCTTAATCCCTTTCCAGTATTTCGGAAAAATTGTTAACCCCGAATAATGTCATAATCATTTATTTATTTAATTGAAAAACAATATACAATTATAGAATCTATAAAAAAATGTTGTATGTATATAATTTGATTTACCATTTATAACTTTTGTATGGGCAATTCAGTCTCCACCAGCCTTGTCATCTGATCTCTGCTTAACCACTGGTGACGCGTGTTAATTAGGCATTAAAAACTACTTACTTACTTGTCTCTATATTTAATTATATAAATAGACTTATGGAATGGTTGTAACATTCATGATTTGCAAAACTGTAGATTTTGTAATTTCAAAACTTTTTCTATATACTTAATTAACTAGCTGGATTGTATGGAGATGTTGATTTGTATTGTGGTAGCACTTGTTTTGACGGCTCTAATGCTTTAATTTTTGTTCATATGTACAGTTGGCAATTAATAAACTTTCGTGTTGACCTTATCAGGTCATCATTCTGAATTTCCGATAGATTAGGCTCAGTTATGCCTTTATCAGACCCCATGTAATAAGCCAGCCAATTCATACTCCAAGGTGCTACTGAGAATTTTGTAAAAAAAATATGATATAGAACCCAAAACCGCACGCCCAGCAACTGCATATATTATGCTCAAATGTATGCAGTTGCTGGGCATTATAATATATAAATATTATGTAATATGTTAGAACGACAAAACAAGTGCTTTTGCTTTATTGAGAAATAAATACTTTGACGAACGATTTCTCCTACTCATAATTTTGTTCCTAAACTTGTACTTATAAAAATTATGTGGATAAGCTGTACACTCTACTTAATAACATTTGTATTGACTACGAAACATTAATGTAAATAATTAATTTTATTTTTTTCGAAAATTCAATAATAAACCGAAATAACTTAAGAATAATATGGTTACTCATTGAAGTTTTATCGTCTTCTTATCAAATTGTTTCGTGATCAATACAAAAGTGTGAAATTAATAAAAACTACTGAAAAAATGTTTTATTACTTAGGTGCGTACTTTATTTAATTGCATTTCGTTTTTGAATAAATTGGATAAGCAGGCTAAGTTACATAATACATATTTTACACAAATAAGTTGCTTTTCTTCAATAAAAAATGTGCTATTGATATTGTGTTGTGATGTTGATTATCGATAAATATCGATGAAGTGTCGTCACTATATCGATATTTATTGGTGTAGATATTGACGTAATCATTGAGGCTAACTTATTTAAAATTATATGGACCACTGGATGCGTGAAATGAATTTTATTTTATGAAATATTTGTTTATGAATGTCAGATAAATTTTGAAAATGAAATTCCGTTTTATTAATAATCGGTTTGAGATACCGATTTATATTGATTACTTGTGATGTTGAAAGGCCTAGTAATTTTATAAGATTCAATGTATGAAACATTATGATTTTTTATAGGTAAATAAATCATAATTTTCAGCTTTTCTCGGCTTATTTTGGACTTGAATTGATCCCTAAATCATGATATAGGTAGCAAGTTTGTAATCACAGATGGAATGTTATTATTATCAAACGGAAACAGTAAGAAACTAATTGATGATTAGTTTTTACAACTTCTATAGAAAAGTACCAATTGAATAATAACTACCAGTATTTATAAACAAATATTTTAATTAAACAACAAAAACGAAGTAAAGAAACGCAGATTTATATAGTTATTAAGTTATTTTTAAGCGATTTTGATTTATTGGTGTTTGCAAATCATGTTATATGTTGGGCGTGATATCAATGAGGACTGACGCGTGTTGTCAGACAAAACTGACAGTGTTTCAATCAGTCTTCATTGATATGAGAAAGGAATGTGTAAAAATGTGATCGCTATGCGAGAAGTGTGATAAAATGAAACTTGGACATTTGCTATATATCTTGTAATAAAATTTAATTCAAATTCATAATTTTAAATGGTTTTTATTTTTCTTATACTCCCATACTCTCTTACTCTAGACACAAGCGCGGATTCAGAGGTCGGGATCGGAGATCCCTGGGCTAGATTTATGTGGACCAGGAAAGACACCTGACCATGTGACCGTGGTAAAGGTAGATAGTAGTCGTCAGATGCGGGCGGTATATACATGACCGATCCTTTTTATTTGAGCATAACTTCTTCGTTGATTAACTGATTTAAATAATATTTTTTGCTTAAACCCTTAACCCGCCCAAATTAGATTTTACCGACAAGTCTTTTCATATCCAATTCGACTCTATAATTATGTATTATTATTATATTAATACGTGGAAAATATAAATTAACATGACAATATTTGTCGGATAAATCTGACTGTGAGGTTGAAGGGTTCAATTTAAAAAACGTATCATACGTACAATACAGGGTTGGAAACGTCGAAGATACGCCACAGCGTAGAATTGTTTGAGCCATTTCAAACACTGGAATTTTTTGTCGACTCTTCCTCTATAAGACTTTCTCGGATCGTGCAGCTAGTTTAGACAATTCAAAATTACTGGTAACATTGGTCTACTTAAATTAAATAATTTAAGTTTGAATGCCCCAATCATATAAAACAACTTATAAATAAAACAACACTTAGCAAGTTGTAACTATATTGTATTGCTCTCATGTCAATATACAAATATACAGATCAGGGGGTGACGCGTTTGGGGTCGCGCGGGAACATTGACGTCTTGCGGATGTTGTCCAAGCCGAGGTACAGCATCACCACACGCTCCATGCCGATGCCGCCGCCTGAGAATATACAAACACTCATTAAAGCACATGAGATAGATTTACCTACATTATCAGACTCACATATTGTTACCAAAATGTTTGGACTTTAAAGACTATGATTCTATGAGTTGTGTCGGCATTTCTTCTCAGAGGTCGTCAGTTAGAAAATGCTGATGCCATCTAGATACTAAAAAAATCTTACGTGACTTGTAAAAGTGTCCTTAAAAAGATCTATTTACGGAAAAACTTAAGAGGTGTCAAGGGACACCGAATGTTGGATGGAACGCAGTTCCTTTTTACTATTCCTTCACTAATTAATCGAAAGGAACTTCGTTTCATCCGGGTGTCCCTTGTTTTCTGTGAGAGAGAGAGACAGACAGAGAAACATGCGTACGCCGCACGGCTTACAATAGCTTACTATAGCAAAACATGTCGTTACAATTTTTCGTCATAATTTTTTCCGTCTAGCCCCCTTTCGCAACGCGCGATAAGGAACTTCGTTCCAATAAACAACCAATCAATCAACATTCTTAACGACTGCGGGTTTTATCCCGTTGTATTAGGTATTATTTAATTCCTATGTTTCGGATCCTTAACAGCATCCATGGTCAGCTGATTGAAACTCTTCACGCTTTAACCGTTCAACCGATTTAGATGATATTTGGTCTGGAGATAGTTTGAGTCCCAGGAAAAGAGAATAGCTTTTTGTTTCGTTAAAATGGGCGAAAAAGGGTTTTAGGTAAAAAAAAGCCGATTGGTTAACATCTTAACTCTACGCAGACGAAGTTGCGGGAAAAAGCTGGTTCGATATAAATACAAGTATCAATACCTCAGTCTGCCTGCGACCATGGATGCCTTTATGCGGCGGAATTCAATAATAATATATCGCGATAAAATCCGTAAAAAGGTAGTTTTATTTCAGAATATTGATAATATAAAACAAAGGTTTATCTACCTGCATGAGGTGGGCAGCCCAGTCTAAAAGATTCAATGTACGCAGCAATCTTGGTGATATCTGAAATAATATAAACAAAACTGTATATTTAATACCTTGGATTTTGGACTGTGACATACACAAAAAATATATATTTATTTTGTAGCTAAAAGCCAGGGTGTTGAAACAACATTTATAAAATAAAATTTGTTTTTTATTGACCTTGGTTTAAGTTTGGACTAACATGCTGGATCTTGAAGTTTAACTCTGATGTTCAGAATTAAGTTTTAATGTCAATAAAATAAAGTGTGTAGCGTGGGATAGTCTGAGCTCCGGTAAAGGCCATAGAATTTTTTTTGTCTCAGAAGTCAAAACAAGGGGATGGAAGTTAGTTTGCGATGATTTCTTAAGAAAAGGAGCGAAATAGACCAAAACTGGACCAAATTAAAATGGGACCACACGAGAAGCACCAGCTTTCAAATAAAAAAAAGAATTATCAAAATCGGTTCACCCAGTCGAAAGTTATGAAGTAACAAACATTAAAAAAACAGTCGAATTGATAACCTCCTTCTTTTTTGAAGTCGGTTAAAAATTACTATTTACACGCAGACGAAATCGGTGGCAGAACTAAATAAGTAAGTTAAGTCGTGGCACTCACCGATGCCGTGGTGCTTGGCTCTCTGCGTCAAGAACTCGGGGTCGTGTATCCTCTGCGCCCCACTGAGGATCTCCTCGCCGCGCATGAACATGTCGTAGGAGTTCGACACTCGCTGCAAACAAACAAATTATTTATTTATTTCACACACACAAGTATTATCACAGGTTTTAAACAGGTCTGTAGGAGGTAGGGCATAGCGGGATTTCTCGCTCAAATTGAGCTGCCCGACTGGGGAAGTACCTCCGCCTTACAGAACACCGCAGTGAATCAACAATAGTTGTCTTTCTGCGAGCGAGTAAGGTTACCAGAGCTCATTTGGGGAGTGACTATTCTGACAGCATGGGAATTCCGTTTGGTGTCAGTTTAGTAACTCCCTATTTTAAGAAACCTGAACGGTTTCTAAGGGCAACGCATTTGCAAGCCTCTGGCGTTGCAAATGTCTGTGGGCGGCGGTAATCACTTACCATCAGGTGAGCCGCCTGCTCGTTTGCCCCCTTATCAGCATAAAAAAAACATACAATAGCGTAGTTCTAGTACTTATATCTAATAGGGAATTGGACAGTAATCAGATTAAAATCTAAAATATATATGGATAAAATAAATATACTGTTTTACGATTATACTATAAAGAACAAAATCTTAATATAATTCATTTAAATATTTTTAAATGAAGAAATAATATTTTGTTTTTTACAATATTTTTAATCTGTACTTTTGGGTTTTCTATTAAATTCTCAGTAGCAGCTCAGCGTTTGGATTTGTGCCCGGTCAATGGCAATAGGCTCGCCCCCTATTACATGGGGCCTAAAACATACCGGTGAAACGTGGGTGTACATTAGTACCCCTCTAGCTTTCCCCTCGGGGACGACAGGCGTGATGGTATGATAATTGTGTAAACTCACCGGGTTGGTAGGGTCAGGCATGGTGTAGAACGGTCTGACAGCCAATGGGTACTTGTCGAGGATATAGAAGTCTGTGTCGTACTTGGCTCTCACCAGTCTACCCAGCAACTTCTCATCAGGAGTTGATAGGTCATCTTCTTCACCTACTGTCACTCCTGAAAATATTTTAGAGTATGTATATTAAATTACTTTTGACAACCCTATTAGTGACAGCTGTGGTAGCCTAGCGGTGTAACCAGTGGACTGAGATGTCAGAGGTCTCGAGTTCAAACCCAAGGCACTGACTTTTCGGAAGTTATGTGCGTATTTATTACAAGCTCAAACAGTGAAGGAGAACATCATGAGGAAACTTGCATGGATGAGAGATTTTCTCGATGGCGTGTAATGTTTGCCAACCCGCAGTAGGCTAGCGTGGTGGACTACAGCCTAATCCCTCTCAATAAATGAGAGGAAACCCATGCCCAACAGTGGGACATTAATGGATTGATGATGAACCCTATTAGTCCAGCGGTAGTTAACACCTGCCTTCTGTGCTATGGGTCCCGGGTTCGAATCCCGGTAGGGACAAATGTTTGTGTGATGAGCATAAAAATTTGTATCCGAGTCATGGATGTTAGATACGCTATGTATAATATGTATTTATTTATTTATAATAAGCACACCAACAGTGTGCAATCGCTTAAGATACAGGACAATAATAACAACAGGTATGCATGACATTTAAAAATGAATACAAGAAAGAGACTTTAAAGTAAGTACGTACTATAGATAATAATCATATCAATATAGTTGAATAACAAACTATATTATTCTTAAATTGCTTTGTTTAAGTAGTGCGTGTCTGTATGTATTTACAAAAAAAAAGTATAATATGTAATAAGTATATCAGCCAACTATCCGTAACACAACCCTCGTTGTGCTTAGCTCGGAACTACATGGTGCTGTGTCATAATGTCCAGAAATATTTAATCAGATGTGTCATAATGTCCAGAATATTTATTTATTTATGATTTGTTTATATAAGGATCGGTAGCCATTTTTTATACCAGGAGGTTAATAAACGAGCTGGTTGGTGTCTTGGTGATGTTTACCTGCTTCCTTGAGCATCTGTATAGCCTGAGGAAACTCTAGCCTTAGCGGCGGGTCCAGGAACTTGAAGGGCTCCACGCGGTACTGCTGACCTACTGTCGCGATTTCTGCCGCGAACCTACAAGTACAAATATATGTATTGTAAGAAGAGCATATTGAAAGAGATTTCTTCAGAAATAAATATTGTTAATCAACAGTTAAAAGTAATAAATACCTTGAGCTAATTATAAAACGTTATACTAATTACTTTTACGAATACATTGAAATAAAACTATATTTTGATTAAATGTTTTGTGTAGGGTAGCTGTTAGTAATTATAGAATCTAGATAACCAACATCTCAGTATATGAGTGACCATTTATAATGTAAAGAATTCTCAGACGGGACTGATTAATATACATATATCGCGATGAAAAATAGATTTATATAAACATTAGATTTTTCATATTATTTTGAAGCGCGAATACTAGTTTGTGATTAAATCTATAATTTGAGTGTGCTATTTAAGCACACTAAAGATACAGACACATAGTTAAATATTTAATTTAAGTGTATTTATGTGATCACCTGAAACTCGAATTGAAGTTGTTACAATCACCTTAATAATACATCTATTAAACTCACTCGTCTCTAAGTCCTCGGAACATGTCAGTGAGGGTCCCCGCGATGGTGAACAGCACTTCGTGGTAGTGGTGCTTGAAGGACATCTCCAGGTCCAATCCCACGAACTCCGTGAGGTGCCGGTGCGTGTTGGAGTCCTCCGCACGGAACACCGCGCCCACTGTGAACACCTGCCAAATGGTGATTAGTTACATGTAATGTAATGTAAAATAATGACCATCTAGATAATGTTAGCTCTGAAATAAATAAAACTGCATCAAAATCAGTCGATTTATTTAAGAATTCACGAAGAAGACACGTCAAACTTATAACAACCATTTAATGCTTCGGGGGATAATAATGAACTGCCAATAATAGCAATTTCTTAACAATCAATTCTACAATCTTTTTGAACTTATGTAGAGTGTAGATGAATAATTTTATTAAAATCACCAATAATTGAATTCAATGATAAAGAAATCACCACAAATTGCAAATATCAAACAATACCCGCTACAAATCCTTATAGCCACAGACCTACTTTTATTAAATCAGCGCAATTATTAAAACTAATATCATAATCACCACAAATTGCAATTCAATAAGAACACTCCTAGAATTTTCCTATAGCCATACAAGCCAATTTGTAACAAAAAACTAATGATAATCACCAAATAATTAATAAATCACCACACCTTGTCGAAGTCGGCGGCAATCGCCATCTGCTTGTACAGCTGCGGGCTTTGCGCCAGATACGCGGACGACTTGAAGTAGGACACGGTGAACACGTTAGCGCCACCTTCTGACGCAGCGGAGATTATTTTCGGCGTGTGGATCTCGACAAAACCTGGTCATCAATTTGTGGTTATTAATAGTGCATTTTAAGAAAAAAAATATTTGTAAATTATAAATGCACGTACCTTTGTTAGTGAGTATTTCTCTGAAGAGGCGACAGACCCCCGCTTCTAGCCTGAAGATGGCCTGGTTGGCGGGTGTGCGGAGGTCCAGCACGCGGTTGTCTAGCCGGGTGTCCTGGTTCACACGGATCCTTAGAGCTTCGGGGTCCTGTGGTCAGAGAAATATAGTCAAAAACAAGATAGCGAATGTTTGCAGAGGAAACATCAAAGTAGAAATTAGAGCTTCTAGAAGTATGTTATCTTGAAAGACAGATTGAGGGACGCCGTGATAAGGGGATGATGTGGAATGCTAGAAGATGTAATAACGAAAATAGAGAAAGACATGTCAAGAAAGTTCGGATAGTTATGTAGAGATCGATGACACAAGTTAAGATGCTTAGGACACAGACAGGATGAATGTGTATGGAGGAGTTAGGATGGACCGACCTCAGCCTTATAAAAGACCACGATAAGAGCACTGTAAAAAGAATGAGGTAAACGAATATAGATTTATATATTTCACGGTAATAGATACGTCCCGTTAGGTTGTGAATTGTGAATGCTAAGACAAGACCGACGGCGTTGTACGGGTGCAGTTTTTAGTCGGTAGACGCCCACTCTGGGCGGAGTCTGACACGCCCCGTCACCTCTTCAGCGGGCGGGACGGCCCGTATCGGCTTCTAAAAGTAATAGAGATGGGACTATAGCGTGTGTAGCTTACATCATTCTTCTCAGGTCGTGCAGCATCCTCGATCTGCAGCGGCAGCTGTGGCTTGGCGGCGGACACCAGCCACACTTCGCTGGCGACCAACTCCACGTCGCTCACTGTGCACGACTCTATTGGCGTCTCTGTCTTCACTATAGTCGCATACACGTCTATAATGGACTCTTTTGTTATGCTGCAAAAAAAATAACGTCATTATACTCTGGATGGCGAAAGTGTGACTGGTGAGCTGGTATTTGGTACGACTTCCAGGTCGAGCTAAATATTACATATTTTCTATAAAATGCTTAGTAGCAGCACGGAGTATTGATACGTGCCCGGTTGATAGCAATAGACTTTCCCCTATTACAAGAGACGTAAGACATGCCAGCGAAATTTTGTGTATATTAGTACCACTGCCTAATTTTGCGGAGACACAGACGTGAGGGTATATAAATGTATAATGAAGTGTATACATACTTGCCAGTGAACTTCACCATCTGCTTGCTGACGACGCGTTCCTCGTTGACGCTGACAAGCAGCTGCACCGTGCTGCTACTCTGTCGGAGCACCGCAAAGCACTGCTTGCCTTTAGCTCGAGACGTCTGGAGACGAGCTGGTCACAAAATAATTATACATTTTTAATCATAGTCTTTATAGCAAACATATGTTTAGCTTCATGAGAAGCGTCTAAGTCTCGATTAGACAAGAATAGGCATGTCCTGTCTGGATTTGTTGTTAGTTTACTATCTGGGTGTGTCATTTTTGTGTGTGTCTCGGTCTTGGTGACATGTTACACCTGCGTGATGTTTTAGTCATCTTATCATCAATGAACAACAACAATGAACTCTGGATTTCACTGTAGCAATATTGCTTAAGAAAAAGTTGAAGCATAAAAATATATTTTTTCATGAAAGTCCAGGTAGTATTTCAGTAACCGAATTACAAGGATAAAGTTTTATGTGCAATATATTTAAAAAGGCATACAATGTTTTTTGTTCGCGAAATTATTATAAATACAACTCACCTCTGACCCAGACATTCTGTCCGTTTAGCTTGACATTCAGATCTTTTACATCAATGTAGGCTCTGTCGCGGTTTTCTCCTGTGGATTGGATCATCTTGAGGGTTCCGTACCGGCCGACAGACACGTCTGGCTCAGCAGTCTCGCTCTGAGGTTGGCCTGACACAGCCTGAAACAATTTAAGTTAAAGAATCTGCACAAAATATCAGTATAGCGCAAAATAATGACTGAAAAAGAAATGTGGACATGATTATCTACAGTTACATAAAGATACACACAAAATAATTAAAAAGTTTTTAAAAAGAGTTTGCCCGGAACGCGCTCCGTGTTCATTATAGTGTCCTCAGTATTATTAGATATATATTAATTATCGGCCTTCATTACACTCAAATCATCTCAAAAATCGATAAGAAGTGTAGTGTATTCTTTCTGTTAAATAGACCAAACTGTACCTAGTGTTTTACTGACAATAACAAACAATTAAAATACAATCTTAAAAGTGCAATATCATAGTGTATCATAGTGTCTGTGGCACGAGTGCAGAGAATTCCCACGGTTACGCGCACTACGTAACCGTCAAAATCCCGCGCGCGCTCAATCACCGAGACACTTCGGCGCTACCAACACTCCGGAGAAGCAACTAACGTACGCGTTCCAGTGACAGATACAGTGCGACCAGGATTTTGATTTGTGGTAAGTGGCGCCACCCCTGCCAGAAACTGTCAAATATTTAGATTGCATATTTACTTGCTGCAACATTAACCAACCATGCAACGTACAATACATTCACCTCCATGTAGGACTGATAATGTCCAGAAAATTCAAGAAACGCAATCGGTACCAGATCTTTCTGCCGACTCACCTATCTATTTACCGACTGCTACGGGTGACTCAGCTCACATCACAACAAGGTCAGGTAAACGCTTTCGGGGCAATGAGAGCTATGAGGAACCTGATAAAGATAAATTCGAAGAGTTAAAAAACCTGTTGCTCTCTTGGAAAAACGACCAAGACATCACCCTTAAAAAATTGGTTGCAGAGGTTGCAGAATTAAAGCAACAGAACAGTATCATTCAAAAATCGAACACTGAGATTGAAAAATCGATTCAGTTCATTAATTCTGATTATAATGATATGAAAACTCGACTAGATATCTTGGAACGTGATTGTAAAGTGTATGAGGAACGTTTGGTGAACTTAACAAATCGTAGTAGTGAGAAGACTGTGACTGCACTTGAAGCCAAAATAGATTCCATGGAGCAGCAGGCACGTCAGTGCAATATTGAAATATGCAACTTGCCAGACAAGCGGAATGAAAATCTGATTACTATTATGGAGTGCTTAGGATCAGCTATTAAATTTCCTGTGTCGCAAAACGACATAATCTCAATACACAGAGTCCCACATGCTCGGCAACAGGATAATAAACCGAAAAATGTTGTTGTAAAATTGAAATCTCGTATTCTGCGCGACAACATACTCAGTGCCTACCGTAAAAAGAAGGGCGTCAAATCAGACGAAGTAGGAATTTCTGGGGCTGTGGTATCGGTATATATTAATGAACACCTTACATTGAAAAACAAGGCCTTATTTCGTCAGTGTAAAGAAGTCGCCGGAAAACATGGCTTTAAATATGTGTGGATTAAGAACGCCACCATACTCGTACGCGAGCGAGATGGAATCCCGGCCATTGCTATTCGTTCCGAAAATGATCTTAGGAAACTTACTGCAAATAATAAAACGTGTGCTTAAAAAACTGTCTATTGAACAATTAAGATACTTTTTATATTTACAGTGTCTTACACACTATGCATGCAAAATGATTCCATTTGTAAAAGTTTCATATATCCTTGTTTCTGTACTTATATATTATACGGTTCTAAATTTTATTTTATATCCACAGTCGTATGTAATGAGAATTATTATACAATGTCAGAGGCTTCTTCAAATATTTTTGACCATACATATTATATTTAAATTACATAAACCATCATTAAAAACGGCAAATGACTTATGTCTGTACTACTACAAAAATATTCTCCAATTTTACTTTATAAACCGTGATATATTGTATTCTAGAACATTACAGATAACTATATTAAATTATTTGCGTACCGTTATCAATGGCTAATAAGAGTATTGTGCTGTATTATCAGAACTGCAGAGGGATTCGTACAAAGTTGCATACACTTTACATGAATATTTTGTCGTGTTCCTATGACGTAATCGTACTTACTGAAACCTGGCTTATTCCTAGCATTAACGACAATGAGTTTATTGACGACCGTTATATAGTATTCAGGTGCGACCGTGATCGATTTGCAACAAAAAAGCGGGAAGGAGGAGGTGTTTTAGTAGCCGTGCTTCGTGAACTACGACCTACCAGATTAGTGGTACAGTTTGTTCATGCTGATGTCGAACAGGTTGTGGTTCGTTTGCCTTCATCTCAGTCTAACAAATGTCATCTCATTAGTGCGGCATATATACCCCCGCGCACTCACGATGAAATATATGAGCAGTATTTTGACACAATACAATGTATTGCAAACGACTGGACTACCGATTCCTTCTTTGTTGTTGGAGACTTCAATTTGCCCGATATTACATGGACGGACCACGGTAAGTATTCGGTGGCGAACACTACAACCTCAAGCGGTCAGCATATGTCTCACTTTATGTCTTCGACTAACAGCTTACAATATAATAATTGTAAAAATACTCTCGGGCGAATACTTGACTTATTTATCTCCAATGCAGACTGTCAAAGTGTATCTTGTAATTCGCTGCTACCGATTGATACTCATCATCCTACTTTTTCCATCATGGCATATCTCGATATACAATTTACTCCTATGCAATGTCGATCGATGCCTAGGTATAACTATCATAAAGCCAGCTATCATGATATTGACGCGGAGTTTAGTAGAATTGACTGGGAGAAAGAACTTTGTAATCTCTCTGCTGAGCAGGCTGTAAATGCATTTTACGACATTTTATACGGGATAATCAGGGTGCACGTACCAGTGATCCGGACTAAATCTTCACAATTTCCTGTCTGGTTTACACCATCTTTAATCCGCATCTTCAAAAATAAACAACGCGCCTGGACTAGATGGAAAAAGTACCGGAACCAGTTTGACTATAATCACTTCTCTGATTATCGCAACATATTTCACAAAGAGTCTGCTACTTGTTTTAAAAATTATATGAAATCGGTTGAGGACAGTATACCGAAAAACGTAAAGCATTTTTGGGCCTACATTTCAAATAGAAAGGGTAAGGCTAACTTTCCAGCCAACATGCACCTAAATAACATCTCCTCGGACAACCCTACAGATGTGTGCAATTTGTTTTCTACTTTTTTTTCTTCTGTTTACGAACCATCCTCTTTTGACCCTGCGAGCTGGCAACCCTCGAACAACTATCAAGAAAACTCTTCTACTATAACAGACATCTATCTTTCAAAAGAAGTTATACTTAAGGCACTTAAATCTCTAGACCCATCCAAAGGAGCTGGCCCGGATGGCTTGCCATCCGCTTTCTTTATAAAAACAGCCAACAGCACTCATGCGGCTCTGCATATAATTTTCAATAAATGCCTATTAGAGGGTGTTTTCCCTGCTGTATGGAAACGGGCCTTTGTCACGCCAATTTACAAAAGTGGTGACAGAAGCAATGTGGAAAATTATCGCCCCATTTCTATTCTCTCCACCTTGTCGAAGCTTTTTGAGAGGCTGGTGCACGGTGGTCTGTATCCCCATATACATCATTTAATTATACCCGAACAACATGGTTTTGTTAAGCGTCGTTCTACATCGACCAACCTTATGGTATTTACTAACTTCCTATTTGAAAATATGGATCAACGACTCCAGATAGACGCCGTGTATACCGATTTTCGTAAGGCTTTCGATAAGGTGGACCACACACTTCTTTTGGAGAAGCTTGCCTTCAATGGAATCCGAGGCAACTTGCTAAGATGGTTCATTTCTTATATTTTTAACAGAACTCAAAAAGTCGTTGCTAACGGTTTTGAATCTGATACTGTTACTGTAAAATCCGGAGTTCCTCAGGGATCTATATTGGGTCCACTTCTATTTATCATGTTCATAAATGACATAAAAAAATGCTTTGTTAACAGTCACTTCTTATTATACGCTGATGATATGAAGATTTATAAGTCGTGCAAAAACATTCAAGACTGCGTACTCCTCCAAGATGATCTTACGAGACTCAATAATTACTGTAGCGAAAATAAACTCTTCCTTAGTCTTCCCAAATGCCATAGTATATCTTTTACGAAGAATAAAAACAAACTTACTTTTAATTACTCTTTGCAGAATCAACACTTAAATGTAGTAGAATCAGTAAATGACTTAGGAGTAATCATTGACTCATGTTTACATTTTGACTTACATATTGATAGTATAATAAACAAAGCCCTTCAGATGTACGGTTTCGTCATGCGATCCTCAAAAGACTTTATACGACCTTCCACCTATTTAACATTATATAAAACTTTAATACGATCTCAACTAGAATACGCCATCCCGATCTGGAATCCTTACTACCATAAATATATGGACAAATTAGAAATGGTACAGAAGAAATTCTTGCGCACTATGACCTACAAATGTTACCACTCAAAGATTTCTTACGCGCAACTACTACAGAAATACAATATTTTAAGCCTGGAGTCTAGACGCCTACTTTTAATTGCAATGATGCTACATAGTTTGTGTAACAATAGATATGACTGCATTGATATCACGAATGAAATATGTTACATTGTACCTAGAACTGTTATGAGGCGGGAGGTGCGCGTGCCACGATTATTTCATATGGATTCATGTAAAACCAACGCCGGGGCACGAGTACCTCTTCGTCGTCTTGTGGAGACTTACAACACACACTTCATGGACTTGGATATTTTTAATACTTCGAAAACCAAATTCAAAACACTGGCCATTCATTTACTTTCATCAGAATCTTAAATTAAAACACCTAATTGAAAATTTTAGATTAAAATACAACTGTGTAATGATAAGCTTCCTTTTTTTTTATTACTTCTTAAACTTATCCGTGGACAATGGTGTGGGTTGCATGTTTACCTACTTATCTTAAGAATCTGATTGTATCATATTAACATGTAACTGTTTTTTGTCCCTAATAAATAAAATAAAATAAAATAAAAAATGTGAACTGTAATTAGTCCTGCACATAATATAGTGGCGATCCTTGGGGGAAACCTATGTCCAGCAGTGGACATCAAACGGTTGAAATGATGATGATGATGATAATATATTTTATTAACTCATATAATCACAAAAGAATTTGCACTATATCTGACAAAAATCATTCTACATAGTTTCCATTTAGGTACATGGTAAATGCTTTAATACTTGTTATGTCTTAGAAGCTTTCTCAAAACCTTGAAAGAGGTACCTTGTGTTCAGCTTTCTTCTGCTGCTTGTCAGCAGCCTTAGCAGCTTTCTTGGCGGCCTTCTTACTGGACGCTGCGTCACCTTCCATCGCGACAGGTTGTTCTTCTGACACCACCATTTTGTTTATAGCACCTGAATAAGAAAGGACATTTAACTTTGTCAATCTAATTGTTAATTATTAATTGTTTATTAATTAATTGTAATACATGGATTGGTTATAGCTTTCATAATATTATTTATGTTAGTTTTATTTAATTCCTTATCTTTTGCTAGCTTAGATTATATGAATGTTGGTAACCATGTCAAGTGAAGGAGTAAACCTTTTATAAAAATACATATTTGTATTTTGTATTATATATCATGGTATAGTGTGTAACATGTGATGAAGGACCAAAAAAAAAATTCGACTATTGAGTTGTATGAAAATAACCTTTAATTCGATAGATACACATAAAGGAGCTGTTATTTTACTGACACACACCTTTGTAATAAATATGATTGTGATCAGTAGTAGGAGTTGCAAAATTTCAATAGCCTACTGGCAACAAATGTATAAATACCCCACTGCTGATAATGTCAACAAAATTTATTTTTCTATTACTAATGGTAATTTAAAAATCCATATTACAAATATCTGACTGGCAGGTATACAAAACAAAACCATAGAGATAAGGTGCTAATTATAAACAGCACACCAAGTTATTTAGTAAGTGTAAATCAAATTTAGGTTTAATTTGGCTACTACTTCCTTATGTTCATTACGATAAAGGTAATTTTGCTTTAAATCAGCTGTAAAGTAACTGTGGACATTAAGTAAGACTTCACTTATAATGACATCACACAGTGTTGATGCAATTTTAATTAGCATTTTGTCAATTAAATTTTAATTAAAACACAACTGCAGACAAAAGTTAATTAACAATCTAGCACTTACACAGAATCTTACAGGTTATCGGCGTGATAAACCTTACTTTTGAATATTTATCGATATATTTTATAGAACAATCTTTATTTTTCTCTTTTATGTTTTCTGTGAAGGTTTTTGTACTGAATACTTTGTGTTACTATGTCATATCAATAAAATTAGCAATACTTACGCGTATTCAATGATAAGAATAAACAAACACACTTATTGTTTAAAAAATTGCAATAGCGAGATAAGGTCTTGCATCATGCATACCGCTAAAAACACAACATTTACGAGTTCAACTCACCAGAGATTTGACTAACGTTGTAAATAAATGCTTCTTATATAAATATTCACAAGAAAAACTGATTAACTAACTACAAAAAACGTGTTATTTGATACAATAACAGAAATAGGTTAACAACTGGACGCAGTTGCAGCGGTCACAGGAGTTCTGAAAATCAGAACTGTCAAATTGACTTTGTCAATGTCAAAGTTGTCAAAGTTTATCAGTGATATCACAAACAAATAGTGTTGTTGAAATTAATATCGATCATTGAATATTTATTACATTGATTATTATAGAAAAAATACCGTATTGTACCATAAAAGTGTGTATCGAAGCATTTTTTCCAGACTTTCATCCATTATACAATCAATATAACTTATCTGTTGTACAGGATATATAATTTAATACTATTTACAGTTACAGGTAGCTGGCAGCATTTGAATGAGAAGAGCCAAAGATCAAGCTCGGTGGTATAGAAAATAATGACATTAACTTTGCATTACATTTATTGTGCCCTTAAAAGATGGATATACCATCACGCCCGATGTCACTTGAGGATTAAGCAAAGGTATGTACTAATGTACACCTCTGTTTCACCTGCATGTTTTAGTTCATATAGGCGGTGAGTCTGTTGCCATACCCGGGTCCAAGTACAAACTCCAAGCTGCTACTGAAACTTTCATAAAAGCACCTAATAACACTTAGCTCGACCTGGGAATCGAACACCAAGTTTCTTACACAGCATTTGCACTTACCTACAATGAGGCAGTTTTTTTATTGCATAACTTATCACGATAAGTTTTTAAGATGTTAGTTTCAAAGATGTTATTTCATTTTCAGGTGTGTATTTTTTTTAATCTCTTAAATATTTTTTTGTGGTTCCTGGTCCGTCGCTGTAATAGTAGATTGTTACACAAGGGTCCAAAGGAATCAATTCCCATACGTGGTATTTAGGCTATAGTCCGAGTAGGAATTTTGTTTTTTAAATAAAATAAAATAAAATAAATATTCCAGGACATTATGACACACAGCGCCACCTAGTTCCGAGCTAAGCAACGAGGCTTGTGTAACGGATACTAGTTGGTTGATACAGTACATATATACTTTTTTTTTGTAAATACATAAATATTATACATAGATACATCCATGACTCGGATACAAATGTTTATGCTCATCACACAAACATTTGTCCCTACCGGGATTCGAACCCGGGACCCTTAGCACAGAAGGCAGTGTTAACTACCGCTGGACTAATTGGGTCGTCAATTGATATCTTTCACCCGCGTCAAGCACTCTACTTTTCATTTCGAATATAAGGAAAGTAAAAAATAGTAGTTTTTTGTAAATATTTATATTTTCTTATCTGGTCACCACTTCATGGGGTCATTATAATTATGTATTTATAGAAATTTCTGGCAAAAGATTTTCGATTACTGAATTTGCCTCGTCTTTAGCAGAATCTGGGGTCAACATTTCAGAATAACTTGAACTCAATTTTGATAAGATATTAGTCTTAATCCGATATTTCGATACAACTTACAGAATTAATATCCTGCCAAATTATATACAATTATACGTATATCCTTCATAATTGAGAGGAGATCCGTGCCCAGCAGTGGGACATTAATGGGTTGATAATGATACATATATAGTCTATTTACAATTTTAATTATGGAACACAACGCGTCACTGCACGCGTTTATTTTTTACTGGCCGTTTATACACAATTTTTTTTTCTTAATTATGTTAGATTTATCACAGCCGACTGCCTAACTAATTCCTTTCCTCCCTAAGGTGGGATTACCACCTTAGGGAGGAAAGGAATTACTGTGAGTTTTTCCCACCCAAAGGTGGGAGTGGGAAGTAGCATCTTCCACCCGCTACTCGGATCATATAAACACTACTTTCCGAGTATGAGAAATGAAACATTTTCACTCCTTAAAAAGCTCTGCTGTAGACGTTTGGGAAAACCTAGGGAGGCACATGGCCTAGGCATGAATATGCTGCCGATGACAAAAGTGCTATAAAAAATGTAGCCGTGGGCGCCATAATAACTGCTCATTATACAGGCGGTAGAATACACACGAGGAGGCGAAGTCTTTCTTAAGGCTTAATGGCTCGATACTACCTATACTCTTTGGATCGTCGACAATCAAACACAGTGAAGTCTTTGGACCATGTCGAGAAATGCTGGTACTCCGGTACACCCACACTAAGATGTCAGCAATACCACCGTGGCGCCGAGACGTGGCAGCTTACTATGGGCCTTATAAAAAACTCTCAGTCACTCAGTGAGCGATGGAGAGGGCTATGTTAGGAGTTTTACTACTTGAGCGAATCAGAAATGACGCAGAATATTATAATCCGTTGAAGAACCTGTGTCACTGACATGGCCTGAAGAATCGCCAAACTAAAATGGTTTTTGCAGACAGTCTGCACATTGTTCGAAGACCATATGGCCGTTGGGGTTCGAAGGTTCTAGAATGGCAACCGCGTGGTGGAAGACGCAGCGTAGGTATGCCCCCGGTAAGGTGGACCAGCAACTTGGTAAAGGTCGTTTCAAAACTTCTCCGCTGTGTTAAAATAGTTTATAAATTTTACATGGTTTTAATTTATTTTTTTATTAATTGTAACTCTACTGAAAGAAGACTCCACAAAGAAATCTGAAAGCCAATAGAATCTAAATAAAAAGAAAAAAGCTATAAGAAGCTCGATTGCGCGTCACGTTGGCATACGTCAATATATAACCATAAAAATAGTGTGAACCTTCAAAAAACTTTCACTTATACAAAATAGTGTAATGTATAAATTCCTCGTTCAAAATGTCCATAATCACATCTGGCCCTAACTTAGTGAACATTGGGGCAGGCAGTTATAGATACATACTAAAGAATATTTGGATAAAATGCCCGTTTTTACAGCGAACATACCGGGAACCCTTAAAGTTGGAGATAGGATTGAAATCGGTGGTAAAATTAAAGAGAATGCTCGCAAGTAAGACGTAGTTTACTGATATTATAATAAAATTAATGAGGGCAGTACGGAAAGGGTAATGTTAGAGACTTTGATTGGGGCTAAAATCTAGCTCTGGAATGCCGAATGTCGATGATGATGAAGAACATATATCTAAGAGATAAGCCACTGACTTAAGAGCATGCTGCAGAGTATGAGTTCCATAAACTAATATTCTCAGGGTCCGCTATCATCTTTATTTTCTATGGTATAAGGGGGCAAAAGTGCAGGCGGCTCACCTGATGGTCAATGATCACCACCGACCATGGACATTTGCAATACTAGAAGGCTTGCGTATGCGTTGCCAAGGTTTCTTAAAATAGGGAATTACTAAACTGACAGCACACGGAATGCCTATGATGCCAGAATAGTCACTGCCCCAACGAGCTCTGGTAACCTCACTCACTCACAAAAAGACAACTATTGTTGATTCACTGCGGTCTTTTATAAGGCGAAGGTACTTCCCCAGTCGGGCAGCTCAATTTGAGCGAGGAATCTCGCTATGTCCTACCTCTCGAAAATCGAATCTATCTACAGAGAAATAGGAATAGAAGAATACAGAAGGAAGAAATTATCTTAGTCTAGTATTCTGAGTCTCTCCTGGTTCCACTCAGTTCTTTGATAATTATACAATTGTATTATATAATGAATTTTATAAATATGTAGCCCCAACCTTGCTGTATTAAAATAACAGTTAAAACTTCAGTACTAGAAAAAAAAACTTTTTTCTTTCTGAAATAATACATTTTTATGGCCTCCCACAGGGCTCTACCTTTGGTCCAGACAACTTTCTAAATTGTTAATTTTATACCAACACAATTCATGTCTGCTTGCTCAGATATTTTAAGTTACGCAACACCTACGCACCTACTTTTATAGAAATTTGGTCAAAAGAGACTTTGTTCCAATCCTTTCTTCTTCTGCTGGAACAACGAAGAGAAGACATTTTTGAGAGCTTTCTGAAATTTTATAATGACATTCAAAAAGTCCTATTAGCTACCAGCACTTTCTAACTATAACCCGACGTCTTTCATTCATTCAGACGCAATCTTCTTCTGTATCTCTCTCTCTTTCTAGAATGTCGGTGAACCTGTGCGCACAGGAGGGGGAGGAGCCTCGCGACGTGGTGCTCCACTTCGACGTGAGGTTCCACCGCGACAACATCATCTCCTTGTCCAGGAAGAACGGCATCTGGATCGGCAGCGGCAACTATGATACCAACTATAATATGTTTGTGCCAGGTCTGTTCAAGTAAATTTCTCAATATTCTGTTGTAATCACGAACCATCTTACTTATTGATACGACTTGTTAATGTTCGCATGGAATTTTGTAATTCATTTTAAACTCTATAACTGACGAGCAAGACTCAACGCTGGATGATACTGAAAGAAACTAAAGAGGTAGATGACTTAGAAAGTTTATGTTCTAATGGGCCACCAATTTGTTTTACATTCTATACTCCATTGGTCTGACAGGCACAATATTTCGAATAATATTCGAGATCAAGGACACAGACGTGATCACCATCTACTGCCAGGGCAAGTTCCACTCCAACTTCTTGCCGAAGATTCCGCTCACCATGGCCCGGTACATCGTCGCGTGGGCAGATGTCGAGAGGATCACACATTGCTTCTTCCATTTCTCGAATAAGGTGATATAATAGATGGGCTATTAACGCAATGACGATGAGTGAAGCTGTTCATTTGTATGCATTCTATCACGTTTGTATTCCAATAGTGTTTGGCAGTTATAAGGAATACATCCACAGTTCTCCGGTATGTTTTCAGTATATTATGTATCTTCTAATTTATGGTGAGGCTATTGTCATTGCGAAAAATGCGAATAAGGATAATGCTGAGGACACAACTGCAACAAGGCATTTTTAGCATTAAAAAAAACTACAAACAATGTTGATTACATTTCAATACTCGTCGGATCAGCTATTTCTCATCAGTATAAATTGGCTGGTCATGAGACTGTCTAATAAATTACTGATGCAACATTCCATTCTGAGAGAATCAGAATCATCAAGAATCGATCCCTAATTTTACTTTTCGTTAGTGTTCAACGAAAACTGTAATCAGGGAGTAAGTACACGATTTCGTATACAACTATTGCTTGTACCTTACATTATGTGTTGTGCCCGACAGGTGGTATGTGGTGACGAAGCAGGCGCCCCCGGGGGCCTGCCGCAATCCCCACGACCAACCATGACTGCCGGAGACATAAAACGATGGTACGACTTCCATTAATTACATTTTGTTGGCAGATAACAATGACGTAATATCCTACGTAAGTTAACGCAGGTTAATGCATAACGCCATTATAAGCGCGCTTAGTAAACACAACGCATAGCGCGCGCTATATCGGTCGCACTCGGCTCCGCGATATTTGACATTTATAGATAGTTACTAATATATATTGTGGCATAATCTGGACGACGCGCTCGATTGCATCAAGTTATTTTAGAAAGTCGTCCTTTATCATGAAATAACAATTTTTATTTCCTTGCCCGCTCTTATTTTTTTTATAAATATACGAATGATCAAATACACAAACATCCAACCGCAGAATAACGGGTATGAAAATATTTCCTCTATAGAGAAATACAAACTGAAACCCGTAGCGCAAAAGGTTATGAGCTTCCAACCTGTTTTTATAAAGTTGACATATGTATTTCGGCATTTCAGCCAAAGGGTGTCGAAGAAATCAGCACCCGGGTCCCCTCAACTGCACTCGTCGAATGAAAGTTCAGATGAAGATCAAAAGCCGAGGGCGAAAGCCGACGGCCGAGCGGATCGGTACTTCTACGACACTCTGATGTGCCAGCCACCAGACCATCCTAAATTCGGCTCCCCAGAAGGGATGAAGAGGAGAGATCCGACCTTAGCTAGAAGTAAAATAGAATATAGTAGGAAATTTGCAGAAGTTTCTGACAGCGAGAAGAATGACAGCGAAGATTACTCTGAAGATATCGCATCCAAAAATATGGATTCTTCTGTCGTCGAGTCTGAGGATGTCCTGCAAGAGCTGGGCCTAAAAAAACGCACTAGACGCGGCAAATTCGCGCCATTCGCACAAGTTGTAAATTTTATGGGGAAGACGACGAGGAGAAATTAGTGTTGTGCTTCGATAATCGACTATTTTTCAACTGGTAATTTAATTAGTCCATTTTTTGTGTTTATATTTTTCTAGTTTTGTGTGTATTTGTAATAGTGATGTTCTTTTTGGAAATGACTTAATTAATGTGTTTAGCAGTTTCGTTATAACTTATTGTTACAAGGACTAGAGGATTATGAATGTCGTCTTTATGAGGAAATGTAACATCACTATGTATACTTGTAATACTTATTAGAAATAACCGTTACGGTTAAAAATAATGTTTTGTAACAGTGTTTAAATAAAAGTTTGGAAAACTACACCAATATTTTTTAATATTCACGTTTAGTATATTTACACACAGTACAAAAATACAATTGGAGGGCCTAATTCATAATCGTAGTTTAAGTCTTACGTGTCTACACATGTTATATTCTATATTATACAAGGTGTTGATTTGCATCCTCGTCAAATTCAAGGACGTAATTATGCTAATGATTCTCGACCCAAAGCAACAATAAAATGAGTAGGTTTTTATTTTTTTATTTTGCTTGTATACGGAAATCCGTAAGTGTGAACCAGCCGTATTTAAACGCGGCCCGTCTGTTACTAGCCCTATAACCGCGCTTTCACACACAAACAAACGCAAACAACACATACACAACGCATACGCAACGATCATTCATCGATCGACTCGTAGGTACAAATCCCTAGCCACGCCGCCGCGACCCCGGAACAAACAGTCTGTTTGATGTCGCCGACGCGTGCGCGCGCTTTGCGAATTTCACTTCTCGGTACATCGTTGAGACGTAGGTACGAAGTGCAAGATGACGGACAACTATCCGAATGTCGAGTTGGTAGAGATGGTCCGCCTGTATGCCATCAGTGGAGACAGCCTACGTGGAGCCATCCGGATGTTCACCGAAATGTTTCCCGATCGGGAACCCCCATCACAGAGCTGGAATATTTCCAGCGAGACCCACGGGCAAGCACGCGGCAGGCTGGTCAACACCTTGGAGTGCACCACACTACAGTGTTTCGCCTACTGAAGCGTGAATTGCAACACCCAAAAACTGGAGCTGTTGCGTCACGTTGTCGAGGAGATGTTGGAGGATGTTCCCTGGCACTCCATCGCAACTTGTACTACCAGCAGGACGGTGCCCCCCCTCACTATGGTCGGCAAGTACGCGAGTACTTGACCGAAAGTTTTGGTGACCACTGGATCGGTCGCGGAGGACCTGTGGCCTGGCCTCCGCGTTCTCCGGACCTGACGCGTCTAGACTTTTATGTGCGGGGAGACGTTAAAAGGTTAGTTTACACGGAGGAAGTGACCAGTGTAACAGAATTACGTGCAAGGATCATTAGTGCTTTTGACACTGTAAAAACTAATGTGTTAGTGTTACGTAAGCTGAAGGAAAACCAGCTACGTCGTGCTCAATTGTGCGAAGAGTGTGATGGTGGCCACTTTGAACAATACCTCCGGGTAACTTAAGTAGGTAATTTATTTATTTGTACATTTTGTAAATACGTTGTTAGCTTAATCAATTTGATTAGTGTAAATAAGTTGATTTCAAATTTGTAACTACGCTAATAATACCTAAGAGTCGAAAGTATCACCACGTACTTACATTTAACTAGCACGTCTTTCCATTTCCATCATAAGTAGATCGGTACACCAACTAAGGTAGGTATTATTGCCGGTCCTAAGCCCGTTAAGTAGGAAGGAAAATTTCAAATCAATCAATTTAATCCACAAATCAAAACAAAATCACTACGCAAAACTTTAGTACGAAACAAACTACGAAAATCATCTGATAACAGGTCAATGAACTTTTCTTTGGCGCACTAGTATTACTGCCATTAGTAAGATTTCCGCATTCCAATGATGCTCAACAATGAGTTCATTATCAAGCAAAATTTATGACAATAATGTAGGTGATTTTCGAAATAAAATTAGGTAAATTATTGCTACCGATCATTCGTTCGCCCGCGCTTGCATTTCGTAGGAAGACGTCGACACTCACGCACACAGCTGCATTGTCGCTGTGTGCGTAGTCGGGTGATTCTGTTTTATTTGTATTGAATTAAGGGTTTAATTCTGAAACACTGTTAAAATTCAACAACAAATAAAAGCAGCACTTTTTAGTTATTGCCCACTACCGTACTTTCAATTGATTATTTATGTATTTTATGACAACCTCCTGAAATTTGACGAGGATGCAAAACAACACCTTGTATATCTATGGTAATTTGACAAACTTTCTACAAAAAATTGATCAAACTCCCAGTATTTTAGTCTCTAGTTATGTATGTAGACCTGTTTGGCGATATTGAAATAGACCCTATTAAATTAATATAATAAAATATAAATAACTAAAAGACTTAAAACGTAGGTACTAACTGTACAAATGATTCGTATAGTACGAAGAAAACATTGCGATTTAGACGATTAAATCGACTCGATCATAAAATTTTTGTAACATAACATAGTTTTAAAAAAATATGTACTTAAATTCATTATAAATTGCAGTCAATTCAATTTAAACTATACATAACAAATAATTTAGGCAATTATAATTTATTATTATATTGACACATTGAAGGTGTTTTTTAAGTTTAATAAGTGCTCCAAGCCCACCAAATTCAAAAAACGCGGCTTCGTCCGCATGCTATGTTTATAAAAAGTGACCTATGTAAATCCAGGTATTGAACTATTTTTAGGTCTAATTGTAACTTAATACTTTTTGGTGTGATTGAATTACAAACTTCCAAAATTTCAAACTTATACATTTATATAGCAAGCATAGCTGAATTAGCATAATTTTTAGGACTGTGTTTTTCAAAATTAATCACAGTTTATGAATAGTTATTGCAATGTATACTATGATTCCCGTTTAAACATGATGTAATTGATCTACAATTTGCAAACCACTAGTATAATTTGCTTACACCCGGAAAGTTGGCAACACTGTGCAAAGCTGTCCTGTAAATAGAACAATTTCTACTTCCCAGCAAAAATACTAGGAACCGATGAAGAGCGGGCGTTTTTGACGACTGCCTTTATTGTCGTTCATTTGGGCTGCTTTGAATAAATTATATTTTAAAACAGACAATTATTTGACAGGTATTTGCGACGTTTCCAACTTTTCGGTCACATCATAAGAGGCTTAACTGGCGCTAGTGTTGTGTTGCATTCAAAAGTAGGTATCTTACTATCTATCATTCACACATTTTGAGTTAAAAAAGTACATTTTACTACATCTGTGGCACGTATTTCAGTAACAATTCAAAGTGCGATCGGTTACAAAAATACAAAAGTTCTGTATTGTACAAAAACTATGTTAATACTATCTTTGCAAATAAAAATATACATAATTATATTTTCACATCGATATTACTGGCAGCTGTCTATAGTAATTATATACCTATTTGAAGCCCGTAAAATAGGACTATTGTGTAATTCTTACGGTAGTAAATGACAAAAGGGTGGAGAAGGGCCCCAGTGGATTTACCAGCAGGCTGAGTAGACTGAGGCAGCAATTTTAAGGGGGGCACAATTTAGCGCAATTTTTTTATTTTTCGAACAGTAATAAGTTACAAACAAATATTTAACTAATATGGTTGTGAACTAGAATATTCAACTGCAAAGGTCAATAGGGGTAGTAAAATTTGAATAGCTTACTGGCGGCAAATTTGTAAGTCCGCTACTGAAGGGCCCCCGGCCAAAAGGGGCCCTGCATTAGAGGGCCCCAAATACAAAGGTCTTTATCGAGTAATTATTATCAGGTATATCAGGCTATTGAATGTTTATGTTTGAATAAACCAGGGGTGGTCAAGGTCATTGATAGACTTGCATGAGCTTGGCTATCTAGGTAATAAAGGGCGCTGGGGCTAAAATAAAGGGTCTAGACAGACAGACAGACGGACAACAAAGTGATCTTATAAGGGTTCCGTTTTTTCCTCTTGAGGCACGGAACCCTAAAAAGATCATCACAATCAACGTCCCTGTCGTTTTTTTTAAGTTAAGAGAGACGAGTTTTTTTCTTTATCTGCCCCTCTTTACTTATATACAAAGCCTTGCAAAAACGAAAAGGGAACTCGGGGACATTACCGAGGGCCACAAATAATCCTTCAAATACCCGCATACGGCTCGCGAGCGTCAGGTTGACCACCCCTGGAATATACCATATTCGAATGGGTTCACGTATTGATGATTTATCGTTGCTTTATCTGACCGGCTACCTATCCTTTCTGATGATATTTTATTAGACTCTTTTCAAGTACAATTTTTAGTAGCTTGTATATCTTTATGCTTGGTACAATTAAGTATGAACATTTTGACACAGTAAAACTTAAAATATTATACCTTTTTCTCACTAGCGGAAATTGTCATTGATGAAATACCAGATGCTCAACGATCGATAATGTTGCCAGTTGTCAAATATTCTGTTGTTAGGTAGATTTCTTTTTCCTAGCTGGTTGACGAATCTGTAATCATTTGATACTTTAAATGTTGTTGTAGTTAGATATTTTGAAATTGAAATTTAAACTTGGTAGGTTATTATTGTTACCTCCATTTGATTTGTCTAAAGAAAATAATTATTCTTAGTGGGATTCATTTATTAGACTAAGAATTTTTTTATTTAAAAATATTCAAATAAATATAAACTCTAAAATCGTAAAAATACAACTTACCGGAAACGCTATATTCGATTCTTGAATAATATGTCCAGCCACAACGTGAGTTAATATAAACTGGTTTTCTCGTTTCCAAGCTATATCACCTCTTTCTAAATCTATTTCTTGAAATTTGTTATCAATGGATACATTGTCTAAAATATCTGCTTCATTTTCAACTATATGTCTCTGTTCTTCAACAATAATTCTAGCATCTTCAGTGTTTGTATTAGTATGTTTTGTAGTTTCAACTTTAGTGTCATCGCTTTGAGGTACATTTTCCTTTAAAATGTCAACTTTCGCATCATTAGGTTCTGGTACTTCGTCTTTCTCATTCATTTGTTTACTAACATCGCTGACTTCTGTGATTTTATGATTTATTTGTTTTTCTTCATGTGTAATAGTTTCAGTATTGTCATGAGTTTCAATATAATTTTCAATAGCTTTTTTATTCTTTTGTATATTATGCTTCACAATATTTATAGCTCTTATTGCTATATAATTACAGTTTTGTTTTAATGTCGTAATAATTCTGACATTAATTCCAGTCTTTAGAAGTCCGATTCTAGTTATACATCTAAAGTTTATAATATGATTAACTCTTTCCGGTAGTAATCCAGTATTTATTTGAGCAACAGGACACTGGATTGCAGGATATGTTATAAGCACATTTTCTATTGTTCGCAGTTCAACGCAGCATCGATTATTGGCAAAGCGATTATAGTGCAATCGATTTGAAAATCGACAATTGCAAAGTTTTGCGCACGAGTAGTTTACTTTTTTATCCGAGTATCGATAATAATAGGACTGATTTTTGGAGTATCGGTTATAGTATGATCGATAACTATGCAACTGATTATAGCCTAACCTATTGGAGGACCGATTATCATAGGCTGATGCCGTGGCGGCGGTAGACTGTTCTACTCTGGCACAGTCCAAAGAGGGCGGTCTTCTCCATTCTTCTGATGATCAGCTTCGAACAAATTCACAAATAGCGTCAGCATTCTCCTCTGATACTCCAATATTCACAAGTTGCGTCTTCGAGACAAGGAATAAAGATTCTCCATCTATCTCGTGGTCCTGAAAAACTGATGCTGTGTCTTTCCAGTCGAATTTTAGCAGATGACTTGACAGATCTTCAACCTGATGTTAATAAAAATACGTTATAATACTACTTAATGAAGCATTAAAAAAATACAATATCAAAAATGAAGGATATATTAAATCATGTTTTAATGAAGAATTATAAAAATTAAAATTTAACTCAACTAAGAGTTGTGTTAGTCTAGTGGTGTGACTAGTAGACTGTGAAGTCAAAGGTCTTGAGTTCAAACCCAAGACACGTATGACTGACTTTTCAAAGTTACGTGCTCAAACAGTGATGAAAATCATCCAGAGGAAATCTACATGCCTTAGAGATGTTCTCGATGTCATGTAAAGTCTACCAACCCTAGACTACTGTAACTATAGCCTAATCTCTCTCAAATGAGAGGAGACCCGACCAGCCCAGCCATGGGACAATAAATCATGGTTGATGCTGATGTAGAAGAACAAAATTCTTACCGTCCAAGACTTGACAGTGCCATGCGTTAATTCTGAGAATGGACTAGCATTTTCTTTCATTTCTTCCTCTTCTTCTTCTACCTTCTTATCAGAGTTTAGAAGAAGATAATGGAAAGGCAGTAACTGTACGTCTACTCCCGTGTTCTTCATTTCTTCTTTCATACATTCTTTCAACGCGTCTGTTGTCTCTGATTCTGCTTTTGGATTTGAGTATAGAGTTTTCTCTTTTAGTGGTTTTCTGATCTGTAAATTTTAAATATAAATAAAATCATTTCTCTCAATTTAAATACTTATTAGTTATACACAATTATCTAGATAACCTGCTCATTCATTTTTTTTCTAAAACGCTAAAAGACAACTTAGTTGGTACTATTGTTAGTGTCACTTATTTAATATTAAAACGTCAAGGACGCGTTTATATTTCAATATATCATTACTCAATAAAGGTTTAACAAGCTTAATAAGGTGTTTAACTAACTGGATGCTATCATCAAAAACATTATTACCAAATATTGTACTTTAAAATGAAAAGTATTTGATCATGAACATCTAAGTACTTGTTTACTTACAGGAAAAGCAAAACTTGATTCTTGGATAACATAACCGTCGACGACATGTGTCAATATATTATGTTTTGTTACCATTTTATCATTAGTTTCTAGTTTGTCATCCTTTACCTCACTAATATTTTCTTCTTTTGTTTCTATATTTTCAACTTTAGCTTCAATTGTTTGCTCATCAACCTTAGATTTATCTTCTACCTTGATTTCATGTTTAACATTTGCAGGAATTTCTATGTGTTTGACAGTTTCTACTATTTCAGACTTTGTTTCAGTGACTGTTGCAACCTTTTCAGTTGGTAATTTAGTAGTTTTTGCACTTGTGTCCGTTTGTACTTCAGCGTTTATTATTTCAGTTGTATTTTGGATTATTTCAGGAGCTTTAATTTCTACTACTTGTGGTAAAGTATCACTTATTTTGTCTTGTAATACTCTGCCACGTGCTTGAGTAAACACTGTATTTCTTATTAGTTTATCAGTTTCGTTTTGTGCAGTAGTATTTACAGTTTTGGGCTCAGTCATATTTTTGTTTTGATTTGGATCTATTTGCTCTATATTTTTAACAATATTATGTGTATTATGATTTATAGCTACATTAGTGCTAGGTTTATGTACCGGACTTGTATTAGTACCTATTTCGTTACAAAGCTTAGTAATTATTATACCCTGTTGTAGATTTTTATAAATTGGTTTCCCCGATGAATTTACTGCCATCTTATTGTGTATTTCATCTGGAGATTCACTCTTTCTTTTTCGGTTAATATTCGGGTTATTTGGAAAGGTTGTATTCGGAGCAATATTAGTAACAGCTTGATGACTATTATTTTTATCATGATTATATTGTGTTGGTGCAGTTTGTACTGGTATATGCTGAGGAGCAAGCACTGGGGTTGGTTGTGGTTGTATTTTTGGTGTATTAGCATTATTTTCAACGTATCTAGATCTCGGTTGAATAGGTCTGCAGTTATAATTTTGCGCAAAGTTCCTTACGTTTGGTGAACTTGTAACAACAGTATTGTTAACAACTTTGTTGGTTTCGGTAGGTGGTAATTCCCGAATTTTAGCTACAGGTTGCACATTCATAACATTATTCGCTATCATTTGTGGCCGCACAGCATTCACATTTTGAGGAAGTGGTCGCTGACCAATATTATGTACAAAAGTTGGGCCAACGTTGGTTTGTTGTATTTGTACGTTTTGCATATTTGACATTGCTTGTTGCATGTTCTGAAATTGGTTTATGGACATCACAGGCCTTGCCATGTTCATTTGTTGGTTCATGTGTGGCCTTACGTTCATGAACACTTGTCTTTGTACTTCAACCTGTTGATTGCTTGTATTTGGCATTTGCCTTATTTGATTTCGGATTATATTCTGCGCATTAGCTTGCATCTGTCCTGTATTCTGATTCTGATTTATATTTCTATCGTTCGTCTGGATATTCTGTTGGACATTTTGAACCATGTTTGGCATAATGTTTGCTAATTGCATTGTTGGTCTTATTTCTTGGGGGTTTTGGGTCAACATGTGCGGTCGTAATTGGTAGTTGGCGAAGTTTTGTTGGAGATACAGTTGGTTCTGGTCTATAGCTTGGGGGACTGTTTGTACCATGTTGTTTGGTACTTGTTGAACATAAACTACGGGTGCTGGTGCTTGGCGGTTCTGCATCCATGGTGGTGGATTCTGTGGGTTGATGAAGAACGTCTGGTTTGGCTGAATCTGGTCTCCTGAAAACAATTTTTTACTATCAATATCTAGATAAAAGTATTTTATTTGGAAATAAAATTTAATAATCTACTTCTTGTCTCATTGGATTTGATAAATAATATTCGATTTATCTCTGTTATTAAAAAGACAACAAAAAATATTTCATAACATGTAGTCGTAAATAACCTTAGTTATTAAACGTAAATTACAAAAATCAGAGGTTATGCTGAACGCAACGTATTCTTCTCGCAGAACACGTTACACGCTCTGATTGGTTGACGAGTTTGGTGCGGGCCAATCATAACGGCGAACGTAGAAGCGCACCGAATGCCGATTTTTAAAAGCAACTGACATTATGGTAGCCTTAAAAAGCAGACATATAGGTATTAGTAGCCAACCCGTTACATGATCTGCTTCTTTTCAAAACTTGAACGAATAATGACGACTATTCAAACCGTTGATTATTAAATTAATAAATTAATTGAAGGTATGGATCTTATAATATCTTTTTAGTCTTTACTAAATAAGATGAAGACCACCAAAGGTCAACCACTGTATAAACAACACTTACCAGGTTGCACCAATACTTGGGTCTCGTAAACGAACCGGACAGGGCAGAGCACCATCTGCTGTGACATCGCCTGCTGACCCCTGAACAACAAACACACACAATAGTAGCAAATTTTTTAACCACTTTTGGACCATAGACAAATAGTAAGAAAGGTGAAATTTACTTATGGACGCAAAATTATCTCACGTAACATTAAGCCTTCATCTCCGAAAGGTAAGGTAGATGAGTTCTGATATCCGTTGGCAACTACCAGTACTTAGAATTTTACGGATGATCATCCGTAAAATTCTAAGTATCGTGTAACAGGAGAGTAGGGGGGTTGGATGACAATTATACCCCCCCTGTTTTGTCAATTGGGGACATACGAGTCATTTGTATTAATAAAAAAACATAAAGTCATATATGATAGTTACAGGTCACACAATATCATAACTATAGGACCAAAGCAATCAGAACGTTTAGGATGTCCTTTTCTATTATTCAATCTACCTCTATACCAAAACTCATCGAAATTGGTTCTCCCCTTCAGGCGTGACACCGTAACAAACGGATAAACAGGTAGTTACTTTCACATAAGTATCGATCAATATAATTAATAAGAGTCTACATTAGAAGTTTTTAGAGTTTCTTCAAGTCAATTTGTTAGTCATTTAGAACTTACCCAATCGGTTCTGCCTGATTCATTGGCTGCTGCATCTGATGACAAACAAACGACTGTGATACAGTATTGTTCAGTGTGTATTTAGATACTTGTAGTTATCGACGAAGCGGTTACTACACGCCATTGTTCCGCGAGACAGAGGAATGCAAAGCGGTGTGCTGTCACGTTAAAAGTAAAAAAAACTTGTTGCAAATTAACATCTGACCAACTTGGAAAAAAAAACAACGGTCTGGTTCAAACTTGCAATGCAATTCTGTTGTTTATTTGCAAAATGACGAGATCTAAGTGACAAGAAAAGGCCAAATATGGACCTTCATATGCCAATTTTATTGAAGATACTGTTCCTTTTTAGGGTTCCGTACCCAATGGGTAAAAACGGGACTCTGTTACTAACACCTCGCTGTCTGTCGGTAAAGTTAATATTTAAGGGGCATACAAAAAACGGCATTTTTTGCCTAATTTTGTACGGAATCCTTTTTGACATGTGATAAAAAAAATCTCCGCATCAGAGTTCGATCCCTTGAACTAATACAAAAATGGCCTATAGTCAGTTGTTCCGTGTCTGGGTGATTGTACTATGTGAATATTTGTGATTGTAAAAGCACCCACGAAACAGGAGAAATAATTAGTCTGGGGCAACATTAAAAAAAACTAAACAATTTGACATGTAGGTAAATAAATTAGAGAGCTGTTTAACCAAATTAGATCTTCACTTCGATATTCAGCATAAAAAATATGCAGCTGTGCTTCATCAATACGATACGATACGATACCTTTCTTTTAGAGCTTTATTTGTACTGGTCCTGGATTAATCCCTACGCATTCTACTGTAATTCTTTCCCGTTAGCTAACCCTGCAAATGAGATCGCGGCTTAATATTTAAAGGGGTGGTTTTTGACGGACATCGAGGGGTGACTGTTGCAAATAAAATAGCCACGTGTAATTAATGTTATACGGATAGGTACTAGATGTTCGATTATCGATACATTACTTATATTTTTTTGTAAACATTATGTATCTTATATTGAAACATCAATAATTCAGGTAGGTACCTACAAATGTTGATGATCATGACACAAACATTTGCCTCTATTATGTTTCAAACAGAATGGGAATTCCGTTTGTTATCAATGTATTAACTCACCTATTTTAAGAAACCTAAAACGGTACCTTTTTTGAGAAAGAAGTGTAAGTACCTATAGGTTTTTAAAGAAGCTGCAACGCGCGAGCGATACCTCTGGTGTTGCAAACGTCCATAGGCTACGGTAATCGCTTACCATCAGGCGAGCCGTAATTTTGTTTGTCACTCGTTTGGTATAAAAAAATACATAATACCACGTAACTTACTAGTAATTAATATAAGTATTTCTTCCGCGGAACTTCATAGGTTAAACGGGACGTCTTTAGGTCATAGGGATAAGGTTCAATTTCCTTTACAGTACAGATATCAGCTGTTTTCTAAATTCGATCAGGTGTTATTAAATTGCAAACAGTAAAGAGGAGCTGTTTTTACAATGGGGTTTGTGAAGGGTGCGTTTTACCTGCTAGGGAAGCGAACCACGGCACTGTGTAAACGATACCTCCGCTTGCCCCAAAACCATGAGTCATTATAGCGTTACATACAATTCCATGTCGTAAATCATAGTAACAGTTTTCATTGGTTTAGTGGTCCCTAACGCGGCTGGCGAGAGGGAAGTCTGGGTGTTCATACTGGGATCCAGGATTTTTTTAATGAAATTTTCAATCGGTATATGTTTGTGGTTTAAATTTATGCTATGGGATGTGCATGCATGGGTCGGTGACGCGTGAGTGACAACTCTTCTGTTGCAAACATTTTTTTATAGCCTACGGTCTAGGATTCTTTGATTTGCGTAGATGAGTTTGCGAAGATCGTCATACGAAGCCTGTTCCATGCACGCGTAGCTTTTATCTCGATAGAAATGTGTGCCTTACATTGTGGAAATAAGGGTCAATGTGCTTTGTATATGTTTCGCTGCGACACTCTATGCTTATCCCGCGTATATCCTCAAAGGATTAGACAGAGGACTCATGTACATCCACAACATTGTCTCCGAACACACTAGCGAAAACATTAGATAATTGACTTCCTTCTTCAATGTTTGCGTAGAATCGTAAGCTTGTGTATGGACAACAAACTGCAGGGATCTTGAGAGAACTGACACACTAGAAAAATAGGTAGGTAGGTACTAGGTTTGATAGATTGTATCGTCATCAACCCGTCTACCTTCTGTCACACTGCTGAGCACAAGTCTCATATGAGAGGGGTTAGGCTATAGTCAACTCGGCTATAATCGACACAGGCGTGGTGGTGTATGTTACATAAATAATAATATAGGATAGTAGTATAAAATAGGATTGCGGGCACACCCTAAACACATCACAGTTACTCTAGTACCGTCGCCTCTTACACCTACATATGCAAAACAACGTTTGTGCACGCGTCAATGTGTGCGTATACAGGTAGGGTTGTCACATGCCTATACGTGTAAATACTTATTAATTTAAATGTAATCTTACTTCACCGTCTGAACCCTGTTTCAAGAGACAACGAAATATACAATGAAGTGTGGTTTGCGATGGGGTATTTAAAGTTAAGAAGGGGGCATGGCTGGCCGGACTGTGTCTATTAGTGGGAAATTAGTTATTTCTTTAAAGTGTCAGTATTATTTTAACTACAACAAAACATACTTAAATTCATAATACAAAATAATAAAAGGGAATTCAGAATCTTGTAGGCAACCCTGTAAATCCCTAGTATTAGATGTAACCCTCAATGTCTACATAAATAATCAAATGGTGTAATTACCTCTATACAATTTCACGACTATAAACCTTGTTTAATGTACGAATATGGTAGATATTCCTGTAGCAAATAAAATAAAAATAATGTGTACGTTTTTTTGTGTACTGAATAAGACTTTTTTCGTTCAACGCATACTAAGACCGAAAGAGAGAAGTTTTAATAAAAAAAACAACAGTCACCTAATTTTAAAGACACATCTTTCAAAACAAAAAGGTAATTAAGATCAGCTTATCGCCTAGTTAACGACATCACCATAATAGGTCTAGCTATTTCGGAGAAAGCCTCACACAAAGGCACAAACGAAATTACAATGTGGATAAAAACATCAAAAATAAGCTGCCTTAGCGACCATCTTTACCCCTCGTAAATCAGACCAGGATATTTCAATAGAAATATATTTTTTGTTCCCATTATCAACTATGCTCAAACATTTTCAATTTTAATACCCAGACTTTAAAGTCTAGTTCCCTTTACCCCACCTATATCCCTTCGCCTACAAAGGTATTATAGTACTACCAATAGAATATGGACTTTAGTACTTAGTAAATAAGGTTTATTATGTATATAAGGGAAGGGGAGTAATAATAATCCCTGAGGCGGCAGACATTTTATTTTTTTATCGCGAGTAGTGTTGCGGTGAATGTCGATAGATTTATTTTTAAAGATTTTTTTTTATATTGAAATTGTATTCTGAATATATATATACCTAGTAGTACCTATATGAATGAGTTTGTATTTAAAAGAATTGATTATTGAAGAAACATTTTTATTGCCATAAATACCTACCTGTTAACCTAAATTTCCTTTTTCATTATTTTACAGCAAATAATTCAATTCAACGAAGTTATTTATGGCGTTCACTAAAGGAGGCCTACGTCCAGCAGTGGACGAATATAAGCTGATGATGATGATGAGGTTATTTAATAGCTTATTTTAGCTAGTTTGCTGAGATAGAATAAGTACCTATTTAATAAGAAGATTTTTATTTGATTAAAAATAATTGTTCATCAAAAAATATTCTTGTTTTTGAGAACAAGAAAAAACATCTTTACCGTCAAGGCCTGTTAAGACGATGATATAAGCTGAAAGATAGATCAATTGGTAATGAAATTAGCAAGAATGCTCTAGATATGGACAGCGAAACTTTGAGTTACAGAGAAAAAGAGAGAGGGATATGCTAATAGTAAACAACGATAAACCGATTCGATTGATTTAGAATTCAATAACCTCGTACTTACGTTTATAATTTATTTGTTTTTTTTTATTGGCACATGATAATTGACCTCGGCACACTGCGGAGCATTTAGTACTCTGTCACGAATACATCGGACATGAAGGTACATCTAACCCTATATCTGATTAAAAAGTTAACATTTAGTTAGGAGTTACTCTTTTTCGTAATGGCGATAAACGAAATTACTTCTCTATTAGTTTTCTTGTAAGCTGTAAGGTAAATTAAAAACATCATGAATCATTATCACTGATCACATACTTACCCGGTGAAGAAAACATTTTTATCAATCAATCAAATCAATCAAAAGATTTTCATTTCAAATAAACTTTTTCAAGCACTTTTAAAACGTTATGATTCTTGTTGCATTGTGATGAAAACTGTATGACAGAGATTTTTTCGTGGTAGACTATAATAGTCTAATGCCTCTAATTTGACACGAGACATATGCTCAGCATTGTGGCTGTACATCAATTGAAGATGCTGATGCTCTTGATGATGAACAGACTTTGCTGCCATATCAAACACTGATGTATGGGTAACAACACTAAGATATAGAATATGTGATTATGAGCAAATAAATATTTGAATATTTCTGATTTGACGTTATAACGCTTTTAATGCCGCAATATCTAAATATTTATTAAGAAGTTAAGAAATACCTATTATTATTAGTTAGGTATAGTTTTCATACAAACTTTCATCCCCTATATTATCCCCTTGGGGGTATAATTAATCAAAATCCTTTCTAAGCTGATGCCTACGTCATAACATCTAAATTTGGCTGCATGCCAAATTTCAGCCCGATCCGTCCAGTGGTTTGGGCAGTGCGTTGATAGATCACTATATCAGTCAGTCAGTCACCTTTGAGTTATATATATTTAGATATTAGGACCCTTAGCTCCTGGATTATGATGTATGATGAATTTACAAGGAATGTAGTTCTGCTTCTAATTCCATATCTGGAAAACGCTGCTCTTTAGCAAATGCTAACGTCAACGAATTATTGACAATGTTGAGTGTTGTATTTATCGCTAAGTCTGGAAATAACTTCTTCTGATTACGTATGTTGTAATAACAACGTAACTAGCGTTAGAATGCAATTATAATACTTAACCAGTCATGTTGTGATCGATCAATTAATTGATTTGTGAATATGTTTACGTAAATATTGAGGATCTCCACATTTTGCCAGTAGACATGCAAATAATAAAATATCGTTAACGTTGTTTCATAATATTGTCATGTACTTATAAGGAAAATATAATTTAATTGGTTTAATTTCATAATGTAATTTCCTGTCAACGTTAGATGTAGATATAATTATTTTAATAATAACGTAACTAGCTGCCTCCCGCGGCTTTGCCCGCGTGGTATATAGATAAAAAGTAGCCTATGTGTTAATCCAGGTTATAAACTATTTGTATGCTAAATTCTATTCAAATCTGATAAGCGGTTTTGGCTTGACAGAGTAACAAACGTCCATCCATACATTCATAAACAGAAATGCTCAGGTCCAGAAAACTACCAGTACATCGTACAAATATTTGCTCCTTGCGGGGATCGAACTCGCGACTCGTGATGCACCGATCAATCAGCCACTGCACTAATCAAGTCATCAAAGAATCGATAAGAAACTCCTCAACTCCTACTTCTTTAAACATATAAATATTAACCACCTTAATTTTAATACGAAGCCAAAAAAGAAACAAGAATCGTTGGCTGCTATTTAGTAAGCAAACAATAAAATTATAACTCACAAATGCTCCATAATAATATCAAAATATATTATACAACAAAGCCTTATCACTCAAAGTATAAATCGATAAAATTTATCGACAACAATAAATTATGTCGATAGAATGGACGTCAAAATTACAACACTATCCGATATGTAGGACGCCACAGGGGAACAAAATATCCGCGCACGTCTCTATAAATAAGTCCCCGAGCTAGAAAGAGACACAACCACAACAATAAACAATGCAAGAAAGAGATAGAAGATAATACTCAATAAAAATATGCAGTAACAGCATTTTAGCCTTTAATGTGAAGTAATAAGAAACCATGTTATTGATATGTCAACGCAAATTGTCATTTGAGGCCATCTTACATATACAAATTATATGTTTTAACTATATCTTCACATGCATATACGAAAACAAAACAAACAAACAAAATAAAACACACTTCGTAAGAAATTATCACGAAAATATCAAGATTAAAACAAAACAATGCCATAAAAAAGTAACGGAAACCGTAATCGAATCCCAATATCAAATGGCCGTGACGTCACGCTCGAAATTCAAAGTTATTTCAGTGTTACAACACAGTACGTGGACTAAAATTCGATTTTTTGACGTTTTCCCACTAAAATATCAGTTGAAATGCAATTTCGTATGAAAATGTATATGAAATAAGGTGTAAGCGTCTTACCGTAACAGTTCCACAGCAATGGTGTCCACTTAAACGTCAAAAAACTATAGAAAACGTATCAAAACGTCACGATTAAACTCACTCCGGACATCTTTCGAAATGGAATGGCTGCACGAATAACATAAAAGATACGGTCACAGTGTATAGCATATCTACCACGAAACTCTTAACGATACCGACTAGCGACAGAGAAACGACACTCCCGGTACAAACGCGTATCGATTTTATTCAGAACCACGCTTTTTGGTACAGGGTTCCCGTAGCCAATGATAATACAGTGAATAACAACGCACCGTATTGGACGGAACGTGTTTCGAAATTCAAACACGTTCCATGACCCCAATATCCTCTGCAACGGGACGAGTCAGCTCAACAAATAGACGTGCGTCTCTTTCTTACTTACGGAGATTAGACTAAAGTATGACAGAGTAAGAGACACATTTTTTTTCAGATTCAAACGGAAAGGCGACTTATGAAATTACTTTTGAACAGTAATCGATTTATAATCGGCTTTATTTTAAGTGAGTAAGGTTGATTATCAAGTTATAGTAATACTCTCCTAGTGGGCCGATGGGCTGATGTCATGTTTGTAGAATGGCTGACGTTATAAATTATTCACACGATTTGGGCCTATTTGTCCACTTTATAGCATATTCCATTGTTAAAAACAGTGCACAATGGTAATGTTTTGTTGAAAATATATAAAATTATGGATACATTTGCCTTTTATTTAACAGAAAATATATATTTTAAATAAATGGGTTATACAAGTTCGCCGTCGGAACGAAAATTATCGAATGCCTAGTTATTATTTCCAGTTTTTTAAAAGAAGCTTTGAAATAAGAACACCTGGATGTTATTTGAAATTAAAAGACATCGGTCGTTGATTTCATAGACCAACTTCTACAATGTTGGAACTTAGGTAGTTTAGCATTCCTGCCAACTTTTTAATCTTCTTTTTAGCATATGGTCACACAATGCTGAATACAAACCTCCTCTATTACAATCTTGCTTGTATTTTTTAATTCCAAAAAAGAGGTCTTAATTTATTTTGTTTTACGGAACAATATTTGGTGTGACCAATGGAATTGTCGTGAATTGAGCTCACAAAATATTGGTTAAGCTACACAATGACTGACATACACCAGCCGTAGGTACATTAGGATCAGGATGGCTCAGCACAATTCAGCACAAAGCTGATATTCTTAGCTCTTTCCCCTCAAAATAACATTTTTAACGTAGCTCTTATTTTCTAGACTCATCAAATATTTGTGTCTGAATTTCAAAAGAGACCATATTCTGATTTTCTTTTTCCGTTTCTTGACAGAGATCGTTCCTTAGATGAAGCTGTTGTCAATTTCCACTATAGGTGCTTAAATGGTACTGAAATATGCCATTAGATAGGTAAGTACTGGTTTCAGAAGATTTATTCTTCTTCTTTTCAAAGTGGCTCTCCAATTACTGGAGGTTGGCCGTCAGTTCGGAAAACTTCAGTCTGTCCTTCGCAAGGCGGATTAAGAGAAGATTTATTAATATTACAAATTAAAAATTAACAATTACGCGCTGCGCGAACTTCTCAGACAAGTTGTGACAATTAAAAGGGCTGGCATGTAACGGTTGATAGAAATTAAACCATTTAGGTTTTCCAATATAACTTTTAATAGCATTATCGTATAAAGAAAGATAAACGTCGCCATTATTTCACAGCTCGGTTTTAGGCCAGTAATGGAAATTCTTGACCAGTCTCCACAAGAGCTAAGTAGTTCTTTGGTAGGGCTGCCATTCTGCTGCTCCGGATGCCCTTCAAACTAGGACAAATCCGGGGAAACCCGGTCAGATGGCAGCCCTATTCCATGGTTACACTATTTTACTTAAGACGTGAATAACGATGTGGGTCACCTACTCATTGATAAATTCTATTAATTATAATTTAGGTTTTAAGAAAAGTGTGTAAACTTTTGTATTCCCCAATAAATAAAGTCTCGACACCGATTGAATGGGACCTAAAAGATACTAGTTAACTGGGCACATACCTATATTATCAAACCTTTTTTTAATCCTTGGTCCTCTCCATCGAGGTTATGTTTTATGTCCCGCCTCCAGAGATCTCCTATTAGGTACAGAAGTACCTAATAGGAGATCTCTCTATAACCTCCTAGTAGCAAATCCTGAGTTCAACTGTCTATTGCGAGACATATATCTATGTAGATAGTAGTAGGGGCCTACTGTGGAGGTCGGCGCAAATAGTTTCTGTTGCGCAACTCCTGGCCAGCGTAGACTATGCGAATAAGCAGTATTATAGTTTGAATATCAAGAGAATGCTGTCAAATGCGAGAGGAATAAACAGTTTGCCCTTAGCAGAATTAAAACGTCGAAAGTTGTGAGCTGTTCGTTCTGTATACTGGCCCTGACAATTACTTTGTGAAGGGCAACTTACAGGGACTCGCTCTCTTAGGTACGTACCTATCTACTAGGAGAAAACTACAGTGAGGGCCTTACGTATGAGTTCACACCAGATAAATAAGAGCACGTGAAATGCTTTGCCCAGCTCAAGTCGTGACCAAAATGACTAATAGTACCTACCTAATAGAAGCCTACAGCACAGCTCTCTCTCTGGTCTCTTCTCTTCCCCACTTTCATCATTATCATCTCATTATTGTCCCATTGCTGGGCATTGGACTTCGCTCCTTTGAGAGGGAATAGGTTATAGTCCACCACGCTAGCATACTGCGGATTGGCATACCAAAGATGCCATCGAGAAAATCTCTTAAGCTTACAGGTTTCACAATATTTTTCTGCACCTTTTAAGCACGTGATAAATAGGCACATAACGTCCGAAACGTCAGTGCTGCGTGCCATAGGTTTGAACTGGAGACCTTTGACATCTCAGTCCACAGGCCATTCCACTGGGCTACCACAGCTCCTTAAAATAATTTATTACATACCTTACTTAGACTATTGTGTGATTTGTCGTCATTTTAAAATATGACTGATAACAATTCAGGGATTGTACAAACGAGTCAAGTAAGATATGAGTAAGATCTAGATTATAATTATGCTGATCATCGTATCAGCCAAAGCGGACATGCTCTGCTCAACAAAGGAAATTAAACCACAGGTAAAATGACTGTTAAATTATGATTCTAAGATAGTTAAGGTTTGCGTCGTATTCTTAATTTCTTATCAACATCATGGTAATGGCAGATTTTTTTTCAAGATGAATGATGCATTCATTTTTAGTGTTGCGTTATTAATTGGTTACCTAATAATAAAAAAAATGTGAAAACTAGCCTATCCCAAGGGTTCATTTTATAAATGGGTTTATTAGTTTAGAAAGAAGTTCATCGTGTACAAATATCGTGACAAGATTGTTATGCTTACAGAACGATTACCGTGACAAGATTTTGTATACAGAGAGATTATTTAATACGTACCTTATTTAACTAATAAGGTACGTATTAAATAATCTCTCTGTATACAAAATCTATTTAACTCAACATTACTTGCATTACTTATTGTTTGTTACAAAAAGTAGGTGAAAAAGAGATTTAGTGCGAAAGACGTAGCTAGTGTCATAAGGCACATGACTCGAGGAAAATCTCCGGGTCACGATGGACTCAGTATTGAGCACTTCCTACATGCTGGACCACACATCTCGCGAGTCTTAGCAATGTTTTACTCCCTGTGTGTAAGCCATAATCAAAATAATTTGCCGGATCATTTTATGAAAACCGTGGTAGTGCCGGTAGTTAAAAATAAGACGGGTGACTTAGCCGATACTAATAATTACAGGCTAAAGTTTTTGACGGTCTGCTTAATATACAGTTGAACAATAACGTAACTCTCCATGACAACCAGTTCGGGTTTCGTCCGCAGCTATTCTCGGTTGATAGCTGCGGACGAAACCCGAACTGGTTGCGCGATACTGTGCCTTAAGCACACCGTCGACTACTATACGAAGAGAAACACGCCGGTGTACGCATGTTTCTTGGACCTCTCCAAGGCTTTCGATTTAGTACAATACGATGTCCTGTGGAGTAAGCTAGACCAGGTTAACTTACCAAATGAAATTACTAGCCTATTTTGGTTCTGGTATGGGCATCAATAGAATTGTGTGCGATGGGATGGGGTGATGTCAGAGCAATATCAACTTGAATGTGGCGTCAGGCAGGGCGGGTTAACGTCCCCTACGCTATTTAACTTATACATGAATGACCTGATCATCGCGCTCAGCAACTACCATGTCGGCTGCCATATTGATGGAGTGTCTGTGAATAATCTTAGTTACGCAGATGACATGGTGTTGCTGAGTGCGTCGGTATGTGGTTTGAGGAGGTTGTTAAATTTATGTGAAGATTATGCTCGTGATCATGGTTTGCGATATAATGTGGCAAAAAGCCAGTTAATGGTTTTTGGAGGTGGTGCACTGGATCTCCAGAGTGTTCCGTCTATAAAACTAAACGGGATCCCTCTGAAGAGGGATGGGATGACCTAAGTGATATAGAGGATATTGGTAGAGAACGGAGGTCGCTCTCAATACGAGCTAACATGATAGCCCGCAGGTTTGCTAGGTGTTCAAAGAAGGTAAAAGTTACACTATTTAGAGCGTATTGTACATCCCTTTACACCTGCAGCCTATGGGCTCGTTACACAAAGAAGTGCTATAATGACCTCCGTGTTCTATACAATAATGCGTTTAGGATTATGATGGGGCTGCCTCGCTTCTGTAGCGCCTCAGGCATGTTCGCAGAGGAGCGCACCGCTTGTTTTCACGCGACTATGCGCAAGCGGAGCATCTCTCTGGTGCGCGAGTGCGAGCCAGCTCCAACGCAATCCTGGCGATGATTGCTAACAGGTTGGACTGCCCCTACATACTGCATTGCTGCAGCAGGCATGTTCAGCCGAAGCCGTTTGTCAGGCGTTATTAATATTAATACATACATACACTCACGCCTTTTTCCCATGGGAGTGGGCAGGAACTACAGAATATTTGTGTATATACTCTATTGTATTGTATTTTAAATTATTTAACTGTCATTGTATTTTTTTTTATGGGCCTAGTTACCCGAAATAAATGAATTTAATTTAATTTAAAAAGGAGGAATGGATCTTCCATTCATCCGCAAACACATCACAGTTTGGTTTTACCACTAGGAATGCATAGAACGCGGTGAGGTTACAAGTTAAGAAAAGTTTTTCAAATTCAAATGTGTTATTTGCAGAAGGTAGACCAATATTACAGGTGTTTTAAATTGTGTAAACTACTTAGTAGATTTGACTATGGAAACGATTTATGTTGTCTTCTACTGCGATATTCAACAAAACCACGAATCGTAATTTTCCTCTAAACGTCTTCTATTTAATTATACTATATTAAATACTTCTCACATAAGCCAAGCAATAATTGCAGGCAATCGCCGCCTAACGGAGATTTTATACCTACTTCTAACCATCCTATCAGTGTCAAAAGGTCGTTCGTTCGAAGGTGGTAGAAGTTGTGGTGCGACTAACTATGTAAGTTATTAAGTAAGTACATTAAGTACAGAATAATGATTGCAAATCGTCTACGTTGTTGTGGGTTCATAAGAATAATTTACCTATTGGTCTATCTACCTACTTGAAATAAAAAATTTGCATTTGAAAAAAAAAAACTTAACTTGTAAATTTGTAACCTCACCGTGTTCCATGCTCTCCTAGGCGTTAAACCAAACTGCGATGTACATATTTGTGCATGAAATGGAAGATTTTCTTGTCAGAATTCTACCTTACCATCCCTCCCTTACTGTCAGAATAATATTAGTTATGTTTAGTTAAAGGTAATAAATAATAATGGTTGTGTAAGGTAGTAAATAAATAGGTATCTGAACTAAATTAACAGATTTATGAAACTTTACTCGGTTTTAGTTTTTCACAATATTTTTTTTCATGAAAACGAATGAGCCAGTTCTGCTTGTTTTACTATAAATGAAATATAAGTACGTTAAGCGCGCCTTCTGCTGATTCTCGAGACTTAGTCGGCGTGCAATTTAACGAAAAAAAAAACAAGTTTCATACTAACTTTGCAACCCCGTTTTTACTACCTTAGGGGGTGAATTTTCAAAAATCCTTTCTCAGTGTTCTCCTACGTTATAAAAGGAACCCCTGTGCATAATTTCAAGGTTTCTACTCCTTATAGTTTAAGCCCTGTGTTGATATGTCAGTCAGTCAGTCAGTCAACTTCTCCTTTTGTAGGATAAGATTTATACCTCTTAATAAATAATACGTTGGTAGGTAACCAACGTATTATTTATTAAGAGGTATAAAGACTTTAGGACCGTCGTAAGTCTTTGTGACCTAAGACAGCGCTGCGTGTTATAAATACTAAAATCTAAGCCAACATCGGCCTTTTTGGAACAAGACAAAATAAAAAACGTTTGAAAATTCAAATTGTTTATTAATAATCACAGTGTTATCATAACATAAAATAACATAATTAAAATTCACACTATCTGGATGTTTACGCTTTCGCCTTGGGCTTCATTTTTGGCGGTTTTATGATCGAACCGATACTTTTTCGTTTCATCATACCTTTCTTTTTGGCGGGAGTCTGCATGCCTTTAGCAATCCTAACTTTTTTCATTTTCACGTCACCATCTTTCTTTTCTTTTGGCGCTTTCTCTTTATCAATCTTCTTTTTTTGTTTCATAGGTTTCATTAATTTCTCTTCTTTACCCGTTTTGTTTTCTTTGGGTTTTTTATTTGTTTTTTCATTTTTCTCATCAGCTTTCTTCTTCTTTTCTTTTAATTTTTTCTTCTTCTCTGGATCTTTCGACTTTTCCGTTTTTTCTTTTGGTGCCTTTTTCTTTTTAGGTTTCTTTTCTTTGACAGGGACGAGTTTGAACGAGCCGCTTGCTCCAATTCCTTTAATTTGAACAATGGTTCCATTTTCAACGGCTGACTTTATATATTTTTTTATGAAAAAGCTATTTTTCTCTGTGTCTACGTTGAATTTGTCTGTGATGTACTTCTTTATTGCGTACAGTGACACGCCTTTCCTACTTTTTAAGTCTACTAAAGCTTGATTGATCATATCTTTGGTTGTTAACTTTTTTTCTTGCTTTTTCTTTAGCAATTCTTCTGAAGGACTTGGTGGCATCTTTTTGTTGTTTGTTTTTGGCAACGCCGATTGTATTTCGATGTCTGAACCTTCTGAAGACATTGCTAGTGTTTTCGTTGTTCGTAAATAAAACGGAAACTTTTTTCTTAAACATTTTCGTAAAATTTCGCGTGCTTAAGTTGGCGACAACTTTACCTTGACGACGAAACGGTCTTATTTAGAGAAAATGTCAAAAAATGAAGGTATTTACAAAAAATACATTGACCGGAGTAATAAGCGAAGTTGAGATCAAATGCTTACGTCTGTTTGTGTTTACTACTACCAATAGGTAGACGTTTAGGTTATTGTCGTGAGGATATAAAAAAAATATTATTTCCACCGAAACATATTAGGTATATATAGTTAACAAGGATTTGAAATCTAAATAAAATTTCCTAAACTATTTACCTTTCAGGTTTAAAAGTGTTAAGCTCATAAGTAGTCCACCACGACAATGCGAGTTGGCACTGACTTCAAATGTTTTGACTTTACGTAACATACATAACATACATACCATCACGCCTGTCCCCAAAGGGTTAGGCAGACGTCCCATGTCCCATTTTATGGGCCTATTGCAAACAATTGGGCACGAATCCAAACTCTGAGCTTCTACTGAGATACACAAAAAAAATAGACACATCCGAATTGAGAACCTCCTCTTTTTTGAAGTCAGTTAATAGGTAAATCAATATGGTGTAGGTACCTAGAATTAAACTAAACTAACTAGTATCCGTAACACAACCTTCCTAGCTTAGCTCGTAACTAAGCCAGGATATATTGATATTAATTTACTTTATTTTGATACTTACCTATAAACATTGTTGAATGTAGGCAAAATCCCTTTTCAAAGCTTTATCTACAATTTTTCTTTTTGACTTGATATGTAAATATTAAGGTCAACATATTGTAATTAAGTAGGTACGATAATTAACCTTAAGTAAGTACCTAGGTAAGTACTTAAAGTATTTGTTACAAAACTTGATGCAACGGTTGTTATGACAACGCATTGCCCCACCCACTACTTGCGGACCCGAATATCTATACTTATAGCTGACTGCCTGACTGACTGAAATATCAAACTATAAGTGTTAGAAACTTGAAATTGCACAGGGGTTCCTTTTATAACGTAGGGGAGCACTTATAAAGGATTTTTGAAAATTCACCCCCTAATGGGGTAAATCGGGGATGAAAAGTAAGTATGAAACTTCTCTTTATCGTTGAATTGCACGCGAACGGAGTCGAGAATCAGCTAGTGAACAATAAGAAAAAAAATGTTATGCTGCGTGCGGAGGCAGACATTTCACATCTTCTTTGTTCATAACTATCTAACATTGCTTTAGGGCATCCTGTCTAGATTATAAGACTATAGACGACCGAGAAAAATAAACCAAAAATTAAATACGTGCGATCAGGGCGCGTTGGGGGCTAAAAAAAAATCATCCACTTTTAAAGTGTCTTGTTATGTCCCTACATAACTAAACACTTTAAAAGTGATGACCTCCATGATGTGTGATGGCATCCAGTTTCCTAATTACCCTTATCTGCCACTGCTCGTCCCCATAGGGTTAGGCAGAGGTGTACTAATGCGTACACCCACATTTCGCCGGTTATTCAAAGGTTATTCTGCTATGTCGTGGGTGCGTTTACAAATACAAATGTTCAAAAAGTTGCATAAACGTCCAGACCAAGATACCAGTATAAAAGTATAGATCGTACAAATATTTTATTTTATTTACTTTGTACTTAAGTAACTCGTAATGCACAAGCCGGTCACTCAGCCACTGCATCAATCAAGTACTTACGTAGGTAATTACACTCTTTGCCATAAGCATAACACACACATAAATAAATATAAATATTCCCGGACATTACACAGCCACCCATGACACAGCGCCATCAGGTTCGAGCTAAGCAACGAAGCTTTTGTTACGGATACTAGTTGGTTGATATACTTACTACATAAATACTTTTTTTTAAATAAATACATATTATACATAGATACTTCCATGACTCGGATACAAATGTTTATGCTCATCACACAAACATTTTTCTCTACCGGGATTCGAACCCGGAACCCATAGCACAGAAGGCAGTGTCAACTACCGCTGGACTAATTGGGTCGTCCACAAATAATTCATTGTTAGATTAATAATAATTGACTGTTGTTTCTAGGATCTCAGAAGAGTAAAGAAGCATATCTAGTTAATCTTAGATCAATTTTCATCAAACATAGCTAAGAACATTCCCGACTAACTCACCTTTCATACAAAGAAAACAAAATCAAAATCGGATGACCCGTTCGGGAGCTACGATGCCACAGAGACATGCACACAGACACGTCAAACTTAAAATTTATAACACCCTGGTCGTTGTTGCGTCGGGGTTAACAATAAACTTAGTCAGTAGGTATACCTATAGATTCTAGCGTGGTGATAATAGCGCTTAGGTTGCCCCGCGAATGATAATTACTAAGTACTTACTTAGTTAATTATATGGTGTCCGCGACCACCTGTTGTTGGCTGTTTGTGGTTTCCTGTAGGCGTTCGACTGGGTAGTGCTTATTTTCACCGTTTTTATCGCGTTTTTTAAATCTTTTATGCTATTATTATTACAAGCTTTTATTTTTCTCCGTTTTGATCAAATCTTTCAAACAGAATTTAGAACCTAGAACCATTTCCTTTTGCCGTATGGAGTTGAAATTTGACATGTTGTTTTCGTATGACAATGCATTGTAATCACGGAACAGAAAAATTGTAATGGTAAGTATTACCTGATTTTACCTTTAGAGTTGGGTGGTACCTACAGACGTAGAAACTGCACATTGCTCAGTAGCATAGCATAAATACGAAATTTTGTATTTTAAGATACCTACATAGGTAGGTACGTAATATTTAGACATTGAAATAAATGGTGAAAAGGATTAGAAACGATGCGATTCAAATAATAGATTTAATTACCTACTAGGTAATTGAAATAAAGCTACTTTTTACGGATTTTATCGCGGTATATTGATTTTATTTTAACCCAGCGTATCAAATCCCAACATTTTCGTAAAAAATAGTTTTATTTATACGTCTAATAATCGCGTAAATTAAGAATAAGATTTCCATCTGTATCGTCAGCCGGCGCGTTTTGAAAATTTGAACATTACAAATAGGTACCTACAAAGAATTTCAATATCTAAAGCTTTTTTTTTGTTTTGTGGCACTATTTATAGATATCTTTGTGCCTATTTCAAGTAATAAAAGGTAGGAAATGCACAAATATGATAATGGTTGATGATTTGGTGAATCAATGGATGAAGGATGATAAATGTTTTTTTTTTACAACTAGTTACTTAGTTTCAGTAGGTAAAGATGTGGTTCTTTACTGAAACCTAACGCGGACCTTTTGGGAAAAGTTGAAAGTCACGTTACACTGTTTTGTTTCATTTGCTAACACTTATACACGTTTACGAACACTTGAATAATAATAATCTACCATTATTATACTTACATTAAAATTCATCGAAACACAAATTTTAGAAAATAAAACAAAACTGCTAAACATGACGACAGATAATGAACAACGACTTACGTATCTCGAACCCGCAATGCGCGGCGCAGGAACCAATGAGTGCATGTAACAGTACCTATAGAAACTTATTATTTGAATGGGTTAGTAAAAAAAAAAACATTTTTGTTGGCAACACAACGGCAAGTCCCGCCAACCAGTTGACAAATGACAGCAGAGCAGAATAAAAGATAGGTATTGGACTGTTTTGTCTTTACCTATTAAAATAGATAGATACATAGAGATAGTTACTGGGTAGGCTGATGATAAATCTTATAGGTAAATTATAGGTAGGTATATTGTAAGTACAATAACAAATAGGTAGGTACTATACCTAGGTATATATCTTAAATAGGTAAAATCATCGGATTGGTCAGCGAGGCGTACGAATCACGATAATAATGCAATTACAAGATTCATCTCGCTGTTGGTAGGTACACTCTAAAAACCTATTTGGTTTACATCCACACATGGATAACTTCCGTTGTTATTATGTGCGTAAACTAACAAGACTTGAATTGTCAATACTTGCTTGAGCGTGCGCATAATACGAACTATACGTAGGTATATACGCACACAATGAATATATACTCCAGTTGCCTGTACCATCCGCTAGGGTCGCTAGTTGCATGTACACCAATTAGGTTGTTAAAGTGTACCAACTCCATAACATTTGTATTGCTGGACTCCTTACTTCATATTATAAATGCGAAATAAAGTGTGTCTGTCTGTTACCTCTTCACGCTATACCTGACTATGGACTTTGTCTGAAAATAAACGTTTATTATTATTATTAATCCTACGAAGTCGCAGGCAAAAAAGCTAGGTAACTAGATCATAAAGATAATTCTAAAGTTATCTTTTTGCTTTGTAAAAATAAATCGACTGTTCAAATTACTTCATCATCATCATTTTAGCTATAGGACGTCCACTGCAGGACATAAACCAGGGATTTCCAAATTAGTATTTTAATTAGATATCTACTTATTCAACTTCAAAAAGGTCATACTTTTTTAATATACTTAATGAATGATATTTATTAATGTAGCTGTGGTGTGACTAGTGGACTGACATGTCAAAGTTCTTGAGTTCAAATCCGGGCACGCATCACTGACTTTTCGGAAGTTATGTGCGTATTTATCACATGCTCAAACGGTGAAGGAAAACATTGTGAGGAAACTCGCATGCTTGAGAGATTTTCTCGTTAGCATGTGAAGTCTATCAACCCGCAGTAGGCTAGCGTGGTGGACTAAAACAGTCTAATCCCTTTCAAATGAAAGGAGACCCGTGCCCAGCAGTGGGACAATAATGGGTTGATGATGATTTATTTGTGTAAGTCATATACTTAGGTATACTTATAAGATTTTTTGGTAGATGAATCGGAGTCGCGAGTTCAATTCCCACTCGGAGAAAATATTTGTGTCGCCCATAAAGAGTGCACGTGAAATTTGTTTATACACAGTAACTACCTACAGGAGAATGGGTAGTTATGGTACGTAGTAACAATTTAGATCAGCGTCTGAAACTGGCTTTTGAAGAAAGCAGCTTTGAGCAGAAATACAAATATTGTTGGAGTGAAAAAAAAGAGAAATTGTGTTGCCTTTTTACTTAAGAATACTTATTGCAGAACTTGGCATACTTACATTTAGACCTTAGTTCTTTTGCCAGTGATCTCGGGGTGTTCTTTAAGTTTTTATGGGAGGTTTAGACGTAAAACTTGATACCTAGACAAATATAACTTTTGAATCGTCAAAGCTGCTGCAGCTACAGCATTAAAAAAAGTAGGTCGTATGGAGAAGAGCTGGCAAGAAACTCTAGAGATAGGTAGGTATAGTTTATATTTTTTGACTTCTTGATAATTCGAAACCACTGAGTTTTCGAAGTTACGTACGTATTTATCACATGCTCAGACGTTGAAGGAGAACTTTGTGAGGAAACCTGTACCTATATCTAAGAGATTTCTTGATGGCGTGTGAAGTCTGCCTGCCCTAGGCTAGCGTGGTGGATTATGGCCTAATCACTCTCAAATGAGAGGAGACCCGTGCCCAGCAGTGGGACGGTAAATGGGTGGTTGATGATGATGACATCACTCTTAGAAGTCAGATGTGGTAGAACAAACTGTAGACCATACGTCGTCGGGACTCGGAACCCGCAACCACGCGGTAGCTGATCGCTGAAAACCTCCATCAATTCTACCTTTGTCACTTTGATTATGGATACAAAAAAATCAGACAAAAATGCAGTATAAAAATCGTTTATTTAATCTTAAATCTAATTTATATTAACTTAATTGCGACTATGTACTTTGTTGCTAATAATAATAAGGACCAATTAAAAAAAATAGGACCATCGTTATATGTAAATTATTACCAGCTAGTCTGTAAATCAATTTCTTATTAATTTTAAAAGTCAATGTTATTTCTTGTCCAGTAAGAACGGTCACTTTTTAAATTGGACGTTTTTTTATTTATCCTTCAAATCAGGTTTGGTCATTGTATATATGTATAATTAAATATACTATACGATTTATTTATTAAAACTGGTAATTAAATTAGGCCGAAATTATGGATACGCCTAATTTCGGCCACAAAGCCTGGTATGGCCAATAGAATATGCTAGTGATTCAAATGATTTATATTTTTAAAAATTTACTGCTCCAGATTTTCTAAAAAAAAATAAGAAATGAGTGGGAAAATTCAAGGCAATTTAAACTGATATGACGTCTAAGTCTATAATTCAATGTCGACCAGTACGAGGTATGTGGTTAAAGTACTTATAAGTCGTTTTGTTTTAAGGTAAATAGTCGAAAAAATAACACACTTATACTGTGTAACAATACTACTAATACTGTGACGTCACATACATGACAGCTAAAATGGCGGGCTGACCTCTTGGCGCTGAATATTTTTTAACTGACGTATGATTATTTGATTTTGATTTGAGATATATTTATTTATATTTATTCTATGTATAGAGTATGTATTCATTATTCTTTTAGATGTTTTTAGAAAAAATATGAAATATCAATGCGAATATTGCATGCTTTTCTCAATTTAAGAATTACAGCGCATCAAAAGCGTACCATCAGTGGAGTTAGAGCATAGAATTTTTAATACTAATACTAACACAACACACCATCTCGCCTGTATCCTCGTTTAGGTAGGCAGAGAAGTACCTACCGATGTAGGTACTTCCACATTTAGCCCCAAGTTCCAAGTTTTCAAGTCCTATGTAGGTAGCCTCCTAATCCCATTTACGGGACACAATTACAAAAAGCCGATAACTAGTGTTATCGGCTTTTTGAGGCTAGTGTTATCGGCTAAGAGGACAGTTAATACAGAACAATAACAGTTTTACTAAAGTTTAGTTGTTTTTTTTTTGACTAACGACAGTGATTGATTGAAAGATTTGTTCAAAAGCTGATCTTGGCGTACTTTTCTATTACATCCTGATTTAAAAAATAGTCTCATTTGATGTTTTCTTACACTGACGCGAATATTAGACAATGAACGGAGTCTGCCCATGGAAGCTGTAAAGGACCCGAAATATCGACATTAAATAATCGTTTTATTTGAATAATTTTATTCTATCTTGATTTTGTACAAAAACGTATATAATTTTTACTCTTGTCAACTCCCTACCTATCTATCTAACTTACGAGTACCTCTCTCCACTCTCAAACCACGTCCGAATTGATTCTTAAGATTAAAGTAGAGTCTGAAGCCCATACAAAGGTATTAATGGAATAAAAATGTAGATCTAGAAATATATGTCAAATTCTGCTAAAATTTATATTTGTTAGGTAGAATCTTTTGTCTACAGTATACTCTGAAAAATATAGCAACACTGATTTTTTACAATTTCTCGAATATCTAACATCTTAAGACATCTTTATCACACGGTTAAATGGTGTAGAAAAAGCAAAGTAGGTGAAGAAACCTGCATGCCTGAGAGATTTTCTCAAAGCCGTGTGTGCCTGCCAATCCGCTGAAGGTTTAGTGTGTGGAGTATAGCCTGATCCCCGAGCCCAGCAGTGGGACAATAACCGGTTGACGATGATATTAATATTATATAATCTTGACGTTTCAAATCCTTTAAAGCATCTGAGTTCTGCATGTGACCATATCAGAATAAAATACAAAAATACATTGAAAAGTAGTTTTATTAAATGTGACAATGTTATAATATTATGTTTGATTTAACATTTATTCCATTATTACGTTTGTATGGGCTCCAGACTCTTCTAAAAACTCAGGTTTATAGTCAATCAATGTCATATCAATTTCTTAATTTAAAGCGTACTAAAAATATTATAAATATAAATATACAGATTTTTATATACATACATATACAGTTCTTATTCAAAATATTATATTATAAAAAAATATTTAGATAATTAAATGGGGAACACACTGAGTTAGATCATTTTGAAAAAATTAAAAACTTTCGTTATTTATAAAAACAAACACTTCCCATGCTTTCGGCCCGCCTGGTGGTAAGCGGTTACCATAGCTTATATATGGACGTCTGCAACACCAGAGATGTCGCTAACGCGTTGCTGACCCTGTAAAAACCATTCTACAATTTTTTGAAGAACCCTTCTAAAATCCTTTGAAAAAACCCCGGCAGTTATTCCATAGTCTGATTGTGCGTGGTATAAAGTTTCTTCGAATTTCCATGTATGATTAAAATAAAAATATATTTTTTACTAATTTTATTCCCACAAATCCCCACAGAGTGTGTTTCTCATTAAATTCATACTACATAATGGTAATTAGTTAATTATACCATATAAAGGCTTCCAGGATACTAGAATCATGTCATTAATAGAGGAACTACATATATAGTTTCTCTATATACAGTCATATAAAACCACGTTTAATCTGATCTTGACGTGGTTATAGTTTGAAGTCTTAAATGAAATCATTCATTCATTTCATTCACTCATTCACTCGTTCACACAATGACGTGCATATTGTCATGTATTGTTTCACAGATACAATCTGTTGTTTTCATAGATTTATGTAGTTTGTATTTGGATATTATGTATTTAGGTGTTACATAAATGCTTCTACTTGTATTTTGTTATGTAAAACATCGATAAGGCCTGTTTTTTGTTACTTTAATTTATATAGTACTTATTATTTAGTAATTTATTTATCATATTGACAGGTGGGTACAAAATATGTAAAGAAAGCTTGACGCTTTATATGGCTTGTTAGAAGCGGGGCGGGTAACGCTTCGCTTAACACAATATAAACATGACTGAATATCATAACATTTTCAAGTCTTGTGCTCAAAATTTAATTTAATTTATTTATCTTAACTTCATTTGTATATCACTTAATTAACATTTGAATTGTCAGTATTTGGGTCATTTTAAACAGAATCAGTATATTATCTATGTCAAAACAACGTGTTGAGCGATCATTAAAAAACAAACACGGGGACTAGTCTAGTATATAAGGCAGTCCAGGTATTGCCGGACAGAGCAAGACTATAGGCTACCTAATTGGTTCAACGCGTTCCCGCCCCTTGAACTACCAGGATTGCATAATTATAATGAATGTCTCCACGAGCGAAATTGTTTCTTGGTACTTTAGTCATCTAACGATGGGTGAATCTTTGTAGTTGATACAGCCCCAAATCGTAGCTGATTACTGCAGCGTCTTTGTAGCAAATGGTCTTTGCTGCGTAGCAAATGGTTGATGCTGCGTAGCAAATGGTTGATGTTGCGTAGTAGATGGGTACCGTTTCGTAGTCGAGTTATACTACGCCGGAAAAGAAATTCTTGCATCTTCGTAGCAAATGGTTGAGTTTTCGTCGCAGTTGAGCTTTGCTTGGAAAATCTTCGTAACACTTGGTTTCTGATTCGTAGCAGGTGGTTGCTAAGTCGAAGCAGCTAGGGTGACATTATAGTAGAATTTCGTTTAGAACTTTCCTTGCTTTTTGGCTTCGGTAACAAACTTTCTGACGTGTACTATGTAATCTAACAATACCGTTGCAAACGCCGCGTCTAGCACGAACTGGGGGATTTTACCTGGAACATATATGTTACGTATATTAATAATGATCATTGAGTATTTAAAACAAACCTGCATCGACCTCGCATACTTGTATCAGAATACTTTAATAACTGAGCGGGGTACCCAAACGAAACGGCATACAATTGTGTCACATATGCATGACACGTAGGGTGATGTGTGTTTCTATCTTGCCACACAAAATTTACAGCCTTAATCGTAAATAAGTAACATATAATTTTGTCACGTATCTATGACATTAAATATTTAGATCACAGGACATGACGCATGCGAAGGTTGTGTGTGTTTCTCTCTTGCCACACGACTTGTATAGTTAGGGGAGGGAAACTTACGACATATTCATATACCTAAAAGTTTGTCACATATACATGACACTTACCTTTAAGATCACAGCACATAAGCCACTGGAAGGTAGTGTATGTCTCTATCTTGCCGCCCTGCGTCTGTACACTGCGCGGCGTGAGTAACCAACATCCTACTTTATTTTGACCTCTGGAAATGCAGAAAAAAGTATTGTTAGAATTGATTTTATAATAAGATCGGTCGGTAGATCATTGAGTGCAACAGTATTAAAGATGGGTTCGAATTCCAGTAAGGGTATGTTGATGATAATTATTGTGTAATGAGCTCGTATATTTATTTGTACGTACTTTATTTTCTGTAGGTATAATAATTATGTAGTAGGAATGTATTTGTACATTTTTTTACTTAGTTTTTATTTTTACATGAATAAATAGTAAGTTACCTACTTTTTATCAGAAATACAGTAATATACGGAAAGTATTTTTCGAGCTAAGCAAAGAGTTTTGTTACGGATACTAGATAGTTGATACAATAAATTATTATTTTAAAATACCTACTAATACACAAATATACCTACTAATGTATAGGGGTTTAAACCCGTTACCTATGCCACCGAATCAGGCATAATAAAACATCAAACATTCCTCTATTATTTTTAACAGTATTTAAGAAAAACTATAGCAAATTTATGGCGTCTCGGCAAACGTAGCGTAGGACGTCCGCCGGCCAGGTGGAGCGACGACTTGCGCAAGGCAGCTGGCAGCGACTGGAGGAAAAGAGCCGAAGGTCGAGCCCTGTGCAATTCACTAGGAGAGGCGTACGTCTAGCAGTGGACGAGTATAGGCTGGTGATGATGATGATTGTCCGATGGTAAACACGAAGATATACACGCAATTTAATTAAATACTATTTCCGAACTCTTCTAATATATCTTCTGATGATGATGGCAAAATTAACTAACCCGGACCCATAAAAAATAGTATGATAGATCAAAAGTAACCTGACGAGGTCCCTGTGCGGGGGGTACCCGGGCACGGCGACGCTGACGCCGCTGCTGATGTAGGCGTGGGGGTCCGCCGTCACCGCGCGGCCGTCGCGCGACAGCCCCGCGTTACACCGCAGTATCACGAAGTCGCGGGGCGCTATGATCCCCCGCCCCCCGCCCGCTGTCACTTGGTACGACAGGTCGATGCCTGGACCTACTTCCTGGAAGAAAAATTTTTTTTTTGGAAAGTTCATGCATGTCACATGAAATTGCATTACTCCTATATTGATACTGTATACATACATTGTAAAGGAATTGATTTCCAATTTAATAATTTGTATTTTATTTAAAACTATGGAGTTTCTTGCCGGTTCTTCTCCATAAGACCTAGCTTTTAGAACCTTGCAACTAAATTCAACTAAATTCGACAGTTCAAAAGGAAAAAGCTTTTAATTTCCTTTCTTCTGTATGAGCTACATCGCACTTTTTGAAAATAAATACTGTAAGATTTGCCTACGTATATTCATGAGCTCGAAGCGGACAGACAAAATATTCTTATCAAGAATTTTGGCACGACCCGTATCCTTCGGCGCCTGCGCAACCGTGTTACGATAAATATAAATATACGTCAATATATGGATACAGAACATTATTTTGTCTCTCACCACCCGTGTCTGGCACGCTTAGTGTATCCATATCCAAACTAATATTATTAATGCGAAAGTGTGTCTGTCTGTTACCTTCACGCTTTAACTAACCGCTGAACCGATTAAGATGAAATTTGTTATTGAGATAATTTGAGTCCCGGGATAGGCTGGTTTGTGACCCGGAAATAATCCCCCTATTTTATCTCTTAAAAAAGGCTACAAGGGGGGTGAAAGTTTGTATGCGGAATCGATAATTCTTTAAAAGAGGAGTATAAGAAAAAAAATAAGCAGATTAAAAAGTACGCAGAGCATTCTAGACTTTTTCTTCAGGGGAGACTTGGCCCCTCCTGGGGCACTGGATCATTCTGGGGTGGGCCCACTCGGCTCCCCACCCCTCTAGGTACGCTCATGACGTAGAGGAAGTCGCGAGAAAAAGCTAGGGTAGATTTATACTGAATTTGACTTGTGAAATTGGCCTTCCAGTCGGTATTCCTTTTACTGAAATATAGTTTAAAATCTACATACCTTTATAAGTTCACTTTTCAAAATGGTGGGATTCCAATCTGGTAGTTTTGTGATGTTGTTTTTGAACTCTTCAAATAGAAATTGTGGTGGGCATTCCACTACACCCTGAAACATAAAGTTTAAATAATGAGTATATGATAAGAATAGCGTCACATCGGGTTTCATTTCGACCCGATTAGTGCAGTGGTTTTAAAGGCTGCCTTTTCGTGGTCCTTTCTACACCACCTTAGCTATCTAGTCCTGCGAGGTAGCCGGTGTTCTAAAAATAGCCCTGTATAGAGAAGGAATGAAGAATGCTATATTTTTTTATAATTTTGCCAGTTTTCGACCAGTGGGCGAGTTACTAGTTTATTTCAAATCCTCGAAGAGCCATGGTCACAGGCAAACCCAGTGTTTAGAAAGTAGTTTTATTTGAATATCTAGTATTTGTGTAAGTATAAGATATAAATATTTTTATGAAACACAATCATCCAATAATAACTTTATATCATACAGACAAAATCATAATACGTATAATATGCAACCAGTCAAGGTAAACCGGAAATAAACAAAATGTCTATATTGATAAGTTTTAATCCCTTTATATGTATAATACGATATTACATCAGCCAGGCTTAATGAATTAATCACTGGTTTTGCATCTATCATTACTTTCTTGAAAAGTTCTACAAAACTATTATTTTTTTTTAATCTGGATTTTCGTCAATTGGCTTAGATTGGCGAAAATTCAGATTAATACAAATAAGTTATCTAAATTAATAATTGTACGCAGACGAAGTCGCGCGTCAAAGAACTAGGTTTTACCCGCGACTTCGTCTCAGTACAATGTCTCAGTCTTAGAAGATACTAATGCTTATGCTGAGAGAAATAGAGAGAGAGAGAGAGAGAGAGAGAGGGAAATAGTAGGTACTTACAGTAAACCTATACACCTTCCCGAACTGTTCTGTTTTCCTGGACTCCACGATGTCTCCCTTCTGTGACCCTTTCTTCTCCACAGTCCAGTTGGGCAGATTGATGATGCGCCAGGCATCGTGCATACTCTCCTGTGCCTGGGATTTGTACTCGTCGATCTGTGGGCAAGAATACACAGGTGAATAAAAATTTCAAAGGAGTCGAAGGAGGCTGGTTTTCTTCCAAGGAGTTTCTGGAAAGACCTCTCCCAAAAAGTTTGAATTAATGAGGAGATATCATACTTAGTGCAGTCGTCATACCGGTTGCTACCAACCGAACCCAGAATAATGCTCATAAAGTACCTACAGCTGTGATAGCCTACTGATGTGGCCTGTACACTGTGGGTCCTGACTCCGATCCTAAGACACAACTGACTTTTCGAAGTCAAAGGTGAAAGAAAACGGTCGGAAACCATAAACGTAAGGACAGCTGCATGCCTGAAAGATCAATGCCATTTGAAGTCTGCCAACCCGCAAAAGACTAGCTTGGTCAGCCATAGTCTAATCTCTCTCAAATGAGAGGAAACTCGTGCCTAGCACGAGTGACTGGCTTGTCAAAGTTACATGCGCCATTATCACGTGTTAAAACGGTAAAGGAAAAAAATGTGACGACACATTCATGCCTGAGAGATTTTCTCAATAGCTTGTGACTTCTAGCACACAGCACGAGTCGAGTACGGCGAAATCTGATTTGAAAATCTAACCCAAACTTACAGTCAACCATTCAGCATGAAATTCCTCATGATGCGTGTTGAACAACAACTTCATCCAGTTAGCTACAGAGAAGCCTATCTTGCCAAGCTTGCTCTCATATTCTTCCTGGTCTTTCGCCTTCTCCAATTCCTCAACGTGTTTCTCCAACTCCGGATCATTTAACGCCGGGAGCGCGGGTGAAGGTGATGCCGCCATATTGGATTTTTGGCGCGTTTTTTTAAGTCACTTGTAACTGGTTATATATTTTTTTATGTGTTGGGTATTATAGGCACTGGATTAATAGTTTGAGCTATTTATTAGATACACAACCACTTTAGTAAATAAAAAGAATGTCAATTTAATTTATTGAGAATTTTGATATCTCAATAAAAAACCGACTTCAAAAACATAATAGCAAAAAACAACTTTACCTTTTTGAAGTCGGTTAAAAATTAATTTTATTGTACGGAAACATTAGTACAATAAAATTCGATAGAATAAAATAAGTAGTCCCTAAGTGTTCGAAGTACAACTTAAAAATTGATTTGTATTTATTGACGGGCAGGTGTTTTTATTTTGTCTTTGCTAATTTATAGCAATACTTTTGAACTGGAGACCGAGAATGTATATCATACAAATATTTGCTCCGTGCGGGGATCGAACCCGCAACCCATGGCGTACAAGCTAATCGCTCAGCCACTGCGCCAATCGATTAGTCAAATGTATTTTCCCATAGTAAACACGAAAATGAACACGCAAATTAATTAAATATGATTTAAGAACTTGTTCTAATATACACACAAATATTATAATAAAAAAATCTGACAATAATCAAATCATTGACCTATATATAATTAATTACTCTTTTATTATTTCATAAACATGTTCAGTTCGATAAGCCTTGAATAGCTTAAAATTAAATACTGATAATTAATTATAATATTATCTGTTTTGATTAAAATTTAATTTAATTTTACACCTGATAATGCGCTTGCAACAAATGTTGCAATATTAATTTGAATAGAGAAGCAAATTATTTGTAGCCTTGTTATATTAAAGATTAAGATTTTAATAAAGGACACAAAATACACACTTATTTTATCGGTTAAGAGATTTTATCGCGTAATATTGATATTATATTAATCCCCGTCTGTCCTTGACCTTGGATCATTGTTAAGAAATTATATGTATAAACTGTAATAAACTCCGTAAAAAAGTAAATTTATTACAATCCATATTTATAGACTAGACGACCCAGCAGTGTCTAGCGGTAGTTAACACTGCCTTCTGTGCTATGGGTCCCGGGTTCGAATGTCTGTGTGATAAGCATAAACATTTGTTTACGATGCATGGATGTATATATGTATAATATGTATGTAATTACAAAATAAAAGTGTCTATGTAGTATATCAACCAACTAGTATCCGTAACACAAGCCTCGTTGCTTAGTTCGGAACTAGATGGCTAGAGTTCCGAGGTAAACAACGAGGCTTGGGTTACCGATACTAGATAGTTAAAACATTACATAGATATCTTTTCTTTTGTAAATAAATACATGTTATACACGGCAAGGCACGAACGGACTTTTCGGAAGTTATGTGCGTATTTATCACAAGCTCAAACAGTGAATGAAAATATCGTGAGGAAACCTGCATGCTTGAGAGATTTGTCGATGGGATGTGAAGTCTGCCAACCCGCAGTAGGCTAGCGTGGTGGACTATAGCGTAATCCCTCTAAAAAATGAGAGGAGATCCGTGCCCAGCAGTGGGACATTAATGGGTTGATGATGATGATGATGATACATAGAATTATCCAAGACTCGAGTCAAAAGTCCATGCTCATGATTAGAGCATTTGACCCTACCGGGATTTGAACACCAGGCCTTTACTACAAAAAGCAGCCTTTAATACCGTTGTACTAATTGGGTCGGTAATGATAAACTGTTTTATCGCAAGACATGTGTGCGTTTTGTTATCTCGTAGGTATTGCACAGACGTGTAAACATGTTTAAATAACTAATTTAGATATTAAAATATATTTTTCTACATTTTTATATTATACTAGCTAATTCCTGCGACTTCGTCCGCGTGCAATTTAACTAAAAAAAAAAGTTTCATATTAACTTTGCACCCCCGTGTTACCCCCTTAGGGGGTGAATTTTCATAACAGACAGACAGACACACTTTTGCATCTAAATATATATAAATATCTCAAAGGTGACCATTGGACGGATCGGGCTGAAATTTGGTGTCACGGTGTTTGTCGCTGAACTCCTCCGTAACGGCTAGACGGATTATTATGAAATTCTGTATGTATATTTGGTAGGTATGAGAATCGGTCGTAGGTTATTTTTTACACCCCTAGATGTTAAGGATGTCCCTCACCAGACTTTTTCAAAAGTTTTTTTTTGACAAAACATTTGTTTGGATTTTTTTTAAGTATAACCCTAAATTTTCACTCTTTTACCAACAACCCCAATAATGTGGCAAAACAACGTTTGCTGGGTCAGCTAGTATCAATACATATATAAAACAAGTATTATTGCACGCTTAGTATGAATACAAATTGCGGTTGCGGTATCTATTTCATATATACCTAGGTCTTTGGTACAAGGAAAGCTATATATAATCTGTGGTTCCAATAAGTTCAATGACTATGTGCATAACTTTGTTGTTTATCAACCGAGTTTGACGATTATTTTTTGTTTGTTTAATAATACATACATACATTCATTAACTTACGCCTTTCCCATGGGGGTTCGGCAGAAAATAAAAAATTCCATGCCCTACGATCCCTGCATACGACTTTTGCCTCGTCCACATTCAAACATCTTGTTATTACGAGTACTTTGAGTTTATTTGAGACATTATCTTGACCTGCCTCGTTGGTTTGACAAGTTTGGCAAAAGGTCTGACGGGTCCCCAGTTCGAGCAGTGTTATTGGTTTTATTTTCTAAATTCTCAATAGAAGCTCAGAGTTCGGGTTGGTTCGCTGTGAACTTCATTCTGAAGAAACACTTAATAACACTTTGGTCGACCTGGGAAACAAACATATGACCTCTTGTTGTCAACGAGGCTGTCATCATAGTTATTTTTAACGTACGCTAAACGCGCGACATTTATTTCGTTTACAGGTCTGTGGCGCTAGCACAAGAAATGAGGCCAAGCGATAATGAAATAAACGGAATACATACATATACATATGCCTAACTAAGAATAATATATCTAAATAATTCAAATTCAATTCAAATAATTCAAATTCAAATTCAAATTCGGAAAATTGTCTTGTGGAAGATAAAAATAATTCACACGAGACTGCATCAATGCACGGCTTAGATATTTGGAAAAGTTCACAGGCATGAAGGACTAATAACGATATTTAGTTTTTTTTTTGTATGTTCATCCAACGAATTTGTTAAAACCTCTTTTATCAGGAGGGCAAGGAGGTTTTAAGTTAAAATAAAAACAAGCTTTTATATAATAATAATAATAATATGCATATAATGCATAGGTACCTACAAAGAAAAGAAGGCAATGTATGTATGTCTCAAATTTTGATGGTCAGAAGTAAATCAAAACATATACATATATGTATGTATAGGGTATTTTCCATTGATCTAGAAATATTAATTTTGGCAAGAAACAAGGTCCTATAAATAAGCACAAGTAAACGGAACAATGCGAATATAATAATTTGCGATTATAAACTTCTTGAAACTGAAAAACATATGGGACACGATTTTAATTAAATTTTGGTTTCGTTTGAATTTATGTAAGATATTTCTTTTATAGAATAGGGAGGACAATTTTATTGACCTGTTTATTAACGTTATAAGTAAATGTCAAGGTTGTCAAAAATATTAGTTTTTTATTCATAAAGTAGGCATAATAACTAGTCTGTCTAGTTATAAAACCGAGACGGTTTTTTAACGTATATGAGTAAGTTAATAGCTTTTGCCTTCAGCCTTGCATGAGGTAAAAAATATAGATTCAAATTTAAAAAAAAAGACTTGTCCGTCAACGCCGGTTGAGAACCGCGTACGAGATCAATGACCGGATTGAATTACAAAAAAGCATATAGGATAACATGATATGTATTTTTAACTTGCATTTATGAGTGGGTCGTGTATTTTGTTTTCGACAAAGGGATCGGTCCTATATTTTTGGGTTGAATATCCAAACTTATATTATAAATGCATAAATAAGTATGTATGACTGTCTGCTACATCGTCACGGTTTAAATGAAATTTTTAATAGAGCTAGTTAGAGTCCGGGGAACGATTTATGGTAGTTCTGATCCTAGAAATATGGGGCTGAAAAGGGGAATGAGAGTTTTTACGTAGATTGGATAAAAATAAGCTACTTAAATTACTTATTCTAAGCCAAATAACGGTCAATGAATCGGTCAGTAGCATTAGTAGGGATTCGGGTGGTGAGCAAGTTATTTATCGTAAGCCAAATAAAGGCCTATTTAAATAGAACGAAGTTATCAATACTTTTGTACACTACGTGTGTTCATAATTTTATTGTTTATAAGTAGATTCTGGCGATTTTCTTTTTAATTTGATGGTGTATTTAAGATTAGTTATTTCGAAGAGTGTATATTGCGTTCGCCAGTTTGTTTCATAGACATACATTTTTGAACGAAAGAAAGCTTTTTATCTGAACACGCACAAGACTTGAGTTTTCACACTCGAACGAGGCCTGAATGGGCTCCTATCTCAGGATCATGCGATTTTTTAAAGGATGCAACTAATTTTAGACACTTAAAAATAAATATGTATTTTATTTAAATATGTGATTTTGGTCACAGGTGGTGGGGCTGATCTTAAAAAAATCCGCAAATTAACTAAAATCACAATTAATTCCATCGTCCCATGAAGATTATCAACACAGTAATCCTGACAGAGGACTGCAAGAAGCTACTTAAATATTATGCTATTGGTCTAATCAAACTGAAATGAAACATTTGAAAGTTTCAATAGTAAAATCTGGGCAGTAAAAAGCTTTAAATAGGTACAGTAATAGTAGGACTTTCAAATTCGATAACTGTAATTAGATTCAAGCAACAACTTCATACAAAATAACATAAACCAATACTACAATAAAATACAATACTACAATCTAAACTTAAAAGACTTTTGTTAAAACGCACTACAACATATTATGAACAGAAACAAATTAATTCTAAAAACCCCGTCACGTCCGGCCAAAAAAATAACACAGCACTATTATTTTAGCATGATTAAAACTGTATAAATTTTTTTTAAATAACACTTTTGACATGTGTACCGATAACCGAAATCTCAACCAATTAACGCATTATTATTACAAACAGATTTTATTTACACGTGATATTTCATACGTTCGCTGTTGTGTATAGGCCGTGTCGATCGCGCGGTAGAAACGCGACTGCGTAGTGGCGCGTGCTGGTTCGAATTATAAACTAATCGTCGTACACTGTCGTGCAAAATGAGTAGGAAGGCAAACGAGTTTGACACTGGTGCACGATAACGAGTTGCGATTTACGCAGTTTTATGTCAATTTATTTGCAATAAGGATTTTTCTTGATACACCAAAATGTAACTGCATTTGTCTAATGATGCTCTTAAACTGTGTGAGAGGCGTTCAAATCTCTCGCAGCTTACATTTGAGATAAGTAAAATAGACACAACCGAATTGAGAACCTCCTCCTTTTTGAAGACGGTTAAAAATGTAATAAACTAGCCATAATATATGGGACTTAGGACTAGATACTAGATAGAAATCTTGTTTATAGGACCACAAACCATACCAATTGTAGATAGATTTGCAAGTGTAAGAGAGATAGATTACTGATTTTGTCACCTAGAAGAAAGACTTAATTATCTGACAGTACTCTTAAAACTGACGTGAAGGGCAGGCCTTTTTGGGGGCTGTATTTTATGTCGACGTTTAAAAAGATCTATGATATTATGATATTTATAGATTGATGGCCGAAGACGCAGTGAGAGTCGATCTCTAACGAGACGGTCGAACGATCCGGTAAGTATCGTTGGATGTCATATAACTGGACCTTGTGAAAACCTTCGTTCAGTCATTGAACAAAGCGTCATCTGTCAATGAAGTAGGTATCTTAACGTCAGTGATGGATAGACCCTATAATTTTAATTAATTATTATGTACGGAATACTGTCAGTTTTTTTGTGTTGAAGAATTAAGCCGCAGTAATTGATATATGAGCCGAATTATCATCTAATAAATAATCAGTTTAAATTAGTTGCCAACTGCTTAAGTCAAACAAAGCGGATTAAACCGATAACGTGCCTACACGATAATTAAATAAAATGCGTTTGTATGCATATCACTGTGGTATCAGATTAATGCACAAAACGTGACAAGTAATTACAGACGTTGCTGTGTGAGTGGCACGCACTGTGGCTTAACGCAAGCGTTACAACGCATTCTCTCACCCACAGCTGGACACATGGCTCCTGTCAGGAGAAAGCCCAGGAGGTTTTTATTAGTCTCTTCTAATCGCCCATTGCACTGGGTTCACGAAGTAGACATTGAGGAAAATATGGCACTCAACCTTTGAGGAGGGCTGGGTAAGGAGTCAGTTAAGTATTACGTAAGCGCCATAGGGTGTTGAGAAGACTTTGCTTAGCATATTTATTAGATTATGATATGGTTAGAACTTTGCATACATTACTGTAAGCAAAATTACTGGGCTACCGCGTCGGAATCCCGGCACATGCAACAGCAATTCCGTGATCCCGCAAGGACGTGGGAGTGTTGGTAGTGATCCACTATCACTACCACCTTTTATTTGTCAAGGGACTACGGATTCATAGTCATCATCATCAGCCTATATTCGTCCACTACCGGACGTAGATCTAACCGTCTCGCATTACCGAGCGTGAATCACTTTTGTGTAACACTTCGCGCTTCATTGTCTCGTCGATTTTCTAGATGGCAGCTATTGTTGGTCCTGGCTTACAGAAGTTGCAATAGTAGGGACTTAATTAAAATGAGGCGGGCTTGTCCCAAAAAAGAAAAAAAAATTGTGGGCTCAAGCGGGGCGGTATGTATAAGGTGCATTTCTACATCAGAACAAAAAATAAGGTGCTTTAGTCTAGTAAAAGTTGGGTTTGCCGGTTTCGTCCTAATATTTTCCTTGACTGCTTCAGCGAGTGCCTTATACCTACGCAAATGATTCCGTAACGACAGTTATGCCAACACAGGATTAGGCAACGTATGTAGGTCAGTTAGACGATGACAATGATGAAGACCTTGAATAGAAAGAGAGGATGCTATTTCTGAAAACAATTTCGCAAATTACACAAACTTGTGTAAAATAATGCGCGCAACGCGTAAATGTGTTTCGGCAGACATAATGGACTCTTCCTAAACTCCTCGAATATGGGAGAATCCTATTACTAGTTTCCTTCCATATCCTGTTAAGAATCTTCATGAGAAGATGGATGCGTAACATGACGGTCTTCTGTTCCTGTGAAAACTAATTTAAGATCGAGCCTGAGTCAAACGAACCTATATCTCAGTAGGCACGCCGGTAACTGCTGTTTGATGCAATTGGGCACACACACGTAACTCTGTATCTTTTGCATTAAATAAATGATTTTTCTTTCATTCTCCTCTTTTTTTCTAACCACAATCCAAATAAGGCAGCTGCCTAAATCACACTGTATTATAATATTTTCACTCGTCAAATTAGAAGAAAATAATCACAATATGGCGTTCCATTATAATGCACGAAACTGGATAGTGTTTGAACTGTTTTGACCTTCATAGCTGACAGTAGAACACAATACATTAAGCATGAGTAAGTATATATAATAACGTCACACACTGTAATGTATGTATGTTTATGTATGATGTGGTACCTCATATTGGCGATTGTTTGCCAATAGTGTTGGCTCGAATCCAGCGCCAATTGCCAGCTTGTGGATTAACAGATTAATAATATAATCAATTATTTTGTTTTCCCCATTAGATAAAGAAAGTGGTTCTCAATACGAATGTTTTGTTTTGTTTTGGTGTGCGTATGTTACGCGATACCTTAGCCAATTGCGAACGGATTTTAATTATTCTTTTTGCGTAGATTGAACTGCTACAATTCATTGGTATTTAATTTTAACCATGGACTTAAAATATGCATATTGTTTCATATTTCTTGCAGTCAGTTTATTAAAAAAAACTATATTTAAGTGCACTCTGGCCACTCTATACAAACCTTTCGACCAACCTACTATAAGTTTAAACACGAGATGACGTTTTCCCCTTTCTCCCAAAAAAATATTACTGTATAAAAGTTACGTGTTCCGGTGTCCCATTAGGTACATAACAAAAGCTATAGGTACGCATCGACTTGAGTAACTTCTCTTTTTTTCGTCACTAAAAAAGGGGTCTAGTGGCTTAATAATAAAAATCACCATTGATTTATTGATCAGCAAGCTGCGCAAGCCACGAAATGCTTATATGAGTGACCATAATTAATACTTCCATAATTATTTAACTCTCGTATATCGAATTACTAATTGCTTAATTGGATTAACCTTAATAACGTATGTCAAACCAATGTATTGCGGTTTGTTGTATACAATAAGTTATACAATAAGTGGCCGGAATTCGAGAAAAAGATATTGCTGGCAATATTGTTTTAATCTGTCACCGCCCGTCATTCCCAATTGCCATTAGCACTGCTAAACAAAAAAAATCGGTTGACAAACTTATGCGAACAAGTTATTGAACTGTTTTTAATAATTTTGTCTTTACTCTATTTATACCTATACTAATATTATAAATGCGAAAGTGCGTCTGTCTGTTATCTCTTCTAGACAAACATTTTCCCGGAGAAAGACTTAGGATAGTTTTAATTTCGGAAATCAATTTAAAAAAAACATGAATACTTTAATAATTCAACTTTTTGTAAGAAATAAATGAGCAGATTGATGAAAAAGCAAATAGGATAAAAAAAACATCTGCCTAAATTACTAGTTCTAGACAGACGTAGTCGCGGGTACAAGCTGGTGAGTTCCCGGGCTATATCCTCAGGGGTCCACCTTTGAGAGAGAGCTGGACCGAAGCCCGCAGGGGCTGTGGTGCATGTTTTTGCGAATCCCATGGCCCTGGCAATAGGGTTGGAGGCGTTGACGGGTGCGGTTTTTTAGGTTGCCCTAGATTAGGTTGTGTTGACCAGTGTTAATGGAGTTTTTATACGAAATTAAATGAAAGTACTTTATACGAATTTAGCGCGTTATATTCATATTATTTTAATTACAATGTTTCGCATCCTTACAGCAGACTCAGTCACGAGCAGACTAAACTGTAGCAGTTCGTATTTTGGATTTGTCCCCATCTAATAGTTATAGGTTTGCCTGCATGAGACCTAGAAACGTACCGGCAAACTGTAGGTAATACAGACTGTATTTGTGTCACTTATTATGTATGTTGCATATAATGTATGTTCAAAGTTCAAAGTATTATTTATTCAAAGTAGAGCACACACAAGTTTATTGAACGTCGACAATAAAGACAGCTTCCAATAACGCCCGCCCTTCCTAATGTTTTTGCTGGGAAGAAGAAGCGGCGCAACAAACTCCCCAGCAAAACATGTATGTCTGAAGCTCATTAAATAATTCTCACAACATTACAGTGAATCTATTCAATATTGAGTTTATCAAATTCCTATGATTATTATGTGAGCTAGCATACGCAAATCCATTTTACCGAGCAAAAAAATTAGTATTATCAGGTCAATCAATACCGTTCATGTATTAAAACAAGGACAGTTCTATGAGCAACAATTAATGTCAATTGGTTATTAGCGGCGACTTTACCTTAATCAGTGTCTTGTTAATGCCGATTAAACGGTCCCATAGTCCGATTATACACATATGAATACAGGATAACTTTGTGTACTCAATGTTAACATACTATCACGATTCTAACCGCGAAGGCTGAAGCAGAGAATTTGTATTTTTGTCAGATATAGGTTAGCGTTTGACAACTGTCATTTTGACGCTCCAATTAGACCAGCGGTACACTGCTTTCTGTGCTACGGGTCCCGGGTTTGAATCCCGGTAGGGTCAAATGTTTGTGTGACGAGCAATAACATTTGTATCCGAGTCATGGATGTAATTATGTATAACATGTATGTATTTACAAAAAAAAAGTATATTATGTAGTAAGTATATCAACCAACTAGTACCCGTAACACAAGCCTCATTGCTTAGCCCAAAACTAGATGGCGCTGTGTCATAATGTTCATAAATATTTATCAATTTCACCTGATAGTAAGCGACGATCGGATTCCATTCCCTCGTTGTAAGGTTACAACCGAAGAGGTTCAAATGCATTACTTGTCATAATCTAATCTTTTTGGTCAGTATTTGACCAACAAATAATTATGTAGTACCTCCTTACGTAGTTTGGTTATACAATATTTTTTCTTATGTAAAGTAAACATTTATTTGCGTAAAATACAGGTGGTACCAGATTTAAAAATGTAATTAAAATTCTACTCTTTTACTGATTTTAAGAGTAATTGTTGCGAATGTTAAGCTTTGTCTCATGTTGCAGTCCTAAATATACCTATTTTTTTTCTTTTTTCTTTCTAGTTAAAATTGAATATAACAATTTAGAATATCTGCACGAATCCGGCCAGTAATTGACAAGGACCTGTGGGAAGCAGCTAGAAAAAAATCAACACAAATAATCACGTACCTGTTCCTGTGTCAATATGACCTGTTCCCCAGGTTTCCGAGGCTTTGGACTGGATTCCGGAGTCTCCACCGGCGAGAACCACTTGACTGTGGACTCCGCGTAGTTGGACTGGCCTGCTGCCGCCTGATGCTGCAGTAGGGGGGTGCGCTCTGATACGCTGTGCTGGACTGTGTGGGAGGAAGATAAATGTGAGTTTTTGGGGAACTTGTAAACGTAACCTAGCCTAGTGTTACCCAATTAGTTCAGCGGTAGTTAACACTGCCTTCTGTGCAATGGGTCCCGGGTTCGAATCCCGGTAGGGACATATGTTTGTGTGAAGAGCATAAACATTAATTTGTATCCAAGTCATGGATGTGTCTAAGTATAATATGTATGTATTTATAAAAAAAAACTATGTAAATGTAGTACATATATCAACCAAGTAGTATCCGTAACAAAAGGCTAGTTGCTTAGCTTGGAACTAGATGGCGCTGTGTTATTATGTCCAAAAATATTTATTGTCTATTTGTGTGACACGATACGGGCGGCGCAGGACTGGTTATCGTGGCAATCCTTGGGGGACCTATATCTAGCAGTTGATAGTATGATGATGAACGATTTCGTTCAACCCGGGAGCCGAGTTGCTGGGCATTGAACGTGTCAAATAAAGTAAATAAACAAAGTAGTATTACGACGTAATATAGGATAAGATAGTAGATCTAACGATAACATGTCCCACTAAACACGGGGGATTTCGTAACAGATCATTGACACCTGCGCGAGAGTGGTATTAGGGCACCGATATGTCAATCAGACAAGATCATGAATTCAAGGGCCGAATTGGTATGTATTAATGCTAGGGTTTGAAATTAAACCCTAATTCATAAAACTATATGTAATACTAGCTGAAAAAAAATGTATCTGTCTGTTTTTTCTGGCTTATCTCTGAAACGACTAGAACGATTTTGACAGGCCTTTCGCTCGCAGATAGCTAATGTTATAAGGAGTAATTTAGCCTACTTTAATGTCAAAAAAAAACTAATTAGGGTAACGTAAGAAAGCGGAAGCGGGCGAGGTGAATGAACATGTACATTTTTTCATGGGCATAGTCGTCAGCTAGTTACTAATAAGAAATGAAATAAATACGTATAGATTCCAGTATCTGCTTGGCTTGCAGCTCCTGCGGCAGGACCCGGAAGTCCAGGAACCACGCCTCCCCCCACGCGAGCGTGAACGACGTCAGGATTAGGAACACTTCGTACACCGGCTGCACGGCGTTTGGCCACTGTTGGGGAAACAGAAAATAGACATTAAGTATACTCTAACAAGCTAATTGGTTTACATCCACAAAGATCGGTCGATAGTTGCATGTATACGTTAATAGACTGTACGTACTGGAAATAGAACTACGTTTTTACGGATTTAATCGCGTCATATTGATATTATTTTATTATATACCTACATATTACTTTATGGATGCTGTAAAGGATCCAAAACGTCGCGTTAAAATAATATCAATATAGGTACCTCGATTATATCTGTACAAATATTTTTTATTTCAATGTCTAATATTCATTAATTAAGTTCTTGTTTACATTCATACACTCACGCCTTTCCCCACAGGGTTAAGCAGAAATTATTCATGTATTTTTCGGATCTTCCATAAAAAATACACCTTACAGGTTATTTTATTTATACCTTACATACGCAAACATTATTATTGATATTACTAATCTTTTAGTTACTATTATTGAATTATAATTAGGTGGTTCAAATAATGGCGCTATTTATGTCATTGCTAAAATACAATGCAGTTACAATAAAACATAAAAAAATCAATACTTACATCAAAAACAAAAACTTTGCCTATTAATAAAGCGCAAGTGGTCCCCGTTGATAACTGCAACAAAAGAATAAAATCTAATTTTATTACGTTATTGAACAATAGAGAAACGTTAACAATACATTTAAAGCTTCATATTTAAAACTAATGGTTAATGTGTTGCTTTATTTATTCAATTAATTAAGTTTCACCTACAGTAGTTACAGATATAATAAAAATAGAGACGTACAAGTATCTGTGTCTTAAAACTTTAATAAATAATTATAATACTCTTTATTCACATAAACAAGTTACAATTTGTTATGAAGCCCCTGATGAGCTAGGTTCAAAGACCTGTATTACAGAAATCAGTGTCAAAAAACACACAGAAGTCTAACTGCACAACCAATAATGATAGGGAAACATCACATGCAAAATTTATATTATACCAAAACGTTCAATAACGGCAAATCTCATCTCCCAACATTCATTTAATTAAATTCATTTCTGGTTTTTCCTTTTTACTTCACTTTGAATTATTCTGAAATTATTATTATTCTTAATCAACTCCCCATCCCTTTCTCATATTTGAAATGTAATACCAATGTATTATTGTATTACAATTATCATGTTGAATAAATGCTTTTTCTTCTTACAAGGGTACTTAGAGCTAGGTAATTAGTGGGCTGACATGTCAAAGGTCTCGAGTTCAAACCTGAATTTTCAGAAGTTATGTGCCTATTTATCACATGCTCAAACGGTGAAGGAAAACATCGTGAGGAAACCTGCATGCTTGAGAGATTTTCTCTCATTAGGGTTGGTGGACTATAGCCTAATCCCTCTCAAATGAGAGGAGACTAGTGCCCAGCAGTGGGACAATAATAGGTTGATGATGATGATGCTTACTTACAGCTATAATACTCCAATTATTTATATACAGGATGGCGTAGAACAAGAGCAGTAGGATGAACCGACAGACAGCCACCATCACGATGTCGAACAGAGAACTCTTCACGTTGTACTTCAGGATCTCTGTGTCCATTATTTGCCGCAGAGTTTCGCCTCGCATCTGCAAGAAAATCATGTTTTAATGATATTAGAACTCATGGAATTACTTCAAAGAAAATAAATAAAGAAAACATACGCGTATGCAACAAAACAAACGTACAAAACAAACAAAAATCATGTTAAAATTAACAAGAATTTTTCGGAAATTTTGTTGTCCTACTAATATTATTTATAAACGCAAAAGTTTATAAGTATGGATAGATTGATGGATGGATGTTTGTTACTCTTTCACGCAAAAACCGCCTAACAGATTTGTATGAAATTTAGCATACAAATAGTTTATTACCTGGATTAACACATTGGCTACTTTTTATCTATATGCCATGCGGGCAAAACCGTGGGAGGCAGCTAGTATTTAATAATATAGGTGTACTGAATGTACGACCACGTTTTGCCGGTGCGTTTTTAGGTCCCATGTAATATGGGCGAGCCTATTGCCATCAACCCGGTACGAATCCTAATTTCTAGCTTCTTGAGAATTTAATAGGAAAACCCAATACTACCCTGCTCGAGTTGGGAATCAAACCCAAGACCTCTTGCTCGGTAGTCGTTCTTACAACCACTAGACCAACGAGGCAGTTTCTCGTATAACGAGACAGATGGCGCTACGATATTTAAAAATAAAAGTGAACGGATCTTACCATAACACATATAAGCCACATGAGACTAGTGAACAATAGGTCAAATGTGACGAACAGGCAGAAGAACCGTCTGACAGTGGACATCTTGCCGTGTGGCCTATGTCCAGCCACCAGGTCATCTGACACCAAGTTCACTGAAGTTGAGTGCGCTGAAATAAGATATATTTTTTTAAATTACATTATAATCAAAACATAAACAAAGTTTTACACTAAACAATACCTACGTTTTTTTAAAATTTGAAGTAAGTAAAATAGTGTCGTTCGATTAAGGTTTAAGGTACTTAATAAACCTCTGTGGTTAATACAATCAAAGCAGTAGAACATCATACATTTTCAAATATAGAATTTAAGTAAAAAGCGCGCGTTGTCTTGTTCTATTTGATACTTTTTTTTTCGGACATTGTCCTACATTGTGACTCACATAATTATAATAATGTTTACATTATTTGATACTATTAATTATGTCTGGAGTTAAAAGGAAACTTAGTCATTGTTGACGTTATCAAGTACTAAAATTCGTTTGTTGTTTTCGTAATTATCAAGAGCGAGTTTGTGTAGACTTTTATACCTAAATGGAAATTTCATCGGAAAATTAAGAAAAATTCTAAAAACGGGTTTATTGCATTTTCTACGGATTTATTCTATTAAATTCAAGACTCCCGTTTCGAACGATGGATGTTGTTTTGTAACAAATACACCATAGATTCTTTGTAGGTATTACCAGTAGCAGATAATTCTGTCAAAAACAACGGACTCCAAATGTCAGAACTGGACCAAATTAAAATTCGAGCACACGGGACTGGTGGTTCCCGTCCTTACCTTTCAAATAAAAAAAAGAATCATCAAAATCGGTTCACCCGGTCGAAAGTTAACAAACATTAAAAAAATACAATCGAAATGAGAACCTCCTTATTTGAAGAAGATTAAAAATGAATGCCAGTTATGGTATAAAACTTACTGAGTGTCCGCTGGTGCGGGCTGACACTGCTGAGCAAGGACTCCGCCGCCTCCCTGTAGTGCGGGTTAGGCATCTCGACCTCTGGAACCATTGAACAAATGTTTACTATAACTTCACTGATTAATTACGTATGTTTACATAAGCCAGTCGCTCTCAATGTACAGACAAATTATTATCGCCATTTTTGTGTGCTTTTATTATGACGGTAACTACATAGCATGTACTTAGTGTGACCTACCGGTCGCTTGCTACATAAATAATAATAATAAATATTCCTGGACATTATGACACAGCGCCATCTAGTTCCGAGCTAAGCAACAAGGCTTGTGTTACGGATACTAGTTGTTTGATATACTACTTACATATATACTTTTTTTCTTGTAAATACATACATATTATACATAGATACATCCATGACTCGGATACAAATATTTTTGCTCACCACACAAAACATTTGTCCCTACCGGGATTCGAACCCGGGACCCATAGCACAGCAGGCAGTGTTAACTACCGTTGGACTAATTGGGTCGTCACATATATTTTGAACTGGAGACCTTGGACATTGCAGTCCACTGACTGTAATGTCAAAGGTTTTGAGTTCAAATCTAAAGCCCGAACCACTGACTTTTCGGAAGTTAAGTGCGTATTTATCACATGCTCAAACGGTGAAGGAAAACATCGTGAGGAAAACTGCATGTTTGAGAGATTTTTTCGATGACATGTGAAGTCTGCCAACCCGCAGTAGGCTAGCGTGGTGGACTATAGCCTAATCCCTAAAAATAATAACGGGTTGATGCTGATCTAGCGCCCGGACACAGTCAGGTTTTTTGGTCAAGTGTACGGCTAAAGTAGACGGTATTCAGACTGTCCGGCTTTTAATATATGACAATTTTTACACATTCCATCACGGCTGTTGTCGCTAAAGGGTCAGGTAGATGTGTACTATAATATAACACCCATAGAGTTCACCTATTTTGTGACACTTGATCAATTTTACGATTATTTTTCGCATTGTGAGGCATCCGATGTGGCTGTGTATTCATAAATAAAAGCCTTTTTGTTGGGCTACAAAATTATATAGAGTAACTATTAACAAGAGAAGCATTTAGTAGGCAATATGAACTTGTAGTATTAAACAACATAGCTACATATGAACACTAAAGCTTTTTAAAACAAACGTGCCTTATCTTCTGGCGCAATGTCACATCCTCGCAATATTCGTTTACTTATTCGTATAGGTAGGTTCACAATTGTGAAATTAAATTGTTGTTTACACTAGCGGTCCGCCAGGGCTTGCATTGAAAGAGGGTTTAAATAAGTTTTTTTAATAATTATGATTATGTACAGCTTATGTTCATCACGGATAGGGCTGCCATCCAGCGTTGCCAGTTTTTTTAGCCAAGTCGGGATTTTGGAACTTTTTGAGTGAAAATAGCGGGATTCTTTCGTGCGGGATAGTTTTCAAATATTTATCTTTTTATTTGAATTAAAATTACGTTTACGTGACAATAGATAGCAAAAATAACCATAGAAAATGTATTTTAATAAAAATATAATATTTAAAATTAGATTTACTCCATCGTTGAATAGTTGAGTCTTATTCAACTTATATACGATCACGCCTGTCGTATGTCGCATATACATATTAACTACCTATATAATTTTATCATAATTAAGAATACGCCATGTTTTTACGCACAGAGTAAACACGAATAAAAACTAAAAAATATTTTTATATAATAAATCCGATTCGTTACACGTTACAAAAGTAGTTTTATTTCAATGTCTCTAATTGGCGTATGTATGCCAATTAGAATTTTGTAAGCGGTATATTGCTGTTTGTTTACTTAATTAATTATCATTAAAACGAGTCACAGAAGTGTTTACATTTTTCCGCTTTATAAAAAAGATTGGAAGAACTTTAATGACATGTAAGTAATTATTGATATGTACATTTGTAAATCTATAATTTCTGACTAAGTACACCCACATTCCACCAGTATGTTTTAGGTCCCATGTAATAGTTGGCGAGCCTATTGCCATGAACTGGGCACAAATCCAAACACCGATCAGCTATTCAGTACATATATAGAAAAACCTAATAATACTATGCATGTCCTGGGAATCAAATCCAAGTCCTGTTGTTCAGCAGATGCACTTACCACAACTATAACAGCCTCGGTATAGTTTTTATAGGTATAAATGGACTTTATATACAGTGGACTGTAATAGGCAGAGTTGGTTGATACTTTAATGAAAGCCGAATATTGTTTTTTATAAACTGGTAATACATAGGGTACATACATACATTGTATTTATGCATTAAGACCTTATTGCTTGGTTACAAATATATCGAAATCCACAGTGCTATTTCATTGAACACAGCCCTTATCTTAAAACTAAAGCACTGGCTGATATTGCAATGTTTGTTAACAATACTGATATGGCCATTGTATTTTATTTTATAAAAGCATTTTATGATTCATCATCATTCTTTCATTCATTTTAAGTAACAGGTTAGTTAGTATGTAGGTACTTTGTGTATACTTATATATTTTTTTAAATTTTATTCCTACAATTTTTTTTTAAAATAAGAGCTTTAACATAAATACTACATAAATACAACTGTGTGTCCTTTGTTGAGTCTTAAATAGTGTATTTAGTTTAATGGTATTAAAGGGTAGTTGATATTTTAAATAATTAATCTCAGAAACATCTCTAATGATACAAATATTCCAAAAAATATCAAACATATTATGTATGTATGGATGTGTTTTGAAATTATTTATAATAAGTGTTTTTATTTTTTTTGAATCCCCATTGGGTCTTATAGGGATGATGAAGCATTCTAATGGTAAAAGATTATTTTTCTAAATAGATCCAGTACTTTTTAAGTTTATTCAATCCAAACATACAAAAATACAAATCTTTCCTCTTTATAACATTTATACCTAGAACATTATTTACTCAATAAACTATTTTTTTATCTTCATTCCCAAACACCATAGTTAGGAATAAAGAACCATAATCAATTGACATTACTTTTATAGCAGCATTGGAAAATGCATTTATAAAATAAAGATTAAATTATTAAATAGTTTAGCAAGTTTGTACTAAACAACAGAATTAGGCAATACAGAGTGCATTTTGCTGGGCAAGCTTATAGCTTTCATTAAAAATTTTTTTTTTTTTAATGAAAGCTATAAGCACCAATGTTGCACCATCTCCGATATATAAATAAGTTAAAAGGCAAAAACAGCACATTAAACATTATTTTGAATGTTTCCTATTTGTTTAATAGGGAAAAATGACTATTTCTACTCTAGCTAAAGTACGTACCTACATTTTTTCTAACCTATATCCAATAAATATAATCTATAATATAGGTACTATTAAAAGGCGAATGTGATTGAAGTTTTGCCTATTAGTCATTGGATCGGTAGCCAGTACAGTGTGTTTAATCTTAATTTATTTCTAGTAATTGCTTTAATAAATTATTGAATCCGAATATATTTCGATACAAGGAAACAATTATTCACTTTTTGTTTTTGCACTGAGGACTGTAGATTAAGTTTTACATATCAAACTGCGATGTACAAAGGTACCAAGTCCATAATACTGATTTGAGACAAAAGACAATCAAGGCTGGGCAAGAAACTGTTGTTTTGACCGAACAGCAAGATGGACTGATAATTCCACAGTTTTAAGTTTTGTGCCTAGTGTTAGCATTTTCAACAATAAATTAAGTTTGCAATCATAACTGCTAATAATAATGCAGATAGGTATAATAATTGGGACAGTAAAATACTTAGTTATCAAACTCATATTTTTATCACATTATTTGATATGTATTCCACATTACTGTGATAACAAGCATTAAATTTATATTTCAAAACGTAAACAAATCGTGACTAACAGATGGTCATAATAAATTATGTAGGTACGTCATGATTGTACAAACATAACTCTAAATGACAAATTTATTCATAATATTTTGTGACCTTTGAATCATTTCCCAATAGTTTGGTAACGAAATGGCCTTCTAAATTAAAACTGCAGTTTTTCTCCCGAGTGACTAATTAAGTCAAGGCAATGGTGACATTCAATACATCCTATAAAAAAAATATTAAAACAAAGACTTACCTGTTTTGTATTTTGTACTAACAATAACACTTCAAAACTTGACTAAATTACTAAATGCACAGGGCGTTGACATAAATGCAGCTGTCAGAGGTTGGATGTTTAAATCTAAGCTACATCTCGTTTTATAATAACACTAATTGGAAATTATAATCAAACACTCCAACTGTTATCAAATTGGCACAATAGCTCAATAGAAATCTCAGTGAAGAGTTGAACATTATTAAAACTTCAAATTAACTTGTTCCTGGTTTTTGGACAGCAGGACAGCTTACGGGCTATTGCTAAGGAAAAACAAGGACAGATATATATTACAATGCTCATTATCAGTTTATTGGTGTTTGGAATGATATACAGTTTGACAGCTTAGTGACAGCTACTTGCGCGTTGAGCCGTTCCATTTCACAAAATTGCAAATAATTACTTTATTTGAAAACACAATTTTTGACATCAAATGTAAGTAATGTTAACAAGTAGAACTGGTACCTTAATCATGAGAAACTTAGCGGACAATTACAAAATATGCATGATTTCTAATAAGGATAAAACACCTAATTTTGAGTATGGATAAAAACGATTCTTTCCTAGATTCTCATTGATCGTTTTCCGGCTAGGGAGGCAGCGGGTATTTAACGAAATTTGTACCGATAACCCATTAATTATCCAGTCAACAGTTAGTTAGATCAGAATGCACGTAGGTGCAGTTGGTTGTTGTTGTTGACGTACAGGTAATATAGTGAAATTAAAATGGTTATGTATATACATATAATGATGACATGACAAGAATTTAAATACAACTGAAATTTTCGATAATTACAAGCAGATCTTTAAAAAATGTTGAACCAAACTGTGTTCAATGAAAGAAATTATGTGACCCGGCTGCGACATTGGGCATACCTTTATTCCTTACTTAAGATACCTACCCTTTCTCGCACCTCTATCACTTCAAAGGGTTTTTATACAATTAAAGATAATAAATAATTATTTCAAAAATATATTAATGTTATAAAAACAACAGTATAGGTAATAGTTATTCAATTTTTATTAAAACATTACAACATTCACATAATAAAATACAGTCAATTTTAAATATTTAACCTGCTTTGGTATTTTTTATACATAATTTGATTAGCCAAACTACTTAGCTCCATCATCAAGATTATCAAAAAAGATTTAAACTAAACAAATGTGTCTGTTACTGTCTTGAAAATGAAGTCAAGTTTACACAGTCCGAATAGTTTAATGGCGGTTTAATTGTTTTTTTATACAATATTGATCATTTAGTTTCTTACCACATGTAATAATATTCTGCGCTATCTTATATTTAATTAAAACAAGTACTAATCAATAATAAGATATCACGCACCATAGGTACGAAAAATGAAAATATTAATAATTCCTGCTTCCAATTACGCGCGAAATTTCGAAATGATAATTTGTTTTTTTTTTGTCTATTTTGTAATAGAATAAAATGGAAACAACTATTTATAATCTACAAAGGTATTATGGTGTATAAGTAGGCACCTAGGCACAAATAACACTGGACTCTGTTTAAAAACTTCGGAATAAATAGTGAGCCTTCTTGAATTTTCGATCCATTTCCATCAACAGTATTGGGAATTGTGCCATTTAAACAACATAAACTTGGTAGCAGACCATTGTGGTGTACCGACAAGTTAGATAGTTTACATAATCATAAAGCATTTGAGTTTATATTTTAGGTAGCAAAAAGATGGAATGATACTGGCTACAAACTATTAAGACTCATAAGTCAAATCTAATATATATCTACCTACCTTTTTCCTTTTTTTCGGCGTGGAAAGTTTCAGGGTGCCTTCTAAAACTTTCCACGACGAAAAGACCGGGGTATGTGGGATTTTACCCTCACTTAAAACTACCCCGGTGGTCAAGATCAGCATACGAATGAATGTCCTGGGTCCTTAAGAGACCAGCACCAAAAAATTTCTTCGCATTGAATTGACATTCACCTGTTAAAGTTTGACGACATGTCAAGATGTTGCATGAAACATGTAGTTATCATGATTTCGTACCGTCACAATTTTGAAACAATGACTAATAGGTAGGTACATGTAAATGCGGATCTGGCCTTCATGTCTTGGAGAGAGGGTTGATCAAATAGTGGTGTAGTCTATTCATAAAAGTGCTCAATTCGATCACAATAATCGTTCTAATTACAAACAAAGTATTTTATACTACGACCGAGACCCATCTCATGAGCCCACCCACTGAATACCTATATGAAAGATTATGACATATGTATCCATGAACATAACATGATTTACATACCTTATCATGTTATGTACAAATAAATATACCTACTAAATAAATTCTTGTTTGACAAAACATATATCAACATGTTTTGACGTAAATAGCGTCTGAGCAAACCCACGGTTTTAATGTAAAATCTAGAATGATCGTCAGTACCATCTAGTGGTACCGACTCTATTATCAGGGGGGTCTTTCACACAGCAGTAAGATGCTAGGACCCCAACGGTCGCGAGGCACAGTGACAGTATGCTGACCCCACAGACAGCCCCCGAGGTGATGTCGTTCAATGGAGTGCCTGGCTTAGGTTCCACGGAGAGGAGAATCAGTAGACCGAAGGCGCTGAGCAGGGAGAAGGAAGACAGGACTATGTAGCCTAGAAAAGAAAGAAGACAATTGTTACTATGTACTTCATAACATTAATAAAATAAAAATATACCAACCCGCAGTAGGCTAGCGTGGTGGACTATAGCCTAATCCCTCTCAAATGAGAGGAGACCGTGAGACGTGCCCAGCAGTGGGCCAATAATGGGTTGGTGATAACTTTAGAGGCCAAAAATTTTGGGTTATTACAGGCAAATTCTCAGGAAAGGTTCGCTGTTTGAATTAGCGCCCGTTCGAATACAATAAGAGCCTCTCCCAAACTACGATATTTTTAGGCAGAAACGCAACAACCGTCGTATTGTGAGATGGTGGAGAATGTATGACATCAAGTCGTTGTTCGACTAAAAGCCGTATTTGCCTAAGATATTAAGGCAGACGACCAGTTTCCTTGTAACTTAATAGTAGGACTCTATTATCAAAGACTGGGGGCATTCACTTTATGTTGTGCGATGATATTCAGCGCTTCTGGTAGATAGTTACTCAACCCAACATAACTAGTGGAGAAAAGCTAGGGAGATAAATAAGGCACTAATGTTCCCTCAAATTCGTCGTATTTCGTAGATATGTTTAGGGACGCAATTGATAGGAGGCGAGCCTTTTGCCATCAACCGGGCATGAATCCATAGTCCGAGCTGCTAGTAAGAATCTTATTGAAAAATGCAGCAACACTTTGCTCGATTTGGGACTCGGGAATCGAACCCTCTTGCCCAGCAGCTTCACGACCACTAGACCAACGAGGCAGTTATAAATAATATATACAGTAAGAACTCACCAGATATATAATTCCTATTTGGTAGAAGCTGTTGTCTCCTCGCCCTGAAGCCTAGCAGTCCTAGAAGGAAGCAAGTGAAGCCAGCCAGCACGCCAAAGTCCAAGTAATAGCGCCTGCCAAGCTAGAATAGCAAAATAAGACTAGATCAAAATATTGCTAATAAAAAATGTTAAGTACAATAAAAGTTGCAATTAAAAAAGTAATTAAATACATCAACAATATCGTCACTCTCAGTTGATTACGTTTTCTTTAGAATAAAGAGCAACATTGAATTCTCACATTTGCCCGAATATTAGACTTCAATTGAAATAAAATAGCTTTTGATTTAATTAATTAATTAATGATTTTATCATGGTACAATCAATAAATTGTCCCGATATTTCGGATCCCTTACCTATAGCATCCGTATAGGTTTATCGGACAGTAGTTTTATTTCAATGTAAAATCAATCTTTTTTTCACTTTCTTAGTTTTACTATACAAGGTAAAGAAATTACAAGGACAACTTACAGCATACATCATGTAGAAGCTCAGACCGGCAGTGAGGCCTCCACACATGGTGAGCATGGCAGCTGCTATGGTCAGCGAGGCTGTTGCTGCAAATGCTGACTTCAGACTGGAGAAAGACTTGTAGGTGTCCTCGGAGTAAACGGACGGTGGCGCCACCGCTACCCTGCAAGGAAACATAAGGGAAAATATCATTAAAGGTGTCTCTTTCTATGAAATTCGTGCCCGTTGCGTTGATGGCAATACTTGTCCTCTATTATATGTGACTTAAAACTTAACGGAAGAATGTGGGTGTACATTATAAGTACATCTCTGACTAACCCTTCGGGGACGATAGACTCACGCCTATAGCCTTAACCAAATGTGACATTATTCAAATGCTAATGCATTTGGAAAACATAACTTCAGAAAAGTCCACTTAAATGGTTGCAACCATAGGCCAATTATCCAGTATACTTGGAAAAGTCTCGAAAGAATAAGCATTGATATCACTCTTTATGTAGTCTACCTAAATCCAGCTGATATTCGTATTCTACACAAAATCTACTGTCAATTACAGGCCTCCGTGAAACAATTCGTGGATAATATCGATAAACTGGTTTTCAATATATTCGGGTTTCTACTACCAACGATTGTCACAGATGTTTGTATGACTACCAGAAGCGATGCCTTAACTTGCTCTTCAAGATAGAAAGTTATCGATATGTTAAGAATGATCTCACATCCCTTGCGTGCCTTATCTTACAGATTGGTTATTACTCGGCTACGAACCACTTATTTCCAAATAAAATAATAATATACCAGATTAACTAGGTACCTACATAGAGATTCGTCGTCAATCTATCTATACATGAACGCATAAATACAATATTATTAAACTAATGAACGCCTCCTAATTCGTTAATAAAAATATAATTATATTACATTATTTGCTAAGATGCTTTTATAAGGCTCAAAATGAATCAGTGCCTCGGCATTTTATTAAATATAACGTCTGAGATCTCAATAAAATGGAAATGTCCTTGGAAAAGAAAATTCTTAATCGAAGTCAAGTCAATCTTATCAACCAAAACACTATGAAACAATCAGCGTATTGGTATAATTTAAAGTTTTTTGTTTGGTGCGCAATACATCGACATAGCTAGGAATTTCATTTGTATAATAATTTATACGAAGTATAAATAAATATAGAATCGTATATACAATAAAAAAAGCAATATCATATTGCTAATTTGCCCCTTAAAACTAATCATATCGGCAATATGATTATTTTTAGGGGGCAAACTTCAAACTTTAGCATTCACTTAAAAACAAGTTACGCAAAACTAGAACGTGCGCATTAAAATAAATATGCGTCGACTTGAGAATCTCGTTCGTTTTTTGTATCGTCGGTTGATAAAACGATCGTAAGGCTTCACTTAGGTAAGAGATACAATATCATATCAATAATACTTGCATTGTACACGTAAATTTATTTTACAGCCCTTTAATGGCTTAAATTAATACTTAATTGTTACGCAAGTGTAATTTAAAATGCATATTTTAGAAAATATGTCAAACTTCCTTCCTTTCCCGCCAAACAATCTGTCCGCTTTTCTGTTGCTTATTATGAATATTATCCCGATTTTGATGTCCATTCTAATGGTGTCTAATTATAAATAATTAAATGTTATCAAGTAAATTGTATTTGTAATGACACAGAATAAGTTTTATTAACCTAGCTAAGTATGTTTACTTTAATATATCGTTTGTTTTCGTTATTCGATTTTTAATTGTAAACATTTGACAATAGTTTTACCATTAACTGTTACTAAAACATCATGACACCTATATACATAATATATGCTATTTAATAAAAATGTTTTGTTTCGATTGAAGGCATTATATCGATCGCTCATTTTAAAATCCGCGGGTGCTTGTGACAATTTTAGTTTTAACCTTTTACACATAGCTGTTATTACTAATATAATATACGTATACATAGATCATAATATTATTATTTGTAAGCACATACCTTGGAACAATGACAGCAGTATTCTTATCCTTCCTCTGGCTCTCTCTCCTCCGATCATAATCCCTCCTCTCTCTACCGATCTCCCTCTCCAGGTCAAAGCTGCGATCTCGGCTATTCTCTCTAAAACTGGTTACGAAGACGTCGTGTCGGTTGAAATTTGGGAGATTCTCTGGAAGGTCGTAGCACAACTTCTGTTGGGCTTTCGGGGATATAGGAGAGGTGGTAGCACTAGCTCTGGAGGACGTCAAATTAGCACAAGACTTGGAAGGAGTTACCCCTTGCGTAGGAGTGCTGGAAACGAATCTTTTGGGGGTTTCGGAGTACTTGCTGTCTAACGATTTGTTCGGTGTCATTCTAACTGATGGTTGGCTTGCGTAACTCTTCAATTTTCTCGGCGTTGATAGTAATTCGTGTAATTTTTGTGTTGCTATTAAATTCTTCTTTGACATGACAGGAGATGTGAATGTGACGTTGCATTTCCTAGGCTCATCATCCTCTGTAGGAACTATGGCATACCTGTGAGTCCTTCCATTCACAGTCTTGACAATTTCTGTTGGTATTTCTTTCAATTCATTTTCATCTGGCCCATCAACGTTGTATTCTTCTATTTCTTCAGCTTTCGCTTGAACTATCCTCTTTTTTGTCGGCGAATAATCAACAATGTCGTCTAAATCTTCTATGATTTCGTATCTGTGCTTGCCTCTGCTGTCTTCTAAGCAGTCATCACTGTCTGCATTTCTGTCATATCTTGATTGTCTCTGCTGTTTAAGTTGAGCCATTTCTAGATCCTCACTTCTAGTCCTGCACCTCACAGTGCGCGTAGGCTTATAAACTAAAGAGGACTGTCTTTGAAAACTCCTGTTTTGAAATTTAGGAGGTTTTGGAGGTAATTCTGGAGGGTCTTCTCTGTATCTTGGAGCCCCAGCCGGAGACATTCGCAGAGGATTATCAGAGATATCAGTCCTAACAATTCTATTACTTATTTCTACTTTTCTAGGCGAATTTCCGCCTAAAGGCGGCATCCGTTGCCTGTCTGGAGACACGATCTTTGTCATACATGTCTTCTGAGCGAATACCACTTCGCTTTGCGAGCAAAACGCTGGGTTTGAGTAATATTTGTACACGATTTTTGGTGAATCCATTTTATAAGCGTAGTATTTCCCCAAGTGCAATCGTTAATGCATGATTCCTGTTTTATATAAGAAGGGTGTGCGGTCAGCGTGACCGTTCAGGGTCCCTGGTTTCTTAGAATAAAAAAATTCTTATGGAATTATATTCACATACCTACGTAATTAAAATATAATGAGTACTATTTTATTTAAGTAAATAAGTAAACTTAACTAAATTATTTTTTAAAGTGACTGATATTTTGTTTTGTTTAACCATTTAAATTGGTATTTCTCAAATTTGCTTGACTTTATTCACTTCACTTAAATCCACAGTAAAACTAGGCACTAATATTAAAATAATCTATTATTATTGTACAAATAACACGTCACGTCTTTCCAGTTCAACGTATAACCGTCAACTGCGTAAAGGGGATTCCTTTTTCAAAAAACACCAGGGTCGGAAACGGCGCTCGCGCACCCCTGCAAACAGGCACGCGCTGTTTAAATTCCATAATCGAAAAAACGCTGTCATTTCCAATTCGAACCTTATTTCTTTGTTATCTAAGTTATAAATCTCTTGAGTTGTACTATGCATTCAATTATTATACAATACAACTTGGTTATTGCAAAGTTTACTCTGCTTATAGGAAGATAAGGCATCAAATTGATAAATAAGAAAGATAACTTTTATAGGGAAACTGGTATTACCTTGTGCAATTATTGAATGAGCTTTCATAAAGGTCCTTTTAAATAAGGGGTCGTGTAGTTAGACGCTCTAAACTTCAGTGTTGTTAACCATTTTGAGAACACGAGCTACGTAGGTATCTATAATATATAGTACTGTATTAGGTAAGGTATAAATCAAGATTCCCAAGTAGTGCTGATTAGAATAAAACTGTATACATGGATGGATGCTACACACTTGAACTTTAGAAAACGCTGATCAATAGTAGTGTAAGTTACATTGATATATAGATTCTTGTAGGCACCTATTATACTTTAAAGTGCTTGTAATGTTTGCTTTCTTATTCTTACATTTACGCGAACTTACGTTATAGAAACTCTGTAGAATGAACCTATTTATTATCTGGTGTATTTTTTTAATATCTTTATTTAGCGATTGATAGTTTGAGGAAACTTACTCCTAGGAGTAAATCTCCGAGTTTTAGACATCTTCGGTAATTAAAACTTTAGCTTATTATTCTTATAGTCAGAACATTCGAAATACTACGCAACATATTTCGGTTTGTCAACGACGCGTCGTTAAGACAAAGTTGCGAAGCATCAAAGTCGCGAAGCCCAAAAGTCGCAACAGCCAAATTTTCTAGTAGTATGTTGTGTGATTGTGTCGCTCTCACCTTAAAATTTATTATTATTATAAGCAGGGGTAGCCGAGTAGCACGTGCCGAGCGGAGTGTAACGGTCGCCGCGCGGCAGCTGCCGTTGTCGACGGTACCAACAGCTGCGAGTTGGGTTGCGCAACCTTTAGGTAAAATGTCGGCGTTTGAATTTCTTGTCATAGGTAGGTACAATTAACCCAACTTGATCATTGATTCCGTCATATTTATAGGGGCGAATGTTTGTATGATGAGCGTGAATATTTATTTTGTAACTGAGTCATGTTTTTATGGATATCATGAAAGTTATTACAAAAAAAGAAACCATATTTATGTGTGTGAGTTTGGGAGTTTAGCTCGGTAAGTACTAAATAGCGCCTTGTAAAACCACCCAATGATGTTATTATTCAACACTATTACGCACACATATATTTATCCTTATTTCTATGTCAGTTTAATTTCATCAACATTTAAAATTTATAGAATCGAGGAGACAACCTTAAAATATTCATAGGTCGCATCACATATAAATACCCTCGCACTTGTTATAAGTTCATACATCTACTAACTATCTAATATCTATATAGTAAATACTGAAAATAGTATTGAAACTTTTGGAAGTAAATTCAAACACGCAACTATCAAACTATTTTATTAAATTATGTTGATACATTAAACTATTAACATATTAGTTCACCTCTGCCTGACCATGCTTAGGGAATACAAGCGTGATGTTATTTTAAATTATAGTAGATGTATTCATATTCATATCCATATTAATATTATTTATTTGCATACCACAATGTTATTATCGATGGTGGTAACAGGCTAATGCGGGACACACACGGGTAACAATTTCATAGATTTTTATCTTAGTTCCTATGGAGTTCTCTTAAAATTAGTTTGTCGCGTAACGGTTTTAAATATTTCTTAATCGACAAAATGTTTGCGACGTCTGGGTGCGCGCGCGCTGCGAGCCGCCCCTCCCCGCACCCGCATCGTATTGACATTATGTGATCCGCGCAGAAATCGATAATATTGACCTTCAAATTTAATGTTATTGACTATGGTTATATTTCATGAATGGAAATAGTATATATACCTATATCTATGTACGTAGATACGTACCTAGCCATACATTCATCGTTATTACTATTTTTATCAACTATCAGCGAATCGATAACCTGCGGAAGGGAATGGGTAACGGAAGACACCTAAACAATTACTGACAATGTACAATTTGGGGGTCTTCAAGTGGATAGGCATCCTATCTTCTAGGTTGGCGTGCTACATCTTAGACCACATCGTCACTTACATATTTAATTTACGACCAATGTTAAAAAAGTAAACTTAATATTGTAAAGACCCGTAGTTAGTTGGTAGGCAGGTAGGTAATCTTCACAGCTTATTAACTACCTACTTGTTACCGAAGTACCACTTTGTTAATACATTCTTTCACACAAGATGCGATTGTGTCAAGTTTTGCTTCTGTAACAGGTAATATTTAGGAGTAATTAGGAGGCACTTTTACAAAATTATCAATAATTTACACCTCGCCTCACAACTAAGTTAGGATAGGTTTCCATTCTACCCCGAAAATCAGTATTTTGCAACCCAATAACCGATTGATTAGTTATTCAACAGACCCTATTTTAGGTATTGTTAGTATTTTTTTGTTGGTTTTATTTTTAAAGTAGATGTTCCTAACTGACGACTTCTGCCAACTCAGAGAAATATGTTATAACATCATCATTGTAGTCTCGTTCTATGACATTAAGTACACACTGAGATAAAAACGGATATCGCAGAGAGGCAATATTAAACATTCATTTTTTCGAGTATTATTCGATCAAATATCATTCGATTTTAGGGACGGAATCTTATTAAAACAATACCTTTATATTGATATTTCTTTGTTCCTGGAGAAATAAATCATGTGTGATAATAACGTTTGACTCGGCTCTGTCAGAAACCAGAAAAGGCTGCAGTCCTGAAAAGGACTTTGTCAATAATCAGGCCATCATTAGACCCTCATCTCCTAACCTAACCTAACCCTACCCAAATCTACCCATCGTTCTTCATAGTCTTCTTTGGTAGCAATATTGGGTTGATTGCTGGCAACACACCGCCTTGGGAGATGGTCACACCAGACAGCATTTTGTTCAACTCCTCATCGTTCCTGATGGCGAAGAGAATATGCCTCGGGATGACTCTGCTCTTCTTGTTGTCTGATGCAGCTTCCGCAGCGAGCTCCAAGATTTCAGCAGACAAGTATTCCAACGCCGCTGCCAAATAAATCGGAGCCCCGCTGCCAATCCTAGGGGCGTAGTTCCCTTTTCTCAAAATCTTATGGATTCTGCCAACTGGGAACTGTAGACCAGCTCTTGAAGACCTGGATTTGTTTTTAGTCTTTGACACTTTCGAAGACATTTTCGTTGTGATAGGTTTCTATATATAGTAATGTGATCTACTGATTACAACTAGAAGACTGCTATTTTACGTTTTTAATGTAGATGTTTAGGGCGGTGGAAGTTGTGGGTGGTGTAGCCAGACAAAATTTAACGAGAATTAGATTATTGTCGTTCTAAGTTTGAATATCGTATGTAATTGAAACTCATCTAGTCTTTGGCAAACCAAAAAAATAATCATTATGTATTATAGGAATATATGTACCATTATTGTATAGGTTTTTAAGGAAATTCTCAGTACTATTTAGCAGGTTAACAATAATACACTCACGGGATCAAAAACTTGTAAAAATCAACAAATTTGATGTGTCAGTGCTAAATACGGGTTTCCTCGCAATTCGAGAGAGGTTGAGCTATTATTACAGTTTTAGACAGACTTTGAGAAGAACCTTTGGTATGATGTAGTTTATCAGGATGTTTTAGGCATTATCAAAAAACAATCGAACAGGAAACTCACGATTTCGCAGTACGATGGTAACTAGACTACTCCCTAAATGCAATATTATAATTCGTCTATTTAAAATAATTTGAGTATTTTATTTCAAAATTAGTTTCCAATATATAATTTAAGGTATAATTTCTCAAGCCTTTGTGAGTATGCACACTTAACACCGCCTTTAAGATCTTTCTTTATCTCATTAGCATACAAATAACTAATATAAAAAAACATCTTCGTTAAATGCAGTGAATGCTGAACTCAAAATACTACTAATGTCGTAAAACGTCGGTAGAAATAAAATTTAAGTCAACAAAGTCAATAATTTAAGAGTACCGACATTCTTATTATTCATTAAGCATAACATGATTACAGTTTTATCCAAGTTATATGGAGTTATTTATTTAATATAAGAAAAATAATCTTTAAGCCTAAATAATTTGTTCAAACTCAGGATTTCGATCCTGAGTTTGGACAAATTATTGGACACATAAAATTTAAAAAAATATATATATATATATATATATATATATATATATATTCATGCAATTGCGAGATTAAATTCTTACTTAAAAATGAAATTTTAAATAGTTATGTAAGTGTCTTTTTAATGGATATGCTTAATATTAATTGTGGCGGCCCATTCAAACTATTTGGACAATATCTTTTCATTTTTAAGTTCTTTTACTGAATTGTTGATACTTCATCATTTATTATCCACTTTGTAGTTAACGTGGCTAGTGTGCGAATTCAATTTCTAGTTTAAGCAATGTGATATCGATTGTTTTCTTATATTAATAGTACCTACTTACCTATCACGGATTTTTTATTTATGCCTCTTAAACATCAAAACGTTTGTACCCAAGGCATGTAAAATACGTAGATATATCGGCAAACGGACTATGAATGTACATGAGCATTCTTCTGCCTGTATATCATCAATACCTGCTTTTAAATTTTATTGGATATGAATGTTTGCTAGTTCAATAAGAAGTTTGTTAATCAAGTTAACTATTGGAACTAGTTTGTGCAACTAGTTTTGACAGTTCAAAAGTACCTGTAATATTGGTGTAATTGAAATAAATCATGATTTTTGACTTTGGTTTTGCCCCCCCCCCCCTAGCCCTTTGCGTTAAATTATAGTGTACAGAAGTGTGTTTGTGTGTGTAGGTATGAGAGTATAACGTTTTGACGACGCTCCATCAAAGAAACTAAAAACCTGCAGCCCTGAAAAGGGCTTTGTCATAAATACCACATCTACACTAATCTATACCTACCTACATACACGCACTCGTAAAATGAGGCGAAGCAAACTACGCCCTCTCCCCGCGAACTCTCCTAGCCAACTGGATATCCTTAGGCATGATCGTCACCCTCTTCGCATGAATAGCACAAAGGTTTGTGTCTTCGAATAGCCCCACCAGGTACGCTTCGCTGGCTTCCTGCAGCGCCATGACCGCCGAACTCTGGAACCGCAAATCGGTCTTGAAATCCTGCGCAATCTCCCTAACTAGTCGCTGGAATGGTAGTTTCCTGATTAGCAGTTCTGTGCTCTTCTGGTATCGGCGGATTTCTCGCAGGGCGACGGTGCCAGGCCTGTATCTGTGAGGTTTCTTCACTCCTCCCGTGGCTGGGGCACTCTTCCTTGCAGCTTTGGTGGCCAGTTGCTTCCTCGGAGCTTTGCCTCCAGTTGACTTGCGGGCAGTCTGTTTGGTTCGCGCCATTTTCTTCGTCAGTGTTTTCTATGGTCCAATGTTTCACCAATAGTTACAAGTACGGCCGGTGACCGCCTTTATATAGTATTTTCGATCCCCACTTACTTGCTTATCTCTTTGTGTGGGTAGTTTTGATTTGTTTTTAGACAAGACTACCCGATTTGCCTCTCGATCAAAGTTGTAGGAACATTCCAATGCTGTTTGAAGTTAAATTTTTTAACTATTTGAATGACAATATTGTACTCGCTCATATAGTTTTACGGGTTTAGTTTGCACAATATAATAAATACCGGTATATTGTCAATAGAATGTGTCTTCAATATTAAAATAAAACCACTTATTTATTACAATGCACAACATTCGGGATTTTAACGTGGTATCGTAATATTTGTTTAATCCTGACGTTTTGGATCCTTTATAACACAGGTCACAGACACACCTAGTTCAAAGACTAGCCAGTTTTTCCTGGCAAGAATCTTTCTTATTTGAATACATTAAATGAATACCTATTTGATGATTACAAGTTATTTATGTATTTATTATTTACTTTTATTACACACATCATCCATTGTCACGGACATACTTCACAAAATTCACATCACAAAGATTCACATTTGTGAAACTTTACTTCATACATATTTAAGTATGAAAATGAATACCTAGTACCTACTCATTTTAAAAGTGCATTAGGTAATTACAAAAAATTATGTCAGAATATAGTTGCAGTCACCAATTGACAAGAAACTATTCAAACACTGCATTAAATAAATTCTTGTTGATAACAATTAGTTGCCTGTAGCTTTTTTTTATAAATGTATATATTTTGTTTTTTAATGCAGTTATTATTATTGGCGTTACATATAGGTACATATGTAATAAGTAGGTACATATATTAATTTCTAACACTCCTTACGCGAATATTTAAAAAAACTACATCATCAAAAGATTTTTTTTTTGTCATTGTCTAATATTCGCGTAGGTACTCCTAAAAATCCATGTTGTTTTTATTATTTAATATTTTTTCAATCGTATTATCATCTCCTTTTGCCTCTTTCTCTTTGTAATCACAAAAAAGAGGATGGGATGGATTGACAATATGGACATGGATTTATTAGAGTTTCTCCGTGCAATTGCAATTCACACAAAATTTTAAAATGTACCTTTAAAAGATGTTAATTAAAGATTAAAATGTGATTTATTAGTAAATTTTGTGTTCTACTTGTATTCGTAAGAAATATATTGATCTTTCGATAGAATGAATATGCGATGCGTTGAACGCTCGATCAAACAAACATTCGATATTTTGAACACTCGATGTATTGAGTGTGCGATGTATTGAATGTTCGATTTAATAACCATTCGATATTATGAACGTTCGAGTATTTAGACGTTCGATTTATAGTGGGCGATCAATTGATATTCGATTATTTGTTATTCGATTTGGCGTAGTACACCCCCTATTTCTCGTGGCTATTTGAATTACAACTAAGCTCAATAATTGACCATTGAAAGACAGAAAACCATTCTGTTTGAATTCCGAATAGTATTCTATAGCTAGTAAACCTCATATTCTAATACTCTTTTATCGGTAGATATAACTATGTAAGTCAGTAGTCCATATTTTTTTTATAAGTACCTAAGTATACCTACTATTAGAGAAGCAAAAAAACTTACGGCCTTCCTGATGGTAAGCGGTTACCTTAGCTTGCGTTGCCGAACCCATGGATAACACTTAGGTAAGGGTTTCTTAAAATAGGGAAGTTGCTACACTGACAGCAAACGGTATTTCCATGATGTCTCCGTAGTCATTCCCCTAACGAACGAGTCATTGTAGCATGTTTTTGACGTCCATTTAGAGACAGAACAGATGCGGCCCTGAAAAGGGCCTTGTCCAATATAAATTGAATACCTACACCAATCAATTAAATAATTTATTTACATAACATAACCTAAAAACTTTGGCTAACCGCCAAAACCGTACAGCGTTCGACCTTGCCTCTTCAGAGCATAGACAACGTCCATAGCTGTCACAGTTTTTCTTTTGGCATGTTCAGTGTAGGTCACGGCATCGCGGATGACATTCTCGAGGAATACTTTCAAGACGCCACGGGTTTCTTCGTAGATTAGACCTGATATCCTCTTGACTCCTCCTCTTCTTGCTAGTCTTCTGATAGCAGGCTTGGTGATACCCTGGATGTTGTCACGTAGCACTTTTCTGTGGCGTTTGGCACCCCCTTTGCCTAATCCCTTTCCACCTTTGCCGCGGCCGGTCATGTTGTATTTGTTTTCTTTTGATACGTGATAGGAGGCGAGTCGCGAAATATTGAAGTGTGAGGCCGTTTGCACGTCTATTTATAAGATTAGTGAACGTTTTGTTTCACTTGGTGAGGGTAGTGTAACAATTATTGGCGAAGAAGTTTTTATTGGAGTACCGGCTTTAAGGAATTGGCGTTTTAGGATTTGTTCAAAGGTTTATGTGTATTTTAAACTTATGAAGTTTATTGCACTTGTGTGTATATAAGCTATTAAAACGTAAGAAGAATGTTTATCTCTGATCATTATGATTTTGTAATACTTATTATGGCTATTTATATTGTAATCGTATATATTATACTTGTGGATGTTATTAAATACTTATCCAAAAAATAAAATCTGGCTACAACGTGCACAAAGCAGAGAAGTTTGTAAGAAGGGTTAGGAGACCTATATCTAGCCTGCAGTGAGTTGATACGAGCTGATGATGATGATGATTGATGAAGATTTAAGATAAGTATGAAAATGTAGTCAGCAATTACAGATCACCATTTCTGTAATATGTACTTGTGATTACTATCTTAACATGTAAGTTGACAACTCATTACAATGTGAATAGTTCATGATCAAAGATTTTGGTAGACTTTCAATAAATTAACTAAAAGTTTTTAATTCATACAAGCTGTTCACAGGTATTGTAACCCATGGTACCCCAACGTCGACGACCTTCCGTAGATATCCTATATACATATACTAACTTACTTCAGTTTGTCAGATTTAGCTTTCGGTAATAGGGGTTTCATGAAGTACCTGGGTATCGTGATGTTTCAGACTGGAACATTTTTGCGCAAATAAGCTCCTTAGCATCTTATTCTCAAATACATATCTTGACTGTTGGTAAGCAGCAGTCATGGTAATAAGTATAGAATCATTATATTATTATAGGGAAAACATACAATTGTTAATAAACAGACAGTTATGGGTTGCTGGGGAGTTTGTTGTTTGTGCGCTGTTTCTTGTTCTCAGCAAAAACTAGGACTAGAACTGGGAAGCGGGCTTATTCCGTCGAGGTACAAAAAGAACCAATTTAGTTTGGCTTATTTTGAATAAATTATATTTTGAGTTTGGAAATGCAGCCATTGAAATTACTGATTAAACAACAGCTTACATTAATAACAATTTCTTACTTACATAATATACAACTGTCATCATTACTTAGTCGTTTTTAGTAACTAATAAGTGGTATTTAGAAAAACCAAATTGTAACTACTCTTTTGGTACGAAAATCATGCATAGCATTGTCGTAGGAATAATTATGACGTTATTCAAAGCGATTGCATAACAATTTATTATCTATGATTGCTCACTCCGTTATATTTGACTAGTAACGCTACCCACTACTTGCGACCCACATAAATTATATATAAGTTTCTCTGTAACCGATCATGATTATTAGAATTTTGACTTAGAAAACACGACAAGACATTCACAAATAATGGCGCCCGTGAAAGGACCTAAGAAACCTCTTAAAGCTATGGAGAAAGTTATCGAGAAACCAATATCAAAATCGAAGAAAATGAAGAAGAAGAATTACCAGAGTTTCTCCATATATTTATACAAACTATTACGGACAGTAGCAAAAACAAATTTGGGTATCTCAAGAAAATCAATGTTGATTATGAACAATTTCGTCAATGATATGTTAGAAAAGATTGCTGAAGAAGCTGGAAGGTTGGTGGCCCACAGCAAGAAGACGACTTTAAGCAGCAGAGAGATCCAGACGGCCGTCAAACTCCTCATACCTGGAGAACTAGCCACCCACGCCAATATAGAAGCTATGAAAGCCATTAGCATGTACCACAAAAGCCACGAACGCGACGCCGCGACCAAGATTTGAACGTTGAAAATAATAGATAAAACTTTATTGTGAAATGTTAGGAATTACATCTAATTTTATTGTTGATTTGAATTTAAAAATAATGGAAAAATAAATGATATTTTTTAACTTTGTGTTGTTTTAATTTGAATATAACTTAAATTTAAATATTATAATTAAATGATAGCTAAGTAGTTAGCGCCATACAAATCTTTGTTTCATTTCCTCAAAATTACAAAATTGGGCCGTGGCTAGAGGGTTCAATCCCGGTCGATTTTTCTAATCCCGCGATTTCGGGATTATCCAAAGTTAATCTCGGGTTTTCGGGATAATCCCGGTATTGTATTTGCTTTGGAAAGAGGTAACAAATTATTAATACTTACACGACTTGAAGCGGAATTAACGTAATCTAGTTTCGGTTCACGTGTGTACATTTTTATTGACTTATTTAAAACATGTATCAATCCCGAGAATCCCGGGATACATCAAATTTGATCCCGAAAATTTCGGGACTAAGATATGACCGGGATCCCGGGATCGAATCCTCTAGCCGTGGCCCACCCCAGAAAGTTCCAATGCCAATGCCCACCTCAGGATGTTAGGGTACCGATTAGAAATTGTCATACATTGGACTGTGCCCACCCCATGTGCCCACCCTATGTGCCCACCCCGGGCCAAGCATCCCCCTGAAGGAAAAATCTAGATACGCCCATGGTGCTGAAACTTGGTGGGATGATACATCATTGTTAGGATGATATTATTATACATTGGTCTTGTGGGTAGTTAAAAAAAGTACAAATTGTATCTACGTATCTTTAAATTAAATTTATTTTACAATGAACAAATATTACAAGTATTATTAGATATATTACATGTGTAACATTAGTAGGTATAATTATTTGAATATAATCACTTTTCACGGATTTTGTCGCGGTAGGTACTTACATTAATATCTATTATTTAATACCGTCGTTTCGGAAGCTGTAAAAATTGTTTTAATTAAATGTCTAATATTCGCGTAAGTATAAGAAATCAGTTAATGTATATAATTATCTTAATAAATATTTATTTTACTATTTAATTTTAATTTAATTAAGTACCTACCTACTCATTCCTCATTCCTCCTTTCCTTTGTCGTCCGTTGTATGTACAACATGTACAAGTTTGACGACCCAATTAGTCCAGCGGTAGTTGACACTGCCTTCTGTGCTATGGGTCCCGGGTTCGAATCCCGATAGGGACAAATGTTTGAGTGATGAACATAAACACTTGTATCCGAGTCATAGATGTATCTATGTATAAATAAATAAATAAATAAAATGTATAATATGTACGAATTTACAAAAAAGTATATATGCAGTATATCAACCAACTAGTATCCGTAACACAAGCCTCGTTGCTTAGCTCGGAACTATGGCGCTGTGTCATAATGTCCAGAAATATTTATTTTATTTTTACTCATTAAGTACCTAGTTTCCGTTAAAACATAATCTAATTATTCTGTCTTTTTTTGAAGGACTCAGTCATTCAGTCAAGGACTGGGTTCGAGTACCGTCTGGGACATGATTGGGAACAATATTATATATTAAGGGACCATTCAGCTTACGTCTACGTCGTGTTTTATTACTGTAAATCAAATATCACAAAAACCACCAAAATTATAAACTTAAAATTACTTCTTAAAGAAAACAAATTACACTTATCTATTTACATTATGCTAGTGACATAATTCTGTGAAAAAACCGACTTCAATTGTCAACACGGGAAGCACCAGCTTTCAAACAAAAAAAAGAATCATTAAAATCGGTTAATCCAGGCGAAAGTTCTGTGGTAACAAATATAGCAAAAAAAATATAGTTGAATTGAGAACTTCCTTCTTTTTGAAGTCGGTTAAAAAGCTCAATAGACGCCGATATTGTTGAGCATATGCGTGAGTATGATTTGGTGCACGTCCCTGAACACTGTGCGGACGTTGTCGGTGTCGGTGGCGGTCGTGAAGTGGAAGTAGCACTCCCGAGCGCGGCGCGCCTCCGTCACCACGAACCGCTCGGCCGACGCGTCCAGCCGCCGGCGCTCGCGTTTCTTCGTGATAACCTCCTGAAATTACCAATAATGGGTTAGGAAGATGTGATTAGGCGATCAAGGAAAACATCGTGAAGAAACCTGCATGCAGATAGATTTCCTCGAAGGTGTGTCTACCAGCCCGTACTAGACTAGCGTTGTAGGCTAGCCTAAGAACTTATCCTCCTTAAACGAGAGGAGACCCGTTCCCAGCAGTATAACAACAATTTGGCATTTTTTCTCTTGAGTTTATTGTAGTAGGTTACAAATAAAATTATAATCCTCTAACTTTTTCTTCTGACGACCTGGTAAAGGTCGCTGGAATCCGCTGGATGCGGGCGACGCATGACCGGTCGCCGTGGCGATCCTTGTGGAAGACCTATGTCCAGCAGTGGACGTCTAACGGTTGATGTGATGATAATGATGATCCTTACCGTAAATAGGCTCTTTATAAAAAGCCTGGTCCTGGTATACTCGTCTCCAGCCCCCTGGAAGTCGTTGTACTGCGGGAAGTAGGGCGCGATACTGCGGCCCTGAGACACCTTCTGTTCCAGCAGGTCCTGCTTGTTCAGGAACAGGATCAGACCTGCTTCTAGAAGGAACCTGCGGGAAAAATTGGAGCTACGGTTATCGATGTCGATTGCATTGTGAAATAAATATCAGGCGGTTAGAAATATTCATACTGTTGATTACATTTTGGTTTTATTATGGGTACCTATCATATTTTCTAAGGATTCCGTTTCTAATCAGGGAAATAATTCTGGAGTAGACTGCGCTAATTTGTCCGCAATTGTAAGAATTATAAAATCATCTTTTATTAATAGTTTTAGACTTCAATTAAAGGTTTTATATTTGGGGGCAGATATTGAAATGGCTTCATTTCCCTCTTCTCAGATTTATTTTAGTTATTCTGATTCTGTATTTGTACTTTGATCTTCCGAAAGTAAGTAGGTAGTTATTTTAGAGCCATGGTCTTAAATGCAGAAGTTTTACGAGACAAATGCAAGGGTCGTATCATATTCGCTTGTGTCTATTTATTGACAGTTTACTAGATTTCGTTCAATAGAACGACCTTTGACTGGACATTAGTGCTACTAGCTTAAAATTATGGCTGTGGCTTCAGCAGCCTGTTATGTGTTATTCTGATGTTCTTACTATATTACTGAAAAGTGTTTAAAAAATAATCACTTTAGATCATTACGTATCTAAGATTCGATTTCGATTTGATTCTATTTCGTGTTATCCCTAGGGATAATACAAAATCCCTGGTATCCTTTTTTGCCACTTCTTTTTTGGGGAGAATAGTAGGTAAATCCATATTTTTTTTGTAGGTATATTTTTTTAGTTTTTATGATAGTTTTTCGAAATATTCTTTGAGGGCGAAAGCTCTGCATATAGGTAGGTATGAAAATATGTCATGATCACGATATAAATTACCTGCTCTGCCAAACATCTTCGAACAAGTTGAGCGCTTCTTTCAACCTGTTCTGCGAGTTGTCCTCCCGGAGGGTCTGGTCGAAGTCACTGCACGCCACCAGAAACCAGATGGCGTGGATACCTTCAAACACCTGGGTTAACATTTATTTTGGTGTAGTTATCAGATTTTTTTTCCTATACCTAATAATATTTAATACATACTACCTATAGCAGATAAAAAATCTACGAAGGTTTGTCAGGAATGCTAGTTATTCTACAAACAATACAAAATCTCACATCGTCAGGAATATTATTTTGAAATAATTCTATCTTTTTACGGATTTTATTGCGTTATAATTATGTATTAATAATTTATTTGTTGATAGTCAGCCTATGATCATGCATGGATCCTATAAAGGATCCCAAGCGCCAGAATTATATAATATTAATATATATATATGGTGATAAAATCCGTAGGTACCTACCTATAGTTTTACTTGATTAAAGTTGAATTCCTTGAAGATTTTGTACAAAAACATACCTGTATCCATTTTTTCCTCTCCCCCCTTTGTCCTCCAACGTCAAACATCCAAAAGTCTTGAACACCTCCTTGCATAGATTTTGGCACCTAAAATGAGCACTAATTTATGGAACTTACGCATTTATGTATATTAATTATATGGCTTATATTTCCCTGCGCCTGGGCGCTTCCAAACTGTTAAACGCTAAATATGGATTATTTTTATTATTTTATAGTTCTGAGACTACTGCTGAGTTCACAGAAGTTAGGTTTTATTTGGAATGTTGATAGAATTCACGAGATTGAGTGAGATAGCGATAGCATTGCGAATAAATTGACTGCAACTACCGCAATCTTATTGGTCGTAAAGGTCAGAACGGGCCAATCACAGCGACCAATAGGTACGCACGACAAGTGCGCCGAATGCGTTAAGATGATGTAAAGTTCAAGTTCTGATTTCACCAATAGTTAACGCGGTTTATTTTTGTATTTACTTAGTTCAGAATCATAGATCAGATCCAATTGCCATTTGGCAATTTGAAGTTCATTCAGCCATCCTGTGAGGATAATGCTCATTTAAAAATAATAGTTAATATGCTAGTTAACATAGGTAGTTAGTACCTACTTTAACTTTAAATTCAATCTTCTGTATGCCAGTAGTTTTCCGTCGACACCTCAGAATGTCAGCGTCTGAAGGAACGTAGCCGGGTTTTTCAATAAGGTCTATTCTATCTAAAAAACTGAAACAATGTAACAAATCATTTAAAAAATGTTTAAGTCGAAACCTTATTAAAAACGCAGCAAAGACAATTAAAACAAATTTGAATTCAAATCTAGCATTTTATAAAATAGCGCCATCTATTATCAAAAATAATATTTAATACGTTTTGCTTTTGATGAATACCACAATATAATAAACAAAATGAAAAACAAAATAATACTAAACTTCCAGTATATATTGATTTTCCAGTACATACAAAATGTTGCAGTAAAATTGATTTGGAATGAAAAACATTTCATTTTAATTTTAGGTATAGTTCACCTACTTCACAATAGATAGCGCTGTAATAAAAAGTTTACTTACTATTCAGCACTGTCAATAAGTTGATATTCATTCGATCTTTTGAAACACTCCCTGACGCCACTATCACGCCATAGCGACCTAACATGATCAAAATAACCCTGAAAATTAAATAATAATATTAACAAACAAGTTACATTAAACAAGTCCATAGTAATGTAGGTAATATGACTATGCGTAGGTACCACCTTTAGTTTAAAATTTGGAAAAAAGGAAACTATGTTTATGAACCCATTTTTTTAAAATAGCCTATAAATTGAAACTGGCTTGGGTGGGACACATCAGTTGGATGGTTTCAAAGGCTATTTAACGGACGTAAATCGTTTACAAGCGGACCTGGCTTATGTTGTTCTGCCATAAGATTTTCTCTGACTTGAAATGTTCACAATAAAAATCGGTCAAGCCGTTACAGAGGAATTTGAAAACAAACAGTATGACACGAAATTTAACGTATCTATTATTTTATTTAGATATATTATTAACCCACTCACCTCCGTATACTCCATGGGTCCAGCATCACCAAGTTTAAGGATGTACTCCCTGGACTGTGAATTCTTGGGGTTTTGCAGCGGTATGCCAAGCATGGCCATGTTCTCAACTATATCATGGATGGACTCGTGGATGTTGTGGCGGATATGTTGAGCTTTCTCTGCACGTTCGCTGGTAAACAAAATGGATATTCATTGACGACCAGATTAGCGCGGTTTTAAACCCCAGTTGAGACAAATGTTTGTGCGATGACCATAACTGACTCTCATTGGTGTTTCTATGTGTATATCTATGTATTTACAAAAAAAACTGTATTATAGCTGTCTATCAACCCATCTAGTAGTGCAATTGGGTGTTTACATATTTAGGTATTTATTTTATGAATTCTGGCGCGTAAATCAAAGCCGCCATGTTATGCTCGCTGTGACGTTATTCATGTAGTAAATAAGCTCTTATTCTGAAGTAACATGCCCAGCAGTGGGTCATTAAATGGGTGGGTGTTGAAGTCAGGTAGGTATACATACCTGGCAGAAAAGCCTTGCACGTGTAAAATTTTCATCTGTTTAATTATAGTTGTTTTCCCGCTCTCGCCCGTGCCCAGAAGTAATAGTTTTATTGCCTAAAAATAAAATATTATTTTAAGACCACTTTTATGTATTATATTAGGTATATGTCCACTCCATTTGTTTCTAGGAGCCCGTTCACATGAACCTACTTTTATATTTTAAGAAATGTAGTAGTGACCCGTCTTAGATAATAGTAAGACTTAGATACAACATGGTAGAGAAACTCTTCATGAGTTCCATGGAGTTTGGAAACCTTGGCAGCTTAGTTAGGTAGTTAGGCTATAGTATGAGGTAAACCGGAGTATACCGGTTCAACTCCTGCCCTTTGAAATCTGTTTTACTTATAATATTTGGTGTACTTAATAAAAATGTTGAAGACGATCAGGTTTTTCTCCTGTACCATTAGGTACGTCCTTTAAACACATTTATAGACCCAAATCATCTGCCTGAAAAAAGGCCGCATAAATAATGAATTCGCGTGAATTGAAATGAGTTTTTTTCAGTAAAGTAAAAACTCAGTAAGTAAAAAAAAATATTACTTAAATACTTACTTTACTGTCTACTTGTCTGTCTAGTGCTCCCAAGCGCATCAGTTAAGCGTGAAGTCTTAAGTTTGATTCTCAGATCGAATATATACTTAGCTATAATAATTTTAAATTAGGTAGATGCTTAATGCTTAAAGCTGGCAATAGGCTCGCCCTCCTGGATATAGGGATCTCTGAGAATACCTTCCTATATACTTAAACTTCTGCCTTACTCTTAGTAATGTTACAGGCGTGATGGTATGTCACAGGTACTCACTTGGTTATAAGACTTAATCCATTGTTTGATCTCGCGGTCGATCTGCTTGGACACCTCCTCGATCTCGTCTCGTGGCCGCATGCATGGGATCAAATGCATCGTGCGTGATATGCAATGCACTCGTCTATGAACACCAAATTAATAATACGGTAGTGTTAAACTGATTGAAATTTATACTGATTTTATATTCGAAGACTGCATACCTAACTACCTACATCATCAACCCATTAATGTCCCACTGCTGGGCACGGGTCTCCTCTCATTTGAGAAGGATTAGGCTATAGTCCACCACGCTAGCCTACTGCGGGTTGGTGGACTTCACATACCATCGTGAAGATCTCTCAAGCATGCAGGTTTCCTCACGATGTTTTCCTTCACATACAATTAAGACTTATATTTCTATAAAGAAAAAACTCTTAATACATTTTACTTACTTATGCATATACTCAATAACTTTTTTAATAATCGGGTACTTACCTATTTTTGATTTAACTGTTCAATTACCTAATCATAAGTTAATTTTGTAAGTTTATAAGAAAATATTTAAAAATAACTTTACCTTCAATGTGTTTTACACAATCAAATCACAGTAACCAAATGTATTTTATCAAAAAATATATCAATTTGTTGATAATAATTATCTGATATTATTAGTTAATCGAAACTGATTAAAATATATAATTTCGTACATTGAGGTATAAATTATTTTGCGCTTCAAACGCTTTTCTAGCTTCTATGTTAAGCTAAAGTTATCTTATTAATCTAGCGTATTGTACGCCCCCAAATTATTAGTATTGTATCCACAATAAAAAAATATAATTTGATTGTAAATGTGAGTTCAATGTAGATGTTACTATAAAGAATTATGCATAGAAAATTCAAAGATTTATTTATGATTAGATAGTTTTACAATTTAACTATATTCAATTTTACTATTTACAATATAATAACATTCACTTTGACCTCGCACACTTGCCATTTATTTTAAAAGATAGTTTATTCTATAGTTTCTTACCGAATTCTTCTCAACTAGAATCATAATGTTCCATAAATTCTTGATTGGTTTTGAAAATATCGGATATATCTTTTATATTTACAGCAGGAATAATATCAATAGGCTCGCCCAGAAACACTGGCGAGCTATAGAAAGAAAGAAAGAAAAAGAAAAATAGGTGTAGGTACACGTCTGTCTAATCCTTTAGGCATATATGCGGGATGTTTATTCATATGAACGTTATTCAGTACCTACATTTTAATAAGTAAATACCAAAAAAAATATATACGATAGGCATTATTTTTCAAATTCACTTGTGTAAATAATGGCGTCGCTTTCTAATTAGTGTAAACTTAAACTTGTGGCATTTACTCCACAACTCATAGAGCAACAACTCACTTCTACATGGAAAATATCTAAGACATCGATTCCCAAAAGATAGCATTCTAAAAAGTCATAATTATAATCTATTATTAGATACAATTGGTATAATAAAACAACGGTCGGCAACGCGCGAGCGACTCCTCTGGTGTTGCAAACGTCTACGGTAACCGCTTACCATCAGTCGGCCCATAATCTTGTTTGTCACCCTTTTGGCATAGAAAAGCATCCTTATAAGGTAAAGCAACACTTGCCGCAGTTATTATCAGGATGGAAGACCTAGACCGCACTTTTAAGCCTTCTAGTAATCATAATATAAATTTGGGTATGGATGTATAGGTATATTTTACAATCACTAATCGTTCCGTAAATAGGTAACTAACTAACTGTACTATATACATATTTATATTAAAGACAAAATAAAGCAATATCATTTTTTTTGTCAAATACCTCATTGATTGAACATATCGGCATAATATTATAACACCTGCAGAGTTATTTCAATACTAACATTTTGAATATAACATCACTAAAAAGTGTGATTCGCCCCCGGGTGGGCTCGAACCACCAACCTTTCGGTTAACAGCCGAACGCGCTAGCCATTGCGCCACGGAGGCTATGAGCAATGCCCACGAATAATACAGAATGTACCTACCTACCTATACGATAATATTGATAAACAAATGTAAAGCTGAACAATTATAATACGTATGTAGGTATATTGTAGAGTATGTTTTACATAATCAGACTGTGCAAAACAGCGTTGTTTTAATTACATAACCTCACGCCCGCCGACTCGCAAGTGTTGGGCAGAGTTGTACTAATGTACACCCACATTTCGCTGATATGATTTAGGTCAAATTAGGTCCCGTATAATAGGGGGCGAATCTATTGCGATCAACCGGGTACGAATCCAAACTCCGAGCTGTTACTGAGACTTTCATAGAAAACCGCAATAAGACTTTTTTGACCTAGAAATTGAACCCAAGACTTCTTGGTCAGCAGTTACGAACTCTAAACCAACGAGGCCGTATGTGATTTTGTTGTATTTTGTTTTAATTATATCTTAGTTGTAACTTGTTAAATCTAGCTGAGCTTATAAAATGTGTAGCTTGACTTATTTTTTATTATTTGTGCGTTAAATCGACGTAGTGACAGAAGTCCTATTACGACCTATCTAAGTCTTCTTTTTGAATAGTAGGTCTGCTATTTGATGTCTCGATTGGTGCAGTTTGCGGGTTCGATCCCTGCATGGAGCAAGTATTTACAAAAAATAAAAGTATATGTAGTATATCAACCAACTAGTATCCGTAGCACAAGCCTTGTTGCTTAGCTCGGAACTAGATGGCGCTGTCATAATGTCCAGAAATATTGTTTTTGTCTGGGCATTTGTGTTTATGTTAATTTGTGTTTGTAAACACACCTACGATACCGGAGAATATCAATAGCGATTTCTACCAGACAACTAGAAATAAGTGAAATTAAAGAGGTGTGGCGTACCTGCTAGACTTACTAACCAAGAATTATTTTCAGTATAAGTATGTACCTACAACTACTATTTTTAATAGTAAGTAGAACTATTACTATGTGCGGGGCATTGTTTATAAACAATATCATCGATCTCTGAAAGTTCCTTGATGTATCTGCCATTGATATGTGTTGGAATTAATAACAAAAATGTAAACAGTAACGCCACCTATGATCTCTTGTCTCTCTATTGTAATAATTGTCTATGAATAAAGTTAGTCGTTCAGAAACTATCGTGTACAGCCTCGGCGCCCCTCGCCATCATCAGTCTGCCAAAGAGACCGAAAATTAACGGAATGCGCAAATGAAGTTTGTGCTCACGACTCGTGCCGGTACCTATACCCAAAAGTAATTCTCAATAGACGGTGAGGGAAAGCAACCGGCAGACCTGAGAGATTTACTCAACGTCGCACTAAACCAGCGTGGTGAATACGGAGACACATTCCCAACAGTGGGATGGTAATGGGTTGACGATAACGTACACCTACCATAGTAATTGCAAAGTGAACAAAAACACTGCTCATACAGTTTCTTGTAAGTATTTAAAAACGCAAAATAAAGCAATACCGGCGTAATATTATACCACTACGACAAATTGTAGAGTTATCGTTTCAATAATCCACACTTACTAATATTATAAATGCGAAAGCGTGTCTGTCTGTCTGTTACCTCTTCACGCTATAACCACTGAACCGATTTAGATGAAATTTGGTAGGTATAGAGATAGTTATTTCCGGGGAAGGACATAGGATAGTTTTCATCCCGGAAATCCTCCCTTAAAAGGAAGAAAATGGGGGTAGAATTTTGTGTGCTGATAAAATTACTAATTTTATGCAGACGAATTCGCGGGCAAAAGCTAGTTCTCAATAAAACATCACACAAAAGTGTGCGTCGCCCCCGGGTGGGCTCGAACCACCAACCTTTCGGTTAACAGCCGAACGCGCTAGCCATTGCGCCACGGAGGCTATGATTTCAATCTACAAATTTAATACTAGTAAGTAGGTAAAGAAATATTGACGAATGTAAAATTGAACGACATCGGAGTATGTTTACATAATCACAATGTGTAAACATTAGTATTGTTTTAATTAAACCTTAGTTTTTATGTTACATCTAGATAAAGTTATGAAATCGTTTGTTCTGATTGACTGAACGTACAAAATGAGAAACAGTTTTATTTAACAACTAACTCATTCCCATAACTGTCCGAGAGCAATTTAGCGAAAAAAAAAATGATCATATTCATTCACTTCGCCCGCTCCTGCGACCTTAGGTGAAGTGGTTTTAGTCCCGAGAAATCCTAATTCATTTCTTTTTCTTGAATTAAAGTAGCTTAAGGTAAACCTTAAAACATTTTCTATTCAGTCAATCAGGGCAAACTATTTCTTTTAGAGTTGAGATCGATGTCACCTGATGTGCTACTGGTCTCTCTTTACTCCGAAATGTGTAAAACATCACATCAGCTAGGTGACGTCCACTGCTGGACATGAGCCGCTCCCAAATATTTCCACAACGACCGGTCCTGGACCACACGCATCATAAACAACATACTCTGATAATATTAGGTATATTATCAGAGTATTATGTTTTTTTTTATTATAAAATAATAATAAATATTTCCGGACATTATTACACAGCGCCATCTAGTTCCGTGGTAAGCAACGAGGCTTGTGTTACGGATACTAGAAGGTTGATAGACTACATATATGCTTTTTTTTGCAAATACATACATATTATACATAGATACATCCATGACTCGGATATACAAATATTTAAGCTCATCACACAAACATTTGTCCCTGCCGGGATTCGAACGGGACCCGTAGCACAGAAGGCAGCGTTGACTACCGCTGGGCTAATCGGGTCGTCCAATATATATATACATAATATAATGCATACGCTACAGTATTCCTACGTACATTAATTATTACTACGTACGTTTATAAATACTATCGTATAGCTACCTTCTGTATTATTCGTAGGCGTTGCTCATAGCCTCCGTGGCGCAATGGCTAGCGCGTTCGGCTGTTAACCGAAAGGTTGGTGGTTCGAGCCCACCCGGGGGCGGCTCACACTTTTTAGTGATGTTTTATAAATAATATAAGTTCTGAAACAATAACTCTGCAATTGTCAGTGTTATAATACACATATTATGCCAATATTGTCAATCAATTGTTTTATTTTGTATTTATACAGTAACTGTATGTATATAAAGATACAAATACATGATCTAAAACATGGCAAGAGTTTCTTTTTCCACTGTATATCTATAAAAAATAAAGAGAAAAGTGTAAGGTTTATTGTGAATTCAGTAATAAAACTAACAATAAATTATAAAATCAAAACCTTTATTAGTAAATACAATATGAAAACTAACAGCTAAAGTATTTCACTTAAAAAATAATTACATTTGGTTAAAACCAAATGTTAAACAACACATCACTTGGTAACACAACTCATTATCAATTATTTCTCTTTATCTTCTGTGAGATTATACAATGTAAGACACAATATTTCTTTATTTAAATCCTTTTTAATTCATAAATGATACTTAAAAGATGCAAAATAAATAAAGACTGTGATGTCACATATCATGTTCTCGGATTAATATGTACAAATTAAAAAATATGCATTTTTATAACAGTTTGACTAATTGTAATTCTTTATAATTTTTTTAAAACTACGTTTGAAATATACCAAAAATAGAGAAATGAAGAAGGGATTGGCCTCTTAATAATAGGAATAATAAATTTAATATAAGACAAAGACAAATAAAGACCAAGTGAAAGAAAAAACACTAAAGTAGAGTAAACAACATTTTGTTTTTGAGCATTCAAATAAGATTGTTTATGAATTTAACTACAGCTTTTTGTGAGACGAAGGACATTTTGAATTTTTCAGATTAAACTGCACATAATATATTTTCTTTTCGTTATAAATAGTTTACCCAACGTAGGTAATAACATACAACTTATAAACTTCTCTAGAGCAATGCAGGAATTCTTTTTTTTTATGGTGATAAGGGACGAGCAGTCTACTCATGATGGTAAGGGATCACTGCCGCCCTAGGACATTTGCAACACCAGAAGGCTTGCATATGCGTTGCCAACCCGTGTAACCGTTTAGGTTTCTTAAAATAGGGAATTACTAAACTGACAGCAAACAGAATCCGGGAAAACACGGTCCGTGCTGTTAGAATAGTCACTCCGCCAACGGTAACCTTACTCACTCGCAGAACTACAACTATTATTGATTCACTGCGGTCTTCTGTAAGGCGGAGGTACTTCCTCAGTCGGGCAGCTCAATTTGAGCGAGGAATTTCGCCCTACTTCTCAGAAATAGTTGCTTGAATACTTTCAGTGCTATTAGTGATTCATGTATCCGATAGATGTCGCTACATAGTCGTAGCGACATTTAGTATAACAGCTCGAAATCACTACTAATTTCTCATATAAATTTACGTTAATATATAGAAATACTACTATTTTTCATGTATTTTTTCCGCGATATATTGATATTATTTACCCCAACGTTTTAAATATTTGAAGATAGAAATTAACGTGCAGTAAATAAATTTATACGCTCACAGGTTAATTATAAGGTTGTTATTCCATTAGCATGGGGTCATTCAGCTGTAATTGCACCATCTGGTTACCGTTGACCAACACACCATCTCTTAGTAACAGCTGCACATTCAGATCTGTGAGTTCCTGAAAATACATTGTTTATTTAATAAATCTGAATAAAATTTGACGCTAACACATGAGGCTGTGTATAAAATCAGAGTTGCACAGAGAGCCATGGAGCGAGCCATGCTCGGCATCAAACTACAAGATCGGGTTCCCAATAAGGAAATCAGACGAAGGAGAAAGGTCCGAGACGTCGGTAAATTCATTATGGGACTCAAATGGAGTTGGGCAGGGCACATGGTGAGGAGAAGAGACGATAGGTGGAGCAAAACGCTCACTGAGTGGTGCCCAAGAGGCCATAAACGTAGTGTTGGACGTCCGGCGGCAAGATGGGTCGACGATATCGCTGTTTGCGGGTCGAATCTGGACGAGATTGGCACAGGACCGAAGCGAATGGCATGAATGGAAAGAGGCCTATATCCAGCAGTGGGATCAGAAAGGCTGTGGATGATGATGATGAATAGAATTTGGAGGAAGCAATGATATCACCACAGCCTAAGTCTGAAGTCTCGGGATTTAATAATCCTACCCAAAATATACTTAAAGTAGATCAAACTTAATTGGCTCTTGATTGAACGTCGACAATAAAGACAACCCTCCAAAAACGAGTGGGAAAAAAATGACTTTTGTAAAGGGAATCAATAATGACTAAACATTTTTTTTATTTGAATTAGCAGATTGATGAAAACGCAGATTGGATAAAATATAAGCTAGTTCATCGTTTGGAATAATATTCCTCACCTCGCTACTGACGCTAACAGCGATAGGGTAGGCAGAGTTGTCGTGGGGCGCGGTGTCCCCTCGCTGGAGTATTTTGGGGCGGCGCGGGTTTTTCGCTATCCCTCGACCCCGCCGGGCTGGTTGGAACTCGTCCACTGAAATGGTGTAGATAATATCATTACAGAGTTAGTATAATGTCTATCGTATTAGCAGTCTTATTGGTCTAATTGTCCCGAGCAATATTTTGTTTGAGCATTGATTCGATTATCGAAATAAAACTATTGTAAAGAAATCGAAAATCCGTAAAAAGTAATTTTATTCCAATTTGTATTTGTAAGAAATCTGTTTTATTCCGTGTCTCGCCTCGTATTTACTATAGACCGCTTTTGGAACAAATAATAAGTTGAAAAGTGGTCTTCCGCAAATAGTGCTGATGAATGGGGTGTGATGTATTAGTATTACGGTGGATGTAAATGTAAAGGACTGTAACCCTTGCCCACGTACGGGTGTATTACGTGTGTCCTCATCATCATCACATCAACCGTTAGACGTAGTCTCGACGTTACTCTCACTGGACATAGGCCTCCTCCAAGGATCACCACGACGACCGGTCATGCGCCGCCTGCATCCAGCCGACTCCAGCGACCTTTACAAGGTCGTCAGTCCACCTTGCCGGGGGCCTGTCCACGCTGCGACTTCCAATACGTGGTCGCCACTCTAGAACTTTCAAGCCCAATCGGCCGTCCGTTCTTCGAGCGATGTGCCGTGTGTAATTAATGTGTATCAGTCGGAATATACTCGAGATCTAGGATGTCGAGATACTGGACTCTATATCCCGACATTCTGGTGTACTTACAAATACTCCAGGGAGGTGAAGCCTAAATGGAAGTAGCGTCGAGCTGAGAGAAATAGTGAGTAGGAGAGGATGTTAGAGGATGCGGCGACAGGGTACGTACGGTGCGGCGGCGGCGGCTTGGCGCAGGCCACGCGCGCGCGCGGCACCCGGCCGAGCGCCGCCAGCGCGCGCCCGCACATAGGCACCACGCTCGACGTGCCCTGCCAACCATATCATCATCATTTACTCATTTTACTCATTTACTCATTTATTTATTGCGTTCCATAATGTAAACATACAGATGGTAAATAAAAAAATATAATCAGAAACAATTATGGACCCTGTCGGGCACAGCAACATTTTGTAAATAGGAGAGAGGAAGCGGAAGCGTTTATTTAATACTGTACTTTATTATTAATATTGTATGTATAAGTTATTTTTAATTACTATTTTTCCTATATGTTTAATTTGTCAGGAATGTTATACATAAAGTATTATATTATCTTTTAATTTATTTTATTCTTCTTTTTTATTTTTAAATCTTCATTCATCATCAACCCGTTGTTGCCCCGCTGCCGGCCATGGGTCTCCTCTCATTTGACAGGGATTAGGCTATAGTAATGTGCGTGTGGTGTGAGGGCCGCTTTGTCAAAACTTTTTGAAATGGTGCCTAGGATTCAGTGAACATTCCAAAACAATTGTGAAAGTTGGAATCAGAATTTGTGAAAGTCAAATAAGCGAGAGTAAATGCGAAAGTGTGTCTGTCTGTCTGTTACCTCTTCACGCTATAACTGTGAACCGATTTAGATGAAATGTAGTATAGAGATAGTTTGAGTCCCAGTCTCCCTCAAAAGGGGGAAAAGGGAGGGGGAAATAAAATTACTAATTTTACGCAGACGAATTTGCGAGCAAAGCTAGTATGGAATAATTATATAATGAAGAGAAACAATGAACCTTGAACTCTGTCAGGCATGGGCGTATCTATGGGGGGAGGGGGGAAGTGCTCCATTACACATCAACCTGGGGAAGAGTATATAGGCTTTTCAAAACGTGTGATCTCGTACCTTAGCAAACGACATTTTTGTGATTTCGATGAGCTTGCTTTGCGGAATGTTGTACAACGAGAGAGTCTTCATTATTTCTTCTGAGCTCGGGTTTAGACCCTTCAACTGTTACGAAAATAGGGTAATTACGTCATGCTAGAAAACATTACCAATTTTGTATATCCATCATCAACACTCTAATTATATCACTGCTGGGCATGGGTCTCCTCTAACTTGAAATGAACGATAAACAAATGTTGATGCTCATCACACAAACAATTGCCCATTGATTGAAACCCGGGTCCCGTAGCGCAGAAGGCAGTGCTAACTACAGCTGGGCCAATCTGGTCGGTATGGCTATATGACCTACTAGTGTATTTCGGATTGAACAGGCACTTGTTGAAGGATTGATGATGGAGGGCTGTATTCTTCAGGATCGGAACCGATTCTTAACTGCTCTACAAACATGATTCATAAAAACTCCAAGTAGGGCAACACTAATTTATTAATTATTAATAAGAGGTGTTGACGGAGTAAGCGCCTCAAGCCAAGTGAGCCAGCTAACACAGCGCGCTGCTTTATATAACCTCGGCGACCGGTCCGTCCCCACCCCGTCTGATTCACAGAGTGGTGCGACGACGTGACGGTGCACGTGCGCGTGCGCCGACATGTATGTAAGTACCCGTACCTCGACGACGAGGATGGTGGCGGGGTGCTTGAGCCGCAGGTGCGTGCGCAGGTCGGAGCGGATGCGGAACCGCTTGGGGCAGCGCCCGCACGCCCACGCGCGCACGCCCGTGTGGATCAGCCGGTGGTTGCGCATCGCCGTCGATCTGGAACACGACAAAGGTGCTCGTTAACTATTCGATTACTGTCTCACTGCACTGCATAAGCCTCTTCTCAGAATTAGAATCGATGTTTAATTGTTCGAACACAGCATGCGGAAGGCGTGTATGTGTGTACCTCCGGAAGGCGACGCCGCACACGTCGCAGGGGAAGGGCCGCTCGCCGGTGTGCACGCGCAGGTGCTCGTTGCGCATGGACAGCGTGCGGAAGGCGTGTATGTGTGTACCTGCGGAAGGCGACGCCGCACACGTCGCAGGGGAAGGGCCGCTCGCCGGTGTGCACGCGCAGGTGCTCGTTGCGCATGGACAGCGTGCGGAAGGCGTGTATGTGTGTACCTGCGGAAGGCGACGCCGCACACGTCGCAGGGGAAGGGCCGCTCGCCGGTGTGCACGCGCAGGTGCTCGTTGCGCATGGACAGCGTGCGGAAGGCGTGTATGTGTGTACCTCCGGAAGGCGACGCCGCACACGTCGCAGGGGAAGGGCCGCTCGCCGGTGTGCACGCGCAGGTGCTCGTTGCGCATGGACAGCGTGCGGAAGGCGTGTATGTGTGTACCTCCGGAAGGCGACGCCGCACACGTCGCAGGGGAAGGGCCGCTCGCCGGTGTGCACGCGCAGGTGCTCGTTGCGCATGGACAGCGTGCGGAAGGCGTGTATGTGTGTACCTCCGGAAGGCGACGCCGCACACGTCGCAGGGGAAGGGCCGCTCGCCGGTGTGCACGCGCAGGTGCTCGTTGCGCATGGACAGCGTGCGGAAGGCGTGTATGTGTGTACCTCCGGAAGGCGACGCCGCACACGTCGCAGGGGAAGGGCCGCTCGCCGGTGTGCACGCGCAGGTGCTCGTTGCGCATGGACAGCGTGCGGAAGGCGTGTATGTGTGTACCTCCGGAAGGCGACGCCGCACACGTCGCAGGGGAAGGGCCGCTCGCCGGTGTGCACGCGCAGGTGCTCGTTGCGCATGGACAGCGTGCGGAAGGCGTGTATGTGTGTACCTCCGGAAGGCGACGCCGCACACGTCGCAGGGGAAGGGCCGCTCGCCGGTGTGCACGCGCAGGTGCTCGTTGCGCATGGACAGCGTGCGGAAGGCGTGTATGTGTGTACCTCCGGAAGGCGACGCCGCACACGTCGCAGGGGAAGGGCCGCTCGCCGGTGTGCACGCGCAGGTGCTCGTTGCGCATGGACAGCGTGCGGAAGGCGTGTATGTGTGTACCTCCGGAAGGCGACGCCGCACACGTCGCAGGGGAAGGGCCGCTCGCCGGTGTGCACGCGCAGGTGCTCGTTGCGCATGGACAGCGTGCGGAAGGCGTGTATGTGTGTACCTCCGGAAGGCGACGCCGCACACGTCGCAGGGGAAGGGCCGCTCGCCGGTGTGCACGCGCAGGTGCTCGTTGCGCATGGACAGCGTGCGGAAGGCGTGTATGTGTGTACCTCCGGAAGGCGACGCCGCACACGTCGCAGGGGAAGGGCCGCTCGCCGGTGTGCACGCGCAGGTGCTCGTTGCGCATGGACAGCGTGCGGAAGGCGTGTATGTGTGTACCTCCGGAAGGCGACGCCGCACACGTCGCAGGGGAAGGGCCGCTCGCCGGTGTGCACGCGCAGGTGCTCGTTGCGCATGGACAGCGTGCGGAAGGCGTGTATGTGTGTACCTCCGGAAGGCGACGCCGCACACGTCGCAGGGGAAGGGCCGCTCGCCGGTGTGCACGCGCAGGTGCTCGTTGCGCATGGACAGCGTGCGGAAGGCGTGTATGTGTGTACCTCCGGAAGGCGACGCCGCACACGTCGCAGGGGAAGGGCCGCTCGCCGGTGTGCACGCGCAGGTGCTCGTTGCGCATGGACAGCGTGCGGAAGGCGTGTATGTGTGTACCTCCGGAAGGCGACGCCGCACACGTCGCAGGGGAAGGGCCGCTCGCCGGTGTGCACGCGCAGGTGCTCGTTGCGCATGGACAGCGTGCGGAAGGCGTGTATGTGTGTACCTCCGGAAGGCGACGCCGCACACGTCGCAGGGGAAGGGCCGCTCGCCGGTGTGCACGCGCAGGTGCTCGTTGCGCATGGACAGCGTGCGGAAGGCGTGTCCGCACACGGGGCAGGCGTGGCGGCGCGCGCAGGCGGCGGGGCCGGCGCCGGCGTGCGCGGCGAGCTCGGCGCGGCTACAGAACCACTTGTTGCACGACACGCACGACAACTCCGACTCTTGACCGTGCACCTCTCTGGAATTGTTTCATTCACAGGATGGTTTAGATTCACAACTGAATCCGGTAGGTGGCCCTACCTGTGCTTAGGGCTGATAATTTACTACATATATCTAACTAGATGATGCTCGCAGCTTCGCCCGCGCTATTAAATACTAATTTCTCCTCCTCATTTTGCCCGTTAGGGGTTGGATTTTCAAAAACGACGTTTCGTCGTGACTCTATGAAAATAAGGGATTTCCATGCAACCGTTTATCCCTTATTTTATCCCCTAAGGAGTCGAATTGCTAAAATGCCTTTTTTAGCGGATGACTTCATCATAAAATGCATCATATCTAAAAAAAAAAGTTTGTAAACCCTGTGGTTTAGACTCTGCGTTGATGAATAAGTCATTATATATGAATATATGTATAAGCGTACAGATATTGTATTACGAGTACCTTTTGACCCAAACTTGGTGGGGCCACTACTTTACTCCCAGGTTATTAATAGTACTTACTTGAAGTGTTTGTGTAGATCTGTGGCGTGTGTGAAGGTAGCGCGGCACCGCGAGCACGCCCCGCCGGTAGAGCCTGAATCTTCACTCGCGAACATGCCTAGGAAAATGTTAATTAAAAAAAAAGCAAAAAATCTCTATGGACTGATATAATAATTATTGATTTTTTTCCATAACGATATTTAAAACCTATTTAGATCCGAGCTAAGCAACGAGGCTTGTGTTATGGACACTAGTTGGTTGATCTACTACATATTATTATATACTTTTTTATTATTGTATATTTCGACGTTTCAAATAAATAATTAGTGTAGGTTTTGACTTCTATCAGCTAAAAGTAAATTCTAGCAGAAACTCACCAGTTTTATTGTTAACTCGGTTGGATCCGTCGCTGTGTTCTTTCTTGCGATGTTTGTATAAAGCTGTTTTGTTTGGCAACACTTCGTTGCAGTCCCGACACGGAATCCTGTGAAATATGGGTTGAGAAAAGCTATTAAATGAGACTTATCCAAATTGAATAAAACAAGATGTCTGCAGCAGCAAAAATAACTATAATTTTTAATCGCTAAAATCGTACATAGCTAGAAAAGTCCAAATATAAATAGACACACTATAGCTCCGAAGATAGATGCTGAGTTGTCGATTGTCCCACTGCTGGGCACGGGTCTCCTCTCTATTATTTTTTTGTGACGGATTACAGTCCACCACGGTAGCCTACTGCGGGGTGAGAAAATCTGTCAAGCATGCAGGTTTCCTCACGATATTTTCCTTCACCGTTTGAGCATGTATTCAATATATACACATGACTTCCGAAAAGTCAGTGGTACATGCCTTGGGTTTGAACTCGAGACCTCTGATATCTCAGTCCACCGGTTACACCGCATGAGATAATTTTGTAGGAGGTAGGGCATAGCGAGATTTCTTGCTCAAATTGAGCTGCCCGACTGGGGAAGTACCTCCGCCTTACAGAAGACCGCAGTGAATCAACAATAGTTGTCTTTCTCGAAGGTTACCAGAGCTCACTGGGGGAGTGACTATTCTGACAGCATGGGAATTCCGTTTGCTGTCAGTTCAGTAACTCCCTATTTTAAGAAACCTGAACGGTTTCTAAGGCAACGCATATGCAAGCCTCTGGTGTTGCAAATGTCCATAGGCGGCGGTCTTCACTTACCATCAGGTGAGCTGCCTGCTCGTTTGCCGCCCTATCACCATAAAAAAAAATTACCTGTAGTCATCTCTGCTTATTTTGCTAGTGGCGCCGGGATCGTCCGGTCCGGATTTTCCGTGTACCTTCTTGCGATGATACGCCAAGCTCCAACTGCAATATTGTCAGTGGGTAGCTAAGTATTTCTATCATATAAAATCTTGAGTAAATATAAAGAGACAGGACGAATGTAAGTTCTAGAAAATATTTCTGTTTAACAATAAATGTAATAAGTCCATTAGTCCATACTTTATAATATTATAAATGCGAAAGTGTGTCTGCCTGTCTATCTATATGTCTGTCTGTTACCTGTTCACGCTATAACCGCTGAACCGATTTAGATGAAATTTGGTATAGAGATACTTTGAGTCCCGGGGAAGGACATAGGATAGTTTTCATCCCGAAAATCATCGCTTAAAAGGGGGAAAAGAAGGTGTGGAAATAAAATTACAAATTTGACGCAGACGAAGTCGCGGGAAAAGGCTAGTGTATGATAAGTTACATTTAAGCGGAAGACCAATTTTTTACTTTATATCCATAATAGTGAATGAAGGCCTATTCACGACTGAATAGGTATCTTCTAGGTAAGCGTGCTTTATCTTAAACCATATCGTCACTTACCATCAGGTCAGTTAGTGGTCAAACGCTGACCTATATTAACGATAAATAATAATAATAATAAGGGTCTTACCTGTTAGGGAAGGTGAGCTCGCACTGGTTACACTTATACAAGAAGCTTTCGTTGGCGTGCTTCATACGTCTGTGCACTTGTAAGTAAGTCCAGTGCAGGTACGACCGACCACAGTCCTACAATGTTAAACGAAACTAAACTCAGTTCAGTTTGTATCATGAGTCAATTAACATCAACGTTAGATGTTTGCAAAGCAAATTATATATATTACTAGCTGACCCAGCAAACGTTGTTTTGCCACATTAAATGGCTTGGTCGTAGAAGAGTGAAAAAAAATCTGGTGAAGGACATCCATATCACCTAGGGGTATGAAAAATAGATGTTGGCCGATTCTCAGACCTACTCAATATGCTCACAAAATTTCATGAGAATCGGTTTCGGAGGAGTACGGGAACGAACATTGTGACACGAGAATTTTATATATAAGATTTATGAATTTTACTATGTATTTTTTTTTAACCAATTACAGAATAACATTTTTCAATTTCATCGTATGGATTATCTAGTCAGTCCAGCCAGTTTATATTACGATTAAATTATTATCTATGTTAGAATTTTGCAAAGTAAGTTATATGATTTATGAATTTTACAATGTTTTTTTCTAGTTTTTTTTAATAAATTACAGTATAACGTGATCTGTAATTATTTTAACAAGTCTTGATAAAATGAACGAGTAATCGTAAGCTTTAACTCTGCATCTCAGCGACTTCTCTTCACTCACACAAAAACCATATCATAGTATCCGATGGTTAACAAAAGTAAGTCGTTGTCTTTCATCTAAGCGGCTTCTCTTAACTCACACAAAAAGGAAAGTCTCCCATATCTATTATGCCCAAGGTGAAACGAACGAGTAATCGTAAGCCGTTGTTCTCAGCGGCTTCTCTCACCTCACAGAGAAAATGTTTGACTACAGGGAAGTCGCCGTATCCCAGTATGCCGGTAGCGGACGGTCCGGCCGCCGCGGCCTCGGTGTCGGTCGGCGGCAAGCCGTCTGCTTGCTTCTTAGCGTCCGCTAAAGAGCGCTTGTAGAAGCCGTGTGTAGTTTTGTGCGTTGTGCATCTGGAGAAACAGATTATATTAGAAACGATCAGACTAGTGAAGGCTGCCTTCAGTGCTATGGGTTCAGAGTTCGAAAGCATTAATATTTGTATCTAAGACATTGATGTATATGTATAATCACTGTATTTATCTCTCCTATTGTATTAGGCTTATGAAAATAAAAAAAATATTATTAAATTTATTATTATAATAATATGTATGTATTGATTACTGAAACTGCATCATTGGTCTATTGGTTTGATTCCCAAGTTGACCAATGTTATTGGGTTTTACTATGAAAACCTTTTTTTTTATTGCTTGGAGTTTGGATTTGTGCCCGGTGGATGGTAATAGGCTCGCCCTCTAAATACATCCTCAGACATCCCGGCGAAATGTGGGTGTACATTAGTACACCTCTGCTTAACCCTTCGGGGTCGACAGGCGTGATGGTATGTATGTTTGATTACTGACCTGGAATAAGTGGCGAAGCTGACTTTGCATATATGACAAGTGAAGGGATTCTTCACGCCTTTGTGAATAGCGCGGTGGGTGTTCAGACCGCTCTCCAAGTAGAACACACTGAAATTATGTTGGTAATATATTAATAAACTTCTTCAGCGCAATGGGCTATATACTTGTAGGTAATAATAATTTAACCTTAAATTCTAAATGTTATTTATTCGAAGTAGACCTAGGGGGATCGTAGCGCGTGGCCATCTGTAGTTTCTGCCTACCCTGTATGTAGACCTAATGCTATGGTGTGATAGCTTATAGTTATAGGTGATATAGGTAATCCCAAGTCACGCACTTTCCGGAGTTCTGTGTGTATTTGACATGCTCAAACAGTGAAGAAAAACATCGTGAGGAAACAATTCTCGATGGCGTGTGAAGTCTGTCAACCGGCAGTTAGCTAGCTTGGTGGACTATAGCCTAATCGTTTTCTAATGAGAGGAGCCGCGTGCCCAGCAGAGGGACAGTAAATTGGTTGATGATGATCTTTTGTGTCTGTATGTATATACGTAATTTTTCTCTGGGGATTTGAAAAGGACATACACTGATCTAATTGGTGAATTCCTTCAAAATGGTGCGTAGTACTCGTAACCGGCTCGTATGAATGACAAAATGTATAAATATAGATGAGGCCAAAGTGGTGTGCAGGGATTGTACTGTTATGAGCATCAATCAATAAAGGTTTTAAAAATATGAAAATCGGAGAACAACCCTCTGGCATGGATATTGGAAAGAGACTGATGTGAAATGAATGGGCTGTTAGGCTAAAGGAACAGAAATGATGACTTAGCTGGATTGAATAGCATGATGTCCAATAATAGGTACATTAACCATCTTAACAACAGTATGCAACGCGTGGCATTCTGTAGTTGCTGCCTACCCCCATGGGAAATAGGCGTAACCATATGTATGTATGTGTGTGTATAGATGATGATTTTAAAGCGTGGTAGAGCACTAACTCCTCGCAGTACTCGCAGCGGAAGGCCTTCTCGATCTCGACGACGCGTATGTATGTATGTGTATAGATGATGATAACAATGCGTGGTAGAGCACTAACTCCTCGCAGTACTCGCAGCGGAAGGCCTTCTCGATCTCGACGACGCGTATGTATGTATGTGTATAGATGATGATAACAAAGCGTGGTAGAGCACTAACTCCTCGCAGTACTCGCAGCGGAAGGCCTTCTCGATCTCGACGACGCGTATGTATGTATGTGTATAGATGATGATAACAAAGCGTGGTAGAGCACTAACTCCTCGCAGTACTCGCAGCGGAAGGCCTTCTCGATCTCGACGACGCGTATGAGCGCGCGCGCCTCGTCGGCCAGCGCCGCCAGCAGCGCCTCGCCCGCCTCGCTCGACACTTGCCGCTTTATTGGCTTCGAAAGCTTCGGCGACTCTGAAACGCAAGGATAAAACGAACATTCTTTTTTAAGGTGGAAGCTCCACGCTAGCCCGCGAAATTTAAATTTTCGGTTTAAAGATCTTTATTTCTCATTAAGACAGTAGTCACTTACATGAGAACAATATTAAAAAAAAATAAAAAATAAAACAAGATTCGTATACTACAATCCAGTGTAGGTAGATAGAAAAAAAAAAGAGATTATTTATTAAACGACGGTGGTTCAAGAATGCGAGCTCGCTGCTGTGTGCATATTTTTATAACTACTCGGTCGAGCCATAATGACCGATGGTACAAGTTAAAAGCGTTTTTACGTTATAGGTACTGTTTTAATAATGAAGATGGCAAGTTTTTTTTTGTAAATATTAAGTGAGCTTGCTTCCTTGACATCCTCTGGAAGTTTGTTATATAGCTGTGCTCCCTTAAATTTAACTGTATTTTTACCATAATTAGTTCTGACACGTGGTAACATTATATGGTTAGCTCGGCGAGTTGCATATTTTAGTATTTCTCCTTTTTTTGTGAATGTTATGTGTGACTGGATGGTTTGATGGATAATTTTGTATATGAGTATACATGTATTGTATGTGTACAGCTGTTCAATATTCATAAGTTTTGTGTTTTTGTATATCAGTTTAGTTGGAGTTAAGTAGTCGTAATTATATAATATTTTTATAATTTTGTTTTGCAATACCTGTAGTGGTTTTATATTGGTTCTAGTTGCATTACCCCAAATCTCAATGAGATAAAGTAGGTGAGACTTTACTAGGGCGTTATAGATTAGAAGGCGAGCTTTTTGTGGTATACATTTTACAATACGACGTAATGATCCTGCTAGCGACGAAAGTTTAGATTTTACGTGTTCTATGTGCGCTTGCCATGTCAGATTACTGTCAAGCCACAAGCCAAGGTACTTTTCTTTATTAGATTTTTGTAATATTTCTCCGTTAATTTTTAAACTGTTATAGTTAGCATGTTTTTTATTTTTGGCACTGAAAATTATATTCGATGTTTTTGCAATATTTATTGTGAGTAGATTATACTGAAACCAGTTCTGTAAAATATTTAGATCTTCTTGCGCACATTGTACAATTTCATTTAAGTTATGCCCATAATAAAACAAACATGTATCATCTGCGTAGAGTGTTACTTGACCCTTTAAGCCTGCTTCACATATATTATTGATGTAAATTAAAAAGAGCAGGGGTCCAAGAACTGATCCCTGTGGTACACCGCATGTTAGGAGTTGGGGGCTACTTTGATAGTTTCCAAGTTTAACAACAAGGTACCTATCGCAAAGGTATGACTTCAACATTTGGTACGCTGTTCCAGTGATACCAATACTTTCAAGTTTTTTTAGCAGCAAATAATGGGAAACGGTATCAAAAGCTTTTTTGAGGTCTATAAACACCCCTAGTGCTATTTGTTTCTGATCAATTTTAGTTTTAATTGTTGTTACTAGATCTATTGCTGCGCTGAGTGTATTTGACTTGGGCCGGAACCCGTATTGTTGTTCGTATAAAAAATTCTTTTTTGTTAGGTATTCTTCTAATCTTGCATACATAATTTTTTCTAGTATTTTGGATAGTAATGGTAGCACTGAAACCGGCCGATAATTTCCAGGGTCAGTTTTTTTCCCAGCTTTAAATATAGGTGTCACTTTGGCTACTTTTAAGGTATTTGGAAATATACCTTCCATTAATAGTTTGTTCAGGCAGTTGGTTAAGTTAATAATAATTATATTTTTTATACATTTTAGGGCTTTAGTACTAATACAATCAACACCTGTGCTAGTATTAGAATCTAAGTTTTCTATAATTTTGGAAACTTCATCAACAGAGCATGGAGTAAATTCAGAAAATACATTGTACTGTGTGTTTAAGTTTGGTCTAGATAATGTGTAAGTATCATTATTGTGGAATTTTAAAGGGATTTTACTTGCTAATTGTGTGCCTATTCTAGAAAAGAAATTATTAAAATGTTCACAAATTTGTATGGGATCTGTAATTGATAACACATCATCAGTCTTTAAGTTTGGGGGAGCACAACTCTTAACAGTCTTATTACTTGCAAGAGTATTGATTATCTTCCACATGTTTTTAGGTTTGTTCTTACATTTTTGGAATTCTTCATGGAAGTATTTCTCTTTTCTGTTTCGAATTGTTTGGGTTACCTTATCTCTTCTTTCGTTGTAGAGTAGTTGGAGTAAGTCATTGTGAGGATTATGTTTTACTTCACTCCAGAGTTTATTTCGTTCATTAATTTCCGATATTATTTCTTTGCAAATCCATTCTTTTTGTGGGTCGTTAAGTATTTTATATTTGGTTATTTTACTTTCCGAGATTATTTTCTTGATGTGTTCGTAAATTTTAGTGAATTCATAGTTTTCATTGTATAATTTAGTTGATTCGGCCAATTGATATAATTTTGTGAAATTAATAGCTTCGTACTGAATCCTTTGTTTTTGGGGCGGTGTAACTTTTTTTAGTTCAACGTATATGTTTTTATGGTCCGATAGTGATGATTCAATTATAGCAACATGAAAGTAATTTTCTTTAAGATTTGTGGCGACGTGATCTATGATAGTTTTAGTGGATGCCGTCTCACGCGTGCAGAATTTAGTATCTTTGTTGTTGATAATCTTATATCCCGATTCATTCATCATGGAGCTGTATCGCTTAGTTTTGGTATCCGTTGATAATAAATCAATGTTAGTGTCGCCAAAAATAATTGCTCTTTTTCGCGGTAACAGTTGAGTTTCATAATTAGTAAGGAAGTCATTGAAATTTGTGTGTCCGGGTTTATACATAACGCCAACTTCAATTGCGTACTTATGTAGAAGTATCCATACGTAGTTGTTTCCGTTGTTGTAAGTTGTTGCTTTAAGTTCGTGTTTGAGATCATCATGAATATAGATAGAGACACCACCACCGATGACCTCAGGTCTAAGGTTGTAATAGTGCGAGTAGTTAGGTAGCTGGAATTGTTGAGCTTGTTCTTCTGTTCTTATCCACGTTTCTGTTAGTAAAATAACGTGAATACGCTTTTTGAAAGAGTGGATAATGCAATTGAGCTCATCAAATTTTTCCGGTTTGCATACACTTCTAATATTGGTGTAGAAAAAATTTAAGCTGGATTTGCTGGTGTGTACGTCCTGGTAATTGTCTAGTGCTTGATAGGTTATATTATTAGAGTTACTGTTAGATTCTGAACTAGCTAGTTTTTTGTCCCATTATTTGGGACGGATACGATTTTAGGTATGCCTTTAGTGTATTTTATTGTAATGTCCTTTTCCCCTTTAGCAGTTCTTTGTGCGAGTTCAATTTTTAGGTCTTTAAGGTATTTTTGCTGCATCGGTGTGGTGTCAGAATATATCTTAACGTTATTTTGAAGTTTATCCCTGATCCGCAGGAGTAACTTGGCCGTCTGCGGTGAATCGAAGCATATTTTGATGCTTCTGTCTTTATTAGGGTTATACTTTCCAAGTCTAAATAATTTAATGGGGTTCGGGCAGCCATTAGTTAATGAATTTATAATGCTAGATACCTCGGCCTTATCAAATAAGTTATTTTCTGCCAAATTAGCCGTTCTACATTCAGGAATTCCTACTAGTATTATGTTTTTTTCCCTAGAAGCACGTTCCTGTAGCTCTTGGAGGATACTTTCGTCAATTACATTACTTTTAGGGGTACCACTGGGTAGATTTTGTTTTATTTTGTTAACTTCTAGTTCCAGAGCGTGTATTTTCGTTTCAGATGTCTTATTCTTATCTACAAGTTCCGATATCTCTGTCTTCATAGAGTTTTGCTGTTTGTTCAGATTGTCCATGGCAGTTTTAATATCATTTAGTTGAGCTTTCATTTCCATTACATTTTCCCGCAAGAATTGTAGTGTAGTTTCTTGTGCTGTTGTAAAGTTGCCCATCATCTTTATAATATCCTTACGGAACAACTGTAGTTGATCTTCACAGTGACAACTTTCAGGCATTTTTCTTTTCCTAAAGGTGATTTGCTGAGAAGTCGGTTCCTCAGACGTGGCTGATAAGTCTGGGAATGAGCCACTTCGGCCAGGCGGGGAACGCTTTACACTCATGACTTGGACCACGCACTATTTACGTTAGTGTGTCGTAGGTGAATGTTTATACTCACGTCCACGCGCTGCTGGGTCGCCTCCGAGCGAGATGAAAAATCAGAGGTTGTCTTTTTTACCCGCGAGGGTGAGGGGGCTCGTCACTGGTATATTTCTTATTCTTTGCAGATTAGTTAATTTTAATAGTGTCACAAATGCACTTCACACTTTGATGTGAACTAAACTTCACTGTTAACGATTTAGAACCGAAAGCTGTATTGTGCGGTTATAGATTTTCGATTAGCAACCAGATACACGTCCGCTCAGTACGGATTGTAGTGTGTAGTTACAGAATTATAATCATTAATATCATCAATACAACCCTCACATTGCATACAATCGGATTAAATGACTTTTTCATGAAATAGACAATCAATACAGTTATATGCACTTTAAGGGCTGTTTGGCGTGGAGCTTCCACCTTAAACGTACAATCTTATAAACGCAATTAATGTTCTTAAGGTTTCACGATTTTTATACATTTGAATTATTATAGACAACGGGTCTAAATCGTGTAGTTACTTGAAGTATAAATACCTTTTTTAACAACCACGGCTTGATGGAAGTCCGCCGAAACGCCGTTGTCTATAATAATTCACAACCGTACACACTTGGAATTTCTACTGGATCGTGAGTTTGGATTTATTATTTTTTTTATTTTTAGGTTTACGCTTGACCGTTTAGTTCGTCTGATGTTAAACGACACTGCGATCTACGATAGACCGCGCTTACCTAGAAGCAACCGATTTATTTACTCTTGATTTAAAAACACCGAGATTATACGTATCGAGGAAAACCCACTCGGGAAGCTCATTTTACATTACAGCGGAACGCATGATAAACGTGGACTTTAAGCGTTTTGTCCGGGTTTTTGGTATGTTCCGATGAGTGCATTTGCAAGGTAAGGCGCGTGGTAGGCTATAGCCAAATGAGATCCTATCTCTCCCAAATGAGATCCGGGCCCAGTAGTGGGACAGAAGTGTGGCGACGATTTCAAACCGCACCGCAGAATAGATGCCGTCCATCATCCCAGGACCGATTATACGAGGTATACTCACCGACGATCTGCACGGTATGCCGCACCAGTCCACTGGTGGGCGACAACTGGAGTGTAACCTCTTCAGCCTCCTCCTTCAGCTCGTTGGCGAAAGCCTCGATGCATTCCGATGATTTTGTTGCGTGTTCCTGTCGGTAACGTGCAAAATATATCTGCATTAATATCACTTGTCGTCGAAACTCAATCATTCCTCATGTTTTTCTGTAAGCTCTATAACTCAAAAAGTTCTCCACGCTCGAGCTCAACATTTTGACATGATATACAACCCGCTTCAAAGAATGATTTTATTTCTAGCCACAATATGCCACAGCAAAGAGTGGCAGGGCTACAGCAAGTATTTGTAATATAAATATTATTTTATCATAAATATATTTAAAAAAAATGCAAATCCTCATATTATAATTTCTTTCGAATCTGGAAACAGCTAGCTGTAAATCATGTAAATATTTGTTGCACCGTACGAGAATGTTTTACCCGCCCGCCTTATCGTGAGCACGCACGTGCATGCGCAGCCGGGAGCGACGGGTCAGCTGCTTCAGCAGATGTGGCAGTGTTATCTATCTAAGCTATACCTGCGCGTGTCGGTGGTCTCGGAAGGCCCGGCCGCAGACGGCGCACACCCGCACGAGGCGGGGCGACAGCTCCTCCTCGTGAGCACGCACGTGCATGCGCAGCCGGGAGCGACGGGTCAGCTGCTTCAGGCAGATGTGGCAGTGTTATCTATCTAAGCTATACCTGCGCGTGTCGGTGGTCTCGGAAGGCCCGGCCGCAGACGGCGCACACCCGCACGAGGCGGGGCGACAGCTCCTCCTCGTGAGCACGCACGTGCATGCGCAGCCGGGAGCGACGGGTCAGCTGCTTCAGGCAGATGTGGCAGTGTTATCTATCTAAGCTATACCTGCGCGTGTCGGTGGTCTCGGAAGGCCCGGCCGCAGACGGCGCACACCCGCACGAGGCGGGGCGACAGCTCCTCCTCGTGAGCACGCACGTGCATGCGCAGCCGGGAGCGACGGGTCAGCTGCTTCAGGCAGATGTGGCAGTGTTATCTATCTAAGCTATACCTGCGCGTGTCGGTGGTCTCGGAAGGCCCGGCCGCAGACGGCGCACACCCGCACGAGGCGGGGCGACAGCTCCTCCTCGTGAGCACGCACGTGCATGCGCAGCCGGGAGCGACGGGTCAGCTGCTTCAGGCAGATGTGGCAGTGTTATCTATCTAAGCTATACCTGCGCGTGTCGGTGGTCTCGGAAGGCCCGGCCGCAGACGGCGCACACCCGCACGAGGCGGGGCGACAGCTCCTCCTCGTGAGCACGCACGTGCATGCGCAGCCGGGAGCGACGGGTCAGCTGCTTCAGGCAGATGTGGCACTGGAACGGCTTGATCTGACAACGGTAGCAATAACGTACTACGTTTAACCCATTTAATTACACTTGTGTTATGTCTTGTACATCCTAAGGATATCTAGTAAAAATACTTACTTTGCTAGTTAAAAAATAAACAGGTAGGTAAGAAAAACAATATGTACAAATGAGATTTGCACCGCGTATACGTTCGTATACGCTAACCGACGCGAGTTGTAGTGGTTACGAATTTACCTGTAAATGTGTAACTCCATGTTCGTCCAACGTTTGTTTGTCCAAAAATCGCTTCCCACACGTCACACACACATAGCGTCGTGTGTCTGTGTGCGTGCGACTGTGTTTGGTTAGTGTTGCCCTGTTAGATGACAAAAAGTGGACAGTCAGGGCGCCTTCACACTGGGCGTAGGCGTTCGATGAACGTATATGCAGCTGCTCTACTATACATGACGCCGCAGTTACACGGCGTCATATACGTCGCGCAACTGCGACCACTCGACGCATACGCTGCGCTGTCGCGGCGTCTGCGTTGCGTATACGTTCATCCAACGCCTACGGCCAGTATCAAGGTGGCCTTAAGTTACATAATCAATCAAATAAGGGAGAGGTGAAACAAGATCTTCGATTTAGTTATTTTTTAAATATAGTAAAATCGAGGATATCAAGTGAGATATGTTAATCCAGTTAATAAACTGTATTTATGCTAAATTTCATGCAAATCTGTTAAGTAATTTTTGCGTGAAAGAGTAACAAACATGTATACAAATTTTCACATGTCACATCTATATTAGTAGGATGTTTTATACTACTTCAAAACGTAGTCAGTTTCCAAAATATTAGCCTTGAAATTTTCGTCCTGAAAGTTCCTACCTAAGAAAGAAGGTCTTCCCGCAGCCATCAACAGGACACTGCCACCGCTTCTGCTTGTCGTGTTGGAAGTGCACGTGGTCGAATAGTTCCGTCTCTGTCGCGAAGGTAGCGCCGTCGCACTCTGAGCACGAGTAGCGCCCGTCTGGAGTCACCAGGTTTGTGGTGTCGTGGAACTGCCTAGGGTGAAGAATAGGATGCACACAAAGATATAGATACGAAGGATATGGAACAGAACAGGCCTCCATGAGCGGCACATGAAGGGTCCTCGGAGTATAAGTTAGTTTCAACCATCTGGATGAAAGAAAGGTTTTATTAGAGCTAGACCGAAAAGCTACAAAAAATAACGTGTTTTTTGTAAATTTTTGGTTTTGCCAGCCCAACAAAAGACATAAAGAATAGATTTGGAATTATAATGAAGACCGAGTCTAAAGCTGGCAGAACAGCCGATGCTCCCCCTTTTTCTCGGTTAAATTGATTTATTTGATTTGATTAAAAAAAACTGAATAAAGATTAGAACTTATATTTATTTATTACTTGCTGAACCAGCAAACGTTGTTTTGCCACATTTTAGGAGTTAATGGTAGAAAAGTGAAAATTTAGGGCTATAAGTAATGCCAAATCATAAAAAAAAACACAAAATATGTTTTGTCAAAAAAAAAAGTCTGGTGAGGGACATCCTTATCACCTAGGGGTGTAAAAAATACGACCGATTCTCAGACCTACCAAATATGCATACAACATTTCATAATAATCCGTCTAGCCGTTTCGGAGGAGTTCAGCGACAAACACCATGACATGAGATTTTTATATACAAGAAGATTATTATGTTATGTTACGTATTTCTTGAATCTGTGCGGTACGAAGGAGGTATAACATTGACCTAGATAAAACTAGCTTGAATACTTACATATGAAACTTTAGTCTAACTTTGGAGGTGAAGGACTCATTGCAGTTGTGACAGGTTACCACTTGAGGGTTCGAAGCCGGCTCCCGGCTGCGACGCTTACGAGGACGCTGGGGAAATACTACCTTTTTAAAAGCTGTGACTATGCACGCCAACTATGGGTAGATCTTTAGCATAGCATATGCGGACTTAAGATACATAAATAAATATTCCTAGACATTATGGCACACAGCGCCATCTAGTTCCGTGCTAAGCAACAAGGCTTGTGTTACGGATACTAGCTGGTTGATATACTACATATATACTTCTTTTTTGTAAATACATACATATTATAGATAGATACATCCATGACTCGGATACAAATGTTCATGCTTATTACACAAACATTTGTCCCTACTGGGATTCGAACCCGGGACCCATAGCACAGAAGGCAGTGTTAACTACCGCTGGACTAACCGTCAAGACGTCAAGAGCTACGAAGGAGCTAACTATGTGATGAACATGAACATTTGTACCTGAGTCATGGATGTTTTTATATAATAACCAGCTGATACCCGCGACACACGCACACACAAGCCTCGTTGCTTAGCTCGGAGCTAGATGGCGCTGTATGATTATATACGGATTTTTTTATTCGAGCAGCGTGGGCCCTCAATAAGACGGACCGACGACCTGGTAAAGGTCGTGGTGGTGGCGCAGGACCGGTCGTCGTAACAATCTTTGGGGGAGACCTATGTCCAGCAGTGAACGTCTATCGGTTGATATAATGATGATAATGATTTTTTTTAACCCCCGACGCAAACACGACGATCAATTTCACGTGTCTGTCTGTGTGTACAACTGTGGCATTATAGCTCCCGAAAGAAAGAACCGATTTTTATTTTGTTTCCTTTGTTTGAAAGGAGAATTAGTAAGGAGTGTTTCTTAGTTTTGTTTGATATAAAATTATCCAAGATGGCGCCGCCCGCCGAAATCCACCCAGATACAAAAAAAAATGATTCGTGTAGATAGAAAGCCGACCCCAATATAGTTAGCTAACGCTAAAATGATGATGGGATTTGAGTTCTAGCCTGTCTATATCTTCGTGTTTAAGGGATTTACTCACCATCACAAGCAGATTATTATCAACTGACGTATCGACGTGTCTAGGACGACCCTGTGCTCTCTGAAACAAATTGATTATAACCAATCAAATAGAAAAAGTATGACTTCCTGATTAGCGCAGAGGTTTTAAAGACTTCCTTCTTTGGGGTTCCGGATTCGAATTCCGCTAGGTGCAAATGTTTGCGTGACCATGGAAATTGGTACCTGAGTAATGAGTATTACAAAAATATATATCTACACACATTAACTTATGCAAGATACACTGTTGGGCGCATGCGCTTTCATTTGAGGGAGATTAGGCAATATGCCCGACAGTGGGACACTAAATAGTATAGTGAATAGTCATTCCATACTTGATATTATAAATGCGAAAGAGTGTCTGTTTGTTACCTCTTCATGCTATAACCGCTGAACCGATTTAGATGAAATTTGGTATAGACATAGTTTGAGTCCCGGGGAAGGACATCCTGGAAATCATATCTTAAAAGGAGGAAAAGGAGGTTGGAAATAAAATAACAAATTTTACGCAGACGAATGTGCGGGCAAAAGGTAGTTTTAAATATTTTGAACAGATCCAGTGAAGCTTATCAGAAACGGTTACCTTCAAGAAGTCTTCCTCAGTTGGTACACATATGAGGCTCATCAGGTCTTTGCTCTTCCTCTTCCGTCCCCGCCTGCGACATCGATGGGTCGACAGACCTTCCGCGGTTGAGAATATTTGACTGTTTTGAGCAAAAGTAATACTAGTGAGATTTAAGTAAAAATTTCTGCGATAATTCTGTTGTAAAACGCGTGGCCGTGTTAATTAAACGGTGAACGAAAACATCGCGAGGAAACCTGCATGCTTGAGAGATTTTCTCTATGGCATGTGAAGTCTTCCAACTCGCAGCAGGCTAGCGTGGTGGACTATATCCGATATATAAACAACGCTACGCTTAAACGATAAAAAAAATCCAACACATACTAAAATATTTTAGACGATTTTTTTAATCTAGTGTAGCTTACGTATTAAAAGTAAATATATATTTTGGTAACAAAGAAATCTCTTCCCCTTTTTAACTGACTTCAAAAAAGTAGGAGGTTCTCAATTTGACGACCCAGTTAGTCCAGCGGTAGTTAACACTGCCTTCTGTGCTATGGGTCCCGGGTTCGAATCCCGGTAGGGACAAATGTTTGTGTGATGAGCTTGAACATTTGTATCCGCGTCATGGATGTATCTATCTATAATATGTATGTATTTACAAAACAAAAAAGTATATATGTAGTCTATCAACCAGCTAGTATCCGTAACACAAGCCTCGTTGCTTAGCACGGAACTAGATGGCGCTGTGTGTCATAATGTCCAGGAATATTTATTTTATTTTTATTTATTATTCATCTGTATTTTTTTCATGTTTGTTACCTCATTACTTTCAACTCTGTTAACCGACTTTGATGATTCTTTTTTTAATTGAAAGCTGGTGGTTTCCGTGTGGTTCTGACATTTGAAGTAGATTTTTACCTACTCTCTCCTTTTCTCTTATCTCAACCTATAACCACTCTACACTATTTCATGCCCACTTCCACTTTTCCTTCGCTCTACCTCATTCCGATTTACCCTCATTTGCCTTACTCTACCGCTTCTGTCTTTAACTTTTAGTATTACCCATAAAAAAAATGTTTCTTTGGTATTCAACCAACAAACATGATTTTGTATGTATATTTTAGTATGAAGGTTTACAGAATATAATATAAAAAGTATATTACCTGCAATTGAAACATTTGTGCGTCCTTTCAGAATCGCCTTCTTGCCCATCGCCAGCCTGAAGAAATATATAATGAATTCAATCAGTCCTATACAGATTATTAAAGACAGATGACGCATTCTTCTTTTAGGATATAACTAAGATTGTATATGGACGACGATGAAAATGCCTATGTAAGGTAGAGTGAGCAAAAAGATGTTTTCAAATTCATATTGTAAAGAAACTATGAGGAGATAGATCTTCAAAAGAAAGTTTGGAACTTAAAAAACTTATACACGCATAATCCTCTATATCACCTTGCAAACCGTACTTTTAAAGTGACCGTTGACTGATTGGGGTCATTGAACTACTTGTTCCTTACCTTATTTTTTTATGGTGATAAAGGGGCCAACAAACAGGCGACTCATCTGATGGTAAGTGATCACCACCGACCATGGACATTTGCAATACCAGAAGGCGTGCATATGTGTTGCCACATATGCAAGGTATGCGTTAAGGTTTCTTAAAATAGGGAATTACTAATCTGACAGCAATCGGAACTCCCATGCTTTCATAATACTCACTTCCTCAACGAGCTCTGGTCACCTTACTCACAGAAATACAACTATTGTTGATTCACTGCGATCTTCTGTAAGGCGGAGGCTTCCCCAGTCGGGCAGCTCAATTTGAGCGAGAAATTTCGCTATCTCGACCTCTCAAGTAAAACTTATTTTGAGTAAACCTATATTTATTTTATATTAATTGCATAGATATTATAGTGAGAACTGTAACTGTACTGAAGCTTCGTGGTGTGACCAGTGGACTGAGGTGTCAAAGGTCTCGAGTTCAAACCCAAGGCGCGCACCACTAACTTTTCAGTAGTTATGTGCATATATAACATTTTCAAATGGTAAAAGAAAACATCGTGAGGCAAACTGCATGCTTGAAAGATTTTTTCGATGGCATGTGAAATCTGCCAACACGCTATGCCAATAGGCTACCAGACTATAGCCAAATCGCTCTCAAACGAGAGGAGACCCGTGCCCAGCAGTGGTAAAATAATGGGTTGATGATGATACATAGTAGATGAATACCTTAGCAGCACACAACAGTTTCTGAAACTCTTGCGTGCCCTGAGCATCAGCTGTCTGCACAATCCAGATCTCATCCTCACTGCTGTCCAGGCATTCTTGCTTTACTTCTGTCTTTATGATGGGTGGTTCGACCTGTAAAGCAGGTTATAAAAATGCAATTAAATACATTTCATAGCTAACTATATGTGCTGTTGCTATAACTCTATTATTTACGGATATTTGTAAATGTTTATGTATTATAATGGTTGAAAACGTTTAATCGTACGTAATAGAATGAAAGTTTAAAGCCCGTTTTTTACCAAAGCGGAGAGGAGATGTGTGGAGATGTGTTTTGAATAAGCAATCAGATATCGTTTCGGAGAGGCGTGGAAATAACGAAATCTGAATGCTTATTCAAAACATATTTCTTAACATCTCTCTTCTCCGCTTTGGTGGAAACCGGGCCTAAATGGGCCAGTAAAATTCGAAGATCGATTTCAAAATCTTAACAATTTTAAATTTATCTGTAATTAAACATTTAGGTGCCGTGAAACTTTATATAACATAATCATTCATAATGTTAGAAGGTGCTAACTTATTAAAACAAATTAAGCTGCACATACGTATTTAGCACTAATGAACCAGCCTTTTAATTAGGTAATATAAATGAGACACTGATTTGGTTTTTCGTACCTAATATTATTTTATTCTAAGCCTACCTAAATACATACATTTTTCATTACAACAGATTACAGTTCTACATACTAAACATTTTATTTTAACCAATAGCAAAGGGGCGGTCGCACCCGCAGTTAAAGTTAATATAATGTATCGTGCTGAGGCTATAAATATGGGTGACACATTGCATAGTGCTAGTTAAATGCAATGCGGCGCGCGCGCAGTACGCACGCGATGCCACACGTACAAATATTTTACTGATAGTTAATGTAAATACACAAATAAGAAATATACATAGTTTACATAGAAATTATTTAATGTATGCTTTAACTACGATACTGTAATGATACTAAAGAAATGAAATGGACTTTTATAGGTAAGAGTCATAGCAGCTTTGTGTTGACCTGGCTAATAATAAATCACGAATGTATCGACCATAGAGAGGTAGAGCTGTGATAGCCTAGTGGTGCGACCAGTGGACTGCATGGGAAGTTAGAGGTCTTGAGTTCAAACCCAAGGCACGCACCACTGACTTTTCAGAAGTTATGTGCGTATTTGTCACATGCTCAAACGGTGAAGGAAAACATCGTGAGGAAACCTGCATGCTTGAGAGATTTTCTCGATGGCAAATAAAGTCTGCCAATCCGTACTAGCGCGGCTAGCATGGTAGGCTATAGACTACCATGCTAGCCTACTGCGGATTGGGATTATGCTATAGCATAATCCCTCTCACGTGCCCAGCATTGGGACAATAATGGGTCGACCAATGATGATCGACCATAGACTAGACTGTAGCTAGACTTTTATTTGGGGAGTCAACGACCGATATCATATACTTGAGATGTTATCAGATACCACTAGCGGGACATATAGTCTCATATAGTCACAAAATCATCACCAAAATCGGAGTCGGAGTTTTAAATTTGAGTTATCGGAGTCGGAATCGGAACCGGAGGCGGAATCGCAACCGGAGTCGGAGACGGAGGCGGTGATGGAGGACGGAAGGTAGAGAGAAGGAAGTTGGATGGATGACGATTGATGATGATTTATATTTGAACTTCAAATTTTCTTAAATCTTAAATAATGAACAAAAGATTCCACTTCATCTTATATATTTCTAAAGGGATTCGATTAGACTTCCGACTCAAAATAACGGAATCGAAGTCGGATGTCCAATATCAATCAGAAGTTCCGAACTTTTTGGAACCGGAACCGGAGCCGAACCTCCGTAACATTCCCTAGTCTCTACTAGATCTAAACTAGCCTACATATTACTAAATCGAATGCTACAAACACTAATTATAATATGAAGACCAACCGATTCAGTGTTACCATCAGCCTTAACGTTATCTTCTTGGTCTTCAGTATCTAGAATTTTAATTTAATTATAATCTAGTTATAAACTGCCTCGTTGGTCTAGTGGTAGTACAGTGCGACCGCCGAGCAAGGGTTCGAATCCCAGGTCGAGCAAAGTGTTATTGGGTTTATCTGTAAAATTCTCAGTAGCAACTCGGGGTTTGGATTCGTGCCCGGTTAGTGGCAACCGGCTCGCCCCCTATTACATGGGACCGCGAAACGTGAGTGTACATTAGTATACCTCAGCCCAACCTTTCGGGGACGACAGGCGTGGTGGTATGTTATGTTTACAAACTGTCAAATTTCGTGTCTTATACTGTGGATAGCCTAGTGCCATGACCAGTTGGCTGTAAAATTAAAGTTGTTGAGTTCAATCCCAAGGCACACACTACTAACTTATCGAAGTTACATGCGTATTTATCACATGCTCAAACGGTGGAGGAAAACTTCGAGAGGAAACCTGAACTTTCTCTAGTAATGTCTCAAATACGATTTACTTTCGATAATGGAATATCGCCTTTACATTAAGAACGCATATGGTATATAAGTATATTTATTTACCTTTTTCACTGTCTTTCTTTTTATTGGAGCTTCTTGTGCGAGTCGCAATGGGCGGTGATGCATTGGCCGATGTGTTTTCATCATCTAGAAGAAAAAGGAAGACCATTTATCTATAAATTTTTAGTCTATATAACTATCTTCTGCTCTCAGCCTGGGCGTGACTATGGATATTATAGAAAATACGAAACGCCGAGATTAAAATATTATAAATATAGGTACTTCACATTAATATTAATTATGTATATCAATAACGACACACATAATTAATATTAAATGGAAATCTTGAAATCTTGGAAATCTTTGGGGCTTATGTCCAGCAGTGGACGCCCTCTAGCTGACATGATGATGATGATGATGTCAATAATTTAGGGGGGACGTATGTCCAGCAGTGGACGTCTAATGGTTGATATGATGCTGATGATATAAATAAATATTGTTTTATTTTTATTAACCTTTGTCCTCCTCTTTGAGCGTATTATTTACTTCTTTTAACTCTTCTGTTTTCTCGTGAGCCGCTTTTAAGTGAGCTTTCAGCCATTTTTGATTTGCGTAACCTGAAAGATGTACAAAATTAATATTTTCAGAGGAATCCTCAGCACTTTCTGGGCAGTCAATAGACACTGTCTTACCAGTACCAATGCCTACAATACGTGAGATTTTGGGTTATCACCCTGAAATTTGGAGTAATAAGAATTTCGCGAATGAGATTTTGTTGATGGCGTGTGAAGGCCGCTAAGGGGCCGTTGAACGGCCCCTTAGCGGCCTTATTTTACGTATTACGTAAGCAATTTTTTTCAATTATTAACCTCCCCCCTCTCTTATAAATGTCAGCAAAAGTAAGCAAATTTCTTACCTACTTACCTTACCGGATCACTATAATAAGCAAAGCCAGTGGGGGGTATAAGGGAGGGGGGTTAATAATTTTAAAAAATTGCTTACGTAATCCCCCCTTTAGTGTTTACGTAATACTTGAATGGCCCCTAATTGGCAATAGGAGTTCTGTTTTGTAGCGGGACTGTAAATAGGTCGTAACAATGTTTACACAAATACCACCATTTGAGGGTCGATGACCACTTTTTTATGTCACAAGGGTGGCACAATCAAGTGTACCTACGGCCTGCCTGATGGTAAGCGGTTACCGTAGCCTATAGACGTTTGCAACACCAGAGGAGTCGCTCGCGCGTTGCCGACCCTGTAGAAACCATCTAGGTTTCTTAAAATAAGGGAGTTACTAAACTGACAGCAAACGGAATTCCCATGCTGTCAGAATAGTCACTCCCCCAACGAGCTCTGGTAACCTTACTCACTCGCAGAAACACAACTATTGTTATTTTACCGCAGAATTTAGAACTTACCGTAGTTACAAAGTGGACAAGGAAACACCTCGCCGTCTTCCAAATCGTGTTTATGTGTTTCACAGTGGTCCGTCACCTCGACCAGATCCGCGAATATTCGCTCACAGAATCTATGAAGAGAGATAATAATTGGAATATTTCTATTGAATTTTCAGTAGCAGCTTACTATTTGTATTTAATACTAGCTGACTCAGCAAACATTTTGCCACATTATAGGGGATGGTGGTAGAAGAGTGAAAATTTAGGGTTATAAGTATTTTTTAATGCCAAATCATAAAAAAAATAATTAAAAGGGTGTAAAAAATTGCCTACGACCGATTCTCGGACCTACCAAATATACATACAAAATTTCATAATAATCTGTCAAGCCGTTTCGGAGGAGTTCAGCGACAAACAATGTGACACGAGATTTTTATATGTAGGAAGATTATATGCCATCATGCCTGTTTCCAATGTCTGAATAATTAAGCACACATTGAACGTTACGAGTATAATTTAATTAGTATGGTATGTTTACATTATAGTATGGTATGTTTTATGTAATAAGGTTCAAATTAGCGTATTGACATTCTCATTGACACATTTACTCTCCCATAATTGGAGCCCGGGTCTCTTCTAATGTGGGGATGAAGTAGTCCACCACGATAGCTCAAAGCTAGCACAAATCCATACTGAGAAAACCCCAATAACAGTTTGCTCGATCCGGGAACCCAACCTAGGGCAGGCAATTGCGCTTGCGACCACTGCATGGGAGGAAACGAGGAACGTCAGGAGGAATTTGCGGGAAGTTCTGAGGTAAACGACTTAGTAGAGAGACAAAGTATCCATGTTGTGTGTAATAATATTAGTTAATCTGTACCGACCTCTATTTGTAGGAGCTGTGACTGCCTAGTAGTGTGACCAATAAAGGTCCAAAGTCTGACTTAATGGAACCACTGATTTTTTCTGAGTTATGTGCGTATTTGGCACTTGCTCAAACCTGCACGCTTGAGAGATTTTCTCGACGGCACGTGAAGTCTGCCAAATGAGAGGAGACCCGTGCCTAGCAGTCAGTCAATAATTGGTTGATGGTGACCTCTATTCAGACATACAGACGTAATGGTAAATAAAATAATTACCTGCATTTAAGTTCAGTAACCTCCCTATTGTCACACTGATATTTCCCCAAAAACTCTTTGACCTCCTCATCCGCTTCCTCTAAATTGTCTATGATATTGTCTATTTCCGGTTCCGGCTCTATGATCTCTACGTCACTGGAAGTGCCATCCTCTTTTTTCGTTATAATCTCTCCATCAGATCCGATTTCGACTTTAACAAACTCTTCCTTTTCTGTTTTGGAATCCATCTTATTCATGCTATCTTTAGCTTTTCCCATATGCGTGAAACTGAAGTTTCTAATCTTTTGAAAAATATACTGTTGATTATTTCTAATGACGAGAAACTCGTCAGGATTCAAGAATTGGTTAGCGCTTTTCATTCTGCAAGGTTTGAAGTTTTCGTTTAGACAGCATTCACAGATTATTTTCAATTGAGTGGACATTTTCTTTTGCGGCGAACAACGATGTAGCCTCTGATCTTCGTTATCGAAGAGGTACAATTTATCCAAGCTGTTATCAACATGCTTACCGCAAATAAAGCATATTTGGCTCTCGCTTTCTCCTATCAAGACTCCATCGATATCTACATACGAAATCGGTTTATTCCAACTCTTATGAACGAGTCTTGACGGATCTGTCTTCCGAACATGTCTCCTTTCACTGTAACCTTGGTCATACGGTAATGACGTCATAGGAGAGTCCTTGAACATGTTCAAAATGTCCTCCCGAGTATACGACAGATTATCATTCCTTGTATAACTATCATCGAAGTTCTTAAAATTATCTTTAATCAAACTTTTCGGGGACTTATTGCGAATTGTAACCGGATTCAAAGTAGCATACGTTTTGGGTGTATTCGCTTCTAAATATTTGGTGAATTGGGCTTCGAAGCCCGAAGTGTTATTGCATACCAATTTGAAAGGCAGGGAATTGACGAAACTGCATTTCGGACTAGAGTTTTTACTCGACCAGCGCGATACGGGGCTTTCGACTATATTGATTTTCTTAGTTTCCTCAACGTGTATATTATCTAAATCTACATCGTCGGTAACGTCATCTGCGTATTTCACGAAGGGTATTTTCTCAGCTGTCAAATCTATTAACGGGTCATCGTTATCAAAATGTATCTGTGAAGCTCGGATTTGAGTCCCATCGTCTAATATGTAGACCAAATCATTGGCCCCATCATTGGTATCCAACATTTGATCAAAGTTATGTGAGAGTTCGTCTGCTTGCATATTTTGTTCAGCGCTTATCAGGAATTGGTATACATTTTCTGATAGCGATACAGGCTGGTTCCTGGTTATAGAGTTTAGGTCTACGTCGAAGCCTAGGAGTGATCTGTAATGAGATTTTTATTTTATGGATAAAATTATGCAGCAAAGGGCTAAAATTCAAAGCATATTGAACCAGTGGCGTAGCGTCGGGAGGGCAGAGGGGGCCCTGGCCCCGGGCGGCATCAAGTACCACGTTTTTTTATACCTATTTCCAGACGGCCGCGGGCGACAAAAACCCACGCTACGCCACTGTATTGACCCTATCTCCACTACGACACACACATATTTCTATCAGGTTTTTATGCTGAATAACACCTGATTGCATGTTTGACGTCATAGGAGAGTTTTTGAACGTGTTCAAAATATCCTCTCGAGTAGGTATACGACAGTCACTGCGATTATTGATCACGCGAATAATAGCCTCAGTTAGGTCTTGATCTATATCGAATAATGACACGATTTCCGTTATATTTAAATGCGCGTATTACGTTGAGAATAAGATAATTTCTTGATTGAGCAATTTCGTTTTTTTTATATTTTGTATACCTGTTGGTGTAATTGACTTAACTTTCTTATGAGATAGAGCCTTGAAATCTATACATTAGAGGCCTAGAGTCCAACAAAACCGCATCTGAACAGCTGGCGCTATAAAAATACCCCTAAAAATCCCCTTAATGAAATAAGTGCTTAAATGGGAAATTCGTCACTTTTGAAGAAATACTAAAACTTCTGGATTAAATTTATTTTAATCCAGAAATAATCATGTAGTTTTTGGGAATTCAACTCTAATAACTGTAGATATTTATATGAGTGGAGAAAAGTCAATATATACAAATGTAAAAGTTATATTACAATACACAACTTCCAGAAAGGGGAATGCAAGAATATGAAATGCCTTTTTAAAGAAGACTGCATTTAATGTACAGGTGCTTTCTCATACTATTATAATTATATACTATAGCTACTACTCTTATTTATGTATGCACTATTACATAAAAATGCACATTGTTTAATCAAACTTTTCAAATATATTTAGTCAAGTAGGTAATTAAATTATTCAAACTGTTTTTGAGTAATGTGTTTACCAACAAACAGCATTTCAATTTATTTATTATATTAAATATATTACCTGGCTTTATCCAGAAACATCTGGAAGTCATCATCTGGTTCTATTTTGAGTGCCACATCCTCGCCTGCAGCATTCTCCATGCAGAGGATCAATGGGGGTGGTGGCTCCGACATGAAGATGTTCAAATTACTGAAATATCAAAATAATAATTACTACAGACTAAGGGAGATTTACATCCAGCACTGGACGAATATAGGCTGCTGATGATGATGATGATGATGATGATGATGAATGTCTTTAAAGAATATATTAAGTTTCCTTATTGGCCTAGTCATTGTAACTGCAGTTTTTGGGCATAACATCCTAGCTTTGATTGCCAAGTTAAACAGAGAAACTGGATTTTTAATATAATTTATTACTAAGTTTTTAGAGGGTTTATTTTTTATACTTGATCCCTAAAATGGTTTTCTGACACTGTAAATTTTTCAGTAACAATATTTTGTAAGAAATTTAGATTTCACTTAAAAATCCTCATATCAAAAGGTGTTTTATGCATTGCACTTTGCATTTTATTTGGTACAACGTAATTTGGTGGATTCGTTAGTAATCACTTACTGTTAATTTACTGTTGTTATTCGTTAATAGATAATATAATAAATAAATATAAATATTCCTGGACACACAGCGCCATCTAGTTCCGTGCTAAGCAACGAGGCTTGTGTTATGGATACTACATATATACCTTTTTTTTTGTAAATACATACATAGTATAGATAAATACATCCATGACTTGGTAGCCCACTTGTGTACAGAATATCGGTTTACATTATCTCCAATTCTGTAATTGAAATACTAACTCTATTTTGTAAACAATTTCATAATAATTACAACTTAATTTTCTTTTTACATACCTTTAAATCAAAGGTAAAATTGAGAAAATATAAATTTAGATTATTGGGCAAAAATTTATATGGAAATAAATATTAAGTAGGTACATATGAAACAGTTCTAGTATCTTGTGTTCTATTTAAATTATCTTGAGTAATTTCAGAACATTTGACAAATGTATCAGATATTTAAAGTATTTCTTTTGGATATATTTATAGTACCTACAAAAATGTTTTAAAATTAGGCATAAAATATGTGTAGATAGTCATTTTTGTTTTGAAAGGTATAGGGACAAGTACAACAAAACAAAAAGAATAGCTTTTTAAATAGAAAATAGAAATGGGAAATCAATTCTTTACTTATAATTTGAAAATAAAACTTTTCGATAGAAGTTTATTTATTTAGTCTTTATTCTTAATAATAATTTCCAGCCTAACCATTAAAAACCAAAGCGGGAAAATGAAAAACTGACATGGGACACTGGCCACCAAATAAAATAAATTCAAACGGCCAGTGACATTATATTACCGGCACTCACTTTTCGACCATTAGGACCACAAAAACATAATAAAATTCAATAAAGCAATAGCACACGACATATATCTTACCAATTCTTCTAATTCAACACAAAAATCGTCACTTTCTTATAGCAACTGGCACTTCTTTAGAAAAATAACAAATGAAACAATAGTTTTATCGCCATTTGTGTCAAATTTCAAAACAATAACATTCTACAGAATTCCATAGATCATTTACTATATTTTTAAATACCCTCGCATTTTGCATTACAATGCTGTTTTAATAACTCAAAATCAATCACTCCACAGCAATGTAATACCGATATATTTTTGATAAGTCTACAAACAATGAAAAATAAAAAAATTGAAATGTTCTCGAATGGCATTTTTTTACAGTATTTTTAATTGATTTTCATTGTAATTTTTAGTTAATAACGATCAATTTTATTTCATATCATGATAATTAAGTTTAATACATTTGTACGCCTGTAAACAGGCTGAACATAAATTACACTATTTATTATTGTAATATCTTGCATGTAATGTATAAATTATACATTGATTCTGTCATTTCATTATTAGTTTTAGTAAACCTGGGTATAATATGGTAGGTAACTAAAATAGCGGTGTAAGATTGATATGATAAAGCTGGGAAGATGTGTTGCAAATACTTGACTGATAATTTTTATCTATGGAAATGCCCTTTGTTTTGCAAAAGAAATAATTTGCAAGAAAAGGATAGATGTATGGCGTAATTATGCTTTAAAGAGGGGCTAGTTAAATAAAGATTTTACAAGGATTACACAAAAAATATTATAAGTATCAAAATGAGAAATAAACACTCCAAAGTACGAACCAGGCGAGCTAAAATATTTAAATTGTTTTAAATTAAACAGGGGTGGGACTGAGACAGCATTAGTTTTGTTGATTGACAAAATGATATGTGAACTGTCATTCATTCACAATATGGCTGATAGTTTATCTAAATACGGGACGTAATATTTGTGCGCGAATATCTAATTTGCTATTCAAATGATAATTTGTTTATTTTGATGACTTGGTGAGTGAGGTGCCGCGGCATGTTTCCACTAACCCCACCGGTGGTGAAACGGCTGTTAGGGTGGAAAAAGGGACCCGAAGGTTCGTCTGCAGCCGAAGATAAATGGTCTGAGAAGGCAGTGAAGAGCTTAGTAAAGAAATTAAAGAAAACCGGAGCCCTTGAGGAATTGGAAAAAGCGATTTCAAGCCAGAATAGTCACACTAAATGCGTTACAATACCCAGGTTGGTTCAATATTGATTTATTTTTTTCGTGATAACTATCTTTTAGGAATATGACGTTTCCGGTGGCTAATAAATTCACTTATTCTTTCTTGTACTCTAATGTAGTGATTTTAAAAACTGTTTTCGCTTGACATTGATACTACCATTATTGTTGAAATATACCGACACATTTTTGTAAAGAAATTGCTGCCTAATTCTAATATCTATCTATCTCATTTTGTAAAATATAAGAATCTAATTGGCATTGGCATAGTTATAAAATGTTGTGTACCTATTTGTATTGTAATTCTTAATTCACGAATGAAAATTTCTTTCCGTGGTCGGGTTATTTCGGTAGGTAAAACCCTGCCAGATTAAAGAGTCCCAGTGCAGTTCTAACTTTGTAGATTGTAGTAACTCATCGTATTTTGGTTGCATAATAATATACAGGACGCAAAATCGGAAAGGTCAAGACTCCGTCAAAACAAATCGAAGCCTCACTTGTCAATATGGCGGCCGTGTTTTGAACCACAATTTTTTTTTATTTGCAAAATTTTCCAACAATAGTAAAGATACCGTGTGATTTCCGTAAAACTCGTGTGGCCAGTGTCTGTTTTAAAAGGACATCCGTGTATCCTTTCGTCCTTGAAGGTAAATACGCCTCAAATGGTACCGTTTAGTGTATAATGAATGAGTTTTAGCACTAATTTATGCGACAATTATGGTTTTTGGCCTTCCGTGTGTCTCATTTGATAGAATTTAAATTTCTTGCATGATTTTGCATCGAAATGTGTAGTTATTATAACGTTGATGCTAATAAGAATCTAATCGGAAAAGGAATTCAATAGAAATTCTAGGTTTCCTAGGCTTCAATAGACAATGACTGATGACAAACACCTGAAAACCATTTGCCGCCAAATAAAACGCCAGGTTCATCGCTATACCATTTTTTATGAACTATAATACTAGTATTTTTACCTATTTTCATGATCTGTAGAGTTTAATGATGTGTCTATAAAAATATTACTTTATTTTTTTTATAAGTTTATTTTGGGTTATGACAAATCACATTGTGCCTTACTAAAATTAAAAGAGGTTTGTACAGAAAATATTAAAATTAAGCTGAAAAGTACCTCAAAACTAGTTACATCTAACAGCTGATTTCACACTAAACTATATTATAAATAGATTGGTCTTATTTTTATCAAAGTTCATGAGGGGTCATTGACTCACAGGCAGGTCAGTTGGTCAATAGATCCACCCCTTTTTAAAATAGCTAATATGTACTAAGTTTTGTTTATTCTATTACCTTTTATCTCCTATAATAACAATCATTTCCCTTACTGAGTAATGAAATGAAATTGTGAAGGTAGAGTAGATCTACCAGGTCTTTAAGAAAATAAGAGATATTGACTGATTATACACATTTCAATTGCTTACGGATGTCATTTTTAGGATATTTCAAGTGTCTGATAGTGTTATGACATGACCAGTTGAAGGTTTATGTCTGAGAGGGCTCTATTCTTGGCAGTATAATGTTGAAGCTTGTCAATAACAATACGGAGATGCCAGTTGATAGATACAAGTGGTTGTAGATCTATAAAATGGATTCACATATTATTTATGTCTATGCTATGTCTTAAACAATTTAAATATACTAACTATACTTATAATTTGTTTGTTGTCATGATCAGTGTGTCCACTGTCCATATATGTAGTCTGCCTATTCAAATTTTTTTTTTTGTGTATGGATTATAGTTAGTATCACATTGTCCAAGTGATCTGATTTCTGTGATTTGTTCATGGGTGTATCTAGATTTTTACACAATCATCATCAGCCCATATTCGTCCACTGCTGGACGTAGGCCTCCCCTAGTGAATGCCACAATTTACGCCATCAACCATTTTAAAACTTCTAATTGGTAGCCTCTCTCTAGGTACGCCCATGGATTTGTTGCTGTTGATATTTACAGTTGCCACTAAACAATATAATTTGTATAAAAGAATGCTGTTTTAGCAGGTAATAAAAGAAAAGAACAAAGATACAGAATTATTATTTCATGTGTTCAAAAGATATTCAATAATTAAAAGTATATTTTGTGGTATGTATGTTGTTTGTTATGTACCTATACGTTATTAATTAAATACACAAAGTTTATTGGTTTATTTTATTGTTTTCATATTAATATAGGCGAGTGTTAATGCTAGGTATTTACATGTATGAAGTCTTTGTAGTCCAATAGAATATGAACACTTGAGCCCTGATAATAAGTTTCAATTACGTATGATGGATGTAAGAGAATGAAACATAAGATAGCTTACTAGAATTTTGAGAGGACAAAGTGAGATTCCTTGCTCAAATTGAGCTCCCCAACTGGGGAAATACCTCTGCTTTACAGAAGACCGGAGTGAAACAACAATATTTGTATTTCCGTGAGTGAGTAAGGTTACCAGAGCTTGTTGGTGAAATGACTACTCTGACAGCATGGGGATTCCGTTTCACGTTCTACTACTACTATTCGTGATCACTTGCCATTAGGTGGGCCGCCTAATTGTTTGGCCTCTTATCACCATTAGAATAAAAGGTCTAAAATCAGTTTCATTTTATAAACAAATCTCTCAGGTTGTAGATTTTAATACAGAAGATAAAAAATATATTCTTTTATTCTATATTGTTATTTTTCTTATTGTTCCACAGGGTGAAACCAAATGAAAACGTGATAAATGGTCAATATCGCAAGGGATTGCCGCATGTTGTCTACTGCAGGCTGTGGCGCTGGCCGCAGCTACAGGTAATTGAACATACTCACTGTTTTAGTTTTTAATAAAATATTACAGGTAGGATTTAGAATAGATCTCTTTATTGGATTGAAGTGCATTGATGCCGAATGTCCTATTAATAAAACTTTAGCTTTTGTATAAATTAAACTGCTGGATAAATTACATTCTTCCCTGCATGTTAAATACTCTTTAACAGACAGACTTTGATCTATTTAAAAAAAATCAATTGAACATTGAACACACACTAGTAATTAAAATCCCACTGAATGATGACTGATTTTCGCAATAGATTGCAAATGGATTGCAATTCACTGTACTATACACAAGCAAAGCCTTATATTTTTCATGGTTTCAGAGCCAGCACGAACTAAAGCCTGTGGATCACTGTGAATACTCATACCAGTTGAAGAAGGACGAAGTGTGCATCAATCCTTACCATTATACTAAAATCGACTCGCCTGGTAAGTGGCTAAGAACAGTTCTATAACTCCACTATTGAATGTCGGCTGAAACATAACGTCTAGTCTAACTTTTAGAGGAAGTTCAGAATGTGTAACTTTTTGATGTGACGTAACGTGTTATACATACATATATACGGCGACGACTAACGAGCGAAATAGAAAAGCGAGAGCGCAGAACAAGCGATAGAGAGGCACGGTCGGCCACTCCATCGGCTCAACGTTATCACGTTAAAATTATCGTCCGTCGACAAACAAACATTTTTTTAAATTAAGAATTTTGCTTTTCCCTAGGATTTTCTCTCGTGTCGTGGGTGCTCGATGTGGGGATCAAACTAAAAAGTAACTGACAACAAACAGAATTCTCTGCCCTAACGAGCTCTAGCAACCTTATTCACTCATAGAAGCAACTATTGTTGTTTCACTCCGGTCTTAGGGAGTTCCTTAGTCGGGCAGCTTAATTTAAGCGAGAAATCTCGCTATGCCCTATCTCTCCTGTGTTGGAATCGGATAAGTCCCATGGAGAGTCTGGGCTATCGTACTCTTGTATAGCTGTATGAGTTTTATCATTGCAGCGCTCCCGCCGATCTTAGTGCCTCGCTGCGGCGACGCAGAGCCGCGGGCGCCGCCGCCCTACAGCGACTACCATCCGCCTCACCACGACCACACCGACGCGTAAGTGCCTATATTTGTTTATTATATTCCTGGACATCATGACACAACGCCATCTAGTTACGTGGTAAGCACGAGGCTTGTATTACAGATACTAAATGGTTGATTTACTACATATATGTATACTTCTTTTTTTGTAAATATATACATATTATACATAGATACATCCATGGCTCGGATACAAATGTTTATGCTCATCACACAAACATTGTCGCTATCGGGATTCGAACCCGGATCCCATAGCACAGAAGTCAGTGTTAACTACCGCTGGACTAATTGCGTCGTTATTAACCAAAATAAACAACGCCATTTACAACAACAACAACAACTATAAAATTATACTACATGTGGCAAAAGATTCTAAGTAGTGTCGTGGAAATATTAGTTATATGAACTACTTAATAAGTGTTTTTTTGACTTACGTGTTGAGTTCGATTACTGAGTGTGAGGTTCTAGGTTTGATTCTTAGGTCGAGTAGTGTGTTTCTATAAAATTGACAGTAGGAGATCTTAGTGTCCAGTTAACCGCAATAGGCTCACTCCCTATTACTTAAGATCTGAAAACATACCAGCGAAGTGAAGCATTTACAGGCATGATGGTTTAAAATTGGTACGATACCGGCTTTTCAGACACAAGTAAAAAATAAATTATTTTTAGTTAATCTGTAGTTTTTCTCAACAGTGTGATGCAGACGAGTGGGCCGGTGGGCGTGGGCGTGGGTGCACACAGCGCCATGTACCTGGAGGCCACGCTGGCCCAGCAAGTTCCCGGCAACACCACTGTGCATGTGTGAGTATACTACGTAATTTAGCGCTACCAAAGAAGCTGTGGTAGCCTAGTGGTGAGAACAGTGGACTGAGATGTCAAAGTTCTCGAGTGCAAACCCAAGGCCCAAACCACTGACTTTTTGGGAGTTATGTGCGTATTTATCACATGCTCAAATGGTGAAGGAAAACATCGTGAAGAAACCTGCATGCTTGAGAGATTTTTGCAGTAGGCTAGCGTGGTGGACTATAGCCAAATCCCTCTCAAATGAAAGGAGACCCCAGGGCTCAGCTGTGGGACAATACTGGGTTGATGATGATGATTTGCTTATCAAGAAACAGTAGGCATTGGTATCAGAAAGTTTATATAGAGTGGCCGAGGTGTACCTATTATAGTCTGAATACTGATAATTACTATTGCCTCCAGGAGTTCATCGAGCGTAGAGACGCCTCCACCGGGCTATATAAGCGAGGACGGAGACCCGATGGACCATAACGACAACATGAGTGAGTTTGTTGACAATTTTTCTATACTTTATATCCATTAAATTTTCATTACTTGTCACTTTGAAGTACAGTGTCTGAGGGCACTTTAAAAACGAATGATGTACTTGAGCTGTGGTAGCCTAGTGGTGAGACATGTCAAAGGTTTCGAGTTCAAACCCGGGCACGCACCACTGACTTTTCGCAAGCTAAGTGCGTATTTATCACTTGCTCAAACGGTGAAGGATAACATCGTGAGGAAACCTGCATGCTTGAGAGATTTTCTCGATGGAATGTGAAGTCTGCCAACCCGCAGTAGGCTAGCGTGGTGGACTATAGCCTACTCCCTCTCAAATGTGAGGAGACCCGTGCCCAGTAGTGGGACGTTAATGGGTTGATGATATGATGTAGTCAAGGTCGCCAGGAGCTGCAGTTGAAAGTGGAAATATAACGATCTTTGTGGAAATATAAGCACGGGGTTCTTCAAAAGGCATGATAAATAGGAGGCCTTTATGCAGCATCGAAAGTACTTTTGCTAATACGATAAAAAGGTTCGGAGGCGTTGACGCCTGCGGTGTTTTCTAATCAGTAAGCGCCCACGCTGGGCGGAGTCCAACACACCAACGCTCCAGCCGGTGGGACGGTCCGTAAAGGATTATCCTGCACTTAAAAAAAATACTGTATTCCCTGGCCTCGTAATAAATATTTCGATATGTCACAAAAAAAAAACACGTTGATGTTATAATAAATACAATAATGATAGTATATAATAACAGTATGCATTAACGTGACCAGTCAACATGTTTGTTGCAGACCTGACGCGGCTGACGCCGTCGCCGCCCGGGCTGCCGGCGGAGGCGGCGCCGGTGCTGTACCACGAGCCGGCCTTCTGGTGCAGCATCAGCTACTACGAGCTCAACACGCGCGTCGGCGAGACCTTCCACGCCTCGCAGCCCTCCATCACCGTCGACGGCTTCACCGACCCCAGTAACAGTGAGAGGTCATTATCTTCCTCCTAGTTTCTCTTATATTCTGTCCTACAAACTCTCAATTATCAACGTATCTAGACTGTGGAGTGGCTTGAAAGCAAAAATGCTCGCGCTAGAGTGCTTACAGCTATCCCTGACCAAATAAAGGCAAAATCAAAATAGTCCTTGTGGGTATTCTTATAAAGCAGCTATATGAAATTAATAATATATCATACATACGTGGTATACGAATGTATGATATATTGTTAATTTCATATAACACAGCCTGTTGTCCCCGAAGGGTTAGGCAAAGGCGTGTTTTAAGACCAATGTAATAGGGGACGAGGCTTTTGCCATCAACCGGGTACACTTTATCCAACCTGGTTATCGAATCCAAGACCTATGTACTAATAATTTTTCGTTCACGTGTTATATTTATATGTAGTTATATATTGTACCTATTTGGATGCCCTGTATATGATTTCTTGTGTTTCACAGGTTCTGCTTGGGTCTCTTGTCGAACGTGAACAGGAACGAGGTAGTAGAACAGACCCGCCGACACATCGGCAAGGGCGTCAGACTGTATTATATTGGTGGTGAGTATATGTTGTGATGATCAGTTTACTATCCTAGTCTTCATCATGCGACGATGATGATTTTCCTTCACCAATTGAGCATTCCAAATAGGCATGTGACTTCAAAAAAGTCAGTGGTATGTGACACGACGACTGGTAGCTAGCAAACGCGTACAGATGACATTAAATTAATATGTGGTTATTAATTTCTTATACACATCTGATACACTTAGATTTCTAGGTTATTAGGTTCTGATACACTTACGCGAATATTAGACATTGAAATAAAACTATTTTATTCCGATTTATCGCGGTTAAGGACACAGTGAGCTCGTTCTGTGTAAGTCGGATTGTCAATAATACTTAAAAATGCAGCTGTTGGTAATTATAACGTCAAGTTAAAATAAAATCAATATACCGTGATAAAATCCGTAAAAAGTAGTTATAATCCAATTAATATTTAGTTTTGTATGAAAATTAAATCTATAAAAGAAATTATTAAAAGTCTATCTATTTCTGCGAGGTTGCTGGTTTTAAAATAACCCTGTATATGCATAAGAAAATGTACCTTATTATTAAGTCCATTAATGCTATTTATGTGTTGGCAGTTGTTGTACTCATCATATAAATAAATAAATATCTTTCAGGCGAGGTGTTCGCGGAGTGTTTGAGCGACTCGTCGATATTCGTGCAGAGTCCGAACTGCAACCAGCGTTACGGCTGGCATCCGGCCACCGTCTGCAAAATACCACCTGGTATGTCACTCGTCATATTACAGTGTAGCTGACCATGTGGTTGAACCTATTCAACGCCATCGTCGATTATAGCCGACAGGAGAAAAGTGTGGGCGATCACACTGTCGGCAAGGAACGACTGAAGTTCTGTCGAGAATTTCATTCGTCGGCTATACGTCACTGTAGTAAAGGTAGCTGGAATCCGCTGGATGCGGGCGGCGCAGGACCGGTCGTCGTGGCGATCTTTGGGGCAGACCTATGTCCAGCAGTGGACGTCTAACGGTTGATGTGATGACGATGATGACGTCACAGTGGCGTTCAAAGGGTTAAGGAATGTTCCCTTAGTCCAAATTAGGTCTTAGTCTTAGCAGAACTATACTAGTTATAATTATACAGATGACCTTAAATTAAAATTATGGACCCTGTCGGGCACAGCAAGTAAAAACATTATTTAAATAAATAAATATTCCTGGACATTATGACACAGCGTCATCTAGTTCCGTGGTAAGCAACGAGGCTTGTGTTACGGATACTAGTTGGTTGATATACTACATATATACGTTTTTTTTTTGTAAATACATACATATTATACATAAATACATCCATGACTCGGAAACAAATGTTTATGCTCATCACACAAACAATTGTTCCTACCGGGATTCGAACCCAGCACCCATAGAACAGAAGGCAGCGCTAACTACCGCTGGACTAATTGGGTCGTCAATCAGTAAGTAAGCATCAATATTATTCCATTTATGTTATCTTGGTTTAATTTTAGTTTCGTTTCCAGGCTGCAACCTGAAAATCTTCAACAACCAGGAGTTCGCGGCGCTGCTGTCCCAGTCGGTGTCGCAGGGCTTCGAGGCCGTGTTCCAGCTCACGCGCATGTGCACCATCCGCATGAGCTTCGTCAAGGGGTGGGGCGCCGAGTACAGGTATGTAAAGTCATCAATAGTTATATACCTATATAAAATTTAAATTACAATAAAATATTTTTATTGTGCCTAAAATTAGAGCGAATCTGATAGTAAGTGGTTACCGTAGCTTACAGAAGTTTGTTGCCTTTTAGAAATCGTTTATGTTTCTTACGATAAGGAAGTAACTAAACTGACAGCAAACAGAATACCAATAAAATAAATCATCTGCCAATAAAATAAAAAAAATCACACCTCCAACTCAATACTCTGCTGGCAACATTTCTTACTATTTCAAATTATCTACTGGACTGAAAGAGACTGCCGAACAAGAAAGAAGTCTTGGGTTTTTCTATGAAATTCTCAGTAGCAGCTCGGAGTTTGGATTTGTGCCCGGTTAATGGCAATAGGCTCGCCCCCTATTACTAAAGACCTAAAACATATCGGCGTAACTTCTGTATACACACCTCCGCCTAACCCTTCGGGGACGACAAGCGTGATGGTATGTATGCAATTTGATTAAGAAAGTCACCGTTGATCCCGCCTAGAGTGGGCGGGGGAAGTTATAACTAAGAAAATAGATCCACCATTGACTGCACTAAACACCCTTTCAAAAAATTATAATACAAGAATAAAACATTGCCAACAGACGTCAGACGGTAACATCGACGCCATGTTGGATCGAGCTGCACCTGAACGGGCCGCTGCAGTGGCTGGACCGCGTGCTCACACAGATGGGCTCCCCGCGGCTGCCCTGCTCCTCCATGTCCTAATGCTACAGGTAAATATCTAGACACTATGACACAGCGCCATCTAGTTCCGAGCTAATCAATGAGGTTAAGGCTAAGAATTGTGTTACGGATACTAGTTGGTTGATATACTACATATACTACTCACACTACACATGTATTTTTTGTAAATACATACATACATATTGGTAGCCGAACGGTGTGACCAGTGGACTGAGATGTCAGAGGTCTCGAGTTCTAACCCAAGGCACGCACCACTGACTTTTCGGAAGTTATGTGCGTATTTATCACATGCTCAAACGGTGAAGGAAAACATCGTGAGGAAACCTGCATGCTTGAGAGAATTCTCGATGGCATGTGAAGTCTGCCAACCGGCAGTAGGCTAGCGTGGTAGACAATAGCCTAACCCCTCTCAATTGAGAGGAGACCCGTGCCCAGCAGTGGGACATTAATGGATTAATGATGATACATATTATACATAGATACATCATGTTAAATATAATGTTTATGCTCATCACACAAACATTTGTCCTTACCGGAATTCGAATCGAGTCTATATATAATTTTTCTGATCTTACCTTACTTTTCCATCCCCTAACCTTTCTCTGAATACACCTCCTATCCTATCTCTGCTAATCTCTCCGACTTACTCTCTCTCTCTGTCTGCCCTTAAAATCCTGTCCCACGTCGCCTGATACACATTTCATACCATATCTTCGCCCATTCCCCCTCCTTCCCCTACTTCTACTTCCATTTACTGCCTAAATGTAAATATGTACTATTTCTCCCAAATAGCTTCATAGTTCTCTATTATTGGTCGTCGAAAAATTTCTCATTGTCATTTTCCATCTCTTTCAGAATCCCTTACAAAGAAACGAGAAAGAAGTTATACTCACGCAACAAATGTACAGAGATAGTTGGAAAAACAATAAATACCTCCATTTTGAGTCGTAGGCTTATACGTGGCGGCGCGCCGGTATTGATATATTAGGTTTTTAAGAAAAAGACAGATTTTATATAATACGATTGATATTATTCAGTGATTTTTGAAGTACAGTCAAGTACTTTGGCGGTTGATCAATTTGCGACTTTATCTTCTCAATGATAAGGTTGGATATTCTACCGCCTACGTTGTTAATTGTAAATTTGACAATCTTGGCGCTGGAACGCCACTATTATTACTCCCTAAATGTTTCTTAATTAGTTGTAAGTTCAAGTATATGTAGGTGCCCTTGAATTCATATTGTTTTTGTTACCTTGACTATAGCCACTCAAAAATCAACTTAAACAACATGTGATTAAAGTAGACATTCAAGTGGAAGTTAGACGTAGTAGATTTCATGTCGATGATTTTTTCATACTCTACTAATTATAATGATATATTTCCAGTGTTATAACTAAACGTATCAATATCGACGCGACCGTCGCACGCAATATTTGATTATAAACAAGTACATTTAACTGTTTAAATAAATTAGTATTTACTGTGCAAAGAGTATTTATCTGAACAGAAGGTTTACCTTCAAACCGTAAGAAAAGTTGCAGGAACAAAAACTCTGGTTGACTTTAATAGGCTGGACCTTATTTATAAGCGAATATATACGACGGTAATTTCGTCAATCTTCGCTCAACTATAAAAGCTAAGCGAAGATATACGAATTGATTACACACCATATGAAGAGGGAACATAAGATCTGACGGGAGATTCTCCCGCTGGTCGCCCGTCTCTCTCCCGCGAGTAGCTTTGACCGAGCTAGGGCGGTTGACGTCTTCACAACGATCTGGTATACAACTCCATACATCTGCTATTGGAAGTGCCCAATAGCTGATGATAATGATATACAGAAACAGTGGTTTCTGTATATCATTATCATATAAATCGTTAGACATCCAATGCTGGACATAGGTCAAGGATCGCCACAACGACCGGTCCTGCGCCGCCCGCATCCAGCGGATTCCAGCTACCTTTACCAGGTCGTCGGTCCACCTTGCCGGGGGCTGGGTTCTGTATATGGTTCAAGTTAACTCTTTATTAAATGACATTCAGTACTCTTTGCACGGTATCATTATGAACACTAGTCTGTAACTAAATCTGCGTATTGTTGACGAAAGGATGATGATAATATGCGTCAGTTGAACTTAGAAAGAAAGAAATAATGTTAAATTTTCTCACGAAGAAAGAAAAAGTCCTTATAGAGATAATAATACATAATGTATTTGTCAGTTTGTCCGCTTAGTTCTAAACAACGCAATGGATTTTATGCACAGTTTTGCAATTTCATTTACAGAATTTGTACCGGTTTTTTAGAGTCGAAAATAAAATAATTCTCGACCCTCGATAAGTTATGCTATACAATACTTACCTTAAATGTATAGAAATAGTTTTATAATCGGTGCGTAGGATTTTTTCGGGAATTGGTATTTTTTTGGTTTCAGTACCTATACTGAGATTGGTAATCTAACGTAGTTCTTATTAAAGTTAGATTTAGAGCATATTTTTGATCAAAAATGTTGTCTTGTCGTCAATAATATGCAGTAAAACAGCCCCTTTTTGTACGTATGTAAGAAACATTTTAATTTTAATGTTTATTACATAAAATATTTTTTTAATATTGCAATATTGAATGTCGACATAGAATAGAATTTACGATATAATATGAGTAATTTTAAGATATGCACTTAGGGAGTAAGCAGAATATTTTGTATTGAAATAGCAATAAGTTTAGATAAATACAGTCGTCGACATTAATATGTATCCTCACGCCTTTCATTTGAATGTTCCTAGTGTCATAATTATTTTTATAAGTAATTATACCGTCAAATCGTACGTTAAGTTATAGATTTTTTAGTAGTTACTGTGAATAATCAGCTACGTCTTATACCAATTTTCATCCTTATTATTGTAATTATAAGGTCCAAAAGTGTTCTCCTAACTACATATTTATTTCGACGACTGTACCCGTTATTGAACCTACCCTACAGCCCAATTAAAATATTACGGTACACGTGTAACAAAATATTAATAATTTCGTAAATTCTATAATATGTCCGCTAGTTTCGCATCGAACAATATTTTAATCTTTTGAACGTCACTGTCGGATATAGCCGACAAATGAAAATATGCAAATAACCTTCGTCGTTATCTGCCGACGTTTATTTGTCGCTTATACTCGACTGTGCCGTCCAAAGGATTCACTAATTTACAACAAATATATTAATCGGTTTGTTTTGCCATCGCATTGTGCATTTATTGAATTTATTACGTTATTGAAAACCAATGTATTGTATACATGGTGTTTTTTTATTATTCGACTTCTATAGTTGTGTGTTGATAGTTACTTGCATGTTTTGTGTGGGAATGCGGTATCGATTACCAGTTGGGGCTTTTTGGAATTATAAATATTAGATTTTTTATTTTGGAAACGATCTCTATTTCGATTTTATATTTAAATGAAGTACAATTTGTATCGTGACATGCTAGAAAACGAGAAAAAAAACATGAAAAACATGTATTTTATATAAGTAAATACCACGTTTTTAAGAAATTTAAATCTTAGATTTAACGTGATCTTATTAGTTTTCGTATATTTACATCCAAATAAGGTTACATTTGTTTTTTTTTTGAACGCCATTGGCGTTCTACGTGACAGGCGAAACTGTACTAACTATGCTAACGACAAATGCGATGCACATAAAAAAAAAGAATTGGACAAAAAGAATAGATCCGTTTTAATAATATACACGTAACGAACATGCATCCAATAAAGCAGAGTTAATGTTATAGACGTGGTAAAACAATATGACGACAACCTAAGGTTATATATTTTCTACAAAAATGAAATTCACACAAAACATACGAGAATAATAATAATATAGTGTGTAAATATGTTTTCGTTTACAAAAGTTTTTTCTTTTTCTCTCTTTAAGATGTATTCGTAGTTATATTGCAGATATATTGTATATGTATCATGGCAGGTTGTTTTTACTATTGTGTTTAAAGCGAACAGATTTCTTGATGATTTTCTGGAACGGCTGCCCAGAATTAGTCTTATTCGAAAGTGTTATTATTAGAGATCGGAATAAGGCTGGCAACCCGCGAGTGTGGCGTCCACAGGACAGGGCCGTAACCTTGATTGCCACCCATGTTATATAAAAAAATGTTAGAATTACTTCCAAGTTCGAGGAAGTAAGTAAAATAGGGTTCATAATATCTCCTCTAAATACCCGAATCATAAACGTGACTATTAAATCCCCAATATTATTTCAAATGAATAATTAAATTTATTTGACTGTCGTCGCGGCATCATCAGTGAAATCTGTCCGCTGTTAATTCTCGTATATTTGCGGTTTAAATCTTTACACTGGCATATGTTAAGTATTCGGCACATGATATAATGCATTAACAAGAAAAAAGAAGCTAAAGGAGAGGTTATTTTGGACATGTTTTAAGACGTACACGCGGCGGAATAGTTAAGTTTGCAGGCAGAAAACAAACTAAATCTGATATATATTTAAATACAGATCTTACGTCTTCTACAAATCGCACAGATGGCGCTAGCGACCTGCATAGTTAACTTTGTTGCCGTTTGTACGTAAAAATGGAATTTAATATAGAATGATGGTTTAGAATGGAAAATGGCGGCGTTGAAATCTATATTTTAAATATAGATTACATGAGAAAGTAAATAAAACCTATAAGGTATGATTAAATCAAAAAGTTACAGTTTACATAGGTATTAAAAAAGTATATATTTGTGAATTTAAATTTCAATACCGCCGTTGTATTGTTAGTAAAGTATATTGAGAATTGATGTATTTAGAAATTGTACAATAATAATTATGTTTATTGATTCTTGTTTATTTTTTGAAATCCATAGACATCGAAATCGTGTCATCTGTTTATTTTTAATTATCAATCATTATGCAGAGTTATTGGTAATAAATACGTTAATCTCTTAAACCCTACAACTTTTGTTTTACAACTTTTAGATCCCCCATACAAACTTAATGTTATTTTTTTGTATCGCGCCAGTCAAGACAATAATATGAAAACATTAAGGTGGAAGCTCCACGGTAGCTCGCGAAATTCAAATTTTCGTACGTTTTTTGCAATTTGCCGGTCATTGTCAGGTTGTACATTAAACAAAATATGATTCGCACCTGTATTAGGTATTTAGTTACAGAATTATAATCATTTAAATCAATAAAACAACCCTCAAAGTGCATATAACTGTATTGATTGTCTATTCATCAACCCATTTTCTGTCCCACTGCTGGGCACGGGTCTCTTCTCATTTTAAAGCTTGCCCTAGTGCGGGTTGGCCGTCTTCATACACCATTGAGAATAAATATCAATGAGGCATGAGAGGATTCCTCATGATTATGATGTTGCCCTCACTGTTGCTCTCGTGCTAAGAGATGCTCATGTTCATCATTATTATGCATAGCACACCGAAAACAAATATCTACACATAAATCAATACAAACTTAAGTTTAATGGATTAAGATTATATAAATTCGTTATTTTTTAATACTGTAATAAGAGTTCACGTAAATAAGGACGCCTGAGGCCCAAGGAAGCCTGCACATAAGGATAAAATAGAATATGCAGATTAAGGAAGCGTAAAAATAAAACATATTTTTTTGACTTTTCACTATAATTGTAACAAAACACAAATGCCACTTCACAACACAGACGGACCTATACACGAATGATTTTAGTTCCGGGCTCCCATTTGTAACTGCTGAAGCCGCTTCGAACCTTCTGAACGATACTGTTGACCACTGAGGGCTTCTTAACAGTCTCCGTAGACGTGTAATAGACAATATTGGTTGAAGGATCACAACTCAAACTTTCCTCCGACTTCCTTCGAGAAATTTCTGAGTAAGTATCTTGGGTCAACGTAGAGCTGGACCTGCGGATCCCCGAATGGGATCTATCGACACTTTGGACCTGGATTTTACCGTCTTCTGATACCATGTCCATTTTGTTTGAAGGCCAATGGTTCAGGATGCCGGCGCAACTGTGGAATTTGGAGAATTTGTCGTGGACGCGATGCTCTAAGTCCACATGTAGACTCAGCTGGCGTCTGGAAAATTAATGTTTATTTCGAATATATTTTGTGATATTTACCTACTTAACACACGAAGACGGTATCAAGGAAGGACTTCAAAAAAAATGTTGAAGTAGGTATAGTGCAAAAGATGATATCTTTGGTTAGAAAGAAGGTAACGTAGTTTAACTATTGGCAACTAATATTACAATCAATGAACAATGGATGATAAAATAAAATAGTATTAACGCATTAGCTAAGTACATCGTTTTCTTAACTTACCTATAATTGAAATTTTCTCCACAAATATGGCAAGTGGCAGGAGAATTGAACTGGTGTTTCGAAGTAGTCTCTGATGATTCGGCAGACGAGGTACATCGCGATTTATCCACCTTTCGGTGAAGGTTAACACAACTTACAGTCCTTTTGTCAGAAGAATCTTCAGATTCTTCTGCAGTTTCATTAGTCTCAGTCTTCGACTGTTGCAGATTAGATTCAGAGAACCTATTCTTCTTCATTTCTGTGAAAATTTGGTCAGGATCGCTGATTTTATCGAAGAATGACACGATTTTCTTCAATTTTTCTTCGGGCACGTTGCATTTCGTCAGTTCGGGGTCGGTTTGGGTGTTACTGACCTTGTTGAAGGACTGTCTGTCCGAGTAGAGGGTTGACATGTCCTGGCTAAGTTTAGAAATACCGATGTGTTCGTTCTCGTGGACAAACTTATCGTATTGACTCTGGAATCCTTCATGGCAATAATGACAGATGTACTTTCGGTCGTTGAAGTGACAAAGGTTCAAGTGGTCGTTGTAGTTTATGATGCCTGAAATAGTTGAAAATATAACTTAGGAAGGGAGCTGGTTATGTTCTAGGTTCGGTTCTTCCACCCTTAAGTCAGATACTAACTGAAGCACAGAGCTTCTACTGAGAATAAATAGTGTAATATGACTGCATGGTCAGTAGTCGCGCTTGTAACCACTTCTAAACAAATGAAGCAGATTCTACAATCTAGCATACCTACATCATCATCATATTATCATCCGTCAGACGTCCACTGCTGGACATAAGTACCTACTATACTATACTATACTATACCTACATAAATATTTCTTGCTAATTCAATTTAAATGATTTTCTCAGCAGAGAATCGGGCGTAATTTCTAAGATTATTTTTAATGACGGTGTAATTTCTGATACAACTAACTTCGCCTATCTGTCTAATTTGTCGTCGTACATTTTATACACAATTCGCAACCACACTTACCATAAGCAATCATGCGGCATCCTAGAATAGGGCAATGGCGAGGAGTAGTATCCATCAGGCAGTTCCGTTGCACCGACTGCACGTACGTCAAGATCACAGGGCTCTTCAAATTACTCAGCGTTATCTCCGACTGTATCTTCTTCGACCGCCGGAGTCTCCTAAACCTGAGCCCTCTCCGCCGACGCTTATCGCAATAAATGTGGGAGAGATTGTTATCGCTGGCTGCATACACGTGTCCGTTTGGCAAGACGTAGTTTCTGTAAAATCTCTCCCGACGTATACCAAAAATTCGCTGGATGAAGCATTGAAATCGAGTGAGTCTGCGTTTCTCGTTCAACATTAAGTATGGCAGTTGGTGGATCGGTGGGGGGATTGGTGTGTGGGCGGGTTCACTAGTCTGCGTGAACTCGCATTCATGGGGTCGGTCACATTCCCGCGGGTGATCACGCTGCGGACGGTCGCTTTCTCGCAGTCGTTCGTGGTCCACCGTCGTATTCTCTTTAGAGTCCTGAGTTGTAGCGTACTTTGGGTCTTTGGATATTAAGGACTCCATTTGCGTCGAGGTACAAGAACATTGTGGGATCTTCAAGTCTCGTATGACGGCTGTTGCTATAGATTCCTTATCCGAGTCAGACTGGATGGTCACATCGCCGCTCGAGACTTCCGTAGTCCCGGCACAGGCGTCGGTTTTCGTGAGGTGCGACCGTTTCTTTCGCTTCTTTTTGGACTGCATATCGTCTTGTAGCATAGAATCCGGACCATAAGACTCAGGAAGTATGCCTATGACGCTTGCATCATAAATTTGGAACAGTTTCTTCAGACATTTATACTTAGCTTTAAGTACCTCGTGTTTTTTCTTTGGCACCCATTTATTTTTTAAATGCTCGTTTTCGTTTTCATTGCTTTCGGGTATACTGGTTAGGGTGGGTTGTTTGCTATACATACCGCGATACCAGATGGTAAAACTACAAAAAATTTTGATTATAAAAAAAAATATCACACTAGCGAATATTTCGCAATTTCCATATGGTATCATAACTGTACCGCTTCACAGTTATTATACAAAGGTTTTTTTAAATAATCCAGTCTTGTATCTGATGAGTGCATAGTGTAGTGACATTTTCGCTGCGATATGTCATAGTTGAAAATGGAAGGTACGGGAAAGATTTTCTTCTTTTCGTATTTCAGACAGTTTTAGAATATTTGATGTAGGGTGTAAACTCTTTCTGTATTCTTATTTAGCATTACATTCTTTATAGAGTAATAGTCCAAGATCCCAGGGCCGCCAGACGTCACGTATTTTCTGACGAACCAAATGTGGATTATTGAGTAGTGCTAGTGTAGCGACATCTATCAAGCTACATTCGAACTACTAATCCTACATTGCGCAAGTGACATTTACACGCGAGATTGTATATATACAACCACCCAACATCAACCGTTGGGCAGTAGCCCGCCAGGAACAACACCACGCCTGGTCGGAGGATCCTCCTTTACCAGTGGAGGGATTACCACCTCCTTCCCTCCATACTGGTGACCCCGAGCTGAACATCAACGCAACCTTCGATGACCAGCAAGCTTCGCCTTCATCACTCCTCACAGCACTCTCCAGCGCATCATCCTGCCAGCCAGCACCCTTCCGGCTTCAGCCCTGACCACACGCCTGTAGCGGACGATCATGCCTGGTTAGGACCTTCAGCCAGCATCAGCAACTTGGCACAGCACACTGCACTTCGGCCGGTCATCTAGCAGAGCCACTCTCTCCTGGTCGACGCAGCAGCCAGCCACTACGCATCACTGCACCACCTCGACTCACTGAGGCATTCGCAGCATCACAGTCCCGACTCACCGTGGACTCACCGCAACACAGTCCCGACTCACTGCGGACTACGCGGCAACCTGTTCCGACTCACTGGAACATCACACCTGGCACTGGCAACAACCAAACAACGCTGACTCCATCATCTTCATCAGAAGATCATCATATCGACCTCCGGTCTCGGAGGGGAGTGATGTAGCGACATCTATCAAGCTACATTCGAACTACTAATCCTACATTGCGCAAGTGACATTTACACGCGAGATTGTATATATACAACCACCCAACATCAACCGTTGGGCAGTAGCCCGCCAGGCACAACACCTCGCCTGGTCGGAGGATCCTCCTTTACCAGTGGAGGGATTCACACCTCCTTCCCTCCATACTAGTATGTACTAAGAACGCATGCCTACCAGCTATCTTGCCTAGTGGGCCAATTTTCAGGTATCAGGTAATCAAGGTGCATTAGCCCTTTGGATCGGATTGCCTCCTGTCACAACTATTTTGAAACCTTTTACAAGAATGGAGCATCATAATTTACGTGAAGTTAATAAATTCCTTCGGGAGCTTTAAAGCGTCTGCAAAGCAATACGGCCGACGGAAAGTGTCTGGGAGTATTGGCGACTTATTTTTAAGGATATTGCCTACAATATACGTAAAAATCAGCTTGGCGAATTTACGTGAGGTAAGTAACATTTGTATGTACCTTGATTACCTGATACCTGAAAATTGGCCCACTAGGCAAGATAGCTGGTAGGCATGCGTTCTTAGTACATACTAGCACTACTCAATAATCCACATTTGGACTATTACCTAATATTTCTGTTTGCAAAAAAATTGTGATGAGACCAGTAGACAGTTAATAATAAATAATAAATATTCTGCGACATTAATTCACACAGCACCATCTAGTCCCAAACTTAGCAGAGCTTGTACTATGTGTACTAGACAATGGATATAATACTTATATACTTTTTTTTTTTGTAAATACCTACTTATAATACATAAGAAACACCCAGACGAACACAAACATTTATATTCATCACATAAATATTTGTGTCCTGTGGGAATCGAACCCACGACCTCGTAATCAGCAGTCCGGTACTCGAACCACTAGACCACAGCGGTCGTCAAGTTATGTCAAAGGTCTCGAGATAAATTTTCAAAGTTACGCGCGCATTTGTTCGACTTAGTGTATAGTATTTGAGAAGTAATCTAAAACAAAAGTTATTAAGAAATATTTATTTAATAAATAACAATTGTATAAAATTAAGTACCTATTTATAATATTTTAATTAAATAAGTATCACTTTTGGTCACACTCCGAAGGCGCTCTCGGGCATCAGTAAACCTGAAATTAGTATAAAAAATTATACAGTTGTAATTCTAAGCCTAAGTATTACAGCATTAGTTTGACTAAAAAAGGTCCTAAAAACCTAATTTAGATTTTTACTCGGACGGTAAAAATCTAGAGTAGGTCGATTTGCAAGAAATTTTGGATCTTCACGGCTGTGTCCCCAAAGGGTGGAACAGATGAGTAGGTAATATAAACATCTACAGTTCACAGGTATTACGTAGATCAAACAAATATTTACGGAAATGGCGAAGGAAAACGTAAAAACTGAGCATGATGCATGAGGAATTTTCTCAACGGCATGTAAATTCTGCTAGGTCTCACTATGCCAGTGAGGTCTCTCGTCTCGAGACGAGGCCCGTGCCCAACAGTGGGACAGTAAAAAATGATAATGAACCTACCCGCTATACATGCAGTCATGAAACAAATGCCGCAACCGGCAAAGAAAGCCCTCACAGCTATCTGTAAATAAGGAAAATAAATAATAATAAATATTTCCGGACATTATGACACAGCACCATCTAGTTCCGGGCTAAGCAACGAGGCTTGTGTTAAGGATACTAGGTGGTTGATATACTACATACATACTTTTTTTTTGTAAATACATACACATTATACATAGTTACGTACATGACTCGGATACAAATGTGTATGCTCATCACACAAACATTTATCTCTGCGCGAAAGGCAGTGTTATTAACTACAGCTGGACTAATTAGGTCGTAGTGACGGATATCTATGGTCCTCGTAACATATTAGTAGCGTGGTGACCACGTTCTAGAATTGTGGTTGACCAGGAATAATAACGGCTGGAGATAGATTACAAGCCGAAAACAAAATTATTGCACTTTTAATGATAGATTTTTAAATTTGATTAGATATTAGAGTCAGATGATTTCAGAGACAAAAACTACCTATCTGTTCTCTCCCGGTACCCAAAATGTACATAGATACTAAATTTCATCAACATCGGTTCAACGGTTAAAGCGTGAAATGGTTACAAACACACTGTCGCATTTATAATATTAAGTAAAAAAATTACCCCCCCCCCCCTCAAAAATTGCTCCCCTACGTTATAAAACCCCTGTGCAAAATTGCAGGTTTCTAATCCTTATAGTTTAGGCCCTGCGTTGATATGTCAGTTACTCAGTCAGCTTCTCCTTTTATATATTTATGTAGATTTATTACGTATTATCTATTAGTACTTACACTGGACAAAACCTCCCTTTGATTGGGTGCGATGGCCGCTATGGCACCTATCATGATGCCTGCTGACCCCGGGTTAGTGAACCCGCATAGGCAGTACGTGGCTATCAGTTCAGCTCTCGGCTAGAGACATAAAGCAAGACAACAAGTTAGCTCAAATCTCAGTAAGATCTTATAAACATTTATGAAACGTTAAGCACCAATTACCGATATCAATAAATAAATAAATATTCCCGGACATTAGTACACAGCGCCATCTTGTTCCGTGGTAAGCCACAAGGCTTGTGTTACTAGATGGTTGATATACTGCATAAATACTTTTTTTGTAAATAAAAATTTGTCCCTACCGTGATTCGAACCCAGGACCCATAGCACAGCAGGCAGCGTTAACTACCGCTGAGCTAATCGGGTCATCACACACCAACACACAATAACACATTGAAAATGTGTGTAAATGTCTAAAAACACCAAACTATACGATGAACGTTATATAATGATCTTAAGTAAATCGTTTATTCGACAACATTATGGTCGAGTACGTTACAGTTGTACTGTGTGATAGCTCAATTGGCAGTAGGTATTCGTTATTATTAGTAGGTACCTAGGTATATTAGTCGCGGATTCGGTTCCCGCACGGTGAAAATATTTGTACTATCTTACTATCTACATATGTATAGTTGTTTCGAATCTGAGCGTTTGTGTTTGTAAACGCACCCACGATACACGAGATGTAAAAAAAAATCAAAAAAATACAGTAATGAAAATTTGGAAAACTATTGATGCGATATTCATATTGTTAAAAGGTCTTGGAAGGAGAACACAGATATTTTGGATCTTTAACTTTATTAGTGAATAACTTGCAAATTACAAAAAAGCGTCCACCATTAAACAACCATATTTTTCGTCTTCTTTTATTTCACATCAGATACACTTAAAAACCATAGAGTTGCCAGAATATTTTATTGCTACATTCACACCTCCCCTCAATAAAATATTCAAGCAAATTTTATTGCTCATACAACCTCCCCTTAACATAACTTACCCTTAACAATTATGCAAAAAAAGTTATTAAGCTTTAAACAATTTCTCTCTAAATTTCTTAAATAATATTCCACCTAAAGCCTATTTTTGTCCATGTTTCTTTATCTTCCAGTTGATCAAGTTCCTTTTTGATAGCTTCCTTCCAATTTTCAGCATCTGTTGACATCATAGCCTCCTTGTAATTCTTCGGTTCGGCTGCATATAGATTATAATCTTTCAAGTAACTAGGTTTCTTTATTATTCTTCCACTTCTACTTCTTACTTGTTCGGTCTCTAAATCTTCATTAACATTTTCAATTTCCTGTTCTCTTTCTTCGCCCTGACCTTCTCCTGTCTCTTCATTTTTAGTAGTTATCTCATAAAACTCATCTTCACTCTCACTCTCGTGTTCATCATTCTCCTCTGGTATGTCCAGTAAGATCACATTCTCAATGTCCTGTACATTAGGCATTTCACCTTCTTTATCACTCTTCATATCTAAGGATATAATATCTCTTTTGGTATGTACTTCCCTTTTGTCTTCATAATAAAGTCTGTATCCTTTAGAGTCATCATAACCAACAAATATTGCCTTCTCTCCCTTGGCATCCCACTTCAACCTTTTTTCTTTTGGGATGTGAGCATACACCTCCTGTCCGAATATTCCACGCAGAATTAGAACATCAAATTTACGGTTATTAAAAGTTTCATAGGGTGACTGACCTTCTTTCGTACTTTTGGTTGTTCTATTCAAAACATAAACTGCCGTGTTCACTGCCTCAGCCCATAACTCTTTTGACAAGTTGGTACCTATCATGGACCGTGCTGCTTCTACTATGGTGCGCATATCCCTTTCTGCCTTGCCGTTCTGCTGGGGCGCATAAGGTATAGTGGTTTGATGTTGTATGCCCTTTTCTTTGACAAAATCTTGCATATCTTTATTGACAAACTCCCCTCCATTGTCAGTACGAATCACTTTCACTTTATTGTCAGTTTGTGTTTCCGCCCAAGTGACAAACTGTTTTATTTGATAAACAGTATCCCTTTTCTTCTTTAGAAAATACACAACTCGATAATTTGAGTAGTCATCTCTTAACAATAAGAAATATCTTGAACCACCAACACTCTCAACCTCCATTGGGCCGCATACATCAGCATGCACAATTTCTAATGTTTTAGTAGTGTGCTGCACTTTTCTTGAAAAAGGTAATCTATGCGATTTACCTTGCAAACAGCATTCACATTGGAAATCGACGTTTTTATACTGAATATTATTACTGTTTAGCACCCTTTTAACATAATCAATATTTTGGTGACATAGTCTTTCGTGCCAAGTTGATAATGTTGAAACAGCTGCTGCATGTCCATCATACAACACATCTAGCACATATGACTTCCTTTGTAGATTCCCAATAGCACACAGCTCATTATCTTTGTAGATAATACACTTTTCAGACAACATCTTCACTTCATAACCTCTTCTCGTAATACAAGGTACCGAAAATAAATTAATATGCATATCTGGCACATGTAGCACATTGTATAATGTCGATTTAGCATAACAATCCCCATCATATACTTGTAGTTTGATTTCACCAACCCCAAGGACGCGTAGACGCCGACCATCACCCACAATAACAAATCTGTTTGACACTGAATGGTAGTTCGTGAATAAAGATCGTTTTGAACTGTTCTAAAAAAAGTGAGACCTTGTGTGAAGAACCGAGAATCGAAAGTCAGCGGCAAACTAGTCAGCATAATGACAATGTAAAGTCACAAGAAGACAATTCGAGAAAAAGTAAACATAAAGTTATGATTTTCGCAGACCAAACTGGATATGGTGTTAGACAAATGTTGCAACATTACCTAGGAGACAGTTTCTCCGTTTTTTCTATGTTAAAACCGTATGCAGCTATGAATGAGGTACTTAAGTCTTGTGTATCTATGTGCAGTGATTACGGTAAATCTGATTTTGTACTAATACTGGCAGGTTCTAATGACAAAAACCCGATGACGCTTCAAACTTATTTACATTACACCATGTGCCAGTTACAATGCACGAATGTTAGGTATAGTATGTAAAATTTATAATAATAATTTTGTAAATATAAAATTGTTAAACAACCAAGTGAAACTTATAAGTCAAAATTGTGTGAATTCAAGTTTTATTTCGCTAGATGTAAATCATTATGAAGTAAGTTATTATGATAGGCAACCTATATACCTAAATAAGTTGCATGCATGTAGACTCATCCATAGAGAGATTTTGAGAAAAACTTATAAAATAAATTATCAAACCTACAGGAAAAAGATGTCAGAACATGGCGAACTAACTAGACATAAAAGTTGTAAAAATGTCTCCATCCAAACAGATATTTCGGTCTCTGCTATTGAAAACCGTAACTATGTAAAAACTCCATTTGTAAATTCTGCAACGCAGACTGAACATGACACACAAAGATCAGATTTTTTTCGTGAATGATCTTTTACTTGCTACATCATTACGTCACGGTATAACGTCATACTCAACTAATTTAAAATATAACATGTGTATATGTCATCAGAATGTGTGTGGAATCAGCAATAAAAAAGATGATCTAGAAATATATTTGCAAATGCTTGATAAAAAAGTTGACTATATCTGCTTAAGTGAACATTTCCTAAACGATAAAACTGTTCAATTATTTAACCTAGAGAACTACAGTCTTGTATCTTATAATATTCGTAATAAAAAGACCAGGGGTGGTACTTTAATTCTAGGGCATACTGATAGAAAAGTTCAGAATATAGATGTTATAAATAAATTATACAAAGTAGAGAGCTTTGAAATTTGTTGTGTAAGGGATATTAGTACTGGTCTCTATATATGTTGTTGTTACCGTAACCCTAATGAACTGAATTTTGATAATTTCATGAATAGATTAGAAAAATTACTGGAGCATTTATTTAATAGGAAGTGCATAATCTGTGGAGACTTTAACATTGACCTGCTTACAGAAAGTAGAAAACGTACTGAATTTATGAGTCTATTAACATGTTACAATTTTAGATACCTAATTAATACTCACACTTTTACTCGTAATAACTCTGTTTCTTGCATAGACAATATTTTAACAAATTTGCCTGATGACTATGTAGAGAGATGTGAAGTTGATCACAATAATCTAGCGGACGGACACGGTGCTCTAATAGGGGAATTCTTGATGGAAAATGTTATCGATAACATAAACAATAACAACCATATTACTATACATAAGAGAGTTTTTAATTCTAAGAACAGGGTAACTTTTAGCCAAAACATACTTAAATATGACTGGAGTGGTATGGGAATTAACACTTTTTTAAAAACTTTTGGTAAGACATTTCACTATAGTTTCAGAAAACGTGAACACAAAATCAGATTAAAAAGTTGTTTCCAATTGAAATGGGTTACTAGAGGCGTAAAGACATCAAGCAAGATGAAACGTCTCCTATGTTCTAGTGGAAATAATCTTGATGCTAGTATTCTTAACTACAGAAATAAATATATAAAAATTTATAGAAGAGTAATATCAAAGGCTAAAAAACTTACGATAAGCGATAAAATCTGTAAATCTAAAAATGTAAGTAGGGAAATTTGGAAAGTAATAAATAAATGCACAAATAGAGTTAAGGCAAAACAAACAGAAATACGACTCAAAATAAACAACCAACTTGTAGATAACCCGGAGGAAGTAGCTAACATTTTGGTCAAACAATTCAATCACAAACATACCACGCCTGCAAGGGACTGTCAAAGTGCCATCGTTTTTCTTGAGCAAAGCACTGGCAGAGTGGAAAATGATATGGATATCACGCTTACTACCTCAAATGAAATTTCAAAATTAGTACATAGTATGCAAAATAAAAAATCGTGTGGTTATGATGAAATCCCGATATCAGTAATAAAAGACAATTTACCAATTCTATCTGAGCCTCTATCGACTTTTTATAATAAATGTATTGTAGAAGGTATCTTCCCACAACAATTAAAAATTGCTAAGATAGTCCCAATACATAAAAAAGGTACTAAAACAGATCCGAAAAACTACAGACCTATATCGCTACTACCCACCCTTTCAAAAATATTTGAAAAAATCTTGAAAGATCGTTTAATTGGGCATCTTAGTGTAAACAAAATTATACATCGAAGACAATTTGGCTACCAAAAGAATGTTGGTACTGGAGATGCCATCTATACTTTGATAAGAGACGTTATTAATCAAATAAATTGTAAGATGAAGGTAGCTGGTATTTTCTTAGATTTAAGCTCAGCTTTCGACACAATAGATCATAAACTACTCATTATGAAAATGGAACACTATGGCATTAGAGGCAAGGCACTACAACTCTTTTCCTCATATTTAAATAATAGAAAAATGTTTGTTGAAATCGAAAATTTACAATCGAACGGTAATAAAAGGAATTGCAAGTCAAATATGTTAAATATTACAGAAGGTGTGCCTCAAGGATCAATTTTAGGACCTATATTATTTATATTATTCACTAATGACTTGATCGATCATATAAGCGCAAGTTTACCAGATATACAAATTGTAGTTTTCGCGGATGATACAAATGCAATAGTAGCTGCAAATGACATTCATGAGCTCACTGTGAAAACTAATGTTGTCCTAGCGGCTTTTTACTGTTGGTTTTCTGCAAATAAGCTTATAGTTAATATTAATAAAACTAGCACAATGCTATTCAAAACTACCGCGCGTAACAAAGATAGTATGGACACAAAATTAAATGGAGTTAAAGTTGAGCTTGTCAAGGAAGTAAAATTTCTAGGAATATTTATAGATGAATTGTTAAATTGGAAAAAAGAATTACTGGCACTTGACTCGTCTATTTCATCGGCTTGCTATGCTTTGAGATCCCTTAGGGATGCAGTTGAAATCAAACATTTAAAAATGGTATACTACGCACTAATAGAATCGAAATTAAGGTACAGTATACAGTTTTGGGGAAATAGCTACAGTTACAACTGTCAAAGAGCATTTATTCTCCAAAAAAGGGCAATTCGAACTATTAAGCGTATTTCCCAACGGGAAAGCTGTCGACCACACTTTAAAGAATTAGGCATTCTCACAGTGCCCGGTCTTTATATATTAGTGCTTTTAACAAATTTAAAAAAATATCTACATGAATTTGAAACGGATGAGGATAGATTATTAAGGGAAAAAACGCGCAGAAAAGATTTTAAAGGCAAAATTGCTCCATTAGGTGACATCGCAAAGCATAGTCCGCAATATCAGGCAGTTAAAATATTTAACAAATTACCATTAGCTCTAAAAGTTGCATTGTACACGGGCTCATTCAAAAGTAAACTTAAAGCATTCCTATTGGAAAGATGTCTTTACAACGCTAATGATTTATAAATAAACTAACATATATTTTTGTAATTCTGTATTAATTTTAATTTTAATTTTATGATAATATTTTTATAGCAATGTATAACCAAATTCATCTATGTGTGCATGATATCCTGTTTTATGTATTTTTTTTTATTTTATTTTTATTAATCTAATTTTGTTAATCGAATCTAATTTTAATTATTATTAATTGATTTTTTATTGATAATTCTAATTAGGTAATTTATAGTTATTATTATTATTTTATTATTATTTTTTCTAATATTTTATGTTATTTAATATTCATACACAAATGCATTTTGTTCTTGAATAAATTGAATTGAATTGAATTGAATTCACTACTCATGTGTTCGCTCGCACCACTGTCAATCAACCATTTCTGACAGACTGATTGTCTATTTTCACTCTTGATCCGGTTCACGTTCACGTCACTTTGATACTTAGATGTCATGGCTGTCATCGTAAATGCATTACCCCTTTTTGTTGATGAATTTGAATATGAATTCAAATTATTTTTATTATAGTTTTGATTCTTAGGACATTCATGTTTTAGGTGTCCTATCTTATTGCACTCGAAACATTTACGTTTCTCTGACTTGCTTCTACACTGTTGTGAATAATGTCCACCCTTCCCACACTTATAACATTTCTTTGTAAATTGTTTCTTGTTTTGATGTGCATATAAGGCTGAATTTTCTCCCTTTTGTACTTTATCATCTTTTTCTCTTGCCTTCAATCTCTCTTCCTCTACAAGAAGTCTTGCAACCAATGCATCATAATTTTGCTTACTGCTCTCCACCGATTCCCATGCACAGATAAAATGACTGTAACTGTCTGGTAACGACATCAGCACTTTAGTGATCAGAAATTTCTCTGATACCTCCTCACCAGCTTGTTTCAGTTGACAAGCCATTTCTTGTAGTTTCGATAAGTACGTTGACAAGTCCCCGTCTTCATATTTGTATTGAAAGAACCGTTGTTGTAGCATCAAGGTGCTCGTTGCAGAACTTGCTTCATAAACGTTATTGAGCTTTTTCCACATAGCCTCCGCCGTCTCGCATGTCAGCACATGGACAATGGCTGCCTCACTTAGCCTGGACACAATAATAGTTTGTGCCTTCGCATCTCTTGACGCCCAAGTCTTGACATTGTCGGCTTGTTTTTCCGTGCCATTCACTACTGAGAACAATTCAGCCCCTCTCAGTATGACTGTGACCTGGAATTTCCAGATGCTCCAATTTTTCTGCCCTTCCAGCTTGATAACTGGTGATGCTGTGGAATCCATCTTCAACGCGTGTACAATTTTTTATTACACCCTGCTCGAGCCTGATGCCGTACTAATCTCCGTATGACCACCTCCAGACTCCGCTTGCAACAAATCGCACAACTCCCGTGCGTTGTGATTACGACGCCGATCTGCCGTTTTTATACCGGCCCCACAGGAAAAATTAATCCTCCCAATCTGCAGTTTTTCCCTCTATTTCTGTGTCTCGAGCACTGGGCCCATAACCTGTTAAAAGGTCTTGGAACACAGATATTTTGGATCTTTAACTTTATTAGTGAATAACTTGCAAATTACAAAAAAGCGTCCACCATTAAACAACCATATTTTTCGTCTTCTTTTATTTCACATCAGAGACACTTAAAAACCATAGAGTTGCCAGAATATTTTATTGCTACATTCACACATATAACGTGGCAATTAAATTGGTACACGTCGGTTTACAGAAATGTACATTTATGATAGTTACTGTAATGTTATGTATTTACCGATAAAAGCCCCTCTCTTTTCATTTCTCCCATCCTCTGGTACGCCACAAACTCGTTGACAACCGTCTTAAGACCTATTAAGGAGCCGACAAGCTCACATTCTTCCCAGGGTACTCCTGCAAAGAAATATTGTTTAGTTGAAGAATGTAATAGTACGTGATTGGCATACAAGTCGATCGCTATTGACTAGCTGATTCCCGCGACATCGTCAATTCGGCAATTTAACTAAATAAATAATTTCATATATTATTTGCACCCCCGTTTTACCCTCTTAGGGGGTGAATTTTCAAAAATCCTTTCTCAGCAGATGCCTACGTCACAACATCTACCTGCATGCCAAATTTTAGCACGATCCGTCCAGTGGTTTGGGCTGTGCGTTGATAGATCACTATGTCAGTCAGTCAGTCACCTTTGAGTTATATATATTTAGATTGATTGACTTTTGCACCATGAGATGTAATTTCAATGAACACCAGATATTTAATGTTCCTGAACTGTGGTAGCCTAATGGTGTGACCAGTGGACTGTGTCAAAGATCAGTCAAAGATTCCTAGATCAATCACAAGAAATTTGCTGTACCACTGCTTGGCTCGGAGCACCTTTCATTTGAGAGGGCTTAGGCTATAGTCCACCATGCTAGCTTAGTTCGGGTTGGCCGACTTTACACGCCATCGTGAAAATCCCTAAGGCATTTATTTTCTGGCTGAATTTATTTCCTCACGATATTTTTCACAACTAACTTTACAGTTATTTTACTGGCTCCTCAAGGACTAACGCAAGAATATTAAACTGCAGTCCTATTCCATAATATGAAAGAAGTCGCTACGCTCAAATCAGCCAACCATATCTTATTAACATGTATATTATATACTGATACATACAACCATTAAAATTATCTTTATAGCACTATCATGTATTGATAATATTGAACTTTGTGTCCTCAAACAAAACAATAGCTTGTAAAACACTTTTGTCTCATTGTGTCCAACGTTATTCAATAACTTATTGATGTTTTATTTCAAAGCCAGCGAGTTAAATCACGATTATTTTTATGTTCAACGCTAATTATAATATATTTAGATAACATTACCTACGGTCTTTTGTGATAGTTTACAAAACAAATAACATTTAAGCAAAGTTATCTTAAACGTTTTCCTTCCACAAACCCGCCACACTAAGTACCTACTACTGCAACTCCTGTAAGCCAGGGTCAAATAGCTGCCGACCAGAAAATTAATCATAAAATTCAAAAAGAGGAGGAAAAATATAATTTTTCACTCTCTTTCTTATCAAACGAGAGACAGAGTCTCTCTGGAATGGATGCTTACAACTGGGTTAAGCCCAGTTACCAAACACGACTAACTAATGACAAATTAATATGTTGTGGGTCCTAACTATGCGAGCTATTATATCTCTATTCCAATAGAATGTACGCATAAACTCACAGAAATATTTGCTCACTGGACATGGACAAGGGTCTCATATGGGTTTTAGGTGTTTAGTGTAAACTTCAAACTGCTATTGTGAATTTAAGAGCAAACCCAATACAACTATTTAATCAACATCAAATCATTCCTATTGAATGAGGTCTATAATCATAACATCGAATTGGGTAAATCAGTAGGACCATATCACTACGCCTCTGTCTATCTCCCCGGAGTAACAGGCGTGAAAGCTGACGTTTAAAAAGTAACGTACTTATATAAAAAATACATACCCATAACCCAAGACAAAGGAATGAACACTTTGCCCAAAATCCACTCCAGGTTGATCTCGGGATTGCCCAGCAATCCCCCGCAATAGCCCAGCACGCCGTTTATAAAGGCTATGAAGGCCACAAAGGCTATAATATTGGCTATAATGTTTAGTATCAATGATATGCCGTTGGTGGCGCCTCTGGTGGCCGCCGAGAGAACTGATTGGTCTTCGCTGCGAAAGAAAAGAGAAAAAAGAAAATTACAATATTGTTTTTTTATTTTCCCGCTAAACGACTACCCATTTTATTTAAGTATTATATTATTATTTGTCTGTGTAAATGGTTAAATATAATTTCATATAATAAGATTCTATGAGCACAATTTTTAGTTCGAAATTGAATTACGAACCATGCACAGTGTAATAAGTTTGGCCCAAATTGAAAGAGAATACTTTTATCTCAATTAATAATGAATTACATTATATTCATAACAAATCAACAACTACACAACGCGTGGCTGCTAGTAAAATATAGAAATCACTTTCGTTATTAATTAAGAATTTAGTTCTGATACCAATAAGCTTACCATTCTACCGGCTGTATATTATCCACAGTGGTAAGGGATCGCTTTGTCTCTGGCATCAACAGCTTGGAGTAACAGATGGCAGCGGGGGCGGACATGACACTAGCGGTCACCAGATGAGCTGGATCCGCACCGAAGCCGATGTAGGAGGCGAGGATCGTGCCTGGTGATAGAAGGATATTCAGGCTTCAATTTTTTTAAATCTGGTACCTATAGGTTAGTTTGATCTCACGTAATGGTAAGTGACGATGTGGTCTAAGAGCAGTTGAGCTTTGGAGGCCCAGCGAACTGAATTGTCTAAGTTCGAACCCAAGGCACGCACCACTGACTTTTCATAAGTTATATGTGTATTTATCACATGCTTAAACGGTGAAGGAATGCATCGTGAGGAAATGATGGCGTGTGAAGACTGCCAACCCGCCGTAGACTAGGGTGGTGGACTATAGGCTAATCCCTCTGAAATGAAGAAGACCCGTGCCCAGCAGTAGGAAAGTAATGGGTTGATGATGACGTGGTCTAAGGTGAAGCACGCTTATCTAGAAGGCACCTATTCACTCGTGACTTAAAGATCTCCAAATTGTACTCATCGGGAATTACAGACTAAGGCAGCTGATTCGATTCCCTTGCTGGTAAAAAACTACGAAACGAATAGCTTCGTGTGAGTTTCAGGGATTTCCACAACGAAACTTTGTGGTAAATGGAAATACCAAAAGTGAATGTATCGTTAGGAATTATCTGTAATACTGATATTTCCCAACTTCTAGGTATTTTATAACAGGAAAAATAAGCCTAGTAATATTCTAAATCATTTAAAACATTTTTATAACATAATTTACGCAGTACATAAATCTACATAAAACATTCTTCAGCCTTGTAAAGGATTTAATCTATAAAACAATAAACCGATTAAGAACTTGATCGAACTAGATTAAACCTGTTATAAACTATGATGTCGTTATTAATCTCAAATATTTATAACTTAGATTACAGATAACGATAGAAGTTGATTATTTCGTATTCATTGTGTTGACGAGGGTCTCCTCTCGAGGTGAGAGTGTTTATGCTCAAGAGTCAAGACCACGCTGTTCTAGTGAGGGATTTCAGACTTCAGATACGCGGTGAAGAGAATCCCCTGGGGAAGTCACGATATTTGTATTGACGACCCAATTAACACAGCGGCAGTAAACGCTGCCTTCTGTGCTGTGGGCTCCGGGTATCGAATCCCGGTAGAGACAAATATTTTTGTGATGAGTATCAACATTTAGCCTGAGTCATGGATGGATGTACCTATATAAAATATGTATGTCTTTTAAAAAACTATGTTGGTTGTGTATCAACCATATAATAACGTCACAATTGCTTAGATCGGAACTAGATGGTGCTCTGTCATAATGTCCAGTCTATATTTATTTATTATTTCTTGTCTTTACTGCTTCAGTGGGAGCGGCGCCTAACGCTATTGAGGTGGCCTTATTTTACTCAAACATCAGTTATCTATTTACTCAATAAGAAGAAAAAGCAAGTGATTTATTTCAACATCCTTATCTTTTCCAAGTATTTGTTAGGTTTAGATTTCTATCTAGATGTGCCTGAACTGTTTATAAGAAAAATAAGTGACTGCTTTTAGATATCCATAACCCAATTATTACAGCTATAAGTAGGATTTTCAAATTAAATCATAAATTTCCAAAGATAAATTCAGTCTTTGTTGCAAATTTTCTCAGGTTTCTGATATAATCAATTTCGTTTTTTTTTCGACACGTGCATATTGAGAGACCTTCGGTCTGCCACTGAAAATGCCGTGAATGTGGCATCTGGGCTCGTTAAATTTAATGCCCATATTCATAATAACTCCTGTTCCATCGACACGAGGAAGCAGAAGAATATTGACTGTGACTAATTCATTCCTGTCGATCTCGTTTCGACAACGGAGTTGGATGATAATAGATAGTATATAAACAATAACTTACCAGAAACTGTCGCGAATCCCGCAGACATGATGACGTGCAACTCGGACGGAGTCTGCACGGAAAGGTAAGGCTTCACCAGCAACAGTGACTCTGTCTAAACAGACAAAAAAGTCACGTTATCTTCTTTGTTCATAGTACATTCGTATGGATATGATTTTGTCGGATGAGCCCAAGATTGAATTCTTTAGCGCTCACTATGGAGGCCTACGTCCATCAGTGGACGAATATAGGCTTATGATGGTTATGATGATCAAGAAGAAAACCCTTCCTCTGTTTCCTATCATTTGGACTTTCCTAGTAAGCCAGAACAAAAGTAAGAAATACCCTACCATTCCCAAAAACACGTTCCCCACAGCAATGACACTCTCGCAGACGGTGGTGCCAGTTGCCGCTCGTAGAACCAGCCCCAACTTCAAGAAGAACCACTGCAGCGCCCCCCAGAAGAACATTATCTCCACTAACATGCTAAAGAAGAATATCACTGGCAGCGTCTGGAAGAGAAGAAAAGAGAATAATTACGAATAATTGTCTGCATTCTACTTCTTTCTTCTGTCGACACATTAGCAAAAACTTGTCCGATTTAAGCTTAGCTATTTAAGTAAGTATTGAACCCAGGATATCAAGTTTAGCAGCTGCGATTTACTACATTGAATCCATCAATGAAAGTAATTAACAATCGGAGACAAAAATTCAACTCACACTGAATGCGAAGACTCCTTCGGTCCGCACGAGCAGATCTCCAAAAGCAAACGCCGCACCTTCCACTCCATACGACAGGAATGTAGCTACCTAGAGAGACAAAATACATCATTATTAGCGAGATCTGAAATAATTTACAGAACAAAGCAAGCACTAAGTCGTAATTGGTTGGCTACTGAAAATCAGGGCTTTGTTATAGTCTCGTACCGTAGTACCGCATTAATGTAATGGTAACCTTTTTTGTCAGTGCCACGATGTGCAACAGATTAGGTTTGTATTTTTTTAAATATAATACACTGCTGAACGTAAGCCTCCCTCAAAAAGCGCCAATCAGGAAACATAATATTTACATACGTACCTACTTATAATTATGGGTCTCCAACATGTCTCTGATGACAAATAAATGTTTTTTTTTCTCTTACTGCCCCATTGGTAGGCAGGAGTTTCTCTTAGGATCAGAAGCAGGCTTAAATCTACTACATTAGCCTCAGGGTCACTAGTTTTCGTTATCCATCACCGCTACAGCGAGTGATGATCACGCACTTGATTTCGAAAAGACAGTCATACCTTGGATTTGAAATTGAGATCTTAGCCTTGAAAGTCGGTAGTCATATATACTTATCAATTTATTTAGACTTCCTTGAGGGAAAATAGAGAATTCCTTGACAGGCGCACGCAGAAAAAATACTTTATACACTATGAAGAAAATAATCTTTTGTAAAATTTACCTTATCAGAGAAGCATTGGAGTGCATTTCTACCAGGAGTCCATCTTATAAACACGATACCAAACACAAACTGGATCAGCAGACCAGTCGACACAGTGCGCCAGTTGATGCGGCCGGGGTGGGCAGAGAATACAAAACCTATAGGAGAAGATATTGGAAGATGAGATTCATCTTTTCGATGTATCAATCAATCAACTCAGCCTATCGCAGTCCAGTACTGGACATAGGTCACATAGGTTTCCCCCAAATTGCGCTATAGCGCCAGTGCCGGATTAAGGTAACTGGATCTGCCCTAAGCAATAATGGGTGGTGGGCCCAAAAAAAAGCTCATTACCAAAACATTACAAGACAACTGGTCAACCGTCAACGCCACTAGCTCTATTGCCGGGGCCATGGGATTCGCGAAAGCACCACAACCCCGGCAGGCTTCGGTCCAGCTCTGGTCGCTGGACCCCGGCTAGGAGCGAGGCACTCCTCGCCTCGCATCCTCCACGCAGGCGCACGTGGGACGAACACACGCAGGCGCACGTGGGACGAACACGCGCGCCGCCTACTTGGGGCCATTCTCAGATCGGGCGGCGGATTCCCCTAGTCGCACCCACCCGCTGGCCACAGCTTATGGAGGCCGGAGGTCAGACGGAATGCCCTAAAAGTTGCTTAAATAGCTTAAGGGCAAATCCAGGACTGATTAGCACTCTGCCCTCCGCCTTCCTTAGTCTAAGTCTGGTACCTTTTTAAGATGCGACGTCAAGATACCAAAATGAATCAATAAGAGCTGAAATATATAAAAATACTTTTTATGGATTGAAATTCACAAATTTCCACATACACAAACGCCCAGACCCGAAACAACTACCCGTAGAACATACAAATATATGCTCCGTGCGGGGATCGAACCCGCAACCCGTGACGCACAAGCCACTGCGCCACCGAGTCATCTCGAGTGTTATAGGAAAGCAGAAAGAAATTTTACTGAATGTACTTACCCAATAATAAGAGGATACCCAACCCAAGCAAAGAGATGAGTCTCGCAGGGTCGTGCCGTGTGTCGATGTACAGGTACACGGCGATCAGGGCGAGCACTGCCAGGCACAAACACCATCGGAACCATCTGTGTAACTCAAACATCTATTTACTATATTGCACTAGCTAATTCCACCGACTTCATCCGCGTGCAATTTAACAAAAAACGGCAAAGTTTCATACTACCCTCGTTTTACTCCCTTAGGAACCCCTGTGCAAAATTTCAAGTTTCTAACCCTTGTGATTTAGGCCCTGCGTTGATATGTACGTCGGTCAGCCACTCAGCTTCTCGTTTTTTAGACCTATATATAAATAAGCTTGAAGCCTTTGCCCGCGACTTCGTCTGCGTACAATTAGTAATTTTATTAGAGATGCACCGAATATCCGGTTACTATCCGGTATCCGGCCTATCCGGCCCTTATTTTGCTATCCGGCCGGATACCGGATAGTAAAGTTGCTAGATTTTGGGAGTAAAAAATGAAATGTAAAATAAAGTTAGTAATAATTAACACAAAAATACGCGTGCACGTGTGTACTTTCGAATGAAGTTACTCCGTACTGACATAATAAAACTCGTTTGGTTGCATAGAAATGTGCCGGCCGAATATTCGGCGGGTGGTCAGGCCGAATATCCGGTATCCGGCCAAACAACTATCCGTTGCATCTCTAAATATTATCCAATGTGCTTTTTCATCAAACTGATTAATTATTAATCTGTACCCTCTTTTAAGAAATTATCGATCCCGCATACAAACTACCACACCCTTTTAACTCTTTAACGGGATGATTTTATCGAAGAAAACTATACATTTCCTTCCCAGGGTCTCAGACTATCTCCATACTAAATCTACCTTCTACATACAGACAGACAGTCTCATTTTCAAATTTATAATATTAGTATGGATTTACATAACCCACCATCACGCCCGTAGTTCTCGAAGGCTAGACAGAGGTGTACTAATATATTGGATTAACACATAGACTAATTTTTATCTATGTACCATACGAGCAAAATTGCACGTGGAAGCTAGTTGTATAATGTTGTATAAAGCTGCTCAATCTTTTATAACTGCGGATTGGTAGCACCATCTGAGTAAACCGCCAAAAGAAAAGAACCGCCTTAAGTTCGTGACGGGCCCCATAGTTCAGCCTTGAGGGCTTCAAATATTGTTAGCACGTCAGTCATTGACCGAAGGCCGCTTACAATTACAAATTATACCTAAAGTACCTACATACTTTGTGCTCGTACAAGATCAATTGAATACAATTAATATTTCTTGAAGTCACCGACAGTTCAACGAATTGTTTGAACGTTTGACGTACGGTGTTTTGCGAACCTATAATAATAATTAGTGGGACGTCGTGTAGTAACAATGTACAGCATAGTAATACTGTATATGACCACTAAATTTGCTCAGTATTAATAAGGCTACCTTCTGTGGTACGTGTTTGGATCCACCGGGATCCGGCAAATGTTTGTGTGATAAGTATGGACATTTGTACCTGAGTCGGGGATGTTTCTGTCATGTACAAATAATATGTAAAAGAAAAATCTATGCAGTGTTCATCCATAGCAGTAACTTGTAGAATCTAATATAAAATCTCTATAGATACTCTATCAAAATTAGCGCAATTACAGTCTTCATTGCAGTACAGTATTATGACAACTAGCCTGCGAGGTTTGTGTTTTAAACGGACAATAGTCAAAATTATCATGCATACTGGTGGACGCGTACTGGCCTGGCTCTTTATTTGGGAGTTTCATATTATCAACCGATTGACGTCCACTGCTGGACACAGGTTTCACCCAAGGATCGCCACGACAATCGGTCCTGCGCCACCCGCATTCAGCGGATTCAGCGGCCTTTACCAGGTCGTCGGTCCACCTTGCTGGGGACCTAATCGCGCTGTGTCTTCCAGTACGGGATAATCACTCTAGAAATCTCGAGCCTCAGCGGCCATACAATCTTCCAGGGATATGCCCTGTCCACTGCCACTTGAGTCTGGCGATTGTTAATTTTTTTGTGTATTAAGTTAATTGATAGTTATTTCTACTCACATCATGCTCCATAGCTTCTCACCAACTGTCTCGAGCCTCGTCCACACCACTCTCTCAAACCATTTGCCGAAGAACCTCTTGACCACGGTGAAATATATGACGAAGAAGTAGATGATGCTCAGGAGGGCTATGAGACTGCCGAAGCCGTAGCATAGTTGTAGGGGGTCGTTAACTGTGGGAATGATAATACTTTAAGCATAACATACCATCACGCCTGTCGTCCGTGAAGGGTTCGACAGAGGTGTACTAATGTACGTACTACCTACTAGGTACAGTCGGACAACCACAACAACAAATTGATAATAATACATGCAATTAGCAACCCTAGCAGATGGTACAGGCAACTAGAGTACATATTCATCGTGTGCGTATTATGCACACGCTCAAGCGACAGTTCAAGTCTTATTAGTTTATGCACACAAAGAACGGAAGTTATCCATGTGGAATACAACAAGGATGAAAACCAATTAGGTTGTTCGACTGTACTACTAGCGACCAGATTTTTAGAGTACCATGAACTAAAAAGTAAAGATGAAGTAGGTATGTCAGGGTCGAAATATGCATAGGTTAGCTATGTTAATCTGAACACGATCACGGCAATCGTAAAGTCGTTTGCATGCGGGTCTGCGCTAGATTTGAGGAGTGATTTTATTTAAAATCAAGAATGTGTACTAAAATTTTTAATAAATTACCTCAATCTATTAGGGAACTACCACTAAAACTGTTTCGTACAAAACTACAAAAATGGCTTTCCGAAAAGTGTTTCTATAATCTTAAGGAATTTTATGAACATAAAACTAAGTAACTAAGTGGCATGTATGTAAAAATTATAGTTGGTAAGACTAGATTTTAAATTATTGTATGCCCAAAAAGGGCTGATTGATGTTACACTTATTAATGTATACCTAAGAACTTAAAATACTCGATCAAAAACAATAAAAACTACTTTACTTTACTTTAATATAAGATTGATACTCTGTTAGAGGGAGTCGAAGCTCTCACATTTTCGAATTTATTAACCTGCATATTTATCACATGCTCAAACGGTAAAGAAAAACATCGTGAGGAGCATGCAGGTTATGCTCAAAAGATTTTATCGTTGGCATGTTAAGTATATTAATTCGTACTAGGATAGCGTAGTGGAAGCCTCATATGGGACTTCTCATATGGGAGCGTTCAAGTATTACGTAACGAATTTTGGGGAAGGGAGGGGGCAAAGAAAAACGTTACGGCGGCGCGATACATCGGGGGGAGGGGGTGTCAAAAATCTCCAAGAATGCGTTACGTAATATTTGAACGCTTCCTATGAGAGGAGACACTGGGACACTGGTAAATGGTTCATAGTTAATAAATAGACACTTACCATAATTTAACCAATAATACAGGCAGCCGAAGAAGTACCCGATGACTATACCGTTAAGAATAAACAAGAGGACGGTCTTCATAACCGAGCGGTTTTCTTTGAAGAATTCGTCTGTGGAACTGCCCACACGCGTCAGCGTCGTCTCCAGCCACCCTGAAGGTTCGTGGTCTAGGAACTCGTGGGTTATAGCCTGGAAAAAAAGATAGCTTAAATAGCTCCCAACGTCAAATGTCCCAAATGTGTTTGGCTTGACTTCCAGTCCACTGGATGTGGCTGAATGTCAGTTTTTTGCTCGAAGTGATTGCCATCACACCTCTGCAGCCCAAAATTAGCCACCCCATTCGTATATCTCTTTCTTATTTCCATCTCTCAAGTATGGAAAATCCTTATAGGCTGTCCCGACGCCCGTGGAAGCGATGTGTTGTGTCGGACTCCATCCAGAGTGGGTAACATACCGCCTAAAAGGGTCCGCAAAAATACGTTCACATCGACAATAGCATTCATCCTGTGTAAATCAAATCTGTACCTAGATTATCTGTGCGTCAGATCATCAGATGTGACTTTATGGATTTCACACATTTCATCGTAATAATAAGTATTAAGTAGCTATAATTAGTTAAATTTACCTCTCCGTTCTTTCCATTTTTCCGAACATCCTTCATTTCTACTTCATTCCCTTCCGGACCCTGAAAGAAACAAAACCAAATCAATACATAATTATTTTTAAGATTATTGTCGGTTTAAACTATAAGGTCAAGTTCCATTTGTCGAGGTGAATCTTTGGAACGGTTAATTAAGAGCAGAGTAATGGAAACGACGAAAAATGCGAAAACGGAATTTTGAACTTTTGAACATTTGGGCAGTGCGTTCTAAGCCTTGTATTATTTTAATACCAGTTATACGATTTATTACTCAAACATGGTTTAGCCATTGAAACGATAAGAAGAAGAATAGGAAAAGAAAATCATTTCTAGGTAAGCCCACTCCATCGTAGATCGCAGTATCGCTTAATATCATGCGAACTGGCGGTCAAGCGCAAACTTATCAACAACGAAAATGAAAAATACCAGTATTGATATATTCTTGTGCTTAGTTTATCTACATTTGAAGTATTGAAAAACTTATACATAGATCTAAGCTATCATAAATAACTCATAAATAAATCACCTTTATTAATGACGAGTAAGTAGATGATGCGAATAATCCGTACAATAAATGATATTGTCTTTATCATATGACTGTAGTTTCATTATGACATTTATCTCATGAATTTGACAATCAGTAATCCATACTAATACTAGCTGACCCAGCAAACGTTGTTTTGCCACATTATAGGGGTTGGTGGACTACCCCTAACTTTTAGGGGGATGAAAAATAGATGTTGGCCGATTCTCATAGATACCGGATAAGCACAAAAAATTTCATCAAAATCGGTCAAGCCGTTTCGGAGGAGTATGGCAACGAAAACTGTGACACGAGAATTTTATATATTAGATTATTAAAAGGAAAGTTACCGTAACATTTTCTTGCCTCAACTGTGAAATGTGTTGCTGAGGAGTTGCGAAGGGCAGCTTTAGGGGCTGTCTATATGGTCGAGGTTAAAACATATACACATTCAATTTCATTATTCAACTTCAAATCATTTATTTTAAGTAGTGGCCTACTTACTTTTAAATTATCAAACTAGTTGCAATATATACTAAATAATTGTTTTAATACAGCGGATAACTGGTTCCACTTTTTGTGATTACTTAAATACTTATATGTATAAAGTTAAAGTATTTCTTCGTAATTATCCGAAACGTTTGGGATCAAATAATAGCCAATATATCGCGAAAGTACATCGTTTTATTTAAATTTCTAGTGTTAGCGTTATTAATTAGCTGCCGTAGTCAAGGGGTTCCATTTTTTACTTTTTAGTGTCTGTAATAGGTTGAACAATAAACGCATCATCTACGTAGACAATTTGAGGGTTTCTCTCGATTTCCCAAGGATCCACTCATCCCTCACCAGTATTTGGGACCACACGGGAAGCACCATTTGAAGAGGTTTGTCCATAGATCAATTAAAATAAAATCTAAAACTCAATTATACCTAACATATTATGAAACCTAATAAAATGTGAGTTAAGAATTACTAATGAAGTAATTATAGAGTTTTAATAATAGGTATTTACGCATGTGAAAGTTTGTGACGAATTTTGGATATTTGTTACTCAATCGCACCTAAACCGCTAAACAGATTTGAGTGAAATTTTACACGTAGATAACAAAAACCACATAAATTTAATAAATATACATGCATATCATCACGCCCGTCGCCTAGGAAGGGTTAGGCAGAGGTGTACTAATGTACACCCACGTTTCGCCCCTTTTTCATGTTTTAGGTTAGGTTTTAGGTGTTAGGTCCCATGTAACAGGGGGCGAGCCTATTGCCGGGCACGAATCCAAAAACCCAAGCTGCTACTGAGGCTTTCATAGAAAAACTCAATAACACTTTGCTCGATCTGAGAATCGAACCCAGGACCTCTTGCTCGGCAGTAGCACTATGCGACCGCTAGACCGACGAGGCAGTTAAAAATAAATATTTCATTTTATTTAACCATTTTCGGCATGATTAGTGCTAATTGTCCATGCTAAATTCCTTTTTTTTTGGTGCTATGAGTCTCTGAGCTAAGCTCTGACAAACATACAGACGAACTAAATAAATATACATTTTCACGAAACAACTTACACGTTTTAAGCAACACAAAATCCTCTGAACTTGGCTTCAATTGTAACGCACGGGAATTAAATTCACGACGTCTTTCTCGAAGCCGACCCAATTAAACACTGTACGCTATAATAGGTGTTATCAAATAGACAGCAAAAAATATACTAGACTAATTATTCAATCCAAAGTCTTATGTACTTTATTTGTTATTGATGGCACAATTGTTTGTCAATTTTTATTTAAAAACAAACAACTCAATGTCTCAATGTATGATCATTATTATAATAATTATCTCATTTGTTATATGTATACCTGGCAATGACAAATTGTTTATACGTGTCGTCTTTAGTTTAAATAAAATATAATATACTAGCTTCTGCCCGTGACTTCGTCTGCGTAAAATTAGTAATTTTATTTCCACCCCCCCTTTCCCCCCCTTTAAGGGATGATTTCTCGGATAAAAACTCGGACTCAAACTATATCTATATCAAATTTCATCTAAATCGGTTTAGCGGTTATAGCGTGAAGAGGTAACAGAGAGGCAGATAGAGTAGATGAATAAAAATTAAGACTTTTATAAGAGTTTACAAGAGATGAAATAAAACAATTTAAATTTAAATAATATCAATTTCAAAGTTTTATTTCAAAGTCTATTTACGTAAATATAAGCAATTAGACTTTTAGATGTAGGTATAGTATTTACAAGAATAATTATAATTTAATCGTTCTATAAATGTACGTAGATACACACGTATAATTGTCATTGTTTACATTTTTCGACAGCAATAAAAACACAATTTAAATTCAACGGCAATTTTGCTATAATAGACGTAAAATAAATGTTTCGCAATTCTTCAACCGTGACATGACGAGTAAACAAGAACTTGGCAAATTATCATAAACCCATTATTGTCCCACTGCAGAGCACGTGTTTTCTCTCATTTGAGAGAGATTAGGATCCATAATTACTACCCTAGTGCGAATCGTGACCATTATCTTCAACCCATTAATATGTCCCACTGCTGGACACGGGTCTCCTCTCATTTGAGAGGGATAGCCTATAGTATATAGTCCACCACCACTGTGGGTTGGCAAAGTATGAACTTTGCCAACCCAGAGAAAATCTCGAGAAAATCTCTCAAGCATGCAGGTTTCTTCACGATATTTTCCTTCACCGTTTGAGCATGTGATAAATACACTCATAACTTTCGAAAAGTCAGTGGTGCCTTGGGTTTCAACTCTAGACCTTTGACATCTCAGTCCACTGGTCACACCACTAGGCTACCACAGCACCTTGATTCATGGCCAGTGGACTGTAAAGTCAAAGGTCTCGTGTTCTGTCCAAAGGCACGCACCACTGACTATTCCACATTACAGGCGTCATTATCAAGTGTTCAAACGGTGAAGGAAAACATTGTGAGGACACCTTCATGCCTGAGAGATTTCCTCAACGGTGTAGTCACTCGACCTCTGATTTGAGAAAGATCAGGCTACGAATCTCTCTCAAATGAGAGTAGACTCGCCCAACGGTATAAATGGGTTGATAATAATAATGATGAAATCATTTTTTTATATTTATTACTAGCTTTCGCCTTGGTCTGCGTGGAATTATTATTTTTTTCCAATCTGCTTATTTATATTTACCCTCTTTTAAGCACTTATTTTTCATTTTCCCCTTTTCACTCTTTTAGAGGTTGATTTCCGGGATAAAAACTACCCTATGTCCTTCCCTGGGACTCAAACTATCTCCATACCAATTCATTTAATAATCGGTTTTGCGGTTAAAACGTGAAGAGATAACAGACAAGACAGATACACTTTCGCATTTATAATATTAAGTATGGAGTATGGATTGTTATTTAATTATTTAAGGTGGAAGCTCCACGCTAGCCCGCGAAATTCAAATTTTCGTACGTTTTTTGCAATTTGCCGTTCATTGTCAGACTGAACATTAAATAAAATATGATTTGCGCCTGTAATAGGTATTTAGTTACAGAATTATAATCATTTAAATCAATAAAACAGCCCTCAAAGTGCATATAACTGCATTGATTGACTTTTTCATGAAATAGACAATCAATGCATCATTCTTAATAAAGGAAAACCAACTGCTATACTTACAGATAATATTAACAACTAGTTTATGCTACACTAAGCTAATTATAGGTTCTCACGGTTAGTAACAGAATAAAAAACAGTTTTTTTACAGTCACTAGTAAAGTAAACACACACACACACATTATTATAATAAAAGGTTCCGTAAAGTTAACAAAGACTAGATTACTTATGTATTGTAAAACGTTAAGGATTAATATACTGCGTCCCTTACGGTTTTTTATTATTTAAAATATAATACCTACATTTATAATAATATAATACATCACTTTATTTACACTTTATTTGTATGCATGAGCAGCTATTTAAATAATTTAATGGCGGTTGTTTTATAGTCTTTTTATTCTTATGTGACGTTCGTTTGAAAACTGTTTAAACCATCTACTTTACTGTTAGACCAGAGTCTAATCGATTGTTAGAATGGCCATGTTATTCTGTTTGTTCTTAAAGGTAAACTCACTTCTGAATTCGCAGATTACAGTGAAAATACATCGTTGCAGTCCAGTTAATTTTGTAACTTGTGTGAAGTGTGAATTTACCTACATGTTGAGAATGTAGGTGAAGTGTCCTTATACTATGTCATGTTGAAACATAATTGAAAGAAAGAAAAATAAAAACGTGTAAAGAAGAATGATAGATTGAGGAATGATGTGATAAGAAAATGTTGTAGCTTGAAATAGACGACGTAGTGACAAAAGTTGAGACAAAATGTACTGAGATGGTTTGGGCATGTTGAAATGATGAATGATAGGCGATTGACGAAAGGAATTTATAATGTGAATGTCAGTGGAAACGCAGGGAGGGGGCGCCCTAGAAGGACATACACCGACCTCATTGGTGAACTCCAAAGTCAGGTACGCAGTACTCATAACCGGCGCGCGTGCATGACGAGATGTATGAATATGGACGAGGTAAAAGTGGTATGCAAGGACCGTAGCGCGTGGCATTCTGTAGTTTCTGCCTACCCCCATGGGAAAAAAGCGTGAGTGTATGTATGTGTAAAGAGGAACCACTAGGGTCGCTTATCGCCTGTGAAGGACTTACCCTTTGTAGTCATAAGTGCAGTGTCTTAGGTACGAACCCTAATTAGGCCCGGTTTCCACCGAAGCGGAGAGGAGAGGAGATGGGCGGAGATGTGTTTTAAATCAGATATCGTTGCGAAGAGAAGACGTGCACATAACGATATGATAAGACCTACCTAGTCACCTATCAGATGAGATTTTGGTCAAAATTTACGACCTGATTGGCGCAGTGGGTGAGCGATCGGCTTGTGCGCTACGGGTTTCAGGTTCGATCCCCACACGGAGCAAATATTTGTACATTCTACAGGTAGTTGTTCCGGGTCTAGTCATTTGTGTATGTGAACATTTGTGTTTGTAAACGCACCCACGACACCGGAGAAAATTCAAGAGTGGGGCAACGTTTTTTAAAAAAGAAAGTAAAGAATACTAGGATGAAAAAGGATGAAAGGATGCAAAATCCTATCCATATGAGGCTTGACTACGTAGGCGCAGCTTAATTTTACATATCGATTAATCAGCGTGGTTATCACTAATCCACGAGAGCGTCCGATAATATTTCGATCAATCGAAATAAATTGAATATTAATCAAGTGTATTAATCGCTTAAATATCGTTGAAATATTTGCAATATTTCAAGGATATTTACGTAATTCTTATAAATAAAATAAATTTATACAAATATTTCTGGACATTATGACACAGCGCCATCTAGTTCCGAGCTAAGCAACAAGGCTTATGTTACAGATACTAGTTGTTTGACATACTACAAATAAACTTTTTTTTTGTAAATCCATACATATTATACATGGATACTCGGATACAAATGTTTATGCTCATCACACAAACATTTGTCCCTACCAGGATTCGAAACCGGGATCCACAGCATAGGTGGCAGTGTCAACTACCGCTGGACTGATTAGGTCGTCCAGTCCTAAATAATATACGCCTGTATGCCTGCAGGAATAAGAAGAGATTCACTTATAAATGTACATCTACCTACAATTCGTCTGGATCATTTGTGACAGGGACGTTTATTGGCTACTTCCCATTTGGTAAACTTCCCATTTGGTAAACCTCAAATAATACCTACTAAAAAGTTGCGTTTGGTAAACTTTTTATATTTCATACATTTAATCCCATTTCGTAAACATTTCAGTAATTATAAGTGTTGTTTCCCATTTGGTAAACTTTCAGTTGAAATGGGTACAGTCAAGTAAAAAAGAAAACACGAAACTGATAATTTAACATTCATATATTATTAATAACAGGTACAATAGTCAGATTATGTATATATATTATACACATTGAAACTTAAAAACAGAAATAATAAATGGCACACAAACAATTCTTGATAATTTGTTAAAAAATATAAGAAAAATCACAGTTCGATTTGAAATCTTCAATGACAAGTTTTATCAGTTCTGTCAATTTTTATAACACAAATTATCTACATGCAAAATCAATTTTAATAATAAACAAAGATCACAGATTTGGTATAATAACATAAAAAAGACTATACTATAAAGTTAAAAATCAATAAAAAACAAGAAATTATAAAGTGATACAAGCAATTCTTAAAAATTTGTTAAAATACGAAAAATCACAGTTTGATTTGACTACTTCAATGACAAGTTTTATCAGTTCTTTCAATTTTTTATAATACAAGACAACTACCTGTAAAACCGACAAAAATAAAAAATAACAATAATCACAGATTTGGTATAATAACATAAAAAATAGACTACACTACACAGTTCAAAATCAATAAAAAGAAAAAAGTGATAAGTACAAGCAACTTTTGATAATTTGTTAAAAAATCAAGAAAAATAACACTTCAATGACAAGATTTATCAGTTCTTTCAATTTTTCATCACACAAGACATCAACATACAAAATCAACTTTAAAAATAAACAATAACATAAAGAAATAACATAAAAAATTGACTACAAATTGAAAAATCAATGTTTTTAAACAATTATTTTTAACAAAGTTAATGGTAACAACATAATTAAACAATAATGTTCCTTAATTCAAATCAAAATTGCCCACTTTAAAAAAGTTGCTGTATGATATCGGAAGTCCTAAACCCCAACTTTAGCTCTGTTCTTACATATAAGTCACTGATCTAATTTCAATATTAATTTGACATTGACTGTACCATACAAAATAAAAATACTAACCAAATGGGAATAAATGTATGAAATAACGAAATGTTTACCAAACGCAACTTTTTAGTAGGTATAATTTGAGGTTTACCAGATGGGAAGTTTACCAAATGGGAAGTAGCCGTTTATTAGAGCCTATCGCCATTAATAGTGTATAAAACTAAATTTCAAATTCAAATTCAAATTCTTTATTGCGAATTAAGTGTACAAAATTTTACAGATGTAAACTCCTACTCCTAGAATTTCTGATTTCTTATGGACCGAAAAGATCAGGAATAATAAGTATTTATAAGAAAGGAATTAAAATACCAGGAAACAAATCTATACACAGAATCGTGCTTGCGTAAATATTAAAATGTTGACATTTACCAGTTGGCATTTACGTCAAACATTCCTAAATCCAACTTAATTACATTGAATGTTAATCAATGTTTGCAGAAATACTAAGGATATGTCTTAAAACTACTACCTAACCTAACTAATAGTTCAGTAATTATTTATACGAAACTACATAGCACGCAATAATTGTCTATACTTTTAAAGGTACTTTAAAAGTACCTTTAGTGTATAAAAGTACTACTTTTATATTATAAAGAGGAAAGATTTGATTGATTGTTTGTTTGCATTGAGCAGGCTCCAAAACTACTGGACCGATTTGAATAATTCTTTCACCATTAGAATGCTACGCTATCCGTGTTGAACATGGGCTATATCTTATTTCAAAAATCATTAAGGATCCGTATGTAATATATATTAAACACTTATATGTACCCATGCGAAATTGGGGCGGGCCGCTAGTATTTAATAAATGTTTCCCAAGTAAATATATCATATCGTCTAAACATCATCATCATCAACCCATTATTGTCCCAGTGATGGGTACGGGGACTCCTCTCATTTGAGAGGGATTAGGCTATAGTCCGCCACGCTAGCCTACTGCGGGTTGGTAGACTTCACATGCCATCGAGATTATCTCTCAAGCATACAGGTTTCCTCACGATATTTTCCTTCACCGTTTGAGCATGTGATAAATACGCACATAACTTCCGGAAATCAGCGTGTCAACTCAAGACCTTATACATCGCAGTCCACTGGTCACACCACTTGACTACCAAGGCTTTCTTATCGCCTAGTCACAAATAGTTATTTGTCACATTTAAGTTCAGTATTTCAAGTTCTATAAAAAACATTTCGTTCATGAATCAGCTGTTTTAACGACAAACATAATAATTAGCTATTTTATCTAATCAACGAAAAGTATATAGAATTACAATTCTATTACGTATTACTTAAGCATTTTATTTAAACGAAGTAAAAGTGCCTCCTTAGTCGTAAATGAGACTGCTGACTATAGGTCTTGGGTTCGATACCCAGGTTGAACAAACTAATACTGGGATTTTCTACGAAATTCTCAGTAGCAGCTCGGAGTTTGGATTCGTGCCCGGTTGATGGCAATAGGTTCACCCCCTAATACCTACATGGGACGTAAAACGTACCGGCGAAATGTGGGTGTATTTTAGTACACATCTGCCTAACCCTTCGGGGATGACAGGCGTGATAGTATTTATGTACGTAAATGCTAGCTTCCAGACGCGGGATAAAAAGCTTATGTGTTAATCCAAGTAATAAACTATCAGTATGCCAAATTCCATTCAAAGGCGTTTAGCAGTTCTTTCGTAATAATAAAACAAACATACATACAAACCTTCTCATATATAATATTAGTAAGATATTATAATGTGATACTTACCGAGTCCAGTTTGGTTTCTGGGTATGATGTATCCATTTTCCTAGTATCACTAGCACTCATAATATTATCACTGTACACTTAACAAATAGATTTCTTGTCATCAACAACGAATACTAACAACACTGGAACAGTATTTTAACTTGAAATGCGCCATTTTATCTGAAAAGAAAGAAAACAAGAGTCAATTTATGTAAAAAAGATAATGTCAATTTATTCAATACATGGTCATTTATTCAATAAGAGATAGCCACATCTCTCATTGGAAAATGGTAGCTTAGATGCGTAAAGTATGGACTGTGAAGTGAAAGGTTTCGACTTCGAACTAAGGGCACGAACCTGACTGAACACTGAACACTGACTTTTCGGAAGTTATGTTTATCATAAGCTCAAACGGTGAAGGAAAATATCGTGAGGAAACCTGCTTGCTTGAGAGATTTTCTCGATGGCATGTGAAGTCTGCCAACCCGCAGTAAGCTAGCGTGGTGGACTATAGCCTAATCCCTCTCAAATGAGAAGGTGACCCAGCAGTGATTAATGAATAAATAATTCTGAAATACCGGTAATATTATTATAATGCCCGGGACTGGGATTCCTTAACGGAATTTTGCACTTATTATTTTTTTATTTTACCACGAAGGTGCTAAACAAGCTGCTAAAGCAGTTACCGTAGCCTACAGACGTTTGCAACACCAGGGGTGTCGCTCACGCGTTGACGACCCTGAAAAAACCTATTTACCTACTCCTTTTTTGGAGAACCCCAAAAAACAGGTAGCGCTTTAGGCTTTTTTTTAAATAGAGGAGTTACTTTACCCACAGCAAACGGAATTCCTATGCCGTCTGAATAGTCACTCCCCTAGCGACCACTCGAAGAAACACAACTATTATTGTATCATTGCGGTCTTCTGTAAGGAGGTACCAACTACTCTAGTCGGGCAACTCAATTTGTGCGGGAAACCTACTTAAAGTCATACCCATCTCTGCTTATGACACTAAACTACAGAGAAATAATGACTTATGCCTTTCCTTCTGTAAGTCCAGCCACTTAATTACTGTGTACAGGTTAATTAATAAGTAATATTTATCACGCACTGCGTGCTACTCGGACATACACTACAAAGATAACAGGTGTTCTGTGCTATCGCTGAAATTTAAATAAGATAACGCATTACGTACTCTCTTATTCTTATTGGAGTAGTGCTCGTGCCTATGCTTTATCATATTTACTTACATTTCTTTTGCAACGCACTTATAAAAAATATCCATCATTATAACCTGTATACTATATCTGACAGGCCATTATTTTTTTAAAACCTAACACGTTTTTGAAAAAGAAAAAAAAAAGAGCTGGCCACACCCCTAGCCTAGGGGTGTGGCCAGTGGACTGAGATGTCAAATGTCTTGAGTTCGATATTTTGGAAGTTAAGTGCGTATTTATCACAAGCTCGTACGGTGAAGGAAAACATCGTGAGGAAACCTGCATGCTAGAGAGATTTGTCTCGATGGCATGTGAAGTCTACCAACCCGCAGTAGGCTAGCGTGGTGGACTATAGCCGAATCCCTCTCAAATGAGAGGAGACCCGTGCCCAGCAGACTGGGACGTTAATGGGTTGATGATGACACGTTTTTTATAGAGTTGACAACGCGCGAGCTACCCCTTTGGTGTCTAAACGACCATAGCCCACAGTAACTGCTATGGCGGGACTGAAGCTTGTTTGCCACCAACGAGTAGTGGTTTTATAGTCTTTGTTTGCTACACTAGAAGTATACAAAATTTGGATCCCATCAACGCATTGCAGTAGGGACGAATGTTTGCTTGATTAGCTTGGACATTTGTATGTGTACATCCACACAAGGATCGGTCAATAGTTGCATGTATACCAATTAGGTTGTTACAGTGTACCTCATGGATGTTACTAACACAAGCCTCGCTTCTTAGCTCGAAACTAGATGGCACTTTGTCATAATATCCGGATACTTGTATATATTATTATTTATTTTTAGGTTGAGAATATTTGGACTCAAGTCCACCTCGGTGGTGTAGTTTAAACACCTCTGCCTAACCTTTTAGAGGTAGCTCTAAAAGGTCCTGTACGCCGTCCGTAACGCCTGTAGAGGCGTATATACCATATACATATATCGTAAACTATATATGTATATGGATGTATGTAGTTAAGCGAAGAAACCCATTTTTGGTCGTACGTTTTGCCAAATTGGAGCCTTTACTTTACTTACTGAATCCGGAATACGTTTCGCAGAAAACTGGTTAGAGAGCAATTATATTATATGTAACCAGTTTGTGTGAATAATATGAACGAGTTGAGGCCAGTGGAAACAGTATCGCCAATGAGAACGTCAAACTTATTGTCATTTTAATGGAATAGAGTTGGCCACAACACTCCAATTTTGCCCAGGTTGAACAATAAGTCCCCTTAAAACTTGCAATAGGTATATAGGTCTGTACCTTGGCATAGGTATTATGCCAAAGTAATGAAATTAACTATGTTTCAATTATTACTGATAGGTTGACCTGCCAGTTCGTTTTATGGAGATCTACGATGGAGCGTGTTTACCTAGAAGAATCCCAGATTATATTCATCGAGGGAAGCCCACTGGGAAAGCGCATGCCACATTTCAGCGGTGCGCATAATGACGGTGGATTTAAAGCGTTTCGTTCAAGTTGTTGCATAGACCACTATGAATCAATGTCGCTTTTTCGTGCTGATGGCCTTCCAATAGCATATTTCATTCTTTTAAACGGAATAATTAATGTCAATACGACTTTATTAGGTCTAGATCTTTCTCAAGTACACTCACGTGCAAAATTTTCGCTGATTTTGCAAGAACAACTTGCACAGAAGAACTTGCACTTTATCAAACATTTAATCAGGTTTAATGAAATGATATGCGTATCATAAGTTGTAAATTATAAAATATCTCCGATAGCTGTGCCCAAATCCAGATTAGACTAATTCTATTTCGATGGCCCCACAGAATAAACGTGCAAGAGCTCTTACCCAACAAATTTTTTTTGCATTTTTCGTTTCTTTGGCCTATCCAGCACCTTCTCAATTTTTTTTATAATGTTTTGACCGAAAATACGCTTGTTATATCACTTGATTCCTTTATTCTACGGAAAAATAAGCAATTAATATCACAAGTATAATAGTATATGCTATCATTAAACGCTTTATAGGTCCCCGAGGGCACAAGAATAAACATGTTACAACAAGTAAACGTTTGAGAAGACTTGTGCGTTTGTGTAATGGCTACTTACACGTTTATTCGTGTAATATTGCATGCAGTTTTTATTCCTAATGTTTCATATTATACGATGACACTTCACTGTTTGAGCATGTGATAAATAAGCACATAACTTCCGAACAGTCAGTGGTGTGTGCCTTGGGTAACTCGAAATCTTTGACATACATGACATAAATAGCTACAAAATTTACTGGAGTGAATAATATAAGTAAAATTCTCTCGTGAAAACGAATTAAGAGGGTGGTGAGGAGAACCTACAGAAGATCCTGAACACTTAAGGTACCTACTTAGATCTTTGTAACCAATGACTGTAACGAGGGCACTTAATCTCAATTATTTCAAATTACAATATGGTTCGTTATTTTTTTTGTTATAAGTTCAAGTTAATAGCTAAGTTTAATTTTAGTTTTTTACAATATCATCATCATCAACTCATTATTATCCCACTGCTGGGCTCGGGTCTCTTCTCATTTGAGTGGTAATAGACTGTATTCCACCACGCTAGTCAACTGCGCGTTGGTAGACTTCACATGCCATCGAGAAAATCTCTCAAGCAAGGTTTCCTCACGATGTTTTCCTTCACCGTTTGAGCATGAGATGAATACGCACATAACTTCCGAAAAGTCAGGGTTTGAACTCAATTTTACGTTATCATTAGTTCTTTATTTTGTATGCATGTAGATAGATAGTTACTTATTATATTTTTCTTTTATTTCACCTTCTTACTGTATAATTGATAAAGTAAAGCAAATTACATTATAATTCTATGCAATAACAACAGTGTATCACATAAATGAGAATCGATCTTATGAACCCTGATATACATGCATTCTATCTTTACAGTAATCAATCAATAGAGTAAGTTACTGTAAATAACCGTGCTAATTCCTATTACTGGGTATAAAAAAAACTTAATTTACGCCGAATAATAGTGTAATATAACATTATAAGTTTTGTTCGCTTGACATTTTACACGAATAAACGTATAATGACAATTTACTGTTATCTAGTCATACAAATTTTACGAGAATAAAAAAATTAAATGGTTTTTCTTAATTTTGCGGAAAACAGATGGATTAAAAAATAAATAAAAAATGTAATGTAATGAGTTTTTTTATATCTTTAATTGGATATACAATACTTAACCCTATTTACTTTTAAATAACAGTTATTCAAGTTCAAACGTTTTTATTTTTTCCTGAACAATTGATGTTTTTCACTTGCACGTTTATTCTGTGGGGCCATCGATTTGTATCCCAAACGCTAACAGTTTTATACTTAGATTGATTTTAGACTTAATAGAATCTATGAAGGGGGTTCCTAGCAAGTGGCAGGCTTCAACCACCTTCTCTCAGCAATCATCATTAGGTAAACACTTTGTAAGTAGTTTTATTTATTAGTCTAGTATTCGCAGTATGTGTAAAAAATCTGTACAATTTTAAGATCGGTATAAGAACTGATTTTGCTAGTTAGGCTACCTATGTTTATATTATTAGTAGTGGTGCGACTCCTCAGAGCACTGTTTAATAACTTGGGTCAAGTTTATTATGATATCACTGAACGTTTCGTTCTGTAGTCTGAACTACATGTACAAACGTCAGCCGAATATGGTCACACAGACGGTTAGGTACACTTCAAATTTTCTCTTTTATGACATTAATTTTAGATCATTTGCTGTAGACATAATGTGGCTCGAAATACTGGTCAGAGAGAGGCTTTAGGGAGATTTTTCAATCAACCATAGCAAAGAAAATTACTTTTACATCGATTCATCTGAATGTTTGTTGGAATCCTAAAAATATATCTACAAAATAAACGAATGAATATAAGTTATTCGTTGAGGAAAACATTATGGTTTGGTACGTAAACATACTACTTAATTTAAAAAAAATGCAGGTACCTACCAAAATGTTGCGTTAAATTTCTTAAAAAGGTTAATGTATTGATTGATGTATTAATGAATTCGGGGTCTACAAAAACCGCAGCCAACCTGGTAACGTCGTGCGTGACACGTAATTAAGCTCCTTATAATGATGAAGCTACACATTACTGCTTGCTGGAAGCGTGCCGCAATTCCTATGTCCAGCAGTGGACGTCTAACGGTTGATGTGACGATGATGAAGCTAATGCAGAACTAAATATCTATGTAACATACATTTATTAATAATAATAATAAAGAACATTATTATTATTATTAACTAACTCACCTCCCCCTCTCCTGCAAGTGCAACTCCTGTAAGCTCGTATTATTAAGCTACATTCCCGAAAATCACCGAAACCACGAAATTCGACGTGTCCCAGGGGAAAGATTTAAACTGACTTTATAAGTTTAAACGAGCTATGAAATGATTTTTATAAATAAAATACAATTTTCAAGTACTAAGAAACAATATTTTCCATTTCCTTTCTTATCAAGCAAAGGACATAGCTGTGTATAGTTACTTTAAAGGTCATTGGCACAAGAATACCTCGTTGTTTATAAATGGGCAAAATCCAGCAAAATGTGAATTATTATATTATCTTAACCGTGATTTTGCATGTTTGCTTTGGAGTTACGAAACGTCGACGCCGTATTTATAAATATTATATTATAAAATTGGTTCTAAAATAAAACCTGTACTTTTCCTTCTCTCGACTCTAATATATTTTGTTTTAAAACTATGAGATAGATTAGATTTAAGTAAGTAGGTACTAAATATTAACGGATTTTATCGCGGTATATTGGTATTATTTCTGCCCGTTGCCATGGAAACGGTAGAATTATACCATTGCGATGTTATAGGCTGCCTTCTGTGGTACGGGTCCTGGTTTCGAATCCTGGTAGGAGCAAATGTTTGTGTGATGAACATGGAGATTTGACCTGGTTCTTGGATATTTCTATGTATAATATGCACGTATTTACAACAATATATACGTATGTATATAAATATCTGTGGGCAGGGTACATCGCTCGAATAACGGACGGCCGATGGGGCTTGAAGGTTCTAGAGTGGCAACCACGTACTGGACAGTGTACACCACGCAACGTGGGCAGGCTCCCGGCAAGTTGGACTGACGACCTGGTGAAGGTCGTTGGAATCCGCTGGATGCGGGCGGCGTATGACCGGCAGTGGACGTCTAACGGTTGATGTGATGATGATGATAATATATATCTAGTATCCGTTACACAAGCCTCATTGCTTAGCTCGGAACTAGATGGTCCGAATATATTTATTGATATATGTACTTAAATTCTAATAAGAAAATATTTCACACTTAGCAGGATATACAGAAGTTCTAAACGGCCTAGCCAACACGGCAAAAAGATATTGTGAGTAACCTTTGAGATACAATAATCATAAATAATCAATACGTATACGTAATATATTGGGAAATTAATTGCAATAAGGATTGCTGTTGTTTTGTCACTAAATTGACCAATAAATAATTAAATATACGGCCTGACAGATAGTAAGCGGCAATCCTAGCTTTTTTTTTTTATGCCACAAGTGTGGCAAAGTAATTTACGGCTCGCCTTAAAATAATTTACCGTAGCCTATAGACGTTTGCAACACCGGAGGTGTCGCTCGCGCGTTGCCGACCCTGTAGAAACCGATTAGGTTTCTTAAAATAGGGAGTTACTAAACTGATAGTAAACGAAATTCCCATGCTGTCAGAATAGTCACTAACCAGCGCATGGATGATAGCAACACCAAGGATATTCGCGAGTTGCCATGTTGAAATATTAGTGGTAATTTAGTTGTAATTTTCTTGGCTAGATTACCGTTACTGCCCCTGACGAACTCAGCAGCATAGTTCCCATCTATCGGTCAGATAGTGATTTACAGGTTGAATGTAGTTTTATTTTTTTATATTAGAAGATTTTGTTTAAAAGTAAACTTGCTTATTATTATTATTTAACGAACAGCTGCGCTAATGCAGCTGTATTAAGGGCTGCTTTTTGTGCTAAGGGTTCTGGGTTCGAATTCCGGCAAATGTATGTATGTATGAATTAATATGACTGTATTTACAAATATTTATGTACCTAGTATATCAATGATCTACATCTGCTTATCACGGAACTAGATGGCACTGTTTCATAATGTCCGGATATATGTATTATTTATTACTATTTATTATTTATTTAAGTCTCAGCAGATTTAAATCCTTTATCAAACAGAGACTTTGTGCTAAAGGCTACTATACGTTAAAAGATTACATGGACGATAAAACTGCTTGGGATTGAATAGTTCTAATGAACCGGGCTATCGAACGTCTTTTATTGTAATTTATTATAATTTTGACATTGTTTTTTTTTTCGTGACATTGATGTTAATTATTATTTTTATTTTTTTTGACATTATTTTATTTCCTGACATGAATTGTATAGGTGTACCTATAGATTTTTAATTATTATTATTATTTGATTTTATTTATTTTATATTTATGACATTATGTTAATGTTATGTTTTTGACATATGTTAACAACTACCAGATAGACATTCAGCGGGCGTGACGTATAATGGCATGATTATTAAATTGTTATGTTTCCGGATGTTGTTCATGCTTAGATAAACCATAATTATTAATCAATATTATATTACATCAATTATTAGTATTAATTTAGAACATTTAAATGTGTTTAATAAATATTTTACATTTGATTTGATAACTACGAAATATTATAAATAGGGTAGGACAACCATTATTGAATGTATTGTAACTGAGTGTTTGAACTAAGCTGTAACTCTGCTCAAATATAAACTAGTGTGTGGATAATTAGTGTTTTAATCTCCATAGTGCTTTACATCTCAGAAGTGGGATACTTTTTTTTTTTCTTCTTCTATAATGTCCGGACCATACCTGAACGGATTGGGTGTACGCAAACGAAAATTTTGTGTTTCGAGTTCTGAACACGAGAATAGCGATTCCGTTACCGATGTCGACCCTCGGAAGAGCAGAAACAGTAAAAACAGGCACTTTGCTCCCAGTGACGCCGAGGTGATACCAAAGTTCCGACCTGACGATAATAATAACAACGTTGTCGGGTGGCTCCACAAATTAGATCAGTTGGGCGATGTCTACGGCTGGCATGATACTGATCGAACCTTTGTTATGCAATTGCGTCTACGAGACTCTGCTAGAAAGTGAAAATTTTCAACGAGTGGAGACGTATACTACGCGTGAATCTACTTGGAGACGAGGTGCTGCAAGCAATGTGCAAGATTCTACACCGATCTACCCGCTCCAGCTGAAGATATGCTACGTGTGTCGGCGGCCGGGTCACGAGGCGCGTGACTGCAGACAACAACAGCGCTGCGAAAACTGTCAGCGCAGCGGGCACACCACAGCGGCATGCTGGTTCACAGCTGGGACATCCCGCCAGCAACCACAAAAGGTTAGTCAAGTACTGCATAATATAACCTATGATGTATATGCCGATATGTATAAGAAAACTGTAATAGTGAATGGAAAGCGTCTCGTAGCTTACATAGACACTGGCAGCAATTAAATCTACTTTGTAAATCACAAGCCATAAACTTAGAGGTTAAAATCGAGCCTAGTACTACTGTCATGAGAGGGTTTGGCGGAGCATGTGTTAATTCACTCGGTTTATGTTGCTTACGTATTTTAATAGATAGTGTGATATTGGATGGAATATTCGAATCGACTAATTACATTACATCAGATGTCGATTTATTACGTGGACAAAGTATGATTAATAGTGAAGACGTTAGTCTAGTCACTTCAGCTTCTTCTATACGTTTCGTCAAAAGTAAAGTTGTACAGGATTTATTTTTGGACATGGATTTACACGCATCAGACTTTATTGAAACATTTTCAGTACGCTTAAAGCATAAGGTTAAAATACCAAAGCAAACTCAATTGTATGTTAAAGTATTTATTGACTGTTTTGAAAGTCATAGGGACTGTACATTCTTAACTCGTACAGTATGGATGCAGTTAGGAAAATTAACTTATTTAATACCTGCCGCTGTTATTAATTCGTGTCGTACCTATTTGAAGGTTATTAATTTAGGCTATACTGATGTAGTGTGGGAGGACTATAGACTAATAGCTAGGGCGGAATTAGTGTCAATACCAATAAGTGATGGGAATGAATCTAAAATACTAGCTATAGATAGCTCAGATACTAATTGTTCGCGAATTTTTTTTTTAAATATCGATAAAGGTTTCCTTAGTCGTACGGAGAACGAACAAGTACTATGTCTCTTAAATAAGTATGCTCACTCGTTTGCCACAAGTACCAAGGACTGCTGAAGGTTGCACTGACCTCATAAAGATGCACATTTGCACTATAGATAACCGGCCAGTGCATTATAAGCCTTACAGATTGTCACATAAGGAAAATGAGATCGTGAAGGGTAAAGTCAAGGACTTGTTAGAGACAGGTATCATAAGGGAGTCTATGTCAGATTACGCGAGTCCTGTAGTACTAGTCAAGAAGAAGGGTGGGGACTATAGGCTATGTGTTGATTATAGGGCATTGAATGCTAATACCATCAAAGATCGATACCCATTACCGCATACTGAAGACCAAGTCAATAAGCTATCAGGCAAATTCTTCTTTACTACACTTGACCTCGCCCAAGGTTATTATTAGGTGAGTCTAGATGAGGAGTCTATACCAAAGACTGCATTCGTTACGCAATCAGGGTTTGGCAAATGCACCGGCTGTATTTTCTCGCTTAATACAAATGACAGGGAAAATCGATCAAGATATTGCACTATATCTTGATGACGTAATGTTACCTACAATATCAGTACAGGAAGGCCTATTACTCTTGGAAAAGGTTTTACAATTACTAGCATGGGCAAATTTAAAATTAAATTTGAGTAAATGTTCTTTTCTTAAAGCATAGTGCCACATACTTAGGCCATGAAATTTTAGCTGGCACCATACAACCAGGCCAAGCTAAAATAAATTGCGTTGCAAAATATAATAGGCCGCGTAATGTAGGTACACGAAATTAGGCAATTTATTGGATTGACGTCTTATTTTAGGAAATTTGTTAAAAGATTTGCAGAAAGAGGCGTTTAATACCCTTAAACAACGTTTAATTGAAAAACCTGTTAGCCATTTACAACTGCGATGCTAAAACTGAATTGCACACAGACGCTAGCAAATTAGGTTTAGGCGGAATTTTTATGCAATATCAAACTGATGGAGTTTTAAAACCAATCGCTTATTTTAGTAGGGTAACCAGCAAAGAAGAGAAACATTATCATAGCTATGAGCTTGAGACCCTCGCTATCGTTGAATCCCTTAAACAGTTTAGAATTTATTTGACAGGGATCAAAGTTAAGGTTAGACTGTGCCGCCATAAGGACGACTCTTGTAAAACTCGATTTAATTCCTCGAATCGTTCGTTGGTGGCTAACCATACAAGAGTTTGATTTGGAAATAGAATATAGGCCAGGCGAGCGTATGAAACACGTAGATGCTTTAAGTAGAAACCCTACTACAAATACAATACTCATAAGTGATTATTCGAATTGGCTCTGACTCTGCAATTAAAAGATGATAATTTACAAAATATTATTTCTAGACTTCATGATAAATCTGATTCAAATTTACCAGTCAACTACATTGTTGGCTGATAGTATATAGATATAGAACAAGATAATATACTCTTCCGAAAAACTGTTGCTGGTGAGCGCTTTGTCATCCCTAAATTAGCTAAATACGGCTTACTCCAAAAATCGATCAAATAGGTCACCCCGGTTTCGAAAAATGTGAAGGTGCTATTAAAGCTCAGTTTTGGTTTGAAGACATGACACGATTCATAAGGAAATTTATATAAAATCGTGTTTACAATGTGCGTATAACAAAGGCAATTATGGTAGGTTGGAAGGTGAATTATATCCAATTAACAAACTAGCCATACCTATGCATACCTTATACGTCGACCATCTTGGTCCTTTTGCTAAACACGTAAAGGAAATACATTCTTGTAGTAATTGATGTTTTCACAAAGTTTGTATTTGCTCGACCGGCTAAGAACTGTAGTTCTGTAGAAACTATTAGGTTACTTAAAGAAATTATTATACAGTTTGGTTATCCAGTAAGAATCATAACTGACAGAGCCAAAGCATTTACGAGTAGATATTTCGAACAGTTTTCTCAAGAAAACCAATTTAAACATATTTTGAACGCAATAGCCAGCCCTCGTTCTAATGGCCAAGTCGAACGCATAAACCGTACTTTATTAAATGGTCTTAATACTATGTCGGAAAGTGAATGCACATGGGACAATAAGTTAGATGATATAGTCTGGGGTATCAATAATACACCAAACGCAACTACCGGTTTTTCGCCGGTTAACCTCATGTTTGGTCACAAAAACTCTAGATATCTCTTTCTCTTCTGATGCACCCTCAACGTCTGAGACTCAACAAAATGAACTCCAGGCAACTAGGGAAACTGCTAAGCTCCGTATAGATAGAAACATGACTACCATGAAAGCGCGATTTGCCAGGAACCGTAAGATATGTACTAAGTATAAAATAGGCCAATTAGTTCTTTGGAATGGGGGTATAGCTAGAGACTCTGGTACTGGCGTTACTAGGAAGATGAATGGATTATACACGGGTCCATACAAAATATCTAAGGCCGAACACTCGTTAGATCGATATACTATTTCAAGTATAAAGGGTATGAAAGGCTATAGGAAGTTCAGTGCTGTAGTTCGGGGTGAAACTCTACGTCCGTACAAAACAATGATATCTGAGGATGATAGCGCAGGCAGTGATCGAGAAGTAGATAGGGATGATTTGATTGATCTTCTTCAAAGCTAATAGATCTTTAAATACCAGTATTAGATCATACCATGTATAAAATAATACTAATTATATGACTACGGAATACTTTGTGATAAACTCTTAATAATCATTTAAGGACGGCTATGTGATCAAGTCCATATAACTACAGGTTGCTGTGTGATAAACATAAAAATAGGACGGCTATGTGATCAAGTCCATATAACTACAGGTTGCTGTGTGGTAAACTTAAAAATAGGACGGCTATGTGATCAAGTCCATATAACTACAGGTTGCTGTGTGATAAACTTAAAAATAGGACGGCTATGTGATCATGTCCATATAACTACAGGTTGCTGTGTGATAGACTTAAAAATAGGACGGCTATGTGATCATGTCCATATAACTACAGGTTGCTGTGTGATAAACTTAAAAATAGGACGGCTATGTGATCATGTCCATATAACTACAGGTTGCTGTGTGATAAACTTAAAAGTAGGACGGCCATGTGATCATGTCCATATAACTATAGGTTGCTGTGTGATAGACTTAAAAGTAGGATGGCTATGTGATCATGGCCATACAACTGCAGGTCGCTGTGTGATAGACCTAAAAGTAGGATGACTATGTGATCAACTCCATATAAGTATAAGTAGCTGCGTGAACAAGTCTTAAAAACAGGACGGCTATGTGATTAAGTCCATTATATGTTTCGGTATCTTATTAATCTGTAAATAAATCTGTGTGTCATTAATAAGTAGCCGCTCCCCGTGTGAAAAGTATAAACAATGACACAACCATAAAATGTTTGTAGGTATAATAGTATACAAAGTACTGCTCTGCTTCCTTTTCTGTTTCAGAACCTCGGGTTCGCAACGGGAGGAGACAACGGTGGTCGTGGGACACTCCCAGTACAGGATGGCCGAGTGTTAACAACTACCAGATAGACATTCAGCGGGCGTGACGTATAATGGCATGATTATTAAATTGTTATGTTTCCGGATGTTGTTCATGCTTAGATAAACCATAATTATTAATCAATATTATATTACATCAATTATTAGTATTAATTTAGAACATTTAAATGTGTTTAATAAATATTTTACATTTGATTTGATAACTACGAAATATTATAAATAGGGTAGGACAACCATTATTGAATGTATTGTAACTGAGTGTTTGAACTAAGCTGTAACTCTGCTCAAATATAAACTAGTGTGTGGATAATTAGTGTTTTAATCTCCATAGTGCTTTACACATAATTATTTTATATTTGACATTATGTTGATTTTTTATGCAATGGGATTATTTAATTTTGAATGTGAGCACTTTGTAGGTAGTTAAACATACGCTTACAAACTAATGTCTGGCGGCTTTGGGTTTTTGAAATGGCCTACGCAAATGTCCCGCTGATCTTGCATAGACGTGCGCCGGGTCGTTAAGCTCCCTCAATAATGGTTGAGCTAAACGATGGCTGACGTATGCGTGCTGTCAGTATGGACAGGTCAACTCAAAGCTGCACTGGTGCTTTCTTCAAAAGGCCATCTCAGACTTTAACCTACATAGTCAGGCTCACATATTATATCCAAAATGTTTGGACTTTAAAAGAGACCATGATTCTCTGAGTTTGTTTCGGCATTTCTTCTCAGAGGTCGTCAGTTAGGAAATGCCGATGTCAACTAGATATTTAAAAAAAAAAATGTACATGACTTGTAAAAGTGTCTTTAAAAAGATCTATTTACAGAAATAAACAATCAATCAATTATTATGATTGAACTGAGAAAAGGTAAAACTAGTTTTATAACCTTTTAAATAAAGATGTTCTTAACGAACAAGGAAAATTATAAAAATGTAGTTATTATCTCTGGTATTATGCCAGATACGATAAAAAACGTTTTACGTAGTTTATAAGTTATAAGTTAATTTGCATAATCAAAATCATGGTCTTTTTTAAACTAGTAGCTCTCTTTACATAACAGAAATATATAACAAAAATTAACATCTGGGGGCCGCTACTAAATACTCCTTGGTCAAAATATGTGGGCCTGGCCATTTCGCTACATTCACATGGGCGTAAGGTGAAATATTTATTCACTATTCATCACTTTTTAACCGACTTCAAAAAGGAGGAGGTTCTCAATTCGTCGAAATCTTTTATGTTTTTAGTTCTTGTTGTAACGATACGGCCAAGCCATAATTTTTTATGGTTATAAGGGGGCAAACGAGTAGACGGCTCACCTGATAGTAAGTGATGACCGCCGCCCATAGACATTTGCAACACCCGAGGCTTGCAAATGCGTTGCCAAACCTCTTAGAAACCGTTCAGGTTTCTTAAAATAGGGAGTTACTGAACTGACAGCAAACGGAATTCCCATGCTGTCAGAATAGTCACTCCCCCAATGAGCTCTGGTAACCTTACTCACTCGCAGAAAGACAACTATTGTTGATTCACTGCGGTTTTCTGCAATGCGGAGGTACTTCCCCAGTCGGGCAGCTCAATTTGAGCGAGAAATCTCGCTATCTCTACAACATATTTGGACTAAGGTGTAGAGTTTTTGAAGTTAGGCCTTGTAGAGTTAGGTCGTGTAGATACAGTAGCTTGGCTCTGCATGAGATCTGATAACCTTTCGACGGTGTGAGTCATATGGCCTCATATTAAAATGTTTTTGGTGGGATTTACCTTTATAAAAAGATCCTTTTACAAAAACTTATAAGTTATGGGGGTTCCTACGTTGATTACGGAACCTTGAAAATTGTTTTTCCTTATCCGATTGTTTCTCTGATTTGTGAAGCGGTGAGTCGTGTTTGCAATTTTAATTTAATGACAGTAATTATGCCCGGTCCCTCCATAACTACCTAAAACCGGATTAATACGTTTTATTTGTCATCGAAAAAGTACCCACGCATGTACCATCATCATCAAGCCACGTGCCCACTGCTGGGCATGGGTCTCTCCATTTGAGAAGGCTATAGTCCACCACGCTAGCCAATGGACAGACTTCATAAGCTATCGAGAAAAGCTCTCAAGGTGTCCTCACGATATTTTCCTCCACCGTTTGAGCATGTGATAAATACGCACATGACATAACTTCCGAAAAGTCAGTGGTGCGTACCTTGCGTTTGAACTCGAATCATTTGACATTCACAGTCCACTGGTCATCTCGTCATTAGGCTATCACGGCTTTTTTTATTCCAGCCAGTATCTAAATCATTTATTTCGTTAATGTTGTCAACTTTCTTTATGTGTGTACGAGTTTGGATAATTCGCGAATTAATACATCCACTCTTACACACAAACATGCGGTCAGTCAACGACTACTGTCTATTAGAAATATTACATCACAAATAAATAAAATATCCAATAATAAAATAATATCTGGGGAGGAGGTAGAGTAGGTGTAGGGTAGGTAATCCAACATAGGTAGGTAACCTACCTATGTTGGATTTTTGAATAACTAAAAAACTGCTCTTGCCTTCTCTTGTATTATAGGCCAAGGTATTATGGTCGAGAATTCGGTACCACTGAGCTCCCACAAGGGGTAATTCCCCGCCTCCGTAAAATAGCATACCCTAGAATATTGAATCAAGAACCCATAATAATACCCGAAAACCCAATCAGGCGTTATACCTACAAGTATCAATTACAATGATTAAATTAGCATATTTCCTTTAAAGAACAGATAAAAAATATCTTAATTCTATAAAACTTATTGGTTTAGATAATGTTTTAATAATGTTGATCTGTCTTAAGATTATAAGCTTAGATTATAGAGATAATATCCATGTTATTACTGTTATAAGTTTCTAAATACGTCATTAATAATTATTATTGTATTAATAATAATTATTATCACATCAACACGATTTTTTTTATATTTAATATTTTAATTGGAGGGTTAGGTATGGGTTATTAGAGAGGCTGTACTTTCTATAAGATACTTTGTTGTTTACAATCTAAGCTATGAAATCACATTCTACAACAAATTATTTTAAAAAAAGATAGAAGAAATTCAATCTTTGTAATGAGTCAGGTATTTATAAGTAGGTTTGTGTTTGTAAACGCACCCACGACTCAGGAGAATATCCTGGTTTAGTCCAACGTATTTTGTCATAAAAAAATAATTAAAACACAATATTAACTATAATTTGAAAAAATAAAATAAAAAAAAAGGTATCTATAAATACAGACTACATTTCGAAATAATACTTATATGGAAGTGGAGTTTTCCTCAACATAACACTTCTTTTAAACTCACTTTTAAAAAACACTGTACATATAAATAAAAACAAAATAAACGCACCTTTTTAACTATAAAAACAAAATATGAAAATATTGCTTTCGTCGCACCAATAATTAAAAAAATTCGCACGTATATTTTATGGTAAGATGGCGGACGCGTCCGTTTCGCGCCAAACGCGATGTCAAACTGTTACATGTACAAATCAAATCGGTGAAAACATTTTGAAATAGCTTAAGGACTTGATTACATGCGTCAAGTGAGATTAAACATGGCGTTTTATTTTGTAAGCACCGGTCTCTACCTACCTTATCGATATGTTAACGACTTTGTTTAACGGCTCAGAGAGCTGGCAGCAAGTATGACCGATAAGGTGAATTTATTGCATTATTAATGCCTTCGTGCTAACAATTATTATGCTTGTTTATTGCTTGTTTTCCTAGAAAGAAACTGCTTGATGAAAATTGCTTAGTTTAGGATATATTACGTCATGATTTATTATGATTACTTTGACTACTGACGAATTGAGACAAACCTATTGACCTCGAACGCTTGTTACTGCAATGAAGATACCTTTAGATACCTAAATGTAATACTTTTCTATCCTTCACTTATTTTGAAAAGAGTTTTTATGGAGTTTCTTACTACTTCTGCATAAGATCAACTTCTCGGAGCCGTGCAACTAGAAGCTTCATGTTTTATAAATACTTGAAAAAAAATACCTTTATGTAAAATTTTGATTTGCCTTTATCCAAGTATAATCCATACTTATTTATAATAATAGTTCCACACCGTGCTACGCAGCGGAGGGACCATGACGAGTTTTAGTATTTAGATACTATAAAAACATGGATCTAATGATCCGCCAAACCTATTCAACTACTGCTACCGCCTTCCGGACATCTGGGATGATACAATTTCTCTGTTTTCCATTATAAGAATCAGTCAGAATTCAAAAACACTAGATACCACATCAATAATATTATTTCCTTATCCAATTCACTTAAAACCCTAATCAACTAAGGACAATTTATAGGTAATATTTTGTAATTTTCCTGTCATTAAAACGACTCGAGTTAATATCCAATAAGCAGGGCCGTACTATGACGTTTTCATCATCATCATCATCAACCCATAAATGTCCCACTGCTGGGCACGGCTCTTCTCTCAGTTGAGAGGGATTAGTCTTTAGTCCACCACACTAGCCTACTGCGGGTTGGCAGACTTTTCATGCGACGAACTCGAGACCTTTGACACCTCAGTCGACTTGTCACACCACCAGGCTACCACAGCTCTTACTACTATGACGTTTTAGCTGTTGTATATAGGTGAAAGAGAGATGTCGCTATACACCAGGGCTGCCAGTAAGCAACGACGCGATTATGCTATTTAGCATCTGAAATTATACCAAATGCGATGGTATTATACCATACTGCCCATTCTATGTCGGATGAGTTTTTTTTTTTTTTTAGCTCAAAGCCCTCGATTATTCGATTATCCTTTGCAGGATTAGCGGACAACTTCTTGGCATGAGCTTTTTTTTGTGAGCGTCTTGCTTTTGTATCGAATTATACCAAATGATCATGGATACCACGTGGATACAATACATCGTCCAATTATACCAATTTGGTATCAAAAGATACAATCTGGCAGCCCTGCTGTACACGCTGAATAACCCCATTCCTTTCTTACAACCTAAATAAAACTGCTTGAACGCGTTGTGGTACGGTCGCTGGTAATAATGGGGTTGGTTATTCCGCCAAATGCGAATTTTATTGTTTTTTTTTGGAAATTAAATTCTTGTCAATGGTACTTAGTTGTGACAAATTCTAACATTTTTACTTCAAAATAATCGTCACGACTAGGTACCTAAATATATCTTATATTTTATAAAAAATATGTCACGTTGTTTGTTCTCGGTGAACTTCCAAACCATTGTACTGATTTAATTAAACTTGAGAGCTAGGATAGTTTTTATCTAAATCTCTAAATTCACAATCAAACTCGCGAAATGTCTCGTGGCCCCGGCGATAGGCCTGTGGTTTTTTAGTCGGTAAATGCCCACTCTGGGCGAAGTCCGACTCACCCTGTTGCCTCCCCAGGTGGCAGGAAAATCTGTTACGGAATAACCTGAACAAAAAAGCCAGCAAGAAATTAGCTATTTTTGAGATTACTCCTAAATCATATTATGATTGAAGACTTTTTAATAAACTATATGTAATTCTTCCATCTTATTCAGACGTGACAATAACCATTGTATCTAGGTACTGACTTTATGTCACATACAATTAACTCACGTCTGATGCATTTGTTTAGCATAAATGGCTAATGGCTTAATGGAAACCGTTGTTTGCCATGACGTCGGACTGCATTCTTGCGAAGTAGACTTTAGACACGATATTCAGTACATTACCGTGAGGGGTTCGTCGTAGTGACCGGTTAATCTATTGATGGGTGGGCGAGCTCTTTTACATAAGTTAGACCGATTGTCGGTACCAGTTGTCATTTGAATACGTCACTACAGAAAAAATCCCAAATTATCCTTCGAATATCGGTCAGTATTCTCCAGTATTCGGATCGTGGAGGTCTCATAGCAGCGACTTCCTATAAAATCCTAATATTCAACCACACCTGGGTCGATCGATATTGATCTTGTCATTGTTAATATAGGGCCTGGATTATAACGATGTCCAAATAATAGTCTTGAACTAGTAGACCTTTGTGACTTTTCGGATTTCCTGGTATTTTTCTGAAAACCCTAATACAAAGTAAAGTACACACAAATTGCAACTCAAAACAATGCCAGGCTTTATCAAAGAACAATAGGTTTCCCACCAGTTACCATAAACTCGATATGTGTGTCAACGTTAATGTTTTGTCAAGAACTTCCAGCTGAGAATGTATGTATGTATGTATTATGATTATATGACGGCATGGATGGTGTAGTCAAGCAATCGGCTACTGCGCCACATGTCTCGGGTTCGATCTCCGCACGGAACAAATATATTATTACGTACCTATGTATGGCCTACAGGTAGTTCCATTAGTTTATGTTAATTAACAAACATATTTTTTGTTACAAAACTTGGTGAAAGTAAACACATAATCGTAAAAATATTGATTGATTTCGACTATAACTAATAGAAAGAGAAACTGTTAGTTATAACAAACAATAAAAATAAAACGCACACCCCATGTTAAGAATTTTTCCCGTGTCGTAGGTGCGTTTACAAACACAAATATTCACATACACAAACACCCAGACCCGGAACGAGTATACCCTGTAGGCTTACTCGTACATATGTATATGTATGTATATTTGTTCTTGCATCCAACCCGCGATACACAGCGCAAAAGCCGAGCGCTCGACCACCGCACTAACCGCCATCGAAAACAATCTTCGTAAATATAAACTAGTTATTTTTATGGCATAGCTCTGTAACATGAATTTATTACTGTTTTTATATCTATTATTCATAAGTGACGTGGTATCGATTTGACCATGAACTTTTAACGTGGCCAACCATCTGACTGTTCAAATCCACGTGCGTCGGTCACATGGGCATACCCAGCATTTTTTTAAGGCGTGGGGCAGAGGTAAATTATTAAAAATGCTTTTTATTTACTACACTACACCTTATTTCAATAATAAATTTAAAACAACAACAATCGTGTCGCTCGCGCGTTGCCGACCCTGTGAAAACCGTTTAGGGGAGCTACTAAATTAACAGCAAACGGAATTCCCAATCTGTCAGAATAGTCCCTCCCATAACGAGTCCTGGTAAGCTTACTCACTCGCAGAAATACAACTTTTGTTATTTCACTGCGGTAAGGCGGAGTTACTCCCCCAGTCGACATCCCAATTTGAGCGACGAACCATGCTATTTTAATTTTAGTAGAAATCTTTCGATTTTTTCGCTCTAAAATATAGTCTATGTCACTCGTATATCAAACTTTCTATCAAGTGAAGCAATTTTTAAGAATAAATCATGTAATTATTGAGTTGAAACCAATAGTGATTTTTTTTCTTTATGCGAGTAATATTAGTTTAGACACAGTCTTTTTTTTTATTTTTTCTCGGAGGATTTTGCTTCGAGCGTAAAATAACTTTGTAATACGCTTGTTGATGATATGGTTTCGTAGTAAGTAGTCATTAATATCAAAACGAGCTATTGTAAGGAAACACTAATACACGACTGATTGTCTCAACGTCAGCTGACATTTCATTATACCAGCATACGTTAACCACAGCATAACGTGTTTACAGTACTTTGAAAAGACGAGAACAATATATATTCAAATAATTGTAAATAAAAAGTGTAAATTGTCACTGGTAAGTAGATCATATTAGACTTCATCTTTTAGGTATCTATCTATTTGTTCCGGCTAGTGTCCGAAACGGCTGGACCGATCGACAGGAGTTTAACTAAGCTATACATATATTGCTTATGGTACCTTTAGCTATTGGTGTGAGGAGTAATATATGTAAATTACGTTTATTTTAGAAATGGATCTTTGCAAATAAAAATATTAGCTACTAATATAATATAATAATAATAATATTCCTGGACATCATGACTATTCATGACACAGCGCCATCTAGTGGTAAATAAAGACATCTGTCATCATCCAAAACCACAAATATTCACGGGTATCATTATATTCGCCTATTTCTTTCTACTGAATCTTTTTCAAATAGCTAACCAGAGTAGGGCGCCGTCGCGCCGTGGCAAAATTCTAAATTGGTGAATGCACCGCGAGCTGAAAAAGATTGGGAACCCCTGCCCTACCTCTTGAAAATGTCCTTGGTCATTGCACATCGGGTTTCAAAACTGGAACCATTACTACAGAAGGCCTATGTATATTTATTTAGAAATCAAAACATTGACTTGTATTTAGTGTCTTAAAAATATTTAAGTATTTAGGTACAGAAATAAAATTTCACTTCAATTATGTTATTGTGTGACGATTTATTAAATATCGCTTCGTATCGTATAGAATATAAATTAGAATCATTATAATACTCGATACCAATTTGGGTTACCATAATTATATTATTGTGAAAGTGTCCTTCACATTCCCTGCGTACATAGATTAAACTGTCCACACTTGCCGATTATCTGCCTCGAGAAATATTGTCACTTGAAATTGAAATTTATGTAAAGCTAATTAAAACAACTGCAATATTATCGACAGATAAGATCGCATTGTTCTTTGCGATAATGTTGTTATGAAAATCGAAAGCTTAATGTTGTGAAAATCAACTGCCTGAATCAGTATTTCCCGATGCGTAACATTTGGGGGTTTTCTGACTAGAAAACCCCCAAATGTTACGCATCGGGTATGTCTATATGTATATGTATGAACATGAACCTTGTATATCTATGCACTCGTAGTCACGAGTGCATAGATATACAAGGTTCATGCCATCACGCCTGTCGTCCCAGAAAGGTTAGGCAGAGGTGTGCTAATGTCGTTTTGCCGGTATGTTTTACGTCCCATGTAATAGGGGGCGACCCTATTGCTATTAGCCGGGTACGAATCCAAACTCCGAGCTACTACTGAGAATTTCATAGAAAATATCTTCTTATAATATACTAAGTATAGGTATCTAATAAAAAAGAGGTTGAATATTCGAATCAAGAAATGTACTGCTGATGGTGGTATTGTGTGTTGGATCTATTATTATAAGATTCAAACTATTTTAGCTTTACATCTATATAATATCATCATCATGCCATTAGCGTCCCACTGCTGGGCACGGGTCTCCTATCATTTGAGAGGGATTTGGCTATAGTCCACCACACTAGCCTACTGCAGTTTGGCAAACCGCAGAGTCGCAGACTTCTCATGCCATCGAGATAAATCTCTCAAGCATGCAGGTTTCCTCACGATATTCTCCTTCACCGTTTGAGCTTGTGATAACATCTGTTGTATAATACCTATGTCCTTTGCAAATCCAGGCTGTCTCCGTCCCTGAGCTCTGGATTTTCTCTGCGATTAGATAATGTACCTAATTACTTAGATTAGAATGATTTGATAAGATTGATTAGGTGCCTAAATACTCTTTTACAATACTATTACAACATAATAATTACATATTAAGTATGTATCGATAATTGTTAAATAAATGGCTCCACAGTTAATATTGCTAATTAATTATTGAAGTTGCTTCTGCTGTGTCGTAAAAAGCGTGTGTCACGCGTGTGTTTCATCATCAACCCATTAACGTCCCACTGCTGGGCACGGGTCTCCTCTCATTTGAGAGGGATTAGGCTATAGTCCACCACGCTAGCCTACTGCGGGTTGGCAGACGGTTGGTTGGTTGGTTGTTTGCAGACCTTTTATTAAATGAAGTCGAAGTGCGGGTTGGACCCGCGCACGTATGGTTCCGCACCATTTACCGGCTATGGGCTACCTGTCGCCGTTATTAATACCTACAGAGCAATAAACGGCAAAAAAAACACGTTTGATTGATGCATTCAATTTGATATTCAATAATCATGATTGTATTGCATTTTGTCCGGCTACTGCTTTTATAAAATTAAAAGAGCTAAATTTTTTTTAACAAAAATTTACGACGTCATTAGTTAGGTACCCACTAAAAATCAATCATTAGGTATATTTGATTTAATCAGACACAGATTGCTCCATAAAAACAAAAATCTTCGTGAGATGCCTTTAATGTAAAGGTGACCATTCGGGTCATTCACTTTGACGCTTAAATACCCTTCAAAAATATTTATCCAATGATGACAAAACATTCAATTTAAATCATAAATGTAACAATAAGAACGGTTTCGCAGTAAGTTCGAGCCGCGTTCGCATTTTTTATAATATACATACATACATACAAACTCAAGCCTTTTTCTAATGGGGGTAGGCAGAAACTACAGAATGCCACGCGCTACGGTCCCTGCATACCACTTTCGCCTCGTCCACATTCATACATCTTGTCATGCACGCGCGCCGGTTATATATTAAATGGTTTTTTATAATATTTAAGCAAGTATATCAGTATTTTGACTGTGTTTACATCTGGAAGTTACAGGTGATAAAATGAAATAGAAAATAAAACGACTTTGTTATTTAATAAATGATTTTAATAACATAACATCTATATGGAATGTATAGTGCTCACATCACACAAGGAAACATTTAAGTTAACACATTATAAACAAATTCAACATATTTTTTTTCTACTGCGATTAAATCCATAATTATCTTAGTAATCATAAGAAAGTTTCAATATTTATATTCTAAAACAAATAAGTACATGGATATGCAATATATTGCTTTGAATATTTATTTCAAATGAATCTACATATATAATCGAATGTCATATTGAATACGACAAATAAATCAATACATAAAATGTTCTGTACTACAACATAATATTTATATTTTATTTAACACAATTATTTTAGATATTTATGACACATTATATAAATTATTATTATTTTGTTTTGTTTGATTTCATTCGGTGCTTATTATGCGGTAATGCATTGCAATTTTTGTAGCAATAGGTTAATTAAAGAATAATTTAAATGCTACTTTGCTATAATTATTATCGTTCACATACAGCGTTTGTACATAAATAGCTGCTTATGTAGGATTATTATGAATTGACATGACTTTGACAAATGTATCCTATAACATAGGATACATTTGTCATAAGTATATAAACTATTTTATAAATAAATAAAAGGTATACAGTTTCAGGACTACGTTATTGACAGCTGTTATTAATTATATAACTTTCTTGCATAACCCACATTTTCCATTAGATAACTTTTTTTTTAAGTTTTGTGTTGCCGTAAGCAATGCAAGCTTCATACATCATATTGTGTTTCTTTAATAGTGATTGTTAGCTGTAAATAGTTTACCAACATTTCGATTACAATATATGCGGTGATTCAACATTTATTTTTACTAATAAAATATGTTAATTACAATTTCAATACAATACACGAATTAAGTACATTAATATTTCATATTTATTATGACTGACATGTCTAAACTCGAACAATTTCAACTTGAGCACCTAATTAATAGAATTTCACATATATACAACACAACATATACATATATTTCTCTATATTTTTAATACATCAAGTACAACGAGGGATAGGTATTAAAATATCACACTACTGCCACACTTTACATTCATTTTCCATGAAAAAAAAATGTATAACGTAATATTATACTAGATATAAATAAATTAAATAATAACGATTATACATACAAAATACTGATTTTAAAAAATTGTCTAAACATGTTAATAAGTACTTAGTGCCTGTGTGTTGTAACATTATTCTATTTCGAATACTACAACTATTGTTTTAATGTCTATGTAACATATAACCGCCTGTCGTACATAAGTTCTAATTCTTGTGACACAGATGAGTAAGAAACGGAGTGATCATATTCTATATATTATTACGATCGATGTAGAATCATACTACAAGTGATGTCAGAGATGTTGGCAGAGAGTATAATAAAACACCGGTCCTATACAGATTCAGAATCTAAGATACTGAAATGTAAACTTTAGCGTCATGAAGTTAAGATGATGTTGGAGTGGCCACAATGTTAAGGTGCCAATTTTGGTATTTATTTACAAACACACAAAACCATTTTCGTGCTATGACAATGTTAAATGTATTCGTATCGCATTTGCATTCCATTTCTTACTTAATCTGTGGGTCCTTTCAAACTATGCGACGGGAAAATCCTCGTTCATTTTAATGCATATCATAATATACAGTTATAACTTAGAAGAACATACGACATAATATATGATGGCCAATAATGTCAATTTATACAAAATATACAATTGATTTAGCTAGTGTCAAGTGTAGTAACGTTTTTGTAAACTAGCGACCTCTTTGCAACATTCTTTTTGGTAAAATAATTATTATTGTATAGAATTATAAATCTGTGATCCGTTACTGTGTGTTATTGGTCACATGGCTAAGGGAAGTTTTTATTTTCTATGAAATTCTCGGGAAACCATGCTTGTGATCGCTATACCTTCATCCCAACTATTGTCCCACTGCTGGGCACGGGTCTCCTCTCAATTGAGAGGGACTATAGTCCCCCACGCTAGCCAAGTGCAGATTGGCAGGCTTGACATGTCATCGCGAGAATCTCTCAAGCATGCACGTTTCCTTATTACGTTTTTTTATTGTTTGAGCATGTGATAAATACGCACGTAACTTCGAAGTCAGTTGTAAGTGCCTTGAGATCGAACTCAGAATCTTTGACTTCATACTCTATAGTTCACACAACTAGGCTATCACAGCTCAAAGCAACTTTTATCAGTATACAAAAATGCAGATTGGATCATACAATAGAAAATATTTACCAAGAAAATGCTGATAAAGGGTCGTTTAAAAGTTGGAATAAATAGTAACTGTAGCTTCGTAAGCACCTAGCGTTAATGGTAACATTCAAAATTAACTAAATATTGTTATTACAAGACATTATCTATCATTTATTGAGTCCTCATATTTTATATTGTAGGTAAAGTTGTAAAAATAAGTTTTGCTGATCGATGTAGATCTTTTGTAACTCCCGGCACAAAACGGATGCTATAAGTTTGACGTTTTTATCTATCTGTGGCATCATAGCACCTAAAAGAAGGGTCTGATTTTGATGCGGCTTTTTTTATTTGAAAGCTGATGTGATCGAGTTTTTGCTGGGTTGAATACTTGAAATATTGGTATAAGGAGGAGTATATAGTGGGCATAGCTCACTATGTCGCTCCCACGCCCACACTTTAGTCAGTGATGTCACATATAGTTATGTATATGTTTACAGCGAAAAAATTTTTTTTACAACTTTACCAAAATACATCTATATGTATATATATTTTTCTATAAACTCTAATAAACTATATTTTAATATAATAACATTTAATTTAATTAACATTAATGTAATGACACTATACATTTTGTCATAAAAACGAGCGTGGCATATATTTTTTTAATATTTTAACATTTACACGTCTCATAATATTATTATGCTAAATTTTGACATTATTAAGCTACTGTCCTTGTCGTTTTTATGTTGATGAAGTGAGACAAAGTTGTTAGGCCGAATATGCGAATATGCGAAGGAATTGCTTAGTTCCAAAATACGGCTTATTAAAGGGGATGTAGTAACTAAGACCTTCATTCAAATTTTATTTGGTTTATTCGCTAATTAATAATAATACTCTATATGAGAAAAATTTATGTTGCTAAGCGTATAACTCGAGAATGGGTCGACCAATTCGCCAAATATTTTTTGTATTATGTATTTATTTTTACATTAAATAGAACGGCTGAAGCCAACAACACTATTTAATGAACTCTTACAAAACATAATTTAATAAAAAAAAATACAACACAAAATAATATTACCCTTGTAAATAATATTATAACGACTGCCATCCATCCGCAAACAGATCAATATCCGGATTCAAATCCAGGAAAGCATTAAGGTCTTTCTACACCTGCGGTATAGGATTGTATGTATCTTACGGCCCACGGAAAATTTTAATACTAAAAAAAATGTACTAGATTCTTGAGTGGACGTTTTCTAGCTGATATAATCATGATTTTGTCTTGTTGTGACTGTCAGAATAAATTTTGATTAATTCTATCAATTCTATTAGCAATTAAAATATTTTACTAACAAATCTGAATGAGTTATAAATCAACAATTCAAGAATAACCAAATAAAATTTTGGATGACGAAGTCACTACATCCCTATAATTTTAATGACCCTTTAAAGTACACACCCTTATAGATAGCATACTAAAAAGTTGTTAAGAACAAATTTAATCACCAAAAAGTTGTGTCCTACGACTTTTCAAGATATCAACTAAAATAACAACTTTCATTAACAAAATAAACTAGTTAACTTTATACCTAATAGACGATATTTTATTGCCTTTATTTTGAAAAGTCGTAGAAAGTCGTAGGTTATAATGAACATTGTTATGACTTCGCAATAATGGCTTCTTAAGTGAATGTTAGCGTTTTATGAACCATAAAGATAATAAATATTTTGAATACAATATAACTAAGGAACTTTCTGGAATGAGTGTTTTTTTAATAAAATATATTTTGAATAATAAATTATTATTATTTTTTGAAATTGTTGTTAATCCTTTGCGTGTTCATTAATAAGGAATAGTTTCTCCGTCATGTAGTGTTGAGGAATTGAAACTAATTATTATAAATAAAAACATAATTCAGATAATTAATATAAAAATGTGTATATCGAACCTAAATATATTAAAATAACGGTTGATTTTAGCTTATTTTTAAATAGCAACGCCTGGAAAAATTTGGAATGTATCATAATTCAAATCAGCCTCTTTTTAGGCTCCCTAAGACTGCTAACATAGGATCATAAATTCATCAATTTTTTTTTTTTTTTTTTTTTTTTTTTTAATAATTTATAAGCTGTCTTTAATAACAAAAATAACATAAACATTTTGTATAATGACTAAGTACTTTCGATGTTATATTTATTTTAATAATAGGAAGACGTTACAGATTTTGAATATGTAATTGAAGGAAACACAAAACCTGGAATGTTATTGATACTATATCTATGATGAGACATGCCAATCCATAGACCACGTGATCTTCGTAACTATGAGCAGCTTCTGTCATCAACCCAGTTACTGACGTCCCACTGCTGGGCACGGGTCTCCTCTAATTTGAGAGGGATTAGGCTATAGTCCACCACGCTAGACTATTGCGGGTTACCATCGAGAATATCTCAGACATGTAGGTTTTCAAACGATGATTCCCTTCACCGTTTGAGCATGTGATAAATACGCATGTAACTTTGAAAAGTCAGTGATGCGTGCCTTGGGATCGTAATCAGGAATCGATCGAATCAGGCTTCATTCTACTGGTCACACCACTAGGCTATCACAGTTCTCAATGGGGCCCTTAAACTGCAGTCATTTTAAGTTCTGTAATTGCCTCTACTGCTCAAACGTGTCGCATCAATTTGCCAATCATATGTCTCTTCGCAATTTAAATATACTTTTCTTGTTAACAATTTTAGTTTAAACATTGTATAATAATAATAATAATAATATTGTATTTAATACCAATTTAATAACATAAAAACAATGGCACCCATATTGAACGATTATATTTCGTATGGCTTGGATTTATCGATTGTATATAAAGGGTGATTTTGTAAAGAGGTCGGGAAACTGACTTGCCTATTATCAACCCATTTAAAGTCCTACTGCTGGCCACGGGTCTCCCCTCATTTGAGAAGGAACAGGCTATATATAGTCCACCACGCTTGCCTAGTGCAGAATTCACAGGTCATTGAGAAATCTCTCAAGCTTGCAGGTTACTTCACGATATTTTCATTCATCGTTTGAGCATGTGATAACTACGCACGTAATGTCAAATATGTACGTAACTTCAAAGTCAGTGGTTTGTGTTCTGGAATCGAACTCGAGATCTTAAGACTTCACAGTACATTAGGCTAGGTATTAAACCTCTACTGACTGGATATTAATGGGGTCTAGTATAAATATTTATCTCTAAGTTCCCATTTTGTTATAAAAAATGGAACGATTTGTAAATATTTTTCTACCGGCCTCTTTAAAATCACGTAGGAACGAAAGATGGGCAAAAAGTATATATGTATAAATATATACATGTAAGTATTATGGCAAGTTATAGTGTAAAGTAACGTCCACGACCATTGGAATGTAATAAAGTCAAATTAAAAAATTCTGCACTTTTCAATAAACTAATCTGCAGTTACTTTAACTGAGATAAAAGAAATACTTTAAGTTTATTATAATAGTTTTCATTTTACAAATACAACTTTCGGAAAACTTAGTAATAATTATGTAGGTACTCGATAATTTTCGTGAAGTTAATATGTAGTTTATTTATTTGCTCCGGAATTAATAATGGATCGCTAATGTTACACCTCAATGGACACGGACCTTTATAGTGAATAGTAGTTACCAATAAACTAAAGTATTTTAACCTATTATTTCAACTAAATCCAGCTAGACCGTATTTTAGTTTAAAAATAATAAAAACTATTCTTTTAACATTACACGTATGGTCTTTTCGGTCTACTCGGTCTATTACAGAAAAGACTGTCTATTTATAGAACTTTATAAACAAACTAAACTATTGTTTGAACATACACTACATTTATTTTAAAGGTCTTCTTGGTCTACTTATGAATAGACCTTATTCTATTTATTGTTTGAACATATTTTTTCTATTTTTATAATTATTTTATCCTCCGTGTAATCTGCTATGGAAAAAAAGATCACTGATGATTTATAGCAAGCTTCACTACCGTCTTTTCAATGGTCTACTCATTCTTACATATAGAATTTAGTAGACCATTTGTAAGTTGTCAAATAAAAACAATAACAACTATATGCTTGATTATTAACCTTATTCCTACGGTGTATTCATTCAGTCTACTTGGTCTTCTTATATTTTAGTGAGTAGACCTTCCAATTCTAAGACTTCCGGTAGTTCGATGGCTTCCAGTCGGATGGGTGAGGGGTTGAACGGGAATTGCACTGAGAATATCATCTTGGAATCCATGAGGAGATTTTGCTGGAACAAACGATTATGTCATTAACATAATAAACACGGTAATTAATCTACGTTTGCTTTCTTCTTCAGGATTTGGGAATAGTTCTAAAAATGCTTGTTTATTACAGTTTTCAATCAGGGTTTTCGTACCGAGTTCACGTTCACGAGTGGTTTTTTTCATAAAATGGGAGGTTATCTTGTGTGCATTACAAAGATATAACTGAGTGAAATTAATTAGTAGAATGTGTAATGTAGAATGAATCCCACGAATGGGACAGTGTGACTTAAAGCTGGGTAAACCCCATTCGTGTTATAGACGAGGAAAAGACGCCAAATTTAGCAGGTTTGTTATAAAACTTGCTTTTTATAGATTTTATAGCGTTATACTGATATTATTTTAATCCTAACGTTTCAGATTCTTTACAGCATCCATGGTGGAGGGTTAAGTCAAGGACTAGGTAATTTGATATAAATATACCGCAATTAATATACCATTAAATTCGGTAAAGTATTTTATTTCAATGTCTCTCACGGAAGTGTAAGTTTATGTGTAAATTTGGGATGACTGAAATTGAATTTATATTTAATAATGGTAGATTATTAGCTAGCTAAAAGGCCGCATTACCCGAGACCAAAATTTAATAACGAAACCAGATCAAGAGACTTCACTTCTTATAGAATATAGCAATAAAACTGAATATTAGAAGTTCGGATGTCAATAACATAGGTCTCACCGGTTCCTTGTCGGGGTTGGTGCCCGCTTTCTCCTGCATCTTCTTCTGGATCTCGTGGATGAACTCCCGAGTCACCTTCACTTCATACTCTTCGGCTGGAGTGTACATGTTCAAGATCTGGAAGACATGATTGAAGAAAATCATAATAATCGATAATATAAGTCCGATAGCAGCACCTGCGCAGGCGCAGTTCTTGAGCTACCAAGCTTTTACGTCATGGGTTTTGGGTTCAACGCCTGCGTGGGTAGTAAAGAAAGTGGATCAAGATTTATTGTATTTACCGAAATAAGACAGCTGATCCCTTTAAACAATAGGGGTGCACAGATGTCGAAATTAGACAAAATACTTTTTTTTTTTAATTTGCATCACTAAAGCTAAACACTAGCAGCGGTTTATAAACAGAAGAAAAAATTCAGTAAAAAAATTTAAGTAACCATAAATAAATTAAATAATTTTTCTGCGACATTTTTACACATCACCATCTAGTCCCAAACTAAGCAGAGCTTGTACTATGGGTACTAGACAATGGATATAAATACTTATATACTTTTTTTTGTAAATACATACTTATTATACATAGAAACACCCAGACGAACACAAACTCTTACATTCATCACATAAATATTTGTGTCCCGTGGGAATCGAACCCACGACCTCGTGATCAGCAGTCCGGTACTCGAACCACTAGACCACAGAGGTCGTCAATAATAATAATAATAATATAATTGTAGCTAAGAACCTTCTCGACCACGTTAGCTGTCAAACAAAAAAAATCAAAATCGGTCCATTTGTTTAGGACCTAGGATGTCATAAAGAGACACAGAAACACGTCAAACTTGTGAAGCCCCTATTATTGTGTCGGGGGTTGATAATGATACTGAAATATTTTGTCTTTGCCTATTTATATCATCAACCCACTATTGTCCCACTGCTGGGCCCGGGTCTCCTCTCATGTGAGCTCCCCCGCCTATTTATATCATGGATGAAGGTACTAACCTTGCAGACTTGCATGGCGTTGAGGTTGGCACACATGTCGACGGTGCTCTGCACGTCTTGCATGGACTTGCGTGCCTGCAGCAGCTGCACCGCTTGCGTGATCGGCTTCAGCACGCCCAGGATTTCTTCCACCTGGAGGATGGGACACGCTTTCAGCACCAAGGTACATATATAATACTAGCTTTTGTCTGCTACTTTGTCTGCGTACAATTAGTAATTTTACCCCCTTTTTCTTCCTTTTAAGGGATGATTTCCGGGATGAAAATCTATCCCGTGTCATTCCCCGGGACCCAAACTATCTCTATACCAAATTTCATCTAAATCGGTTCAATGGTGAAGAGGTAACAGACAGACAGACACACATTCGTGGCGCTAGTATGCAAGTATGGATTACTTACGCTCTTCTGCCCATATTCAGCGAGATGCTCCTTGATCCAGGTCTCGAGATGCGAGATGTTGTACCGGATCTGCAAGCCTTTAGCCCAGCAGCACAGGTCTTTGCGGAGTAGCAGCTGATTCAAGCTGTACGCGCAGATGTAGTAGAATAACTGGAAAGATTATTATTTCATTAATTTATTTCCAAATACCTAGTTAGTTATAACTTTACTGAAATAATTTACAGGGGAGATATAAGTGGCTATGCTTGTAAGTTTATTATGCCCAGCAATGGGCAGTCTTTTACTGCATACATAATCTAATCAAATCAAATCAAATCAAATATTTTTATTGGAAACAAAACATTTTACAATTTTTGTGTATGTTAATACTGCGTTAGTTTAGTAACTGTGTCGCAGTTATTAGCGCCCACCCCAGAAGTGAATGACAATTAAGTTCCATGCACAACAATTTTGGTTATATTAATACTATACTTAGTAATACATAAAAAATAAAAAAAACAAATATAAAATAAAATTAGAACTAAACATTTTTATAATAGGTAATAGTAGTAGTTGTAGCCGTATAACGGGTATGGTGTGCGTGTATGTTTGTGGTGTGTGTGTATATGTATGCGTGTGTGTGTGTGTGTTTCTGTGTGTGTGTGTGTGTGAGTGTGTGTGAAGGGTGTGATATAATTTAACTTTGTATGAGGTTTTCTGTCTCCTCATAGGTCATGGTTAGGAACCATTTTTCAATTTTTAATTTGCACTCTCGCAACGTGAGCGAATATATATGTGATTTCTCATTAATTTTGTTATAGATAACAGGACTCAAAAAGTTATAATGTCTTCTTACAATTACCAATTTAGCGCTCTGTGTGTGACATACTCTATTACATCTCCGTTTTAGAGTATTCAGATTAGGGTCGTATACAATATCAGTGTGTTTACGTAATAATGTGCTTATCAGAAATGCTTGTCTAACAGTAGGAACTCCACAAAGAACATACAAGTCATGGGTAGGGAATCTTATAGGTTTATGCGTCATGACTTTTAAAACTGCTCTTTGTGCTCTTTCCAGACGAAGTAGAAGACATTTACCTGAGCATCCCCACGCGGTAATGCAGTATGTGATCACAGAATGAGCTAATGCGAAATAAACTGTTTTTAACGTGTGAAAATCTGCCGAGGTTCTTAAATTTTTGAACACAAATATTAATTTTCTGACACGCGACACCAGCATCTCAATCTGCCCAGTCCAGGTCATAGTGCTATCTATAATAACCCCCAAATATTTAATTTCATTGGTACGCATAATTGTAGAACAGTTACAGGTTGCACTTGGTTGTGAGAGGCATTTGTGAGCAGATAATTTGAAAGATGAATCAGGTTGTGATATTAGCCGTGGTGCAAACGTTATGAATTTAGTTTTATCTAAATTCACGGTGAGCAGATTGTTATTTAACCAATTCATAACATCTCCCAAGGCAGACTCTGCATAAAAGCGCACCTCTTCCCAGTCACCTCCATGAATAACTAACACCACGTCATCAGCATATGTTATGATTTTGCAATTTTTTAGCGACAGTCTACAAAGTGTGTTGATGTAAATGAGGAATAGTGTGGGTCCCAAGACACTGCCCTGAGGAACTCCATAGGTAAGAAACTGTTCTTCACTCATGTGATTGCCGATTTTTACAACCTGCGAGCGGTCACTAAGGTAACTTTTAAAAATATCTAGGGGTAGCCCCCTTACCCCAATCTGACACAATCTCATGAGCAAAATTGGGACAGAGACAGTGTCAAATGCCTTTGAAAGGTCTAGAAAAATAGCTATTGTTTTAAGTTTATGGTTTAAGTTATCTGCAATAGTTCCAGTAAGATGAAGTACAGAATCCTCTGTACTTTTACCTGATCGAAATCCGTATTGATTCTCGGCAATAATGTTGTTAGAGTTTAAATAACTAAGAAATTTTTTCAACAATCTTAGAAAGGATAGTAAGCACCGATATAGGTCTATAGTTAGTGACACTGGCCCTGTCCCCGCTTTTATAAATAGGGTGTACAATGGCTCTCTTGAATACAGTGGGAAAAACTCCGGTTTCGAAAATGAGATTACAGATATGACAGACAATAGGGATAAGGGTATTTCTAGCAGATCTAATTAGGGTAGATGATATACCGTCCCAGCCCACTGCGGTATTAAGTTTCAACCCTAGGATGACTCTTTCGATCTCTTCATTATTTGTACTAAATATAGCCATTGAGTCACGTGGAGCAGCAGTACCAATATCAAGCTGGGAGTTACAAGGAACATTTATTATTTTTGATGCCAGGGTTGTTCCAACATTTGCAAAGAAGGAATTGACAAGATTGGCTGAAAGACTTGGGTCTGAATGAAGAGATAGAAGTTCATTGGGAGGAGTCTTAGCACTTTTTAAGTTAGATACAGCCTTAATGAGATTCCAGGTAGCTTTTGGATTTTTACGGTGTTTTTGGAACTCGGATCTTTCATACTGGCGTTTTAGTTTATTTAGTAGGTTATTGCAATAGTTCCTATATCGTGTATACGTTATTTTTTTTATGTGATTATTCGGATCTCGTTTTGTTTTACGATAAAGATTGTCACGATTTCGTATACATTTCAAAAGCCCTGGTGTAATCCATGGTTTAATAATCCTTTGTCTACTGGGAATAACACGGACACTTGTATTCTTTTGAATTACAGTCGAGATTATTCAACGAGAATAGTTGCAGCGCTGTTGGCATCATTATTGCATTCTGTTATAGATGAAAAATCCGTACTTTCTAGCATTGCCACACAAGTCTCAATATCAACGCGACTGCGCAAGTTATTAGATTTAGGACTTTTAGTATTAAGTTTGCAAAATATTATTATTGGGGTATGGTCTGTTATATATGCGTCGAGAACAAGTACGATTGCAGGTTTATTTGATTTAATGATTGCATGATCCAAACAACGATGTTCACGGGTAGGGAAAAAGTAGGTAGTAGTAAGTAGGGTAGCATTCCATGCGAAGCTACCGTATTCAGGTACGAATCCGCATTTGCATCGTTGTTGTTTGACAAAATATTGACATTTATGTCCCCTAGCAAGATAATTGTTTTATATCTTTTTAGTAAATTCAGAGTTTCATCCAAACTATCAATAAAATTTTGGGTGTTCCGATATGATGGAGAGCGATAAATTGCAATGAGTGCTATGGTAGAGTTGATCTGAAGTATGATACAATTTGCTTCGCGAATGGTATGCGTAACTACAGTGCAGTGTATGTTTAATTTGGTGTACACTACTATGCCATCGTTTTGATTAGTGTATTCGGACTTGTGTACATCAAACCCCTCCATGTATGGTAACAGAGGACATTTGCTTAACCAGCACTCGGATAATACGATAACGTCAAATTCGACTTTGATTCGGGTTAATAATATGGAAAGATTATGAAAATTCGAGGAATTGCCAAGGCTTCTTATATTGAGATGAAATAATTTTAATCCATCTGGCGCACCACCTAGATATGTGTGGCATTGTTCTGGGGAACACACATATGCACTAGTAAACGAAAGGTTCTCTAAATCCTCCGATATAATCTTGTTATCACTATCCACATTCCGAGTTTAAAGTCGAACAAGGATTCAAGAATAGGTGCAAATTTTTGGGTTGAACTACCCTGGTTACGGTATAACGGGTGTAGTAAACTTCGTACGACAATATTGATGCAAGAATCTGACTGAGACGACCTCCGTGAATGTTTGAATGGGTCAGTGAATGTGTGGGTACTTGTGTATATGTTAGAATAGTAAGGGGTATTTTTATAGTTTTCAGGTGTTTGCGTGTAGTAGTTTTGATCGCGTGTAAGTATATTAGTTTTTTGCCACTTATATGAAAGGTGTGCGTGTGTGTGTATTTTTTTTTGTGAGTGATTATGTTTAAGCAAAAATATGAAGTTGTGTAACAATAAGCATAACATTTTGGACAAAAGGTTATTAATACAAAAGGGTAACAGTTACAATTGTTTCTTATTGATAGTCAATCCTCTAGTACTATATTTTTTAAATCAGTTTCAGAGTTTATTGGGTAGGAATTTGCTCCCTCCTTCTTTCGAATATAGATCCTGCCATGAGCAGTCCAACAGAATTTAAAGTCGTTGGTTTTAGAGAATTCTCGAGCCAAGTAATATAGTTTTTTAGCCTTATACGTTAAGCTTTCAGAAATAAAAATTGGTTTGTCTGGGCCTTTTAGTCGTAGTTTAATAGTAGATAGTTTATTTTGACTATTGGTTTTGTTATAGTTTTTCACTGAGTTCAATAAATCTTCCTTCATAATAACTGTTGTGAAATTTATTAAAATAGGTCTATTCGAATCCGATTTAGTTTTTAACCTGTAGATATCCTTTATATTAGATTTATCGATGTGTAGGTTCAGAGCTTTTCCTGTATTGATAATAATTTTTGTAAGTTCATCTTTGGATTCGTTTGGACTAGTAGGTATATTTCTGAGCTCTAGGCAAGAGGCCTTCTGATATTTTTCCAGAATTTCGATTTTTTCTTCTAGCAGCTGAATGTATGCAAGATTTTCTTTTCGCTCAGAAGTTAATTTGCCAAATGCTTTCAGCAGGTCATCGTATTTGCCAGAGACAAAATCAGCAGATTGTTTAATAGAAGAATTGAGTTCCTTTAATTCATTAACAGATATCTGAAGGGTATTATATTTTTCATTCTGTTTCTTTTCAAAATCAGAGAATAGCTTTTTCATCTCAATCATAAACAAACTCATTTCATCCACTTCTTGAAACTTGCGTTTCCTCATTGTTATGTTATGATCTGGTTCAAGTGTCTTGGCAGTCAAGTCTGGTTCGGAGACATGGAGGTTAGAAGGTGACGAAGATGGTGGGGTGCGGTTTAGCGGCATAATAGTGTTCAGATTAGGATAAAATAAGTATATTTTGTTTTCTTTTCAACAAAAAGTGTTTTGAACTGGGTTTGAACTCGAATACGCCACCACAAAAAAATATAAAAATCCAAAAAGAAATACGTCGATCCGGATTTGAACTCGATTCGGGTGACACTCTAAGAAGACTTTGTGCCTCGGAGCCACGGATACTACAACTATAGTTGTTTAAATTAGCGTTCTGCTGCCAGGACGTGCGGTGCAATTAAAACTAGTTCACCTTTATTAGATTTAAAGGTCAAATTTCGCATTAACTGATCACAACAACACGTTTTTATAAATACTTTCCGAATGATTTTTGTTCACTGTTGCTTATTAAATTGTTTACGTTTTTACACAGTTCACTTTGCCACTTATTTCGTTGCAGAAAACTGATCAGTTTAGGTTTATCAGCAATATTTTAAGTAATTATATGAATTTATAACGATGAGCACTTGTAAACACGTCCGTTCGCAGCGGCGGCGGCTGGGGGGGGGGGAATCTAAGACAGTAATCTACATCTTGCTCAGTATAATTCAGCTGATGGTAGAGGTGTTACACTACAACATACTTTGACAGCAGTAGGATAAAAATTCACAACCACTAACAAACGATGAGCTAAGCTTAAAATCTCATTACCCAACAGTAGGCATACATTTAACCCTCCATAAATACTTATAGCTCGTAAAACTTTTACCCAGTAGACGGCCAACATGTAATACTACATACTTACTTCACAGATTGAGATACAATACAATTATTTTTCCCAGCGTTGGGCAAAACAGTACCTGCTTGAAGATCATGAGCCTGAGTGGCTGGTCGACCGCGAAGGTGTGGAGATGGTCGTGTGTGGCGGTGAGCTCGAGCTTGAGGCGCTGGGGCCCCGCGCCGGCCTGCGGGGGGCGGGCGCTGGGCCCCGACAGCCCGCTGATCTCCTCGTGCTCCAAGATCGCCGGGACTATCAGGCGCTCCAGTTGCCGCTCCAGGAGGTTGATCAGACCTGACATGTCGGAATAAGTTTGTTTACTATAATAATGACGTCACAGAATAAGTTTCAGGTAACACAGTATAAATAGCTATTTCAATTTTAAATAACTGCTTCGTTGATCTAGTGGTTCGATTCCCAGGTCAAGTAAAATGTTATTCGGTTTTTCTGTTAAATTCTCCGTAGCAGCTCGGAGTTTGGATTCGTGCCCGGTTAATGGCAATAGGCTCGCCCCCTATTACATGGGGCCCAAAAACATACCGGCGAAACGTGGGTGTACATTAGTACACCTCTGCCTAACCTTTCGGGAACGACCGGCGTGATAGTATGTATGTATGTAATTTAAAATACATCTAAAATTTTTACGAATATAAAACCAATATTTGAACACTTGATTATTGCACTGTCTATTCAAAAAAAACTTCTCAGCCACTTCATTAATCAACCCAAGCAAAACCTGACAGGTCTGATCTTCTACCTTGGTATATCCAGACGGCTATATCGCTGAGCACCTGCCGGTACTCCGACAGGTCGAAGATCCGGAGACACTGCTGGTTCTGACGAGGAGTGTTGGCTGATTGATAGATGGTATCACCACTGTATTGGCGCAGGTTGTTCAATAATCTAGAAATAAAATTGGCGGAAATAAGAAAATAATACTGACAAAATTAGCTGTTATAGCCTATATCGGTGCCAATAGATTGTCAAGTCACTATAATCAATAGTATCAAAGTCTCAAGTTTAATCTCAATCACGCACTGGTTTCTAACAGACTTCTTCGTAGATACGTGCGTATTTATCAAATGAATTGGTAATATTATCAAATCCCATTTTTTTTTTCCCTACGCTACTATTCCGCATACAAACTTTCACCCCCTTTTTCGCTCTTTTAAAGGATGATATCCTATATTTTTCATATTGACTCAAACTATCTCCATAGCAAATTTCATCTAAATTGGTTCGGCGGTTAAAGCGTGATGAAGGTAACAGACAGACAGACACACTTTCGCATTTACAATACTAGTATGGATAAACTCAACCAACCTGAGCATATTAGCAAGCCACAAGGCATTGTACTCGACGCTCTCAGCCCTTTTCTTCAGCGTCTTCTTCACAGCAGTTCTGACAGCTTTCATCAGCTGGTGCATCTTCGGCTCATCGTCTACATGGTCCATGTGGCGCAGCATCATGAACAGGATATAGGCCGGTAGACCAGGTAGCAGGGTCACCGCGGTTTTGGGCTTTAAGTCTGGTAAGATAGAGTTGAGTTGTGAGTATAAATCAAGATGACGTTAGCTGCAGTTTTATCTTTTAAGTATGTATACGTTTTTTTTTTAATTTTATGATATTTTTGAGTATAAGGAAAAATACCTAAGGTTGTAACGACATCTATCTCGCCACATATGAACTACGGACTCAGCGCGACGAAACTAATAATCCTACATCGCTCAAGTGAAATTTGCACGCGAGATAGCATATATACAACCACCCAACATGAACCGTTGGGCAGTAGCCCCCCAGGCATAACACCTCGCCTGGTTGGAGGATCCTCCTTTTCAAATGGAGGGATTACCACTTCCTTCCCTCCATAAGGTGTTTAGAAATTAGATTTTTTTATAAAAAGTTTTTATCCGTTGTATTTCCAATTGTATTCGGTAAAAATTTGAATATAGTCTCCAATTCAGTCAGAGTCTCTCTGATTTATTTTTCATATTTAATACCATTTATTCAATTATTGCGATTGTATAGAATTCAAGCGACGTTGCCAACTTTCAACCCCAACCACCTTAAACTAGGTAATATCTAGTACTTACCGGCAATAAGCTTCTTGATGATAATGCCCTCATCTTGTATCTTGTACTCGAACATGCCGAGGTACTCGCGTTCCTTCTTGCGCGTCACCGGCGCCATCTCTTGTGTCTGCGATACGTTTGGTGGCGCTACAGGGTCTGGATATAAGGATTAAAGAACTGTTTAGTCTAAGAATTTTATTCTCTACTAGCTTTAGTAATTGTATTTAATCTACTTATTTATATACTAAGGTGGACTGACGACTTGTTAAAGGTCGCTGGAATCCACTGGATGCGGGCGGCATATAACCGGTCGTCGTGGCGATCCTTGGGGGAGACCTATGTCCAGCAGTGGACGTCTAACGGTTGAAATGATGATGATGATTTATATACCGATGCTAGCTGACCCAGCAAACGTTGTTTTGCCACATTTTAGGAGTTGGTGGTAGAAGAGTGAAAATTTAGGGTCATAAGTATTTTTTGATGCCAAGTCATAGAAAAAAAACAAAAAATGTTTTGTCAAAAAAAATTAAAAAAAAGTCTGGTGAGGGACATCCTTATCACCTAGGGGTGTAAAAAATAGCCTACGACCGATTCTCAGACCTACCAAATATACATACAAAATTTCATAATAATCCGTCTAGCCGTTTCGGAGGACTTCAGCGACAAACACCCTGACACGAGATTTTTATATATAAGATTTATTTTACAAGCCTCATTTAAGAAAATGATCGATTCCCTATACAAATCTCCACAGCTTTTTCGACGTTTTAAGGGATTATTTCCGGGACAAAAATATACATGTTCTATCTGGTACTATCCTATGTCCTTCCCCGGGTCCCAAACTATCTCTTTACAAAATTTCATCTAAATCTGTTCAGCGGTTTAAACGTGAACAGGTAATAGACAGACAGACACACTTTCACATTTATAATATTAGTAAGGATGTAATTAGTGTTATATTACCGTTATTGTCAAGTATGTCGTTGACATCTTCAATTCCGACCTCCTTCAGCTTATTAACGAGTAGACGTATTTGGTTCTTGTAGCGACGACAGCTTTCAGATAACTTGTCAACGCGTTCCTGGTAAGAAAGCAGAATATTTATATTTACTTATTTATTTAAGGCACATCAACAACTGGTCACACCACTAGGCTACCACAGCTCTAGTCAAGAATGAAGAATGGAAATTACCTGTAGGGCCAGTCCCTCAGCTGCGAGTCTGATGATCTCATTCTGCGCGTACTCTTGAGATTTGTTCTTTGGTTCAGCACTCAAGTCTGCGCTCAGTAACCTAGAATAAAAGTATGATGATTGTAGTATTGTTTTGCTGTAGTTCTGAAACGAGTGTCTTTTTACTATAGAAAGTTAGAAACGATGACAAATGCGATATCGCATTTGTCACGTCTCTTGTGTTTGCCGTATTCGGCGATGAGTTGGTCGCATAGCGCGTATCTGATCAATAACATTGCCGAAAACCAAACACGTTTGTTTGATTTGTGTCTTCTTCTTCTTCGTGTCGATGGAACATGAATGTCGTCAAATTTAATACCCACATTTAAGTAAATATGGCCATTAAATCTGACGAGCCCAGAATGATGCCACATTTATGGCACCTTCAGTGACCTTTGGTTTGATTTGTGTGAAAACTAACTATGTAATTTAGCTGAAATAAATTACGTTTTTATCAATAAGTAAATAAATATTTGAGTGGCAATCATTAAAAATCCTATAACAAGATAACATTATTAACTCTAGAATTAAAATAAATAATCGCCATTTTGTTTTATTTGACCCATCCTTTAGATTTAGAAAACCACATACATCACTGTATACTTATGTTTCTGTACACTTTCTTCTTATTGTGGTTTTTACATAATATAAAATAGCATAGTTATGCCATAAGCATAGATGGTGTAGATCAAAAAATACTTAAGTACATTTAGCCATGGATCCTCAACATATTTAAATAATGTATACTAGTATTATAAAGAGGAAAGATTTGATTGTTTGTTTGTTTGGATAGAATTGAATAGGCTCCAAAACTACTGGACCGATTTGAATGATGCTTTCACCATTAGAATGCTAAGCTATCCGTATTGAACATGGGCTGTATTTTATTTAAAACATTATTAAGGATCTGTACAAAAAAATCAATTGAAGTCTACATTTTTCTTAATATGTAAAAGTCAAATAATTTATTTCAATTAGACCAATACAGGTGTTTCTGAATTGTCGAATTTAATTGAATTTATTTGCACGGTGCCAAAAGATAGGTCTTATGGAGAAGAACCGGTAAGACACTCCATAGATACTCTTTTAAACAATATAAAAATACAAAATTGTTTGTTATTTATTAAATACCTATATCTACCCGTGCGAAGTTGGGGCGGCCGCTAGTACTTAATAATTTCATTACTAGTATTTGCGTATGTATCATATTTCACCAGTATACTAACTCACCCTGTTTGGTGATGGTCTTCGATAATGTTGACGGGTTTTAGGCAATGGTCTCACCGCGTCCAGTCTACCAAATCCCATAACACTAGTTATGCGACTACTATAAGTTTCTTTATGTTATCTTTCTTCTATGGCAAATATTAGTGTACATAATATTATAACTGACTGATGTTAATTAATAAAAATATTAAGTTATTTATCAAAATACAAAATAATAAAAATGAAAAATTGCTTTTTTATTTTTGAGTAATTTAGCTCATTGTTCCTCAAAACTATTATACTGCAATTAACCTCGCAGGGAAAAATATTTCGCAGATTGCATGTTAAGATTAAAGAACGACTGAATGTATGAATTACCTTGAAAATGTATAATGAAACTGAATGAGATAACATCAAATAAGATTTAAAAAATAAATAGGATTAACAATATGAATGAATGAATTGCGAATTTGATAAATAACAATACATTTATTTAAATAAAATACAATACACCACTTTATATATATAACATTTTTAATATAGCACAAGAGAGATGTATGAATAAATTCGAAAATATGCTTTTAAAATCCTTCAGATAGAATCTTCCGATTATGTCTACGTTTGTATCATGTAGAACACTGGAATATAAATAATTAAAACTAAAATCATTAAACAGTGGAGCCCAGACAAGCCTACATAAATCTTAACTTTCTGTCTTACCTAAATTGCCCTTACTTTCGTGGGATAATAGCGATGGAAACCATTCTCGGGTCTTACATACTTACTCTTACAAGTTTACTTACACCAGTTGCCTACTTCTTTAATATTAACATTTAAAATATGTAGGGTACAGCGAGATTCCTCGATCAAATTGAGCTCCCCACTGGGGAAGTACCTCCGCCTTATAGAAAACCTCAATAAAACAACAATAGTTGTGTTTCTGCGAGTGAGTTAGGTTACCAGAGCCCGTTAGGGGAGTGACAGTTCTCAGAGCATGGGAATTCCGTTTGCTGTCAGTTAATTAAGTAACTATCCTAATTTAAGAAACCTAAACGGTTTCTTAAAATGCTGTAGTAGCCTAGTGGTGTGACCAGTGGACTGAGATGTCAAAGGTCTCGAGTTCGAACCCAAGGCATGCACCACTTGCATGACTTTTGATTGACTTTTCAGAAGTTATGTGCGTATTTATCACAAGCTCAAACGTTGAAGGAAAACATCGTGAGGAAACCTGCATGCTTGAGAGATGTGAAGTCTGCCAACCCGCCGTAGGCTAGCGTGGTGGACTATAGCCTAATCCCTCTCAAATGAGAGGAGGCCCGTGCCCAGCAGTGGGACGTTAATGGGTTGATGATGATGATGAAACGGTTTCTACAGGGTCGGCAGCGCGTGTTAACTTTTCTGGTGTTGCAAACGTCTATAGGCTACGGTAACCGCTTACTATCAGGCGAACAATGAGCTTGTTTGTCGTATAATGTGTGCAGTATAAATAAAAATATTATATTATAAAAAAAATGCTTACTTTTGGTATTTCTCATTCTCTTCTCTTAGCCTCTCTATCTCCGATTTCGACTTGGATATGTGCTCCGAGTAGAATTTCTTTTCAGCCAACAGCTCTTCTTGGAGTTGCCTGGACAGGGAAAACAATATATAACATACTATCCCGACTATACACGCGAAGGGATGGGCAGAGTTGTTCAGTTCACCAAATCAATTTTGTGTTTAAGTTGATACCATAATCGTCAATTTACTGTCCTACTGCCAGTAACGGATTTCCTCAAGTAATATATATACACACATAAAATTACGCCCGTATCACTAAGGGGTAGGCAGATGAGTCTGATTCTAATGTTCTGGCATATTTCGTCAGTATGTTTTAAGTTTTTAATTACGAAGGTATCGAGGATCTAAGGAAAATTCCCAGGAAATTGGAAAAATACTACGGATAAAGCTACGCTATTTCAACAAACATAGAGGTAGTATTCATTTATACCTGTTAATGCCCTTCTGTGCTTCATAAGCAGTTGCCAATTCACCATCCTCATTGATGATATCCACATCAGACCCGTAGTTCGACGTTGCGAGCGACTTTAAGTTCACCGTCTGTGGGAATAAGTTCAAAATTAGATGGAAGCACATTTAAGGGCTTGAAATTAGCTCATTATTTGGTAGTAGTTTACTACTTGGAGTAAAACTACTTAAAGGATCATTAAAAGTTCATTAAATTAATTGTTTATAGCTTTGTTAATAGAAGCACTATGTTCTGATTATTCGATATACAGGGTTACTTTTAAATCACCAGCAATCTCGCAGGACTAGATAGCTAACATCATAAGCAACAACTTTTGTTCTACGACTTTTAATAATTACATTGTCTTTGATTTCATACAAAAAATAATATTAATTTAACTGCCCGCTTGTATGCCGTATATGAATGACAAATGTCACGACAGTATAATAATATTGACACTTGAAATCTCTTTCTTTTTCATGTATTGGGTTAGCATATAAAATTACAAATAGCTGTGTTTACACCAGTCAAAAGTTGTCTAGGGCATGTCCACTCAAAACGAGCATTTAACCCATGACCCCTTTCGAACAGTGTACACACGGCTTTAGATCTAACTACTTGATAATAAATAAATAATTAACAAAATAAAATATACCATGCAATGACCGCAACAGAAGGCGTGGAAAAAATAAAAATGTTGTGAAAAAAATATAACTCAAAACCGCTCTGGTTTTTATTGAAACCTTTTTAAAGAAACGTTGCCCCACACAAGAATTTTCTCCTGTGTAGGTTTACAAACACAAATATTCACATTTACAAACCCGCACAGACTGTACAAATATTTGCTCAGTGCGGGATTTGAACCCGCCACGCATAAGCCGATCACTCGGTCACGTCAATTTATAATTATATTCCCCACAAACTGAATTTACTAATGAGAACTAATTAACGAATCATTTACGGTCCAGCTTATGCCCCAAAAATGAGATAATTATGTGTTTCTTTTTGAAGAGAAATAATTTAAAATTAAATGTATAACCTAACATATGTAGATAACATATGTCCTTTTGTCCATGAGGGTAGGCAGAAACAAGACATGCGCTACGAACCTTTCATACCACTTTTTCTACTTCTTATCGTTTGTTATATGTGCTACATAACTTAACCATTAAAAATAATAACATTTACCTAATTTCTTAAACAATTTATTTAAACAAGATAGTGTGCGGATAAAAAATAACGGTTATTCAAAAAAACATGTATATGTAAAATTTAAATACAAAGCAGTTGGATGTTACAACATTGATCGCTACACTACTGCTTGGTTACTCACGACGTTTTTCAGAGCTTGGAACCACGGTTTCTGTATTGCAACAGAAAATATATTACATTAGCAGGATATCCTACCATCACGCATGTTATACAGGGCGAGTCTATTGCCATCAACCAGGCACGAATCTACATTTCTAACTGTTACAGAGTATATCATAGAAAAACCCAATAACACTTTGCTCTACCTGGGAATCGAACCCAAGACCTCTTGCATACGGTTACTAAACCAACGAGGCAGTATATTTAACAAAATTACTCACAATTAAATTGTAAAACAACGTTAATAACTAAAAACCTTTCTAAACAAAACTTTACATAATTATCTGTGTTCCAAAGAAGCATAACGACACCTGTTTTTGACAATAGTAGAAATTACTTCTGTGTATCGGCTGGTCCATATACAGCTGCTTCGATATCATAATTCCAGTTAGAGGCATCCCCATCCACTCAATAGTTAACACTGATCACTAACAATAAGGTGATGTAGTCACTAATTGCCACATACTTAAACGCAACTCAAAAATTAATCATCATCATCATCAACGCATTATTGTCCTACCGCTGGGCACGGGTCTCCTCTCATTTGGGAGGGATGCGATAGTCCACCACGCTAGCCTACTTCGGGTTGGCAGACTTCACGTGCCATTGAGAAAATTTCTCAAGCATGCAGGTTTCCTCACGATGTTTCGCTTCACCGAGCATGTTAATGCTGAATTAATAATAATTAGTAGTCAAATATAATGTTCCTTCTTTCATTAGTCTGCCATTTGAAAAGAGGTTGAACGATTTTTAGAGTTACTTAAAATTGAGTCGCGTTTGAGTTATTGGCGGTTGGTCTGCCAAATTCAACTTGAATTTGTTTATCTCTTTGACATAAAAAGTCAATAACAGATACATTACGCCAACGATGGTGACAATATCTAAACTATATTCACAACTTTATATTACAATTTAAAAAAACATACATTGGCATGATTAGAGGTGGATTACCCACGCCTGTGGGTATTTAAGTCCCAATTTCTCCATGTTTAACAAAATAACCTTCTACAAGTAGCCTATATTCTCTACTGCCGGACGTAGACCTTCCCTAGGGAACGCCAAAGACCTAGCTTTGCGTCTTTTCTCATCCAGTCACTGTCAGTTTTCGCAAGCCATCGATCCATTCGGCACGGTCCCCAGTCAAAAACCACTTTGCTCCAACAGTTGTCGATTCTCTTGGAGATGTAACTGACACAGTACCACTTCAACTTGCTTATAATTTGAGCTATGACGGCCACTTTAGTATACTCTATATAACTTAGTTCAGTATTTTATCCTTTAAGAGAGACTCCTCTTTTTATTTTTAGACCTATGTTGAGAACTTTTTAAATATAAATTTGTGAATATATGTAGTTCGGTAATTATCGCGGTCATTTTTGTAACGAACCCTTAACGTGTAATTACCGAAAAATCTTATTAAAAATTGAATTTGGCGCGCGGAAGAAACCACATCACCTTAATTTCTCACTTAACTGATATAAAAACAAATACCGATATGTTTTCTGTGACAAGACCAAACAAAACCAGATATGTTTATCTTAAAAAATCAACGCTTATCAAAAACGAGTGTCGACAAGCACTCTCTAAGATAAACACGTCGAAAATGACGTATGTACACAGATTTTATTTTGATTCTAGATTGTGTCACTAAACCACGCGGTACAGCAGTTTCTATATATATATATATTTATTTGTAGGCTAACATTATAATTATACTGGTCATCTAGTAACCGAAATTCGACCGTAGCTCAAAGATTTTTAAGTTTTGTTTTAAAAATTATTTCTTTCTTCACACTTCGTGCGCACGCGCATTATGAGTTAAAAATGAGCGTTTTTTTTCACGTTCTTGCTTTTTTTAAGTGGCTTCAATGAATACCATATAATGTGTTATTACACAGAGTCATCTTGTTCCCATCTTGTGTTACGGATACTTGATAATAAATGATTATTATTATTAATCTAGAAGCTCAGATCTTGCCAGTAATCGCCACTATTATTTATCTTCTGTTGATACACTAATACATTTATTGCTGTAAATACCTAAGTACATACATTTATACCAACATAAAAACATTCATGAGTCAATTAGAAAATGTTCGTGAGCATCAAACAAACATTTTGTCCTAGAAATACAAATTCTAGAACAATTTCCAGGGAGTAACATACCTGGTTAGTAAGCACGCTCTTCAGCTGTATGCACTCGTCTCTTCTTCTGTCCAGCTCTTTCTGCATCACATTCATTTGTTCTGGAAAAGAAAAACATTTATATTTTAATATCTTAAGTTCATCATCAACGGAATAGACTGGATGAGGAAGGTGGGGGACAGTGTTCTGGCGCAGTTTGGGAGAGGCCTATGTCCAGCAGTGGACTGCGATAGGCTGAGTTGAAATGACAAGTTCATCATCAACCCATTTATTGTCGCAGTAAGCACGAGTCTCTTCATTTGAGAGGGATTAGGCTATAGTCTACCACGGGTTCTTATTTCCTATTTCGTGGTTTCCGTTGGCAGACTTCACACGCCATCGAGAAAATTTCTCAAGCATGTAGGTTTCCTCACGATGTTTCCCCTCACCGTTTGTGCAAGTGATGAATTCGCATATAATTTCCGAAGTGTCAGTGGATCTTGCCTTGGATTTGAACTCGAGACCTTTGACATCTGAGTTCACTAGTCACACCACTAGACGCCACAGCTCTCGTAATGTAGGTATAGTTTCATAAGAGATTTTTGCATTAAATGTAAAAATAAAACCTAGATTTTTGGACTAACTTACCGATAACTTCCTTAGACACCAACATGGAGTCGCCAGCAGCCCGCAGCCTATCTAAATGTTCTCGAAGTTTCTTGTTTTCAATCTCCAATTCTTCTAGCTTGTAGCGATCTATGTTTGGGTTCGTTGGCGGTGATGAGTGGCGATCTGATATTAAAAAAAATACGATTATCATAATCCCGTATCTCAAAATTAAGGCATTTTACTTTTAAAACTACGACGATTTTCTCTTGAATTAACGGTGCTATTAAAACCCCAAATATTTGTAGATGATAGAAATCCCTTACGGGATAGAACCGAAAACACGCGGCGCAGATACCTTTTACCTAGTACTGCGCCAATCGCTGATCGATGCATCGCCATCGACTGATTTACTATCCCACTGCTGGGTTTGAAATCGTTCTCTAATTGAGACTATTTACGCTGCGACAGACGACAGAAAGTCGCGCCATCAAAAAAATCCTTAGTCATGCAGGTTTTCCCCACAATATTTTCATTCATTGTTTCAACGAGTGATAATGAAATACGCTAATGATTTCGATAAATTCCGCAAGTCCGTGTCTTAAGATTCGAGCTTGAGACAAATGGTCAGTATGTAGTCATATGACTAGATCATTGGTTGGCGGCATACCCTATTTATTGCAGAACTTAACAATCCAAAATGTCAAAAAGTTTTGCATGAAGATAGTAACGAGTCATATAAAAATCATAATTACTTACTCAAAATTCGCTCCTCCAAGTCTGACGCTCTCTTAGTGGTTCTAGAAAGTTCGCTCTGCAACGCCGATATCCTGTTGCGCATGCGCAGCACAAGGCCTGCGTCGGCGGCCTACAAAAGGCAAATATATATTTAAAAATACTAAAACGAACCAAAATTGTGCTCGTAGAAAAAAGTTCTTGAATGTTATGATTGTTGTATTTGTAGCGGCATCTGTCTCGCCACATAAGAACTACGGAATCAGCGCGACGAAGCAGAACCATATAGCAGGACCAGTCATTATGGCAATCCTTAGGGAAGACCTATATCAGCAGTGTACTATGTCACACCAGACATAGTACACGACTGGTTGGACGATCTTCCTTGTTCTATGGAGTAACAAACCCTTGACTGGTAATAATTGCCGCCTGCCTACTCACCGGTGTTGGTCCATTGTGTGTGCCCGCAGACCAGTTGACAGCTTCCAAGGCCGGTCGAGTGCTCTCCACCGATCTTACAGAACCGTAGCCATAGTCCTGAAGGACAAAACGTATTTTCTATATATACCAATTTTAATTTGGTTTGTGTAAGCTTTAAAATGCTATGTCCAGCAGTGGACGTCCTCCAGCTGACATGATGATGATGATGAAGCTTTAAAAACTCTAAAAGGTTTAGCTCGTATTTTGACATAATATACAACCAGCTTCAATTATTATTATTATTATTAACCACAATGTGTCACCGCGAAGCATAGCAGGGTACAGTTATTAGTAAATAAATATAAGTTTAACGTATGTCCAGCAGTGGTCGTCTAACGGTTGATGTGATGATGATGAAATATAAGTTTATCAGTAGCACCACGTGGATACAATATTCATTAAAGACTCACACGTAGTGCATGTTACGATGTTGGTTAGTTATAAGTACTAGATACGAAGCAAGGAGTCACCCCCTATAAGGGAGTCATAAGTCAAGATTCATCACTGCTGGTTCCAACACAATTTAAATCATTCCTCTAGAACACATCCAACCTTATGGTCTCGACAGTGTTGTGTGTAAATTCATCCAGAAAATAAAACTGGGGGAGTAGGGAAAATTTCAGTTTCCAGACAGAATTTGGGTCTGGAATGTGACAAGTCATAATTCCAATATAGCTCTCATAATCCTGCGGTTATCCTAATTCATTTGTGATCCGAGCAGTATATATTTACTTCTATTAATGATCGCAATCAGCTGTCATTTCTTCTGCTAAAATATGAAATTTTACTCACGTCTTCAACTGTAGTTTCCTGTTGAGAGTTGTTGCTGGCATCTGACAGAGATCTCCTGTGTTCCTTCGGTGCTGGTTTACTGTTAACATGAGTTACATATTAAAAAAACTAGTTAAAAAATAAGCATGAATCTATTTGTCGTCGTAATAACTAATTATGTTATAGAAACAACTAGACCTAAGATCATTTCGAGTCGCCAGCAGTTTGCAGCTTTTCCAAATGTCTTAGTAACTTCTAGATATACAGCCAATATAATACATATAGGTAATTTGTATAATCAAATTATTTCTGACAAATAGCTTGGTTTTAGAATCAGTGTTCTGATTCTAAAACCAAGCTATGTGTCAACAATTTCTGTATTTATTTGGGAGAAATAAAATTTATTAAATATGAAATCATCATCATGAAAATAGCGCCTAAAAGACAAGCTGTTTTTTTGCTGTTATTTCCCATCAGGCAAGATCAGTTTCTTAATCATTCGAGTTACATAAAAAAGCTGTGCCACCAAGGTATGATAACATAAACTCACCTCTGTAGAGAGTCAATCCTCTCCTGCAGCTCATATTGAGCTGACAACAGCTTCTGTCGACTCTGTCTTTCCGCTTCTAACTCGGCATTCAAAGCTTTCTTCTCTTGTTCATGCTGCTTGTCGCGTTCTAAGAAAGAAATGAGACACAACATAATTTTATACCCATTTCACTTAATAAATGAGACTTTTTATTGGATTTCATCACGGTATATTGATATTATTTTATTCCAACGTTTACAACTTTCCGACCATGGTCAAAGGGCAGACAGATTGTGTAAGACATGTGTGTTTAAAACCCATATTGGAATGTCCATTATTTTGCTGTGTCGATGAAGCAATGTTATGTGTGACGTAAGCACCATTTTGCTGATCCAACAAATCTAAATAAAAACGAGACGAATGATTCATCAACAAGATGAGCCTTTCATTGGTTCGGGTAATGAGGACAACGGATTTATTGGTCTCGCCCCCTCTAACATGGGACCTAAAACATACCGGCGAAATGTGGGTATACATTACCACACCTCAGCCTAAGCCTTCGGGGACGACAGGCGTGATGGTATGACTATGTTCTGCCTGTTATATACTGCCCTAGAACTCGTAAGGAGTCATTCATATGGCCTCGATGGAAGTAGTAGAAAATACCTCTCCAAATCTGCGCGCGCGTTTTGAATTCCTGCGACCACTCGATGGCACTGTCATATCGGTTGTGAGTTTTGTCTGTGATCACTTCTGTTTTCATTAACATTGTCACTCACACTTCATCGCACTACATACAGTCTATTACTGTCCCTGAGATTTTCTATATCTCAAAACTTGCTATATTAAACGCATACTCATTGTAAACAAAATTTTACACATTAATTTTCAAGTTTTTTTATACAATTACATCGGGGTCCACTTTCAGACTACTAGAAACACTATTATCAGTTTTTATTATTGAACAGCATTTGACCACAATCTCACCTGATGGTAAGTGACGATGTGGTCTAAGATGGTACTCACTAATCTTGAAGATGAGCTAATCACCCGTGACTTGAAGACAAAATTGTACTCGAAGTTACTGCTATTTGACCTTCGAAATGCACCTTCTAAACAATACTCTTTGAAATTGTTATAGTCTGCAGATAGTTGTATTTATACATATCGTATTCTGAATGTATGTTACACGCACTTTCGTGCATATAGCTATTTACCACTCGCGACATTGAGAACTTCAATCATCTTATTTAATTGAACATATTATGTACAAAATGCAAATGTTTCTAGCGATTATTTTAGCCAAAACAGGTTAAAAATATCACTTCACAATACACGAGAAATTAGTTCATATTTTCAATATCAATAACTCCTATTTTTGAATGCGACACTTGTTCTAGAACTGTACATGTCTCTAACTTCGATTTTGCCACCTCGACGAATACGATTTGACAATAATCGATACAATATGGAAGTAATTAATTCTTGTTTTATCTAGTTATCAGTATGATGTTATCTAACGAAATGGGCTTCATCGATAAACATTTATAGTCATATATATCAAAACGTAGATTTATCCGTTTATTAGATTTTTTCTGACCACAAACCCTTGGTATTTTTCACAAGCACTATATATACTACGAAATAAAGATTTGACCGTCTATAATATTTTAAATAAATATAATTGTGCAGTGATCGGAGTTACGAACCTGCGCTAAAGTAGATCGCTCAACAACTGATACATAAAACTCATATCATACATACATACTATCACGCCTGTTTCCCACTGGGATTTGCAGAGACTATTGATTCCCTTCTGCTGCGATCTTTTCCTGGCATACTCCGGTCTCTCTCTCGCTCTGAGTGATATCTGACGCAACCCACCGCCAAACGATTTCCATAATAGTTATAGGTGCCGTCACGAGTTTAGAGCGCTGGCCTTGAATGCGCAGATATCAGTTTTTGGGTCCGTTTGGCGGGGTGGGCGGTGTGCGGAGGGTGAAGCGGCCAGTGCCGGCGCCGTATTGGTGTATCGCCCAAAGTACATTCACGCACATATTGCTTTCGTATTTTTCATCGTCTTGACCTTTTACATTTCAATAAGTAGTTCCAGTCGCATCCATCTATAAACTTCGACTTCCTTAATTAACGACGATTTGATGGAAGGAATAGGATTATTGCCAAACGATTAGAATTTAAGTTTTTTTAAATATAATTGATTATTTGATTATATGTAGATAGATAGATAGAATATACTTTATTGTACACCAATAATTAAAATACACATTACACTAATTTTATTATTGATTATGTAATATTGATTCTATACGTATCTACAAAAAAATATAAATTATTATTTTTATAAAATAAACCGGGGTATTATTTTATTTTTCTTTTTTAAAATACCTATATAAAACTTATTTTTCTTTTCCATAACAAATGACAACTCAAGTTAATTTAACTTTTCTAAAAACACTTCGTAATATATGTGAGCACGAGTGTACGACATGCGCAAGTCTCCCCACTACTTTCGTCGAGCGCTCTAAACTCGTGACGGCACCTATACTAAGATAAATGTTGCCCCCTTTCAACTCTTCTATCCACATTGTACTACATCTGCTTTCACTGTACATCAGTCTCTTATCGCAGTCTTTCTCAATCAGTAATTCTGATCAAATCCATATGCTATGACTAGTATTAAATAAAATATAATAAACAATAGATAACAATTTATACACGCAAAATGTTTCAGAAAATTTAGTTCAAGGGTAAAGTGTAAAAAATCTTAGAATTCAATTTTGTTAAGTTCAAGTCTAAATATTTTGACTGTATAAATGACTAGCTGCTTCCCGCGGCTTTGCCGCATGGTATATAGATAAAAAATAATAATCTATAAGTATGCTAAATTTCATTCAAATCTGTTAAGCGGTTTTTGCGGGAAAGAGTAACAAACATCCATACATCTATACTTACAAACTTTCGCGTTTATAATATTAGTAGGAAGTGATATAATAAATATCCTACAGCAGTTTTTTTTATTATAAGTTTGGCGGAAAACAAATTTCGATACCATCATCACAACTCTATCATAGTGGGTTAGGCAGAGGTGGACTAAAGTAACATTTCACCGGTATATCATCGGATTTCACGTAGGAGGCAATAGGGTCGCCTATTGCCATTAGCCAGGCACAAATCTAAAATCCAAATTACAACTGAATGAATATCAAATAAAAATTAAATACATATTACTTTGGGTGACCTGCGAATTGAACCCAAAACCTCTTGCTCAACAGACGCATTTACGACCACAAGATCACAAGGTTTTTTTTATTAATTAATTATTGATTTTATGGTTTGTGATATCTGAAATAAATTATTGTTATTATTAATTCTTTTTAGTCTTAAAACTCACCTTCAAACGCCAACTCATAATGCTCCTTAGTACTTCTCAACTCATTCGCCAATTTCTCACTCTCCTCTTCCCACGTGACTCTATTCTTCTCATACTGTTCTCCTATCGCCTTCTTCTCTTGTTGCAAACGCTTGTTGCTGTCTCTTTCTTTCGTTAGTTCTTCTTGGAGAGAGGTAATCAGGTTTTCCTTGTCCGAAATACCAACGCGGAGAGTTTTGGCTTCGATTTCTACTAGTTTCAGAATTTCGAGTTTAGATCTGTGAAAAAAGGTTTAAGTGCTTAGACATGTGACTCGAAAATAATATAGCATCAGCTAATGCTGATACATTGCATGGCTTATTAAAGGATTAAGCAGAAGTATTCTGATGGCCACGGGCTCAATACTCAATACTACTACTACAATTTTTTATTGCATTCCATGGTAATTTTACAGATGGACTTAAATTAAAATCAGATCATCATGGACCCTGTCGGGCACAGCAAAGTAAAAACATTTTAGGAGAGAGGAAGAGGGCTATTTTATTCTATATACGAGTATTTGTTATAACTTAATGATAGGGCTGTGATAGCTTAGTAGCTTGACGAATGGACTGCGAAAGTTAAAGATCTCGAGTTCAAACCGAAAGCCACCACTGACATTTCAAAAGTTATTTGCGTATTTATATGTGATAAATACGCAAATAACTTTTAGCTCAAACGGTGAAGGAAAACATCCCAAGGAAACCTGCATGCTAGTGAGATTTTTCGTTGGCGTGTGGTCTGCCAACCCGCGCAAGGCGAGTATGGTGGAGCCTAATCCCTCTTAAATGTGAGGAGACCATTGCCCAGGGGTGGGGCATTAATTGGGTTGATGATAATACTGATATATAGGTATACCCACACTTTGCCGGTTATATTTCTAGTATATTTTGTGAATTTACAGGCTCAACAGTGGCACTTTTGACCACTAAACCAATGAGGCAATAGTGGGAGGTAGAGTAAAGTACTTTCCGATAGAGTAAAGTTGCTAGAGCTTAGGTAAGCTTGGGAATTCCGTTTGCTGTAAGTTTAGTAACTCCTCTCCTCCAAATTATAAGAAACCTAAAACTGTTTTTACGGTGTAGGCAATGCGCGTGCGACGCCTCTGGTGTTGCAAACGTCTATAGGCTACGGTAACCGCTTACCATCAGGCGGGCCGTAAGATTGTTTTCCACCCTTGTGGTAAAAAAAAGAAGGTTTTTCTCCCACTTACTTGAGTTCAACAATCTGTGCCAGCAGGGGTTCTATGCCCTTATTCTTCTCCAGCGCGTCTCCCAGCTTCTGCTGCAGACTGATGATCTTGTTCTCCAGACCCTTGTTGAGAGTCTTGACGTGGTCCAGACTGCGGGCTTCAATGCGGAGACGCTTGTACTGACGACGGGCGAGGAAGCGCCGGATCTGGGGTGGAAGAAATGGGTTGATTTAACATATAATCACGCCTGTCGGCCACGAAGGGTTGCACAGAGGTGTACTGTACACCCACATTTCACCAGTATGTTTTTACATATTAAAAAAGAAACATCCATGACTCAGATACACATCTCCTTGCACAACACACAAACATTTGGCCCCACCGAGATGCAAACTCGGAACCCTTACAACTGAAGCCAAGCGCCAAGCGATGCGCAGGCGCACTACCGTTTTTGTTACTACAATAACTATTGTATAACAGAACAGTAATGAACAGTGAATATATTTTGGTATTTTACGCCTATGTGAATGTAGCGAAATTGCCAAGGCACATATTTTGACTAAGGTGTAGAGTTTGTAAAGTCCGGCCTTGTAGAGTTAGAGTGCGTAGAGTCAGAAGCTTGGCTCTACACGAGATCTGATAACTTTTTGACAGTGCGAGTCTTGGCGTCATTTTACATGAAAATGTTTCTGACCATATAGACTACTTTTTACCTATATACCATAGGGACAATGCCGCGGGTGGAAGCTAGTTTGTGTATACTTACAGCAGCCTGCGCTATAACGATCTGTCGCTTCATCTTCTTAACGCGTTTACGTGCAAGGTACCCGCGGCCGTATCTCTGTATTGTTATAACCTGTGGGAAAAAATAACAATCAATGATATAATTTATTGATGTAATAATAATGATAAGTTTTTAATCACATAACATCTAATTATTACAAAAAGAACGGTTCTTTTTAACGGTTTTTTTTTTAAACTTTATGAAACTCAAAATAAAGGAATATAATATATAGCAGATACATTATGGCAGATCCTAAAAATTCCTCAATTCACTCACCGCTTTCACCCTCCTGCGGTCTCGATACAGGTTCCTGGCCAGGTACCCGCGGGCGTGAGCCTGCAGGCCGGTGACGAGGCGCCGTATCCTCTGGAACTTGACCCTCGCCAGCCAGCCGCGCACGTTGCGCTGGATCTTGATGGCGGCCCGCTTGCGACGGACTTCTTGAGCTCGTCTGTTAGGCAGAAAAGAATATAGTTTGTAATATTAGCTGTGGTAGGCTAGTGGTGTGACCAGTCGACTGAGATGTCAAAGGCCTCGAGTTCAAACCCAAGGCACGCTCGACACCACTGACTTTTCGGAAGTAATGTGCGTATTTATCACATGCTCAAACGGTGAAGAAAAACCTACTGAGGAAACCTGCATGCCAGAGATTTTCTCAATGGCATGTGAAGTTTGCCAACCTAGCAGTAGGCTAGCGTGGTGGACTATAGCCTAATCACAAATGAAAGGAGACCCGTGCCCAGCACAACGTGGGACAATAATGGGTTGATGATGATGACGTATATACATACTAATAATAATGTTATATAAATAATTTGGGATTCTATCGCGAGTGTATCGGTTACTGTGAGGTAACCATAGATCCTAATGTCCTACCGAGCGTAAACCTAGCAATAATATAAAAAAATACTATATCACCGTTCTTTATTAGGGTAGACAAAGATTATAGAGTTGTGTTTTTGCATATAAAAAACTGTAAGTTTTATTCACACTGACGCGCATTTCAAACCAAATTGATCCTTAAGTTAATATAGCAAGACTCCAATTGATGTTATGTTTGTGTAAGCAACTCACCGCCTGGCGAGGAAGCCCCGCGCCCGGGCCTGCAGGCCGCGGACGGCGGCGGCGAGGCGCACGTACCGGCGGCGCGCCACGAACCGGCGCACGCAGCTCTGTACCCGCACGCAGTACTCGCGCTGGATGTCGGCGCGGACCTTCTCTAAGTACGCCACCTAGAGACGGAGATAGGATAAAATATACATAAACTAGCTGACCCAGCAAACGTTGTTTTGCCACATTATAGGGGTTGGTGGACTACCCCTAACTTCTAGGGGGATGAAAAATAGATGTTGGCCGATTCTCAGATACCGGATAAGCACAAAAAATTTCATCAAAATCGGTCAAGCCGTTTCGGAGGAGTATGGCAACGAAAACTGTGACACGAGAATTTTATATATTAGATATATCAATATATCCGGACATTATGACTAAAGTGCCTCGTTGCTATAGTGGTCGACTGCCGAATAAGAGGTCTTGGTCAATCCCAAGTCGAGCAAAATGTTATTAGGTTTTTCTATGACATTCTCAGTAGCATCTCGGAGTTTGGATTCGTGCCCGGTTAATGGCAATAGGCTCGCTCCCTTTTACATGGGACCTAAAAACATACCGGCGAAACGTGGGTGTACATTAGTACAACTTTCTGGGACGACAGGCGTGATGGTATGTTATGATATTGTTACTATAGTCGCGAGCTAAAAAACGAGGCTTGTGTTACGGATGCTAGTTTGTGACAGATTTGCTCTTACCAGGATGCGATTCAAGGCAGTCTATTTTAGCGCTGTGCTAAACGCATCGCCTAGATATAGTTGTAGGTAGACAGAATGGAAAACTTCAGATTATGACTCCACACAGTCTTGACTCACCAACTAAAAACCGCATTTTGGACTATCCAAACCCGATCATCGGCTCTATTGAAATTTTTAAGTAAAATCTTTAGGCGTTCAACGGCCTAAAGAGGGTTTTTAGATGAACAAAAATCATGGAACTCACGTCATCGTAACCAAACATTTTCCAAGAGCTATATCAGCTGCTATACTGTATATATTATACATACATACATACAGTCACGCCTTTTTCCCATGGGGGTAGGCAGAAACTACAGAATGCCACGCGCTACGGTCCCTGCATACCACTTTTGCCTCGTCCAAATTCATACATCTCGTCATGCACGCGCGCCGGTTATGAGTACTGCGTACCTGACCTTTTTGAAGGAGTTCACCAATTAGGTCGGTGTATGTATATATATTATGTATATAGATATACCTTCATGCGTTTTCACTTCTATGGTTCATGTTTTTTTTAGTAAGCAAAATATTACCTGTCCAGCTCTGAAGAATATCTTGGTGGCTCCGAACTGGTATTTGTCTGGATCTTTGACGTGACGCGCCAGGATTCTGCCGCAAGTGGCCTTTACGTTGCCTCGGTCTATTTCCTTGTAAAGGCACAGCAGACGATACCTGGTGGAAAGATTTTTGTTCTTTTAAACAGAAGAGAGAGATGCTATGATCAGTGAACTTTGAAATCAAAGACCTTCAAATTGGATCTGAAGGCACGCAACACTCGCTTTCCGAAGTTATTCTTCGATATTAGGGTTGTACAAAAAGGAATGACACCTCTGGTGTTGCAGTTGGTCTGGTGTTTCTTGGAGGTAGGGAGATTTCTCGCTCAAATTGAGCAGCCCGATTGGGGAAGTACCTCCGCCTTACAGAATATCGCAGTGAATCAACAATAATTGTCTTTCTGCGAGTGAGTAAGGTTACCAGAGCTCGTTGAGGAGTGACTTTTCTGACTGCATGGGCATTCCATTTGCTGTCAGTTTAGTAATTTCCTATTTTAAGAAACCAAAACGGTTTCTACCGGGGTGTGCAACGCATTTGCAAGCCTCTGGTGTTGCAAATGTCCATGGGCGGCGGTGATCACTTACCATCAGGTGAGCCGCCTGCTCGTTTGCCCGGATGTATCGGATTAAAAAAAAGGCTATAGGCTACGGTAACCGCTTGCCATCAAGTAGGCCGTAAGCTTGTTTGCTACCCTTGTGGTATAAACAAAATGGTATATGCGTATTTATCACATGCTCAAACGGTAAAGGAAAACATAGTGAGATAACCTGCATGCCTAAGAGATTTTCTCGATGGCTAGCATAACGCGAATCCCTCTTATACGAGAGGCATGTGAACAAAGGCGCAAGCCACAGGTGGCTAAAGAGTATAAGGAAGAAATGTATCAAAATGTATCATACCTATGGAAGAAGTCTTGGTAAGGCCACCGGGATGGGAAGCCGGCGGCTGATATCCTGATGGTCTCCAGCACACCGCACGCTCTACAACAAACAAGACCGTGAATATACACTTCAAGTAACGTAATTCTTCAGTCAGGAACAAAAATAGCTTAGCATTTTAGTGCTACGGAATAATCAATACAATTGTTTTTATTGACGAGGGATATAGAGACATTGTAAATTAATTATTTCCAGAAGGTACTACAGTGTTTAACAATTCTTATTAGTTGACTGTACCACTGCTGGTTGCTGTTTGGTATTTGGCACTACTTGGTATTATAAATTTGTGATTCACACATTCACAGTAACTTTGGTCAAAACAGTCTATAGTAATACTGTAATAATGTAGTAGTAAACCAATAGTAATTTTGATCAATACGGTCAATTTGGGATATATGATCAATTGAGTCAGTATAGTCAATTTGGTAGCGGTAGAATACCTAAAAAAGGTAGCGGGGATAGACTGGATGACGAAGGGGGAGGACAGTGTTATGGCGCAGTTTGGGAGAGGCCTATGTCCAGCAGTGGACTGCGATAGGCTGAGAGAGAGAGAGAGAGAGAGAGAGAGTCAATTTGATCACTGTGATCAATTAAGTCAGTACAGTCTATGTGATCAATACTGTAAATTTTATCAGCATGACCAACTGGGCTGGTATTTTAAACCAGTATGATCAATTTCGTCAACATTTTTATATACGTCATAACTAATATGTTTTTTCAACATATCAACCGTTAGACGTCCCCTGCTGCACATAGGACTCCCCCAAGGATCGCCACGACGACCAGTCTTGCGCCGCCCGCATCCAGCGGATTCCAGCAACATTTACCAGGTCGTCAGTCCACCTTGCCGGGGGCCTACCCCTACCTACCCATGTTATTCATGATCAATAAAATTGTCGTTTTACCTTAGCTGGTTGACGGCTCTCGCACTATCGAAGCTGAAAGCTTGCTTTGTGTCGTTAGGCTTGATGCAGCGCACATAATGAGGGGTGGTGGCAGAGAGAGTGCCCATCAGTGCTGATAGAGACTGTCTGAACTGGGATCCCACTGTCTGCTTCTGACCGGAGGCCCGTCGGGGAGGTTGCTGCGTACAAGAAATAAATAATAATAAAATATATGACACCGACATACACCGACCTAATTGGTGAACTCCTTCAAAAAGGTGCACAGTACTCACTAACCGGCGCGCGTGCATGACGAGATGTATGAAAGTGGAAAAGACAAAAATGGTATGCAGCGTAGCGTGGTATTCTGTAGTTTCTGCCTACCCCCATGGGAAAAAGGCGTGAATGTATGATTGTATGAACATTATGAAACAGCACCATCTAGTTCCGAGCCAAGCAGCGAGGCTTGTGTTACGGATACTAGATGGTTGATATACACTACATATTATTATATACTTTTCTTTTGTAAATACGTATTTATTATACGCATCACAGAAACATTTTTCCCTACTGGGATGGTCTAATCGGGTCGTAACTTCTAAATATGTCTTAACTTCTAATTTAAGCTTGGCTTTGAAACTGTGTGAGCCTAGTGGTATGCTCAATACACTGTGAAATCATAGGTGCTGAGCATCGAACTCAGGGCTTTTGACTGACCAAGCAAGCACCACTGACTTATCGAAGATACGTGCGTTTATCACATACTCAAACGGTGAAAGAAAACATCGTGTGGAAACCTGCATGCTTGAGAGATTTCATATCGATAGCATATGACTTCTGTACTATAGCGATATATAATCCCTTTCAAATGAGAGGAGACCCTTGCCCAGCAGTAGTTAATGAAGTTACCGTTAAACTGGTGAGAGGCACGGAAGCTGTGGTCCTTCTCTTCGAGGGGGGTGGGAGGGTGTTGGACGTAGAATGTTCGGCGGTCCTGTCGGCAAACATCACGTGTATAAGTCGACAATTGGTCGCTGACTTTATACACTCCAGCTGTTCCTCCGACACGGTATCGCGGTTCTTCTCCAGGAAACCACCTGATTGGTACTCCACGTTGTCCGCGAAATGTTTGATTATGAAGGCTGAGGGAAAAAAACATCGTTTTACTTCTAAAGTTAAAAGAACATTTTATGTACATAATTTACAATCTATAATAATATAATAGCTAATATTCTTGGACATTATGGCACACAGCGCCATCTAGTTCCGTCTTAAGCAAAGAGGCTTGTGTTACGGATACTAGTTGGTTGATATACTAAATATATACTTTTTTTGTAAATACATACATATTATAGATAGTATACATATGACTCGGATACAAATGTACATGCTCATCACACAAACATTTGTCCCTACCGGGATTCGAACCCGGGACCCATAGCACAGAAGGCAGTGTTAACTACCGCTGGACTAATTGGGTCGTCAAATATAAATAAAAAAGCTGAAGAGTTTGTTTGCAACCAGTACTCTCTGAAATTAATGATCAGATTTGGAATAATATTTATTTTTACCCAATACTGCAGAACATAACGCTACTACCTTTAGTAGCCATGTGGGTAAAGCGGGAAACACGGTTATACAATTATTAATAACAATATATCAAGACAACGCCATCTAGTTCCTAGCTAAGCAACGAAGTTTGTGTTAGAGGTACTAGAATGATGTTTGATAAACGAAATCGTGTTTATTTATATTATAGTTCACATGAGACTAGCAAAAATGTCGATACGCAAATAAATATAATATCCCAAAAACGAGTCTCGAGAAAATGTAACTTATTGTAAAAAAACCGGCCAAGTGCGAGACGGATTCGCGCACGAAGGGTTCCGTGCAAAATTTGGCAAAAATGGCGTTTTTTGTATGGCGAGCCTCAAATATTTATTTTATTTTGTTTCTAGTATTTGTTGTTGTAGCAGCAATAGTAATACATAATTTGTGAAAATTTCAACTGTCTAGCTATCGCGGTTCTTGAGATACAGCCTAGTGACAGACGGACGGACAGACAGCGAAGTCTTAGTAATAGAGTCCCGATTTACCCATTGGGTACGGAAACGTAAAAAACTAGGTATATCTGAATATAAATCACTAACCAGCATTGCCGAATCGCGGCTTGGTGAAGTGCGGGTACTTGGCGCAGCTCTGGTGCAGCTTGGAGACGAAGCCGGCGTCGCTGCCGCCCGGCACGCGGCACTGCTCGTCCAGCAGCGCCAGCACCCCCAGCCTGTCCTCTATCAGGTCTATGCAGGGCTGGTTGTCGTAGAACTCTATCATCTCCCATGATATCTCTTCCTGTAGGATGGAGAGAAGTTTATGTCCACATAGATGGGTTAGCGTGACTGTTATGCCAGTCTTTTTTATGTCACAATGGTGGCAAACAGGCATACGGCCCGATTCATGGTAAGAGGTTACCTTAGCCCACAGACTATATATTGTTATTTCACTGCGGTCTTCTATAAGGCGAAGGTACTTCCCCAGTCGGGCAGCTCAATTTGAGCGAGCCCTGCCTCTCAAAAAAGTTAGATATCATAGACTGGTCTAGTAGACTAGTAGCCTAATCTCTCTCAAATAATAATAATAATAATAATTAAAGAAAATCGTTTATTTCTCGCCACAATACAGAGGTTTCAAAGACCCGTGCCCAGCAGTGGGACAATAATTGGATCGAAGATGAAATTATATAATTTTCAGTATAAAATGTACCTTAATATATTCGTCTTGTTCTAGCTTGAAGACATGCGAATTGAATTGCTGCTGCAGCTTCTCATTCGCGTAGTTTATGCAGAACTGTTCGAATGAGTTGATTTCGAACGTTTCGAAACCGTAGATGTCCAGTACACCTGTGCAAAAAAAAGAATTAATTAATTAAAAATATTAACATATGCTGAAAGTGGTATGCAGGGATCGTTGAGCGTAACATTCTGTAGTTTCTGCCTACCTCCACGGGAAAGGGGCGTGAGTGTATATCGGATATATACACCTTTCCCGTATTTCCTTGCGTATTTATTATTGGAATATAATAAACCGCGCATCAAAAATACTGATTGAGCGACAAAATTACTGATTGAGCAGCAAAATACAGATATCGGTTAGGTTAGGTTAGAACTGTGACCACACAACCAGAACCAGAACCAAATCTGAATACCAAGAATATATAAGTAATAACAATACTTTTAATGAACATATTTTGGTGCACATTCAGTATATTTGGTGGAACACAGGCAAAATTAGGTAAATTAAATGGGAATAAATTGAAGTACTTTTAAATACCATCCTTTATTATTTACAGACTATAATCATTGTGCTCTTGTGAGCTTCGACTGTTATAATAATAAATGTTACTAAACTGTTTTTACTAGCTACAAAAAATCTTAGCATACTGCCCTCCTTCTCTATATAAACTGTAAGTGTGGAAAATTTCATGCACCTCCCGTCCGTGCACTTTTTGTAAAAAGGGTACAAAGTTTTTGTTCCATGTATTAATATACCTATATGTAGATAGATATTTACTTTGCCAGCCCATAACCGGTCTAAAAAATCCAACCGGCATTTTCACTTACCAAAACCAACATAGTGTTTCTTAATGAGTGAGAGGCATCCCCACCCAACGTACCAATAAAGTGTTTCTTAGCGTCGCCAGTGTATTTATTATTGCCAGCTCTAATTAAATCAAATCCGGTCCAAAAACCCAAACGGCATCCCCACCCAACGTATCAATAAAGAGTGTCTTAGCGTGTCCAGTGTATTTATATTGCCAGCCCTAATTCAATCAAATCCGGTCCAAAAACCCAAACGGCATCCCCACCCAACGTATCAATAAAGAGTTTCTTAGCGTGTTCAGTGTATTTGTATTGCCAGCATTATTTAATCCAAAAAACCCAACCGGCACTCACCAATAAAGTGTTTCTTGGCATGTCCGGTGTCGAGCGCGCGGTTGACGGCGCGCACGAGCCACGCGAACACGTCGCCGTACATGCGCTTGGCGAGCGCGTCGCGCGCGAACACCGCCCGCCGCACGTCCACGCGGGACACTATCACCTCGTGCGCCGACGCGATGCGCCGGTGCGTCAGCCAGCGGGACAGCTCCGCCTTCGATATGCCCAGCAGTGAGCATACTGCCGATAAGTGCTTGTCGTTGGGCTGCAACGAATTACGTACTGGTTCATTACCGCAGGTCAACGGCGAAGATATGATAGGTGAAGGGAATTTGTTTCCACTATCTGCTATCACCTAGTATACATAAATGTTTCCATAAATGTACCCAATTCACTTCAACTTACATTCGCTCAATTCACATGCAGTCCACTGCTTCATAAAGACCTCTCCCAAATTAGCGCAGCCGTGTTAAAAACTTTCTTTTGAGATAAAGAACCTGGGTTTTGAATTACGGTAGGGGAAAAGATATCACAAACATTTGACGCTACAGAGTATGGATATTTGACCTGAGTCATGGGTATTTCTATATAATCTATCAGCCATCTAGTATCCGTAACACAATAGCCTCGTTACTTAGCTCAGAATTAAACAAAAATTAGACAAAAAAATAGTTTTTAGTAGGGTATCCGTTGTAATACAATAAGAAAGCAATTTTAGAAATTCGATCCTTAAGGGGATAAAATAAGGGATAAACGGTTGTATGAAAATCCATTATTTTCAAAGTTAGAGATATGAAATTGAATATATAAATTTTTGGTCAGAAATAATTAAACACGTAAATCGGCATTTTTTTAAATCGACCCTCTAAGAGGGTGAAATAGGGGTTGAAAATTTATATTGAACGTCCGTCATTTTGAAAGTAAGAAGAATTAAATGTAATATTCAGGCTCCTCAGCAAAAATAAATGCATACGTGTTTCGTCGTTGTTGGAAATTCAACCCCTAACGGACGAAATGAGGAGGAGAAATTAGTATTAAATTGCGCGGGCGAAGCTGCGAGCATCAGCTATATTTCAAAAATAAATTGAAAAGTAACTTACGGCTAATACTTAAACATCTAAACTTAATTAATTATAGCCGACTCACATTGATATAAGCGCCGTCGTCGTTGTCAGCAGTGGGTGCGTCAGGGTCGCAGGCGCTCAGCTCCACATTACCCAGGTGCAGGATCGTCGACAGGATCACGAACATGTCCTGCTGCTCCGACTCGGTCACGCCTGCGTGAAGAACGGAAGTAAAGATCCGGAATTACACTATAATGTATGAGGACTACTGAGTTTTTTTTTATACACCAAAAAGGTGGCAAACATACTTACGGCCCGCCTGATATTAAGGTGGAAGCTCCACGCTAGCCCGCGAAATTCAAATGTTCGTACGTTTTTTGCAATTTGCCGTTATTTGTCAGGCTGTACATTGAACAAAATATAATTCGCGCCTGTAATAGGTATTTAGTTACAGAATTATAATAATTAATATCATCAATACAACCCTCACATTGCATACAATTGGATTGAATGACTTTTTCATGAAATAGACAATCAATATAGTTATATGCACTTTGGCTGTTTTATTGATTTAAATGATTATAATTCTGTCAATGAATATAGAATATAGAATACAGCCTGACAATTTATTTATTTATTTATTTATAGTTAATTAAAACGGCACACAATGACTGGCAAATTGCAAAAAACGTACGAAAATTTGATTTTCGCGGGCTAGCGTGGAGCTTCCACCTTAAGAGATTAATTACCGTAGCCCAGGGGTTCCCAAAGTGTGCGCCGCGGCGCCGGCGCCTTGGTGCGCCGTAGAAAATAAAGAGGGGCGCCGCCGTCAGTCGATTATTTTTTTAATAAAGACATCTGTCATTATCCGAAACCACAAATATTCGCCTATTTTTTCTACTGAATCTTCAAATAGCTAACCAGAGTAGGGCGCCGTGGCAAAATTCTAAATTGGTGAATGCGCCGCGAGCTGAAAAAGATAGGGCACCCCTGCCGTAGCCTATAGAGCCTATTCAACATAAGCAAACAAACAAACAAGCATTAAATATTTCCTCTTATAAAAGATTAATTATTAGTATAGATTATATTTACCTAAAGTAGTAAGAGCACTCCTAGTTTCGTTGAAAGTTTTCAAATCATCAACGCCATCTATGTTGGGGCTACCGCCTTGGTTCAAGTAGTGGAAGGAGTCCTGATGGTCTGGAAGAAAAAACTACCATCAGTATATTTTCTTGGATGAATTGTTACTTCAGCAATATTACCATGGACTAAGGTCAAAGGTCAAGGACACGAAATTATGTAAGCATTCGTTTTATTTATCACTCGGTTTCTCAAGTAGAATAAGTAGTTTTTTTTTTTTTTAATCTATTATTTTAAATGTTTTTAAGAACCTAAAAATGAAATATGAAACTGCTTTTAAAATGTGTTTCGCAAATAACTTTCGTCTAATTTACTTACGTTCTCAATATTTTAATGATTTCAAACATAAGGAATGTTTGACAGTGGTGTGTGCCTTGGGTTTGAACTCGAAACTTTTGACATCTCAGTCCACTGGTCTCACCACTAGGCTAACACAGCTCTTCTCTCAAAAAAGTCAAGAAAACTCACCTAACTGCAGTTCAGGCATATGCCTCGCAGCAGCACATAGCTGATAGAATATATGGTAGTTCCTCTCGCCAGCGCTCTGGTAGACCACCCTGGACTTCTCCAGGAGGTAGGTCCTCATGGATGCACCGGATATCCGGTACACGTTGTCGAAGTGAATCTCAATGAACTTGCCGAAACGCGACGAGTTGTCGTTGCGTGTTGTTTTTGCATTGCCTATTGCCTGTTGAGAAAAACAATTAGTTCATATAATTTCTGTCAAAGATCATTATTTCTTTTGTAGCGGAGTTAAGTGACAATATTTGAAAAAAAAAAAGTTGATAGAAAGAATTCTGTTTTTTTATGGTGATAAGGGGGCAAACGAGCAGTCGGTTCACCTGATGGTAAGTGATCACCGCCGCCCATGGACATTTGTAATACCAGAAGGGTTTCACATGCATTGCCAACCCCTGCAGAAACCGTTTAGGTTTCTTAAAATAGGGAATTACCAAACTTACAGCAAATGGAATGCCCATGCTGTCAGAATAGACACTTCCCCTATAATAACCTCTCGTAAATACCTCTACCTCTCTGTTATTTTTATTTTTTTACGATTCGCCTAATGGTAAGGTGTTATGGACATTTGCAACACCAGAGATGTCGCTCGCGGGTCGCCGACTCTGTAAAGACCTTTTCACTCCTTTTTTGAAGAGCCCTCCATGGCCGATTGGGAAATCCTCGGCCGGTAGCATAACTACAGGCTGATTTTGAGTGGTATGAAGTCCTTGGGAACCGTACAGGACACTCACGCTTTTTTCCCATAGGGGTAGTCAAAAATTACAATATATCACGTGCTACGGTCCTTTTTTTTTTAATTGCTGAAAAATCCTTTACGGACTGTCCCGCCGCCTGGGGAGGCCGGTACCAACTGAAAAACCGCACCCGTCAACGCCACTAGCCCTATTGCCGGGGCCCGGCGGGGTGCTACGGTTCCTGCATACCACATATCTAACTTATTATCTTATTTAGGTTATCTTATATCAAGGCCGATGACGAGAATATAGTTATAAATGGTAGAATAAGAAGCGTACCTCCATGATAGGACTGGAAGCCAGGACTTTCCTCTCGACCTGGGTCTCGCTGGCGTTGCCGCCCACCGCCGCGAAGTACCTCATAGCATATTTGGCTGACACCGTCTTCCCAGCGCCTGATTCTCCGCTCACTACAAAAAGGAAAATTCAAAAGTTTCAAAAGAGACTTCTTAGTCATCTTGTCTATAGCGATTGTAATCGGGGACTCTATGTTTCAGGTATGTATATGCCGTTTTAAACTACTTACTACGTTTATAATCACCTATTAGGATTTACCGGGTTTCTTGAATCATAGCTAAAAAAATATATATTATCTGTTCATCCGTTTGTGAGCCACGATACCACAGAGATATACCGATCGAATCTTATGTTGATCTTATATTATTATTGTACTCGACGTTAAAAGCTAAATTCCTTAAAAAGTAGTTTTAAATAAATGTCTAATATTATCGTAAGAAAGAAAGTGTAAGAAATCATCAAGTCTCCACTCTTTGTCTCTGTTCTTTCGAGTTCTGGTAACTATTTCAACAACAAATTATCGAACTACCGTTTTGCTTAAGAGAACACAACTCACCTATAATACTCTGATCTCTCCTCTCTCTCTCCAGTTTGGTGTAAGCCTCCTCCGACACGGCGAAGATGTGAGGATCCAGATCACCCATCGCCTGGCCGCGGTAAGCCATGATTGTTTCATCACCTGGACCAACAATTATTGCAATTTATAAACTGATATATTTTAATAAATGCTTGAAGATCTAGCTCTGTGGCTTTCACTAGGGGAGACACTGTCCAGCAGTGAACGAGTATAGGCCGATGATGATGATGATGATCTAATGCTTTAAATAAACACGACCGTCAGGAAATTTTCTTTAAAAAACGGTAAATGATATATTGTAGAATAGTCCTTATGCTGAAGAATGATGGCAGCTCGTTCTGTCAAAATTTTGACAGTCAGCAGTATTTTTTTCTTAGAAACAAGCTAAAGCCGTGTCGGCGACACAGCCTACTCAGCCTACTGGGTAAATCCGTCACTGGTTTATTAAAGATATTTTTATTCACCTAATCTCACTCCAATATCACAAACGAAACGAGTACATTCTACCAACATTTCTCCTTCTTTTCTTCATTAATTTCACGCTTAACAAACTTCACTTAATTAACTTCCCACTTAAAATATGTTTTGTTCATTAATAAAGACACAGCATTGTCCATTTTTTTTAAATACATTTATGAATTACTACTGAATATACACACGTTAGAAACTTAGTCTGTTGAGCACTGAATGTAAAAGAAGCAAGAATCGCGAAGATTGAAGATGTATGCGATGAGGTGCGGGGGGTGGGGGGGGGCTCCCCGCCCCGCACTTATATATAATATGCTAATAAGTAATTGCTAAATCTTCACACAATTTTGATCTTCAAAAGTCAAATTCAAAACGTTTAATGCACACATTTTATAACAATAATTGAGTTATACAAAACGAACATAATAATATCACGCCTGTCGTCCCCGAAGGGTTAGGCAGACGTGTACTAATGGACACCCACATTTCGCCGGTATGTTTTAGGTCTTTGGTAATAGGGGGCGAGCTGCGAGCTCACCAGCGACAACAGAGTCCATAAAGCGGTCGCCGTGACCGAAACTGGTCGGACCGACACACACAATAGGGGGCGAGCCTATTGCCATCAACCGGGTAGGAATCCAAACTACGAGCTACTACTGAGAACTGCATAGAGATACCCAATATCACTTTGCTCGATCTGGGATTCAAATTTTGCTCAGCATTCGCAGTTACGGCCACTCGACCAACGAGACAGTTTCGAATTTCATATTATCTAATTATTAAATTTCGAGGTTATGTGCGTAGGTACTTTACTTATAGCATGCTTTGAAATATACATGCCTGAGAGATTCCCAGCAGTGGGATAGTTAATGTGTTGATGGTCGTGAAAATTGGACGTGTTAGATTGGATTCCCAGTTCTGTTTAATTCTTAGTGTAATTTTATGTTTAGATTAGATTTATGGCCGGATATTTATATGTGTGTGTTCGTTCGTACACTTCTGTCTATACCTTCAGGGGAACAGGCGTGATGATGTGTTATGTTATTTTGTAGCTTACCGTAAATAGGTAAATCGTAATAAGGGTTGATGGCAACCAACACGATGCCGCAGTATGTGTAGATGGCGTTGCGGTCGCAGAACCTGTGGACAACAAACCAAATTAATATGATATGGGTATCAAGATTACATTACTCACACAGCAACCATATTAAATCTAGTAGTTGCCCACGGCTTTACCATCCCTCACCACACGTAAAGCCCTCAAGCCTACGTTGCAAACTATCTATCTATCTAAATCTATCAACAGATGGACATAATTTCGCAGTTATTTCAATGTATTGATAGATCAGTCTGAACAAACGTTTGGCAGCAGGAATAAACCAGGCTGAGACCCATTAACTAGTCCTCAGGTCGTGGAGAATGCGTCAACGAATACAAGGGCATTTCAGCTCCACAGTGAAACTCAACCATACATATTTACCAACTGCTCACTAAATCATATAACCGACTGACAAACGATGAACCTAATTAATAACCGCTGGCGTGGCTACCGAAGGGAGGGACCTAGGCGGGACAGTGCCCCGGGGCCCTCAAGCTCGAGGGTCCCACAAAACCTGATAAGGAAACTTCTAATCGAATTGGCTAAAATAATCCCACCATCGGTATCTAAATAAAATAGATTGCAAAAGGACTTTAATCAAGGCAAGAAAAAATCCCGAATAGTCTGAACTTTAAAAGAGGATGACCTATTTTTAGTCCAAGGGCCTTTGGTCACCAAGTTACACCACTGCTAATAACTGTACATATACACATACTTGCTTTGTCGTCAGTAATAAGTAGTACAATGTCATAGATGATTCAATGTTTGGTCAAGTGGCGTCAAGTAAGATTATGGAAAGTGTGTTGTTTTTAAAATATTTGCTACGTGCGGTGAATTATTCATTACTGTATCATTAATACGGAACATTATTCCTTGTCTACTCGAAAATAATTAATATTATAACAATATATCATTCGACATTATAGCCAAATTGACTAATTTAAAATTTCTAGTGTCACTATAAAGATATCATAATCATATTCCTTTTTTGGGACAGGACCGCCACACTAATTCTCTACTACTGCAACTCCTGTAAGCCAGCATCAACAATAGTAACCTTCCAGAAAATCGTCCAGACAATGAAGTCCGACGTGTCCCAGGGGAATGGTTTTAACAATTGACTCAATTAGTCCAGAGGTAGTTAACACTGCCTTCTGTATCCAACCAACTAGTATCCGTAACACAAACCTCGTTGCTTAACATGGAACTAGATGGCGCTGTGTGTCATAATGTCCAGGAATATTTATTTATTTATCGTCATTATCGTCAATCTTGGAACCCGTAGCGAATTAAAATCATAATCATATTTCGTTCATGGAATTTATTGCGGACTCCGCATGGAATTCTCCACTTCCGAGGAAACTAGCAGGACTCGTATCGACTAATACCTGCACTTCCCAAAAGGCTGCCGTCGATAGGGCCAACGGAGAAGGCTGCCATCTAACTGTGTTGGCCTTTTATATGGTATGAGGCTACCCGCCAGTTGTGTAACAATAAGTTTGCAAGACGGATAAAATGCGACGGGCCTAGGGTTGCCAACTTTTTGTACAAGAAATACAGTATATTTAGGTCAGAACAATAAAATGAACAGTATTTTAGAAACAGAAACAGTATTCGATTATTTACATGTAAATGTAATTTAATAATTTCATTTACATTTAAATAATCGAATACTTATATAAAATGTAAATTAATCTAAGTAAAGTATGTAGTAAAATTACTTAAAATACCAGTGGTATGAAAACAGTATTTTGTATACATAAATTTTTTCATTGAACAATAAAAAGTATAAACGAGCGGAAAACAGTATAATACTGTTTTTAACAGAATGGTTGGTAACCCTAGACGGGCCCCCAGTCAAATAGGGGTCCTATTTGACTGGGGGCCCATCTAGGGTTGGGCAACTTAAAGGCGCCAGCACAGGATAAACTTAACATTTATTTTTACTTATAGTAACAATTGGTTATTATGTAGTTTTGTATAAAATTGTGTGTTCGTAGGTAATTTACATAGTAAATAAGTTATTATAATAATAAATTACAAAGGAGATTGAGAGTGAGTTTCATCAAGGGGCCCAAAATGGGGGTCATCATCCGTGAATTTAGTCGCGCGATTATGTTGTTCCAAAAAATCTAATTAAGTACATTGTATATTTGCAGATGCTGCTGAATACATACATGCAATATGAGATAAGCTATTCAAATTATATAAATAGACATAACGTTATATTATCATTCACATGATTCACTTTTAATCTTTTGAACGGAAATGATTTATCGCAAAAACTGGTACTTATCGGGGAATAACGGAAGGATAAACCTCTCTTCTAGCCCCCCGTATTTCCTTTCAAAGTTAATATTTCCAAATATCCATTTTATAGCTGACAAACAAAAACAAAAAGGTATTGAGATAAGGGGAGATGGTTTAGGAGTACGATATTCGTCATTCACTGTGGTGTATACAAATTAAAATAATGCGGTAAATTCATAAACATTGCGGAAATCTACATTATACGGTTTATTTTTGTATAATAAAAAACCTGCCAAGTGCGAGTCGAACACGAGCACGAATGGTTCCATAACATTTACTGGCTACCTGTCGCCGTTATTAATAGCAAAAAGACCATGTTTGTTGTATTAGAGCCCTCTTACATATTTATTTTATTTTATTTTTATATTATATTTTTTATATTATGTATTTGTTGCTGTAGCAGCATCAGAAACACGTCATCTGTTAAAATTTCGACTGTCTAGCTATTACAGTTCGTGAGATACAGCCTGGTGACAGAAAAACAGAGGAACGGACGGACAGCGAAGGCTTAGTAACCGTCAGGTTCACATATTGTAAACAAAGATGTTTGGACTTTACAAGAAACCATGAGTCTCCGAGTTTGTTTTGGCTTTTCTTCGATGTCGTCAGTTAGGAAATGTCGATGCCATCTAGATCCTAAAATAATCTAATACGTGACTTGTAAAAGTGTCATCAAAATATCTATTTACAGAAATTAAGAAACCATTACACGGGTAGGGAACCCTGAAAAGGAACAAAGCGTGACAGGGTACTGCTAGTTTTAAGATTATATTGTTGGCGTGGTGTTTAATTCATTATTCTACTCACCTAACCCTAAGGTTATGTAGCACAGCCGGCTCATGCAGGTAGGACAGTGATGTGAGGTCATTCTGCCCGATCAGCAGCGAGGGGTTCCGGAGAGGCGGCATCTTGCTCTCATCCGAGATCTGTAAATTTAATTCGTTTTTATAAAAAGAAATTCGCTTTGTGGTCTCGTTTATTGTTTTGTTGTCAGTGAAAGTGTAGCGACCGTTCGCTACAAAAGTATGCCTCGAAAACCGGGTAAATGATTCTAGTTGACGAAAGTCTTTTTATTTCGGTTGCGATCGATTTAACCGGTTATTTACAATACCTTTTCATTGTATTTTTGTATCAACCGGTTTAGCGTTATAAAAACCGGTTAATTTTGTTCGAACGACGAGCAAGTCCAATACTGTCCCACCGCTCATGGTACCGATTTATGTCAGTTAAAATGGAGTTCTAAATCCGGGAAGGTAACCGGTAGGGATGGGGTAAGAATACAATACTTCTCCTTCTGTCCAGGACTTGTCAAAGAAGATATTCGAAGAAAGCGAAGAGGAGAAAGAGAGAAGTCAACAGAGCCAAACACACCAAGCGTGCGGTACCCCCACTGGATAAGTTAGGTCCTTTTAAAAAAGCATCAAGCGCAGTGCCGATCAACCCTGCCCAACCTAGAAATCAAACCCACAACCCCACACGCCTCTCAAACGCAAAATCTATAATACTGACTACTCTTTTAAGAACATTAATAAACGTTATTAATGTTCTTAAAAGAGTCCGCATTCTACAGTAGAACTACCAAAGAGTATAAATACCTGCGGCTATATAAAAAAAAAAGAAAATAAGACAATCACGTCAGTACTTTGTCAATAGCACTTTTACGTATTTTTACACCATTACATAGTTTTCTAATACTTCACAAACACATCTTACATAAAATTTGTAAACATGTAAAAGGGATGATTTTAAATCTTCATTTCCCCCCCGCTACCCCTTATCAGAGTTCAGTGACCGATGTTGATAGGTTGACGCAACTAAATGACAATAATGACAGTTTAGCAGATATTGGCGCCAAACCCTATGGAATATTCCCGTCATGAACGTAATTCACACGAGAAAGACATGAATGGTACTAGCTGAGGAACTTCTGTCTATAATAACCACTGAACACGCTGTAATAGGCTAGTGGTGTGACCAGTGGACTGTGATGTCAAAAGGCCTCGAGTTCCATCACAGGCCACAACAGGGCACGTACCACTGACTTTTCGAAATTACATACGTATTCATCACTATCTTCATCTTCATCACTAACGCCTACCGTTTGAGATAGTGATGAATACGCATGTAATTACGCATGGAAACCTGCCTGCTGGGGGATTTTCTAGATGGCATATGGTCTACCAACCCACATTAGGCTAGCATAGGTGACTATAGCCTAATCCCTACTAAACAACTACATATTACCCTTATAAATATTTGATTGACATCCAAGACCGGAGGCCCGACCGTTTTGAAACGACAGGTCAAGTCTTCTTGACTTAAGAATTTTAGTTATTTATCGGAGTGAAGAGTACCAGTTGCACTTTTTGGGAAAGATTAATTTCTATCGGGCTGTAGCCGCGATCTGAATCATCGTTGTTATTTATATATTCATACATAAATAGAAAACTTTGTAGTACCTAATTCTTAAAATTTCCTGTGTCAAAAATCACAGGTTTTCCTGTGGTATTTTTACGTTGAATTTTATATGGAGGAATTTAGAATACTAAAATAAGTGTGCCACCACAGGTAGGTTTTGATTCTCATCACAATAAATATCCAAATACAAAATGCTGTGAAAAACATAAACTCTTCTACACACTGTACCTTTATCTGTTTCATCTCTCCGGACTGGTCTATCTTCACGATGAGCACCCCGGAGCGGTAGTCCGAGGTCACCGTCGCTCCCTCCCATACTTTCTCTGGGTGCTCCACCCATATTCGGGCACCCTGGAAGATAAACAACAGTGAATATACAAGATTAAAAATTATATTTTTATTTTGTATGAGAGGAAGATTATTCCTCTGTCTGTATTTTCAAAAAAACAGCGCTCATAATAGGTTTTTTTTTACATCTTGCTGCTTAGCTCGGAAATAGATGGCGCTGTGAATTATTTGTATACATATCTGTAGGTATATATAATTTCACGGTGTATAAATTGTTTTCAATTAAATATTTTTTAATGGTGTCAATTCATAATTAATTGACTCATAAAGATAAAAAAGTCATTACATATTCATAAAAACATTTTTACATCGAATTTAGAAAAAATACTTTGTAGTACCAAATCAATTAAAGAACATCCACAATTATAAATAATATTAATTAATAATATTGATAGATAATTCCTTACTAAGATTACTTCCAGATAATCTGTAAGCCGATCATATCTGTTGAAATGGTAAGCGTAGTGTAGGACACCAACCAACTAGATGGACCGACAACCTAATAATTGTTGCAAGAATAAACTAGATTAGGAAGACGGAGGACAGATTGCTATGGTGCAGTTTGGGAGAGGCCTGTGTCCAGTAGTGGACTGCGACAGTCTGAGTTAAAATATTACCCAGTGATGATCATAAAATTTGACAATCTGGCAACCAATTTGTTCTTAGAAAGTAGGTCTGGTGACTGACACAAGGTGTTTCTGGAGTAACGTAAATCCTAATACCTAGCAACAATCAATAATAGCTGAAAGTGGGGAATGATTATAATCACATGTTTTCTTAACCTAGTAACACCCACAAAATATTATACAATGATGGCAATATTATGTTGCAAGATATCGTAAATGCATCAAATATGTAGGTCAGGTATTTTTAAGCACTTTTATTACTCCATTAATATACATTAATTCACATCATAATTGAATATTTATATCATCTAACATTTTTGAATATTTTAGTCTCTACAGAACCATATGTCAAAGCAATTGGAATCTAATGACCTAGTATTAAGAGTAAAATTACAAAGAACTTAGTTTTTATGTGTTTCTAAATTTTAAATGAGTCATATACTTTAACTCAACATGTATGACCAAAAATGTATGAAATGGGTATTATTTACTAAGTAGGTAATAAGTTGCAGAGAAGCAATATTACCTACTAAATGTTTAAGATGTCCATTAAAACACAAAAAACTATTATGAGAAGGAGATGAAGAAAAGATATAGAGAAGTCATTTTGAAATTATGTAACATCTTTTTGTACACTTAATCTGTAAATAAATATTTGATTTGATGTTCTTTTATATAGGAATCTTGCTTTATGACTATATGAGTCTGTATTCTTTCCACAAAATTTTAAGAATGCCCAATCAGACATTAGTAATTGATAAATGCGTAAGGTTGATCCAGGGGAGAGTGTCATGGTGCTCCTAGGCTGGGTCTAGGTCAACTATAAAATATTATCTTTTAATTAGAATTATTATTGGAGTCAGTCATGATTAGAGCGCACATTTAACATGGGAAAAAGGTGTGAGTGTATGTATGCATGTAATATCTTCGCCTATTAGATATGATATTATTATGATTCCTTCATAATACAAATTATTACTTGTGCGGTACAAGTATTAGTAGTAGTACCTAAGATGTAAGATGTATGATTTGGATGTCAGTAATATTTATCTAAATAAAAAAGCTATTTTTATTTAATTAATTATTTGCCTACAACTATTAGCTGGCCTGTTAGTAACAAATTTAGATAGTATCTTAATAATAATTGGTTGATCAAGATAATGCAACACATGCATTGAAACAAATGATAAATTTTTCAACATAAGATAACATAAATTTTATAACAAATTCATTTTTTTTAATTTAGTCGTCATTATATTACATTCAGAAACTGTAACAATATATTATTATAATATTAATAATTCATGAGTGTTAAAAAAATATTATGAGCTCAGTTATCTAGATAGCAAAAGTGATTACTGTAATATTTTATTACTGTAGAGTTTTATAAGATTAAGAGCAATCAAACTGTTTTCGCTTTTCAACAAAAATATAAATTATTCTGATGAATGGCCATTGTTTATGTTTTTGAAAATGGAACACTAGGGTAAGATGCACCAAATTGTCTGACGTCATCCCGGAACTACCGATATTCCTTGACACGCTAAATATTTACAAATCATGCAAAAATTAACATATAAGCCGTGTAAAGAAATAAAAATGACGTCCTCTTTTCAAAATGAGGAAGGTCAATCATCATAAACACTGACCTATTCCTATATCTAATTATTTATTAGGAAATTCCCGACGTGTTAAAACACGCCGTACAGTAAATTAAGAATGATACAAAAAAGTTTAATTAACTTTGTATTCTAAATTCAAAATAAGATTACGAAAAAACAAAATAGAATACTAAATACATTTCACTCAAATTTTACCTTCGTGTACAGCTCCTTCGTCGTCATTTTGTTAATTTATTAAATGCTTGATTAACAGAACAAATTATTTATATTATTTTATTATTTCACAACGAGTTGAGAACTTAAATAATCCATTTTACTAAAGTAAGGTAGATTCGAAATATGATTTTTCCGAATGCGAAACGTCACTGCAATGTTATTGACATTTTATTTTCAGTGTTATCAGTTTTTCATCAACATCACTATTAAATAATTAATTCACAAGTGACAGGACTTAGATTTCCGCTTTGCGAGTGTTTCATGATTTCTTCAAGGAAATGGTTCTTATTGGAATCCAATTAGACGACAAAAACATTTGACAACAATACAATACAAATCGAAAGTTACGCTTATCTAAAAAGTTCCCACGATTGGGGCTGCCATGATAAAATAAGCGTATTTAGGACAAATTTACGCTCCATTACACGTGGTTTTCTATATGATTTAAGAATGTCTAGTCAAAAATGTTAAAATAACTATACTATACTTTCATTAGACTCTGTTTCACCTGGATAGAACTAATATAGTTATTTTTTTTATTTAGGACAACTTACTTACCAGATACTAATACAAGGTTGACAAACAAGTTTTAAAAATGATGTGTTGCGTTTGTGTTTGTTGTTGTACAACAATTTGCCACGGCATGTTATGTTATGGGACCGTGGGACGGTTTCATTAAGAAATACCATTTTTTAGACATACAAATAAGAGGCTGTACATATTTTTGAAACGAAGTTCCTTATCGTGCGTTGCGAAAGGGGGCTAGACGGAAAAAATTAAGACGAAAAGTTGTTACGACACTTTTTGCTATAGTAAGCTATTGTAAAAAAAATACAATTCCTTCACTAATTAATCGAAAGGAACTTCGTTACATCCGGGTGTCCCTTGACACCTCACGAGTTTTTAAAAGCTGTTTACCGGCAAAGACGTACTTTCGCCAAGTCTTCCAGATGCGTAGAGTTATCATCCAGATCTTTCTTAAGATAGATGCTACTTAGATTATATGCCGTAATTATAGTCATGAATGTAGGTAGTCAATTGTATAAACTATTGAAATATTTCAATAGTGTAGGTAACATCAGTATTTTACATAATTCTAATCTACATTATAAATACTATCATGGCTTTACACATTTCTATGTGATGATATCACATCAAATCTCTCGAGTATCCATGGCCTTTTTCATAATTACCTATTTCATGACATCAACCTCACAATCGATTTCATAAAAATGTAATTGTATTATCGATCGAAACTGAAGCTTTGTGTACATATGTACTTCAACACTGTTGTACGTTCGCACACATACATGTTGTGTATTTTTTGTTCATAATTTTTAAACTGCCAGCTGATATAATTAATTTCGTAGAAAACCCGCACTTTGAAGTTGGACCTAGAAATTGAGTCAATGCCTTTGGTATTAACAGCCGCGTTTTGGACCAGACCTTGAGAGGAACGCGTAATATTTTGTCATGGGGAGAAAGTTTTAGAACTTTTAAAACAGGTACGGAATAGGGGTAGTGAAATCCTAGTAAATATAAAACACTCAGTTATTTTTAAAGCATTTATTTCTACGTATTAATTCTTATTTTCCCAGCCTTTTTGTTAAATAATAATATAATCCTATTAAAAATGACTAAATATGGCAAAAGCATTAGAGTTGCAATGCTTGATTAAATTAATCCTTACAAATAATACATATTATTCTACCACAGTCCAAAATCCAAATGCTATTGTCGTTACATGTTTATCTAAGAAACTAATTTACTTATTTTCTGGCGATGGGAACCACGCCTGGCAAGCTTCGTTGGCAATCTCGCATAATGCCGTGAAGGTTTTGCCGCGGGAATCATATTCTGTAAAAAAGTTATAAAAGTAATTAAAAAATCTAAGTAAGTAGGTACTTATTTAATCGTAAATGAAGTTGATCGAAAATTATGTGCGGAATGATTTTGACCGCTTTTGCCAGCATTACATGAAAAAGAGAAACCTTGGACTGAGTTAGGGAAGGCCTTGCCTTTCCGTAGGTCACAACATTGGCTAAATTAAATCCTATATTTTTATGTTGGGGGATAGTTGAATAATTCACTGATTAAATTCTGAGATTGACTCACCAGTGGGCCCTCTCTTGCCAAACATGATGCCGTTCATGGGCGCGTTCTTGTAGTTGGCCTCGCTGACTTCAGCTAAGGAGAGGAGCACCACTACCAAGCAGACGACGCCGATGGTGAAACGCAGCATATCTCCGGACATCTAGAAAGATAGTAAAGCCTTAATTAAACATTGGGATTTTCACCCCAATATTCACAGTTCTTGCAGTCTATTGGTATATACAAAATACCAAATATTGTGCAATATTAAATTCAAGTAATTATTAAGAAATTTTAATTTTGATCCGTCGCTGAATTATTTTAAGACTTCGTAAAATTTAAATACAGTACCAGTTTATTTTAAGCTAATAGAATGACACGATTATCGTCATTTCTTCTAGATAATATGTGAATAAACAACTACTTGTGAAAACACGAAGAAGATAATATATCAGTGAAAATATTACCTTGACTTGTGTTGTATTTCTTGGTGGTAACACTGAAGTGGACAAACGTCAACTGATGCTGTGGGACGATTTTCCCGCCAATTTATACTCTGAAATCCGAAAATGGCGGCTGTCCACCCAATTATTGGATTATTGGATACTGACCGCATATTGACAGAGATTCTCAACTATTCTCCGGAGATTATAACTTTGTTAGTGCATAAGATTAGTTGGAATATGGTAGAATAAGTTATAACGTAGGTTGCTACATACCTACATAGTCATAGACACCATCTTGGATTATCAGATGTTCGCATGAGGAGTGAGCAGAATAAAAAAGTTGACTAATTTATTAAAAATTCTAACATAAGCAAAATATCACGCCTGTCGTTCCCGAAGGGTAAGACAGAGGTGTACAAATGAACACCCACATTTCGCAGGTGTATTATATTCCATGTAAAATCACCATCAACTAAGGGACAAATCCAAATGTCGAGCTACTTCTAAGAATTTCATAAAAAAAGCAATAACACTTTGTTCGGGCTAGGAATCAAACCTAGAGGGTTTAGCTCTATGGAATGGATTGTATGGAATGCTAAGGAATGGAATGAATTTAAATAATTTCCATAGCAAGTGAAACATTTATTTTGGCAAAAATCTATTAATTTTATTTTAATAAAAAAAAGTCGGGGCTGATTCAGCTTGGTAAAAATAGATTTCCCCATTCATAATTATACCTAAAAAAATACAGTCGAAATTGATAACCTTCTCCTTTTGGAAGTCGGTTAAAAAATAGATTTTGATTACATACGGTATGAACGTAGTGATTTTTCAACCGGATCATAGACTAGGATGGAAGTTTGAATGAAAACTCCGCAAATTTAAACGTAGAGGTACCTACCTTGTACTACAGGGAACCTTGTTATAAATAATAATACTTAATAAAATGTTATAATATAAAGAAAAGTAAGTAAGTAAGTAAAAAGAAAAGTAATGAACAGTGAATAAAGTTTTGCCCATGTGAATGTAGCGAAATGGCCAAGACGGATATTAAATTTGGACTAAGGTGTATGTAGAGTTTGTGGAGTTCAGCCTTGTAGAGTTAGGGCATGTAGAGTCCGATGCATGGCTCTACACGAGATAAATAAATAAATAAATAAAAAATACATATTCTTGGACATTATGACACAGCGCCATCTAGTTCCGAACTAAGCAACGAGTCTTGTGTTACGGATACTAGTTGGTTGATGTACTACATATATACTTTTTTTTTGTAAATACATACATATTATACATAGATAAGTACATCCATGACTCGGATATAAATGTTTATGCTCATCACACAAACATTTGTCCCTACCGGGATTCTAACCTGGGAACCATAGCACAGCAGGCAGTGTTAGCTACCGTTGGACCAATTGGGTCGTCAATTTACTTCCATGAAAATGTTTTTGGTGGGATGTCTTTTTCCTGTGAAGGTAAGCAGAAACTACAGAATGCCACACGCTACAATCCCTGCTTATCATCTATGCGACTCGGTGGCGGAATTACACATTCGCCGCCAGTATTCTATTGAAATTTTGCGGCTCATATTGATCGCAATCATATCTATTACAATTTTTTTTTGTCCACGATCGTCGTCTTTCGATGTCACAAAAGGGAAATATCAGCTTAGCTTATTACTGTAAGAAAAGGAAATGTCCAAATATGGTAGAATAATAGGTCTGCGTTCAGGAGAGAATGTTAGGATGAACGCTGTAGATGTATAATATAAACTTTTAGTTAAAACCTCTTTTCATGAATGTTTTTTTTCTGTAGTCAATATGTCATTGAATAAACCGTTTTCTTAATAACTTACAAGTCCCGATATTTATTGCTATTTATCCTTTTCATCACCCCCTAAAATCGGCCGCCCTAGGCTTCGGCTTACTCAGCCTGCTGGTAAATCCGCCACTGATGCGGCTGAGAAACCTTTTAGAAAGAATTTACCAATTCTGTCGATATATGTCCTTCTAGGACGCCACCTCCCGGCGCGGCGCTTCCACTGACAACCGCCTTACAAATTCATTCTGTTAATCGCCTTCAACTCCTCTAATCATTCATTCGCTCAACTTGCACAAACCATCTCCGTTCTTATTTTTTGTCTCTACATCGTCTTTGAAAACCAACGTTTTCTTAACATATCATTCCTGAATCATTCTTTCAAAGTTACGTTATGTGAATATTAACAGTTATGGGTAACACGTAACCAGACATAACATAATGTTATTATATTCCTAACTCAATCAAATCCGAAAAAGATTGGACGATAATACAGCCCGCTAAAACCACGTAATCTAGTTTTCATGTATAATAATTCTCCTATTTGTTATTTCTAACTTCGTCTCGAGATAAAATTGCAGCAGATTGGTAGACAACTCAATTAAGAGGGTATTTTGAGTATAAAAGGGGATGGAAACTGGACAGATGCATCAGTTGATCTTCAACGGTTTGGTTTGCAGCAGCTCTCGAGTTTGATAAAGTGAGTTTACGTTTTTGTACTTCATTATCATATAAACTTATTTGCTTCCTAAAATTAAAACAAGCCTCACGATTTTAAAAAACAAAAAAGAACTGATTAGACCGTATCTGACCATTTCAATTTTTTAATTTTGGCGCAAAACCGTAAGCAGCGAGGCGAAGAGACTTCTCTAGATTTGGCCGAGGGCGGGCTTCTTTTCAAAACCCACGCTTCGTCGTGGGTTCGTTTACAAACACAAATTTTCACATACACAAACGCCCAGACCCGGAACAACTACCTATAGATCGCACAAATATTTGCTCCGTGCGGGAATTGAATCCGCAACCCGTGACGCACAAATCGATCGCTCAACCACTGCGCCATCGAGTCGTCAAATCTATATCTATAGGGCTATATCTATCATTATTGAAATTAATTAAATTCTACCTAATATGCCAGCCTATAATAATTTTCTAATTTCTTGTGATTGTTTGACGACCCAATTAGTCCAGCGGTAGTTAACACTGCCTTCGTGCCACGTGCTATGGGTCCCGAGTTCGAATCCCGGTAGGGACAAATGTTTGTGTGATGAGCATAAACATTTGTAACCGAGTGATGGATGTATCTATCTATCGATGGGTCTTATGTATATGGGCCAAACTAACAATTTGGCCATTTTGACTTTTTTATGGTAAACGCATCTTATAGATGTAATGAATTATGTGAGCTATTAAAAAAAAAGATTTCTGCATAGAAACACGATTTTTTATTACAGTATAACATATGTAACATGAATTTAAACGTACAAGGTCCTAAGAGTAGTTAGGGACTTGTACGCGGGGAGTTCCCGCGCGTTTGTTTCGTAGTTTGGACCAATCAGCTGATTTGACGTCATAGACGTAGCTCAAAATATGATTTATGACTTCAAAAAGATGCAGACAAATACACACTAACTTAACTGGACTAAAATCTCAAACAAATTCGTGTAAGCCGAGATGAACCCTACATTTTATACTATAAATATGATTTAAGTGAAGATGCTATTGAAAATCATATTAAAATCTTAGATCAGCCAGTACGAACAAGAAGGCAAATTTCCGATACACCTACAAATATTCCTCTGCAACTATGTTACAATCAGCTGTTACCAATACAACCTTCCTGATGCTCCATTGTTTATATCTCCACCAGACAACTATTTTGAAACCTTTTACGAGAAGACAGAGCGATCCAAGGGGCCAATCATCCCCTAGACTTCCGCATATTCGCCATCTGTCTCACTCTCATGCGAGTTGATAATACCCTCACGCTCCTACCCACAGAGGCATTAAAATTGAATTAAGGGGGATGATTAGCCCTTTGGATCGGTCTGTCTCCTGTCACAACTATTTTGAAACCTTTTACAAGAATGGAGCATCATAATTTAGGTGAAGTTAAGTAATTACTTTGAGAGATTTAAAGCGTCTGCAAAGCAATACGGCCGACGGAAAGTGTCTGGGAGTATTCGCGACTGATGTTTAAGGATATTGCCTAAAATATACGTAAAAATCAGCTTGGAGAATTTACGTGAGGTAAGTAATATTTGTATGTACCTTGATTACCTGATACCTGAAAATTGGCCCACTAGGCAAGATAGCTGGTAGGCATGCGTTCTTAGTACGTACTAGCACTACTTAATAATCCCCATTTGGTTCGTCAGAAAACACGGGCCGCCAGACGTCACATACAAACACGTCACGTACAAAAATAACAAAATTAAAAACCTATCTGGTGTAATAACACTAGATAGGTTTTAGTAATTTTGTTATTTTTTTGTAATTTTATTAAGAAAATAATAATGTGAAGTACATTATTATATGGAAGCCATAATGAAGAAAATTAATGAAGACTTATTAAGAATTTCTAGTAATATTTGATTTTGGTAATTTTATAACTTAATTAAGTTTGATTATACTACGGAGTTATTTTTTATTTTATTTACACCAAATTTATAACTTAGTTATTTTTTTTTAATTTTATTAAGAAAATAATAATGTGAAGTACATTATTTTGTCAATCAAACTAAGATCTCCAGTAACAGTTTCCATCTTACTTTTTTTTTGTTATCATTTTATCATGAATATACCAAAAAGACTTAATACGGGTCCATGAGTGAAGTTTTAAGACTAATTCAATTTTTATTTCAATAAATGAATAAAACTATTGCGTGTTTTTTTATTAATCAAACGATCTAACTGAAAACTCAGTTCGTAGGTTAGCAGATTGTAAAACGTATAAGTGTCAAGGTGACATAAATAACTAAATTTTTAAATAGCTTATATTCTTATTAATTAATTATCAACTACTTCAATTGTTATTTGATCTTATGGGTGAAAAATGAAAAAAATATATACTTTATGCTAATTAGCGTAATACGCGTATAATGGCCAAATTCAAATTCAAATTCAAATATTTTTATTTCAAGTAGACCAATATTACAGGTTCTTTCGAAATGTCAACACTAGTTGCACGGTTCCAAAAAGTAGGTCTTATGGAGAAGAACCGGCAAGAAACTCCATAGATACTCTTTTAAATAATTCGTTATATTTACAATTTTCGTTTTTAATATTAATATGAGAATAATGCAGTCTGATGTGAAACGCATGAGTTATTCACTAGCACTAAAAAAATTAAATAAAATAATTATAATATGATACATTGGCCCTTTTAGGGTGTTTTTACAGAAAAATAATTTAAACAATAACTAACGTAGAAGGGTCAATGTAACGTAAAAAAAAACCTATTTATGTATACATAAAATACTATAGTATAAATGAAGAGGATAATTGTCTTAGCAAACAAGCAAATAATCGTAAAGTTCGGTTTTATCAATCTGAAGTTAGAGTAAAATTAAACTTTGGAAGCCGCTCCTGTAAAGTTGTAGTTTTGCATTTTGGCCCATATACATAGGACCCATCGCTATAATATGTATGTATTTACAAAAAAAAAAGTATATAATATGTAGTATATCAACCGACTAGTATCCGTAACACAAGCCTCGTTGCTTAGCACGGAACTAGATGGCGCTGTGTGTCATAATGTCCAGGAATATATATTATATATTTTTTTTTTTACAGATAATGACAACAATGCGTTTCATCACCGCTCTCTGCTTCTTCGCCGTGGTGATGTGCTTCTACAGTGCCGAAGCTACGTACAGGAAGCCACCCTTTAACGGTTCCATCTTCGGAAAGCGAGGTGTTGTTGGTAAGAGTCATTAATATGCCACAATAATACTTACGTATCATATATCAGCCTATTACCGTCCACTGCTGAATGTAGGCCTCCCCCAAAGAGCGCTAACCATTCCGATCTTGGGTAGCTCGAATACATCCACTGCCAGTCACCTTCATCAAATCGTATTGGTCCAAGATCCCAGGGCCGCCAGACGTCACGTACTTGATTACCTGATACCTAAAAATTGGCCCACTAAGCAAGGTAGCTGGTAGGCATGCGTTTTTAGTACATACGAACATTACTCAATCATCCACATTTGCTTCGTCAGAAAATACGTGACGTCTGGCGGCCCTGGGATCTTACTCTAAATCATCTTTGCATTTAAATTGTAAATCCTAAAAATGTGGATGTACATTATTGCACATCTGCCTAAACCCTCAGGAACGATAGGCGTGATGCTTTGTTTACATTATGTATGTTTTTTTTACAGAATATGAGACAACCGGAAAAGCTCTGACGGCTTTGTGCGAGATTGCCGCCGAAACGTGTCAGGCGTGGTACCAAACTTTAGAAAATAAATAAAAAAATACACCAACAGCAACCAACATCATTAATATAATAATATTTACTCATTTATATCACGAAACATACTAGGCCCACCGCTGTGTGATACCAAGTTTGATTATATAAATATAGCAGCATAAAGTGTAATTTTAAGTATGTAACTTATTAAATACCTAATTATTATTCAAAAGCGCATTAATTTGTTTTAGTTTTAATAACCATCTAACTTATGTACCTCTATATTTTTTCCTTTTACCTTTATGTTTGACTGGGTGATGTAACCATCGCATTCTGGTTTTAAATTTCCAGGTTGGTATGTTACCTTAATCTCAAGACAAGTTTAATCCTTTATGGCCGCAGTGAATCAACAACAGTTGTATTTCTGCGAGTGAGTAAGGTTACCTACCAGAGCTCGTTAGGGGAGTGACTATTTTGACAACATGGACATTCCATTTGCTGTCAGCTTAGTAATTTCCTATTTTAAGAAACCAAAACGGTTTCTGCAGGGGTTGGCAACGCATATGCATGCCTTCTAGTGTTACAAATGTCCATGGGTGGCGGTGATCTCTTACTATCAGGTGAGCCGCCTTCTCGTTTGCCCCTTTTATCACCATAATAAAACCTAGATCTCAATAGAAACCCAGTATTGGGGATTAATGTCCGATAAATGATACATCACAAGAACGTATATGTACTTGTAGAAATGAATTGTGTGTACTTTTATCACACCTACCATACATATTTGTTTTTCCTTATATTGAAAAAGTGAGTACATAGTATTATTGTGTGTAATTGTGACTTCTCTAATCTTGTAGGTAAAAGCAAGGTACAGCTACTGATATTCAAATTTTGAGACCTACTGCCATTGCCAGGCAGTCTGAGCTTGTCATGCTCACTCAAATGTCCTGCTGATGGTGGCGTTGTGTGTCGGGTCTTTTTATTCCCTACAACATGGTTGAGTAGAGCGACGCCGATACACACGTCATGCTCGTGAACGGGTGCTGTCAGTTGGGGCTGGTCGGCTCATACATGTTATGGCAATCTAAAGTGGTTATTATTAGTCTAATTGCCTTTGTATGTATTACGTACGTTTCACATCAATCTGCACCATTCTCATATTGTTATTATATCCATACCTAAACCATTGTAAACGAAAGCAAAAAAAATTGTAATTTTTATATTGTTTAAAAGAGTAGCTATGGAGTTTCTTGCCGGTTCTTCTCCATAAGACCTACCTTTTGGAACCGTGCAACTAAATTCAATTAAATTCGACAATTCAAAAGCACCTGTATTGGTCTAATTGAAATAAATGATTTGAGTTTGAGTTTGAGTTTGAGTTTGAGAGTGTTATTGGGTTATTTTATAACATTTTCACTCTCAGGTTGGTATTTATATGTATTTATACCCAGTTTCCCCCCATAGGAACTAAACCTACCGACAACTATGTATAAACCATTACCCCTCTGCTTAACCCTTGGGGATAAAGGCGTGATGGTATATTAAGTGCCTCGGATCCACCAACGCACACGTAGTCTTTGGTTAGTACCTAATTGCTTTTGGGCCGCTGAGAATATGTCGTGTAAACATGGATTATAGCTAATGGACTCTTCGACTAAGCTAACAGTATCTGTAATGAATGTTTGATATTCAGCAAAGCTCTCGAACTCGTCCCAAATATACTAGAATACCTGAGATTTAGGATGACAGAAACGCTTTTTAACACCCGACGCAAAGAGAAGGGTATTGTATTATAAGTGTCATATGTCTGTGTGTCTGTCTGTCGCATTATAGCGCCTAAATGAATGAACGAATGGACCGATTTTGATGCGATTTCTATGGAAGCTGATGTGATCGAGATGATTCTTAGTTATAATTTATGAAGATCAGATCGACTGTTCTATAATGCTTAATAGGTATTATTTTTATTAGATTTAGAGTTTCCAAAACCATAACTTTGGGAACGCAGTAGCATAGAAGGTACAGTTTATATTTATCATTGCTAGTGTTTTTATAAAGTCATACTTAGTACCTCCGGTATATTTGAATACCTATACGGAATCTTTTTAAACCTGAGAGTACTTAAGTAAGTATGTTCAAAATGTTCATTATATGATTGTTTTTGTGGCATTTTGTGTAATTTTTTATTAAAATCATATGCGATTTATACATATAGTTAGGTACCTCTTGACATCTTATTATACTCACTCGAAACATTTTATTAAAGTTACAGTCGCCATGACCGTACTACAGGCATCTGAGGTGTTTGGTGTCATATCATCATCATCATCATCATATCAACCGTTAGACGTCCACTGCTGGACATAGGTCTCCCCAAGGTGTCATATTATATTGCCTTACTAATAGCCAGCCTACATTTTTTGCTATTAATTGACAATCTCAGACGTATTTAATCATGCAATTCTAATTTATAATTATTATTAAGAACCCACAATATGTTCATTGTTAAAATATTATTCATTACCTACTGTATAGAATTTACGCATATATCACACTCATAAATATATCACAATTAAAACGGAATGTATTTTCTAATTAGGGTGTTCTACGTTACGATGTGATACGAAACGTGATATAAATGTTCTACGGAATCTGTGGAATTCATATTTAGTGCAAAACGTCAAAGTGTCAAACATTTTGATTGGTGCGTAAGACAATTGTTCCTATAAGCACCAATAAGAATATTCTTATCAGCCCACGTTTTGTAAACGATAACAAATTTTAATCTGTCATGGCTGCTACATTTTTGCGATTTACGTGTGTGGCAAATTAAATATCAATTGTTATGATACTAGCTAAAGATTTATTGTGCGTTATCTGAATATCGTACGTGAGAAAATCCATATGCGATGAGAAAACATTTCGTCCAGGAGATAATTTGACGTCAAAATCCGAAGTCCACCCGAGGTAAATCTAAGATTATTTTACTTATTTATTCAATGTATTTAATAGAAAAACTGTATTATTCTTATGAGTTTGTAGTACATAAATGTTACCGATGCTATTATTTATAAGTTTGACCTCCTATTTAGGGAAATACATCACGTTTTAAGGGTTTCCAAGCGACTACATGTGAACGGTGTGATTATTCGTTTTTTGTCAACAACTTAGGTAATTAACTGTCGTAGCGATTATCCATATACAAAAATTGTCGTAAGCTTAATTACTAAATGAGTAAATAACAGGGAATGTAATTCCTTCAGCTAGAACAGTTTTAATCCTACAACATGTAAAGTGAGTGATATTCAAAGATATCTTGATTTTTCTAACTTGATTATCTACTACGCAAATGGTTATCAATTCATCTTAATTTATTCCTCAGTAATACTCTACACACAATCTTGTTTGACAACCTGATTAGTAGAAATAATTAAATAGTGTTGTTGATACATATTTAGGTATATTCTGTCTGCATTTTACATGACTACTACTAAGGAGGTTCTATCTAGTGTGTGACCATACTAAATCTCAATAAAAATATCTTAATTTGTAAAATTTTTAAACCTCTTTAAATTTAAAACCTTCATGGAATTTAGGTTCGTAGGAGTTCTCTTATGCATTTAAAAGTATATAATTAATGGCTATTTAGTCACAGGAATTCTAAAAATATTGAAAATAATGTTTAACAAAGAAATTAAAAAATGATATTTTATTTTCTTAACAATCTTACATTTAAATAATATATAAGATACTTGAGTTATTGTGAACATGTGCTTGAATGAGTGAAAATAAGAATTGAATTTTATTCTGTGTTAAATTTTGCTGAAATGCAGTGTGTGTAATGAATAGTGTTTGTTTTTTTATTTATTTTCAGCTATAACTGAAGATATGAAAGTTGGTGACATCGGATCATAACTGGAAAGAAGAATAAGAAAAACTAAATTATTGAAAATATTGGCTAAAAGTAAAATAGAAATGTCATAAATATTACCTGCCTAGAAATTATATTGGCCAAAATGACGGAGATGTCAGAAACAACTGAACCAGTAGTGAAAAGAGCCAAAATGGCAGAGCCCATAGATAGGTTCATAGACAAAATCATGGTTTCTAAGAAGAATCTTCAAGCCGTCATGAGCGATGATTTTTACAAACCTATAACATTTATAAAGGTTTACGTTGGTCATGTAAAAAATATTCAAGACTTATCAAAAATAATATCAATTCTTAATGAAAAAGTACCTCTTCAAGGACTACCTCATTTGAAAAGAGCACGGAAGAAGGAGGTCTTATTATGTCCAATACATTATTTAAATGCTCCAGAATCGATACAGGAATACATTGAAGAGCATGTAAGTGAGCTAGAGGACTCCTTTGAATATTTTAAAATATTGAATGTTCCATTAGAACCTCCAAAGTTGAAAAAGCATCATATGGATTACGGTAGACTTTGGCCCTGTAACTTTCATCCAGATAAGTACTTAGAAAAACTATGCAGCGATGAATTTTTCACTGAAAAACAAGTGGAAACTCATAGATGTTACATGGGCCTTGCATTTGAAGTTGCTAAATATTATTTGAGCATAATGAATAGTAATTTGGAACTTTCCGATGTTGCCCTCAAAGACACAAATGCAGCAATTGTTGTTGATCCTTCTATCAATTCTGTAGTGGCTATAGCATATGATAATAGAGAAGAGCATCCCATACAACATTCAGCCATGTTGGCCATAGATAATGTAGCTAAAACTCAAAATGGCGGCGCTTGGGACACGGCAGCTTCATTGGCAGAAGTTAATGACCACTTGCGTGGTATAGACAAGGATTTACTTCAGCATTTAAAAACAAAATACCCAACAGTTTTATTTCGGTCCAGAAATTATGTGTCAAAAGAAGATATTTATAAATATAGCATGAATGCTTGTCTAAGTCCTTATTTATGTACTGGATATTATATTTATTTGATAAGAGAGCCTTGCTTCATGTGTGCAATGGCCTTAGTCCATGCGAGGGTTAAAAGAGTATTTTTTTGTCTACCAAATAACAAGCAGGGAGCGTTGGCAACGAAAACCAAATTGCACTGTGTGCCATCTTTGAACCATCATTTTGAAGTGTTTACAGACTTTTTATGATTTTTTAAAATATGTTTCAATACTTATGTATGTCATATTTGAATTGTTTTATTTTAACAATCAATATATTATATTTTACTGATAAAATGTTGTATTTTGTATTTTTCCTGTTAGTTTCAAAATATATTTATGGACCAACAGAACAATATTGTATATATAAATACATACATACACTCACCCACAATTTTTACAAAGATATAAATTACAGAACACTGAGCTCTAGGATCACTGCATACCAGTTGCTTTGTCTGAATTCATATATGTACCTTTTGCAAGTACTACAACAGACCTGACATTTTTAACGAGTTCAATTAATATTTCCGTATGCCCTTCTAGAGCGACACCTGCCGACTATAAATTCCTTATTCAAATATATTGAAAACAAAAATCAGTACCAACACAGCAACAACTGACTTCACCGTCCCCGTTCATATGTTGCCAGCCAGCTATTTAGAAACACTGGCAGTCTTTTTAGGTATATGCTACATCAGTCCGAATATATAAAAAAAATCTATTATTATTTTAACTCTTTCAACGTTACGGTCGGGTATATAGCCGACATGGCGACAGTAGCGTTCATAAACCGGGTTTGATTGTTTCCTGACGACGATGACAGTGGCGTACTACCTAGATTTTCATTTGTCGCAGCATTCAAATAGTTAATAGGCTCTAATCCATAAGATAAAATAAAGCCTTAGGATAGTTCTAAATCGTGATAACATGCGTAACACCGATATCTTGTAATATAAGATAAGTATTCAATAATAAAACTAGTTTTTACGCATTCACAATCTGCAATCAATAGGCTGACTGAAAAACTTACAGGATCCGAAACCAATAAAAAAAAATGTTTCCTTAGGCAGGTACCATGTAATAAAGGGCGAGCTTCCGATTACCTGAGTACAAACCTACACAGTCAACACCCATTTTCAACTACGCACCGGCCACTCCATATAAACTTTCCCATTCCAATGCCTGTGGTGGACTAGTGATAATGAGAGACATTCATTTTAAAATGTAATTTGACGACTCGGTGGCGCAGTGGCTGAGTGATCGGCTTGTGAGTCACGGGTTGCGGGTTCGATCCCCGCACGGAGCAAATATTTGTATGTTCTACAGGTGTTGTTCCGGGTCTGGGCGTTTGTGTATGTGTAAATTTGTGTTTGTAAACGCACCCACGATACAGGAGAAAATCCTAATGTGGGGCAAGGTAATTTATATAAAATAAAAAAAAGCACGGTCTCCGAGTCCTTACTTTTCGTTGCATAGTTTGTTGTCACACGTAAACAAACTAGACGACAGTTCAGCAAGCAAATGAGCACAAAGCAACAACTATGTAATAAAAATACGATTGTAAGTTTTTAATCCTTACGATTACGTGTGTCTTTTGACGTATTATGTATAACAAAATATTAAAAACATCAAAATTCGACCCACGTGTATCAAATAATTTGTATTTTGTGGCCGTGGTGTGATGTGATTTTGAAAAATAGCTCTTAATAACTTTTTAACTCTGTGAATAAAAACTTATAATAATTATGGTAGTAATCGGTCATGGATATCAGATACCGACCATAGATAACTTTGTTTATTAGTATCTCCTATATATGTATATATTATTTATTATATCTATCTATCTCCTTTGTTGCATAATGTTTTGCAATTTGATCCGTACTTACTACTTACTAATATTTCTGTTGGTCTGGTATCTCTTCACGCTTAAATCGCTGCACCGATTTAGATAAGATTAGCTATGGAGATAGTTTACGTCTTAAGGAAGCATATATAGGTGAGGAGTTTTTATCTCGTAAATTATCCTCTAAGATAAAGTGGGATAGAAATTGCTACGCAGAGAAGTCGCGGGCAAAAGCTTATACTCCTAAGTTATGGAGAAAAGAGATATGATCACTCAAGATCAGTGAACTGTGGAGAAAGAGAGAGAGTCGGAATTATCTCCTCATTTTATACATTAAAAGTATTTTTTATTGTGGTCTAATTACATAAGTAATAATAATATCAACTATTGATGACCTCATTTTTGTATAAGCGTACATTCTTGGATTGTGTTTGTAATAATTAACGTTTTTTAATGTTAGCGAGTGTGTTTGAACCTTCAATCAATCAGCTCATCTCAGTGGACTCCTAGATGGAGGCCTTCCACCTTAGGCACTAAGCGTCTCCAGCGGAAATACTTATATGCTGGCACATATCCCACACTTTGTTTTCCAGCACCTAGTCTTAAATCCGCTCATTCGGCCTTTGAAGGATGGTGAAACCATTGTTCTGTGAGGTCAAAGGTTTTTAGTTCTTCGTATAAAGGCACTTGCCACTGTTAATGTTTATCATATCCTCAGACTGAAGATGCGAATACTGTTAGGAGACCTGCATGGCTTAGCGATTTTCTTGATTTTGAATTCTACCAACTAGTGTACCGCTAGGGTGGAATATACCGTTATGCTTCATAAACGAGAGGAGAATCGTGCCCAGCGATAGGACAATACATGAGTTGATGATTTGATTGTAGTAGTAGAGCTACTGGCCTGCTGTGCAGTTGTCTGAGTTCGAAACCAGTATGCACACACATCAGCTTAGGGATAGGTACAGGTGCTGTTTTTTGGGTCTGGCCGGCTCTTACATGTTATGGGATGTCATCCGGTTCTCCTTTGGAAATGAATTCATTCTAGTCCTTGGAATTTGTCCTCGTATTGTGATCGAAACTAGTCGATATTGTAAACCATATATTTAAAAGAGTATCTATTTAAAGGAGTTTCTTCTTGACCCTATAAGTTTTATTCTTGTGGAACCATACGGTAAGTTTCTGACAATTCAAAAGTACTTGTAATATACCAGTGGACTGAGACGTCAAAGGTCTCGAGTGTGAACCCAATGCACGCACCACTGACTTTTCGGAAGTTATGTGCGTATTTACCACAAGCTCAATCGGTGAAGGAAAACATCGTGAGGATACCTGCATGCTTGAGAGATTTGTCTTGATGGTATGTGAAGTCTGCCAACCCGCAGTAGTGGACTATAGCCTAATGCCTCTCAAATGAGAGGAGACCCGTGCCCAGCAGTAGGACGTTAATGGGTTGATGATGATAAAAAACTATTTCACTTCGATCTTGGTCAGATTCACACGCTTAAAGTAATTATTTGCGTGTAATTACTTATTACTGGGGTGAAGGAAACATCGCGAGGAAAGCTACAGTCTATTTATCCAAACTAGGCCAGTGGAATAGATTGCAGTCTAGGTTCTCTCATGAGAGAAAACTCTTGCCCAGCTGCAGGGCAGTAAATGGATTGATGATCAGGCACACCTTGACTTGGTGAAACTTTGATATGTAAAGATAGATGTAGGTAATATATTTTTTATGTGTATTTTATGGCATTTGCCATAACACCGAAGATAAATAAATAAAACTTTGTTTATACAAAGATTAACAATTTCTTGACTCACTGTTTAAAATTACTAATAGCTTTTTAGCTCGTATTGTAATTTTTTTTGCCGCAGGACCTAACGTTATTTCTAGGGCCTTAAAAAACTATTGCTCCATCAATTGCTACACAAAAATTTCAATGTTAACTTGTACCAAATAATATGAGCACGACATACTAATAAGTTCATTGAATATGTTCCCAATTGTGATCCCCTCTCAGTGTAACGACGGTCGTCCACTGCAATCCAGACACTTGCCGGATTTGTACGCAACGCAGGCCGCATGCATTCCTATTTCTTGAATTTTTGAAAATTATTGTTCTTTATGTTCAACTGTTTTTTTTTCGTAAAAAGAATTTATCGGTTGTTAGAAGTTAAAATGGCCGTTTTTCTCTATGCCCATCCCGCGGATGACGCTTTTTGGTGAGTTTTTATTTTTATTTGGATTTATATTGTTTATTATTTTTCTAAAATCAAAGTTTTAAAAAAATATTTAAGTGTTATTGTAGTGTTATAGTAGTGTTTTTATACTTATTATAAAAAAGTTTAAACTCAATTTAAATGAGTATGCATATCATTGGTAACTGTGGAGAAAATACGTAAAGTGCTTATTTAATTAAAAAATATAACACAGTAGCATAATTAGTAATCTTATGCGTGTTGTTTATTTGGCGGTTCAATTAAATATATATATATGCATAAGAAAATTGAAAATGTGAGAAAGCAATCTTCTAGAATGACCAAACCGTACCCAGTCAGCAAAATCTGGTTCATACTGAAATCTATTACAATAAATCTTGTTTTAAAGTACTTTAAACGGACCATAGTTGGTGGCTTCCGTGCAATCAGACAACACGCGTGGACCTTATTACGTGTGGATAAGGTATGTTTTTTATTGCAATTTGTTAAATTACAACTACCGTCTTCCCTTCACGTGGCCATTAAGTGAATGCGTAATTTTAGGTCGTGGACACATTGTTGACATGTGACAGTTTGAGAAAATGTGTACTGCCACTTTGTAAGGAGAAGTAGATAATTGGGATATATTGTAACCTTTTAAAAATGTAAATAGAACATTTTTTTTCATTTTTAAAGAATTTTTTTTTTAATTTGTGACTGTTTAGATATTTTCGAAAAATAATGTGATAATGTTTGTTTACAATATTTTTCTCTCATTACGTTAGAGGTTTAGTTGATAGTAAAATTACAAATTACTTTTCGTATTTTGTAATTTTTCAATGCATTAAAATTATACAGACAGTTTGAAAATATTAGACATTGAAATAATACTACTTTTTACGGATTTTCTCGTGGTATATTGATACTACATATTTAATTCCGAAGCCGCGACGTTTCCGATCGAAATCTAGGTAAACTTCGAAATGTTAGGAAAGTAGTTTTACTTCAAGGTTTTAAATAATTATTTAGATCTAGAAAAAGAAAAGATGAATTAAATTGTATAAACGATGATATAACTGGAAAAGAATTTATTAATGAAAGATTAAGCTGAAAATGATGTGTAGAAAAAAGTACATACAGCGTCAACATGAGTAAATCTGTATATAACTGTATTAGGCCTGGGTAAAATATGTCTGGTCTAATAATGTACCATCACGCCTGTAGTGTTGAAGGGGAAGACAGAAACACTAGTTATGTTGTTGATAGTTTGAGGTGTCATATGGGCGAGTCTGGTGACTCTACCACTTAGAACCAAAGTTAAGTCCTTATAGCAGCGTCGTATGGTGTAGGTACTAGTCTAATGATGCAGTTTTGTTGTAATAAATACTAGCTCGTGAAACCATTTTGTTGTCTCACTGCTGGGCAAAGATCTCCTCTCATTTGAAAGGAATTATGCTGCAGCTCACCATGCAAGCCTATTGCGGGTTGGCACATTTCACACTCCATCGAAAAAATCTGTCAGGCATGCAGGTTTCCTCACGATGTTTTCTTTCACCGTTTAAGCATGTGATAAATACGCCCACATTTTCTGTCAAGACTATAAGCTGAACTGGTACATGCTTTTCGATAGAATTCGTGATCTTTAACTTCTTAGTCCACTGGGCTATAAATATATTATTTAATTCGACACTTTGACAATAGAATCTCAAGCTAAACAATCGCCTATCTAAAGGTACGTCTCAATAATATTAAATACCAACTTTTGCCCGTTACTTCGTCTGCGTGGAATTGGTAATTTTATCCAGTCTACTTTTTTCAATTTAGTTCTTTATTTCTACCCTCTATTAAGAAATTATCCATTCCGCGTTCAAGCTTTCACCCCATTTTCGCCCTTTTAGGGGATGATTTCCGGGACAAAACTATCGTATGTCTATCCTCGGGACTTAAACTCTCCATACCAAATTATATCTAAATAAGTTGAGCGGTAATAACGTAAAGAGGTAACAAGCAGACAGTCACACTTTCGCAATTATAATATTAGTAAGTATGGATATAGATAATATCAAATAACAATAATGATATCATAAAAATATATTAATCGTCACATGATTGATCATGGGGACACTTCAATTAATGTAGTCGCTTTGTTGCTACAGTGCTACTTTAAACTGGATTCATCTTGTATTGAGGCAAGTATCATTGCGAGATGGTTCTGAATAAAAGAGATCCGGTAGTTTACCATGGTTCTAGGAGCGAAGGCTCATCAATTTAGCTAAAATTTAGCTCGCCTGCGAACGAAATGTTATCGTATTGAACGATGTTATAATATCTATTTTTCTTTGTATACAATAATGCCGATTTAGCTGTTACCCTAGTAACTAGTGATAGTAATCTATTGTTCGTATTGACGAATGAAGTCTGCCAACCGGCACGAAGGCTGGCGTGGTGCGTGATTATAGTATTATCCCTCTCAGATGAGAGGATCCAGCACTCAAGGTAGCTTGCTGTATGAGCAATGTTGTGTTATCACACATCCGAAATGATTTTGAATGACCTATGTAATAAACAATGGTATATAATATGTACGAGAAAAACAACATCTACGTCTGGCTTCTACTATGAGCGCTTATGTTCTCCATATTAGATAGACCAAAGACCGTACCTCAAGTGTTTAAGCAGTCCCATTTGGGTTGTAAAAAAGAGATGGCACTTTACAGAGTGATAGCGCCATCTCTCTCATAAAACCTAAGACTGCTTAAACACATAATAAACATAATCATAATCATAATTTTTATTGCAATCCATAATGTACATACAGGTGATATATATATAGTTGATAGAAACAATTATGGACCCTGTCGGGCACAACAATGTTATGTAGGAGAGAGGAAGCGCCTAAATCTTATTAAATTGTTTTAGATATAATCTACATTTTTTATTAATTTAATTACTTAATATTAGAAATATGAGCTATTTATTTTTATATATACTTTGTTATCTGATATTTATTATTGCTCCATTATTAGAAAATAGGTACTCTTACTTTATAGCATAATAATTTTGCAAATTTTTATTATTATTGTATAATTAACTTAGTTATATAGGTATTTTGTATTGCAATTTATTTAATTATAAATCATGCAGTAAAAAGCTATAGTTATGGTGTTTTAACAACACCAATAAATTACAACCCTTCACCACATAATTCTCAATTAAATAAATTTATTTATAAATTTTTATAGTAAAATAATTAAAAAAATAATATTATATAAATTGTTACATTAAATTATTACCCTTCTTATTACAATTATTTATATGTCATTTATTTAATATTACTTATGTTAGTTTATGTATTTATATTATTATTTTTTGTGTAGTAGGATTACATATTTTCATATCAGCTTATTTATTTTTTATAAAATTTAATTAAATAGTTATATGTAAAATGTATTTATATGTAATTAATTTTATAGGTAGATGTAGAATAGTTTAATACTTAGATATTAGTTCCTCTTTTTTATATTTGAGTATTTTTGTTTTAAAAGGAATATTGTATTTTTACTTAAAAAATATATTGTTTTGAAATTAGTTTATTAAGTGGTAATTAGCGATATGTAATATAGTATATCATAATTATATATTGTTGTAGTATTAATTTTAATTATATATTTAAGCGGTATTTACTAGTTTATCATCTAACATTTAACATTTAATTTTCTAATATATAAAATCTTTATATTACTTATAATTTATCCTCAAGATATTCCTTAATACTATAGTAACTTTTTTTGTCAGGAACTGTTTTATTTTATTAACAAATATTTGGAATTTATTTTCCTTTTTTATGGTATTTGGTAACTTATTATATTTTTTTATAGATTACATTGTCGTAGAATTGTTGTAGACTAGAAGCTACTTCTAAACACGCTGCTTCACAAAACTAGATTAAACCCGTAATGATATTATGCGCGATCGTTGTAGAGTTCAAGGCAAATTAAAGGGTTTTCTTTTTAATTCATGCGATCAGACTGTAATTATGTAATTTAAAACGCTAGGACCTAAATTCGTCTGGAGTACAACGTATTGTCAAGGTATTTTGCTGATAAGCAACATAAAATAGAGCTGTGATGTGACTATTCAGTGGATTGTGAAGTCACCACTGCTTTAAGCTGCTGCTTCGGGGCTATGTACGTATTTATCACATGCTCGAACGGTGAAGAAAAACACCAGGGAACCTACATGTCTGCTTTTTTCAAGAAAGGGTATTCAATATTATTCAGTGAAGGTACTTTGTGGATTTCAAAGATAAACCATTGATGTGTTCTGAGTAAAAAAGATGTGTGTTGTTTTGCGTTTTAAGGTTTATTCAAATAAAAATTATATGGAACGTCCAAGATGTGCTATTCCCATGGTCTGACACTTAAAATTTACGCTTGCGACCAAATGTACAGTCAAAAATACGTTTCTCAAATATAATTTTCTTCTATTACAGATACACCAGAATCACTACAAATCAAGTGCCTTAGCTGAAAAGAGACAGAGCAAATCGAAAGCACCGTGCTAAAGCGAGACAGCCACATTTCTTCGCTTTCGCCTTTTAGTATATTGATGGAAAATATTCGTCTTGTTTATATTGAACGTGGAATGAAGATTATTTTCGCTATTATAAAGGCATTGTACTGAATTTTGGAAATATTTTTGAAGAGCGTCCATTCGTCGTTGATGGTAAGTTAATTTAATCTGTATTGGATAATGTACGTAATAACAATAAGTCAACTTGGCGGTAGACCATTCCCATGCTTATTGGGTTTAGCATAAGGTCCAAAACCGTAAGTTTACTTATTGTATTGATACCAAAATAAACAGACTGATCGTTTGTAATGTAATCTTAGTGAAATATAACTCTTTTGTTATGTATGTTTGGAGCAATTAGAGCCTCAATTACACAATGACACTGAATTACGAGTTCTAAGAAAAATTTCCGTTAGAGTACGCGCGAAAACTATTGCTTGGTGGATTTAAAATCTGCGGAAACCTGATTTTCTGTTGTTAAGCGTAGTCCAAAAATAATAAATAGACATGATTCTCAATTAGTGGAGTTGATGAAATCGATTTTGACCTTGACCTCTCTATTGTATACGGTAGATCCGCACAGACTTGTTACAGCATTCAGGGATGTGCGTGTCTCGAGTCATCATTTTACAGCGTTTTTGGAAGTTATGTGCGTATTTATCATATGCTGGAAACGGTGAAGGAAAACATCATGACAAAACCTGCATGCTTGAGAGTTTTTTTCGATGGCATATGAAGTTTGCCAAGCGGCAGTAGGCTAGCGTGGTGGAGTGTAGCCTAATCCCTCTCAAATGATAGGAGATTCGTGCCCAGCAGTGGGATAGTAATGGGTTGATGATAAGCATGTCTATGTTGTCTCCCCTTAACTTATCTCTAAAGTACCAACATCGTCATTTCCTGTTAAAGACGCGAATCTTATGAACGATAACAGTGACATCCGTTTTTGCAGTAATGACATAATATTGTAATCATAAGTCCCCTTATCTACGGTTGCCTAGCCAGTATAATAACATCACACAAAGTCTCCAAAACGGTAAGCAGATATGTACACCAATAGTTTGCTTTTTGGGTTACAACATGTAAAAATGGACGAGCGAGATGTAAGACAAATTTTGACACTTTTCTACCTCCTCTTCTCCACATGTTAGAATAAAAAGGAATGGTCCAACCCCTATGGGATAGCAACAGAGATTCTACTGCCTTTGCCTTTTACTGCTTTCAAAGCAAGATGATGTTTGAACACGCGTCAATGTGCGCGTAAAGAAAGATACAGCTGGAAATTATTTTTATAGATTCTCATAGTTTATTCAATTTCGAAACTAAAAATAACTCGTGTCTTTATTGTATTTTGGACTTGATTAACATTAACACTTGTATGTAGCACATTTCACTATAATTATTATCTTAATAATCTCACTAATCAATCTTAATTTTGCGTGTTTATTCGTTCACCCGCTCTGAACTGTCAAATTGCTAATTGTCAGATCTAAAATACTGGCCAAACTACCCGTAGTTGGGCCAGTATTTTATGTTGTTACATAAAATCATTCAATTTATCATATTTATAACATAAAATATAACATCATAATATCATACAATCATAAACGTCTTTGAGAGAGAAGGAGAAGATTCTTCTGCATTTAGTAGATACCATTAGTTATTGTGTGCAACTGCAATGGCGCCACTTACGCTTGTCTCACTACAATTAAATTGGTTGAGGTTTGATTGGTTGACTTGTGAACATAGTTACTAAAGTCATTGAATGACTGTATGCCCATTTGCCCCTGTTTTGCACGCACTTGCACGACGGATGATCTCACGTAGCCACTAGCCACTGCTAACGAAATTTATATGATAAGAAATAAAAAAAGATAAAAGTTTAGTTGTTGATAGTAAACAATTAAGCTAACGCACGTATCGCTAGTGTTGTCGTATTGTAGTGTCCAGCGTGTTAAGTTTCGTTGTGAAGTTTTTAATAATCGCGATTTTGGTTTTCAAAACGGGACAGTACCATTGGCAAAGTAACGGTAGCTTGGTGAGAATATACTGAAGCATAAATATTTCTATAAAAGCTTAAAAAAATATTCGTTTCGTTTTGAGAACATTATCAATATAGTATAGGATAAGGAATAATGTGAAATACCGCTACCTAGGGTAAATCGGGACCTCTCTCCTGTCTGGGACCTCTGAAAAACGGATTGTACCGCGCAAATCGTGTCACCTAGCAACAGTATTTACAGCAATTATAATACTCTATGGCCAACCTCCATCATAGCCATTACTGCTTCTCAACAAAGAATCCCAACTGAATAACTTAATTTCCAGTAACCTTGACTTCATAGATGAACTATTAGTTGTTTGTCCTTCCCTGAATACCACGTTCAAGCATACACCATTGATGGACTCGGCGATCCCATGCCTATTGTGGAGAATGGCGTGTACCAATGATCCATTGATTATTGTCACTCCATGCCCTTGGCATGATGACATGACATGATGTCACCAACACGTGGCACTAAATTGACTCCAGATCTTTATCTGTGTAAATAGTTTCATTGAATGTATTTGTGTGTGTGATTGCTAGGTTTGATGATAAGGTTTTTAATGAGTTTTATTAGGTCGCATTTTGTCGTTTGGCCTTTAGGTTTTCTTCTGGATCATGACTAATTGTTAGATTACACAGTCATGATAATCGATTATAAAATAAATAAATAAATATTTCCGGACAATATTACAAAGCGCCATCTAGTTCCGTGGTAAGCAACGAGGCCTGTGTTACGGATACTAGAAGGTTGATATACTACATATATACTTTTTTTATAAATACATACATATTATACATAGATACATCCCTGACTCGGATACAAATGTTGATGCTCATTCATAAACATTTGTCCCTACTGGGATTCGAACCCGGAACCCATAGCACAGCAGGCAGCGTTAACTACCGCTGAGCTAAATGGGTCGTCAGTTTTTTTTTTTTTTTAATTTTATCCCATCATAACAGTTGCTTTACATGCTATAAGAAATAACAAATTTGCTATATCTAAAGTCAACTTTGTGACACAGCGATATCTTCTGAAGTCTAGAAACCTGTACTTAAAAACATTAGGTAAGTTTATATCAACTTTAATTGGGGGAACAAGGAGGAAAACCTGGCGGTCGGGGCAGGCCGCTAGTATCTTATAAATAAGTTCTTGGAACGATAATAATTTCACTCATTGCTTATTCATATTGGTTGGTTTCAAGAATCAAATCAACTTAATTGTTGAGTCACTCCTCAAATCAAGCTACAAAGCAAATTTGATGACCAAAGTTTTACAGCGTATGAATTGAAATACCTATGATATGTAACTTACCTATGATAAGTGAGAAATACGTCTACGTAGATACATTTACCTTGTTATTTACTACCGTAAATGTAACATACCATTTCTCGAAGTACTAAGCAGACATGATCTAGTGCACACTCATAGTTTGCTAGTAATATGTTTAAGTACTATGTTACATGAGCGAGCCTATAGCTATTTTATCAATCAATTAACTCAGCCTATCGCACTCCACCGCTGGACATAGACTGGTCCCAAACTGCGCCATATTTCTCGGTCCTATGGTTTCCTCGTCCAGTATATTCCAACCCTGTTTTAGGTGCCTTAACCGGGCACAAATCGAAATTGCAAATTGGCACCGAAAATTGAATAATAAAAAACTAATTATAACCTTACTCTCAGGAGTCACGCTTCAGGACCAGTACACTGATATTGAAGATATGTGCAAAAACCCTTCAAAATAGTCTCAGGCTTTTAAATTCGCAACGGCGCACACCGCGAACGCTGTTTAATTGTGTTCAATAAGTATCAATTAAAATGATTGTATGTATGAGAGATACGCTTCTTTATTACGCCTGATTGTATTTAATTGTCTCGCTGTCCTCTTGGGCCGAAGTCTTGAAGATTTAAGGATTAACAAAACGTACGTTTTTGGCGGTCGTAGAAGTTTGGGACAGACGCGGCGTGGAGTTGTTTTTGATGATACATATTTTTAGGTTTTGAAGTCTTGTTATTATGATATTATTAACATTTACTTAAGTACTATTGCTTTAGTTTTGTGTGTTGATTTATTTAAAATCAATAACACACGAGCATGAGCCACGAAATTAAAAAAATAGGTATTATTACATCCCTTATTGTAGTGTATTAAATCCTATAAACATTACAATAGAAATATTGGTGGATAATTCAGCATAAAGTAATTTTAAAACACTTTTTATTAAAGGGTATTAATATTGTATTGCGTCAAGTTATACTATAATAGTCGTTTCTTGTGTTGCCGTCTATTTTTACCATATAGCTTGATTGCACCACCAACAGCTAATTGTAACATTCTCTTAGTTTGTATTATCATCACAAGTCAAGCAGGAGATTGTTCCAAATAGCGTCCCTTAATACTAATACACCCACGAAGAGAGATTATTTGCCTCGAAGCTTGTTAAGCGTAAGGACCAAATTGGCACACATGCAAGATGGAATAATATAATCGCACGTACCGTATACTAATATATAGGTGTACTACTGATTTTATTAAATACTAGCTTCCAGCCGCGGTTTTGCCCGCATGGTATATAGGTATATAGAGTCCAGCCCCTGTGTTAATCCAGGTAATAAACTATCATCATCATCATCAACAACCCATTACTGTCCCACTGCTGGGCACGGGTCTCCTCTCATTTGAGAGGGAATAGGCTATAATCTCTCAAGCATGCAGGTTTGCTCACGATGTTTCCCTTCACCGTTTGAGCATGTGATAAATACGCACATAACTTCCGAAAAGTCAATGGTGCGTGCCCGGGTTCGGACTCGAGACCTTTGACATGTCAGTCCACTGGTCACACCACTAGGCTACCACAGCTCAATAATAAACTATCTGTATGCCAAATTTCATAATTGAAAGAGTAACAATCATCCATACAAACTTTCGCATTGATAATATTAGTAGGATTTGTAGTCCTATCTGAACAAAAAGTTTGTTATTTTGACTGAAACAGCGATAGCGATCGTAAATCATATTATTAATCATGTGTAAAATTACCATTGAAGATTATACACAGTACCATTGCTAATAGAGTCTGAAATAGGTTTATTGCAAATTTTCTATAGCTGCTGCGATTGTTGGGTTAATCCCTTTGATATTATATCCCTTAGGTGTTCAGATTTCTTTGAAAAACGCGAGAAAAAAAAGTACAAGTTAACAATCCTTTTGCTTTAAATTATATTTAAGGATTTTATCGAGGTATATAATTAAATAATTATAATTAATGCGAGCGGCATATGACCGGTCGTCGTGGCGATCCTTGGGGGAGACTTATGTCCAGCAGTGGACGTCAAACGGTTGAAATGATGATGATATAATTAAAATCCCAATGGTCATCAACCCATTTACCCTACCACGGCTGGACACAAATCTCTTCTTATTTGAAAGGGATACGACTTTAGTCCACTACGCTTTCCAACGCGGGTTCACAGACTTCACACGCTATCGAGAAAATACCTCAGGCATGCATCTTTCCAGATAACGTTTTCCTTCACCTTCTGATCATGTGATAATTACCCACCTATCTTCGAAAAGTCAGTAGTGCCTTGGTATTGAACTTGAAGCCTTGGACATGACAGTCCGCTGGTCACTACACTAGGCTATCACAGCACCTAACGCAAATGTAAAACATATATCAATTTCAGCAGACATTTAAATTTAAAGCTTTATTGCATCGCGTACCAATATATGCTGGTCGTATTGTAGTTGAATAGTCATCTAGTTTTTCAATACTTTTATTGATAAATGATAGCACCAATTGGCTTGTTTATTACTTGCGATGCTGTATCAACCATCTTGAATTTTATATTCATGTGTGAATTATAATTTTTCTTTGCAATAATTTTGCTGGTGTTTTAAAAGTATAGTAGTGTCTTTATCTAAATATCATTCAATTAATTATCCTATCTCTTTACTTCTACTGTTTGATAGAGGCATCTTACTGGGTTTGCCATAAAACCCAGTCGATTGCATTCTTACCCGCTATCTGAATAACCTTATTCTTAATTCAGAATCCTTATTGCGTAAAAATCATATCACATGCTCTAACGGTAAAGGAAAACATCGTGAGGAAACCTGCATGCTTGAGAGATTTTCTCGATGGCATGTAATGTCTGCCAACCCGCAGTAGGCCCTAACCCCTCCCTCACAAACCTAATCCCTCACAATATATGTAATAAATGAGAGGAGACCCGTGCCCAGCAGTGGGACAATAATGGGTTGATGATGATGATGATTCAGAAATGCGTAGTGTATGTACTGTCTAAAAATCCGAAGAAGTCCGTTTTGCGAGACTGGGATCAAAAGCGGGAGCATTTTTGTCGAAAATTTGGATATATCGATATATATATGTTTGGATATTCAATAGATAAGCTAAAAATCTTTCTATTATATCATCATATTCCGAGCCATTTTTCAATCGTGCTTAAGTTCCAATCCATACAGATTCAGCTTAATTTCAGTATATTACACAATGAAACTGCAATTGAACCACTAAGGGTAAACTGTTTGGCAAGGTTTTCTGTTTTCTGATTACCACTGCCTATTGTCATGAACATGAGAATAATATGCGGGCTTAACTACTCCTATTGCAGAGAAACCTGATTATATTACTCCGGACCTGATTTGTGTACATCAGCTCTTTAAGGATAAACTTAGTAATTAAACACTCTTCGGTCTATTTTTACATGCAATACGATGCATCAAGATGATTTAGCTGCCAAACTGATTGGGAGGTATACGTCAGGATGCTGTTGACGAGGGTCACACAAACACTCCAATTTGTTTCGGCTGTTATTTCCGTCACCAATCATCGTGTAACAACCAGCAATTTTGGAAGAGCTGTCTTTTTACCACCTTTCTTTATTGATTTCCTTTCTTGTTTGGCTATTTGTGATTGATTTTAAACTAACCTACGTCTAACTATACTAAACCTCTCCCCTGCCTCCCACACTCCATTTTTCCCTTTAAAGTTAAACTAAAAAATCTTTATCGACATTATCTGGTTCTCACTCTCATATAAATACGCGATGGTAAACTGTTTGGTGGGGGCGAATCAACAGGTGGTGGGCGAATCAATATACATTGCTAATGGCTGAGACTTAAATGTACCGAACCCTTTCAGTATAAAACAGTACCCATCGCCATCTTGACCCGGCGATTGTATGACCCTGCGGCAGGCAAGTGGTCCCAATTCCCGACATCCACACTACGTGCGCGTTCCACTCCGCGATTGGCCAGAGAATTAATGACAATATTGCGTATTTATTCGTTTGACCGTCTCCGTACAGCTCCGTACGTACCGTCAATTTAGCAATAGACGCCCAGCCTCTTGACGTCCGCGCTTATTTACTGCCCGCGATAATTTGATTTGAATTTCGAAAAAATACAGAGCGGATATCCGCTGTTTTGCCACGTGATTTGACGATTTCGAACTTTGAAATTGACGTTATTAAATTTAAAATGGTGGATTGAAATGATTTATTTGAAAGACGGGGACGGCCGTGGAGAGAGCCTTTATATGTGTTTCGCCAATATGGCTTTGTAATAGAAAAAGTGTGGAGTAATCGGACCTCCTTGCATGTGATACTCTTTATGTGTTGTTAAAAGGACTCGAGATAAAGGTGAGACCTTGTGGATGAATGTGATATTCCTTTGTGCAATACAGGTTTTATTGTCTGAGGTATATTTTTACAATCTGTTAAACTCTTTGACTTATTTTTTTAATTTAAGAGCTCAGCTCTTGTCGGTGGAGCAATCGCAACTCTTTGACTACTCTGATTTAATTTATTTGGGTGACAGTTTGGTTACAAAAATATAAATGAAGATTTAGATTTTTGTAATAATCAAGGCAATAATTAGCATTCTCAATCTGCAGTAGTCATAAATTTGAACTGAATCAAAAGTCCTTTAACACAGTTTAGTATTGTTACAGTGTGGGTAATTTCCATCCTTAAATATGCACTTAATAAATATTTCTTGTTTTGCTGTGGGGAAAATCCTCACGTATGAGTCGTGCCAAATAAGGCAGACCCCCACGACAAGGAAAGGGTAGCCGTTCCTTGTCGCCTATTATACTTAAAGCTTTTTACGTCTTTTTCAATACTGATTCCAATCTGATTTTTGTCCTTCATCAATCTCCCCTCAATTTCTACTTCTCCATCTCTATCTTCAGCGCTCCTGAACTGGGCATTGTTCGATCTTCTGCTCTTCTCAATTAGTCTAACAAACATCCAATCTTCTCAATTACAAGACTTTCAAAGGACTAAAACTGCGCACGCGCATCCCTTCAAAAATACTGAAACTGTTAAACTTTGGAATGATTCTAAGAACAAAAAATTAATATCCGAAAAATTAACCAGACATTTTTGATCCGAGCACAGTGCAAGGTGCACAGTATGGAAGGTAGTGTTTAGGCCCAAAGTTATTGGGGACAGAAAACCAATATCAATAATAAACCTGTCATAAGAAGACCTCGAAAATCTTGTTATACGATACCATTATAAGGTTTTATTTAAAATGTTAAACGTTTCATTTCAAGGTTCCGTAGCCTAATGGCAAAAAACTGAACCCTTATAGATTCGTTATGTCAGCCACTTTTTTCCGTAACTATAAGAACCATACTGTTGAAACTTGGTAAGTAGATGTATTCTGTGAACCGCATTAAGATTGTCACACAAAAATAGAAAAAAAAACAATCAATTTTGGGGGTTCCCCATACTTAGTTTCACTTACTTACTTTCATTAAACCTATACTTGTGTGGTATTTTTTTTGTAGGCTTTACATATTTGTTTAGTGGTTTCATCAATTAATCACTACAATCGGATTGTTAAGATATTTCAAAATACAATAGGTTAAGAATAAACAATCTCAATCTTTGGTATATTTAGGGATGTTTTCTTTCTTTTTTAATTAATCCAACATAAAAAAACTACTTTACTGATTTTAACTAGGTATATTAATATTATTAAATCCGGTCAGACTGCATTCTCAGTGAAATAATATAAATACAAAATACACCACGATAAAAGCAGCCCAAAGTAATTTTATTGGTTCAATTCTAAGCACGATCTTTGTTTAAACAAATAAAGTCTGCTAATTAATTACGATTTCATGCATCAAGACGGTAGGCCCAATTTTTAGCAAGTTTTAAACGAATTAACTACAAAATCTTCAAGAAGACAATTGCTAGTACAATTGCGGTCATACTAGATAACCAATTAACGAATGAGGCGCTTTTAGACAGATATATTTTTGTGTAAACTTAACTATTCAGAAGTCGTAGGAATTATTTGTAACCAGCGCTATCTTTTTAAGCTTTTGCTCTAGTTCCATCATTTTTTGGGTTCCGTACGTTTGAGTGAATAAACGAACATAAAAGCTTATGTAAACAGTTCCCTTTATCTCGTATGAAATATCAATTTTCTTCGTAACTGATTAAAATGAGAATTAAAGAAAAGGGAATTAAGCTTAAGAAATTTAGAATCCTTTAATCCTTAGAATGTACAGAGCCTAAGATTTTCTAATAAATACAGTTCTTCACTCACTCGCATAGATAACAGGAAAAATGAAAACCTCTTAATTAATTTCTCAATGTTGGTCGTACAAACATACATTAGCAATTGGAATGTAAGGGATAACATGTTTATCAACTACATTGTTAAGTTTTGTCTTGGTATAAATTTTATTGCAAACCTTCATGTTACAAAAAAAAAACTTGAAAAAAACCTCTCCACGCGAGTTTAACTTACAATTGTCGAGTATTTTTAAAAGGTTCCACTATTGTTTTATCTGGTTCTAAAGTGGCACAACACACGCCTAGGCTTAAACAATTATATGTTGGCCAAATTAAAATTTGTTTCTTGAACTGAACCTTTGACTCGAGGCGTAGAAGCTGACTAGCAGCTACTGTGCAAATTATGTGGTTAATTAGCTCTTATTGGAGTTATTTGGTTGGTTATTCGATACTTAGCTAGATGGCGCTGTGTCATAATGTCGAGAAATATTTATTTAGTTTAGTCACAAGCATTTCATACTTCCAATATTTTAACTTTCCTGTCCATGGAGTTACTTTAAGTGTGGTGCGCAGTTATTAAAGTTTCGAATCCCGGTAGGGGCAAATGTTTGTGAGATGAGCATGGACATTTGAACTGAGTCATGGATGTTTCTAAGTATAATATATATGTATGTACAACAAAAAAAGGTATTGTATCAACCATCTAGTTGCTTAGCTCGGAACTAGATGGCGCTGTGTCATAATATCCAGATATATTGATTTATTATTTTATTGTGTATTAACTTGCCAGTTCACTGTCACGCCACTAAACTTTTATAGCTGAAGCTTTTGTTTTGGCTCGGCGAAACAATTTATAGTAAATATTTGCATTGAAATTATATCCTAGTCAATTTAAAATATGTAAATATATAATTAAGAAAGGTGTTCCTTTCCTTTAATTTAACAAATTTATTCCATATCTTTGTCTATTTTAATATTTACTGGTCTAATGACGCACGGAATGAATAGTATGTATGTACAAGTGTTTTTTCTTGTGAATACCACTTATTTCCAATTGTGTAGAACGCGAGTGAAAGTGTACTACATAATTAAACATAAATAAGGAAAATTATGCAAGATTTGCGCATCGAGAATGCATTAACAGCTTGCTCTCACCTTCCAAAAAAAATAAAAAATATATTCTAAGTAAACCAACGCAGTTATTAAAACAAATGAAGTTGAAAGATGTGTCTTCTCTAGCCTGTTATCCCCGAAAGGTTAGGCAGAGGTGTACTAATGTACACCCACATTTCGCCTGTATAGATAGATAGAGTATTCTTTATTGTACATACACCAAAAAGACAACCAAAAGGGAATATACAGAAAGTATAAAGTACAATTGGTATGTTTTAGGTTTATTAGGGACCCATTTAATAGGGACCAAGCCTATTGCCATCAACCGGACACGAATCCAAGCTCCGAGCTGCTACTGAGAATTTTATAGAAAACCCCAATAATAATTTGCTCAACCTGGGAATCGGCAGGCACACTAACAACCACTGGACTAACGAAGCAGTCACTTCAAATTAAGACGTTCCTTTACCGACACGTGTCAACTCGGTAATTGTAGTCTGCATACCGCTCATTGGCGTGTGCAAATAGAATTGATGTCCAAGGTCTACCGTATCAAACTAAAGTGAATAATTTACTTACTATCGTCTTGGCCTAAGAAAAGGTAGAATATAATAGGAGTAGACTCGATATTCTGTTGTATGAACCTACCAAGGCATTGGTTGTCCCACTGCTAGGTACGGGTCTCCTCTCATTTGAATAGGATTAGGCTATAGGCGGCTGTCAGACTGGCTTCACACGCTATAGAGAAAATTTCTCAGACATACAGGTTCCCTTACGATGATTTCGTCAACTGGCTCTGACTCTACAGTCTACTGATCACACCACTAGACTATCTCAATTCTTATACATTTGTAAGTGAACCGTAATACATTGTGGACTTAGAGCAAACCCCGGTCCCTCTCTCTATGGAGATTTAATTCAGATTCGAATACCTTCTTCTACTAGAACTACATAAGCAACATGATGTTTGTTTGTAGTTGTGGGTCTCGATATGTATCCACCCTGATGACTAGCTGGCGAAACCTAATCATAAAGAAAGATATAGTGTTAGACACAAAGCTTTCTTCATAATCATCTGATATTAGCTATAAGGCGTCCGCTACTGGGCCTCCGCTAAGGATTACCACGACGATCGGTCCTAATACACCTGGACCCAGCGGATTCCAGCCTTCTTAAATATAATTACCTTTACAGCTATACCAACTGTTAACAGAACCTTCTATCTTTTCCAGGAGCCGTAGCACACCGATCCCGCCAAAAGGCCGAAAGCTACATCAGTAGAATCGAGAGGTTCAACAAACGCCACCTGTGCCACATGGAGCCCATCCTCGCCCAGCCAACATATCTGATCGGGAACCGCTTCACCAAGAAAACCTTCCCGAGCATCGAACCCCGCCTGCAGTACCACCACTGTCGTTCTAACACCAATATGCTCCTGAAAATCGAGAACGAACTACTCCAAAGCCACCGTCAAAGAGAAACGACCGGCATCAAAAAGTTATACAACTCATTCTTCGTTCTATTTTAACGTGCTCACTTGTTTTGTACGTATCATTCACTCATCTCATTCATCATTCAGTGACTTTTGTGTTGGCATGGCCAATTTGTGATGGAATTTTATTCGGAAGAGAAAGACTATATTATGCATGATAATAGAAAAGAGGATAATTACACTTGGGAGTCTAGTGTGAGGTTGGCTCTGGTTGGGAGGGAAGAAGAGTTAGGGATGTATCTGGAAGAAAGGGAGGGCCGGAAGCGGAAGTGGCAGGGGGAGGGGAAGATGATGCGGAGGGACGAGAGCGAGGAGAAGGAGCAGCGGAAAGTGCCGCCAAAGAAGGTCATGGGTACGTATCTGTTTTACACTTATATCTTTTTAACAGGCCAAATGAAATGGATGTTTATTTCTGCAAGTAGGTCTTTGAATAATTCTGTCGAAAAAAACCTACTTCAAATGATGTTAGAACTGGACCAATTAGAAATGGGACCACATGGGATACACCAGCTTTCAAACAAAAAAAAGAATCATCAAAATCGGTCCACCCAATCGAAAGTTATGAGGTAACAAATATTTAAAAAAATTGTCGAATTGAGACACCTACTCCTATTTTGAAGTCGTTTAAAAACAATTTACGTGTTTTAATCCTATATTTTAATGCGCGTTTTAATTTTGCATCAAAACGGATCTTTTGAAATCACTCTAAATTAACAAAACTATTTTTTTATAGAACTTCTTCGACTTAGCGACTCAAAATTGGAACTCTTCTTTTGAGTTCCAAGTGACTGTGGGTATTGTTTTGACAGTTTATTACATTGGTAGTACGAAAATAAATAATACTTTATTGTATTCTAGCATTCTGTACCTACTCCTTCTCCATATAAACTTTAACTATGCCAAATCTTGCATTCCTCCGTGTGCTTTCAAAGGCGTACATATGCAATTTTCTCTACTACTAAAAGGGTGCACAATATATTGATACGAGTTCGAAGTTAAATAATGAATTCACTGAAATTTTATTATCTAGTTGGGTGATAATTAGAAAAAGTAATCTTTTATATGTTTTATCTGTTTCATAATTCTTTGTTATCCGCTAATATTATACATTTATCTTGTATTGTGTGAAAGATGATATGACTTGAAAAGTAGTAACTGATAAGGTGACGATAGATAGAGATTTGCGAGATAATCATATACTTAAGTATGTAGTTATTATTCTCATCTAAAGTAAAATCGTTTGATTGTCACATAAGATTACTCCAAAACTGGTTTATTTTACAAGATCGACAGCACACAACGCTGGATTCAGTCTCCAACCCATCTATCTATCTTTATATATATAAAAGGAGAAGCTGACTGACTGACTTAATTACTGACTGACATATTAACGCAGTGCCTAAACTCTAAGGGTTAGAAACTTGAAATTTTGCACAGTGTTTCCTTTTATAACGTAGGTAAGCACTAAGAATAATTTTTTGAAAATTCACCCCCTAAGGGGATAAAACAGGGGTGCAAAGTCAGTATGTAACTGCCGTTTTTCGTTAAATTGCACGCGGACGAAGTCGCGGGAATCAGCTAATCTACTTTATATATCATTGATCGCCACGTGTCTTGTCTTATGACGCCCTATAAGTTCAATGGCCTAATCGAAGTTGGTAGATTCTCTTGAAAATGTCAGTCATTAATAAAAGCCCACAGGCATTGAGGTTTCACGAAGACAGCGATAATTCTTAGATGCATAGATTCTTCTGCTACCAAGGTTCGAATTTGTATAATAAGTTGAATCGAGTCTTATCCATATATTCATTACCAAAAACTAAATGCAAAGCTGTACTCATGGAGTGGCTGCAAAAGTTAGATTATAACCTTACAGAAAACTTACTTCACACTAACTAAAAACACAATCGCTCATATATACATACATTCCCATCAACATACACACACGTACTTACACCCATACACACACACGCATGCACACGAACAGGCTAATTGTCTACACTACTCTTCCATATCATTCATAACCTGACACTATAGACGAGACACACATTCAAAAAGGCACTTTCTTGTTTTTTTTTTATTGTAGCATTAAGTTGTTATATTGTTTTCTACTCACGATGTATCTCACTGCTAAAAGAATCCTTATATCATGAACGTTACTACGGTAAAAATAGTAAATATATGCTTAAAACAGCTCTTGTATTGTCGCCTGGGTGGAGACCTGGTGATCTGTAATACAGGCATTTTTTTTATGCCTAACTCAGACACCAGCTCCTCACATATTGTAGACTAAAATAAGAATCCACGAATGTAAATAGATATAAGTATTTATGCTAAGTCTGTTTTTGTGAGGAGAAAATAAATATATATTATTATTATTATTATTAATTAAAATAAGATTTCAGAAAGTACACAAAACCTCAACCCAAATAGGTATCATTAAGCTATCGTTTCTGTCAAAATAACTATTAATACCGATAAACTTAATTTAACTCATAATAATAACGTTGTATAACGGTGGGGCTTATGGCTGTGATATTAAGTGGAGGTTTGATAGCAGACTTCGAGATTTCTTCGTCTAAAACGCTGATATTAAGCCGGATAGGCTTGAGGTCAACCCCGATATGGGAAAAAGCTCAGTGAGCGAGGCAAAAGTGGTAGGTATGCAGGGATCGTAGCGCGTGGCATTTTGTATTTTCTGCCTATTCCCATGGGAAAAGGCGTGAGTGTTTTACATGGATACCTTATGTACTTAATGGGATTCTTCATTGGTATGGCCTTCTCTTGCTGTTTCTATCCATACAAATTCTTACATTTAATGGCAATAGGCTCGCCCTACATGGGACCTAAAACATACCGGCGAAACGCGGGTGCACATTAGTACACCTCTGCCTAACCCTTCGGGGACGACAGGCGTGATGGTATGATGATGACTAATTCATACCAATATTATAAATGCGGAAGTATACCTGCCTGTTACCTCTTTATGCTTTAACCGATTTAGATTAAGGTATGGAGATGGTGAGATGCAGGCGGCATATGACCGGTCGTCGTGGCGATCCTTGGGGGAGACCTACTCGTATGTCCAGCAGTGGACGTCTAACGGTTGAAATGAGTCCCGAAAACCATCTCTTAAAAGGCCGAAAAGTGGTTGCATGTGTGTATGCGGAATCAATCATTTCTAAAAAGAAATGGTAAGAAATAAAACAGTAGATTGATGATAAAGTAGACAGGATAAAATGACAAATTCTACGCAGCTGAAGTTGCGGGCAAAATCTAGTATTTTATAAGACCGGGGAACCTTCCATTAATCACTCTAAACTATGAATAAAGCAAATGAGTGGCCCGTGGTAACATGATAGAACATTACTTATTCGCTAATAAGTTGTTTAAATATTTTTAGTCAAAATAGTTATAAGCATAACTGATATAAACTTCACGACAAACGTCTGCTGTTGACATTACGTTACCAATCAACGACTGCTTGACAAAGATTATGAAATTGTAGATACGACTGTGACCTATTTATCTATTAATATGTGAATGAATTAATGCCTACATTACATTTGGCCACAAGCGTTTATATATCCCATACTTAATCAAAATACACAACTCTAATATGCGTGCAGGTAATTCTATAAAATACAAACATATTCATTATTACAAAAACGAATTTGCTGTTATGATAAATAAATGATGCTTATTTTCTCAGTGTCTTACCACAAAGCGACTGCCATTATAGGTACTTCCGCAACTCATTTTTGACAAAAGCTATACCCCAAGAGTAAATTGGTTACACAGCGCCATCTAGTTCTGAGCTAAGCTACAAAACTTATGTTACAGATACTACATAGGTGGTTGATACACTACGTAGATATACATATTTTAAATGTATGTATGACCTGTAAATTTTTAATGCAGCATTGTTTAAGAGACAGTGTTTGAGTTTTTGGTGGCTAAATAATCCAATGCTAGAGCGCCCCACCCAGGTTTTTATGTAATTACATATATATTGTTCATAAAAACAATGATGAGTCAAGAACAAATGTTCACATAAACATTCTTTCACCTCTTTATGAACTCTAGTTCAATGTATCCTGCATTTTTTATATATGTGTTAGTAGTTATTGTTTAAACACAATAACATTACAATACTCGCTTAATTATTTACATGACAGTCAGGTGTTATAAAACAAAGAATTTTTACTTTAACATTGATATAATAATAATTCTAGTAGGTACGCTACGTCGGTTTATATAAAAGGAAGATTTGCGTGCATTTGAAGCAGTAATTTAAAGTAAATAATCCCTTCGAAAAAATAACGACCTTAAATGTCAGAACTAGACCAAATTAAAATGGGACCGCTCGAGAAGCAACAGCTGTCAAATAAAAAAAGAATCATCAAAATCGGTTCACCCAGTCGAAAGTTAGAGGTACTTATGAGGTACCAACAAACATTTAAAAAAATACAGTCGAATTCATAACCTCCTCCTTTTTTAAGTCGGTTGAAATAACATATTATCTATACCTAAAGAAGTTAAACGGCCGTCGCTCAGCATATTGCTAATTTCACTTACCTCTTGCCTGACCAAAGGTTGTCTTAAAGATATCACTATTTACCGACCCTTATTTCATAAATAATGCAATGTTAATTTCAATCTTACGGCGCATCAATCTATCTATCCAATCCTCTCAGATCCGATCATCTTTTAGGCAGAATACAAAACATCTTTGTAAAATCTAACTTGTATTTCAAGTAACATAATCTTTTTGTAATACTGATAATATACTAATGAGTTAAGAATTGTAACACAAAACAGTGGCACACGACGCGTGGCGATAGACAAACGTATTTGCGAGTATTTTTGTTGTCGCAAATATTCACAGTGCAGTGTTGTGTAATATCTGTGTGTTTAAAAACATAAATGGTGTGTGTATTCGGAATAATTGAATCGGAAAATAAATCCATGGTATTTTTTTGACTGAAATCATAATATAACCTTTTTGGGTTCTCTATTTCGTTTTGTTATAGCGGATCTATCTAACTCTATGCACAATTTTTTTTTAAGATTTAGTAGTTGTATAATTATATTTACTACTTCATAAAACTTTCGTATTAAAACTTAATTAACTATCCAATTGTAATCAGTCTTCTTCTGATTCTTGCATTACTATCCTTATAATAATAGAGCTATGTTTAAAGTATTGAAATACAAGTCTCCATAAGTTTTGCGAAGTTTGATAGTCTAGTAGGCAGTCTCTAAAGTCTTGAGTTCGATCCCAAAGCTTCATGAAAGTTATCTGCATTTTTATCACATCAAAAAACACCGTGTTCCCACGAATGCCGGAGAGATTTTCTCAATGTCGTGTGAAGTCTGCCTACCCGTTGTTTAGATACCCGATGGCTACCGTGGTAGATTAAAGCCTAATCCGTCGCACATGTGCCCAATAGTGGACAGTAAATGGGTTGATGAGATAAGCATATCGAGAATATTATTTTAAAATCAATGTACCTAATATCTGAACTAAACCTTCATCATTCACTTCACTTACGCGAATATTAGAAAGAAATTCAAAGAAATCTATTAAATACTTCGAGACTTCGATAAAAAGTATATACTTTTTATCGAAGTATATTAATATTTATAGTTTCAGTTCCTTTTCAACATCCATATATAGTCACTCCGACTAAAGTGTTTACAACATCCATATATAGTCACTCCGACTAAAGTGTTTACGTTAAGTATACTTAAAGTAAAAAATAAATAAAAATAGACACATTCGAATTGAGACCTCCTCCGAAGTCGTATAAAAAGTAGTTTTATTTCAATGTCTAGTATATGATTGTTGAAATTCGTTGTGTGGCGGCTTCAGGAGCAAGAAGCACAAATATTAAGAAAATCTTAATAAGAAAGGTTTACACATAAACCTATTGTTTGTGATCTTTACACACATACACGTACACGCATGCACGCACGCGCACACACACATACACACACACACACTCACACCGTATATCCGTTTATTTATTTGATTTTATATTGTTGTTATTCTTCAATGTTATTTAACTGACTTAATTTGTGTTTCATCACTTAGCAAATATTATCAACAACTTTATCTAATAAATAGTAACTAAGTCTATTCTAATGTAAGTCTATGGGGGCCTGGTGACCCGTACCACAGGTTTTTCTATACCTATCTCGGGCACCAGTCTCTCACAAATGTTGCAATTACCTTTATTGTTTCAACCACTACATGCCACCAATCATTTGTGATGAGAAAATAAATGCATTTTTTATTTTTTTTATTTTATTTTAGGTACTCTTCCCAGAATGTTAGTTTTTTAGCCCTATTACTGGGCAATCCCGGTATCTTAGAGTTAAACTAGCTATTTAGCTTTTAAAGTATCGAGCTATCACTAACCATTATCACAGGTGTTTATATAACAACTGGGACTAACGGTTTACCGTGCTCTCTGTCCAAGGCATAGAGAGGCATCGAAACATCAACAAGAACAGGTTAACGTTACAGTTCAACTGATCAGATTCAGCTATTACTTAGCCATTAGTCCATCCGTTTGCAAGAGACGAAGAAGAGAGATTATCACTCAAAGGCCTACCTAATAGATTTCCACAAGGATCGGTTGTGGAAATTGGATATGAAAACATCCAACGTTTTCCTACCTTTACCAAATTTTCCAGCAATCTAACTTTTTTTTTATGGTGATAAGGGGGCAAACGACCAGGCGGCTCACCTGATGGTAAGTGATGACCGCGTTGCCAAACCCGTTAGAAACTTTTCAGGTTTCTTAAAATAGGAAGTTATAGTTATAGGGAATTGACAGCAAACGGAATTCCCATGCTGTCAGAATAGCCACTCCCCCAATGAGCTCTGGCAACCTTACTCACTCGCAGAAAGACAACTATTGTTGATTCACTGCGGTTTTCTGTAAGGCGGAGGTACTTCCCCAGTCGGGCAGCTCAATTTCAGCGAGGAATCTCGCTATGCCCTACCTCCTACAAACTGGACAACTGGAGGTTGTCCCACGCTGCGTCTTCGGGTGTGTGTTGTCCAACCTTCCTGCCCAATGGCCCTCCATTCTGCGAGCTATATGCTCCGTTAACTGCCTCTACAGCTTATGAATCCTTTCAACTATGTTGGCAACCCTCCCTCCCTCCGTAAATAAGAAAGCGATATAGTGTGACTAAATTATGTAGTTTAGTTTATACGGCCAAATCTAACTATTCTGGTGGTCGGCTAGTCATCATGGCATGATATTTATTATACTCTATTATCATGCTTATATCTCTAATAAATATTTTTCTCAATAACGACTACTCTCGACCAGTTTATTATATGTATCAATTCATTTCGGGTGCCCAAATCCTAATCTGTAAGAAAAATGGCAAAAAATTAATTGGATTTTTTTAATTCGATAATTGGATTTTTGAAAAATCAATATCGAGGACGAAAAAATATATATTCTTTATTTCATATTCATACATTACCAGTAACTTGTTCGCAGTTTTATTAAGGTGCATTTTTTTTTATCTCGTTGCGGTTAAATGCCCTAATAAAGAAAAAGTTTACTTGGGTTTAATCGGTAGGTAATAAATGTTGTTGTTGTTGTAGGTAATAAAATAAATGTAATGTGACAATATTGGATAGTTTATTACTAATAAATGTTGAATAAGATATATTATCTTGGAATAGAACAAGAAAAGACCGCGTCCTATTCCTGCACAGGAATATTTATTTTATAAAAACACAATGCGGTTTCGTTTTCAGCAATATCGGGCCGGAGACTCCTTTGATCAAACTTCATTATTCTCATATTGATATTACCTAAATAACACATTGTGAAACAAAACCATCTATTTTGCAATTTTTAATTAATTTAATAGAGTATCTATAGTGTTTCTTGCCGGTTCTTCTCCATAAGTCATACCTTTTAGAACCGTTAGTTTTGACAGTTAAAAAGTGCCTATATATTAGTCTAATTGAAATAAATCATTTGAGTTTGACTAGTTTTTGACCCGGTTAACCACGTTTTCTTGAAAAGTTCACTCTGTATACCTTCCTAATCCATTCTACAAGAATTGGGTTCTATTTTTTTTAAGTGCGGATAAATCCTTTACGGACCGTTCCGCCGCCTGGGGAGGCGACGGGGTGTGTCGGACTCCGCCCAACATGAGCGTTTACCGACTAAAAAACCGCACCCGTCAACGCCACTAGCCCTATTGCCGGGGCCATGGGATTCGCGAAAGCATGGACCACATCCCCGGCGGAAGAATTGGGTCCTACTGCTATCCATTTTGCAAGTAGCTTAGGTACTGCAATTGTAGATATACCTACTAATAAATATGAACACTCGAAGGAAACATGAACACGAAAGTCTTAGTATCAAAATTCACTGCTGTGAATAGCATACCACTCCTAATTTCATATCACTCCCGCTTGAGACATATTCTTGATGGCACCTGAAGTCTGCCAACCCGCAGTAAGCTAGCGTGGTGGATTATAGCCTAATCCCTCTCAAATTAGAGGAGACCCGTGCCCAGTAGTGGGACAATAATGGGTTAATGTTGATGATGATGATAAAGGAAATTCGACTTGTTGTTTTAGTACACTTAATAATGAGGATTCAATTTTTTTTTAACGTAAATTACTTGTACGTTGTAGTTTTAGTTACGCGAATATTAAACTAAATATACTTAATTATTACTATTGGGTGTATGTGCTATATACAAGTATTTATCAACATCAAAACCTGATTAAGACTTCTCGTCCTTAAAACAGTGCAGCCATTTTTACAACACACTCATATTGTTGCGTGTACAAATGTCATCTTGTTTATCTAATTGTCGTAATCGGAAAGTTTCAATAGAATGGCCGTGGTGTACTTAATAATGTCAAACATCATTGTGCTGTCTCTTTCTTTTGTAGATCCAAGATTCAGGCTGGAATTAATTGATACATATAATCTGGAGCGCGCTCAAGCTTAGTTTAAACGTTGTCCACTTCTGTACCATACATAACAATTAGTCGTGTATTCATTAATAATCACTTAAGAGGGTCTTATCGCGACCAGTTCTTATCATTTTATACTTTTTTAGGATTTATTTTACTTAGATTTCGTAAGATTTCCGATCAGCCCTTAAGTGCAACTGGTCGAAATAACTGCGTTCTTGCAGCTTATTTAACACATAATTTTTTGTTGGAAGAATCTTCAAATACCTCTCAAACCCTGGCCTACGGGGAGTATTTCTCCTTTGGGGAAAGTGAGATGCCACAAGCCCTACCAGCAACACAAGGAGAGAGGGTTTGGGTCCTCTCGAGAGATCAACTCCGGGATCTCCCGTGCAACGCCGAAACAGCACATGCCTATAGGCACGGTAAAGAGATCTTCTCCAAGCCTCGCTGTGCACATTGGCATATGGCCACTGTGCATCTGCCGTCACAAGCAATAATAGCTTAACCATGTTTACGGACTGTTGGAAATCAAATGCACCTCTATTTTTTGATATCGTATGCTTATTAATGATCATTCGATAAAACGGCTAAAGAAACCTGCATGTCTGAAGTATTTCCTCGATGCCACGTGAAGTCTGTAAACCCACAGCGTGGTTGACTTTTTTTTTATTGCGATTAGGGGGCAAACGAGCAAGCGGCTCACCTGATGGTAAGTGATCACCGCCGCCCATGGACATTTACAACACATGAGGCTTGCAAATACGTTGCACACCCCTGCAGAAACCGTTTTGGTTTCTTAAAATAGGGAATTACTAAACTGACAGCAAATGGAATGCCCATGCTGTCAGAATAGTCACTCCCCAACGAGCTCTGGTAACCTTACTCACTCACAGAAAGACAACTATTATTGATTCACTGCGGTATTCTGTAAGGCGGAGGTACTTCCCCAGTCGGGCAGCTCAATTTGAGCGAGGAATCTCGCTATGCCCTACCTCCAAAAGACTATGCTACTTTACTCCCATCATTCTAAGAGAAGACCCGTGCCAAGCAGTGTGACAATAAATGGGTTACTGATGATAAGCAAACATCAAAATGATGACCCCCTTCCGAATAGATAGGGAGGCTCATTATAAATGAACTCTTGACCTCGCGCGTGTCCGCCAGTCCGCTGAAACTGTCCGGCAGCATCGGTACCGTTTGACCCCTGACCTGAGGCGAAGTATACTGGATACGAAGCGATTCGATACTTAATAGGTTAAAACTGATAACGTTGTCGTGTTTCGTATTTGATTGGTTCTGTCTCTGTGCCACTGATTTATTTAACTTCAGACACTGTGGTGTATTTTTAGCTCGTTGCTATGCAGTGGTGTGTGAGGATGAAAATAGTGTTTATTAGATTGGCGTGGACAGTACTAGATAGATTTTTGTCTGTAATTTATAATTGGAAAACATCTAGTCTAGATTAAAGAATGGGGTATCTATTATCTCAATCTAGTTGAATATAATTTCAAATAGAGCTTGACCTCTTCGTTGTATGTAGACCCACACAAATTATCATCAACCCATTATTGTCCCACTAATGGGCACGGGTGTCCGATTTGAGGGAGATTAGGCTATAGTCCACCACGGCAGACTAATGTGAGTTGGCAGATTTTACACGCCATCGAGAAAATGTTTCAAGCATGCAGGTTTCCTCACGATGTTTTCCTTCACCGTTTGAGCATATGATAACAAGCACATAACTTCCGAAAAGTCCGCCCGGGCTTGAACTCGAAACCTTTGACATCTCAGTCCACTGGTCTCACCACTGGGCTACCACAGCTCAGACCATACAAATAGGAAACCATTATTGTTGGTTATTAATTTTTGCTTGTCTATTTATCAGATTTTTAATACGCTGGTAAAACGAAAAGCTAATTATAAACACGTCTGAGTTTTAATGTGAGTAGCGTGAATGTGGAAAAAAAATGATTCAAAGCGGGTGTAGTAAAATATTGAACTTTACAAATATTTGTTAGAGTAGTGTCTCCCCTTGCTAGTAAATCGATATTATGGCAATATGAATTTATTAATTTTAATAATTTAATTGGTATTTTCGCGCAAGTGTAAGACATCATATACACTTACGCGGTGTATGTTAAGTTTAATTCATCTACGGCTCTCCTCATTTCTGTAGAGAAATTCCAAAAGCTGCTTTTATTTATTTATTTAATGCACGGAAAACTTACAGTTACTTATACCTAGCTGTAAGTTGAGCTTCCGGAGATGAGTACCTAATAAGCTTGCAATATTCTGCTCTTAATTCTTCCACGTGCTTAAACGGGTGTCACCTATTGAAGAGGAGGAGGGGGAAGCACGTGTATCATTTTCCGCGGCATGGTGCTAATACTTGTGACGCGTACTTGTCACATAGTATGTGACAATTTGTACAATAAAATGAACAAACATTTGCCCCCTTTGTAGTTCAAATAATATATCTGGTTAGTTCTCTAGTGTACGCGATTTCTTACACTTACGCGAATATTTAGCATTGAAATAAAACTACTTGTTACGGATTTTATCGCGTTAAATTAATATTAAGGGCCGTAAATGTGTTTTTTAATCCACCCTCTATCTCATCCTCAACCCATTATTGTCCCACTGCTGGGCAAGGCTCTCCTCTCATTTTTGAGAGGGATATGGCTATTGTCCACCACCTTAGCCTACTGCGGCAGACTACAAATGCCATATAGAAAATCTCTCAAGCATGCAGGTTTCCTCACGATGCTTTTCCTTCATCGTTTGAGCTTGTGATATCTAAATAGAAAACACTTTTCTTAATTGTTAAGTATTCATAATACTCGTACGTATATGTAAGAATCATTTTCGGACTTGCGAATTGACATGAAATCTATGGATTTGGCAGTGAATGTGTTAATCGGTAGGTCACCCAGTCTGGGTGGTGGCTGGCAATCCCCGAAGCCTCCCCGGGCGGATGGATGGTCCATGACGATGTCCCGCACTTAAAAAAGAGGCGGCTATAAGAGATATTTACCTTGCTCACTAGGTTATTTTCGAGATATACTCATATCACGCTCAATTATCACATAACATATTGACGCAATAGCTCGGTTATCTAAATAAAACATACTTACATTATTTGCGAATTTTCGTATCAGTAGTTTATGTCCGCTCCGGCGTGCTTTGTGTTTTCGTCTCGTAGCAAGATGTTATCTCAATAACTGTCTGCTGAAGATAAAACGATCCTCAACGCCATCAGGTCTACTGTTACGATAGTTAACATATGGGGTACCATTATCAACCTGAATGTGAGAATGAATGATAGGCGATTAACGAAAGGAATTTAGCAGGCAGATGAGAGTGGAAACTACGGGATACGCTTACAAGATACATCGATTAATTGGTGAACTTATTAAAAAAATTCAGGTGCGCGGTACTCGTCACCGGCGCGCGTGCATAACGAGATGTATGGATGTGGATGAAGCAAAAGTGGTATGCCGAAATCGTAGCGGGTTCTGTAGATACTGCCTATTCCCATGGGAAAAGGCGGGAGTCACTGCTGGGCACGGGTCTTCTCTCAGAATAAGAAGGGGTCAGGCTATAGTCTACGCTAGCCTAGTTCAGGCAGGTAGTCTTACACGTCGTCGTTGAGATCATTGTGTTCGAGCAATATTTTTCTATGTACATCTCATGATTTTTAACTGACTCCAAAAACAAATTTGTACAATAAACTAGAATTTAATTACTCCCTGCTTTATGCAGTATTAAATCTAAGATTTCCTCGATCGAATCAATAAAACAAATCTATGAGTGTGCAAAATAAAATAAATGTTTAATTCAGCAAAATCATCCTGCAAAGGTTATTATAAACAATCAATGTTTTTACACAACTAAAAGGCACGTACTTTATTCATTTGTTTATACAAAATATATCACAAGCAATTGACCTAAGGTCACATTTTAATCAACACTTAAATACAACAACATATTGGAGAAAAAATTGGATGGTTGTGAAAACATGTGCTTATATGAATAGTTTGACAGATACTTATTTTTGACTGTTCGGCAAAGGTAGGGCAATAAACACTGCAAAAATCCCGGACATTCTAGCGAAATCTGGTTGCAAAAAATATTTTTTCAGAGGCGGAAAACACCACCTGCGAAAAAAAATTTTTTGCAACAAAAATTTTTTTTATCGTTTATCTATAAAAATCGATTTCCCCTGACAACAAAAGTTTAACACAGGGTTGAAACATTGAAATAAAACTACTTTTTACGGATTTTATAGCGGTATATTGATATTATTTTAACCCGACGTTTCGGATCCTTTACAGCATCCATGATCACCGTCCGTAAAAAAGTAGTTTTATTTCAATGTCTAATATTCGCGTAAGTTTAAGAAATCAATACAGGGTTAGAACTTTACAAAACAGGGTTTTTAAAAGTGTTTTAAAAATGGACACTATTAAAAACCCTGGAATTCGCATTCTGTCAGAAGAATAGCCCTAACGAGGTCTGGCAACCTTACTCACTCGCAGAAACACAAATATTGTTGCTTCACTGCGGTCTTCTTTAAGGCGGAGGTACTTCCCCAGTCCGAATTTCAATGGCTATGCCCTGCCTCTCTGTTCAGGAATATCGTCGTTCGGTCGTTCGTCCAGAAAGTGTCGCCCAGAAAAGCTGGGCTTTCCTCGTGGTTGACTGCTGTCTTCAGCCATGCAATTGTTTAAATTTCTAGTTCCTTTAATGACAAATTGGATTTTGGCCATTAATGTGTGGTCGATTTAGAAAGAAAGAAAGAAAAACAGTTTATTCATATTTAGTACATATTGCTATTGCCATGCGTCGATATCGCGGGTAAAAAAACATTACTGTCTAGTTAGTTCGCTCAATAATACAATATAAATTAATAATTGCGATGTGGCAGCACCATTAAGCACGGCACTTAACAGAAAACCGTCTCCATACAGAGGGCGATGTTAGACCTCACGCACACATAGACCTCGTACATGGTACATGACGCGCACGAACTACGATCTCGAATCATGTTGGTCGAACACACACGGACGATTTGATCAGAGATCCTAGACTAAGTGTGGAGACAGTTTCATGTACCTATAATTTTTTGTTATGGTTTAAGGGTGTTAAGGAAACTACTCGAATTTCGCTTACGCATTTTGAAGTATCAATGTATCATGAAGTGATCGGTTTTTACAAAGTGTACAAAAACAAATTCCAAGAGAAGTGAAGTGTTATCAAAACTCTTTCTTTCAATAAAATGACTCTAGAACATTTCCGGAGCGCCACAAAATACCACAGAAATATTATCGTCAGCCAATCGAACTCATGGACGTTTAAATTCACGTTTTGTGATTGGTTCTTCTGACAATGACTTTAAACTACAAAAAGAATCAAGATTCCCTCTGTGATATTTTTTTCCATAATATATGAAATTCACAAAACCTCTCTTCAAAATTAAATTAAATTATCGTCTGCAAGTGACTAATTTAAAATCACAAAGTGAAGCACGGCACTTTAAGAGTTGAGCTGCCATCTAGCGGTAAACGACTGAAACTCGAACAAACTAGTGGCGCCATCTGTCGGTGCGGACCGTCAAACTGTCTAATATGGTTGAAGACACGACGCCGCAGCAGGAGCGGGTTTCCGCTGCTGCGGTGCTGCAGTTCGCAGCAAGAGAAGCACGGGAGGGGAGGAGATTCACCGAGTTCGGAGCTCACGCTTTTGCCAGCATCACTTATAACGCTTACGGTACTTATTTCTATGTTTTTTCTAGCTTAGCACGGCTTGCTGATTTTATTTCTAACTGACAACTACTCAGATAGACACTCATATTGTAACTTTGAATACTTACAAAAAAAAAACGCTGCTACACGCTTTAAAACTTGAAAACCTAAAACTTTCGAAAGATTTCGGTTTCCTGGGATTTGAGTTTTTGGGTCACTAAAATCTTATCAGTCTTTGAATAGGTCATCTTTAGATACTAGGTCCTAGACTTGCTATAATTTTACACCATAACCAACCGCACACCATATAGTTTCTGGAAATATCCATTAACTTTTTTTAGCAACTGTCAGTATTAACGTTGTCATAGTTAACACGTTGACTGCTGAAAACACACACGCTGTGTTTTGACTCATATAACGCGAGTGCGGCGCAAACACGCCTGGCGTGTTTTCACATTTTGTGCTACGACTGGGCGGCAAAACACGCCCTGCGTGTTTTTAACTTCGCTACGCCAGTACGGATTACGCGCGAGGCGTGTTTTAAACCGACTTCAAAAAAGAAGGAAGTTATCAATTCGACCGTATTTTTATATCTTTATTACAATATAATATATTGTTCTACATATATTTTTTTATCGTCCTTTCGTAGATATTTAATTCTAATCAGCTTTTACGAAAAATAAATCGACATAATGTCGTAGTGTTAACAAATTTAATAACAAACGCCTTCATAAAATTCGAAGAAAACAAAGTAAAATATTTTACAAAGGATTCTGCGGTATTAACAAATACACATCTGCGTTTTAATTTTGAATAAAGAACTTAGTAGGTGATTGTTTTGCACAAAATATATCGTAAAATAATTCTAAGTACCCAATTGTTTTATGCACTCAAAAATAAAAGACAATGAATGGTTACTATTACTACTATTATTATTATTACTATTACTATATGCGCTCCCCCACCCAAAACACACCAGGTGTGTTTTGGCCGCACTGTTGGTCGGAATACAAAATGTGTTCCGGCCGTGCGGGCGCTCACGCCAGGCGCGTAAACAGCCGCACCGTAGGTTAGCGCGCGCTATGTTAGGCCGCAGCCAACGTGTAAAAACACGCATGATGCAATAGTTTTTTGGGATGTAACCATAAATTAATATGTTTCATCATTCATTCTTAGATTATCTGTAAGAGAACATGATTGAACTGAAAAAAATATATACAGACCTTTATGATACAAATGTAACAGTAGACCCAAGCAACAGCCCCCGAAAAGCTTGCCCTTCGGAGAACTGTACCTGGTACACGTGCGACTAAGTGACGGGTTTCTGACAAGAGCTCGTCCATTGTTTTTGTTCAACAGTCCAGTTGGATGAAGATCCATGGTCCCGATGATTAGGCAAGGGTAGGTAAGACCACTTTTTAGTGTCGTACGAGTCCCACCTATCCTATCGCCTGCCTAAGCAGCTGCCTACAAAACCTAAACAGAGGTGTACCGACGTAAGCATAGAATAAAGTCCCATTCCCATATAACAAGTCTATTGCCATTAATAAGACACTAATCTGATGTTCGAGCTGGTACTGAACATTTTGTGAGAGAAAAATCCCATTAGTACTATGCAAGAATGAATCGATGGTCAACATTTAAATTTGCTATTACTGTTAGGGTTTAAATCTGTCAGCACCGATTTAAACACCAACAGTAGTCTCCACATTGTCTCATTAAAGCCTCCTTCTTCCAGTCTCCTTATGCCTTCAGTGTATAATGTACCATGACATCTTAATTGGTGTTAATTACCCCACTTTATAATCATTTTGTTGGCTCATAAAAGTTCAACGATCCAATGTAGGTAGTAACAGTGGCGTTTCTCGATATTTCTATTGGCACTTTTAGTGGCAGATTGGCACTTATCTCTGTATTACGCAAGTACCACTCGGTACCGGATACCTAATAAGATAGTGCCAAGTGTCAGCGCAGTTAATTTGCACGCGTTTATGTCGTGCACATTAAAAAATTAAGACGCATTAATAGTCCGAGTGTATTACGTAATGTATAATATTATTGTCAATCTGCATTATGTCAACGTGTCGACCTATAGTCTAACTCTTTTTAGTAAAAATCTGTTCCCAGTTGGAGGGCAATAGATGCTTGATGAAGACCAGTTAGGCCTATACGAATTGGCGTATGGCGGGCCTGGCCCCTGACATGCCATTACAGATTTGTTACGTATTATAGCGTCCATTATAAAATTTCGAATCGGTAGCCCAACATCCTGAGTTGGGCACTAGATCATTCTAGGTTGGGTAGGCCCACCCGGCTTCCCCGCCTATATACGCCTATGCCTATACAGTAAATCGTAATGTAGGTTTATTACTGATCTCGCTGACTGCCAATTACTATAAATGCTTGAAAGGATCTACGGGAGCCGTACAGCAGGAAAATTAGTACTATTTCTCTTTAAAAAGGGATCTATCTAATGAAAGAAATTATGGATGTCTCTTTTGCGCAACTGAACAGTAATGTCTTAATCAGGTTCATAACAGTGGCGTAGCGTGGGTATTTGCTGCCCGGGGTCGTCTGGAAATTTGCCGCCCCCTTTTCTACTAGTATAATAACGACGTGGCACTTGATGCCGCACCCTTTTATATGCCGCCCGGGGCCATGGCCCCCTTTGTCCCCCCCCCTTCCCCCCACGCTATGCTACTGGTTCATAATAAGTACTTTACAAATGATAAAGGAAACATTAGGGACATGCCAAAGTCCATAAGGCTAGCTGCAGGAGTATGTATGTAAGGGTATCGTGTGCAGTCTCCTTAGTTATCGCTTGACTTGTGAATTATTTGGGGGACTCGGCAAAAGCCCGTAAGAACTCATGCATAACATCCTAAGGCCTGCTCATACATTGTAGCTTCATATTATTAATCGCGACTAAAAATTGCCATAGTCATAACTTTTTACTAATACCTAATAGTCTTGAAAATAGTTATTATTGCTATTATAAGTACAAAGCAGTTAATATAAGGTATTGTTGCGGCTACTACTATATTATTAGCGTATTAGCGGAACATAGAATATTTGAATTTAGCTGGTTGAGTGAGGCAGTCAATAATTGTTACTCAGTCAGTTCGGAAAAGCGGTAAGTAACAGGCAAACGCTCTAGACGGTTACAAGAATAATTATTTTTGTTATTAAGCAGAAGTAGATTTAATAACGAAGTTTCTGTCTTGCCAATCACCGCCATAGAAGAACGCTAATCTTATCTGTGTAAGCAACCGTCACTTTCTGACTGCGTAGTTCTCATGTATACAAATAGATGTCGCTACTTATATTGGGTACTTTGGTAGATGCTCATTTCTTTCTTTTGTGTGGCCAATCCACTAAGTTCTTTTTAATGTATTAAAGACATTCGTAATTATAAATGATTTCTATTTACATTATTGGATATACAATCGAAGTAGTAATAACTAGTTCACTACACCGCCCCGGTCAAAGTGTAACTGATAAGATTGCAAGAGTACTAAATTGTTTTATGTGTACATCAATGGCTTTATTGATATTTTATATAGACAGTACAGTTCATTAGTTCGCAATAGAAATGGTACATTGATTCTATATTCATTTATCCCATATAAAATTTTAAATACATTTATTTTAAATACCTACCTACTAATTATTATCGTCGCTAAGATTTCTAAAGCTACATTTCTTGCGAACTGTACTTTACATGAAAAATACTTTTAATATATACGCAAAAAGTAGCAGTTCTACCAAAAAATAATATGTATTTTTGTAAACGTTTGTAGTGACACAGTATACACAAATCACTTACCTAAACATACCTCCTTCGAAACCATTACCACCGTTACCAGACACCATTATTACCTTACCACCGTTACCAGAAACTACACGTTACTAGGCCGTTTTTATGGGGAGACCAACAAAAAAAATGCGTATTATAGTATACAGTCAAAAGTAAATTTATTCGCCTTTAAACACACAGTAAAACAATACTTCTTAACATTTCTCTTTTCTTCTCGTAACGTTTAACAAACAAGACCGAATCGATATGGCCGACTATTGTGATAAGGTTACTTTTTACTGGAGGAACGAACTATTATTCCATTTAATAATTAAATGGATATTTAGATATTATCGTCGGCGAAATAAAAAAACCAAAACATGTGATATGACTAAAAAAATATGTATTTGTTATTATTTTATATGTAATAAAGAATAATAATATTACCAATCACCAAATAACCCATTATAGCCAAATTGTTTTAATTACTGATAAAATGCCAAGACAGGACAAGAGGCATCACAATCACGAAAACATGACGAAACATAATGGCACTATCAGAAAAAACCCAAAAAAAATTGGCACTTATAACACTTACAACATTGGTACTTTAAGTGCCAGGCCAGATAACGGCTCCGAGCGCTCAGTAAACAAGAACTATCGGGGGTCAATAAGTTAACAGTCACTAACCAATCTGTTCTGGATATGAGAGAAACACGTTATGTTGTTATGATTTTGTTGAATAGATATTGAAAATACAACTTGCAGCTAAGATATTAGCGCTCATAATATGTCTTGGTGGTCAGTGTATTTATCGCATGCTTAAACAGTAAAGACACATCCTGAGGAAGTCTGAGATACTTTCTGGATAGCGTGACTGCAAACACGGTCTAGGATAACGTGGCGGACTACAGCCTAAACCCTCTCAAATGAAGAGACCTGTGCGTAGAAATAGGACAGTAAATAGGTTGATAAAGATGATATGACTTGTATTATTTGTTACTATTACCTTGACATAGCATAGCATATACTCATCGATTTTTGTTGGGCTAGTTTAGACGTCGAGAATTCCAGACTTCTGGCTTTTAAGAGCTGTAATCTGCGGGCAATTGTCTCATGAAGTCCGTTGAACAGTAAATGCACCCCTTACCAAGTTACGCTCTAGTCTGAGAGACAGATGATGATGAGGCAGCCGGGAGGGTCCGTAAACCACCTTTCAAGATCTTGATGAATATCTTCACGAGTCTTATAGTCCGGAGAATAGTTCAAGGCTAAACAAAGACTCAAATATCTGTACTCCAACCAGATCATAGCAACCCTGCTCTAAGGACCAATATTCAAAGACTATTTTTCTGTCCACAGCTGCCTTGAGCGATATGGGCGGCAGCGGCACCAGCTCCTCGTCGTCGCACATGTCTCCCGGCTGGCAGGTCAACGATCTTGACCTTGACCTTCCTGGCGAGCTGTCCATGAAGTGAGTATTGTGTACATTATACATTATGTTATTGTTATTTTATACAGATACACAATTTAGGGTGCCATCTGAAAGGTATTAATTAGTTCATCTTATAACTGCAACAAAGCACCGCTGTCTCTCGCAGTATTCCACTCACTATACTTTGGTGTCTAAACACTTATTCACCAAATCACCAATACACCACACATTGGTTTGATTTCTGCTCCACCCCTGATGCATCTTCAGTTTGAATAACAGTGTTTATGACACTACTGTGCATGTGTGTGTTGCGATGCTGTTCTGGATGCTAAAACTGGAAGAGCATCAACGTAAAACCACAAGAACTACCTTTAAAAAAATATATTTCACAAGGTTTTTTTGCCCTTTAAACATTTTATATAAAAGCGCTATCACCGCCATCTATGTTCAGCTCCCTAAAGTATTACGCATTAGTACACTCTGTTATCGTAGCGTTGATGTCGCCATGTATTTCATCATCCACTTGTCTTAAGATCTCTGTACTATTTCCATCTACGTTTTAGCATTATAAAATACTATCAAAAACTGAATCCTATACATATAGGTGTAAAACTGAAGAAATAGTAATAAATCGTTGGCAATAATTGTTGTTTGCTAATTAGTACGCTTTAATCCCGCAGCGAGGCGCTGCTGTCGCTGCCTACGCTGGCCGTGTTCAAGCAGGAAGCACCCTCACCGACTGGTGCCGTGTTATCGTCCCCGCGACGTGCCTGGCCACCTCGAAGACCTGATGATAGACAGGTAAATAAATAACCTTGGCAAGGGCGCAAGTCAAGGGGATGCAAGAGGTATTCGCAACAGAAAAACAAGCGGAATTCAAACGTATAATAAAATCTATACATATAAAATAGTTAAGTTTGTTTGACTCTGTAAAATTCAGATTGAGCGTGGTAGAGTTTAGATAGTGAATGAATATTTTTTAGATTTCTCGGGGTCCATAAATTGCGAAAAATATGTTAAAATAACTAAACTTGCAGAACTTATTTACCTATAATACCCCAAATCCCCGAGAGTGGAAATGTTTGCGTGGTGCGCATGGGCATTTGTATCTGAGCCATGGATGTTTCTATGTACGAATATATTAAAACACCGTAATACAAGCCTCGGTGCCATAACTCGGTGCTTGAGGGACAGTAGCTACATATGATAATGCAAATGGCCCTCACTGCAACTCCTGCCAGCGCCCTTGCCTCTTAGAACACCGTATAATATTGTTTTTCGATTTGTGACACCTGAATTCTTCAAATATTACATGAATCTGTCAATATTTTTGCTGTAATTACTTTAAAAGTTTTAAGAAACTTTTTACACTGTTAGTAGTCTGAACTTGTACCTATGATAGCCTAGTGGTGTAACCATTGGACTGTGGTGTCCAAGGTGTCGAGTTCAATCCCAAATCACGCACTACTGACTTCGGAGTTAGGTGAGGGAATTTTCTCGATGGCGTGTGAAGTCTGCCAACCAATACTAAGTAAGCGTGGTGGACTATAGCCTAATCCCTCTCAACTGAGAAGAGACCCGTGCCCAGCAGTAGGACAGTGGGTTGATAATGATGATGAATAAATATCCTGTCATTGGTTTCAAGGTTATACGACTTTTATTTACTATAACATATAATGGTTAGGCAGAGTAGTACTCGTGTAAACTACAATCCAATTTCTTTCAAGTCCTATTAAAAAGAGGATTGAAGGCGGGTAGAGAGACCTATGTCCAGCAGTGGACTGCGATAGGCTGAGGTGAGAGAGACCTACAGTGCCCTACAGTGGGATGATAATGGATAAATAAAAAAAGAGGATCAGAATACTGCCATTAATTAAAACTACATCGTCAGGCTCACATATTGTAACCAAAATGTTTGAACTTTAAAAGAGACCATGATTCTCTGAGTTTGTTTCGGCATTTCTTCTCTGAGAAGTCAGGTCAGCTCCAGTCGTCAGTTAGGAAATGCCGGTGCAAAATAGATACTAAAAAATTATACATGACTTGTAAAAGTGTCTTTAAAAAGATCTATTTACAGAAATAAACAATAATTTACAATCACCAATCAATCAATCGATAATTTACAATTAAAAATCGCTAATTGCTGCTGAAAATTTCATCATCAAAGCAAATACCACAGATTGATTCCTTAATCGAATCGATCCCCTCCAAAACATAGTCATAAATGTTTATCGTCGCTTTGACGGGAAGCCTTGAAGGCTAGAATTACGGTGTGATATTTAATTTAACTTAAAATTAGATGTATTTCCAAATTGATATTTAATTATCAGCCTGTTTAGTAAAAGGCATTTTTTAAGGTTTAAGGTTGGTTTATTCAGTATATGATTAAACACAACTACTTTTCAGCCTTATTATTATACGCATAAAGTCCAAAAGTGGTTACCCACTGAGATTACAAATTGTACATATAGGTAGGTTATGTATATAGGTAAAAAACTCAAGGTAAGTAGCAAACATTGCACTTTATATTGCACGTATTATGTATGTATTATTATTACATGACACGAACCAAAGCACAGTTATATTCACAATAAATTATTTCAAGTATATTTATTGGTGAATGGTAATAATTCTTACCATTATAACATTAAACCATTACACCTTAAAAACGTATTCACACTTATAATATCGAAACTCCGGCGCGGCTTTGTTTTGCTCGCTGTTAAGAGATAAACGTCAAATATCTACTAAAACAATGACGTCACAAATTAAATCTTATGGTGGCATTTCGTAGCACGGATAAAAGGTAAATCTTTGGATTTGAATTTAAAATCTACTTTCTCATCTTGCGAATAGAATTCAATATCGATCGGTTGTTTATTACAAAAACTACCTAACTTGTGTTAGGTTGTTTAGGTAGGTAAATTTTAGTATGTTTAAAATATACTACGCACTTTCAATCTCCGAAAAAATATGTACACTATGGTTTTTTTTCTAATTCTCAGATCAGCGCGGAATATACGGAAACACAGCAAGACCACGCGGTCACTGACAGGGATTTCAAGAATATATGGGAGGTGGATATCCTACTAACTCTCTGCCTAACTCCTTCCCAACTATCATGCTTAGGCTAGATTATAGAAACAAATACACTTACGCGAATACTAGACATTGAAATAAAACTGTTTATTACGGTGTATTGTTTTTTTTATATTACAAAGTTACCAAACAAGCTTACTTACTACGGCCCATGTAGCTAGCTACGCCCCGCTTGATGGTAAGCAGTTTAAAACGCAAAGCAGTTTTATTTCAATATAGATTTTCATGTTAGAAAAATAAAAATATCTTTCTCGTGATAATATCTAACGTAACTGAAAACCAGCTCTCAAACAAAGAATAACATTGTAATTGTTGATCCGTGTAGGACTAACACAATGTTTTTAGGGTTTTTATTATCAGCAATTATCCTCTCACTGCAGGACAGAGACACCCCCCTCCCCCCTTCTACCGTCTTGTAGGTAATGATATATGACGTCTCACAGAATATTCACTTTGACGGTAGCACGAAAAGCTTTAACTAAAGTTGAATTTATAATGATATTATAATAAATAGGACGGGAGCTGAGAGGCATACCTACATATACAAATTATAGTGTTTTGACCCTGTGTCAGTCATGCGAAGTAAAAATCCTCTAAAAACGCGTCTACAGAAACGAAAACGAAATCTAGCTCCAGGAGTCAAATTGAAACAGAAATGAAAAGACTGGAAAAATGTCCAAAATATCCCTACAAGTTTATATAACGTATATGGCGTTTAACTCATTACAAAACAGCCTACATTGTGGTGTTATTGTCGACACAGATCACGAGCATGGTGGTGGATGGCAACCGCGACGCCATGGACGAGGGCAGCTGCCAGCAGTCGCCACCGCACGCCGGAAACATGATGGTGCAGCATGGTAAGTCATCATCATTAACCCATTACTGTCCCACTGCTGGGCACAGCTCTCTTCTCATTTTTGAGAGGGATTAGGCTATAGTCCACCACGCTAGCCTATTGCGGGTTGACGGAGTGGCGGACTTCACATGCCATCGAGAAGATCTCTCAAGCATGCAGGTTTCCTCACGATGTTTACCTTCACCGTTTGAGCATGAGATAAATACGCACATAACTTCCGAAAAGTCAGTGGTATTTTGGGTTTGAACTGGAGACCTATGACATCTCAGTCTACTGGTCACACCACTAGGCGGCTACTACAGATCAGCATGGTAAGTGTTCACCACACAAAACCATATAAGACGAAATCGGGTCATCGTATGGTCCAAATGAAGTAGGCAGTCCAATGTCATGGGCTTTTCATAGGATCCCCGTATTTGTTATGAGGATGTGAACAACAAATTTACGGACTAATTTGTGAAATTTAAATATTCCTAATGCAGTATGACAGTCACAAGATTTCCCTTTCGCAAGATGCCTATTTTAATGTCCAATTCCATCGCGGTATGGAGAAATCCCGGTTTCCTCATGACGTAGGCTATCAAAGCTTTACTTTAATTATTATCTCTGTGCGCCCACCAGGCAGTCCAGAGAGCATGCAGTGTCAGCCCACCATGCCTCCCGGCACCATGATCCCTATCACCGGATACCACTCGCCAAATGCACAGGAAAATAAAAGTAAGTGTGCCAAAATCTAATTGGACTAAACATAGGCCACGGAACATTTCCAATCCTGCATAGGACAAATACTTTTATGACTGTTTACTGTTCCGTGTTTGGGCATTTGTGTTTGTTAGAATGTATTGTCTGTATTGCAATGTTTTGACTTGAAACTCAACGAATTCTTGTATATTTCTGCAATTACAATCTTATGGAAAGTAGGTAGGTAACGTGTATTTCAACTGCAAAGTTATGTTTGTTTTTAATTAAATTGTTGTAGTCTTTAAAATAAAAGGAATGATGGATACGGAATACTAGGGGCACGACTCTGGCTTGAACTAGACTTTTCACGACCCAAGGCAAGCCTATTGCCATTAACCAAGACGATGAAGCTCAAAGCCAAACTCCGAGATGCTGCTGCAAATTTCGCAATAACTGTTCGCTTAACCTGAAAACCTAACCCAGGACCTGCGCTTAGCAGCCGCGCTTGCGATAGCAGTGAGGCAGTGAACAGTTAGAATATTGTACATGTGGATTTAAACAATGTATTTGGTTTAGATGCTGGTCTGCTGATGTGTTCTCCAGTGGGCTCGCTAGACGGTTTCCTACATTCCCCCATACAAGCGCGCTCCGAGCCCAGCTTTAAGGATGATACCAGGTAATAGGATATTTACAAGGACCGCTGATATGCCCTCCTCTCTCCTCCACTTTAGGCCTTTAGTCCTCTGCCTAGAAAACAGTGGCGGAGAGGGCGACATGCACTGCAGTCAAGACGCGCTGTAACCGTGTGGAAATCCATTTACGGACCGTCTCACCTGGTGTTGAATTATGCAAAAAAAGAGCATTGCGATATCCACACTTACCTCGTTTGCTGAAATCTTCAAGAATACTTTTTTAGCAGATTTTTTACGTTGAAAAGTAAAGCCATTTACCAAATTTCGGCGTTCTAGACTTAATAGTTTTGACTGTGTGTTAATAGAGATACAGCCATCTATCACAATATCCATCGATCCAGGCTTGAACACCTATACCAGCCCTGAATGTAGAGGCCCAGTTTTTAACCAAAATAAACTTGTATCACCAGATTCCAATACGTCCTGGCCGCAGCCACTTCCATCGCCACGAAACAGAACGAGGAGAGCCTGACCTACCTCAACCAGGGCCAGCCTTACGAGATCAAACTGAAGAAACTCGGAGACTTGTCACATTATAAAGGAAAGATCCTCAAGGTATGTACTGTAAGACAGTGTCTTTATAGATAAGGGCTATAAGAGCAATTGGTGGAGTAGGAACGGATAAAAAATATTATATGTATAACTAGCTGACCCAGCAAACGTTGTTTTGCCACATTATATGGGTTGGTGGTTATATGGGGTAAAAAAAATCTGGTGAAGGACATCCATATCACCTAGGCGTATGAAAAATAGATGTTGGCCGATTCTCAGACCTACTCAATATGCTCACAACATTTTATGAGAATCGGTCAAGCCGTTTCGGAGGAGTACGGGAACGAACATTGTGACACGAGAATTTTATATATAAGATGATGATAATGAAGCTTTAGATTTAGAAGTTTTATTTGAATGTATCATCATCATCAACCCAATTAATGTCCCACTGCTGGGTAAGGCTCTCCTCTCATTTATAATCCACCACGCTAGCCTACTGCGGGTTGACAGACGTTCCATGCCTTCGAGAAAACCTCTCAAGCATACATCTTCACGATGTTTTCCTTCATCATTTGAGTATGTGATCGATACGCACATAACTTCCGAAAAGTCAGTGGTGCCTTGGGTTTGAACTCGAGACCTTTGACTTCTCAGTCCACTAGTCACACCAACAACTAGGCTACCACAGCTATCTAATTAATATACTGATTTGTGTAATGATTGATGTATTCATTTTTTTACAGAGCGTGATCAAGATATGTTTCCATGAGCGTCGCCTTCAGTACATGGAGAGGGAACAAATCTCACAGTGGCACAACGAGAGGCCTGGCGAGAGAATTGTCGAGGTAACTACCTGTCTCCTACCCCCACTGCTGGGCACGGACCTCGCAAGAGAGGCTAGAGGTCGCTTTTTGTCGCGCAAATCACACGTCAAAAATTGTTGTGAATAGTTTTGTTTTATATTGATATTTTACAAATGTATAGAGTTCTAAGGGGATGTTAATTTATTATGTGATTAGCATTTTTTGGTTATTTCCGATCCCCTTAAAAATCAGGAAGATAGTCGCTGGTAGACGAGAGATGTCGTGAGATTTGGTTTTGGGCTCAACACAGTCAGATAAAAAATCCGTGATATTCGTGGACAGCTATTTTAACTACCTCATTAGTCTGGTGGTTTTAAGTGCGTCTGCTGAGCAAGAAGTTTTGGGTTCGATACCCAGTCCGAGCAGCATTATTAGGGTTTTTCTATAAAATTATCAGTAGCAGCTCGGAGTTTGTATTCGTGCCCGGTTAATGGCAATAGCCTAAAACGTACCGGCGAAATGTGACTATACATTAGCACACCTCTGCCGTCACCTATCCCTTCGGGGACGACAGGCGTGATGGTATGTCATGTTATGTCACCTGTGCAGGTGGACGTGCCTCTCTCGTACGGCGTGATCCGCGTGGAGCAGCCGGCGTGTCTCAACGCGCTGCACGTCTACTGGGACCCTACCAAAGATGTCGGCGTTTATATCAAGGTATTTATTTTGTATATTATGAACAATTTATGTAAAGCTACTTACGGATAGGGATGGTCAGATCGTGTGCCACATACATTCATACTTGTAGGAGGTAGGGCATAGCGAGATTTCTCGCTCAAATTGAGCTGCCCGACTGGGGAAGTACCTCCGCCTTACAGAATACCGCAGTGAATCAACAATAGTTGTCTTTCTGCGAGTGAGTAAGGTTACCAGAGCTCATTGGGGGAATTGAGGGAGTGACTATTCTGACAGCATGGGAATTCCATTTGCTGTCAGTTCAGTAACTCCCTATTTTAAGAAACCTGTACGGATTCTAAGGGGTTTGACAACGAATTTGCAAGCTTCTGGTGTTGCAAATGTCCGTGGGCGGCGGTCATCACTTACCATCAGGTGAGCCGCCTGCTCGTTTGCCCCCTTATCACCATAAAAAAAATACACACACAGAGATACGTCAAACTTAGAACACCCCGTCGTTTTTGCGTCGGGGGTTAATAACTACGTTTTAGGCATAAAACGTCGGCATTAAAACAATTACAATATACCGCAACATAATCCGTATAAGGTAGTTTCATAACAATTCGCCAAATTTTCATAAATTTGTATTAAATAGTGTGCTATTCTTCCGATCCAGGTGAACTGCATATCGACGGAGTTCACGGCCAAGAAGCACGGCGGCGAGAAGGGCGTGCCATTTCGCATACAGGTGGAGACGTACCTCGCCAGCGACGAGCACAACCGCCTGCATGCCGCTGCATGCCAAATTAAGGTAAACTACATTTTTAAATACCCAATACTCAATACTACATACATTTATTGCACTTCTTGGGCACGGCAAATGTAGGAGAGAGGAGGAAGTTTTACTTCCCTTGTAAACTTTAGGTATATTATTTTATATAATACCCTCTAATTACATCCCCGCTTTTAATAGAATAATAAAAAAATTATAAATAAAAATCTTTTTATTGTGCCAAAAATATCAAGTACAATTTAACAAATGAAGCCTTAGAGCACTAAGATTCCCTGTGTTGTAGGGTCTAGTCTCTTTCAGTGTCTTTCTTCCATCATTACCCCTATTATTACTGTCCCTTGACTACTCTTTCTCATCCTCTTTATTTTTCCTCTATACTCCTTATATCTACTCCCCGCTCCCCCCTCCAGATACTCTTTCCTCTTATATTCTCATTCCCTCTTCGAGGTTACAAACCCATATATCCATATTCCCTTCACACTATACACTCCAAAACTCTTTCCTTCTACTACACTGTCCATCTGCATGTTAGTAATACTGCTCTTTTTCTTCTCTTCATTATTCCTTCTTTCCTGTATTACGAGTCCTATCAGTATTTTTTTAGCTAAATTTATTAGGAACACTTATTCAAACGAAAACCGCTTGTAAAAATTTTATTGATACTTAATATTCCCTCCCCTTCCACTTCTTGTCTCCAGGTGTTCAAGCTGAAGGGGGCCGATAGGAAACACAAGCAGGACCGCGAGAAGGTGCTGAGAAGACCCCGCACTGACCTGGAGAAGTACCAGCCAGGATGCGAAGCCACCGTCCTTACCACGGTACGTACCGTCTTCATCGACAATCATTATGCATTTTTGACAAGTCGATTTGAGCAGTGGCTGCGCGATCGGCTTGTGTTCTAGATCTATAGGTAGTTATTCCGAGTCTGGGCTTTTGTGTCTAAGAAAATTCGTGCGAAAAGAACGTAGATTCAAATCAACTGATTATTTATCCCACAAGTCCCTGCAGAGGACCTAAATTATTATTTTTCTATCTAAAAGCTTATTCAAACCTGAGCGGTATTCGCTGCAACTGTGGGTAGAGGTACATACCGCGCGGTATTCTACCCACAAGGATAGAGAAATCTGCTTTGGACTGAACAGTAGTAAATTACCGCATATCCACTGGGTTTCCGCAGACGCTAGCGAATACCGCATCGGTCTAAATAGGTCTTTACAATACAATGTATAACGTATTTTGTTTGTTTGACAGCTGTCAAACGACGCGTTAATGCCGCCGCCATCTTTGGTCACCTCCCCGCCATACTCGCCTGAGATGTGGTAAGTAATAGTAGATAACTTGTATAACTTTACCATAACGCATATGTCCCTGAGGGTAAGGCACTGACAGGGCACGGACTGGTGAATATGTTCCCACAGTTTGTCATTGCGAGCCGTTTACGTGAGACAAGAATCCAGTACGATTTTAAAAAGGTATTTATTATTGCGATATTTCTCGCTCAAATTGAGCTGCCCGACTCAGTCTGTACCTCTACCGCTTTACAGAAGACCGTAGTGATATAACAATAGCTGTGTCGTCCCTGAAGGGTCGAGCAGAGATGTACTAAACTAATATGTAACACCCAGATATCACCAGTATGTTTTAGGTCCCATAACGGGGACGAGCTTATTGCCATCAACCGAGCACAAATCCTGACTCTGAGCTGCCATTGAGAAATTTATAGAAACACCCAATAACTAAAACCCACTAGACCAACAAAGCAGTTTTTATTCAAGTGTCCTAAAACAAATACTTCGATGCTACTCAATTTCATTAACCAATTAGTTCGGTTTAGTCTCTTTCACTTTGTATGTGCAGGGCTTTTAAGAGGCAGGACTATATAAACTTGTATTGACTATGTACACCGCCAACCACTCGTTTCTCCCTGGTCTCAACTCTTGTCCATCCAATGGTTGTCTAAAAGATATTGTTTTTAGCGATAAGACCGCCAATTGTACTTTATTACTTTCTGTATATTCCACACTGTAGTCTCATTATACTGTGTACAATAAAGATACTCTATTTATCTATATTCGAGGGCTACTCACTTATAGTATGGTTTCAGTACATAGCCATAAAAACTAATGCATCTGTTTTCAATCGATTAAAATTTAAATTAATTATAATTTTCAATCAACAAAGTCGAAAGTCAAAATATCATTTATTCAAAGTAGGCCAAATTTAATTGGTTCTTTTTGAACGTCGACAATAAAGACAGCCCCAAATACGCCCGCCTTTCACCGCTTCCTAGTATTTTAGCTGGAATGAAGAAGCGGCGCAACAAATTCTCCAGTGACCCATTTTTTTCTGTTTATTTAATGAATTATTCTATATAATACGATATTATATAGAATCATACGTCTATACAATATAGAGTGCCAACAAACCTAATTTAAGGCGTAAGAGACCCCACGAGAGGGGTTCAAATTACTGAAACGTAGTTTGTCTGTCTGGAATACTTAATTTTAATTGAAACTAAATGGAGTTTTGATTGGCAATTTAAAATTCATGATTGAGTTGAATCCACAACGCATCGAATTTCTGTTCTTGAGACGACCGTTTCTAAGTAAGCAAACGTACCTAATTTTAATTCAGTTTTCATTAAATAGATTTTTGTACGTTTAAACTTGCATCTTTGCTTTAGTATAATTATGTAATGAAATTATTTGTATTGAAACCAGAATTTCAAACTAACAATTTTCAAAAACCGTCAAATACCGAAAAAAAGCCTATCGATATTGCTACATCCCTAGCGGTATAAGAATAGCTCATCCATTTCAGTGCCGGTGCATACTAATATAATGATAGCCCTAATAGGTATAATTAGTATGCTGATCTTACGTTAGTAGGATAATAACTAGCTATTTTTGTCTCGTATTTTGCATGACAAAGTAATGTGGATTATTAACAATGAGAAAGACTGCTTGTGTATTGGCAAATGTGTGTGAGTTATAAGGCTTTTTTTTACTTATTCCATCCAGATTCGCTTGAACATTTATCATCAACCCACTTACTGTCCCACTGGTGGGCACGGGTCTCCTCTCCTTAAACTTGAGAAGGATTAGGGTATAGTCCACCACGATAGTCAAGTGCGGGTTGGCAAACTTTATACGTCATCGAGTAAATCTCTCAGGCGTGCAGGTTTCCTACCTATATTTTCCTTCGCTGTTTGTGCACGTACGTAACTTCGAAAAGTCATTGGCCTTGGATTAAGACTGTCTTCACAGTCAACTGGTACACCACATACCGGCGAAATGTGGGTATATCACACAACTCTGCCTTACCAACTCTTTGGAGGCCGTAGGCGTGATGGTATATACTACAGCTCTCTTTCCTCAAGCCAATTGGGTATAATTAGTATGCTGATCTTACAATTGTCGGATAATTGGCTCCCTTGATGTCAGATAGTTTGCGTGACGGGTCTACGAGACTTGTATTATAATTGGTTGCAGTAACGCGACATGTTTATTTACAAGCTTACTAACCATGCTGGTTGTTTTTTATGTAGATTTTACGTGACGTGTTGCAGATACATGTAATATCTAAGGTGAATAAGTAATTCTAGTCGTAATTCTCATTGGTGAACTCTTTCAAAAAGGTCAGGTGCGCTGTACTCGTAACCGGCGCGCATGCATGACGAGATGTATGAATGTGGACGAACAAAAGGTATGCAGGAATCATAGCTTTTGCCTAGCCCCATGGAAAAAAGGCATGAGTGTATTATGTATTCTAGTTGTTACTGTCTCGTTAGTCTAGTGGTAACTGCGTCTGCTGAGCAAGAAAACTTAGGTTCGATCTTTAGGTCGGGCACTGTTATTGGGTTTTCTATGAAATTCTCAGTAGCAGCTCAGAGTTTACATTCGTGCCCGTTTCGTATCTAGTCTAGTCTATCTAGTCCTAACAACTAAAGAAACTAAAAATGAATTGCACTCCTCTATTTTAGAACATTCAGAGTGTTAAATCTTAGGATTTTTATATGTAGAATGTTTTATGTAAGCTATCACCTAGCGAAAGCGAAGCGATTCAGCTAGCCAGAATACATAGGTATTCTGGCTAGCTGAATCGCTTGAAATATTTACATCATTGACCTGGATTCATTTCTAGTTTCATTTTCAATATTTCAGAGTGTATAAATTAAATTGCAGTGTGGTGTATTTTTCTGCTCGTCTTATATGTCAGACTTCGAATTATATTACAGTATTATTACTCAAATTACTTAGACGTATATAAGACAAAGTTACTTTACACAACTGTTGGTTTAATCATTTTCAATTTCTATAAAATTACGAATCATCGTGATGATGTTCGTATAAGTCTCTAGTCAGGAGCATGCTCATAATACACAAAATTCGCTGTCAAAGTCAAAATATCAATTATTCAAAGAAGGCTTAATTTAATAGACCTTTTTTAACGCGGACCATAACAACAGACCAAACGCTTCACCGCTTCCTAGTGATTTTGCTGGAAAGAACAAACTCCCCGCTGCGTGGGTTAGTTCTCACAAAAGCTCCATCAAAAACTAATTTATCATCACATAATATAATTCAATATTACACAACCAGACCTGGCACGTTCGTCCATTCATCCTGAATTAAAACACATTGGAAGCAGTTAGCGACCCGATTAGAGCAAATTGTACTCGACTATATTTAGATAGAGCGGACATGCTAGCGAGACTTGGAACTCGTTTGAACCGGAGTTAGAAGGATGTAATGATATTGTAAGCAGAGTTTGTTTGTGACCTGTCACTTTAGGAATAACCTTTGACATTTTTGAAGGTTGAGAGAAGTAGTTTAATGTAGATATCTGAACGATATCATTTCACTGTATAGATTCAATGAATTGATCAATCAACACAGCTTATCGCAGTCCACTGCTGGACATAGGCCTTTTTCGAACTGCGCAATAGCACTCGGCCCTCCGTCTTCGTCATCCATCTCGTCTATCTCCGAAACTTAATGAACCTATGAATTACATAAAATATTGTCTATTAATCCGATAACACTAACAACAATTCATTTTACAACTATGACGTCACCCGTGCCTCTCTTGCAAAACACAAGTGCAATACAAATACATATCTCAACTCTCAACATATATCCGTCCTTTTCTAATTCTCTCATTGGCGTTCTCTAGTTCGTAGTAACCTATTTAGAATACAGGGTCTGTTCAGGTCGTTGACTGTCATGGTTTGCTGTTTGTGTATTACCGGTGTTCCACTTACGTACGTTGAATGCTGATAAAGTTTTTATGTGTATTTCGTTTGTCTAACACTGTAACAACGGTTGTTATAAAATGAAATATACCGATAATGAGGTGAGCGTAGAATTATGAATTAAATGTAATATGAGACTTGATAAAAAAGGAATAACAGGAAAAAAAGGAACAACTGGAAATCCTGGTTTCCCACTGTGAATTAATTTGAAACCTGAATGACGAATGGGACCAATTACGTCCATTTTAGTATGAGGCTCTTTTTACTCTTATAGAAAAGAAAAGAGTATTCATAGTATTACTACACATTTTAACACATCTATTTTATTTATTAGTAGATATAATGTCTGATCTTTTTTATAAGAGCGATGATTACTAATTAGTGACGAGAGAGAGAGAAAATAAAATTGCTAATTTTACTTATCTCATATCAACAAAAACTGTATTTTAAAATCCAATTATAGTAGCATGTCACTACTCGGAAAATGCAATTTACCGGCTTCGGAAAAAACTGAAACTGCAAAATGCTTACTTAATTAGAGCTCTCGTAATTAGCGTTTGTATGCAGCTGTAAAGTTCCATTCTTGCTAAGCAATAAGCGGGTGGGTGTCAGAGAAATTTCAACAATGTAAGGAAAATAAAATGTGTCAATTTACTTGAAGACAATACTGAGAGACTTGGTGTCAAACGTTACTAGGCAAAATCTTTTCCTTAGAGGCATCGTAAATAGTCTACGAAAAGGTTCCGTGGTCAGAGAAAATGGTGTAGTAGATAACTTAGTATAGTAGATTTGCTTTAAGCGATAAGACCGCCAATTGTACTTTTACGATTTGTGTATTCCATTTTGTTGTGTGTATTTCTTTGTGTACAATAAAGAATACTCTATCTATCTATCTATACTTAGTAGTACTATTTCTATTAAGTACGACTACACTAAATTAACTCCATTATGAAAGACAGAAGACAAATAACAGCATTACACCATGTATTCCATACATGTAATTGCATAGTGGATAAGACCAAAGTTTCTTAAAATCAATGATAAAATGTAGGCCAATCATGTTTACCGAATGTAAAACAAACTTCTTACAATGTTTGGAATACTAGCTCCCTTAAGCGGTGCAACATTGTATGAAAAGTACATGAGAGATGAGAAGTCTCGCCTATTTCTTCTTGGAACCTCGCCAACTGATTGCATACTGCGTGTGAAATTGGCATGATTCTTAGTAAATGAAGTAACGACCTGTTTTCATAGCTGTTTGGTCTGGACTTTCATTGGAAATGACCCCACTAACTTCTTTTTTTGTTGTTTTGAAACTGTTAGCCAGGTTTTAAAACAGTTGTCTTGGCAGAATTACAATACAACAATGTTAGAAGTGTTTCTTGGCACGCTAAGATTCCCGATGTACCGTGATACATTCTTGTGTGTTTACAAACAAAAATCTTATTCAGAAACATACAAACCCGAGACAATTGTATACAAGTAGGTATGCGTGAAATCCAACATTTGCAACTAATTAATGCCGAAGACGACAGACTTTGCTTTGCACTGTAAAATGTTGTATTTTACAGTGCACACAGTGCAGTAACAGATGCTGTATAAACGTAGATATACAGCATCTATGTTTGTTAGACAGATCAATTGGAGTGTATGTTCCAATGTAACTATCGACGATATCTTCAAATTCCCCCAGAGACGGTAAAAATAGATTTCAGCGGCTCTCCATATTACAGTACAGTAAACTTCAAATATTTAAAGTAATTCCACATTATATTTAGGCATTACCGTAGAAAACATAAAGTAAAAGGCCAATAATCTTAAGACGATGGACAAGATCGCTTAGGCCAATGCCTTACTAGCCTCGACAGAATTTGCTATTAGAAAACAATATTAAAAAGACAACTATACCTATAGTCAAAAGTATTACTTATACGTCTTATAACATTTGCTAGTATGTATAGCCGTCTTATCTCCAGTTACCTACCTATATTCACACCGCCACTCCTAAACGCGCAACCGATTAGTTTTTGCCACAAAGTCGTGTGAAGGTGGTGCTAACCAGAATGAACCAACCTAGCATTGGTTTTAGCAAGCACCCCTCGCATTGTTAATTTGTTCTTCACACGACCGCGTGACGTGGACTATTGTTAGTAATTATATTTAACTATCGGTTTATAGGCGAATGGAATAAAAAAAAATATTCATTTAATAAGCAAATGCACCTTACATTACTAATGTATTTTCTAGGCAAGCGTGCTTTATTTTTTGACCACATCGTCACTTATCATCAGACTTCTGCAAAAGCTATGATAGCGTACTGGCGTGATCAGATGATTTTGACAGTCAAAGGTCTTGAGTTCAAACCCAAGGCACGCTGATCACGGACTCTCCGTTTGAGCTTGTGCTTAGACTATATCACATGCTCAAACGGTGAAGCCTGCAAACTTGAGAGACTTTCTCGACGGCATGTGTAGTCTGCCAATATGCAGTAGGCTAGCGTACTGGACTAAAGACTAAGCTTTCCCATATGAGAGGACCAGTGCCCAGCCGTGGGACATTAATTGAGTTGATGTTGATAAAACGATTTCAGATCTCAAATTTTGGTAGTACATTAACTCGTCATTATTGAACACTAGTATTAATGCTCTTAATTATACTATTGACAGCACATACCATAATTCTCACTTAACTTTATCCTTATTGAACATGTAACTATATAAATATAAAGACTATAATAAATATTTTCGGTTTGAATATTATTTTAGTTTAATTCAGGTAAATATTTTTTATTATTCCGAATAGTACAACGTCAAACTCTTTTCATTGTTGTGTTTGTTGCATCTTTGAAAATATCGCCATATTCACATAAACAATGTCAATAGTAAAATTTAAGTCTGAATTGTATAAAACTAGCTTTCGCCACTTTGTCTGCATAGAATTAGTAATTTTATCGAATCTGCCTTTCATCAAATTGCTTATTCATTTCAATTATTGATCATCCTCTTAAAAAATTATCTGTGTCCTTCCCCGGGACTCAAACTAAGTCCATACCAAATTTCATTAAAATTGGTTCAGTGGTTAAAGCGGGAAGAGGTGACAGAGAGACATCCTTTCACATTTATAATATTAGTATTGCTTCATAAAAACAAACCACCGGTTACGGTAACAATGTAAAAAGAATAATGTAAAACTATTTTTAGTAGTAGTTATCTTCGTTAACCGCGGCTCGCGTATCTTATGTGTGACGGAAGAGAGCCCCGTTAAAACTACGACGTTGTCCGAGGTCCGGTATAGCTCTTTGTATCTATCTATACATAGTGATGCTCGTAATTTACAATAATTCCTCTAGTAGTATTATACACGCAAATATTTATGGACAGTGCTTGTTACTCTAGATAGTAAATTACTAATATTACCAATCCATCAATTCAAAATTCCAAAATCGAATTTGTAACCATTACCAAAAAGGCCCAGAAACGTTCCAGCTACATAAATGTAGCAATCTGGAGATATGTTCTTTAATTTAAATTTCAATCTTAAATAACTGGGTGAAACATTTCCTCATTAATATTTCAAGGCTTTATCTTATATATAAAATTCTCGTGTCACAATGTTCGTTCTCGTACTCCTCCGAATCGGCTTGACCGATTCTCATGAAATTTTGTGAGCATATTGAGTAGGTCTGAGAATCGGCCAACATCTATTTTTCATACCCCTTAGTGATAAGGGTTGTCCACCAACCCTATAATGTGGCAAAACAACGTTTGCTGGGTCAGCTAGTATTGATATGAAATCGGCCCTTCTAAGCGTTATCAAAAGGAAAGTTTGTTTGTGTACATGTCAAATGAATGACACAAAAATGGCTTATCGAATAGATATGGAATGATTCATGATCGAATATGACTGTTAAAAATAAACGCTGAGCTGTGGAACACTTTACGGTTTTTTAAACGACATTAAATTATTAGGTATAAGTTCAAAACATTATAAATGATGTAGGTACATATTTATTTTGTTTGAGTAATATTTCTTACAGACTTTTTCAGCTGCCTTTTTATTTTATAGGTATATATAATGCCATTTGTACAATATGCTCAGTATATCTTATAGGCATGAAATAAAATATATCAGTCCAAAAACGTAGTCTTACATGGGACCTAAATAAACATACCGGTCAAATGTCGGAGTACGTTGCTACTTTTCTGATCCCCTAAGGGAACACAGCCGTGATATTATATATTAGAAATGTAAAAAGAACTATTTTCGTATGTATTTTGTCTTTCATAATTTCATTGTACATATACCGCTGTTCCACAGATACAAAATGTAACGTATCACGACGCCAGAAGTTCATTGTTACAACTAAAGTGTAAGGTATAAAAATCTCCCGAAGTTCAAAGATTCGAAGTAACCCACTTATTACATTTCTAAGTTTAGAAATAAAGTGTTTACAGCATAAATCTCACAATAACATATCTATTACGTACTTTGCATCGTCTTCGCGTGGATCGCAATGATATGGTAAACAATCTACTTAAAACGTGCTATTTTTAGTTCATTTATTGTGTTGTTATTCAACGCTCCAAACGTCAAAACCGAAAATAAATTCAAGAAAAAAAAGATCACACAACCAACTAAAATTAAAGTTATCTACAATAAATTACCTACTATAAAAGCAGAATTATAGTTATTATGGAGGGAAGGAAGTGGTAATCCCTCCACTGGTAACGGAGGATCCTCCGACCAGGCGAGAAGTTGTGCCTGGTGGGCTACTGCCCAACGGTTGATGTTGGGTGGTTGTATATATACAATCTCGCGTGCAAATGTCACTTGCGCGATGTAGGATTACTTGCGTCATCGCATTGAGTTCGTAGTTCTTATGTGGCGAGATAGATGTCGCTACATCACTCCCCTCCGAGACCGGAGGTCGATATGCTGCTGATGAAGAGTCAGCGGTTGTTGCGTGTTGCCAGTGCCAGGTGTGATGTTCCAGTGAGTCGGAACAGGTTGCCGCGTAGTCCGCAGTGAGTCGGGACTGTGTTGCGGTGAGTCCACGGTGAGTCGGGACTGTGATGCTGCGAATGCCTCAGTGAGTCGAGGTGGTGCAGTGATGCGTAGTGGCTGGCTGCTGCGTCGACCAGGAGAGAGTGGCTCTGCTAGATGACCGGCCGAAGTGCAGTGTGCTGTGCCAAGTTGCTGATGCTGGCTGAAGGTCCTGACCAGGCATGTGCGTCCGCTACAGGCGTGTGGTCAGGGCTGAAGCCGGAAGGGTGCTGGCTGGCAGGTTGATGCGCTGGAGAGTGCTGTGAGGAGTGATGATGGCGAAGCTGCTGGTCATCGAAGGTTGCGTTGATGTTCAGCTCGGGGTCACCAGTATGGAGGGAAGGAGGTGGTAATCCCTCCACTGGTAAAGGAGGATCCTCCGACCAGGCGTGGTGTTGTGCCTGGCGGGCTACTGCCCAACGGTTGATGTTGGGTGGTTGTATATATACAATCTCGCGTGCAAATGTCACTTGCGCGATGTAGGATTACTTGCGTCATCGCATTGAGTTCGTAGTTCTTATGTGGCGAGATAGATGTCGCTACAGTTATTCTTAGAATTATTTTGCTGGTTACCATGCACTTACTGCTTGGAACGAGCAATAAATTGACACATAATTTGACGAATCTCAATATAGTGATCATTATATCCGGTTTGATGCCGATCCGTCTGTTCTAAATTAATTGCACTTAGCAATATGCAGTGGATACCGTTAAGTAACGTACGCGATACGTGACTCAGCCGGTCATTGTATCCGACAGTCATAAATCAGGAAACTAAAATCACCTGTGACAGCTCGCGCTTTAAAAATAAAACGTAATAAAAAACCGTATCGATATGAAATAAACATATGTGTCGCAGCACTAGCGCGCGACGGGCGCACAATGCACCGACCCAAGCCGGCCGCAGCCTCTGCGAACCGAATCCAACCGGTTTCGATCCAATCGAGGTGCGCGCCTCACTCACGACCAATCAGCGGCCATTACGCCCAGTCGCTCGCGCTCCGCTGCCTGTCACGTACTCCTTTGTTTCTATTTTAACATAATAATTTTTCGCTGATAAATCGTTAATTTCCCCGTGCACATCGCCAAACCGGTGTTATCCCGTGTGGAGTAACGCGTTGTTGAGTTTGATAACCGCCATTCGCATATCGGATTCTGCGGGCATTTGACTATTCAAATATGTTGGACAAGTGAAAAGGTGCTGCGATCAGTAAAAGGACTTTGCAGCCTTGTGTTGTGGTGTACATAGTGCGAATATAATCGTGACAAATGGTTGTTGAAGCGAGTTGCGGGCCAGCTATGGTGGTTGTACGCGGGCGGGCGTATCGTGTTGGATCTGGTGCATTCATCTTCTTCAACCTGACTAGGCAGGACTATAGCTGACGAGTAATATGCTCGTGCTCGAGCAGAGACTGAGTGCGCGGCACCTGGGGCGTGGGGTTGTGCTCAGTGCTCGCCTGGTGCACGGTGTCGAGGCCCAAGGTTGGCGGATGAAGTTCTCCCTTTTGAAGGCCGAGGTTGAGATTGAAGCTGACCCGGTGACGTATAGGGAGCTCGCAAGAAGACTGAATGCCGCTAATGTTCATGTCAGGCCCGCTCGCCGTCCGAGATTGCTGTAAATATACTTTGCATACATTTCTATTTTGTTTTAAACTTTACCAGTATTTTTCTACCAAACGTGTGTGTTCAGGATTAGATTGAAGATGATTCTAGGTTAGTTACCACTCAATCCCTACACAATACCATGCCATGCATAAACAATATATCTAACAGATTCTAAATGAAATTTCTTCTCAAAATGACAGTTCAATATAGTTAATAGGCAGTACTGCTTAGAACCAGTTTTTTTTGGTGCATTCATTTAAAACCAGATTTGTTTACTATCTTGTTACTTAACAATCATAAATCTTAGAAGATCACTATGCCCTTTGATTTTGTGACTATTCACTAACATACATACAATTTATGCAGTGTTTTTTTTTAAATATTCATGCAATTCAAGCACATTACATTATCTTAAAATTATTACAGTACTATGGTAATATGTTGTTTAAATCAAAATAATATGATAGCCTAAATAAATACATAATAAATTCAATATCCACACATATTATTATATGGTAATGTGCAAAGATTAAAACTTATTAGGTATATTTAATTAATTTAAAGAGTCATAATTAATGTACCTGTACAATTGTACAGCAGGTAAGGTATTAGTAATTAATGTTCTAACAATTATTACTTGTTTACATAAACTATCTTTAAATTGTATGACTCAATTATGTTCCTCAAAACCTACCTGACAATTTTATTTTATTTTATTTTATTGGGGAAACAAACAATAATTGTACAATGTGTGTTACAAAAACTAAAGTTATAAATTATACATTGGTAATCGTACAATCCACAACATTTCCACATATTACAATTCAGAGTTTAGATGTACAATCTTAATTAATTAATAACTAATACTTAATAACTAAACTTATAAACTACTTACAAACAATCAAGATTTACCCTTAGAAATATCTATGATGTCTGGTTATTGGGTTGTCAGAAACTGATGACAGTAACGTCTGGAATACTGAGAGACATGACATATAGCCCAGACCAATAGAACAGAGAAAATAATTTCTAGTTTTGTTTTGTATACTGGAAGAAATTACATTAAATTCAAGTAGTACCCCTTGTGTTTAAAGCTAGCTCCAATCTTGCCAGTTCTATTTGTTAACTGCCTCATTAGTCTAGTGGTCGTAAATTGCAAATGCTGAGCAGGAGATCTTGGGTTGATTGTTGTTACAGGTTCTTTCAAAATGTCAACACTAGTTGCACGCTTCCAAAAAGTTGGTCTTATGTGAAGAACTGAAAAGAAACTCCATAGATACTCTTTTAAATAATTGGTTATATTTACAATGTTTGTATTTAATACTAATATGAGAATAATGCAGTTTGCATTTTCAGTATATTGCATTCTCAGTAGCAGCTCAGTTTGGATATGTGCATAGTTGAAGGCTATAGACTCACCCTCTTTTACATGGGACATAAACCAAACATTAGTACACCTCTGCCTAACCCTTTAGGGATGACAGGAGTATGTTATATTATCTATTTCTTATATTTCTGTGTGTGTATACATGATAATGAGTATGAATCATGTCTATTGACTAAATGTATTTGAAATCAATAGTCAATTGAAAGAATTTTATCAACAGAAATCAGCTGATGACCTAATGATGAGTTACAAATGTTATAATAATGATAAATTGGTGAATACATAAAGTGGTTGACTGATCATGTGCCCTGATAAATGATACAATCGCAATCCCTTCAGATTGCTCCTGCTTCAATGGTTTTTATCCTGTATTGTACTGTCAAATGCAGGAAAAAAATATGTTCAAACTAGGTACAACTATAGATTTCATACAGGTACCTATATTGATATTATTGTAACCCGGACATTTCAGATGCCTTACAGGATCAGTGGTTATGGGTACTAAACTAAACATATTTGTTCTAGGCGGTAATGTAATTCTGTCATGCAAAAGTTGCAAATTTCAGTCTGCCAATCTAACTGCTATAAAATCTTCTAAGCCCAATATTTGTAGGTCCTACTGTTTAATTGGTTCTAACTTATAAATTGGGTTTCATCACTAGTCAGTAGCCGGAGCTAAATCTGGATTACATACTGATGACTCTCGCTTGACCTCTGTAATCCAACTGGGCTATACTAGTATATTTTGATTTGATTCCTGTTAAATCTACTTGACCTTGTTCCTCAGTATTCCGGGTCTACATTCTAAATTACTGGTGCCTCTGTTGAATAACTGATAGTTAAGTCTAAGGTCTCGACTTTGAATGGAAGCATGCACCTTGAGAATATTAAAATCACTTGTTCCAATTTTAAAAGAAAACACATCAAAGAAACTCACTAATAACTAAGTTTTTCTCTACGGTAATTCAGCTAATCCACCCGCATTCAATTAGCGTCAGTTGACTATACTTGGCTATTAATAGCCTAATAAGTTAAGCGGAGAGGAACCAGTACCATGCAATGATACCAGTGCAATGAATGCGTTGATGATTTATTAAGTTCCATCATTCGTAAGAACCAGAGAACCATTATGTAAGGACATTTACTTGACTTGAGTCTTAGGGTTTTACGTTTGTCGACGCGGAATCCGATTGAGCCCAGGATAATAAGCTTTATATCTACGGAATAAAGATTTCAATTCACTAGTTACCCGTCACCAGAATCCAACCAGCACCATCTCGCGTCGTGTACTTAGTACCTAATCTTCTACAGACGAATCGCTTATCAACTCCGTAGTGTCAATAAATCTCCTCGTTCGTAAGCTGCTGCTTGCATGCTTTTCCTGAAGTCGATCACGTGATGGTCTCGAGCGGTTCAAGAAAAGACTATCGGACGGCGGCACAAAGCTTCCTGCCCAACCTCCAATGATTACTCATCAATTAGTAGACTAAGCGATATCGACTGAACTGGTACCAGTAGACTAACTGTCGGCGAGTAGACCCCGAGATACGATGGTAGTGCTTGTCGCCGACCTTTAACCTACCCCCCCCCCCCCCCCCCCCCCAAGGGGGTAGGTCAGTAACAGCCAATTGGCACGGCCGATACAAAAATATGTCGGCTGACACGACTTATACCCACATAATATCAGGAAGTAAATACCAGTTTCACAGGCTAAAACTACTGGTTTTAAGTCTTGAAAAGAAGTGAAATCCCAATCTTGGTATTTGGGGTTATTTCAATGTTCATTGTCAAATATTTACACTCTTTTACCATAGACAAAAGCTTCTAGTAACTTTTTCTGATTAGCTCAAGCAAATTTGCGTTGATTATTGCAGAAATGTGACCACAGATTCTTGAACGAAAAGTTAGAGTTAACTTTAAACCTGGCGATTAATCTTACACCCCCCTTGTATAATAACCACTATAACCAGATGAGTTTTGCAGTAAACAATATTACATTATCAGCCGATAACAGAGATTACTATTATCTACTAGATGTATTTGTTTCCTGGAGTTTGTTAGTTTTATAATAATCTGTTCTTATCTGTAGCCCTGTCAGTTCCTATACATACAAGGGTATTAAACATACTGTAAAATATATTAAAATATATTGTTATGTAGCTCCGAGCTAAGCAACGAGGCTTGTGTTACGGATCCTAGATGGTTGATATAATGTGCACATGTATACTCTATGTAAATACATTCATGTGATGCTCCTCACGCAAACATTTGTCCTTACCAGGATAAGAATCCGGGACCCATACCACAGAAGCAGCTTTAACATACATACATAATATTATGTACGGATTTCGATATTAACGGCCGTTAAAACTAGCAAGAATTACTAAACCAAATATCTTATCTAAAATTAATAAGAAAATACTTCATCTTAGTACTATTTTATTGTATTTCCCTGTTCCGATACCTGAATACATTTAGATTTATCTAGGCAGGAATAGATAATACGAAATATTTAGATTTGAATAAGGAAATGTTGGTATACGAATGCAATCTTTGATAACTAAAAATTGTTATGTAAAAGCCCTTTAAGTCCTGGCCCTTATCATTATGATTATGATAATACATACCATAAATTATCATCATCATATCAACCGCCAGACCCACCCCCAAACCATGCCACGACGCGACGGCCAGTCGGCCAGACCGGCCAGATCTTCGGCTCACGTCATTAATAACATAAATACTACAGCTTAAACTAGAAATCGAAACCAAAACTTAATACCCAGCTGCTCCTCCTGTGGTTTTTTATTGATATTGATATTGATAACCCATTCAAACTCCACTATTTCAACTCATTACGAAGCGGCTACCATCAGAAACCCATAACTGGGCAATACGATACCCTGTAGTTTAAACAGCTTATACAATTATCGTATTTGGATTTGAGACTACCATCTGAGTAGTAGGTATACCGTATACGCCGAGAGGTTGTGGTAGTAGCCTAGTGGAGTGATAAAATATGTTAAACCGAAATGTGTTAATGTTCAAACCGAAGGCACGCACCACTGACTTTTCGGAAGTTATGTGCGTATTAAGGGAACTGGGTGACAGTATATATCCTCTCAAAGGAATAAAGGGGTCTCGGATATGTGGACTGACCTGAGTAGGCACAGTTTTAATCCTACATATCGTTTAGTTAGCCACGAACCCTCACTAACTATAGCTCTATATATCATCACGTTACTGCCTGAATCTACTGTCATTTGATGCACTGACTAAATGTTCTATTGGCTAATAAAAGTATGTTTGTTGCAGTGTGGCCCCAAAGACTGTTGCAAGCCCAATTATGGTCAACAAACCAGTTCTACCACACAATGGTAAGTTTGTATTGTATTTTACTTCAAGAGTAAAAATATACTGGTTTTAAAATAAATATATGTATCAAAATACTACCACACTGCGCCTTCTGGTGCCGTGCCAAATCAACAAAAGTTTTGTTTCGGATGCTAGATAACCCAATACATATTTTTTTTCTAGTAGATCCATTCATGATTCAGGACACAATCGATTTCCCAGGCGGGGTTTGAACCCCTGTACTATTGGGAAACCGCGAACTTTCCACGGCGCGGGTGTGTGACCATAGCCTAACCTTTCCAATTCTAATAGTAGGCCCTAATCCAGCTAGTAAAAGGCCAGTAAAAGTGTTGTTGATGAAACTCCTTATTGATTCTTATCATGATCTTATCATCTTACCTTTCACATGCCCCAAACATTGACGAATTCTGACTAATATGTACAAAATACAATTACATCCTTCTAATTTAATCGATCGTAAAGTGTGACAAAGACGACGACGCCATATTTCAGTTTGTGGGCATGAAGTAAAAAAAATATTGTTCATTATTAGAACTCCATAATGTTAAAACATAATAATGTAGAAACAGACAAAAAAGTAGGGTAACTTATAAACTAGGTATGTCAATGCATAGACAAACCTCTAATCTAGTGATTATTTTTTCAGCAATTCTTGCCTCCAACAACCAAATGAAGACTTCTTATTGCCAAGAGTAAGTTTATTTTCACTTTCTTCATGTTCTCTGCACGTTCGATGCGCAGTTCTAGCATGTATGTGGAACTTAATACAAATATACGTACGTACGTATTCCCAATAATTAGAACAACAAAAAGTCTGATGCGTAATACTCGGATGTGATAAGATGTATGAAGCAAAATAAGTGTGTAGGAATCGTAGTCATAGTTTCTGCCTACGCCTATGAGGAAAAGGCGTGAATATATGTATGTTATAGTTAAGATAACACTCACAATGAGTGCCAAAGCACTAAAAAAAACATTTGGTATTGTGTTTGAATGTTCGTTAAATAAAACTACGCAATAAACGACTTGCCTATCCGTTATCTTTTAATTTTAGACAGTCTATAAATATATATTTCATTTTTTTAATTAGATTACGTAGCGTATTTTCTTGTTATAATTACAAGCATATGGGAGTGACTAATATTACCATGGCACTACCAAGTGACGGATGTGCCACGGGTCCAACTAATGAATGATGGCAATCAATACCTGGTTTTCGTAAAGTACAGCGGTCTATCTAGACTGCAATCTACCATAGTAGTGGTGAATGTAGGGGTCCTTAAAACAGGGCTAGTAGGAGAGGCAAGTGTGGTTTGATGGTCGAAATCTCTGAAACCCGCAAGCGCTTCGCTTCGTCGTTTTTTAGCCGCACAGCCAGATAAAGGTATTAGTTACCTGAGTCTGTATTTCTCGACAAGTATTTGGGGGTCTTGTATGTTACGAGTGAAAATGTATCGTCTATGTAAGTTTCATCTTAGACCACATCATCACTTACCAATCTTACCATCAGGTGAGATGGTGGTGCTAACGTATAGAAAAAAAAACTTCGTGAGAAAACCTTGAAGGTCTCGAAGTCCCACGGAGGCGTGGTGACTCACAGAGGTCAATCGATATGTCTTACAATCGATAAACCGCGCTTCGCCGGAACACCGCCGTCCGCGGTGACTTTTAATTAATTCATGTTAACACATACTATCACGCCTCTCGTCCCCGAAAGGTTAGGCAGAGACTAATGTACACCCACATTTCGCCGGTATGACCTGATAGAACCCAAAGATCTCTCGCTCGGCAGTCGCACTTTCCGACCATTAGATAGATGAGGCGGTCAATTTATAAAATAATTGTTTGTCAACAGTGGCAACGACGTGAAAGTGAACTCACCGCCGTGCCACTCGCCGGCCGCCATATTGCCCGACCTGCCGCAGCCAGCTGAGGACCCTGAAAAGGTAAACAAAACTACGTGTTGGTAAACTCAATTAGTTTCAGTGTTGCTACTTACACAACTTCTCTCAAGTACATCTGTGCTTGTGATCTAACAACCTAGTTGGTATACATGCAACTATCGACCGATCCATGTGTGGATGTAAACCAATTAGCTTGTTGGAGTGTACATTGCTGCACATGTGTAGGGACATCCATCTCGCTACATAACAACGAAGAACTGTCAAAACTGACATGACACTAACGCACCAATCTCGATGATCATCCTACATCGTGATAGTGCAATTTACAAGCGCAGATAGCTGATAGATATATGTATACAAATTACAACCAGTATCCCGCCAGGCATACAATAAGAAAAACAGCATGCGCCTCTCCTAGACCCCGCTTATTCATAAAATAAGCAAAGAAAAAATCAATTTGCGGATGGTACATCATTGATATGCACTTTTAACTAGAAGCCACCCCCGTAACTGGCTAAAACATTGTCCTTATCTCAATATATCAAAAAGCATATTCTATCTATCTATCTATCTATATCGTTACAGCAGATACAAATCATTGATGCATAATAGGCCATTTAGTATAACAGCTCATTAAACTGCCAGCTCAATGGGCTAAATTCTGAATTTAACTTTGTCAGCAGAACTCTGGGCTGTCCAAGGAGGCGTCATCGTCGGAAACACAAGCGTGGCTAGCGCAACATCGCTTCGCCCACCACGCTGCCACATTCACGAACTTCTCCGGAGCTGATCTGCTGAGGTATGTTACTATCATCATCATATCAACCGATAGACGTCCCCTGCTGGACATAGATATCACAAGGATTGCCACGACGACCAGTCCTGCGCCACCCGCGTCCAGTGGTTTCTAGCGACCTTTACCAGGTCGTCGGTCCACCTTGCCTGGGGCCTACTTACGTTGCGTATTCCAGTACGTGGTCGCCACTTGAGAACCTTCGAGCTTCTCTGATCCCTAAATATCTTTCCGATCTGAGTACCATCGACCAACGGGTCGTTAAGATACCGTGGTTCTTACTCACGCGGGCTATTTTGAGCACTATCTTAAAATCATCATCATCAAACCTTTATTGTCCCATTGTTGGGCACGGGTTTCCTCACATTTGAGAGGGATTAGGCTTTACACAACCACTCTAGCCTACTGCTATGTTTTCCTTCACCGTTAAAGCATGTTATATTAATATGAAAGACAGTGACAATAGTGTTGGCAAAAGATTTAGGTACAGAAATCAATGTCTGATGTATTTTATGTTAACAGATTGTCCCGCGACGATATCATACAAATATGTGGGCTGGCTGACGGCATCCGCCTGTTCAACGCCTTGCACGCCAAGTAAGTATTCATCACTAGCTATATTGACCGCAAATAAATGTTGTGTGTCTCTAGAGACTGATTTACCAGCCGGTCATCATCATCATCAACCCAATAATGTCCCACTGCTGGGCACGGGTCTCCTCTCAATTAAGAGGGATTAGGCTGTAGTCCACCACGCTAGCCTACTTCGGATTAGCAGACTTCACATGCCATCGAGATATTCTCTCAAGCATGCAGCCTCACGATGTTTTCCTTCACCGTTTGATCATGTGAAATATACGCACATAACTTCTGAAAAGTCAGGCGTGTCTAGGGTTCGAACTCGAGACCTTTGACACCTCAGTCCACTGATCCCACCACTAGGCTACCACAGCTTCATACCAGCGGTAGTACATGCATATACCTATATCAGCTTATTGCCGTACACTGCTGAACGTAGGCCTCCTCCAAAGAACGTTAACGGTAGACTTTTTGCTATAGTGTTATAGCACCACGCCTGTCGATCCCAAAAGGTTAGCGTGTATCACTCATGGGCTTGCAACTGAAAACCGGTGTCAGGTAGCAGCACTGAGGCTACCACTTTACGTAATGTTGGGCTGATGACCCTTCGGAACTGGCATTTAATTATTGTTTGTTTATAATTTTTAGTCACTATCTATAAATGACCATTATATGTAATAAATATAAATATTTCCGGACATTATTACACAGCGCCATCTAGTTCCGTGGTAAGCAACGAGGCTTGTGTTACGGATACTAGATGGTTGATATACTGAATATATACTTTTTTTTTGTAAATACATACATATTATACATAGATACATCCATGACTCGGATACAAATGTTGATGCTCATCACACAAACATTTGTCCCTACCGGGATTCGAACCCGGGACCCATAGCACAGCAGGCAGCGTTAACGATGTGTAAACGGGTCGTAATGATGTGTATCAATGCCAATAAATAACATGTTCTTTGTTTGTTTCTGCAGGCGCATCGAGCCGCGGCTGACGGTGTACGTGTGCCCGGCCGGCAGCAACATCTACAGCGCGCTGTACCTGCACGCGTGTCGCGCGCACGAGCTGCTGCACAAGCTCAACACGCTCGTGCACGCCTCCAAGGTACATCTATCCTACTAATATTATTAACGCGAAAGTTTGTTAGTATGGATGTATGTATGAATGGATGTTTGTTACTCTTTCACGCAAAAACCGCTTTACAGATTTGGATTAACTGGATTAACACATAGGCTACTTTTTATTTATATACCATGCGGGCAAAGCCGCGGGAGGCAGCTAGTATTAAATAAACGCCTTGAAAACAGTTACAAAAAGTATTTTTTTTAACAATGTTTCTTGAATTTATTAGCATTGCAACAACAAACGATTCTTTTCTGATCCTTGTTTGTTTTGAACCCCCAACGCAGAAACGACTGGGTGTTATTATAAGTGTGTGTGGTTGTGTCTGTCTATAGCATCGTAGGTCCCGAACGGATGAACCGATTTTGATTTTGTTATTTTTTTGTTTAAAAGTACTTTAAAGAAACCTTTCGAACAAGTTAGTCGGGAATGGTCTTAGCTATGTTTGAAGAAAATTTGTCCAAGATAACCGCCACTAAATGTGTCGGGGGTTGTTTTAATTTTTAATTTAATTTACTTTGATTGTTATCGATGAAAGGGTTTGCGAGTCGAATACACTAAGATAAAATTCAGATCAAAAATTGCCGCCACCACAAGTTGTGTTGAGGTTTTTTTATTTAATTTTTAAAGTTTTAACCTAATCACCCACAATCAAAAGCTCCTAACACTACGTATAAACAAACAATTCTCTCTCAACAGGAGTGCGAGACGGTGCTAGTGTCGGGTCCTAACGGCGCCCGCGTCCGACTGACCGACGATCTGGTCCGACACATGGCCGACAACTCCACGTTCCGCCTGGAGAGGGCCGACGACTGCACCGCGCTGCTACTGTGCGCTACAAACAACAACTGAACATAAACACCACTTTAGGGGGCCATTCAAGTATTACGTAAATACTAAATAGGGGTGGGGGGATATTAGGCAAGCTTATTTTTGAGATTAAGTATAGTGGTTTATCACAAGCTCATACGGTGAAGGAAAACATCGTGAGGAAACCTGCATGCTTGAGAGATTTGTCTCGATGGCATGTGAAGTCTGCCAACCCGCAGTAGGCTAGCGTGGTGGACTATAGCCTAATCCCTCTCAAATGAGAGCAGACCCGTGCCCAGCAGTGGGACGTTAATGGGTTGATGATGATGATCATAGTGGTTATGTAAGAAATTTGCGTACTTTTGCTGAAATAGGGGAGGGGAGGCGGTTAATAATTGTAAAAAAATGCTTACGTAATACTTGAACGGATGATATATACGCTGTCTGTACGGTGTGTAAGCCTCGTTGCAAACCACGGAACTAGATGGCGCTGCTTCATGTAATGTCTGGATACATATATTATAAATTTGAAATTCCTTCACACTTTTGTGCGACTCTTCTCAAGGTGTGTTTAAACTACGTTTAATAACAGCGATAGACATGTGAAGTTTAACCCTTTGACCGCCACGGTCGGCTATACTCGACAAATCAGAACGTGCTTCGACAAATCAGACGCTTTCGTCGGCAAATGTCGACAAAAATATAACTATTTTACTGTAGCGTGGGGCAGGGAACATGTTTTTTCTATATTGACGTGGCGGTCAAAGGGTTAAAAATCCGAGAAGTTTCTCAAAGATGAATAGCATGCCGAATACACGAACGAATTTTAAGGCCTAATCTTATTAGACTCTAACTGGACACATATCCGGATGGCGCAGTCTCGTATCCTCGTTCTATTACGCGTCGTTTAACCGCACCCTAAGAACCGTAGAAACGTCAGCGCTAAAATAGCAACCGCACGGACTTCTTATAAAAGACGCTGCGCTTAATAAAACCAAAGAAATGTTAAAATAATGTACGCGCTTTATAGATAAATCAGTCTAAAAAGATCTTCTATGGGTGCAAATGCAGCTACTACACATGAAACTTTGGGGTTCATCAATCCAAAATGATGTAGTAACGACTGATTTATTTTTGTGAACATACGGCGGATAGTGTGTATAAATTAATGCCGCCAACTCGAATACTGAACTGATAGCTGTAATTGATATGACCACTTCGTGCCCCCGTGAGCACGTTTAGCAGTGGGTCCCACGATCGTTAGTGGTAGTCAAAAAGCCAAAAGGCCTGATAACCAGTTTATTGTAAGTATATCAGTATTGCCCAATCAAGGAAAGCGGAAAGGGCGGAAAGCAATTGATTCTGAATGAAAAACACTCCTTGTGAAAAGGTTTAGGGAATAATAGTACATAATGACTGACAAACAATGATGGCTAGATTAAATCTAGAATGATTATAGACGAATATTATGACTCTTATTTTGTATGGTACTAATTATGATTACCATACAACAAAAAATATTTTTTGTATACTAGCAACACTGAAAAACATGTTTTTCATACATTTTGTTGTACAAGAGATTGCTGTTAGCGGATCCTAAAGTATATTACAGTTGCTGAAGTCTGTCAAATTGAATTTTTGTAGCTGTCTAGATTTGATTTATTTGCGTTTGATTTTATAGGCCTCAGTTATGAGTCAGTAAGATTTTACTTCGAAGTTATAATAACTATAATGTTATTATTTGCGCAATAACCATTGTAGCAACAATGTGAAATTTGAATTTGACAATTCAGCAACCGCTTTAAGGTTCAATTTACGTGTAAAAAATTGTTTTAGCATATAACTTTATGCCAATTTGTACGCTATACAATTGACTTACAGTTAATTGAGTGTTTGTACAATTTCGTTATAACAAATCGCCATCATTCTGTTGTGCGACAATGTAAATTGAGCCTTAAGTACATTTAATAAGACAACTTCTATGAAATTGCTTAGAATAAAGCAGATTAAGCAATTCTAAGCAGTTTCTTCACAAGAACATCGACTTGTGACAATTTAAATGTAAGTTTTTTGAATGTTGTATGTAAACTTGTGAGGAAAAGTGATGTATTTTTAAATACAGGGGCCATGGAGTATTTCTTGTCATTAAATTTCACCTCATTCATAATTATATAACTCAGATATTTTATAATTAATATAACTATATGTATAGTAAATAAGAGATTATATAACTGTACCTAGATTACCATATACTCTATTTTATTCATTCTATTTCATAATAATGTAAAGTTATTAAAAATCAAAAAATGTGCACACACACTCATGTACAAACACTGTTATTTGTCGTTTCTATGCGAATTTCAATAGATTTTGCTTCGTCAAAATAAAAAATAATTTACATTATTGTGAAATGAATGGATTCCGTATTTTTAGTGTGTGCAATATTGCACCTTAGTTTATTGAATCTTAGTGTGTATTTAGGTTGAAGAGATGTTCGTTGGTTATTGTGTTGATAATGTGAGCGAGACCATTGAGCATACATTTAAAATGTTATAACACTATTTGCTTATTTTCTACTCTATGACACTGAAATAAAGTTCAAACTCAAATGTTATGCAAGAAAACAAGTTGTTCACACCAATTTTCTTTAAAATAATGTTGCTACCAGCAAAATTATTGTCTGCATAAGATCATGTTGAAAGAAATATAGTTTTATGAGCTTAAAAATGCGGATATCTTGCTAAAATTTAGTACCATTACGTGAAGTGGTTGCTTGACTACAAATATAAGTTTGAATTATATAATTCTTAGTCAAAATTTAAGGCAAGGAATACCTTCCTTCCTCTCTACGCCTACATTACTGAGAGAATTTCTCAGCTGCATTTAAAGTCTGCCAATCCACATTTAGCTAGCGTTGTGGACTAGAGCTAAGAGGAAAATCCTGTCCAGCATTGGGACTAATTGCTAGGCTATCCACTCCTATCCACACCTTATTATGGTAATCTTATAAAGACTCGAATATGTCTAAAAAGTAAATTTTCTGGACGTTTCTGTATGTGAAAATTTGTCTTTGTGAACACACCTACGACACAGGAAAAAATACTAGAATGGAACAAAGTTGAGGGAAAATAAATATTATAAACCAAAAGGTCTCGCCACAATACAAGTGTCATATGATAAAAAACAGCTACACACGTTATTATACGTTAAATTAGCTTTAAATCGGTTGTTATGTAATCACAGATTATAATTGTTATTTAGATAATGTTTAGTATAAGCGCCGTTCGGCAAAATGCATGTTAATTTACCTAAATTATTGTTTTTTTTTTCTTTGGAATCTAAGTTTCTAAACTTGTTTTCAAAAGAGGTGCCTTCACAAGTGCCTGACACGACCGCTGAGGTCAGCGCTGTTGCATAACGGAGTATTAAAAAAAATATTTTGTAAGATTTTTAATATTACCATTGATATAGGAGATAATTATTATGTTGCATGATTTAGTTATAGTCAAATGTATGAAGTATATAGTCAATAAATGTATAAAACACGCATTTATATTGCAATATTATTTGCTTTCTATACAATTGGGTACGTATATACCTACGTACTAGCAGGTTATCATAAAATAATATTATAACAACTGTCCTATTACATTGGTACTCTCTTCCTAAGTTAGTTTATGAAAATGTTGATAAACTTAACTTGTGCCTGAAAGCCCGATGGGGCTGGAACCGTGTGCGCCCAAATGAGACAGTGCCTGTCTCTTAAGGTCGGCCTTCATAGGCATATGTAGAGGGAGCCGGGTGGGCCGTATCCACCCCAGAATGGTCTAGTACCAACCCCGAAATTTTGACCTACCGATTCGAAATTCTATGATGGAAATTACATAACATCGGTCAAGGCATGTCGGGGGCCAGGCCCACCCTGAAAAATATGCCATATGATTTTTTATTTCTGTAAATAGATCTTTTGAAGACATTTTTAAAGTCACGTATTACATTATTTTTAAAATCTAGATGGAATCGTTTCCTAATTGACGACCTCTTAGAAGAAATGCCTAAACAAACTCGGAGAATCATGGTCTCTTTTTAAGTCCAAACATTTTGGTTACAATATGTGAGCCTGACGATGTAGGTCAAAGTCTGAGATGGCCTCTTGAAGAAAGCACCAGTGCAGTTTAGAGTCCATACCGACAGCACACATACATCAGGCAGGGAGTAGCTCAACCACCATTGAGGGAGCTCCACGACCCGACGCACGTCAATTCAAGATCAGTGGGACATTTCAAAATCCCAATGGACCTAGCAAACATAGATCGACCATGGGGGGCACAAAACATCACAACTCCCTTTTAATAAAAAGGACATCCATATTATTACATATTACTGCTGTCCATAATATAGGTTAACTTGTCGTAACTTAGTTCCATTAATGATTTAATTACTATGTTGGGTGGGATTAAAATAGTTTTCTTCAAATAATAAGAAATTCTGCTGAGTTTATTTTTTTTAATAATAGAAATCACACCAAGGTTTTAAAATATATATATTTAGCCGGCTCAAGCGCCCGTATATCAAACATCTCGTATATCAATCATATTTCAAACAATAGTAAGATGAATATATTAATAATCTTGCGCTTGTTCGTAAATATTAGTCAGTTTGGAATATGGTAATAACAATACAGTTTTAACTTCTTTTAGTTTTAATTTACATGAAGTTAAGTAATTATTTTGGGAGCTTTAAAGCGTCTGCAAAGGAATACGGCCGACGGAATGTGGGAGTATTGGCGACTTATTTTTAAGGATATTACCTAAAATATACGTAAAAATCAGCTTGGAGTATTACGTAAGGTAAGTAATATTTGTATGTAAGTACCTTGATTACCTGATACCTGAAAATTGGCCCACTAAGCACGCTAGCTGGTAGGCATGCGTTTTTAGTACATACTAGCACTACTCAATCATCCACATTTGGTTCGTCAGAAAATACGTGACGTCTGGGGGCCCTGGGATCTTACTCTATGAGAATAACTCTTTGGATTTAGTATAGTTTTTTTCATGGTGATAATGGGGCAAACGAGGAGGCGGCTCACATGATGGTAAGTGATGACCGCCGCCTATGAACATTTGCAACACCAGAGGCTTGCAAATGTGTTGCGTTAGAAACCGTTCAGGTTTCTTGGGAGTTACTGAACTGACAGCAAACGAAATTCCCATGCTGTCAGAATAGTCACTCCCCCAATGAGCTCTGGTAACCTTTCTCACTCGCAGAAAGACAACTATTGTTGATTCACTGCGGTCTTCTGTAAGGCGGAGGTACTTCCCCAGTCGGGCAGCTCAATTTGAGCGAGAAATCTCGCTATGCCTTACCTCCTACAAAAATGGATAAATATTAGAAAGTCGACGTTATAAAGGGTCGAAAGTCAGAGGCCACCTATATCTTATCATTTGCTTTCTGCGCCTTAATTTAAATTACTAATTAATTAACAGGCTAAGTAATCGTAACATGGAGATCTTTTTCAATAAAATCAGCTTTTTGGAATCGTAAAACTACAGCCTTAACGTTTCACATTGGTTTGAATAAGTTTGTTTGGAATAAAAGCCTTTTACATATTATATCACATGCTCAAACGGTGGTGGAAAACATAGCAAGGAAATGACCATGCTTCAGATATACAATATAATATACATCTCGACCTGGACCACAGTCGGTCCAGGTTCAGCGACCAGAGCTGGACCGAAGCCCGCCGAGGTCGTGGTGCATGCGTTCGCGAATCCCATGACACCGGCAATAGGATTGGTGTCGTTGACGGGTGCGGCGTGTGAAGTCCGCCTACAGTAGATGATCATCATCAATCCATTATTGTCCCACTGCTGGGCACGGGTCTCCTCTCATTTGAGAGGGGTTAGGCTATAGGCTATAGTCCACCACGCTAGCCTACTGCGGGTTGGCAAACTTCACATGCCATCGGTCTCTTAAGTTTCCTCACGATGTTTTCCTTCACCGTTTGAGCAGGTGATACACCTGTCAGATAAGAGGGACAGTAATTAGTTTGATGATGGTCAAAACTTTATGATTACACAAAAGCCCACTCCATCCCCCCCTCCACCAAAGTTGGTTACCTTAAGCCCCGCAGTTTTCTGATAACAAATAATATTAGAACTTATTATAATATTGACTGCATCGTTGGTGTAGTTCGTAAGTGGGACTGCTCAGCAAGAGGTCTTGGGTTCGATTCCCAGGTCGAGCAGTGTTTTCATTGGATTTCCTATGAAATTTTCAGTAGCAGGTCGGAGTTTGGATTCGGGCCTGGTTGATGGCAATAGGCTCGCCTCCTCTTATATGGGGCCTAAACATATCGGTGAAATATGGGTGAAGATTGGGACACAGTAACGGATTAAGGGAACATAACAAGACAAGCTTTTTAAAAGTAGGATGAGCTTTGACGACCCAATTAGGCCAGCGGTAGTTAGCGCTGCCTTCTGTTCTATGGGTCCTGGGTTCGAATCCCGGTAGGGACAAATGTTTGTGTGATGAGCATAAACATTTGTTTCCGAGTCATGGATGTATTTATGTATAATATGTATGTATTTACAAATATATATATGTAGTATATCAACCAACTAGTATCCGTAACACAAGCCTCGTTGCTTACCACGGAACTAGATGGCGCTGTGTCATAATGTCCAGGAATATTTATTTATTTATTTTTAGTTCCAGCATCCTTGATAACGAGTAATGATTCTCGGTTTGGGGTAATTGTTAGTACAACTCTGCCTAACCCTTCAGGGACGATAGGCGTTTCGCACGAAGTAAACATCGTGATAGGGTAAACTACCCTAATGTTGGCACCCTACCAATTTATTGGCACCTTACACAATTTTAACTATATTAAGATTATCAGAACGCAAAACATATTTTTTCAAATAGGAAAACATCGGTAGTTTTATACTCTATTGACCTGCCAGCATAGAAACAGGTGTATTTTCAATATGGTGCCACAAAAAGAAATTAAGTGACGTGTCTGAACGTTCGTGGAAAAAATAAATAAAATTTTGATTTTTTGCTAAGGTAAGACTAATTTTATTCTTGTGTATATTTGTTAATCTTTTGAATTTTGACTACAAATGTTATTGCATGTGATTTAAGAGTGCTTAATTTTATTTTAGCCGTACATAAATTATTGTATTAATGGCGATTTTCATATTTTTTAACCGTGCTAACATTTGGTATCAAAAATATGCCATTAACCTTTTATTGGCCCCTGCCAATGATGTTAGATATATTTATTAGCATGTATTAATAATTGATAATTCTGTTGTGTTCATGATTGGTAACATTGATATTCGTTTCAGTTAACTAACATGAAACAAAGGACGAGAAATTATGTAAAAGTAAAATCAGTAAAGGTGAGGCGTAAGGTGTATACAGAGGAAAGTGTGCTTTAAGCGTAAATCCTTAATGATATACTTGTGTTGAAAAACATTTATCTGAAATGGAAGACTAATCGAAGATGAATGACTTAAAATTACCTAGTTACATGATATATGACTGATTTTGTATTACTAATTATTTAAGAAGAATAACTCTTTCCAATAAATGCCTACCTCTGACTTTGTTTTTAATATTTTTGAACTAATTAATGTTCCTACGCAAATATATCTATATCTATATATTATATTAATTAAAGCCCTAGAATTTAGAATAGCTGTAATATTGTCTTTTACTCATTTAAGAGTATACCCACAAAATGAATGAGGGGCCAATAATAGGTAATTTCAACTGCCAATAAAAGGGTTACCTATGCCAACATTTGGTTTTTTGAGACATTTCTTTATAACATAAAAACTATGCAATAATCTACTTTAAATTGAAATAAAAAGGACATATAATCAATCTTCTATGTGTATTTAACCAATATGGATACTCATTACCTTGTTAAAATTAAAAGTGCATGCCTAATTTTAATGTTTTATACAAGCTACTCCTTAAAGTGCCAATAAATGGGTGTTTTACCCTATGTACGCAATAGCTATAAATATCAATGTGATAAGAAATGCGAGCTTTCACTGTGACCTCTAAACCTGACGAGATGGATTTACGTTTTAATAACAAGTCTGAATTTCCGAAGAGTTATTCCCAATTAATTATTAATTGGGAATAATTCAAGGAATTAATTCTTTATTTATAAACATAGTTATAGGTTACGGGCGAACGGTGGCCCGTAATGACCTAGTGCCCACCCTAGGACGTTACCTGTAGGGCTACAGATTAGAAATTCTGGCCCCACTGTGTTTCAGAGGTGTCCGGGGATAAAATACTAATTATTATTTCGCCCGATCCGGGTATTTTGCTGTGTTTATCCGGCTTCGGCCATTTAGGTAATGGCAGCCCTACCCGTGCCCAGCCCAACCCCCCCCCCCCCGCTCCAGAAAAAGTCTAGATAGTAGGGTAGTTTTTTTTTTTTTTTTAGGGTAGTTTAAAATTATATTTGTATGACAACTGTCTGACCGGTGATGTTGAGAATTACCATATACATGATATTATATCTTTATGAGCCGTCTGAGCCAATTGCTGTCGACGGCAGTACACACACATACACTATATGCACTGCAAATACACTATACAAAAAAACGGGCACCTTACAGTCATTTGCTTTTCTATGGATCGTTGGATGAGTTTTTTTACTCTCTTGATTGCACTTACCATTTTGTCTCTGCACCACTCTAGGGTAAACTGGTAGAAAATGCTTAAGGCATTAAGTCCACCTTTATACATTTATTGCACACTAGCTGGACGGCGCAACTTCGTCTGCTTCACACAAGAGAGTAAGGGTAGCTACGGCGGCGGATCATAAAATCCTTTATAAAAATATAAATATAAATAATGGGGATCACCCAACCTTTGTCGGCTGACAAAGGTTGGGTGATCCCCATTATACACTTTATCAACAAGGCTTTGTTGATAAAGTGTATAATGGGGATCACCCAACCTGAATGATGGAAGAATATTTGTGTCAGAACTTTAAATTACTAAAGCGCGCACGTACCTAGTAATACTAATACATACGTCGTTATAATCATTTCAAAATGAGAATTTTATATTTACTATTCTTGTTATTCGCTTTGTCAACAGCAAGCCCGGTCAACACCACAGTGAGTGAGTAATTTATGATCATAGAAATATTATTAATTAATAATAATAATATTTTTTTGCGAATTTGAAAGCGTCACATTACCAGTCGATTAAGCGTAAAATTGTGAATAAGACTGCATTCATAACTGACTTTGGGTGTCGGGCCTAAGGTGTCGGTTTGTTAATAAATAAATAAAAAAATCTAAACATATTATTTAGTAATTATCATATAAATTAAATGTGTAGGTATCTATGCAGTTTCTTGGGAGCTCTTCTCCGTAAGAAGAACAATTCAAAACCTTTAATAAATAAATTATTAGTATCTACAAATTATTGATTTTATTCTATGTATTTGACATAATATGTACTCATAATTATTTTGGCTCACAATATCCTCTTACTTTCAGGATCATACCCGAACGAAATACAACATATGCTCAGTAATTCAAGATTTGTTGCGTTATATAGAAGAATCTAATCATAGAAGGTTACAGCACAATGTAAGGCACCCGCATCCCGTATTCCAAGCGGGATGCGGGATTTTTTGATTTGATTTCCTGTTCAAAAGCCTCGTAATTAGATTAACGTGAAACAATAAAATAATGATTAGAACGTTACATGAGTATTCATTTTCAACCCTCGGCGCAAAAACAACGAGGTGTTATATCAATCACGACGACCCAATAATACTGCTCACTAGGAACCGAACCCAAGATCTCTTTCTTGCTCAGCCATCTGTCAGTAATATTATAAAGAGGTAAGATTCTATTGTTTGTTTGTTTGCATTGAATAGGCTCCAAAACTACTGGACCGATTTCAATAATTCCTTCGCCAATAGAATGCTACGCTATCCGTGTTGAACATAGGCATTTCATTTAAAAAAATATTACTTAGATATCAGTGGGAAGCTGGGCCGGGCAGCTAGTATTTAATAAAGTCACTATATATTCACAATGATGGTCCACCACGCTAGCCTACTGCGGGTTGGCAGACTTCACACGCCATCGAGATATCATCAAGCAAATAGATTTCCTCGGGATATTTTTCATCACCGTTTGAGCATGCGATATAATATGTAAAAGGTTTTTATTTCAAACAAACTTAAGCTTCTAATTTCACGGCTAGAATAACCCGGAACAAGATCTGCATGTATGTATGTATTACGATTAGTTAGTCTGTTAATTACTAATTTAAATTAATGCGTAATAAGTCCGCAGATGATTAAATATATGTAGGTGACCTCTGACTTTTAATTCTTGATAACGTCGACTTTCTAACATCGATATACATATATACTAAACCCAGAGAGTTATTCTCATACATATACATACATCATCATATCAACCTATTCTCATATAATTGCTTCAAAATAAACATTTTAACAAAATAATAATCCGACGTATAACGAAACCGAAAGTCAAAGATAGTCCATAGATAAATAAACTTTATAGACTTAAATACTTAACAACAATTATAAAATTGGAAATAATTCATATACCTATTTATAACTATCATATTTATTTTTTTGTCATCGAGGTAACTTGCCACTAAATAATATGACTATGTAATTAAAAAGTTAAATAATTCTTTATTGAATTGATTTATGATGAAATATTATTATATATTTTCGGTGCCATTACAGATTAAAATTAGGTACAGTTTCCTATCTTTAGTATCCACAACAGGCGCGTTAACAGAACAGCGCAGAACTAGATGGCGCTGTGTCATAATGTTCGGATAAATTTATTTGCATTTATAATGGGGATCACCCACCAACTGTCAGCCATGTTGATAAAGTGTGATAATAGAATTATTTATAAGAACTTTAAATCAATACAGCGCGCACGTACCTACCTAATTCCTTACGTACTTCTCTATAATCATATTCAATATGAGAATTTTATTTTACTTTTTTTGTTATTTGCTATTTCAACGGCAAGACCGGGCATAAAAATGACCTCCACACACGATCACACTACAATGAGTGAGTAATTTATGTATTGTATTAAAAGCTAGCTAACTGCCTCGTTGGTATAGTGGTTGTAGAGTGCGACTGCCTAGCAAGAGGTCCTGGGTTCGATTCCCAGGTCGAGTAATGTGTTATTGGGTTTTTCTGTGAAATTCTCAGTAGCAGCTCGAAGTTTGGATTCGTGTCCGGTTAATGGCAATAGGCTCGCCCTCTATTACACGGGAGCTAAAACATACCGGTGAACCGTGGGTGTACATTAGTACACCTCTGCCTAACCTTTCGGGGACGACAGGAGTGATGGTATGTTATGACTTCATCCGCTTGCAATTTTACGAAAAAAGAATGTTCATATTCATTCGCTACGCAAGCTCCCACGTTTTAGTCCCGTGGGACCCTAATTAGTTTCTTTTTCATAAATAAAGTAGTTTTAAGTTACTCCTTATATAATTAACTAATTGCAAGTGAAAGTCCCGTCAAAATCTGTCCAGCCGTTTCAGACAGACAAAAAAAATTTTGTATATATGTACAACATTCATATGCATTTAGTAACAAATTGTTAATTTGAAATCCCATCATAAACATTAATGTGAAAAGAGTGCCAAGTTCAATATTAAGTATGATAATTATATGCCTTAGATTGTTGATTTCAACGACAAAAGGGAATCTAAATTTGAGACAAGTTACACATAGAATATTTAATTTTGATGACAACTTATATAATACTTAGTTACTTCTTATAAATTAGGATAATAATTACATATATTGAAGCCTAAGGTCTGACTTGGCTAGTTCTCATATATAAATTATTAAGTACCTACCTACTAAAACAGTCATGGAAGATCCCTAAATTCTACCAGCGTCCTTCTGCCAGCCTGCCAACTTTTCAGTAGAATAAAATAGGAACTTACTGCTTTAGAACTTGGTATGTGGGGGTCAAAAGCGGCTCCAAATGGTTCGTGTAATATTACCTACACACGATGCTGCTCGCCAGTTCTGTTAGCACTTGGCTTGACACGCAAGCGCGTGTTTGATACAACCAGACATTCCAATTTTAAAGAGTAGGTATATTTGCATTGCACCAAGTTTTTGTACGAGTTCAACTGTTTTTTGTGTAAAATCAGATTTAGTTTTCAAACATGTGGCAAATTATGATGTAATTTATGTACCTAAATCAAAAGCACTAAGGAGTGTTGATATCAAACTTCGAAGAAAATCACCTCCAAAATAACTTTCTTCCTCTTTTAAACTGTATTAGGGGATGAATTTTAACAAAACACGAAAACCATCTTCCATCAACTCTTATAGAATCTGTTATTGCCTACAACATGGTTGAATCAGAGACATGATACTTAACATGATGGTTATAAGTATCATGTCTCTGGGTTGAATACACAGAATACACACGTCATACTCGTGAATGGGTGCTGTCAGTTGGGGCTTTCACTTTGAATTATAACAATAATTAATCAGTAGTTTGTACCTAATAAGTTTTAATTAAATTGGTTCACAATTTCTTTTGTCTTTCAGAACCAATCCCCGATTATAATGAAGAACATTTTATGTCATATTCATCTTTTATGAAGATATATCAAAGAATTTAATCATTCCACTAATAAAGGTTGCTGCACACCTGCATGGGTGGAATCGGAGCCACTGATCACCGGCGACCGATGGTAGTCTATTGGATGTGTTGTTTTAAGATTAATGTGAAACAATAAAAGTAAAATATTAAAACGTGCAAGGTTTTTTTTATGCACGTTGGCTGCGGCCTAACATAGCGCGCGCTAACCTACGGTGCGGCTGTTTACGCGCCTGGCGTGAGCGCCCGCACGGCCGTAACACATTTTGTATTCCGACCAACAGTGCGGCCAAAACACACCTGGTGTGTTTTGGGTGGGGGAGCGCATATAGTAATAGTAATAATAATAATAGTAGTAATAGTAACCATTCATTGTCTTTTATTTTTGAGTGCATAAAACAATTGGGTACTTAGAATTATTTTACGATATATTTTGTGCAAAACAATCACCTACTAAGTTCTTTATTCAAAATTAAAACGCAGATGTGTATTTGTTAATACCGCAGAATCCTTTGTAGAATATTTTACTTTGTTTTCTTCGAATTTTATGAAGGCGTTTGTTATTAAATTTGTTAACACTACAACATTATGTCGATTTATCTTTCGTAATATCTACGAAAGGACGATAAAAAAATATATGTAGAACAATATATTATATTGTAATAAAGATATAAAAATACGGTCGAATTGATAACTTCCTTCTTTTTTGAAGTCGGTTTAAAACACGCCTCGCGCGTAATCCGTACTGGCGTAGCGAAGTTAAAAACACGCAGGGCGTGTTTTGCCGCCCAGTCGTAGCACAAAATGTGAAAACACGCCAGGCGTGTTTGCGCCGCACTCGCGTTATATGAGTCAAAACACAGCGTGTGTGTTTTCAGCAGTCAACGTGTTAACCGTAGCCATACCGTAGGACATTTGTCTGATATAAACGTTTTTTTATTGTATTCTATAAATGTTTGCAACACCAAAGATGTCGCTCGCGCGTTGCCCACCCTGTAGAAACCGTCTAGGTTTTAAAATGGTAGGGAGTTAACTACTAAACTAACAGCAAACGGAATTCCCATGCTGTCAGAATAGTGGCTCTGGGAACCTTACTCGTAGAAATACTACTATTGTTATTTCACTAGTCTTCTGAAAGGCGGAGGTAGGTACTTCCCCTGTCGGACAGCTCAATTTGAGCGAGAAATAATAATAATAATAAATATTTTGCGACATTTTACACAGCACCATCTAGTCCCAAACTAAGCAGAGCTTGTACTATGGGTACTAGACAATGGATATAATACTTATATACTTTTTTGTTGTTGTAAATACATACTTATAATACATAGGAAACACCCAGATGAACACAAACACTTAAATTCATCACATAAATATTTGTGCCCCGTGGGAATCGAACCCACCACCTCGTGATCAGCAGTCCGCTACTCGAACCACTAGACCACAGAGGTCGTCAATAATCTATCAATCTCGCTATACACTACCTTTTATTCGTCTCAGTATTCTTTAATTCTCCTTCCGTACCTTAAGCTTACAGTATATTTCGTTATCCGTTCGTTTGTCTGTTCAGAGGCCCTCGATCACAAAGAATAAAGTTCTGGGAATGTTCAATAATAACAAAAAGCTGTCAAAGCAGTGTTGCCGGCCTCCGAATAATGACTGTGCATAGAATTAGAATGTGAAGAATTAGACTGTGCATAGAAGGGATTAAACTCTAGTACATCACGCTTGCCTAGTGCGGGTTGGCAGACTTCACACGACATTCAAAAAAAATCTTATGAATGTAGGTTTCCTCACGATGTTTTCGTCCCTGATTGAGCATATTGTGATAAATACGAAAATAACTCCGAAGTCGTAGAAAGTCGTGTAAACTTTGTACTCCTTTTTTAGATTTTATTTTTTTTATGGAAATAAGGGGGCAAACGGGCAGGAGGCTCAGTAAGGTCAGTCAGGTAAGTGATTACCGCCGCCCATGGACATCTGCAACACCAGGGGACGTGCAAATGCGTTGATTCTAATAGAGAAGGAATGCAGAAGAAAGAAATAAATATTAATTACAGCCGGACTGAGATATGTTAATAAGTTGGAATAAAACAGACACATAGCTTATAAAATTTATTAAATATTACAAAAGGCACTGTAACTTAATACTGCTCCTATATAATAATATATAGCGTTTATTTGTGATGGTTAGGACAACAGTTAGAATAACAATGCAGTTTTATTGCTATCATAACAGATTAATTAAATGAATCTGGTTTACAAATAATACAGTTTTATATTGAAGAAATAATAATGTCTTAAACTCTTGTTTTTAGCGTTACACTTTCTGCACTTTCAGTGGAACATTATTGACCCCGGTTAGGATTAAAACTGACCCCAATAGGGGCTTAATTAAACCCTAACAAATATTTACCAGTCTCGATTTAATGGAAATATCTATAAATATATGAGAATATTTTATGTTGATGCGTTTTCAACACAATTTTCCCAAATTCTTCAAAACACAATGACCAAACACAAAAACATTTATCTGTTACTGTAACCTTATTGTCGTAAAGTTAAAATGGAATGTATAATAATACATAAATTACCCTTTTACTAATAAACTTTGCATAGCAACACATACTTTTATCACAATCTCCATAATTATCTATGGTCAGACATAAACGAATGTGAAAAGTTATAAGCATTATACAAAGTTTACCGTTGTGGGGTAAAATCCGGATACATACAAACAGTGCCTATTATTATGCAGGTAAGAGTCAATTTGCACCGAGACGCGATAATGCATGCACTTTTATTGATACAATACAGACTTTGTATCCTATATGATAAGGTGCTATACAGCGCGGCGTACTCTCACTGTAGTGTTTCGTCGCGTCGGTGCGAACTTAGCGTAAAGTTTACATTTCGTGTCATAAGTATTATTATATAACTCATATTTTATATTTATGTTAAACTAAAATGTGTATTTACAAGCTGACCTGTCCTAGCGTACTGATCCAGGTACTTATTTGTTAATTCTTAGCAAATTATTATAACAATAATTCATAGCATTTTAAATGTCGAGCATATTTCTTAGGTTAATTACGAGGGTGTAATTACATGCATGGGTTATTGTAGTAATTTCGCCAATAACTATACCAAATATACAAATTTGTACAAAATCCTTTGGCTAAATTATCGTCAAGATAATGTTGATAATTTTGTAGCATACATTTCAATACAAATTTGACAAAAAGGTATCATTATTTGCGTAATTACTATTAATGAATTCAGACTGTGTTTATTGATCAATTTTGGTTGTATAATAAGTATATATTTTTAGTCAATCTTAATGAAATAGATGTTTTCAAAGTATTTTTGTGACAAATTATAATTAGAAACATGCTCGACACTTCTTAGAGTAAAATATAAATACTTAAAGAAAAGCAATGCCGTGTGGTCCGTCTAAGGACCCAACTAACGGTGTTAAAAGTGTTTGACTAAAATCTATAGCAGCTGACTTGAACTCCTCATAACACCAACAAGGCGACGAACTTCGGGATTCCCCACGTAATATCAGTACAAGTAAGCTCTATAAATTTAAGCCTAAGAGACAATAAAGATTAAGATGAAGAAAATCATATAACAAACTCCAAGGTATTAGGCTTTCTAGTTCAATCTTCTATAACATATTTTTAAAGAAAAAGCGCATGCTTAAATAAATAATAAACATTTATAGGTTTGTATTGTTTTAAAATGGAATGGAAATAAAATGCTTGTATAACAGATCACGAAAGAAATTTGTTCGTACATAAGTTTTAAAGCTGATTTTAGAAGTATTATTAATATACAGTTTAGACCGTTTAAAGTAAAATAAATATGTTTTAACTGCTACGGATAGTAGGCCTAGTCTTAGCAAAGTTAGGCCAAAAATATTAGACTATTATACAAAAAGACTTTAATATTTCAATAAGCTCAATTATTTTTACGATTTTAATTCCCAGAAATAGAAATTTGACATAAATAAGCTGCTTAAAAACCTTGTAATGCCTAAAGACCAATAAAAATATTCATATTTTATCGGTCTAGGGGGAGCTTGTTTTACTTCAATTTCTATTTCTGGGTAAAATGAATTACCGAATATTTCGGGATTTTAATAAGTAGTACACGTTTATAATATCAGATTTTCAATGTTATTTATTCTATCTTATGTAGAATAAAGGCCTCAGTTAACACCAGTCAATGGCCCAGCCTTATAAATCAGTTTTATTTATTCAGTCATAAATATCGACTAAAATATCATGCACGTTTAAGATATATTACAATGTTATTTAGAAAGGGTAACTAGTCCATAGGGGTAATTAAGTGAGGGTAAATTTGGTATTATTATGTTTAAATAAAATTAATATAATCATTTTTATAATTTTGTGATTATTTTATTCTATGAAACTACTTTTGTAATTCAATAAAATGTGAAGATATTTTATAAAATAGTATGTTTTTAAGCAGAACTTACCTACCGGTCAGTACCTACTTATTACCGCTTGGACTAAGTACCACCTTTCTGTTTAAAATTGTACAATATGCTTTTATAAGCTCAAAAGTATTTCATTTTAACATGACAATTTTATTTAAGTGCAGTCATATCCCCACTTCTTCAAAAACAATTAGCAGGATGTTTTAAATATAAAACTATGTCGAATGTATGAAAATTCTTGAAAGCACATTTTTTTTTGTGTTTATTTTTAATTTTGAAAATAATATTATTATTATATCAGAATATCCACGCTGCAGCATAGTGCTTAAATACGGACCTATTCAGACATAGTGCCAAGATAACGTACATAATGAGGATAAGACGTCAATCTATAGTTTTGTTGTATCTATACTGAAAAATAGTCAACGAAACCATTGCTTTAGAAGAAGTGACAATGATAATGCTAATCATTAAATAATTTTGTTATTCACTTGATAAAATTTCACGAAAAGTTATAAAGGTAAAAGGTATTATATTTTCTTATCATTTATACATATATAGTAAGAAATCTTTACACATTCGTAACGCTAGTGACAATTTGTAAAAAGCTAAACAGTCCTATGCATTTTTTTTTAACTCTTAATTTCAATGTAGGTGATTTCTCAACTTTTGTGACCACATTAATGTACACCACATTAAACCTATGAAACTATATGTTATATGTATACCTACAATTGAAAAAAAAAACAAGTCAGACAATGAATTGGTTTGACTAATATAAGAACTGTTTTATTTACTTTTGGCCCAGCCATAGACTAAAACAAATGATTGCGTAGATCAAATTGCAAAAATTTAAATAATCATTAATAAAAATCTACAATATGTAGATATTTTTATTTTATACATCCAAGACAATATATTTAGTATTTATTTTCATAATGTTGCCATACTTTTTATAACCGACATTCTGATTTTCCTACATTAATAATAATAAGTTAATTTTGTTGTATGTGATTGGTAATTTGTGTATAGACAAAAAGCAATAATTGTCTTAGTACTGTAGTAAAACGCTAGATGGCGATAATTCAACCCCGAAATGTTTAGTTCTTATTACATACCATCACGCCTGTCGTCCCCGAAGGGTTTGGCAGTGAGACCCACATTTCGCCGGTATGTTTTAGGTCCCATGTAATAGGGGGCGAGGATCTAAATAATTATCATACTTATGTTATTTTAAACTACCAAACACATCCCACAAAGTAGCTTAACCGTCACCTAATACAGTACACTTGTCTTCTGATATAGAGGGTGTTGGTAAACAGTTTTTTACCGTTGCAGTTATTAGTTGTTGGTCACAGTGTGTGTGGTCAGTTGTCGTATTGCTGTGGAAGGGCGCTAGATGGCGCTATCTCCACGTAGTTGGCGGGCAGCATGCCGGTGCGGCCCGTGCGCAGGATTTGTCCTGTCATCCAACCAGAGTCGATTGACGTCACGTTCGAAATCAAATCGCCTTCACGGAATGATACCTGGGGATGAGATGTTACTGATTTATATTTGAATTGCCAAAATTTATAAGATTAGCACTATTTTCTTTAGTCACAAACGGGTGGCAAACAAGCATTCGGCGCGCTTGATGGTAAGCGGATAACGTAGCCTATAGACGTTGGCAACACCAGAGGTGACGTTTGCGCGATGCCGGCCCTGTAAACACCGTCTAGGTCTTCTTAAAATAAGAGAGTTACTAAACTAGGCAAAGGGAATTCCCATGCTGTCAGAATAGTCACTCCCCCAATGAGCTCTGGTAACCTTACTCGCTCGCATAAACACAACTATTGTTGATTCACTGCACTCTTTTGTAAGGCGGAGGTACTTCCCCAGTCGGGCAGCTCAATTTAAGCGAGGAGTCTCACTATGTTCTACCTTCTTGTAACCCAGTATATCGGACTTAAAAGTAGCATCATTTGTTAGAGTAATCGAGGTACAGTATTTTTTTTATTTAGTAATGCATTATTTGCTTTATGGTAACACTGAGTTTTTTCTATAGGTTTTATATTTTACCTCACAAAAAGGGACATAGGCGGCATATTCGGCTTGAAACATGATTAACAAACAGATTTGCATGAAATTTAGCATACATATAGTTTATTACCGGGATTAACACATAGGCTACTTTTTATCTATATACCATGCGGGCAAAGCCGCGGGAGGCAGCTAGTAACTTCTAATCTAACTACATAACTGAAACAAGTAATAATAGTAGGTAATATTTCGATTTAAACTTTCATATTCATAGCTTCCCTATTTAAAAATAAGTAAAGTTATTATTATTCAGACATATCACCTCATCGCTGTCACTCGCTTCGTAATCATACATCGCGATGTATACTCGCTGTAACAAAAAAATACATGTATAAATACATTGATTTATGAATATACTATATCATATTGGACATAGTTCCTAGCAATATATGCGTAGACATCGACGACACTTCAGCATATAAAATATATATCACTGCCAAAAAAAATTAGTTAAAATCTAGGCAATTGCTGAACTCCAACAAAAGTGAGTTTATTTATGTAGTATTTATGGAGGCAACTGCTTTGTAGGTCTAGTAGTCCCAATTGCGACTATGTCTTAGTTTACGGTTATGTCTGAACTTTTAAACAGACGATTATTTTTCCTAGTCTGTGTCGGTGTTATGTGGTTTTGCTATGAAATTATCAACAGCAGCACGGAGTTTAGATTTGAGCCCAGTTACGTGCATTAGGCTCGCCCCCTATTACGTGGATCCGGCAAATACAAACCTGCAACTTACCGTCGAATTCAATTTACTCGTTAGAAACTTAATTGGTGAAATTGTTAACGTTGTTATTCCTTTTCCTATTGTAATTATGTACGTATGTTTCTTTTACCGCAATAAATAAATAAAATAAAAACTTTGGATGTACATTTAACAACCTAATTGGTATACTATACATGCAACTATAGACCGATTCATGTGTTGATGTAAACCAATTAGCTTGTTACATGAATACACCTCTGCTTAAGGTGAAAGCTTCACGATAGCCCGCGAAATTCAAATTTTCGTACGTTTTTTGAAATTTGCCGGTCATTGTCAGACTGAACATTAAACAAAATATGATTCGCGCCTGTAATAGGTATTTAGTTACAGAATTATAATCATTTAAATCAATAAAACAGCCCACAAAGTGCATATAACCTGTATTGATTGTCTATTTCATGAAAAAGTCATTAAATCCAATTGTATGCACTGTGAGGGTTGTATTGGTGATATTAATTATTGCTAGGCTAGCGTGGAGCTTCCACCTTAACCCTTAGAGGTTTAACACCAAATAACGCGCTCGGCGGTCGCTCTGTTGTTTGTGTCGGTCGCACACGCCGTGTGTGTATCCAGATGTATATTTGGACGGACATTCGTCCGTAGCCAATGTATGACGTGATATTATATGGTCTCAAGTTACCTGATTATGATGATTAGTAGGTTGCCTAGGCATTTCGTTGGCGAGCGGGTCGAGGTCCGTGACGCGGCCGATCTGACGGCTCTGTTGCTGCTGGTGACCGCTCTGCTGATGCGACCCTGTTGGTTATAGCGTGAATATATCTATATATCCTATATACGACGAGAGACATATCAATCATTCCTGTCAGCCTATTTTCGTCCACTGCTAGACTTAGGCCTCCCCTAGTGAACGCCACAGAACTCGATCTAAGGCCCTTCTCATCCAGTTACTGTCAGCTGCCTTCAGCAAGTCGTAGTTCCACCTGGCCTGGTGGTCCTACGCTACGTTTGCCGCTTGACTGATCAATGCACAGTCAAAAATGCTAAGCAAGTATGGTCGTATGTTAAATAACCAATATGCCAAACTCACGACCCAATCGCTTCTAATTAATGGCAAAAGGCAACCCGACAGGGCCAGACTGAGATGACTGGTTTCTAACAGCCAGAGATAGAGAAGTGAGAAACTAGAAGTGAGAGGAGTGGGAAACTACAGATTTTTTATAATAATAATCAAACATCCGCTGAATAATATCAACTTATCGAGATAAAATCCATATTTATTACGTATAGTCTGAAGATTATTCATTCATTATATTTAGGGGCTTTAACGATGAATTTAAACAAATAATAACCAAGAAGTAGACAGTAAATGTCTTTCAATCATTTTATATTACGTGGTATTGTTTAGTAGACTTGGGACAAAATATACCCGAAACCAACATTTATAAAACACAGAAGATGAAAAACATAAACTGAATGATTTGACCAACAACATATAGAAGCAGTTTGATATAAAAACGTTTAGGTACTTGATATTTTTTTAGACATAATATGTTATACAAGAGCTCTTGTCTATTAAGTTGATTGTATGTCTTTTTTATGTAAATTACAAATCGCATTTCACAATAAAACGTTGTATCATTATTGTTCAAAATACTGAACGGGTAAGAAAGGGATAGATATCTATATAAACTAAAAAAAAAAAACAAACACCCAAACGCAACCTTCGTTTAACAAACCTCTTTTCCCATCACTAGTGCTGTTATAAATAAGCGTAGCGGACGCCCTCTGCGTATTGGGGGGCGCTCTTGGCCCATCACTAATGGGATCGTAATCCTGAATCCTCCCAATTTTGTGTTGTTGTTGCTGTGTCTGCTGTTGCGGTTGTTGAGCAGGATAGTTCTGATATTGTGGATAATATTGCCCGTATTCTTGATACTGGGGATAGTATTCTTCCTTTGGTTTGTAGTATTGCTCTTGATATTGCCGATTGTGGCCTGAAGGTTGATGGGGTTGAACCACTTGTTGTTGTTGATGGTGCTGTTGCTGTTGTTGCTGCTGTTGTTGTTGTTGCTGAAGTTGTTGTTGTTGTTGAAGTTGTTGCTGTTGCTGAAGTTGTTGCTGTTGTTGTTGATGTTGGTGTAGGTGTTGTTGGGGTTGGGGCGTCGGCTGTTGCTGGTATTGGGTGGTCGGCGTCCTGTAATGGTTCTTCGGGGGTAGATGGGGCGGCGGCACGTTGGGCGTCAACATTTCCGTCGCGTAGTTGTCTATTTGCTGGTGGTAGTTGTCTGGCGGTATTTCTATGGGGGCAGGCATTAGATACACATGGATTAATGTGATCGGAAGAATGACATACATATTAGAACTAGTGCTGAATCTGTTGTTGCCTGTCCCCCATTAGAGAGGGCAGACATTTATATACATTTCGTATCTAGTACTGATTTTATTAATGCGTATAGATACACGTACTGAGTACAAACCGCACTTGACTGTCTTTAGTTAACCGTCAACTTATTTCATATCTCACTGCTGTGCACGGGTCTCCTCTCATTTAAGAGCGATAGATCCACACTAGACTAACGTGGTAGACTACAGTCGATTGGCAGAATTCACACGCCATAGAGAAATGCAGGCATGAAGCTTTGCTCACGATTTTCCTTCATCGTTTTGAGCATGCGATAAATACGCATATAACTTCGAAGTCAGCGGTGCGTGCCTTGGGTTTGAACTTGAGACCTTTGATATTTTAGGCCACTAGGCTACCACAATCCCAAAATCTTATATACGACACTCGTATAGATTTTTCGACAGAATCAGCACTAGAGAAAGTTTGACGAAATTTTCGAAATATATTTTATTATTTATACTGGCAATTCTTTCGATCACATGTTGTTATGGAAGTTAGCAACACAATCATGTTCATACACCTCATGAGCACAGATAATATAGCACATAGATAGACTGTGTATGATGTCGTGAATGTGCGACATGATTTTATGGCCTTAGACCATAGTGTATGAATGATACCGTTTGAGCAAGGGGCTAGGCAGGTAAGTTTACTTAATAATGATTATAGTAAGCCGCATTAAGATTATAATAAAGCATTAATATAACCGCATTGGTGAGTATTAAACGCGAGTATTAACGACTTTGATTAAATTGTCCGACCAATTAAAAGTAATTAAGAATTTCTTGTGGGATTCCTAGTAGTAACTTTAAGTTTAGATTTGCTGACGACCCGATTAGCACAGCGGTATTAAAAGCTGCCTTGTGTGGTAAGGGTCCTGGGTTCGAATCCCGGTAGGGGCAAATGTTTGCGTGATAAGGAGCATACACATTTGACCTGAGTATCTATAATATGTATGTATTTACAAGAAAAAAATAATATGTATGTAATATATCAACCATCTAGTGTCCGTAACACAAACCTCGTTGCTTAGCTCGGAACTAGATAGCCCTGTGTCCAAATGTATTTTATTTATTTATTTGTCTAGATATACTTATTTATTATTATTGTTGTTTATGCTTGATCAATGATATTTAATCAATTGAAAGACAATTGAAAAAGAAAGACGAAAAAGACGTCAATTGAAAGTTCTTTGAAAATAATAAACGGACGGAAGTAGAAGCCAGTTAATATTTTTATTTACTTACTTACTTATTTTTATTTACTTACCTACTTACTTACTTACTTAATTAACTGTGAGATACTACTGAGAAACTCATAGAAAACTCGATAACAATGATCTACTGTAGAAACGGAACCTAGTTATACGACCAGTAAATCAATAAGGTAGAATTTATTAGATTTAACTTATTTTTAAAAGAAACTGCTCATACTACGGTTTTCTCCTTATTGATACTAATAATAAGGTCGATATTCAACCGTAATAAATCATAATTTAAGATAATGAAATAATATAGTTTATAGTTATCTTTATACTATTAAAACTGGAACATATGAAATCACACAAAACTCACAGAACGCCTTTGCGCCCTAAAAATAGATTCTCTCATTTTGTATTCCAACTGTCAGTATTATTTTGACAGTTGATGTCATTATAATTTGATATCTATATACATAAAATTGAAACCCTATTTCCCTTGGTCACCGCATCACGCGTGAATGACTGAACCAACTTAGATAAATTTTGGTATTGATTAAGACGGAATCTTAGAGAATGATATAGGCTACCTTTTATTAACCTACCACGTGGGCGGAGCCGCGGGTGGAAACCAGTTATAAATAATATTTCAATGTACTACACTTCTTCTCTATATAAACTTTAACTTTGCCAAATCTCACGCGTTATGCTTAAAAAAATAAATATCCTGCGACATTTTACACAGCACCATCTAATCCCAAACTAAGCAGAGCTTGTACTATGGGTACTAGACAATGGATATAATACTTATATACTTTTTTTTGGTAAATACATACTTATAATACATAGGAAACACCCAGACGAACACAAACACTTATATTCATCACATAAATATTTGCGTCCCGTGGAAATCGAACCCACGACCTCGTGATCAGCAGTCCGGTACTCGAACTACTAGACCACAGAGGTCGTCATAGGCTTAAAAAAGGATACACAGTTTTATAAAAAAAATTCGTTGTCAACCATAGAAAAAAAGGTACTAAACTATTTTCTCTTTGCCTATTTCGAGATATACATATAAAGATTTAAGCCACCTTGCTCCAACAGTAATTAATATTTATTGATTTATGATTTGATATTATTGCGCCTTAGACATAATCTGGATAATCAGTAATTGTTTATTAATGACTGTTGTATTCAACTAATATGTTTTTGAACGTATAAATAGACATTTGAATGGTTTTAATTCGCGTTTGAATTTTCCTATGGTACTCGTTTTATTGATCACTGATTAGTCTGTGGTTTTAAACTGTGGTGTCATCAACGGTTGATGATTTGATTGATTTCGATCACCTACAGCCTACAACAGAACGTTGTTACATTAAAAGTAATTTAAAAATAAACTGGTTATCCAGAATTAGTCCAACACACATTGTGCTAATAACCACACAACACATAACCAACATATTGGCGACACAAAGCCAACATCACCAACATTTGTACCATGAACCAACTCACCAACAATTTCTCCATTCTCGTTGATCTGCCGTTGTTTCTCCATTTGAGCCTTCTTCTCCAGTTCGCCGTGGTATGCCACATTGCTAATTATTTTAGTGTTGGCTTTGATTCGAAGGGTTTCTGGGTCGTCAGCGACCTGGAAATAAGACAAATATATCATTAAATACAACTATAGCAAGTTATGAGCTATGTGTAGCCTAGTGGACCTATGACCTATGACATCTCAGTCCACTGGTCACACATGTAGCTTTTGTCATAGGTCTCGAGTTCAGACCCAAGCCAGGCAAGCCAGGCTCCACTGACTTTTCAGAAGTTATGAGCATATTTATCACATGCTCAAACGGTGGAGGAAAACATCGTGAGGAAACCTGCTCGCTTGAGAGATTTTCTTGCGATTGCATTCGATGCCATGTGAAGTTTACTAACCTGCAGTAGGTTAGCGTGGTGGACTATAGCCTAATCCCCCTCAAATGAAAAGAGTTACGTACCCGACAATGGGACAATTTTGGGTTGATGATGATAGCAAGTTACTGATGTTAATGGTCTTCTGCTTAACCTTCTAAGAATCTTCTTCAATGTGTTTGTATCAAATTACTATCACGCCTGTCCCCGAAGTGTTATGCAGAGGTGTACTACATCTACATCCACATTTCGCCGGCCCTATTTTAGGTCCCATGTAATAGGTGAAACTATTGCCATCAACCGGGCATGAATTCAAACTCCCAACTGCTATTGAGAAGTTCATAGAAAAAAACAAAAACACTTTGCTCGACCTGAGAACCTAACCAAGATTTGTTTGCTCAACAATCGCGCTTACAACCACTAGACCAACGAGGTAGATATATCCTACTAATATTATAAAGGCGAAAGATTGTAAGTATGGATGGATGGATGTCAAAGTCAAAGTCAAAGTCAAAGTCAAAGTCAAAGTCAAAATATCATTTATTCAAACTAGGACAAATTTAATTGGCTCTTTTTGAACGTCGACAATAAAGACAGCCCCCAAAAACACCCTTCACCGCTTCCTAGTGTTTTTGCTGGGAAGAAGAAGCGGCGAAACAAACTCCCCAGCACTGGGATGTATGGATGGAAGGATATTTGTTACTCTTTCACGCAAAAACCGCTTAACAGATTTTAATGAAATTTAGCATACATATAGTTTACTACCTGTATTAACACATAGGCTACTTTTTAACTATATACCATGCGGGCAACGCCGCGGGAGGTAGCTAGTACCATATATAATAAATAAAGTATATAATAAGGGTACAATATATTATTCTTTAGTTTATTTTTCCTTTCTTGGTTGCACCTACCGTTTTGTGTCTGCACCAATCTAAGGTAGACTGGTAGAAAATGCCTGAGGCATTAAGTCCGCCTTTGTAAATTTATTGTATATTTGTGCATAAAGTTTTAATAAAATAAAATACCTGTGTGAATTTACCCTTGCTCTTCTCGAAGTCGGCGTGATACATGACATTACTTTGTAGTTTCGTGTTCTCAGCTATTCGCTTTAGTTCGGGCGTTTCCGCCATCGTCGTGTGCTTCGCTTTAGGTACATGTCTGGAAATTAAGTACAGTAAGCTTTGAGTACAAGTCAAACATAAACATATTTATCATATTTTTAAAATGTAAAGCTCTGAATTATAAATATACATCTGCAAGACAATTCAAGTGAAATCAATCAGGTCTCGAGTTCCATCTTAGATAGATAGATAGATAGATAGAATATTCTTTATTGTACACCAGGAATTTAAAATATACATTAAATCAATGAAATAAGGGTACAATGGCGGTCTTATCACTAAATAGCGATATCTACCAGACAACCTTTGGATGGACAAGAAATGTATGTGAATTAATCTTAAGGCATGAACTACTGATTTATCATACTTATATGCATCTGTATCTATCATGAAGCTATCACATGGTCAAAACGGTGATAGGAAAACATCGTGCGGAAACCTGCATGCCTAATAGAATTTCTCGATAGTGTGTGAAGTCTACCAGCCCGCATGCCTCTCAAATAAGAGAAGACCCGCAGTGGGACAATAAACGGGTGGACGGTGATGAATTCAAAATAAAAATGGTTTTGAACGGTTGCGTTACCATACGTTCATATATAATTCCAGCTTATTTTCAGATTTGTTTAAATTTCTCAGATACACTTGATATTCATTAGCTAGAAGATAATAATCTAGTAGCTTTCAATTTTAAAAGTATCAATATCATTTAAAGTCGAGCAATTACTAGACTATTTGCTTTCCAGCGTATAATTCGCGTAGTTACGACAAAAATGACGTTATTTTCCGCGATCTAGCCGGTAAAAAGTGTGAATAATTGTCACGTTCGACTTTCATTCGCTTGGACGGCACGCACGAGACCTCGTTTTAGATTTGATAACGTTACATACCATCACGGCTACGTCTGCGAAGGGTTAGGCATAGCTATATTGATGTATAATCAGCATACTGCGGGAGACTACGTTCGAACATATTTTTTTTAACAATAATATGTTAGGGATATTTTTTTTAACATATAAAGGAATCTAGTTCAATTCAAACGCATCATTGAATTTTTAAAGCTCAAACAGTGAAGCCAGGGCAACATCGTGAGTAAATCTACATGTTTGAGAGATTCTCTCGAACATGTAGATTTCCTTTTCATCATGGTCTCTCTCGTATGAGAGGATACCCATGCCCAGCAGTAAACTAGGAAGTGGGTTGATGAAATAAAAAATAGAATGGATTTGGTTTTTTTCTCAATGCTTTTCCGTTGAGGTCGGAAAGTATTGTTAGTAGTGACAATTGACAACCAGACAATTCAGAGAGAGCGAACGATGCAATTTTTTTTTGTATTTGAAAGAGTTAAATCGTTACAGTAGCTCAAAATACGTTTGCACGCAAGAGATTTTTTCGAATTAAGTTATTATTACACGCCGATTGGGGTTTATTCTGTGATAAGGTTCCCGTGTTCGACTCCCAGTAGAGGCAAATATTCCTGTCAGATTGTATAAAATTACAAATTTTACGCAATCTAAGTCGCGGACAAAATCTATATTACTTTATATAACTTTGCTTGATCCAAACTAAGTCCTCTTAATATGGCAGATGCAAAACCAACATGTGCAAATGGGGTTTCGGAGAACCTAATTTTGCTCAATGTGACTGCGGCGATCCAGAGCAAACTATGTCACACCTTCTGGTGTGTCCCTTGTGCCCAAAAACCTGCACGAGGGACGATCTCTGTATGGCCACACCTAATGCCATTGTATTGGCCTCTTATTATTCAGACGTTGTTTAGCCATTGACACGATAAGAAGAAGACCTTTAAATTCGCAATCGCGTTCATCCATGGCTATACTATACCAGACACGCCTACGTTTCTATATAATAATATACATAATTATGTTTTGTATAATTATACAAAAACTCTTTGAGGAGAGTCGAGTCATGGTTATGTATAAATGTAGGGTAGGTTAATATGACTCGCACTAAATACTTTTTCATTATAAAATTACTAATTTCCTGGAGCTCTTATATTCTGTTAATGTATACGTAATTTTGATGTGGTATGAGGTCAAGGATATTTTTAATTTATTGGTTTTTATCGCTTTTACCTTCTACAAGCAAGTATGCTATATTTTGCAGCGGTGTATGTTATATTTTGATGACATTCAAACAATACTATTTTTATCAGTTACATTAGATACTTCTATTTATAAACAATAATTTCAAATTTCACCAGAATCTGTAACAACTGTCTGTATGCCATTAATATATCTATACAGGCATCAAACTCCTGACCGATCAATTATTTTAAATATTTAAAAGAGTATCTATGGAGTTTCTTGTCGGCCCTTCTCCATAAGACCTAGTTTTTCGAACCGTGCAACTAGTGTTGACAATTCAGACGCGCCTGTAATATTGGTCTACTCGAAATAAAATATTTGAATTTCATCAGTCTGCTTCTCCCTCAACTAGCCATAAATACATTTATGACGTAACTCCGCGATACATACAAACAAACATGTTTATTACGTCAAACCAACGGACGGACTCATTTTAATGTAAATGCTTGGACATAAATGGCAAATCATGAATATTGTTAGGTAATTCCACTCGAGTTTTATCCTCTTATGGTCATTTCAAGAACTACATTTATTGCTTCCGTTTGTCATCAATGAAGTGTAAACTGAGCTTTATAAGCTAGAAGCATAATACAAAACTATGATAGCCAGTGCCGGATTAAGGTAACTGGGTGCCCGCCCTGAGGAAACTTCCTAAAATCGATGATTTTTTTTAGGCCCCAGCACCACTGATCGCGCGTAGTAATTCTCGGTCATGTGCCTCCCTAGACGAGATGCTCTAAGCAATTGTTTAAATAGCTTATCCAGGACTGATGGTAGCCTAGCAGTGTGACCAGTGTTCTGTGAAGGTTTTTAAATTAACCTAGCTCTCTAGTTTTAGATTTCTCCAAAATGGAGTTAATAGGTTATTAAAGGGTCGGCAACGCGCGAACGACACCTTTGGTGTTGCAAACGTGTATAGGCAACGGTAACCGCTTACCTTCAGGCGGGCTGTAAGCCAGTTTGCCACCCTTGAGGTATAAAAAAGGAATAAAAGTGTAAGGTGAAGAGTTATATCCTAAGACACAGACACGCACCACTGAATTATGAAAGTTATGTGCGTATTTATTATACGGTCACTGTGTAAACATCGTGGGGAAAACTGAGAGATTTTCTTAGAGGCGTGTGAATCCGCACTTAGTGTGGTGGACCTATTTTTACAATCTACAGGTAGGCGTCGCGGATTCAGGCATTTGTGTATGTGAAAAAATGTGTTTATGTAACACACCCACGACACAGGAGAAAATCCTAAGGTAGAGTACTCATAAAAAAAAATTACGTCGTTATTAGATTTCAGACTTGCGGGAATCTAGCTAGAAATCCTAGATATTATGTACGTCTGTACATTTATTACTTACTAGATTTTGCCCGCGATTTCGTCTGCGTAAAAGTAGTAGTAGTAGTAATAGGATAGTGAGGATAGTTTGAGTCCCGGGGAAGCCCGAGACTCAAACTATCTCTTTACTAAATTTCATGTAAATCGGTTGAGTGGTTACAGCATGAAGAGGTGACAGACAGACAGTCAGATAGGCAGACCGAAAGACAGACACACTTCCACATTTATAATATTAAAATATTAATAAGTATGCATAACTTAGGTCTGTTCCTATATGGGCTGTTATTATTTATTTATTTCTTCAAAGCAAACTGGCTCAAAAACATCGCGGTCGCATGATTCACACATTACGCGCTGTACCATAACAGCTAGGTATGTTCTGAGTAATCCAGTAATTGCTATGAGTAACGATATAAAATACAACATAACACTGGTTTTACCATTAATGAAAAACAGTAATTAATATTTCAGGTACTCAGCTTATATGCATACAAGGTTTCATTTAACGATTAGTTTAATACTAGATATTATAGCAAATACCAACTGGTAGTACTAGGTACGCGAGACACACGAACACCTATAAAACCATATCAGCCAAGACTTTTACTGCTGAAGAAAGGGGTCTCCTTAAATTTCCACAAAGAGGTTTATCTCGTTGGAGGCCGTTCTCATACTCTCTACTCAAGAACCTCTTTGCCGCTGGGTCATCGGTTCTGCGTACGTACACTATTACCGATCGTGACCAAATATCTTCTTCCATTCATTGTTATTAGGTCCAACAACCACCTAAGTGACATAATGCGTGTAATAAGTCATCTGATGCCACTCCTGTCAACATTAAAAGCGGCGCCCATTAGCGTGTGTAGCATCACGTGATTTGTCATGCTACTCAGCTTGTTTATAGCGACACTCCCAAGTGGTAACACGTAAATTTTATCAGCAAAATGAAGAATGACCTAGCTTTTAATGTAAAATCGTTGTAATAATTAATGAAAGACTTTATTAATGATGACGAAGCAACAAGCACTTTTTAATATTTAATTATTTTTATCATAATTTTCAAACGAAACATTGGATTGAGTTTGTTTCTTGGCATTGTATGTCGCATAGCTTGCTGCAGGCTGTATCGCAAGGTATGACTAAAGTCACGCCTAACGTGGGCATCGGAATAAAACCCTTTTTTTATTTTTTGCTTTTACTTACATATCGCTCTTCGAAACCCTCCCTCATTTTCTTCTCGTCTATCCATCCACATTCATTTATTTATATCTCTCCGCACATATCACGACAAACGATTGCCTTTGAACTTTTGTATTACTAGTGGCATTTTAAACTTCAAAATATACTTTCTGTTTAACAATGATTACTGTCTCTAATCAGCACATGAATGAGGAAGATCACAAATAGAAAATCCTCTTTCTCTAAGTCACTCCAAGCCGTAATTTAAATTACTTAAATATGAGGACCCGTGCCCAGCAGTGGGACGGTAATAAAATTAGATTTTTTAATATTTTGAATCTGTAACCACGTCAGCGCAAGACAGTTTACTAACCGCAAGATTATGACGCATGTAAAAGGCGATAGAAAACTATTTATAAACGTGTTTACGACCTTCACCTTATAAAGAATGAGTGTGCTTTGAATATATCAGTAACATATTAACATTATTATGTAATAGGCACTAATTTGCATAATAGGTAGGTTGGAACGAAAGTAAAATTTTACGTAAATTATGAAACCGGTGTTGGATTATGCATGCTGAGAATTTCGATGTTCGAAATCTTCACTTTATCGATTTATTTAAATCGTTCGAATCGATTTTATACTGATGTTAGTTGCAAAAAAAGCATCCTTCAATACGTAAATAAAATTGAGGAAAATTGTAATGCTAGGACCTAGACATTTTGTAAGTACTGCTTCTTCTTCATATCATGTCAATGCCTAAACGATGTCAGTAAGTAATGCTATGCTAGTGGAAGATCTAGCTAGCCTAGTGCGTCTTACTCTTGGTAGACTTCAGAACCTTCGAGAAATCTTTAATGTATTCCTTTCTCCACTGCAATAAAATAATACGCAAGTCATAGGTCCTTCGATTCCAACTCGAGACATTTGACATGGCCGACCTTTGGCATATAAAATATCATATAAATGGTCAATATACTCACGCCTCGCAGTATGGGAGCTTTCCATATCCTTTGTAGGTTCGCATGTTGAGTGTCATCCCGCATTCCTGGCATTTGAAGCAGCCTTTGTGCCATACCTGGAAGTAAAAAAAAGTATTTACAAAACTGGTTAACAAAACTACTCTTGGGCCCACCCTCTTTCGTAACTTAACTATTGAGGTTTTCCCAAACGACTAGAGCATGGGGTTCTTCAAAAAGGAGTGAAAAGGAAGTCATGGGTATATCCAAACTACAGTTTACCGGAGAAGTGCCTGCAGAAGCAACTCTCTTCGGTGTACCGATGAATGTATGTCTGACATTTCATGTACGTGAAATGAACTGAGGGAATTCGCCAGTCATTTTTGTTTGTTTTTGGTATATCTATTTATGTAGTATATCAACCATCTAGTATCCGTAACACAAGCCTCGTTGCTTAGTTCGGAACTAGTTGGCGCTGTGTAAATCCTATAAGCACAGGAGATAATTTCGTCTTCCGAAAGCCGTACAAAGCTGTTTTTACATCACGCACATACATGTGTTATGTTGCTTATGCAGTCATAATAGGTCTTAAGAGACATTGAATTCTGAAGTTTAGAAAGTTTTTATACAGTGGCCAGGGTGAGCATTCTTTTTAAGTTCATATTTTAATTTTGAGATCAACAAAACAACAACAAAAGAGAGTAAGTTTGAAGTTACAGAGGTATGTAACTATATTTTTAAAAAATACTGTAGTTCTTAAAAACATATTAATATTATGAGATTTTTGTTCGCGAAACTACTGGACCGGTCTGTATCTGATCTGATTAAACACCTATATAGGTCCCCGTGCGAATACGGGGCAAGTCACTATAGTCAATAATAAGTTATTGACACTACCAGACGGACGATTGGAATTAATAATATAATTGACACGCGATTTTCCTTAATTGAAATGTATGTATGTTAGATTTTATATAATTAGATGAGATGCAATTTACATAATTAGATTACGTGTTTGTACAATAAAATTATCATACAAGTGCATAGCCTCTAGTTCAGTCACCTAGGATGGAAGTGAATGATTAAACAGCTGACCTAGACTTGAGCTTCAAAACACAAGAAGAGCGTTATATGGCAGATTCGTTTAGGTTTTTCAAGGTGTTTTCCTTCATTATGTAAGCCAACGGTTCCTTAAAGATATAAAGCCCTTTTAATGATTGTGTGGAACTATATATCAAATGAAAAGCATCGAACGATTTAATCATTAATGTAATTTCGCGGTTTCTCGTAACTTATTCAGTGTAGGTTACACCAATCAGTGGTTGATTTAAGTGAGTGATAATTGATTATTTATTTATTGCTGTACATATCCCTTGGATTTTAGACTGATTTAAGATATATGACTTAGCAAGTCCGTGGTAAATAATAACATTAGAATAGAATAGAGTAGAGTAGAGTAAGAACACTTGAGAAATAAGGGGAATTGATGGGGGTGGTGGCTAATAGATCTATGAAGTTAAGCGACATCTGCCGAGGTAAGACTTAGGATGGGTGAATATTCTTAATCCATCGCGACCTTCGTCCCACGGAGAGGACATTAAACCATTGTTAGAGGGAGTTAGAAAACTGACCACGCTGACACACTTAGAATAGACCCATAAATGGGATGGCGAGGATTTGACGGCAGTCGCTTCATCTGCGATGATATTCATTCAAAGTAGACTGGAAGCCGAAACTCAAGTAGTTGGGAATAGATTAGGATCTTACGTCTATTCGTTCCGAAAAAGATCTATGACTTCGCGTTCGGGGCTACTAACACTAGGCCAACAAATTTCTAGCTTGAATTTATTACACATTAGAAATAAGGAAACGTTAGTTAAAATATCCGGGTCGATGTAATACTGTTAATTAAAAAAAACTGTAGTCACGCCAACAATAGACAAATTCAATTGCCGTTTTGTAATTAAAAGTACCCAACATTTTGAAACTGGCATACAATTTTTTGGGAAATATCAGCGTTTCATATCATTCACATTTAAAAATGTTGAGCCACAGTCCTGGCCACTGTGTTCAGTCCATTGGGCGTTGCGCAAGCGCAGTTTTCGCAAACGCTGTCCCACTTCACAGCGTATAATACAACAATTAGGTAACAATACAGGCATTCCACGACGATCAGCGAATGGATGCGACTCGTACGTTGCATTGTTTGTGCATTTGATGATTTTCACTTGGCGTTTTGGAGAATCTTCAGACAAGGTAAATGTGGACTGAGTCATTGGTCTAGCGGTCATATTGTGCAACTGCTGAGAATTATTAAGTAGTTTTGTATGTATATTGAATTCTCCACACAGCTAGGAGTTTAGATTTGTGACAATACCTCGCCCCCTATTACCTACATGTTACCATTTGATCTGTACATATGTGGCTAGCCTATCCATACTTAATACATGTTATTATTATAAATGAGAAAGTATGTCTGCTTTTTAACAAGACTTGATAAAGTACGCAATGAGTTAAAGTTACTCTCATTGTAGACAAGATGGCCGAAAACCGTATGCGCTGGTATGGGCATGTGATGAGACGTGAAGAAAAACACGTGGTGAGAAAAGCCCTAGCTAACCCAGACAAGAGGAAAGGCATAGGCCGACCACAGGCTACGTGGTGGTCAACCGTTACCAAGGACATGGAAAGAGCTCAGGTGGAGGAACATACAACTCAAGATCGACAACTCAACGCCGATTGTCTTGGCGCCTTAAAACGAGGAGGGCCGACCCCAAATGAAAGGGGAAAAGGCATAGCAGAAGAAGAGAGAAAGTATGTCTGCTTGTTACCTGTTCACGCTTTAGTAGATTTTTAGTAGATAGGTTGAGTCCCAGGTAAGGACATAGGATCTAGGTTTTTGTCCTGGAAATCATGCCTTAAAAGGGCGAAAATGGGAGAGGAGATAATTTTGGCAGATTGGACAAAATTACTAATTCTAATTAGATGAAGTCGCGGGATAAGCTATTCTTGTAAAATAGGACGTTTTATAAGAGAAGAGAATTTTCGAAAACATCGGGTCTCGAAATAAATTACGTAATACATATTTTTATCCTGACCTAGATATTACTGGACAGTAAACAATGCTGAACAACATAAATATAATTATCAGTTTTTATAAAATATACCGCTCAATGAGTCATGCCATGCAAACAGCTGGTTGTGTTATGATAATATATGTAATTGAGTTATTGATGAGACTTCGATAGACGCTGTACTAGAAAAAGGTAAATTAGAAAATATACGACCCCCTTCTTAAAAATAGCTTAATAGATTAGAAGATTTTCTCGAATCGCAACTAAGAACATAAATGGAATGAAACCCTTCAAACACCAAAATCACAATTGACGGTGCTACCAAAAATATGCACAAATTTACAGGTTATACTTAAAACAGCCCCCTTTTAGGGTTCCGTACCCAAAGGGTGCCAACGGGACCTTGTTACCAAGCCTCCGCTGTCCATCCGTTCGAACCGTGATAGCTATAACAATAAATACTAAAAATAAAATAATTAATAATCCAACAAACTCTATTACAACAAACGTGTTTTGCCGTATTTTTGTCTGTATTAATAACGACGTCAGGCAGCCAGTAAGTGGTACGGAACCCTTCGTGCGCAAGTCCGACTCGCACTTGGCCGGTCTTTGATTTTTAGAACACGACAACCAACACCTATGTCTGCCGGTGACATCATTGATGCTGGGCACCGAAACGTATATTAATCCACGGCTTTAAACGGATTTTCGGCGACAAAATCCGAAAAAAATAGTTTTACACCAATTTTTGTGTCGGGACTACATCACTACACTATCAACTAAACTTAATCAATTGGGACTCATTAGTATTCAACTGTGTGTATAATGTCATATCGATACGATGTGATACGATGTATCTTGTGATGCTTATTCCATGATGCTGATGGTGACCTTGCTGGTGAGGTACAGGGACCAACTACCACCTTTATTTATAAACCCATTCAGTGCCCAGTACCCGGCTCCTGTTTCGATATTATAGCAAGGCTCTGGGCTTTGAATATTTAAGGTATATACTTGTGAAGAATTTTTGACATTCATGAAAAGAATGTCAAAAAGTCTTCATTAGTATAATAAAGTAATTAATTACATGCCCAGTCTTGATATAATATCGACACAGGAACCGGGTACTGTGCACTGAATGGGTATAGCGGGCTTACTATACCATGTTCAAATGGCCCGCTTAATACTATGAGTCAGCACTCGGAAATAATTCATTATGTAAACATTGATGTAGTTTCAACAAAGTATATTTAATTTTGGTTGTTCGTTAGGTTATGTTATGGATTAACTAAACTATAGCTCGCCAAATATTGTGTTTGTTTTGCTAATTATATTTACACCAATTGAGTGTTCTTGACACTAGTTACAATAACGGTGCAGATAGCTATATCATAATTATTACAACGTTGCTTTAAAACTAAAGAATTAGGTGATGTAGGGAGGTAGTATAGGAACTAGTGAGTTAACTCATTTCACAAAACCGCAGTGACATTTTTACTGCGCATTCTAGACGATATTAAGTGACTTAAGTGATATATGATGAGAATGCAAGTGGAGTGACCTGTGTGTGACTATTAAAACGAAAGTGAATTCGAAGTGAGATTCGAGCGCCCAATTACGATTCGATTTGGTTACGATGGCTCTACTGATGACGTATTTAGTATAACGATAGAGTTCACCTAAAAGACACAGTACCTATATTTCAGTTTCAGTTAAATAAATAACGGAATGATAGGAGCCAGTTAACAAAAAAATAATTAAAGGGCTGGTGTAATACAAATCGCTGGGAGGAGACACTTTAGGTGAGTCTTGTTGTGTTTCTAGTAACATTTATTATGATAATGCAGTCAGAGAAATTACTGAGCTTATTGGACTTACAGAAGACCTTCACCATCATCATCAGCCTATATTCGTCCATTGCTGGACGTAGACCTCCCCTAGTGAACGCCACAGAGCTCGATCTTCGGCTTTTTTCCTCAAGTCACAGAAGATGAAGAAGACCTTAGTGAAACGATAATTATAATAGTTGTGTTTCTGCGATATAGTGAGCAAGCTTGCCAGTGCTCGTTAGGGGAGGGGCTATTCTGACAGCAGCAATGAGAATTCCTTTTCCTGTCAGTGTCAAACTTCCCTGTTTCAAGAAACCTAAAACGGTTTTTACAGGGTCGGCAACACACGCTCTGATGATGCAACTTCCATTGGCTATGGTAACTGCTTAACATCAGGTGGGCCTTAAATTAGCATGCCCTCCTCCAGTATAAAAAATCGAAAAAAGCGTCTATCAGGCGTTATGCTCGTTTATTCCGCAAATAAAAAAATGTTTAAGTATTGTTTTCTTTTCATTGCCGTTTTCAGGTTGCGCTTGCGCAATTTTTCCCCAACGTCGCACAATCACGCCATTCTTAGGCAGCCTCGTATTAATAGCAGATGGTGTTACCTCATAGATACTGTCATGCCATGAATCACAATCACCGGTGTCTAATGCGGGTTAGCAGGATACACACACAAATAGATGAATTGTGTACCGTTTCACCACCAAATCCATAGACTTCATGTCAATTCCTAATCTATACCCAAAAATGTGTCTCGCACCGAGATATGGGTACACGAAGGGATTATCGTACGACCCGGGAGCGTCCGATCGATCCGTATGGGGATGGAAGCCGCGACCTATGGCGCTGAGGCTGATTACGTTCAGTGACTGATTACGTTGGAGCAACGTTTTGAAATGAAATTCTATACCTAATAGTACTCTAACTCGAATATTACATATTATTTATTAATACACTTTGTCTATTGACGATTACATTGACCTCGCACTTGTAACTTAAAAATTGCAATTTAATGAAGACTGTAATACCTTTAATTTTTAACAGTTTGTCTATGGAATGTCTCGCCGGATTAGTCTCCGTAAGATTAACTATTTTCTTGGAACCGTGCAAAATCTCAACATTTCATAAATGCTTGAAGATGTTTATTTGACATATAAAACCTTTTTTCGACGAGCTATTATAGCATACTTAATTGATTAAGGCAATTAGATTTCTATTTGTTTCTCGTTAATAGTAGCTATCTAGCAAACTCATCAGATTCTTCTGCCAAATTTGCAGTATTTTATGGACAGCACGCGTTTGTTCTCAGGCGTACACGCATAGAGAAAGCTATGTGTTCTTAGGGTCAGTTCACACCGAAACGGAATGCGTCGATACGATCATTCGGCCCTTTTGTGGACGAAACAAAAGTGGTACTTATGCGGGAATCGTACCGCGCGTGGCGTTTTGTAGTTTCTGTCTAACTGCATTACTGTATTATTACTGCATAACTGTTTACTGCAACAATATGTGTTGAATGCGCATTGCGAGGTTATTATTGTAGAAAACTATCCGTATTTACCTACTTACATATGTAATATGTATAATAATACAAGTGGTCCGCTCCGATTTTGTCTGGGTACCTTTCAAACCCTTCCTCTCTTAATTTTGTAATTTCCAAAAAACCTTTTCTTAGCTGATTTAGTTACTGACAAGTTTCTAGCTTCCTAGACTTTGTAATTGGCTATGCGTCGCCAAAACAAGATTAAGTTCTATTAAAATTGCATTTATCATCGCATATCGTCTCCTCTAGTTCCATTTCGGTATGAACAGATCTTTACCCATCTTCCCATAGCGGCTCTGGTTGCACGTTGCCCTAAATTCAAACTTTCCATTTCCTCTCGATACTCGGTACGTGTAAAGTTTGGTTTATTAATTATAACTACTTTGTAACCTAGTACTGGTGAACTAGCTCCGGAACTAGTTATAATAACCAAACATATATCAGAAGTTGTTACTTTGTAAGAAATCCGTGTCGAAACCCAGATATTGAAAATGCAATACTTTTTAAATACTAGGTACGTATCTGGTGTAATTATTTTGACGTGAAAATTACGCAATTGTATTTCAATTGTTTAATTGGAATAAAACATTTGACTTAGATTTTGAGACTCAATCCATAATAATACAATAAATGTGAAAGTATGTCTGTCTGTTACGTTTTGACGTTTTAACCGCTTTTAGTGCACATTTTTAACCCGGAAATCATCCTTTAAAACAGAGAGCAAACAATGAAGTTTCTATGCAGACGAAATCACGGGCAAAATTTAGAACATAAATTTTTTTGGAAGCTATTGGCTAATACTTAAACTCTACACAATTATAATAAAGTACTGGCTTTTTCACCCTACAGGCAACTGAAAAAAACACTATTGTTGAGAGGTATTAAGATTACCGCCCTTATTTCTTAAATAATTATATTAATGTAATGTATGTTTTTATATTTTGGTGTACAATAAAGCATATTCTATCTATCTATCTATTAAACACTGGCGATGGCGGTCAAGCGTAAACTTATCAACAATATAATCTTATTATCTGGCCAACCTATCGTCACGAAGATAAAGAAACTAACAATGATGTGTAGATTCTGTCTGCTGAGCCGTAAAGAGTTCATCCTGCGCAATTTGCGCTTCACATCTGAGCTAAGTGGGTCAATTTACTGTACTTGACCGTTGGGCAACCAACTGGTCATTACAAATGCTATTGTGATCTTAGAACTTGTATGTTTATGGCAGCATCTTGTTTGGTAAACAATTTTAGTATATATATGTTATTTTGTTACTTCTAAGACATTTGATGAAAATTAAACCATTATAATTTGAAATATAGGTACTTTTCATGGACTTCATAGTTTTTTTATCTTATCCTTCACAGCATCCATTGATCACGTTTTAAAATCTGTAAAAAGTGGATATTCTTTAAATATCTATTTTTTATGTGAAAAAAATTATATAGGTATGCAGTTTATTATAAAATGACAAGCCAATCTTAAAGGCATATCTGAATATATTTAAAATAAACTAGCATTGCAATTCAACTACTTTTTACGGATTTTATCTTAATATTTGTTTAATCTTGATTCTTGACCGTTCCGGTCCTTCACAGCATCCATGGTCACGGGCAGATTAAGGTATTAGGTGTGTAGATTACTGACCTACCTTAAATTTTTGCTACTTAATTATTGACAATCCGATTGACACAGAACGAGGTGACCGTATCATTAGGTCGTGCAATAATATCCGTGATAATAAAATATGTATGATTTTCTTTTTGTTATTCATTATTTAGTTAGTTACATATTAAAAGTCCGTAATTTATAGGATACTGACCTCCTTTTTTGAAGTAGTTTAAAATGGTTTTATCTCAATGTCTAATATTCGCGTAAGTGTAAGAATAAAAACAGATGGTCATTCAGCCCTCTTATATTGTCTACAGTGCAGTCTAGCCCAGTATGGCAACGCAACAATATTCGACCCAATTTCCACCGCGTTCAATTGAACAGTTTACTTAGATACCGAGATAAAACTAACTGTAGCGGTCGAACGCACCGTATAAGGTTAAGGTAAACTTAGGTTAAGGTGAACGAGCCGTTATGACTCGAATGATATAATGTTATTATACGATTGTGTGGTTAAAAATAACTAGTTTAGTTAGTTTTTTTTTTATGGTGATAAGGGGGCAAACGAGCAGGTGGCTCACCTGATGGTAAGTAATCACAGCCGCCCATCGACATTTGCAACACCAGAAAACTTGCATATGCGTTGCGAACCCCTGCAGAAATCGTTAAGGTTTCTTAAAACAGGGAATCACAAAACTGACAGCAAACGGAATGCCCATGCTGTCAGAATAGTCACTCCCCCAATGAGCTCTGGTAACCTTATTCACTCACAGAAATACAACTATTGTTGTTTTACTGCGGTCGGAGTTACTTCCCCAGTTGGGCAGCTCAATTTGAGTGAGGAATCTCGCTATACCCTACCTCCTATAAGTGTATAGGAGGCAGGGTATAGCGAGATTATAGTTTTCTAATATACTTATTTAATGTATAACCCAGCGGCCAGATGGGTTGACGATATACTATAAATAAATGTACAAATATGCCCCGCATTCAAAACTAATAATCTAACAATGAAAGTTAAATTGAACACTGTGCAAGCCGACAACAGCTGATCAACGTCATCGGACACAGTGCGCTCGAATTCAACATCTGGATATCATATTATTGTGAGCCTTGTACTTATATATGGTATATATATATATATATGTATATACATCATTATAAAAAAATAAAGGGCGTAAGGGACAAGCAAACGAAACTGAAACTAAAGATTCACTACATACGATTCATAGTTCTTCTTCAGTGTTGAAATTCGTTAGTTGGGTACTTGGTATGACTACGTCGAGTAATGATGTAAATTACCTTTGAGAAAGTACCCTGTGTACGGGGATGATATTTGGCTTCACTAAACTAAGACAAATATGTTAAATGAAAAATACAACAAAATATTGTAAGTAACAGAGAGATCTTACACTTTCAAACGATTGATATTGGTTTTTTATTCATTAAACTGTTAAAATACTTTTTTTTTTGGTTACACAGCATGTAGGATGTCATTATTCAAGTAAGCAAACAGTTTTGACTTTAATCACTTAGTTATTAGTCTGTGAGTGACGTCACAATGAAAACAATACGGCGGTTCCAGTTTTCGCGCCTAAATTAAAAATGCAGAGTGGAGTTGATTTTAAATGAGAAGAATAATTATCTTTGGAATCCATTATTGGAGAACATTTCAGTAAAAAAATAAATAATAATATTAGTGGTTTATAACTGTTTCAGGATCATTTAAAAAAAACAATTGTCCGTGCAGTTGAACACTGTTTTTGCTCGACATTCAAATGACGTTTAAGACAAGACTCTTTGTCTACAACTGTCTTTTAACATTGTACAGTGTTTCGTGTACTAAATAACAATGCTATTAAATTCTAGTTTTAATTAATGCCAAACAATAGTTAATATTTATTGCCTTCGTACAAATGAACACGTCAAGCTAACCGTCAGTTAAACAAAGGATTAGCGTTGTGCAACCGGCGTTGAACCCCAGGCGCCATGAACGGGTCACAGACTTGCAGTTATACGCCGCTACTTTCTATAATATGACAAACATCTGCGGTTTATAATAAATATAGTATATATAAATGTTATGGTAAGTTATAATCAAAATAATTAGCAATTTCATTTATTGAAATAAAACTACTTTTTACGGATTTTATCGCGGTATATTGATATTATTTTAACCCGACGTTTCGGATCCTTTACAGCATCCATGGTCCAGGGCCAACTGACGTGTTCGTCGTCTTGAAGTTACAATTACTAACAGCTACCTTACATTTTTAATTATTATTGACAATCCGATTTACACAGAACGAGCTCACGGTGTCCTTTAGTCGTACTGAACAAAGGACACGGTGAGCTCGTTCTGTGTGAGTTTGATTTAACATTTATAATAGGATTTAGTCTCTACCTCTCCAGTTTTTAATAAGTAATCATAAAGATAGAAGATAAAATTTCCCATCACGGCTATTATCGCCAAAGGGTAAGTAAGACAGAGACGTGCGCTGCTGTAGCTACGCATAGACTGTACCTACTACTATGACATACTGTACTAGAAGAATTTGTGTCATGTAAATACTGTTGTTGTCAGTTGACGAGACAACATAGACTTTATCATCATCATCAATCCATTATCGTACCACTGCTGAGCACCGGTCTCCTCTCATTTGAGAGGGATTAGGCCATAGTCTACCACGCTAGCCTACTGCGGGTTGGCAGACTTCACATGCCATCAAGACAAATGTCTCAAGCATGCAGGTTTCCTCACGATGTTTTCCTTCACCGTTGTGATAAATACGCACATAACTTCCGAAGAGTCAGTGGTGCGTGCCTTGGGTTTGAACTCGAGACCTCTGACATCTCAGTCCACTGGTCACACCACTAGGCTACCACAGCTTTTTAACAGACTTAATTCACGTAATTTCATGACGCGCCAGTAAAGTTGTAGTGACAAATCTTAGTGTGTTCTTAGTATTTTTAAACTCCGCGTAAGTTGAGCGTGAACTGGACTACAACCAGAATTACGGCAATGAATTATGAGAGGGAAAAAAATAGCATACCATTGAATAAAATTGAATACGTCTCCAAGAATATAACATTGCAGCGGCAATATACATTATACAACTGTCAAATGAATAATCTAGAGGATATCAATCAAGTTGCGTTCGAAACTACGCAGTACGCACTACAGCCGCGCAACAGTTGAATGTCGTTATACCACTCGCGTGACGCGAAATTTACGCGATCGTATTTAACGGTTTAATGGAATGTAAAAAGCAATCAAAATTGCACAAATTTAATTACGAAAATTCACCGACATACTTGATTCAATATCGTCGCGTAAGCGTAACGTACGCGTTTGTATGCGAGAGCCTGATTTTCACTGTTTGTATGAAGGCAGTCTTCTGTGCTTGTTTATTCTGTGGCTAAACCTGCGGCGCTACACGAATGGAGCGCAGTTATGGTATACTTTCTACACTGTGACGAGCATCTGAACGTATTTTTTTTTATTGCGACGATTTACACAAGCTTTAACGTCGATATAATCATCAGCTAATTTTGTGATTACTTATTGAATCAAGTATTCAAATCTTCTTTAAGTCGTTGATCTAGCTATTACTATAAATTAATTTATCATCTTATTGTTAGAATCTGCTCTCATAGTGAGATGATATTAAATAAGTCCACCACGCAGGCCTAAATAATGCTGGTTGAAAAACTACACGTGCCGTGGAGACATTCATCCTTCATTCTTTTTTTTCAAGAATGCAATCCTTCAAAAGATGAATAAGTAGTACTGCACGTAAATGCTTATAGACGCACACGCGTGCCTTAGATCCGAATTCGAGACCTTTGACTTAACAGTCTATAGTCCTCTCACTGCGCTCAAATAGTTAATAGGTGATAAAACGTCGTAAATACACAATTATTACAAATACATGCGCAGTGACCGCAAGACATAGTGGGCTGAATTGAATTATTAAATCAATAATAACGTTCACAGACGCGCCTGTTGACATGGGGATACTATGATTTGGTTAAAAGTCGAGACACATCCCAAGTTCGAAAGGAATTAAAGTACGGTTTTTCTATTTTTATTGCCTTTCGAAAGAAAATGTGAAAATAGGTATATCAATATCAAAAAAAGGTCGCACAGTAAAAATCGTTTTTTTATATTATAATAATTAACAGAATTTAACTTACTAGAAATATGACGAATTAAAATCGTCTAAATTTTGTAGAAACATAAACGAATATGGGCACCTAAGGTAAGTAAGCAAAACGTTATTTTTATTTATATTTAGCCTTAATTAATTTTATTTATTAATTTAATTTATTAAAACTTTATGCACAAATATACAATATATTATGTACAAAAGAGTGGTGCAGAGACAAAACGGTAGGTGCAACCAAGAAGGAAAATAAACTAACGAATACTATTATTGTAAACCAAAATACAAAAATAAATACATAGATACATACATAATATAATAAATAAAAACAAAGGAAGTCGGGAAAGATAATAATTAAGTCGATGGTGAAAATCTAATTTAATAAGAGACTAACTATGATGAATCAGCTAATGTTTTGCGTATGTGATCCCTTGCCATTACTTTAAATTTGAATTTTGTATATTTGTTGGATATCCTTAATAATGAAATAAATTAGAACGGCCACATCATTAATATAGTAATTCTATTCGCTGTCGCCATTGGAGTGCTGGAGTGCTACAGTTACAAAGGCTATAATCTAACAGTCAAAACTGCATTCAAACCCAAGCTAACTGATTAATACGTCAACATTAACACTGCCCATCATTTTTATCATATCCTGACTATGTCGTAACTGATGGTCACCCTACTGCAGTCATGTCGTCACGGTGGTAAGCATGGGCACAATGACTCTTGACGCATCAATGCACACCAATGTTGACATACCGTGTTACTACGCCGGCTAAGGATATATTACTGATGATTTATCTATCATCTGACATGGTTTGGTTCTTCAAAAGACGGAAGAGGCACTTTCCTCCCCTTTCCCCCCCCTCCGCCCATGTAGGGTGGCCAGCACAAGCTACCACAATCCATCAAATTTCTTTGGTCGATTTTCAACTTTATGACAAACTAATAAACTTCATAGTCAGTTGGGAAAGTTTGACAGTTTTGGATAGGTTGACCTGCTGGCGACTGTACAAAAGTATAGAAAACCTATTTTGACTTTGACAGCCGCCTTGACCGACTACAGCATGGGGTTCTTCAAGAAAGGATTGGTGTGGTTTTTTAGAGGTCTGGTGTTACAAACTTCTATTGGCTACGGTGACTGTTTACCATCAGGTTGGCCGTAAACGTTGAAGGAAGAAGACTCCTCAGTGGTATATAAAAAAGTATACATACTTACTTAACTTGATATGTTCGCAATAATTTCATTGCTGTTTGCAAAAAATTATATCCATTCTTGCACAAACTCTCTTAACTCTTAAATTACACACGTCATGCTCGTGAATGTGATCCATGTTGGTATTGGAAGGCAAACAGATTTCTTTCGTTACAACAGACTTTTAGATTGTATGTTTATCCATTTATGTATATTATATTTAAACGTAAATTTCTTCCACTTCAAGACATCTAATCAATTGAATTTTTTTTCATACGTTTTAAGAATCGGTGACAATACAGTAATAACTAACCAAATACGAATATAAGCTAAGTATTTTTTATTAAGAATTTGTAAAAGTTTTTATACCCTCGACTTAGTACTTTTTTCTCTATTACTTGAGTCTATCAACCGATTTAACGAGAAAATATCGTACTGTTTATTAAGGCATATTGAATGGTGACATTGGTGTAAGATTTGGCAAAGTACTCTTAAAATCTTACAAATTACGGTCGAATTCCAACCACCTAGTGACCCAACTGAAATAAACCATCGGACATCGAATTAAATTACAAACTGCGTAGTTATTATCTTTAAAGGCATCATACTATGCACAGAACCGTTCTACAAAAATAGACCCCATCTCTGGGATGTATAGATAAAGATTAATAGACATGGCTCCCCCTCACAACTGTTCCCTGTCAGTTTTGGGGGAGTTATTGTTTGATAATATAACCGAGAATTTTCGAAAATCGATTTTCGTATAAGGGCGAGCCCATTGAATTGTACTGCAATGATATAGATTTGGGATGCTTTAAACGAGTATACGCGACTGCCTATCTAGCTTCAATAGTGTATCTTATTGAAAATATAAGTATCATGTATATTATAGACTAAAGGTTTTTGGTCAAAACTCACGTTCAGTAACTTAACTACTTTTGTTTTACGAGTATGAAAAGAAATGACGTTTTTATTCAAAACTCGTTACTAACCAGCATCTAATAAGCAGGTATGTTTTTAAACTAGAAAATATGTATTCGCGAATGTTCCACGCTATATAATATCCATTAATCTGCGATATGACCTTTCTTCTAGGACGTACTGCTACCTATCTGCAACCAGTATAAGTGATTACATCAAACACACACTTCAAAGGAAAATTATTATTATTATTAATTCTCTTATTAGGCGGCGGTAAGCCTTTTTAATAATAATTATTATACAGTTGTCATTGGCGAAAAAATTAATATTAATATTATAAAGCTGAAGAGATTGTTTTTTTGTTTGTTTTAACGCGCCTATCTATTGGAGCTGAAAAAATATTTATGTGTTAGATAGTCCGTTTATCGAGGAAGGATATACGATATATAACATCACGCTACGGCCAATAGGACCATAAATTTACACCCGTGCGAAGCCGGTACGGGCCGCTAATCACAAATATTTTTCCTTCCTCGCTAAAGAAAGTACATTACCTACCTTAAGATGAAAACACACAATCTAATTATCTTCTCAGCTCTACAGAAATGTTGATCTTATCTTATGTCAACACAGCAACTGTACGGCAAGGTCGTTGATGATAAAAGTACACATGAATGTAAATACAGATAACACTATGTGTGAGGGAGAAATTCCCGAAGTGTCCTTTATCAAAGCAAAAAAATCATAACAGGAATAAGCCGTTTTTTTACGTGTTACTCTGCCTAACCCTTTTGCGAAACTGGCGTGATAATAATTTGTGCTAACCTCCTCCTATTGAATACTAACTCAACAACCCAATAAAAAATTGTATTTGTCTTTTGAAATCTATGATTTTTACGATAATAGCTTCGATATTTCATAAGTCGTCATAATAATTAAAGATTTTTTCAGATAACTTTATAGAGTAAGATCCCAGGGCCGCCAGACGTCACGTATTTTCTGACGAACCAAATGTGGGTTATTGAGTAGTGCTAGTATGTACTAAGAACGCATGCCTATTAGCTAACTTGCCTAGTGGGCCAATTTTCAGGTATCAGGTAATCAAGGTACATACAAATATTACTTACCTCACGTAAATTCTCCAAGCTGATTTTTACGTATATTGTAGGCAATATCCTTAAAAATAAGTCGCCAATACTCCCAGACACTTTCCGTCGGCCGTATTGCTTTGCAGACGCTTTAAAGCTCCCGAAGGAATTAATTAACTTCACGTAAATTATGATGCTCCATTGTTTATATCTCCACCAGACAACTATTTCGAAACCTTTTACGAGAAGACAGAGCGATCCAAGGGGCCAATCATCCCCTAGACTTCCGCATATTCGCAATCTGGCTCACTCTCATGCGCGTTGATAATACCCTCATGCTCCTACCCACAGTGGCATTAAAATTTAATTAATGGGGATGATTGGCTCCTATGATCGGTCTGTCATCTGTCACAACTATTTTGAAACCTTTTACTAGAATGGAACATCATAATTTACGTGAAGTTGATTAATTCCTTCGGGAGCTTTAAAGCGTCTGCAAAGCAATACGGCCGACGGAAAGTGTCTGGGAGTATCGGCGACTTATTTTTAAGGATATTGCCTACAATATACGTAAAAATCAGCTTGGTGAATTTACGTGAGGTAAGTAATATTTGTGTGTACCTTGATTACCTGATACCTGAAAATTGGCCCACTAGGCAAGATAGCTGGTAGGCATGCGTTCTTAGTACATACTAGCACTACTCAATAATCCACATTTGGTTCGTCAGAAAATACGTGACGTCTGGCGGCCCTGGGATCTTGGACTATTATACATGTTCGGTTTCGACACAGATTACCTGTGAAGTTACGTAAATTTCGAAAGCAACGCGTTGACGGCATATATGTATACATAATATAATGTATCATCATCAACCCATTAACGCCCCACTGCTGGGCACGGGTCTCCTCTCATTCGAGAGGGATTAGGCTATAGTCTACCACGCTAGCCTACTGCGGGTTGGCAGACTTCACATGGCATCGAGACAAATCTCTCAAGCATGCAGGTTTCCTCACGATGTTTTCCTTCACCGTTCGAGCTTGTGATAAATGCGCACATAACTTCCGGAAAGTCAGTGGTGCGTGACTTGGATTTGAACTCGAGACTTCTAACTCTCAGTCCAGTTGTCATCAGTCATAAAAAAAACATCTAATAGCCTCCGTAAAAAGCGCTAATAGCCTCCATTTTCGTTTGACACATGGTGTCTATAGTCTATGGAATGTATTAAATACTTTCACGCTTTATTTGTTGCGATTAATGTTTTAATTACTGCGAACATAATACAATTATTATACTGTTATGTTATCAGTCGAGCAGATAAATAGGTATTGAATACCTATGTTTTGTTGCTACAGGAACAATGAAGGTATTCAGCTTCTGAAAGTAATAGACAACCACCTACTGCGCTAAACTAATTTATAAGATAGATAAGAATAAGTGGACTCTGAGCAATTTTACTAAACTAGTTTCTGCCATGGCTTCGTCCGCGTGGATTTTGTTGATAAATGGTGTAAAAAGGTCTATATCTTATAGCTTTAAGTTGCGAGTGAATCTTTTTAAGCTTGTAACAATATAGACTACATTGTCATTTACCATCCAGGTGAGATTGTGGTATAACGCTGACCACAAATTAAAAAAAATGAATAGTTTTTTGTGTGTAAACGACTAACAAATATCGTCACGTCAAAACAAACTTTCACATTTATATTATGTAGTAAGGTATAATGTAATTGAATACCAATTATAAGAAAAGGTTGAACGAGACACTTTATTATAAAGTTTACTGTTTATTAATATTTCTAGGCATCGGAACGTCGCGAATAAGGTCATACAACATCATCTTTAAGACTATAACAGATAACCTATATACAGTTATGCAGGGTAGAATTTATCCATCATTATATCTGTGAAAAGATCTCCACACTTGGACAAAGGACACTCCTCATCCAACCAGGTTAGCTAGCCAACTCGTAGGAGCTTCTTGCGATGCAAATCAATCAATTAATCCCCGAAGGGTTAGACAGAAGTGTAATAATGTACCTACATTTCGCACATTTCGGTATGTTTCTCGTCCCATGTAATAGGGTGCGAACCTACTGCCATCAACAGGACTCGAATCCAAACTCCGAGCTGCTACTTAGAATTTCATTGAACAACCTAGTAAGACATGCTCGACCTGGGAATCGAACCCAAAATATCTTGCTCAGCAATCTACTTTATGACCACGAGACCAACGAGGCAGTTATCCTTAGATATTTATTTGTATAAACACACAGAGTGGTTGAATGAATCAGGTGATTTTTTTTCCACTCTGTATTAAGTTGTCATACAAAAAATATACACTTCGACTTGAGAACATATTATGTAGGTAGTACTACTATTTTCACGTCATCATCAGCTTACTTTCGTCCACTGCTGGACGTAGGCTTTCCCTAGTGATTGCCAGGTATACATATAGTGGAAATTATTATTACGAAGGAAACCGTTTATCTGATGTAATCATTTATGCGTGTTAAAAATAGAGGTATTGCATTTTGACCCACTGAAATTACAAAATATGCCGTAGAAACCTATGATTACAACGTAAAATACTGTAAAGATAATGATCTACGTTCGTACGTACTTTCTTATCAATAAAGCATTTGAATAGGTATTATTACAACACAAAGAGCGATAGAAACCGCCATATCTTCGCACGAATGCGTAAAGGTGTAGTAATTTATTTTACGCTTTCATTACGAAACATGAAATTTTCTCTATTATCCTTAAATATAATATCCATGTATTATACACATACTTCATACTTTCTGTATATTCTATATTGTTGTATTTTTGGTGTATGTACGTGCAATAAAGAATACTCTATCTATCTATCTATACACAAAAACCTTCCGGAAGAATTACTCTAAATTATAGTAAAAACTGTATCAAAATCCGTCGCGTAGTTTAGAAGAAATTAACGCAAAAACAGAAAGACGCGGGTAACGGCTTCGTTTTATACTATCCAGTGATCAGTGATAGCATTGCGTGGCACGTACAAAATACATAATTACACGTTGCATGTCTGAATACCAATCACTGCCATACAATTTGGTATGGTGACATCATACATGTGCAATGTAAAAACGAAAGCGACCGTACGTGTAAATACAATGTAATCGCGAATTTAGAGTCCACTTACAACTGGTTCCGTGGTGTAGTGGTTATCACATCTGCTTTACACGCAGAAGGCCGCCAGTTCGATCCTGGCCGGAATCATATCTTTTTGTGTTTTTAACATTTTTTAATTTTATAATAAGATTGCTTAGCATTACTACGATATATTATCTATTTCTTAAAAAATATGTCCTCTTTTTAATGAATTTTGTTTCAATCTAAGCCAGTTAAATAGTGAAATTAAGAGATCTTGGGCCTTATCTAGTTACAGTTAAATCACAGATAACTGAACCATCAAGCTTGTTTGAATTAGTGATATTTATTGCTATTGGACTCATTTGTAATATGACAAAATCGAAAATACCTACAACATTATTTATTTAAGTTGTAAGTTTGTTAAGTATGTAAATAATAATTATTTGTTATTGTATTGTACTAGTAAGGCAATGCTGCTTTATAAATTGTATTATTTATTACACATTAAACACAAAATATACTAAAATTGTGGTTTTATTATTTTTCTTTGTATCTTCAACCAATAACAATAACATGATAGTAATAATAATGCTTTATTGAAAACCAAGTAAATACACAGTTAGGCTCTATTTGGTGCCAGAATTTAAAATGACAAATATAAATAATGTTTTAGTAATATATTTATTCTGTAATCCTGCCATTATCAGCATGTCTACCGAAAGATGCATATCATTCTAAGTTTAGACTTAATTGTCCACAGCTGAACAAAAAAATTATAATGCTCTTCCACAGACTTCAACAAGGAGGTAACATGCCATGTTTTGGGAAGTTATATGTCCAAAACAGTAGGATTGGATGACGATGAAGTACCTACTCTATTACATTTGCTTTTGCATTCTATACCTAATTTACCTTATGGTAATTCCATAAATGATCTCATTCTTTGCCAAAGTGTAATGAGGATAAAGGCATTATAATATACAGTTAAACAGAAAAGTATGACTTCATATTTTTCATAGAAAATTATTTCAGGAGGCCTTAGATGAAAAATAGATTCAAAGGAGGGGTTTTTTGTCATGTGAAGTGTCTTCCAAGTTTCAATAAACTTTCAGTTTCTATCAGAAGTAGATTAAATTACAAAAACTTGCAGAAATCTACTTGGATGGAAGTATCTGGACAGGTCAAATTACTTCTTAAATTACTTCAAGAGTGATTCCTGGTGGAACCTTATCATATTGTATACATATGGAGTATATGTATACATAAAATTTTCAGCAGCACAAGTCACAAGTCAAGTGACATCTTGCCATACAGCTGACCTTTTTAAAGGTCTTCACAATTTGAATCAATGTTATACCTATATGTCCTACCAGGTTATCATAAATTTTCATAATGTGATGTAATAGATAGCAAGTTGTGTGAATTAATTTAAATATGGAAAGAATACTGATTATGTATAAATAAATTTGTAATTTGTAAGTCTTCAAAATGGGGCATCATCTAGCGTGGGCCTTTATTCAAATACATTTGGTTAAGGCATTCATAATATGATTATAATATTTAAGCTATCTTATGTGTAAGGAGTTCCATACTAGTTATAGTTATTAGCACATGTTTTGCTAAAAGAATTTATGTGGGTGGTGTTTATAATGTAGTTATCTATATAAGGGCATATTTTATGGACTAGCAACTTTAACATCTGTCAAGGTGTAGCCAGTTATTGTAAAAGAGAATATATTCACATTAAGTATGAAAAATGTATATTAAAATAACTTGAAGTAATAAAGAAGTCGAAGTTAATGGAGTGTTGTGTGTTTATTCCCGCCATAAGTCTAGGCCATGGTTCAGATAATTATCTTCTATTAAAAATGTAACTCCGGATTCTAATAAAAACCAATATACATACCTAGGAGTGGAAAAATAAATGAGCTTATGATTATATCTACTAAGGTTTCATTAACATTCCCCATAAACTTTTTCAATAAAAATGTGTGTTAATTTTTAAATTTTGAAACATTAAGGTATATGACCCCAGTTTGGTGCATTTTTAACCTCTTGAACTTATAAATAGAGTATATTTCAATTTGTTGTAAAAAGCTGTAGCATAGTTTTGTTTGTGTTTATAAATGTTGCGCTATAAACAACAGGAAATTGCCATGTTTGTTTAAAAAACGTAAAAACAATGGTTTGGTAACTTTATTTTTCTTTGAATGACAAGAAAGTATTCACTTTAATTACATTTCATGATTAAAATTTGATTTATAAAAATGTGAATGTAGGTACTTAATGGCATTCAAATGATTTGAAATGTAATCTAATAGACTGAAGTACATAATACTGTTCTTATCTTTCAAGATAAGGTATTGGGCAAGATATCACAATGATAAAATTAAGTGTAAACATTGAAATAAGCATTTCTAATGTCTACAGGTTTATCTCATCTCATTTGAATTTAATTGACTAAGGTATGGACTCCACTATTCCAAGTATCGATATGATCATTTGAATACAATCGATACTTAATGTGATGCAAGGTCGCGTACTGCCTAAGACGACTCTAATTAGGTAAAAAGGTCAGTGTAAGTACAGATGCGGTATTATAAAGAGCCTTCAATGATATCAGCAGCAATTTATATAATTTAATGAGTCACGCGTCCGGGCTGTATGAATTGATGTGCCCCTGCCCGGCACACGACAATAGTTACGAAAAAAGTTTGTCGGTTGAGTTGAAATATTTAGTTCATTGAAAATTACACTCAATGTCAGCTTTGAATTCTCAATTTCTATTACAATAATCGTAATTAACGTTGTAATAATAAAGGATAACCAGATTATATAAAGTTTTAAAAAGAATATAATTATGTGAAAATTACCTTGTCCAAACATTTTAATTCCTCAGTCGGATAAACTGTTTTCTCACACCTTGCGCAAGTTTTATTCATGTTGAATGTTTTTAACACAAAAACACAATAAATATATATAAGCACTGATATTTCACAGAGCAACACGGGTTTTCACAATTCACAAACTAAGTTCAAAACTCGGTATTGTAACTATTGTAAGAAAACACTCAAGAGCACGATTTTCGTAGCATTCCCGTACGCGCATGCCAAAAAAATGACAAATGGCGGCGGTTAGGGTGGCAAACATCATGAAATATTACTACCAGTAAAAATGTTGCCACCTCCATGGAGTAGAAGCAGCATTAATCATGGTACAAAATTGTAACTTTTTTTATTTGTATGAAGGGTAATAAGCCTCTATAGATAGTGAATACACTATATTCAGTTGAGGTCAACTGGAAAGAAACTATTGAATGTGGCTGATTTTCATATCTCAAGATGATAAAGCTAGGGTCCCTACTGGTGTAACTGCAGCAAATAAGTAAGCACCTATTCTTATGCACATTCAATATTCAAACTTCTCAGCAAAGCAAATGCATACGTTTCGTCATTTTTAAAAATTCATGCCCTAACGGGCGACATGATGAGAAGAAAATAGTATTAAATTGCGCGGGTGAAGCTGCGAGCAACAACTAGCATATTATAAACGCGAAAGATTGTATAGATGCTAGTTACTCGTTCACGCAAAAACCGCTAAAAGGATTTGCATGAAACGTACCGATAGTTCAGTATCTGGATTAACATATAGGCTACTTTTCTCTTTATACAATGCGAAAAAGCCGCGAGAGACAGCTAGCAAGTACATATGAGCATTGATAAGTCAAGATAATAAGCATGCTTATTCATGCAACATCACATAATAGTTTGTTCGACGACACGCAATAAAATATTAAAAAATATAAAAGCACATGTATCTATCACAAAATATGTAATTAAATAAAGTAAAATAAAAAAAATATATAAATAACTACGAACACAGACACTTCTCTCTTTGTAACACCATCAGTGCCTCATTGAACAACTGTTTAGACGTTTGAATCATTTCCGTCAGATGATTGTAATCGTATTGCTTTTCTTCCTCGATCATCTTTAGTTTATCCTCCATTATTTTTAATTTCTCTTCAGTCAACTCTAGTCTATATTTCAAATCATCTCTATCGAGTATATCGTCGCTGGGTTGAGAATCAGTTGTTGATTCACTAGGTTTATCAGCTATTCCAGCTAAAGATGATTGTTTTTTCATTACTGTCGCGGATCCGTTTGCTTCAAATTGGTCTCTTGCGATCGAAGACTTTGAGATCCTTGAAGTTCTTCTAGAGTCTTTAAGAGACCTTATTTCATCTTCCAAATGACCGATTCTTCGCTCCAAACGTTTTTTCTTTTCCATAGTTTTTCTATGTTTGAGATCCAGTTCCGCCCATTTGTGTCTCTCGTTGTCTAATCTCGTGTTTAAGATAACAATTAATTCAGACAGTTTTTTTATTTCATTGTCAGTTGCAGTTTTCATTGGAGTAAAGAATATGCTTTGCAGAGAGCACTCTTCGTATCTCAATAGTTGAGCTCTCAGTTCTTCAATTTTAGCCGCCTTTTCAGTAGCTTGTTTTCGTAGAGCATCAATTTTAGCATCGGAATTTTTTATCAGTTTTTGGTATTCACAGATTTCAGTGTTCATCTTATTCATCTTAGCTGTGTTCTCTTTGAGTATCTCTTGATAGTATAGTTCAGAGGTTTTTATTTGATTCTGAAAGTAAACACTTAATCATTAAGCCATAAGAAGCAAGCGCAAGTGGTGCTTTAAATAGTAGGATACTCCTTGTCAGCTTTTTATCACATGCTCAAACGGCAAAGAAAACCATCGTGAGAAACCTCCATGCGTAGGAGCTCGATGGCGTGTGAAGTCTGCCAACTTGCAGATGGCTGGCGAGGTGGACTATAGCCTGATCCCTCTCAAAAAATGAGAGGAAACTCGTGCCCAGTAGTTGGGACATTAATGGGTTGATGATGATGATACTCCTTGATCTAAAAAATAGTATACAAGAAGCTGTAATTGTAATGATTACTATTTATACTTACTCTCTGCTCATTTATTAATAAGTCATCATGGCTGCTCTTCTCCACAAAGGTCTGCATTTTCTGTCTAATTGTAGTCGTATCACATTCCAGGTTCCTAATTCTGCATCTCGCGCCTTCAAGCTTCCTCTTCAAATCGTGATTATACTCTTTAAGATTTTCCATCTCTTTCATAGCTTGATCTACCTCCTTCTTTCTTTTTAATTCAATTTCCCGAATAACCTGCAAAACGGTTGAAAATTATTAATAGATAACTCATTATTAATATAACTTCTCAAAATGTTTCGATATACTTGATTCTGATCCTTCTTTTTGATTTCTGACAGCGGGTCTGATTTCTGTTTTCCGTTCAACTTCTCCTCAAGTTCAGAAACCTTCGCTTGCAACAATACTATCTGTTGTGCTCTGCCTTTCCATCCAGCCACATCATTCTGCAATTCTTTTATACTCGTAAACTTATCTCCTAATTCTTGCTGAAGAATTTTTGTTGCCATGAGAATATCATTTTTGAGCTCCAAATTTCTGTTTTTGCTTACATAAAGCTTTTTGTTTACTATACTAAGTTTGTTATTTAATTCTTTTAGTTCATCTGGGCTTGCGTCAATCGGTTCATCTTTACAGAAACACATATCAACTTGTTCATGTTCTTTGTTTAACATGTCTAGCTGCATTACTTTCCGTTCTAACGCTGCATTTTTGGTTTTATAACTTTCTATTTCTGCCACCAAATGGCGGTTCTGTTTGCAGAGGTCAGTTATCTTTGCACTAATAATACCAGCTGATTTTGAGGATATTGCTGGTCCCGTACCGGATATGATGTCGCGTATCCGCTGATTTAGTTCGGCTATAGTTTTATTCAGCTCCTTCATATTTTGGTCTTTTGTAAACACACATTTGCGCAGTTCGTTGTTTTCAGCTGTCATTACCTGAAATAATATTTGAACGCATTGGATCGGTAAATGAAAATAAACTGGTTTTACATTGCAGGCCGATATTAGCAACATATATCAAAGCAAAGTATGAGACCGTAAGAAGGGTTAAGTAAAATACGTAACAAATTCAAACAAAACCAAAGTAACCAATTATAAGGACGAAATATAGGTCTAATTATGAAATACAGTTTTTTACCTCCGAATTTTTCCGAAATAATTCAGAAGAGGTAATTTATTCGATATAAAATCAACTTGTTCTTACTTTAAGTTGTTCGATCAAATGTGCATTTAATTCAGGTGGGTATAGCATATCACCAGGCTCAGGTTTCTCAAGAGCTGCCAGCATTTTCAATTTCATCTCGTCGGTTTCATCAATTTTAGTTGCTAATTCTGGAAGTTTCTCTTCTTTTATGTTTTGCCTTGAACGGTCTTTCGGTTTTGCTTTCTCCGTCATCTTCTCGAATTAGATTTTTGTATTTGTATTCAAAATATAAATTATATCTCAACATCGCCCCTTGTTGTGACTGTCATTCACATTGATGACAAATATTTACACTAAATATTGTTCGATTTTTAAAATCAATTGAATTGCTAATCAACTCAATTTATTTAAAATTATTAAAGCCTTGTCCCTAGAACATTCATGCTTTCACGGAAAGAAGTCAATATAGTTTTGCACAGTTAACTGTTGGTGAACAATTACTCCTTATTAACTTTAAAGATTAGCTGTGCAACCTTAAATTGTAAATTTGTATGTATTAAAAGTGTTATAGAAAACCTTTGATATTTTTTACCTAAACAAAACCAACCATTTACATGATCGGAGGGTGGAAGAAGAACGTGTCCTTACTTGGCTGTAACAAAAATTATCACTCTAAACCTGAATTTCTGTAACAGAATTTAAAAATATTAATCACGCAATTAATGTGTTGAAATCAATCAATCATTTTAGCTAAATCACGTTCAGTGTTGGACATAAGCCTGCCTCAAGGATTTCCATGACGACCAGTCTTACGCCACCCGCATCAAAATCTTTTTAGATTTCCTTGCTTTAATTGTCAACATAAGATTTTTTTTAAACTTCTAAGCATAACACTAGACAGTTGTTCATTCATAAAAATCTATATTGCTTTTATAAAATAAAAAATAAATAAAATGAGTTTATTTCAGGTATTTCACCCATATCTTTACATTAAACATGAAAAGAAAAGAAGAGAAAATTATTAATTGTAATTATTCCTTCTATCCAACACTATATGTGATATGCTTATTACAGCAGTGCCGGATATAGGGACAATCTACTCTAGCCGCTATCATCGCCAGTACGGTGTTCGCGCTGTCCCGCACTCTGCGTACCAAAGACGAACACCTGCGCATGCTCGCATGAAAGCAATCGACGCGTGCTGCTGCAAACTTGCCTGAAGCAGTGCAAAAGCGTGGCAGCACCGCCCCGAATGCATTATTAAATTGGACGCGTAGGGTGCTGTAAGTCCTCTGCGTGTAGTTGGCCCACAAGCTGCATGTGTACAGTGAGGTAGAGTACGCTTGGAAAATTGCAAACTTCACTGTATTCGAGCATCGCAAAAACCTACGGACCAACATATTCGCTCATTATACAAGGCCCTCCGCTCCCGCTGAATATCAGCATGATTCCCGAGGTCAGCTGTAACTATATGGCCTATATATTTAAATTCATGAACTCTGTCTAAAGGGACATCATTTAGCCGAACAGGTGGTACTCGAAGACCATGTACTCACTTTTGGTCACATTGTATTGTAAGCCATGAATATATGTATACGTTTCATAAACACTTATGAGCTCTCTGAGGCCACCGATATACGCGCTCAGAAGCACCATATCGTCTGCGTAGCTCAGATTGTTGACACACACGTCGTCAATGTGCCAGCCGATACGGAGACTACTGAGCTCGACGATCAATGAATAAGTACAAATTTAAAAGCGTTGGCGAAGTCAGTCCCTCGTGCCTCACGACGTACATCAGCCGATACGGCTCCGACATTGTCCCCGCCCACCTGACCCTGTTGATCCGGTGTGCATGCCAATACTTGAAGATAGTCAAGTGAAAATGGAGAGTATCAACTTACCACAAGAACTTGTGGTAAGTTGATACTCTCCAGTTTCGTCCAGAGAATATCATACACAACGAGATCAAACGCCTTTAATAGGTCGAGGAAACACGCATATATACATATAGGTGTATTGCGTTTAGTGTAGTAGCTGACGGTATGTTTAAAACAAAGAATGGCGCTTTCTGTTCATAGTTTGGGTTTAAAACCAAACAGGTTGTCGTGTCGTTGTAAGTTTATGTCTAGCTGTGTATCAAGCACACCGTCAAATATTTTAGCTATGATTCTTGCCAGGGAAATAAGCCTATAATAGGTTTTATAAACTATATTCAATTTTATAACGGTTTATTTACTGTAAAATCTACCTGAACATCATTATAATATGTATATTATTTTCTTCATCATTACCAGCCCATATTCGTCTACGGCTGGACGTAGGCCTCCCCTAGTGAATGCCGAACAAGAACGTTATTATTTTCTGGTGAGTTTTAGCTCTTTTTTCCTGTTCCTGGATAGGTAACAAGGATACTGTCATCTATTGCCAACATTATGAAATTTACTGTCAACGTCAAGTGATTAGAAGGTCAGCTGTCAAGAGAGTGACAGCAGGGGCGATTGATTTTTGTCGCAGTATCAGTGTTTTTATTAAATAAAATAATTTATAGTGCATTTTATTGCAAATTTTGCCAGTCTCCATGGACGTTTAGCAGTGTAGAAGTTATTAAAAACCCTTATATTGGTTACTTAGAACATTAAGCAGGTAAAAAATTGATTTATCCTTGAGTTTAAGGCAGATGATCCTAGTAAACCATGTCTTATCATATTATTCTGCTAACAAAACATCTTCGCGGTACATTTGTGTGCTGTTTATGCTGTTACCTAACGCTCCTTTGGAAAAATTATTAAGTCACATGATCATTTCCAATTAGAAAAACTTAAGCTTATCATTTTATTTGTTTTTTGTTATAGTATGACATACCAGTCCAATTTTTGTCCATATAGGTTGATTAATTAATTGTTTAGTGCAGTCAGTTCCTGTAACGAAACTCCTCCATTTCTCATTAAATTAAATTATAAAAATTATAAATGCTTTAAATTATACCCTTACTACTTATATGCTTTTTGTCATTAAATTGGTCAGTTTCAACTTAAAGGGCTTTTTGAACTGAAATTTTTTAAAGTACACTTATTGACTATATTGATAAAAAAGGATGTAATACTACCATAAATCTAACTGAAGATTTTTGTTAAATTAAAATTTAGGTCTTATAAACGGAAAAAAAAATGTAAAGCAGTCACTCACTGTCATTATATCTATAACATTAGATGTGTAATATGTATATTGATATTTCTTATATATATAATCTGTCTATCAAATCTAATAGAAAGTCCATAGTTATTGGGCACCTATAGACCACTATAGGTGATCTTTTCATATGAAAATATTACATGGATATGGATAATATAGGTTTTATCTTTGGAAATTGACTTTTATTTTATCTGCCCCAGTCTGCCTGTCACTATAGATGTTGTAACAGACGTGAAACTTTGGGATTGAAATAATATCAATATTATTTATTTATTTATATAACCACAGTAAAGTAGGTAGTATTTTTTATCAAAATTTACTTTAAGTATTGCTTGGAAACAAATATTATGTATGTAGCTTTTGTAGTTAAATTTATACACCCTCTTTTGAAGGGTCTTATATAATTGTTTTAAATATATTGTTTTGTTATACTTTGATTGTAATCGGTGCAAAAAAGTTACATCATACCCATTCATACAAAACAATTCTTTGCGAAAATACCTCACTAATCAAAATATTGACTTATTACACTTTAGAAATTAAACAACTTTTTAGCCTGTGCTGTGAGCAATAGATATTGTGAAGGATGCTATACATTGGCATTAAATCATATCAATATAATGCAATACAATCTAAACACACATATTACAGATCCAGCATTCATCCATGGCAGACCAAAGTAAATAACATCAATATACCACACTAAAATACGTAAAAACTGGTTTTTATTTCAACATCTAGTATTCATGTTAGCGCTAGAAATTAAAAAATAAAAGATTTTTAATTACTAAACAAATAAAAAGTAAAGTATGTCTTGTTTCCTCAAGAGAAAGGGTCAGTGCTCAGTGTTATGCTAGACTGTGTCACAATAGTATGCTTGCAACACAACTGCACTAACTAAATTACACCAATGGGTTTTTTTTACAATTAATGGGCTAAAATTGTGTTACGAATACTAGATCACTGAAACACTACGTAAATACATTTTTTGTAAAAATGTAGTCGTAACAATTATACATAGAAGCATTCTTGATTCAGATACAAATGTCTATTTTGATCACATAAAATTTTTCCCTTAGTAGAACTGGAACTTGGGACCCTTACCACAGAAATTGATGTAATGTGTGTTAAGAATCCTGTTGAAACGAAATCCCTTGTATAACATTAATTCATACTGTTGCTAAAATACATAAATAATACTTACTACCTTTGTTTGAGTTTGTGGCACATTCAATTAATTAAAATGGTTAGGGTTTGACAACCTGGTAAAGATTGCTGGAAGCGGGTGACACATAACCGGTCATCCTATGTCCAGCAGTGGACGTCTGACAGTTGATATGATGATCATCATGATTAGGGTTTTGTATAAAATTTTCAGTAGTACGGCGCCATCTAGTTCTGAGGCAACGAGGGTTTTGTTATGAAAACTTGATGGTTGACAAAATACAGTTTTCTTTTTTATGTATTTAATTTCTTGCATATAATACTTACAAACCTAGGACTGTTACTTCGGAAGGTAGCCTTAACATTGCTGTGCCAATAGGGTCGTCAATCGTAGTAGTCATTGGATTTGTGCCAGGCAATATGATTGCCCCCTTTTATATGTGACCTACAAATATGCCCAATAAACTAATTATGGGTGAACACTAGTAGTTACACCTCTGCCGAACCCTTCGGCGATTTATAAATACGTGATAGTGTATGTGAACAATTATTTTCAACACTTATGCGAATATTTGATGTTGAAATAAAACTATTTTTCAGATTCTATTATAGTATACTAGCTTGTGCCCGTGGCTTCGCCCACGTGGTAGGTTGATAAAAAGTAGCCTATATACTTCTCCAAGGTGTCATCTTCAATTCCATAATTGATCACAATCGGTTTAGTTGTTGACCAAGGGAAATAGGGATTTATTTTTGTATATATAGATTGATATTATTAAAACCTGGCATTTCGGATCCTTTACACCATCCATGGTTACGAATAGACTATCAGACTGACTGCAAGTCAAATTAGTTTAGTCCTTTTTAAATTTAATACTTCTTAAAAGTGCCCACACTGCCTGAATAAAGAAAAATGCCTATTTATTCAGGCTGTGTGAGCTACATCCAATGTAAAAAATTATAATTGTAAAGGCCAATCATTTAATTTCTAACAATCTTTGCCTTACGAGTGCACTCAAAATGTTCTGGTTTAGCATACACCAGACAGAATATTTGGCCCTGGTTTTCAACCAAACCCTGGCATTCTAGTCATTGGACTTAGTGACCGTAGTGGGACACGGTTGACAAACCCGTTTGCATGACACAAAAGTGTCATAAATATATTTTTGTTTCCAGCTCATCATGCCGGGAACAAACCTCATAGTTCCTGTAGTGCTATGGGGGAAACATGCTCCCACCCACTGCGTCTCCTCAGTGTACCTCTCCCGAGACCAGAAGACCCTCGTCACAGGCTGCTATGATGGACAGATTTGCATATGGCAGGTGGACCCTGACAGTTTAAAGATGACCCCCAGATGTTTGTTAGTGGGACACACGGCCCCAGTTACTTGTCTGTCCAGGGCTTCAATTATACAGGTATGTTCCTCGTTTAGTCTAAGTAATTAAGTATAATTGGTCTTTATCTTTGTGTGATCAATGTACTGTGAAGTCAAAGGTTTTGAGTTCTATCGTAAGGCACCACTGACTTGTTAAAGTTATGCGTATTTATATATACTTGCCAGTCGATTTCGGCTAACTGTCATGTAACTTTTGATGACTACTGTATTCAATGTTGTGAGTAAACGTGCGCAAGCATTGGCTGCACGTATTTTATCATTTGCTCAAACGGTGAAGGAAATCATTGTGAGGTAATCTGTATTACTGAGAAGTTTTTTCGATAGTGTGAGGAGTTGCGTCGGCTGCGTTGGCTAGCGGCGTGGTAGCGTACCTCATATCTCTCAAATGAGAGGACAACTGTGGCCACTAACAGGAAAGTAAATTGGTCAATAAAAAAAACATTATGACAGCGCGATCTAGTTCCGAGCTAAGCAACGAAGCTCGTGCAACAGATACTCGATGGTTTGTACACTAAATAATTATTTTATTTTTTAAATACATACATATTATACATAGAAGAAGCTCAGCGGTAGTTAACGCTGCCTGCTGTGCTTTGGGTCCCGGGTTTGAATCCCGGTGGGGTCAAATGTTTGTGTAATGAGCATTAGCATTTGTATCCGAGTCATGGATGTATCTATGTATAATATGTATGTATTTACACCAAAAGAAAAGTGTATATATGTAGTATATCAACCAACTAGTATCCGTAATACAAGCCTCGCTGCTTACCACGGAACTAGACGGCGCTGTGTCATAATGTCCAGAAATATTTTAAAAAAATATTAAAAAAATAGAAACATCCATGTCACGTCCATTCACGACGCAGAAGGCAACCTTAATACCGCTGAGCCACTCGGATCGTCCTTTGAAAGACAGTAGGACAGTATATGGCTTAATACCGACAATTTCTGTAGTGAAAACCTATTAATAATGCAATTAGAAAAAATCTCCTTCTTGGATAATTATTGCCAGTCCTCATAAATAATATCTATCAACATTTTCTGGCTCTTCAGGATAACAACTTCATAGTGTCATCATCGGAAGCCGGTGAGATGTGCACATGGGATTTGGTTGATGGGAAATGCAGGGAGAGCGTCAAGTTGTCACAAATACACACTAATATACAGGTTAGTATGGTTTTAGTTAAAGATGGTGGATGTGAACCAGATATTTGATGTTATGAGTAAATACTTTAATACATAATACACTCACGCTATCGCGGGGGTAGGCAGGAACTACAGAATCCATGCACCACAATCCTTAAATATCTTTCAATATTATTTTCTTTTTGCTAAATTAATATTAACTTATCGCTTTATATCTGCTTAATATCAGGCAATCGAAAGACTTTGTAGAGCGTGAAAATCGAAAGACTTTGTAGTTTCGAATACAATCGATGACAAATATGAAAATAGTCTTGCTCTCTTACATAGGACCTAAAACACCGATGTAATGTAGGTGTACATCAGTACCCCACTGTCCAACTCTAAAGTTGTTAGATTTACATAATGTGTACTCAAATGTCTGAACTTTAAAGCGTACGATTATGGTCGTCAGTTTTGAATTGCTAAAACCATCTACTGCAGATAAAGCGGAATAGTTTATTTGTTTATATGAACGCACTAACCTCAAGAATTACCAATCTGGTTTGAAAAAAAAAACTGACTTTCTAAGAAAACCTAGTCATTTACAAATCTTCTAGGCTGGACAATGAAAAATGCCTGAGGATCAATGAAAAATGTTGCAAATACGGGGAAAATTTTACCCAATCTCGTACGGGAAAGCAGACGAATTTGCGCCGGTCAGCTAATAGCTTTATATTTTTTATTAATATTTCTAGGCATACCACATGTGCAACAGCGAAGATCTACGTCTCTTCTGCAACGGGTACTACGCAGAGATTCTGATAATGGACCCTTTTTCTTTGGAGATACTGTTTTCTCTCAGTTCCAAGATGAACCCCGACTGGATATCGGCGTTGCATGTAAGTAAATACTCTTTCGCGTCACTTACATAGCCCGAAATATCGCCAATCTAAATATATGTATATAACTCAAAGGAGACTGACTGACTGACATAGTGATCTATCAACGCACAGCCCAAACCACTGGACGGATCGGGCTGAAATTTGGCATGCAATGACATACAATGACGTAGGCATCCGCTAATCAAAGGATTTTGATTAATTTTACCCCCAAGGGGATGAAAGTTTGTATGAAAACTATACCTAATTAATAATAATACTTCTTAACGCGAGCGAAGCCGCGGGCAAAGCTATAATCTATATATATAAAAGGAGAAGCTGACTGACTGACATATCAACGCAGGGCTGATATCCAGCTGATAAACTGTAAGGGATAGAAACTTTAAATTTTGCACAGGTGTTCCCTTTATAACGCAGGGGAGCACTAAGAAAAGATTTTTGAAAATTCATCCCCTAAGGGGGTAAAACGGGGGTGCAAACATATCTCCGCACATCCTCTCTCCTCTCCGGTAGAAACCGGGCCTTATTCCGTGGTAAAAGTCCTCAAATTAATAGGTTTCTTTCTTTCTTTCTAAATGTATATTTGGACCTGAGCCATTCTATGCTGCCGATTCACCATATTAATAAAAGCCTCGTTGTTTATAAGGCCGGATATATTTACTCCGAACTATCCTTATAACAATATAATTTATTATATTTCAGGTTCTCCGTCCATCTTCAAGAAAGGATGATGTTGTCCTCGCCATATCAATTACGGGAACAGTGAAGGTAATATTTTTAAAATGTTATGTAAATTTATTTAACTTACACGTTGATACTGAAATAAACCAGTTTCTATGATTTTTAACGCGGTCAAGTCCGCAAAAAGGTTTTTTTCAATCTATGTTAAAGTGATACTTTTGCTAATTATTTTAGAAAATTCACGAAAGGGTTTTTTTATGGCATTTATGGGATAGGGTAGTTGTTCTTTGTTCTGTAAGTTCCAGTTAATTGTATTTTTATGGTTTTGAATTTGTGGCTGACAATAAGTCTTGATCCTCACATGTATTGGTCCCAGGCTCAATTGCTTAGTATGTAGTTCTGGGTTGTATTCCTAGGTCGATTAAATTGTAATTGGATTTTCGGATTTATGCTCTGGCAATAGAGCTTATTGCTAATCTTTTATTACATGGGACTTTGATTACTGTGGGTAATGTTTGAGTATTCAATAAGACTCTGCCAATCCCGTCACTGTTAAAGGCGTGATAGTATGTTCTATTAAGTATATGTTTTTCCCCCAGGTGTGGTCTCTCCTAGGACATGAAAACAAGCAATCAGAACCGATATACGAGAATGAATCTAAACAGATACGATGTTTGAATGCGTTGTCTCTCAACTGCTGTGCGTACAACCAGAGGACGGTGCTCATAGTATGCGCCAAGTACTGTCAGATTTACGATGCGGGTAATATTTCTATTATACAGTTTTTTTTATTCTGATAGGGCACGACCCAAAGCTTTTAGAGGTGCCTAAAGGCTATTACAAGAGCCTACAAGAATTAAGGTAAAACTTACCTTAACGTACATGTATATATGTATGATATACATTAGATAGTCATCTTATTTACCAGTTGTGTTTAAAATCCCTACACGATATATGCATACGCTGAATATGATAACATACAATGTTTTAAACAAAACGGCGAAACGTGGGTGTACATTAGTACACCTCTGCCTAACCTTTCGGGGACGACAGGCGTGATTATACTCTCATTACAGGTGACTTCTCAGTGTTATGCTCGATACAAGCGCCATCTGGCGAGCGTTGGATGTCAGGTGACTTCCTAGCCCCGGACAGAGTTCTCGTATGTTCCACCGAGGGAAAGGGATACCTGTATAAGTTACCCGCCAAGTAAGTACTAGTTTAGTAGATTAGGTTTAATTTAACTGTGTGGCTAATTTCTGATATGAGTGGCTCTTGAACTATTTTACATGCTAGCTCCTGAACTATTAGGTCTGATGTCTCTTTGAGTAAGTTTTAATAGCTCCCCGACTATATGTACTAGGTGTGCTGACTCCTAGACTTGGTCTTAATAGCTCTTGGATTTAATTCAAGAAATAGAAGGAGGAATATAGTTCATACAGAGCCTTCATTAAAACGTTACTATTTTCTGTATTGCTTATGAATGAATCAATCAAAATGGTATTAAATCTCATTCAAGTGCGTGCAAATATAGACCTTACGGCGCCGTGGTGTGGTACTGAAACGTTTAGTTTTTGATTGGCTTGTCATTGGAGTGTTATCATCATTAGATTCTCATTGGAGCACGATATGCCTATGTTATAGATGTTTGTTTGGATATTGTTGGACTTCATAAACAATGTTTTTAATTTTAGTATCTAAAGTATTAGTATCACAATAAACCCATTATTGTCCCACTGCTGGGCACCGGTCTCCTTATATTTGAGCGGCTACTGCGGGATGGCAGCATTCGCATGTCATCTGCATGATTAAAAGATTTTGCCGATGGCGTTTGAAGTCTGATAGTGGTAAATGAGGATAAATAAGACTACTTTATAGGTCTTACACCTCTAGCGCAGCTATTTAGCTTGAAGTTTTGAGTTCGATTCAAGGTCAATTACTGCTATTGACTGGTTCTAGCTTAATTTGCAATACAATTCGTCCCTTATCGTACGTTTATTGAAATTTTTTAGATCAATGTATATATTCTCTTTTAAAAAATACATTGTTTATGGATATTCCCAAAACTCCGTCCACTAAAAATAAAATCTAATTATTGTCATAAAGGCAACAATAAGCTTTAATTTTAAGCTACACTTAAAGCTATAATATACTATAATATATGAAGATATAAACATTTCTTGTTATAGCAAACTGCGAGGACGGGCTATCAGTAGGTCAGCACAAATATGTTTGTCTGTTTGTATGTATGTAGATAGATTTATTTGCTAGCACCTTTGTCAGCTTTTTCAGTTTATTTGTCATAGTTTTTTTCGTGGGCGATAGCGATTAAATACACACTTTTATAGATTTAGTATTATGTCTAACAAAACTAGTTTTAGAAGTAAATAATTTGAAAAATAAAACCGTTCAAGTATTTCCAAAAGAATGCAGTTTTATGTGAAAAGTAATTACAGTAGACCAGTCTTGAATTGACTAACAAAACAGAGTGAGAGAAAAAAAGGATTGATTGAAATAAGAGTAAAGAAATATTTTTCTCTGCTTTTTAACTGGTAAATTGTAAAAAGATGCTGAAAGATAATTTATTAATATTAATCGGAACATTTTGTAGAAAATCCATATCCATACTAATATAAATACGAAAATAAATCTGTCTGTCTGTTACCTCTTCACATTAGGTATGGACCAGTTTGAGTCGCGGGGCGGGACATAAAATAGTTTTGTCTTGGAAATCATCATTTAAGAGAGCAAAAACGAGGGTAGAACTTTATACGCTGACAAAATCGCTGACTGACTTATAATTTCAACTTAGTTGTTAGCTTCGAGTATATTATAGCTATCGCCTACACTGTCATAGTAGCTTTAACGTACCCTGGAATTAAAAACATTAGTTTTGTTAATTTTAGTATAGATACATTTTTTGTTTATTTTTATTGATAAAATAGACGGTATTTATTTATTTTGCTGTTGCACAGTCATATATATTATCCATCGTTTTTGTTTTTAAAGTAATTTAAGTATATTTATTTGTATACAGCAAGTATATATTCGCAGTTGACGCGCTTGTATACAATGTGGGGAGGACAATATGATCATAAATGAAACTTCGTATAAGTCATGATATTCCCAACCGTCACACAAAAAATCAAATGAATATATCCAGTAGTTTAGCCACAGGACATTATTTTTCATTTTAAGTATTTTCGACATGATGTTTTGTAAACAGGAGAGCACGCGACAGGTTAACGACTTACGTTGCCAGCTCGCCACTTTAAAAACCTACGCCTTTTCTATCAAATTTATTTTCTCAATGCAAATTATACTTTATGCCCGAGCCATAAGAGTCATAAAGCGTGTCATCACAGCTAGATAAGAAAAAATGCATACGAAAGTTATTACTTTCCTGTTACGCACTCATGTCAATCGCAAAATATGTATGTGCGAAAGAGATAGGTAAGTTTGCTTGTTTCCTCTTTGCTTACTTGTCGACGTGTCTAGGTTACGCGGTCAGTGTGTCACCGGACGTCCTTACTGCCTGTGACGCATTTTATTTTCTCTGGAATTTCGGATGCGCCCGCGCCCGTTTGAAGTCGCCGCGCGAGTGTTATCGTATCTTTGTTGTTGTGTTGTGTTGTGTTGTGCGAAATTTGACGCTTTGTTTTAATAGTGACAGGACACATAAACGTATTATAGGTACTTAGTTAAATAGCTAAGTGAACTTTGCGAAATTAGACGCTTAATACTTGGTGTTTCAAGGTTTTATTATTAAATAATCATGCCTCGTTACAATTATACCGCTTCGGAGTACACTGATATGATTTTAATTTATGGGGAGTGTCACGGTAATGCCGCTTTAGCTGTACGGACATACCGTGAGAGGTATGGGAACACGCGTATGTGTCCGACCCACGGGCGCACTATTGTACAAGCTGTCCAGAGGATACGGGAAAATCAATCTTTGATCCCGCACGTAGATGGTGCTCCTCCACGTGCAAATGTGATTTCAGACGAAAGAGTTATTAATTATTATGATCGTAATCCGACGTCCAGTCTGCGTAATGCAGGTCGACATTTTCGTGTAAATCACAAAACTATTCAAAAAGTTTTGAAACGTGACAAACGCAGACCTTATAAGTACAAGAAAGTACAAGCATTGTTACCGAGAGATAAGCCAATAAGAGAAACTTTCTGTCGCTGGTTGGAAACCAAACATCTCGAGAATCCTGACTTCCTGTACAATGTGCTGTGGACTGACGAGAGTACATTCACAAGGAATGGTTTATGGAACCGACAGAACCTTCGGTACTGGAGCCGCGTGAATCCGCATCTAGTACGGGAGTCTTCACACCAGTACAGATTTGCGGTCAATGTGTGGGCTGGCATACACAGAAATACTATTATTGGTCCGGTATTTATTGATGGCAATTTAAATGCTGTAAAGTTCATTGAACTCCTCGACGGATCCGTTTCCGAGTACACGGACGAACTTTCGCTGGACGTGTACAGGCAGATGTGGTACCAGTTAGATGGAGCACCAGCTCATTCAGTGGTGTCTGCAAGAGAGCGTTTGACTCAAATGTTCGGACAGCAGTGGATTGGCCGTTTTGGACCAGTGCGGTGGCCAGCGAGGTCACCAGATCTCACGCCCCTGGATTTCTTTCTGTGGGGTCACATAAAGAATGAGGTATACTCAACAGAAGTTACTACCGTTGAGGAATTAAAAAATAGAATAATAATATCTTTTAATAAATTGAAAGAAATGGCTGCTAATGGTGACCTATTATCAAGAGTGAGAAATAACATTATACGTCGGTGTAGTTTGTGTATTCAAGAACACGGCGGACATATTGAAAATAAAAAAATTTAATGACTGGCGACATAATTATGTGATCGAAAAGTGATTGTGAATAATAAATTGATCAGTGAATAACTCGCGGGTGAATGATGCCCGACTATTTGGTTAATATTCTGTGATTTGATTTGTGTAATTGAGCATTAATAACAATAAGAATAATGGCGCCAAACATTACGTCGCTGCGTCGGCCACAGCTTTAACATGAATGAAACCAAGCTGCGTTGCCATTCTTATCGCAGGTCAGTGTACCATTTTTATAAATGGTGTTTTATTTTGTTTGCAGTTTTAAGCTATTTAGTTTGTAAGAAAATTTTTTTTTTTTTAATTTCCATGTTCGGATTTATTTGATAGTTTACAAATGTTTCTATAAACCAGTATTGCCAGTGTTTTCATTTAAAGTCATATTGTCATCTCCACATTGTATATGTATTAACGGATTTAGAAAGATAGGTTTTGAAGAAAATACTTCTATTGGTGTAATATGTTGTTATATTAATTGTTATATCTATATTTAACGTGAGGCGCAGCGGTATTAAAGGCTGTTTTCTGTGGTAAGGGTTCAAATCCCTGTAGGGGAAAATCTATGTGTGATGAGCATGGGCATTTGTGCCTGATTCATGGAGGTTTCTATGTATAATATGTATGTATTAAAAAAAAGCTGTCGTGTATCAACCATCTAGTATCCGTAAAAGTATCGTTGCTTAGCTCGCAACTAGATGGCGCTGTGTCATAATGTCCGGATATAAATTTTTAAATATAATCTGCCAATAGTAATCGTGAGTTACTGTATCATATTTACATTTAAATTGTCTTCAGAGTGATACCTACAAACCGCAGTGACGACAGAGCTGGCGACCCGACACACACAAAAAGATACTGTCGAATTTATTGTAAAGTCGCTTGACTCATTCAACAATTTAATATCTGTAAAATATAAGTTAGTTGCTTAGATCAAAACTAGATGGCGCTGTATAATAATTTCCAGAAATATTTATATAATTTCAAATTCGGTCGTTATAAAGCTCTGATGACTATTTTTCACACATTTTATTGAAGACAAAGTAGTAATTATCGTATTTATTCCACCTAATATGTTCTAACCATAAATTCAAGTAAAAATAAATAAATATGATACAGTAATCGTCACGTTTACCGTTGTAACAAATACACGAATGTGTCAATTAATCTAAAATTTAAAAATAATTGAATGTAAATTTTAATTTGATAGACTGTGAGAGTCAGTCTTAATATGGGATCGTAGCCATGTTTATATGCTGAAGAAAGTTAATGTGTTATGTTAGACCCAGAAGTAACTGGTGCGGAGGCCAATCTGTAAGGAAAAATACAATAAACTTGGCAGCGATACATAGTAAACTCGGCAGCAATGCATAGTAAACTGTGCAACGATACGTAGAGAACTTCGCAGCAGAGACTGCCTCCCGCAGTCAGTCTTAATTTGGGTCTAGCCATGTTTATATGCTGAAGAAAGTTAATGTGTTATGTTGTAGCTCAGTGCCAGATCACAAAGGGTTCCATGGCCCCACTGTGGAGCACGACAGTCCAGTCCTCTTCGGCATACTAGCGCATCCTGATAACAAGGTATAGTTGACGATATACATATTATAACCGACTTCAAAAGAGGAGGAGGTTCTTAATTCGACTGTATTTTTTCCTTATGTTTGTTGCCTTTTGTTAACTTTTGACTGGGTGGCCTGATTTTGATAAACATTTTTTTATTTGAAAGCGAACAGACGGACGGACAGACATACAGCGGAGTCTTAGTAATAGGGTCCCGTTTTTACGCTTTGGGTGCGGAACCCTAAAAACAGTCAAATTGATAAACTCCTCCTCTTTTGAAGTCGGTTAAAAAGTAGTTAGTTTTATTTGGAATGTCTAATATTGCCTTTTTTAAATTTTTTTACAGCTCCTTTCGTGCCCGCCAGCTATGCGTTTCGTCATCACGTCAGTGGGAGGTAAGCAGAGACGTCTGTTGCTTCGCGGCGACTCAGCTGGAGTAGTGTCTGTTTGGAACGTAGACGATGCGGCTGTACCGACGCTTAAAATACCCTGTGGTGAGTTATTTTTCCATGAAGTAACCTTTTTGAATAAAGTATTCTTTATATGTCTGTCTTTGTCACACGGATAAATATCGTGTATCGTCTTTGACCTACATCGTCAGGCTCACATATTGTAACCAAAATGTTTGGACTTTAAAAGAGACTATGATTCTCTGACTTTGTTTCGGCATTTCTTCTCAGAGGTCGTTAGTTAGGAAATGCCGATGCCATCTAGATCCTAAAATAATCTCACATTACTTGTAAAAGTGTCTTTAAAATATCTATTTACAGATATAAAAAAAAAATACAAATAATTTCACTGATTTGCTTCATTGGCTAGATGTCGCAAGTGAGACTGCTGAGTATCAGAACCTTGGTTCGATTCTCAAGTCGAGAGAGTCGAGTATTCTATTTGTGACTTTCTTAAAATCAGCTTTCAGTTTGAATTTGTGTCCGGTAATGGCAATAGTGAACATATAAGGGACCTAAAATCATACCAGCGTTAGTTAGTTAGTTATGATATTATAAATGACGCAAATATTTGATATTTTATCAACAGCGTATGCGCCGATGGTGATGACGAGTTTGGACATCGCGTGGGCCGAGATGAACCCCAGTCCCGTCGGTATATTGGACCAGCTGTACCATCCAGAAGAACAAGGTAGGACAAAACACCACCGCCTCTTCTATGTACCATTTAATTTTATGTTCAAAAAAGAGGTATCGATGCAAAAATGTTATATTATGCAGACGAAATCGCGGCTACCAGCTAGTATAGTAGCCTGGTAAACTTCAATGCTGGGTAACGGCCTCTCATTCCTCCATGTAATCATAATTTATTGCATTCCACAATGTACATACAGGTGGTATATACATATAGTGAACAGAAAAAATTATGGACCCTGTCGGGCACAACAATGTTATATAAGAGAAAGAAAGCGCCTTATTCTTATTAAGTTATTAATTTAATTACGTAACTTGATCTACGTCAAAAGTATCAAGATCACCACGCTACCTTTTTCAATCTCTAGTCTATAATATTTATTTTATTTATGTTCTAGAAATCAAACTCACAGCGTCAATATATCTGCTAGCCGCCAACCGCTTAGTGGTGGGTCGTGAAGATGGGTCTATAGTCATAGTGAATGCAACTCACACCGTCCAATTGCAGCTGTTGCATGGAAATCATCAGCAACTTGATGGTAAGTGTTATTTAATATTTCTACACAAATAACTTCGCAATTTTGTAACTAAAAAGTTACTATGTATTGCTACGTAGCTTACTATGCAATGTTACTTGCTACTACGTGTTCCTGCAATATTTACTATATTGAAATGGCATTTATTTCCGATCTCGTCACATTATAAGTAGGCACACGTAGTGGATATAAGATAAAGATTTATATAAGATATAAATGTAAATAAAGACAACATAATATCAATAATAATTATGAATTACAATATTTTAAAACTAGTCTATTTATTATTACGATAACATATTACTACTCTATACTGCTACGTGGACTACTGTTGTAATGTAAGGTACTACGCACTGATGCGAAATTTTGTATTGCTACGAAGTTCTCTACGTATCGCTGCACAGTTTACTATGTATTGCTGCCAAGTTTATTGTATTCTTCCTTACAGATTGGCCTCCGCACCAGTTACTTCTCGGTCATAATGGTCGCGTCAACTGCTTGCTCTACCCACACCATGTTCACCAAAGGTATTTATAAATACATATATACACTCACGCCCAAGGGTGTAGGTAGAAATTACAAATCATCCCAGCATACCACTTTTGCATTTTCCACATACATCTTATATTATTAGGTATTTGAATTTTCCTTAAAGTTAAATTTCTAATTTCAAAGAAAAAAAAGAACCGTTTTGTATGGATATGTATATTATGTTATGATACAATATGGCAGGTAATTATTTGTGTATATGTGCACTGTGTAGTCATATATTATATAAGTTTATTAACTTGAATTTTCTGTCTAAATACCTCCTCTAAACAGACTACTGGAAAAGATTTTATTTTCAAAATAAATAAGCAGTGCCTTTGTACATTATACATAAAAAAAGAAAAATGCACCTTAAAACAATTAACATAAAGTCTATAATATTGTTTGTAATGCCAGGTACGACAAATCTCACCTAGTGTCTGGAGGCATCGACTTCGCCGTGTGCCTGTGGGACCTGTTCAGCGGCGCGTTGCTGCACAGGTTCTGTGTGCACGCCGGCGAGATCACACAGCTGATTGTACCCCCACACAATTGTAGCGTGAGTATATTTCTTAAATATATGGGAGGGACTATGAACTATGAGACTCATTCATTAGTAGTTTTTATTTCTCGGTTTGGTAAAATGGATTGGTATATGCTAGCTCACATAAGGGGCTGTCCATTAATCACGTGATGTTTTTTTAACATTTTTAACCCCTCCCTCCCCCATGGTGATACGTGGTGAGGTTTGAGACTACCCCCCACCCCCAACCAAAAATCACGTGTATTTTTTAGTACCTACAAAAAAACTTAAAAGTTTGTTGCGCGCTTCTTCTTCAAATTCTTCCCAGCAAAAACACTAAGAAGCGGTGAAGGGCGGGCGTTTTTGGGGGCTGTCTTTATTGTCGACGTTCAAAAAGAGCCGTTTATATTTGGCCTACTTTGAATAAATGATATTTTGACTTTTTGACTTTGACTCATTGTTTTAGTGAAAGTGATTTTAAATATTGTTATTTTCTCTTAAATTATATGAATATGGCAATTCGATAAATCTGTAGAATGATATAAAGAATACTTGTCTATTCTTTTTTATAAGTTTTTCTGTTATTTAATAATTATGTTATAACGTGCTATCTCGCCTATAATCCTCGAAGGGTTAGGCAGAGGTACTTCGTCGGTAAGCTTTCCCATTGCCATCAAACTGGCCATGAATCCAAACTGAGCTGCTACTAAACTTTCATAGAAATACCTAATAAACTTTGCTCAACCTGGGAATCGAACTCAACACCTCTTGCTCAGCAGTCGTACTAACGATCACTAGACCTACAATGCAGTTATTTAAATGTATCTATCCTGTTGCAGCCTCGCATACAGAAATGTATCTGCTCCGTCGCTTCGGACCACAGTGTGACTTTACTGAGTAAGTTATCTTGTTTGACTAACGTCCAGAAATTATGACACAGCGCCATCTAGTTCCGAGCTAAGCAACGAGGCTTGTGTTACGGATACTAGATGGTTGATACTATAAATTTATTTTTGTAAATACATACGTATTATACAGAGAAACATCCATGATGAGTCATGGATGTTTCTCTTGGATGGATGTTCAAATTTGCCCTTACCGGGTCGAACCCAGGACCCTTGCCACGCAATTACCGCAGCTCTGATTAACTGCGGTACTCAACAAAGTCGTGTAGAAGAATGCTGATACTCGCGTCATAATAGTCTGTTTTATTTTATCACAATTGAAGAATTAGAAGGCACTTCATGCGAGTTTATTGAAATAATCTTTCACATAAAACTGCATCATTCTCACATTGGCATAAAAAAACTATCCCTGATTAAGGTGGAAGCTTCACGGTAGCCCGCGAAATTCAAATTTTCGTACGTTTGTGCACATAACTGCATTGATTGACTTTTTCATGAAATAGACAATCAATGCAGTTATATGCACTTTGAGGGCTGTTTTATTGATTCAACTGATTATAATTCTGTAACTAAATACCTATTACAGGCGCAAATCATATTTTGTTTAATGTTCAGTCTGACAATGACCGGCGAATTGCAAAAAACGTACAAAATTTGAATTTCGCGGGCTACCGTGAAGCTGCCACCTTAAGTTCAATTTCTTGTTTTAAATATTTTGTTTTGTGTTTTTGTATGTGATACATAGTTTAGTCTATTTTTGTATTATATTAAGTAAATAATTTACTTAAATATATAAAAATAGAGTTATTGTCTTAAAATAAATGTGTGTTCGTGTGTAGATTATACTATTATTATTTTTAACGACAAGTTATTCTCTTTATCTCTGACCAGGTCTGACTGAACGCAAATGCGTGACCCTGGCTTCCCGCCACCTGTTCCCGGTGGTGACCATCAAGTGGCGTCCAGCTGACGACTTCATGGTCGTCGGCTGCAGCGACGGTACTGTGTTTGTGTGGCAGATGGAGACCGGCCATGTTGACAGAGTGTTACACGGTAAGTGACGTCACTAACCTAGTCGCCTCACCTTAGTTGTTTTTATTTCCCGACGCAAAAGAGTGAAATCATCATCATCAGCCCATATTCGTCCACTGCTGGACGTGTGCCTCACCTAGTGAACGCCACAGACCTCGCTCTTCTCATCGAGTTACTGCCAGCTGCCTTCCGCAAAGAGCGAATAAGTTATCCTAGTTCCTAAACGATTTTATGGCTATTTTTAACCGACTTCAAAAAGGAGGAGGTTCTCAATTCGTCGGAATCTTTTTTTTTTTTTTTATGTATGTTCACGAATTACTTAAAAACGCCTGGACCGATTTGCAAAATTCTTTTTTTGTTTAAAAGGGTATACTTCACAGATGGTCCCATTGTGACCACATTAGGATCTGATGATGGGATCCCAGGGAAATCGAGGGCAACCCTCAAATTTTATAGGCAATTATCACGTTTTCAATATATTTACTAAAATTGTTCCAGTATTTGCGTCTGGTAATCATCATTTGATGTTGATGAGCTGATAATGGAAGGTAGAACTCCTCAACAGTTAAGAGTTAAAAGAAAATTCTTTCAGTTATAGGCAATTATTACATTTACATGTATTCTCCAAAGCTGTTCAAGTATTTGCATCTGAAAATCACCATCTCATGTAATGATCTGATGATGGAAGGTACAACTCCTCAACGATTAGGAGTTGAAGGAAAAATCTTTCATAGTTATAAGTATATATGGATCGATAGTTGTATTCTTTCAGGCTATTAGATTGACCTGATATGAAAAGTTTAATATACATATACAACACTAAAAAGAAAAAAATAAATTAACTTAAAAAAAAAAGAAAAACCAACTTCAAAAACTAAAAAGCAAAAAATAACTTCATAGAGTTTTACCTTTTTTCTAGTTTTAAAGGTATGAAATCGGTGCCAAGCCAAACGTAATAGTAGGTACACTTACTATTACGTTTGACTGAAACGAAACAGTGACCTTGAGCGGGGTGGTTAAAACCATCACATCATCGGCACCGACTTCATACCCTTAAAACTAGAAAAAAGGTAAAACTCTATGAAGTTATTTTTTGCTTTTTAGTTTTTGAAGTTGGTTTTTCTTTTTTTTTAAAGTTAATTTATATTTTAAATAATTTTAACGGACATTGAAATAAAACTACTTTTCACAGATTTTATCGCGGTACATTCATATTATTTAATTCCAATGATTCCGATTTCTCCAGCATCTATGGTCACGGGCAGACTGAAAAGTTATTTATAATTACTAAAACCTACCTTACATATTGACACGGTGAGCTCGTTCTGTGTAAATCGGATTGTCAATAATAATTAAAAATGTAAGGTAGCTGTTAGTAATTATGACTTCAAGACGACCAACACCTCAGTCGGCCCGTGACCATGGATGCTGTAAAGGATCCGAAACGTCGGGTTAAAATAATATCAAATATACCGCGATAAAATCCGTAATCAATAAACATAAACAATCATTCAATCATTCAATCATACATTTTTAAGAAATCAGTATACTTTTAACGGATTTTATAAGTTTGTCTCGAACTAGAAGCTTCGTTATTCTGCTGGTAAGTCTGAGTGTGTCCTTGAAAATGTTGCTCTCCATCAGGTATGATTGCCGAGGAAGTGTTGGCGGCGTGTGATGAAGCTTTAGCTGATGATCTTGGAGGATCACTGTCTACAGGATCCAGCGACGGCCTCGCCAACCCAGCTGTACACTTCTTCAGGTATTAAGGATATTACTAGTGTAATAGGTGCCTAAAGTGGATGTCGTCTCGAGTTCAATCCTGCACATAACACTTCTTACTGTAGTCCACCACACCTAATGCAGGTTGGCAGACTTCACACGCCATTGAGAAAATCTCTCAAGCATGCAGGTTTCCCCCTCGATGTTTTCCATCACGGTTTGAGCATGTGATAAATTCGCACATAACTTCCGGAATGTCAGTGGTGCGTGCCCTGGGTTTGATGTTTAGACTTTAGACTTCACATGCCACACTTTACGCCTCTAAGCTACCCAGTAGCATGCCCCAAGCTAATTATTACATTGATTGTATTAAGTCACATAGCATTCATTTAGATAGATAGTTGTTTAATATTGTCTAAGTTGCATTGGGTATATATACAATACCTGTAAAAACATTGTATGTATTTGTAAATAAAGTCCATACTTAAAATTATAAATGCGAAAGTGTGTCTGTCTGTCTGTCTGTCACCTCTTACACGCTATAACCGCTGAACCGATTTAGATGAAATTTCATAGAGATATAATTTGAGGCCCGCGTAAGGACATAGGATAGTTTACATCTCGGAAATCCTCCCTTAAAAGGGAGAAAGGGGGATAGAAGTTTGTATGCGGATAAAATTATTTTTTTTACAAAAGCTAGTAAAAAAATAAATTTGCTATCCTTGTCTACCTTCGCAGAGGTCTCCGCCACCGCAATCTGACGGCGATGCGCGCTGCCACCCAACGTGGGTTGGCAGCGTTACAGCACAGCGGACCCGCCGGCAACGCGGGGCCGCTGGCGGAGCCTGCCAGGGCCAGGAGGGCCCAGCTCACTGTGCAAGGCTTTAGGAGCAACCCTGCTGGTGAGTTAAATAAATGATAAATAAATATTCCCGGACATTATGACACAGCGCCATCTAGTTCCGAGCTAAGCAACGAGGCTTGTGTTACGGATACTAATTAGTTGATATACTACATATACACTTTTTTTTTGTAAATACATACATATTATACATAGATACATCCATAACTCGGATAAAAATGTTTATGCTCATCACACAAACATTTGTCCCTACCGGGATTCGAACCCGGGACCCATAGCACAGAAGGCAGTGTCAATTACCGCTGGACTAATTGGGTCATCAAGTTGAGGGATATTTTGAACATTGTGGGGTGGAAACTGCCTTTTATGTGTAGAAGAATTATTCCAATTTGAAAGAATCCTTGATACACAACAGGTATTTTCTTAGGTCCTGTCAAATCAAATCTATGAAATTTGCACCGAAATAAATTAGATGAAATAATACTTTATTTATTTAGATGTTTTTAAGGCCACACGTCGGTGTTAATTACTTATTGGCGCTGCTCTTTCGTAATTAACGATATCTGAGTAGAAACAACGAAAGAAACTCGGAGAATAATGGTCTCTTTTAAAGTCCAGACATATTATAAGTAATGATAAAATTTACTAATATAAAAAAATATTGTGAACGATATTTGTAATTAGATAGAACTGTATTCCGCATGGTGTAATTTACTGTTAATGAAGAAACAAACGGAAATAACTGTATCTAAATTGTTTGTATTGTATGTATGTAATGTGTATTTTTCATTGGAAATCCTAATAAATACAATAAACCTTTTTTTCGTAGACCCTGAGAGTCACATCCTGTTCTTCGACATCGAGGGTCTGATAGTAGAACTCCTCAGCGAGGAGTACTCAGCCATGAGTCCTGCTAGTTTGGAGGTAAACTTACAACTGTATTCATCGTGTTAATTGCCGATTAAAAAATTTCTTACTCTCTAGTCGTACTGCAAATTAGTGTAGGTACTTCATCAAAATTGTTTGTAGCGCCATCTGTGGTCAACACTGCGCGATGTTATCAGCAAACCTGCAAATAGTTCCCAGTGTCGACAACAGATGGCGATGAACAGTTATCCTTGTTAGCAGTTACCTCATACAATAATTCCAATCATATCAACCTTCCCTCAACACATTGAATATTCGCATACCAATAACATTCAAAAGATCCAGAAGTATTTGTAACAGGTTATGATCATAGATGGCGTTAGTAGTATCTTTTCGAGTCTATTGCCATCAACCGGGCACGGATCCAAACTCCTACTGATGCTACTGAGAATTTCATAGAAAAGCCCTATAACACTACTCGGTCTGGGAATCGAACCCAAGATTTCTTGCCAAGACCAAGGAGGCAATTTGTTTACCTATATTGTATCATATGTTCCTAACAGGCCGCCGGGTTGATAACGAGCGAGTATATGAAGGTAGCAGCCCTGACGCAGTCTGCCAGCCCTGACGCCACCAAGAGAATATCAGGTGATTATACTAATTATACTAATTATGGAACTGGGCAACACTCACCATCGAGTTGGATCTCGTATCTTAAGCGTTATCGCGATTGGTTCTGAAGAAGATGAACGTATTATAAGAAACCAGAAGTGAAACAAACACAACTAACCAAATCTATAGACTTAAGTTCTAATTTAGAATAAATAATTTTATAGGAGGTACTTTTATATCAATTACGAGGAATTAATTATTAATTAGGAGGTACTTTTATCATTCAAATCAAGAGGTTTTTATTTCATATGAACTTTTTCAAGCATTTATAAAACGTTAAGACTCTAGTTTTACTCTAATGCAACTAGACTCAAGTTTTTAGTTTAGTCTCTTGGAAAAACTTTGACAAATAGTTAATTCCACGGCCTAAATATGTGTGGTATGAAGCTCCTTGGGAACTGTACACCACGCGTTATTATTTGGCTGGCACTGGTTTACCAATGAATCATGTCTCAAACATTTTTAATTCTTCACTCTTTACACTATGCACGGTAGTGCGCCAGCCAAGTTTAAACAATAGAAGATGTATGTATATAATTTGAATGTTTGTGTCACGCATGCTCTCATTAACGGATAGACTTCTTTGGCCGCGTTAAAGACAAAGCCGGAGATATGGAAAGGATACTCAAAGAGAAAGATAAACATGGTTAGTATATAGTAGTTTTAAAGATATATCAATATTATCTTAGCGACGAAAATGCTCAAACGGTGAGGGAACACATAATACATAAAGTGTAATACACTATCTTGATCAAAGACGCCACACAGTAGGTGATAGATACACAACTATATTATTTGACCTCATCATTAGTTGAGGGAAATATGGTGAGTAATCCTGTATGCTGAAGTCTCTTTCAACCCGCTAAGCGTTGTGGTGGACTCAAAAGTTAGAAGAAACTCGTGCCCCGCAGAGGGTTTATTAAATAAGTCATTGAGAAAGAAACTAAAGCAGTATGTTTTTCAACAGGTATACTCGCTAAAATGAAAGAAGGTGCAGAGAATATGCAGACAAAATTGCAAGCTAAAGCTGAACAGTTGAAAGGCCATATTGAGGCTAAAGGTAGGTGCGCTATCAGGTCTAGGTATGCTGAAGTCTGGCAGAGTCTACAGCTGGTGAAAGAAGATACGGTCTTCTGAAAAGTAGTGGGTAAAACCTCTTTGGAGGATGGAGGGTTTTTGAATTATGCATTTATATATGTTTCTGTGGTTTCCATTAGAATTTATGATTGAATTAATATTGTTACGTCTACGGAGTGACGTGTGATCGTCAACTAAATATCTATAGTTAATATTTGAGATATCTTTATATGTACGTTGTTCGTCCGCGTTGAACTAATAAACTGATTTTTTGGTAACAGAGGTATACTTGTCAGAAAAACAAAATAAAAACGTAATAAAAATGCTTTTAAGTATTAATTGATACTTTTACACAAATATAAATAATTAGATTTAATAATAAAGCAATAATTTTGACTTTGAGTGCAGTCCGACCTTGTTTTCAACAATAATTATATTTAACTCAGCTAGTTTAGTTAAATAAATGGTTTTGCTTAATCTCGGCCCTTTGAATAATTATAGTATAAATCTGTCAGTAGCCATTTAACTTACATTTTAAGGTAGTGGCCATTGTCAGCAAATAAGTGGAATTGGAGTTTATATCCTTTCAAATAATGATTAAGATTGATAACAAAAAAACCGGCCAAGTGCGAGTCGGACTCGCGCACGAAGGTTTCCGTACAAAATTAGGCAAAAAATTAAGTTTTTTGTATGGGAGCCCCCCTTAAATGTGTATTTGATGTTGTTTTTAGAATTTTTTGTTATAGCGGCAACAGAAATACATAATTTGTGAAAATTTCAACTGTCTAGCTGTCGCGGTTCTTGAGATACAGTCTGGTGACAGACAAACGGACGGACAGACAGCGAAATCTTAGTAATAGGGTTCCGTATTTACCCTTTGGGTACGGAACCCTAAAAACGACGTGAAAATCGGATCATTTTTAAGGGTTTTTTTATGTTTGTTAACTTTCGATTAGGTGAACCGATTTTCCTGATTTTTTTTTGAAAGCTGGTGCTTCCCGTTTGGTCTAATTTGGTCAATTTTTTTTTCACCCAAAAAGTTCTCTACGCGCCTATAGAAGTTTTCACTTAAAACAATTAGGTTTGTCGTTAAATCGTGAATAGTCAAAACTGCACTCTCTTAGGGGCTGTCCATTAATCACGTGATGTTTTTTTAACATTTTTTAACCCCTCCCTCCCCCATGGTGATACGTGGTGAGGTTTAAGACTACCCCCCCACCCGCCACCAAAAATCACGTGTTTTTTTTTAGTACCTGCAAAGAATCTTAAAATGTTTGTAATACTATTTTTAGGTTTAGAAATCACACGTTTGACGAAAAAATAAGTACCCGTGATATCTTACTATACCCACCCTCCCCCATGTGATATTTAGTGATTTTCGCTGAACTCCTCCCCCCCCTTTCGAATCTCACGTGATTAATGGACAGCCCCTTAAACCGTCAGTTATTTGAAGCCTACGCTAGTTGCCTAGGTAATAACTAGTCTGGACTAGTCTAGGCGTGTTAACAGCCTTGTATTGTTAAAACCGGTTCAACCATGGTGTTTTGCAAGTTACGGTTAAATTACCATATAGGCGTTTTATGTAACAACTCAGTGTTTATTGTGGTACTAAATCGCAAAAGAATTAAGGATTTAAAAAGTATGACGACCCAATTAGTCCAGCGGTATTTAACACTGCCTTCTGTGCTATGGGTCCTGGGTTCGAATCCCGGTAGGGAAAAAAGTTTGTATTATGAGTATAAACATTTATATCCGATTCATGGATGTATCTATGTATAATTTATATTTATATCAGTAAATAGATCTTTAAATCTATGGAGTTTCTTGCCGGTTCTTCTCCATAAGACCTACTTTTTGGAACCGTGCAACTAGTGTTGACATTTCGAAAGAACCTGTAATATTGGTCTACTTGAAATAAAAATATTTGAATTTGAAAAAAAAAAAAATTTGAAAAAAATGATTTGCGTGTTGGTCTTTCTCGATAGATATAACCACCCACCGGGTCCCTTTAAATCTACAGTGAATCAGTTTCTCATAAGTGCGCTTCTTCGTAGATCTTGTAGTGTGAGTGTTTCTTAATATTAGGCGAACTGGCGTTCAAGCATAAACCTATGAAAAATATATTAAAAAATTTTAGGTTAGTATTATTCTTATTATAAAAATGTAAGTAGTCATTTTAAGTATCAATAATTGGTCTGCTAGACATTTTGAATATTAACTTTTTTTACCATTTAAATGCGTCATACATTTTAAGATTTGCAATTTGGTAACATAAATTTGATTTAAGATCTAACGACTAAAATATACCTACCCTTAATATTGTGATCTTTGAGTTATTGATACCAGTATAATAATTAATATTTAAACATGCGATTGCATTTTGTGAAGTAAGAGTGGATGTAATGTGTCATTGTGTAGTGTAACGGCCAATCACAGCGTGGGACGCGTTTGCATGTGATTTTTTAATAAAACCAAATTGTATATAATTTTTTACACCCCACAACGTTGGGAAACAAGCTCTCGGCCAGCCTGATGCTGAGCGGTTACCGTAGTCACCATAGGCTGCGGGACCGGTAACCATTTGCCCCACCAGCGGTGCCGCTCGCGCTTTACCGACCCTGTAAAACCTTTTTACTCCTTTTTAAAGAACCTCATTACACAGCATGATTGTGCGTGGTACGTTACGTCAGTTATGACAGATCAACTCAAAGCTGCTGTACCTCTTTTTTCAAAAAAGACTATGTAAGACAGTGCCCAGAGCTTAAAATATATTACAATTTATGATTTTGTTTCTTTACAGATATCTTTAAATTAAAAAATCCAGGGTCTACTAGTATTTAGTTAAAAAAATAATTTTAATAGTAGTAACTGTTACAAGTATTTTTTAACGACGAAAAATAAAGTCTTTTTCCTAATTTACCTGGTCTTCTCTTGTCTCTATGGCTAAATCAGCTTGTAAGATATTTTATTATTTATTATTTTATATGTATTTGATATAGGTACGTTATTTTTAAAGGAAGTGAGAATAAATACCCCCGACCTTTGCAAATATGTATGATGTTAATTGTGTATGCGTAATGTGATGTTGTTTTATTCATTTGGTATGGTCTCCAAGGTGATCTACATTCATAAATTATTTCGTCCAAATGATAGGGTACACACGGGCCTTTGTTGTGTTGAGCTCACCCAACTTGCTGGGTTGTTGGTAGAGAACGGTGTTTGCAAATTCTGGTGATACACTTAAATCAAATAAATGACATTTTATCAATATAGAAATAATATATTTTGGTAATAACATAATTCTTATTGTTTTTGTTAGGCACGGGTTTAGCCTGAGAAGCGTTAGTTATACTAATCGTGTCTAGTAGCTACACGTTGTCAGATTTCTCACAGGCGCGTACCCCCAACGAATTTTTTTCGTTGCTACGTACACAATCTCGAATATTCAGGAGGACTGACCTCGTGAGTTTTCAAATTGTGTACGTAGCAACGAACGAACGAACGAACGGCATGTATGTGAAATCAGGACTTACGACCATAACATGGTCATATTAGAAGGCTTATCACATCATTCTGTAGAAAATTGCAACCTATGCATATCCGTTGTATTAGTCACTTTGAGTCTCGGTAAAATACTGGATGTATTCTGCTGATAAATATTACAAAAAAAAATACCTTTAAATAATTATAAAATATTACCTTTCGAACTGAAACCCAATAATGTTGTCTGAAGTAATAGGCGAAAGGAGGAGACATAATGATTAATCCTTATTCTGTGGTCATGGTACTTACCATAGACAGAAGCAGAACTAAGAATGAGATAACTTAAAAGATACCCAACATGTTTGACCAAATTTTATCCCGTATGTACCCACCACAAAAGCCTACGCCCTCCCAAGGCAGTCTAGATATCAAGTAAACGAGTCTACCAGATACATACAGGCGTAATTGTCTCCTATGACCATTAATTTAAAGGTCAGAATACCGTGCCATTTCTTAACAGGGCTTGGTCGAGAAATTCCCAGATGTGTTGACTCCTTTGTTCGTGGTATTTTGAACAATATTACGGCCCAGAAAATGTTTCTGAAGATAAGTTTGGTATTTCTAGTGTATCCTTAATTATTTATAAGGGCTGATACTTACGAAGTTGTTTGTTTTTTTAATAAAAAAAACTCGGTAGGTAGGTATACCCAACATTTTTCAAACTTAAAATTGCATCGGCCAAGAATGGATTTTTGAAAATTAGATCTTTAATGAGGAGAAACCAAGTAGTCGGGCAGGGTCTAGCAAATTAAACGGTAATTTTTTTTTTTTTTTTTGTAAATACTTTTTTATGTAGAAACCTCAACCTATGAATGCGAAAGTGTGTGTCTGTCTGTTACCTCTTCACGCTTTAGAAGGGAGAAAAGGAGGGATACATAAAATCACAAATTTTACGCAGACGAAGTCGCAAGCAAAAGTTTGTATATGCATTATTACATATTGCATATTTGTCATATGGTCGAACGGTGAGCGAAACCATCGTCAGGAAACATGCATGCCTGAAAGATTTTATCGATGGCGTGTGAAGTGCCAGCTTGCACTAGCCTGAAGGACTGTAGCTTATCCTTCTCAAATATGCACGGTAGATCATATGTACATACTTCAACCATCTCGCTTTTTATCTCATAGTGGTAGGCAGAAACTACAGACCCCCCAAGTACTATGATCATACATACTATTTTTTCTTCCTTCACGCTCAGTCTTTTTGCAGGAATTAATCAATATGAACCAGAAGCCGAGGTTATGCACGCCAATCACATCCTTAAAGTCGAAATTCCAAAATATCCTTCCTTAACGGAAGCTTACGTTATGAAATAAACTTGTGTTACAAATTTCAACTTTATAGACTTGGGTATCTTTTCGTCCCAAATACCGCAGTGTCTCAAGACGAAAGTCTTTGACCAGTGTGTGTTGCCAGTGATGACTTACGGCACCGAAACGTGGCCGCTAACTATGGGCCTTATTAGGAAGCTCACTGTCACTCAGAGAGCGATGGAGGAGTTAGGAGTTAGGAGTTTCACTACGTGATCGAATCAGAAATGAGGAGATTCGTAGAAGAACCCGGGTCGCTGACATAGCCCGAAGAATCGCCAAACTCAAGTGGCAGTGGGCAGGACATATCGCTCGAAGAACGGATGGCCGATGGGGGCTTGAAGGTTCTCGAGTGACGATCACGTACTGGAAGACGCAGCGTAGGCAGGCCCCCGGCAAGGGGGACTGACGACCTGGTGAAGGTCGCTGGAATCCGCTGCATGCGGGTGGCGCAGGACCGGTCGTCGTGGCGATCCTTGGGGGAGACGTATGTCCAGCAGTGGATGTCTAGCGGTTTAACTTGGGTATATATAGCTTGATAGATAAGACAGATTTTCTTTGTGTTACCTAATCTATCCACGTTTACGTGATTATTTCCGACGGCACTCCTTCGCGACGTTTCCTCTGAGATCAGCCTATAAATCCTTTTAATCATGAATGAATTATAAAAATGTATTCTAGCTGGTTCTAGGTGGGGCTAGGCGACTGTTAGGCCCACTAGAAGTCTAGGTTACCATTGCGACATCGCCCGTTGCCGTGTATAAACATTACCATGTCTACGGATAAGGATAAGGATGTCCCTCACCGAACTTTCTTTTCTTTTATTTTGACAAAATATTTTTTTAATTTTTTTACGATTTGGCATTAGAAAAATACTTATAACGCTAAATTTTCACTATTTTACCCCCAACCCCTATAATGTGGCAAAACAACACTTGCTGGGTCAGCTAGTTTGATTATATTAATGTAAGGATTGTAATCGCATAGATTACAATCCTTACATTAGTCCTTGGACTCTTGCTGTAATGGATCCAAAATACCTGTATCAAACTAATATCAATACCTACATATGCGACAAAATCCGTCAAAATTATTATATTCGTGTAAGCGTTACAAGTGTAAAATGTATTCTTTGTTGAAAATCATTTCGTTCATCTTATTTACTACCATAATATGCATTTTTTCTCAAGTGGTAGATCAGATTCTGGGATTAACCTGGACCTCTCGTACAAAAACGAGACCATAAAAGTCGGTTCCTAGTATTTGTTTTTCTAATTTTTAGTTATTTCTAATACCCAACTCAGTTTTCTAACTTAGCAACTGCGCTTGTGATCAATGAGTTATTTGTTTGTAAATGGCTTGGGATTTGATTGTAAGGGGCTATAAAGGAGTTTCAAATAAAATTGTTCGTATTTTCTTTTGTAAAAACGTGTTTATTTACACTTTGGCAGTGATGGCATTTATTTACTTTTATTTACAAAGAGAGTTACTATTTATGAGACCTTAGTTCGTTTGAGCATGATTCTTTCCATTTTCAGCGGTGGTGTTGTGATCAACCCTTAGCCAACCGATACCTGGCAACACTGACGGCATAAACACACCACCAGTGTCGCCAGACGCAATCGACGCAGGGATTACCAATAACAGTTGTCAAAAAAATAACAGCGGAAATAAACTGTTATTTTTAAAATAACGGTTATTAGGATCCGTTATCGATTTACCAGGCGCGGTAGCCGAGTCCGTGGACGCCGTAGGGAGCAGCGATTCCGTAGGGGGCGGCGGCGATGCCGTAGGGAGCAGCGATGCCGTAGGGAGCGGCAATGCTGTAGGGGGCGGCGATACCGGCATGACCGGCAGCAACACCGCTCAAAGCGGCAGCCTGGGACTGGGCGGCGGCGACAGCATTCTGGTTGGCGGCAAGGGAGCCCCAGTAAGCGTTCTCGTGGAGCTCGCGGTTGGTTTCAGCTACTTGACGAACAGCCTCGGTGTTATATTGGACAGCAGCTTCGGCAGCCCTCGCCTGGCCTTCGCCGATGGCGCGGGCATGGTCCTGGGCGGCCACGGTCGCGTCAATGGCGGCAGCTTGCGCATCGCCGGCGTTCACCCCGTAGAGTAGGGGGCTGATGATGGCGCTGGCGGAGGCATAGCCGATGATGGCGACAAAAGCGATCTGGGGAAGAATGGTATTTGTTAGATATCTAGTTACATGTCTGTTTCGGTAGGTGATCGTAGATTTGCAGTTATATTTGATGGATATTGTTTTTAGAGTAATACGGTGGAGTATCATCATCTCAGTGGGGCTGTACTCACTTATATGTAAGGGTCTTCTCTCAAAACGAGAAAATTCATGGTATAGTTCAGTACGCTGGCCTAGTACGAGTTGTCAGAGTTGTCAGTTTGTTAGCGTACCTTATTATGCAAGTGAAACCTAATATTTATACATTTATTTATAAAACAATCTGACTCTATCATTTACCTACGACCGTGCCCAATAGAGCAGCCGATTGCACAGAACATAAACCTTAGCAGTGAAATGAATTAATCGCAAATAAGTCGTTACTCAACGTCATAACATATGTTAGTAACATCAAAATATCTGCTTATCGCGTACAAGATATGTAAATGACGATGAAAATATAATTAGAAGTTTAACGAACCGTGAAAATCATTAGCATTTACTCTAACCACGTTTTGTTTTAATTCTTTATTGCGTTAACGCCTTGAAATTATATATGCAGGTTAGGAAATAGCGTATAACTCCTTGCTAGTTTCCGTTATTAACGATAACGAGCTGTTAATTAAAGCAAGTTCAAGAAAGTCTGTTCAATATGAAACTGATTTTATTAAGTAAGGTATATATGTCTGTCTTTTTACTACATCGTCCATTTATTTAAGCGGTATGAGAAATTATTATTCGTTATTGCAAACTTTCCGTTTTTTGTTATAAGTCCAAATAATCGATCCAAGTTATTCGTTTGCATTAACATATTTGATTGCGAGTAGCGATAATGTAAGTAGCCAAAAAAAAGTATGACAAAATTCTATTAGCATTTGTACAGCAGACTGGATTCATTCATGCCACTGTTTGGCAACATTTATGTTGCTTAACTAGAACATACGTAGTAAGAGATTTAGACGTAAAAATAATTCACGTACTTCGAGTACTATCAATAATACAGTTCATAATTGTAAAGCTGTCATTACCAATCTATGAAACGACGTTTAGTGTCCAAACGAATGATCATAAATAATATTTACACAGCCACTTTTTGTTGCCCGTAAGTTGCTCGACTGGTTATTTTTTTCGCACAACGTTTAATTTAGTAATCAGTTAATGTTCATTAAACCGATTAACAGGATCTTCGCAACAGTTATTTGGTATTGTGAAAACGTATTGTTTCTCAAAATTGACCCACTCGAGTGGGAGTTCTATGAAGGTAGAATTTTAAATAGTTATTTAAGGTTATATACGGCGATCGCTGTCAATACAATTGAGATATAATGTGAAAAGTATGGAATATTTTTCGAAACTGACTAATTAAAATTAAGTGATAGATTTTATACAAATTCAATTATCCTGCTAGCTACGTTTTAAGTGGTCGGCAACCAATTCTCAATTTAATTCAACCTAAATTGAATACAATTTACAATTACAATGTCGTAAAGCTTTATCTACTTACATTTCAGGTACGAGCCAACGCCTTAAATATTTAGTCAAATATGTTGCAATCCGCCATGTTGGAACAATAACGTCTAATTCTTTGACAGCTCTGGCTGTATAGCTTTTTGACATTGGCCTAAAATTTTGTATACGTGACAAATGCAGTTAACGTATTCAAAACTTCAAATTAGGAAGACAAAAGGGACGCCATTCGCCATGTGTGTTTTTTTTGTAAAGTCTCTAGTTTACATGGCTGAATCAATTTGTATAGGATATTATACTGGAACTATTGTGAGCTCTAGGTGTCAATGAATGAAGAATATTCAATGAATGATCATAGAGACAGTGAAGTCTGACGCAAGTACTCATTCAATTTAACGCTCGTATTGTCAATTATTCGAATAAAGAACAACGACAAGACAGAGATATACATCTCTGTCTTGTCGTTGTTCTTTATTCGAATAATTGACAATACGAGCGTTGATACCAAAAATACCGATCTATCACTTTAAATGCACAATCTTTGTGTTCCAAAAATAGCAGACTAACTATTTTACGGTGCGCATGATTCATTGTTATCACAACAATAGTGATGTGTCTGCGTCCTGCATGACAATGAAAGACCTTGACACCACGCATGCGCGTGTTATGACATTATATGCGTGACTGTACTGTAGTGCCTAATTCGGACGTGAAAAAGTACCATAGATATTGCGATATAGATTGAACATGCTGTAACTGGTTATAAAGGAACTGACCACGTATGTAAATTATGCCAAAAATGTCTGATCTAAGAGGGGTAATTTGTGGACATAGAAGCAATCTTTGTCCTTGTCAGAGTCTACTGTTACATGGCTGTATGTGTCTGAAGTATTCTTGTCGGGAAAGTAAAGATCAGATATTATATATATATATATTTAGCTTCAATAGACGATATAAGGGTTGACTTCCTCTTTTATCGTAGGAAGGCATTGAGTGGAATTCCCTTCCCCATCTAATTCCTATTTGGTTGGAGACGAGAGTATTTGAGCTTGTGTGCTACATCCTCAGCGGCATCGTCACTAAACATCAGGTAAGATGATGCCAAAACCCCTCAAATTGCAACTAACAATAGCTGCACCTTGAAAATATTAATTAGGAATGCATAACATGCCTTAATTATCACCATATTAGTACGACCTCAACTGAAACGGAACGTTATACCAGCTCGTAAAAATAATTACATCTCGTTTATGGTACGTTTTTTGCCCGACCTTGATAATGACATTGCGTGCGTGTAACGGAATGTGATTGACAGTTTTTTTGTTATGTTTTATTAGACACGTTGATTGGGTATTGAATAATTTGGTCGGTATATTGTGATCAGAGTTTTTTAAATCTAAATTACTTGTAATTTTAATACGAGTTATACGGAAGTGATTTTGGGGCGTGACAAATGTAATTATATTTTTTTCGACGATGGTAACACTGTTAAAGGGACGTATTATATATTTTTTCAATCAATCAATCAAGCCTATCGCAGTCCACTGCTGGACATGGCTTTGTTCTAAATATTAGAATAATATTCAGATATTTATATTTTTAGAAGAATATAGACGGTGACTAAGAGGACTAAAACACTAGAAGTTGTAACAAAGAAGAAAAAAAAAGACACAGATAAATAAACTCAGAATGACGTGTATGAATTCTAATAAAATTATAATTAGCTATGGTCACGCAAGAATGGGTAAATTATATTGTAATGTCTTTTCAACATCATACGAGGAATTAATCGCATTTAAATTAAATCGATTATACCTTTATGTGAGTTTAATCGTGGGAATTACCTCTTTAATTTATTGTTATCATTTGTTATGAATTACATTATCGTGGTATTCTTGGGTAATAACGGGAATATGCATTTGAAATTACATAAATAAAGTAACTGCTTCGTTGGTCTAGTGGTCGTAAGTGCGACCGTTGAGCGAGAGGTCTGGGGTTCGATTCACCTCTGCCTCCTGGCGATAGTTTAAGTCACGGGGACATTTAGAGAGTATATTGTTATCTCAAATGGAATACATAATAGTTCGCTTGGAATGTAGTTAAACACGTGTCAAAATACGACAAACACGAAAATATATGTAATTCAATCCACAGATAAATCAGACAGCATTCATTGCAAATAAATAGACCATAAACCAGATGATTGACATTTTATACGCCCATATTGTGTGCGTTGACGTGCGCCAGAGATAAACAATACTGAGTCATAGACAATGATTATGGTAATATGAACGATTATTGTTTTGCAATATGATATAAGCGTTGGGACATTATTTTGATCAGCTCGTGTTTATTGAGGAAATGACAAATAACCCGTCGTTTTTTTTCGATTTATAAAACTGGTTATATTTTGAGAAAGACGTTAAGAACACCGTGGACATGAGAATCTATATTTTTTAGCCAACCAAGTAGGTTTTATTCTTTAGGGAAGTGCTAGGAATGTGAAATATTCCTTGTAAAGAAAAAGAGCTATTGGTAGAATTAATCGATTGAAATCAGTGGGGTGAATTATTTTGGTGGTCGAGACATTAGAGGCAAGAAATTCATGGTTATAACCAAAATTTGTTAAGGTTGAAAGTGCAGAATCCCTTCTGGCAAGAGTATTTTATATTTATACAGTGAATAAAAAGTATGTCTTATATCGTCATAAATATGTGACGTGCATATAACAGGTTCAAAGTAAGAGATGCAAGTATTTAATCGGTGTATACCTATATAGCCTTGTCATACAAATTGAAATGGCTCGTTACTTTTAATTGGATCAATATAGATGGCAAGACATTATAGTTATGTGATCTTGGACATTTAAACACCTTTTAAGGAGAATCTATTACCGATGTAAGCATAGCTAAGATAATTACATAGATAAATAACATATAGATAGAATTAATAAATCTTTTTTATTTCTTTATGTGACTCGATTTTCAATAAAGTAATTGGAATCACAAACAATTTATAGGATGTTTAGTATACTTCCTTGGACTATAAAAAAAAAGGTTTTGGCGGTAAAATTGTCAGTTAAGAGAATTTTGAGGTTATGCTTCGGTTTAATAAAAACAAATATTAGATTTAATATTAAAGGGTTAAAGTAGAAAATTAAAAACAAGGGTCGAAACAAACTGGAAAATTAAAACCGTGTTAAAAACTTTGATAACTAAACCATTGCTATTTTCAAAATATTTAACTGTATCAATATAACTATTTTTGAAATAAAAAATAAAATATTACCAGAAATCTCATCGTGCACTTCTTGTTGACTGCAGGATAGCTACTGAATGCTTTGGTGGTGTTACACCGGTCTTTTATACAAGTACAAGCGTCGTATAGTGTTATTGAAAGTGTGGCGAGGTACCTGTTATGTTACTATGAAGGATTAGACTAGGCGGACCAGTGATGCAGGCAAGGTCTCAAAAATTTATTTTTTTAAAAAAGTTGACGTTGACGTTTATTTTCTTTTGTTGACGTTTTTTTTTATTTGTCTGGGGTGGTGATGCCTGGCAGATTTAGCCCGAAGTTTAGTTTTTTCTTGATTGACGCGTTTTGTTTTATCTGTTGCTAAGGTCCGCCCTTTAAATCACTTATTCATGCGTAAGACGTTTATCCTTCCTCATTCCAAGCATACCAGCGACACTTTTCTGTAATTAAAAAAATGCTGCACTTGATTTATGCAATAATAATAAAAAAAAAAGAATTATTGATGAGCTTGAACTAATTATGAAATAAAAAAAAATACGGATATTATTTTTTTATTTATATAACAAAGCCAACTAACAAAGAAATTAGTAATCCAGGGTCTTTTAATATATTAATTTCGCCTTTTTTTAATCGGATATCGTGTATTTTAATCCAGTGTTTTGGTTTTTTGTGTAGTAGTTTTAAATCAATGACATGTTTTACTTCAATTACAGACCAACATTACGGGTACTTTTGAATTGAAAATTGATTGAAAGTTAATTGATTGAAGATAGAAATACTAAAAGCATTAATTGATAACTTCGATTATACTATGTTGTCTATGATGAATGGTGATTCTTCTCCGAAATGTTGTCTATGATCCCTTCTAGTCACAATATAATTATCATAACATCACGCCTGTATTCTTGGAGGCATGGACAGGGTCACATGCACATTAAACAGTAATTCTTAAGTAATACTGTAAGTAATTCTTTTGATTGTTATTTTTGTGTAGTAATTTGAAAATATCAGTTGTTGTTTTATGCATGTTGTATTATAAATTAAGTATTATTTTGGATTAATGCCAAAATGAGAAAAAGTGAAACTGAATAGGAATATAATAGAATACACCTATAACTTTTTTGGTAAAAACCCGTCTAGTTTTAGAGGCAATTGACAACCAACGGCATAGGTGGCCACTTAACTGTTGATGGTTTCTTTTTAATATCTCGCTGTAGGCACACGTGGAATTGTAGTTATAGATACTTATCCGAAGATTGCCGGCGACTTCGTCCAGGCGTTGAGAAAATAATCATGTGTCTATTTTGTGTCATCTCATCAAACCTTTTACTGGACCCATTGCTGGGTGAGGGTCTGCTCTCATTTGGGAGAAATTAGGCTGTAGCCTATCATGCTAACCTAGTGCGGAATGGTTATCTGAAAACGCTATCGAGATATCTCTGAGGCATGCAGGTTTCCTCACGATATTTTCTTACACTGTTTGAGCATGCGATAAATACGCACATAACTTTGAATATGTTATGCTCTAGAGCACTAAATCTCTGGCAGGGTGAGGGCGTGGTTATGAGTACTAAAGATGGGTGGGTACGTGTTTTTGTTTTATATTTCGTCCCATAGGTGCTAGGAATTTCTCCTGTATTCTGAGTGCGTTTACAAACTCACATATTCTTAATGCACAAACACCCCGACCCGGAACAACTACCTGTACGATGTAACTATATTTCTCACGTGCGGGGATCGAACCCGTGACACGCGTTGCATAGGCCGATTGTTCGACTACTGCACCAACCGTGCCGTAAAATAGACTAACGATCGTTGACGTCTATTTGATCCGTCACAGCATCCTTAATTTAGTTACATTTTGCTTAAAATGTGCGTGAAGTTACTGCAAACTCGATGGAAACCTACTCTCTTAACTGTTATAAATGGAACAAGTTTAAATATATTATGTCAACTACAGATAAAGGCTGTAACTTAAATCTTGTTAATGTTAATGTTTTAATTTTATTAATAAAACAGTCACTACATATGTACGCCGTTAAGTCTAGACAGGAAAAAACAAAATCATTTATAGACAGGTACACTTAATTACTATTTTCTTACATTTGCGCTTGAAATAAACCAGTTTTTTTTTCTTTCATCGACGTATTTACTTGTCCCACTGATGGGCACAGACCTCTCATTTGAAAAGGATTAAGTTAGATTAACCCGCAGCGGGCTAGTGTTGCCTCTTATTTGAGAGGGATAAGGCTATAGTCCACCACGCTAGCCTACTGCGGGTTGGTAGACTTCACATGCTATCGAGAAAATCTCTCAGGCATGCAGACTGCGATATCGCTCAGTTCGCGGGTCGAATCTGGACGAGATTGGCACAGGACCGAAGCGAATGGCATGCATGGAAAGAGGCCTATACCCAACAGTGGGATCGGAAAGGCTGTGGAGGATGATGATGATGATGATGCAGATTACCTCCCGATGTTTTCGTTCACCGTTTCAGCATGTGATAAACACGTAACCAAAATACTTTTTTATATACCCTAAGGATGGCAAAACAAGCTTACAGCCCGTTTGATGATAAACAGTTACCGTAGTCTATAGACGTTTCCTACACCAACGGCGTCGCTTGCGCGTTGCCTACCTTGTAAAAACCATTTAGGTTTCTTAAAATAGGGGGATTACTGTTCCCGTCTTGTAAGAATAGGCACTCCCCTAACGAGCTCTGGTAACCTTACTCACTCGCAGAAACTCAACAATTGTTGTTTCACTGTGGTTATCTGTAATGCGAAGGTACTTCCTCAGTCGGGCAGCTCAATTTGAGTGAGGAATCTTATGCTGCTATGGCCTATCTCACTTAGACCTAAGACCTAACTGGTTTTACCCGCACACCTGGCAACGCTTTATGAATTGCATAAGTGGCGCTAACGTTGCTAAGAAATGGGATGTAGGGACGAGGCAACATAATGGAAACAGTGACTTCACTGCACATGTTTGCACATTTCTGCGCTTTCCACCTTGTATTTATCGTCCTTTCAAGTTCAAAGAACTCTCGAAAGTTTTAGATTGAGTTCAAGTATCGCTCCCTATTACGTGAAATCTAAAACATATCAGCAAAATGTGGATGAACATTAAGTACTTACATCTCTGCCTTACCTTTCAGGGAAACAGGCGTGTTAATATGTTATGTAGCATTCATAAACATACCAATAGCTAGTAAAGAACTTAAACGACATTGATGCGTTCCCAATAATATGTAAATTTCGGAAATTCCACGTAATTAGTATTCGGTGCACACAAATGAAATTTGCCGTAATAGTGACAATGTCATATCATGATGCAAATATTTAGTCATACGACATTATTTCACGGAGTTTTGTAGTCACGCAAAACGTCACATGACTATTGCCCAAAGGCGAACTGGCTAACTAACTGCCTCTTTGGTCTGGTAGTCGTTAGTGCGACTGTCGAGCAAGAGCTCTTCGGTTCGACAAAGATCTAGAAAAGCGTTAGGTACTAGGATTTTCCTTGAAATTTTCCGTAGCAGCTCGGGGTTTGTATTCGTGCCCATTTGATGGCAAAAGTCTCGCCCGATATTACATGGGACCTAAAAAATACCGGTGCAATGTAAGTACACCTTTTCCTAACCTTTCAAAGATAAATTGATGGTATGTTACAAAATGATTTCACGGAGCTTTGTAGTCCATGTTTACGTGGTGACTTTGTGACATAACACGACTATTTGCTAAATCAGAACTTCCGAATTTCAATGTCGACGAGCAAACGTGCTGTGAATGTAAAGCTATTAGTGATAATATTTCAATTGCCATATGACTAATAGACCAAAGCATACGATGAGCGTATAGAGGTAACAGACAGACAGACACACTCTTGTATTTGTAGTATTAATATGTACACATAAACAACGTCAGTTCTATACGATATCAAGTCTATCTTCATTGCGGATCAGCTGGGTGGAGCAGGAAGCTTTTTAATATATCAGATGCGAAAAAATACTGTCACAATGCATACTGACATTTAAAGCGAGAGGAATAGGTCTCACTGTCTCTTACACCGTAGTCGTCTCAGCGCCTTATAAGTATAGTCCTATTTTGATTAATTCACTCAATAATAATAATAATCTTCAATGACGTACTTATTCTTGGAAATAAATTCTTCTATTCTATTCTATTCTATTCTATTCTATTCTATTCTATTCTATTTTGGGTTAGCTAGTAATTATTGCTCTTATTTTTATTCACATCATTTTAAGACGACCCAATTATCGTAGCGGTATTAAAGGCTTTCTAAGTAAAGTGTCTGGATTGGAATCTTAGTAGGGGTAAATGTTTGTGTAATGAGCAAGAACGTTTGACCTGAGTTATATTTCTATGTTTATTATGTATGTAGTTACCAAACAAAATATATGTCTTTGTAGCGTATCAACCATCTAGTACCCGTAACATAAGTCTCGTTGCTTAGCTCGGAACTAGATGGCGCTGTGTTATAATGTCCGGATATATGTATTATTTATTTTGTTTAAAAACCTTAACCTTTCCTTTCTTCTCGCTTTTGTCCCAATATGTCAGGGTTGGTTATCCAGTAATAACCAGAGGTAGCTGGATATTACATTTTTCTGCGAAGGAATCATAAGTAATAGGGGGTGGGCCTATTGCCATCAACGGGGCATAAATCCAAACTCTGAGCTGCTACTGAGACTTTCGTAGAAAAATCTGATAACATTGCTCGACCTGGGAATCGAAACCATGACCTCATGATCAGCAGTCGCACTTTACGACCACTAGACCCACGAGGCTTATGGTTTACAATAAAGCATATTCTATCCATCATTACTACAGTGCCACACCCAATCGAAGATATGCAGAAACACCCATTTGTGGGTCAATCAAACTCAATATTAATATTCATAGCATTCCTATCAATGTCACGCGATATGCTTCGGTGTGATACGAGGAAAGCTGTTCAGTTAAATTTAAGGGCAACGTTGTATTATTAATTGTTACTCCTTAAACAGGACCAGTGTATCTTGACCTTTATTTGGTATTTATTAAGACAATTATTATGTTGATTCTTACACTTGTGAGTTAAATATAAGGCGCTGGATTTATAATCCAAAACTAGGGCTCTGTAGCCAGAGATCCTTGGTTCGATTCAAAACTTGCGTCTTTTTGGGTCTGCCTGCATGATCCCACAGCTGGGCATAGGCCTCCTCACGTTGGACTCTTCTCTGTTTTGCACGCATTGTAGCCAGTTTCCTGCAATTGATGTAATATCTTCATTCAATCTCGCTGCCGATCTGCCAACGATTTTTAGGTCTTCGCATGTTTTCCTACGATCTTTAGATCTTTAAATACAAAGATAATACAATAATAGATCCTTCCAATCAGCAGCCAAGACCAATACTAAAATAAATATATCCGGACATTATGACACAGCGCCATCTAGTTCCGAGCTAAGCAACGAGACTTGTGTTACGGATACTAGTTGATTGATACACTACATAGATATTTTTTTATACTTGACGTATGTTGGTAAATCGTAACCAATTCAACAATTCAAATTCTTACTATATCTTGTTGTGGTTCTAGTAAATTATTACGAGTATGTAAAATTTGTAATAAAACTAGACAGACTCTCGAGTCTCGACGGATAATCTGCTCGTTACTAAGGATGCTGTAAACGAACCGTCGAAACCAACGAAACGCCTGGATTAAATACAAATATACCGCGATAAAATCGGTAAAACGTTGTTTTATTCCAACGTCGCATATTCGCTGTATAGTAGCTATAATAACCTATTACGCTATGTTTATAAGAATGGTTTTAATTGGCCCTAAGATAGTAATTAATCATCAACCCATTTTACTCACTACGCACGGGGCTCCTCTCATTTTGAGAAGGATTAGGCTATATATAGTCCACCACTCTAGCCTATTGCGGGTTGGTAGACTTCACATGTGTTCAGGAAATTTTCCAAGCAAACGGTGAAGAGGAACCTTAGATGTGAATAGTCATTAGTATTGGGATTTAACTTAGAACCTATCATAACTACAATCTGTCAATATTTTCACGTAATATAAATGTTCAAATTTAAGCATTTAGTGCAATATTATAGTGCACCACACCTGCACAAAGACCACGCCCTGCCTCCCCCCGCACAAAGTACCATAAACCCCCCTCGTCTTCCCCCCCACACAGTGCGCCCACTTCCCGCAATCCATGCTCACTATTTCATCAGCTTTCGTTCTTGACGACCTTCCAAATTGCGGATACAATACACTGGCGGACATAATTAGGGTAACACTAAATAATTTTAATGTTGTTGTTTGTCTGCCTCGTTGGTCTAGTGGTCGTTAGTGGGACTGCTGTACTAGAGGTCTTGGTTACGATGTTTATGTCGAGCAAAGTGTTATCGGGTTTTTCTATGAAATTCCTAGTAGCAGCTCGGAGTTTGGTTTCGTGCCTGAATGATTGCAAAAGACTCGCCCCTATTACATGGGACCTAAAACATACAAGTGAAATGTGGGTGTACAAATAAATTAGTACACCTCTGCCTAACCCTTCGGGGACGACTAGTATGTTATGTTTATGTTGTTGTTTGTTTAATTGAAGTTTTCTAATTTATGTGTGTGCTGGCTCATGTAACCTTGTCATTAATTAGTGATCTTGTAGATTATAATGTTTCTGCTCGTAAATAATTAACGATAGTGTTAATATATGAGAACATTTCGGACGTAACTTCTAAGTATCTATGAATAACAAATAATCTAATTAATTTCATATTCATAAACATGAATTGCTTAATATAAAGTGATCGCACGTGGCTAACTAAAATTTGCATTATACTCGAATAAGTATTTGAGCCCGTTTAACGCTGCCTATTCGGTCATCTGTCATTATTAGAAGATAATCTCTCAATATAAACGAGACTAAAGTTATTATATAGAGTTAGTTTTAGAAATAAAATTACCTTAATCAAATTTCAACGCGGAAAAAGTGAGGACTATTTTTAACGCTTTACAGTACTCATGAATGCAGCTAATTTTCGTGTAGTTAAATAAGAAATCAGTAAGCTTAGTAATAAAAAATTTGTCCTGTTTATTCCACCTCGATTCGCTTTTGACTGGTTGTTATCTTGACCTTTATTCTGGCCAGACTTGTATGCCAAATATAGAACTGCATTCCGTACGTAAGTAATTTCTTTTTAAATTGACACGTTAAGTAATGTTATTGATACATTATATACAGGGTTAAGAGCAGGTACTGATTTGACACAATACGAAGAAGGAATGCGTCACTTCCATGTAAAGAAAAATATAACTACTATCACACCCGTGTTCCCTCTAGGAGCCGAGGTGTACTGTCCTACAGCTACTTACATATTTACATTGAACGCTTTTAATCCCCGACGCAAAAACGACGGGGTTTTTGTAAGTAATAAGTTTGACGTGTCTATGTCTGTGTGTCTGTCTGTAGCATCGTAGCTTCCGAACAAATGAACTGATTTAGATTTTGTTTTTTTTTGTTTGAAAGGTGAGTTATATTAGTTGGGAGTGTTCTTAATTAGTATGTTTGAATAAAATCGGTCCCAGATGGCATTTTGCACAGGAGTTCCTTTCTTAACGTAGGGGAGCACTAAAGCCGGATTTTTGAAAATTCGCCCCCTATGGGGGTAAAACAGGGGTGCAAAGTTGGTATAAAAATAAGTGCTGTGAAGTTCTTGTCTAAGCACAGTTTTTTTTTCTATTTATAAGCAAGTCTCACGTATGATTTAAGACATCCGGAATGCCGTTGACACTAAACTCTTTCAATATATTTACTTTAGTCAATACGCACAAAAAACTAATTCAATTTATTCATTTTCAATCTTGTTTATAACAATAGGGTTGATAAAAACATGATTGACGTAGGCGCCATTTTGTTTGGTAAAAAAAAACGAGCTTACTGAGGTACTGAGGGTATTAACGCTGAGTTTAGTCGAAGCGAGGCGACGAATTCTGAATCTCTTTTTATTTCGATCACAATTGTCGACTAGAAGCCTTTTTTATCTCGATTGAAATCTGTGCTTTATATATTTATATATTATATAATGTAGTAAGCTCGTTCTGATTGACAAAAATGTAGTGGAGCTATTTTAATAATAAAGCGGAAAAGTTTGTTTGTATGAATGCGCTTATCTCAAAAATTGCCAGTCTGATTTGACAAAATAATTCGTTATAAGAAAGTCTGTTCATTTATAAAACTTTAAGGCTATTTAAAATCATGCTACGATATACACGAGCAGAGCATCAATGAAAAATGTTGCAAATATGGGGAAAGTTTTACCACTCTTATATGAAGCAGATGAAGTCGCGTCGGTTAGCTAGTTAATTATAACAACCAACACTTGAGTTTGTCCGTGAATGGCTAAAAAATCTATCTGCTTTTTTACGAATATAAACCAATATTTAACGGTTGCTTGCAATATCTACCCTAACACAATTAATTTTACTATACTTGCGTAGTCCATAATGTCAGATTACTCACACACAAACTCCCGCGCATATTACCATAATGTGATTCCTATCACACACAAATAGTTACATAATGCACTGTCCTGGTCACCCCATTTCGTTCATAGCGTGAAGAGAATTACAATTGACAGTACACGTCATCGTAAGTGTATAAGTCTCCTTGTTAATATACATATGTTATGTACTAGCAGCTCGCCCCGGCTTCGCATGAATCATCATCAACCAATTATTGTCCCACTGCTGGGCACGGGTCGGTTTGGCAGACTACACATACAATTGAGAAAATCTCTAAGCAAGCAGGTTTCCTCACGATATTTTCCTTCACCGTTTGAGCATGTGTTAAATACGCACATATGTATCTTCCGAAAAGTCAGTGGTGCGACCGAGTGGACCTTTGACATCTCAGTCCACTTGTCTCATCGCTAGGCTACCATATGACTACTCACACATACAATCGCACGAGTAGATATGGAAAAATTATAAAATTCCCAAACATACAACAACAAGGGCTTTTTTCTGTAAGATTTTCTCAGGTCGGTTTACATTATTAAAGTTTACATATGGATCCCTAATCCATTTTTAAATAAAATACATATAGCTTATCTTCATCACGGATAATATAGCATTCTAATAGTGAAACAATGATTCAGATTGGTTAAAAAATTTCGGAGCCTATCCATACTAATCCTTATCCATATTAATACTTATATTATAAATGCAAAAGTGTGTCTGTCAGTCTGTTTCCTCTTTACGCTATAACCGCTGAACCGATATAGATTAAATTTGGTATAGAGATAGTTTGAGTCCCGGGTAAGGACATATGATAGTTTTAATCCCGGAAATCATCCCTTAAAGGGGGAAAAGGGGAGTGGAAATTAAATTACAAATTTCACGCAGACGAAGTCAAAAGCTAGTTCAATATAAAACAAACAAACAAAAAATCTTTCCTCTCTATAACAGTAGATATTGGGAAATCAGACGTTCAGCAAAACGTCCGGATATGTTCATTTCAAATGCAAATTCGAACTGCATTTGAATTTAATGTGTTTACTAGATTTTGTTCTAGATACAGCGATTTTAGTTACAACGTTTTTTAAAATGTTCTATATTAAACGTTTAGTGACAAATAAGTGTTTAGTCATCATCAACCCAATCATCATCGGAGGAACCGATTTTTATTTGAAAGCTGGTGCTTCTCGTGTGGTCCCATTTCAATTTGGCCCGGTTTTGACATTATTAATAAATAATTTAAGTGGTCTTATAAAATCACATTGTTGTTCGTATTTTTTGTATTTCCACAGTTTGGCTTTGAAAATATTTTTAAAACGTAATTGATATGAATAAATTATATTCAATTATAGTAACAACATTTTAAACAAAGACATTGTTGTAAATTGTTATATCTACTTATTATTAGTTTCTTATGTACCCATTTAAGTTTCTTGCTGTGTCTAGTTTTTATTGTACATTCCAAACTAATTATTTTATTTTAATGTTTAACTAGGCGTTGTATTTTCTTTGTCTTACATATATAACATATCATCATCCTTCTATCTTTGAAGGGTTGGTAGAAATGTACCGTCGTACGCACGATGACAGTGTGTTTCAATAACCCAATTTTTACCCCGCTGCTGAGCACGGGTCTCCTCTCATTTTGAGAGAGATTAGGTTAGGAGACTTTACATATCATCGGGAGAATCTCAGGCATGCAGATTTCATGACGATGTTTTCCTTCACCGTTGGAGCATGTGATAAATACGCACGTAAATTTGAAAAGTATTTGGCGATTTGGGCTTGAGTCCACTGGTTACACCACTAAACTATTTTTTTTTAAAATATTTCCGGACATTATTACACGGCGCCATCTAGTTCCGTGGTAAGCAACGAGGCTTGTGTTACGGGTACTAGATAGTTGATATATTACATAACTATATACTATTTTTTTTTGTAAATACATATTATACATAGATACATCCATGACTCGGATACAAATGTTGATGCTCATCACACAAACATTAAAAGAGGATGGCAAGAAATAAATAAATTGATGAATGTCGCGGACGAAATCGCGGGTAAAAGATAGTTATCAATAGTAAAGATTTCTTATATGTCCAGGGCTTACTAATCAAGGTGTCTCTGTATTTTTAAATAGACTCTTATTTATCTCACTTCCAACACTATATTATGATTGATATAATAACTAGTTATCGCCATACCTGTCAGTCAACTCGACACAAAATCGATTCTTTGATCTTGACACAGTCTCTCCAACCGCAGTTTTAATAAATATGTATTATTGCTATATATAACTTAGGTTTGCAATGTTAACTATACCCATAAAATTAGCGGTTTTTGCACACTGATTCATTAATCGAGAGTTTAGGTAAATCGTTGAAAAATAAACTTTATGAAGGTTTATGAAGGTGTTATTTTCAAAATATTTTGGTTACAAATGCGCGTTTCGTTGTTTTATAAATATACTAGTTTTTGCCGTCCACTTCGTCTGCGTAGAAACTTCTACCTACCTTCTCGTTCTCTTAAAGGATAGATAGATAGATAGAATAAGCTTTATTGTACACCAAAATATAAAAACATCATCATCATGTCAGCTAGAGGACGTCCACAGCTGGACATAAGCCTCCCCCAAAGATTTCCACAACGACCGGTCTTGGGCCACCTGCATCTAGCGGGTTCCAGCGACCTTTACCAGTCGGTCCACCTTGCCGGAGGCCTACCCACACTGCGTCTTCCAGTTCGCGGTCGCCACTCAAGCCCCTAACGGCCATCCGTTCTTCGAGCAATGTGCCCTGCCCACTGTCACTTGAGTTTGGCGATTCTTCGGGCTATGTCAGTGACCCGGGTTCTTCTACGGATCTCCTCGTTGGACGGATATAAAGAGACGGTAGTCAAATGCATTACAGTAATTTCCGATTTATAGCTTCATCATCATCAACCCATTAACGTCCCACTGCTGGGCACGGGTCTCCTCTTATTTGAGAGGGATAAGGATATAGTACACCACGCTAGCCTACTGCGGGTTGGCAGACTTCACATGCCATCGAGACAAATCTCTCAAGCATGCAGTTTTCCTCACGATATTTTCCTTCACCATTTGAGCTTGTGATAAATACGCACATAAGTCAGTGGTGGCCTTGGATTCGAACTCGAGACCTTTGACATCTCAGTCCACTGGTCACACCACTAGGCTACCACGGCTCCTTTTCATTTATAACTTAGGTACAGAAAAACAAAATTCAAATACTTCTCACTATCCTTGACGGCAATCTTAAATACTTTGTTTATTGCATTACATTCTAAGAACGTTTAATTAATACCATTTCCTTTATGCCCCAGTCTAATAAAAATAAGTCATGTTAGAATGCAAATTATAATTTGCACACGCATGAAGGCGTTCAAGTAATTGACAAGGTGAAATTAATCAATGTAGCTGTAGCGGGGCGTTTACATTAATTGTAACACTACCTTTACTTACCTTACCGATCGTATCAATACTACTTACTCTCTATATCCTGCCTACCCTACCTACCCTTGTGCGGAAAAATCCTTTTCGGACCGTCCCGCCGCCTGGAGAGGCGACGGGGTGTGTCGGACTCCGCCCAATGTGAGCGTTTACCGACTAAAAAGCCGCACCCGTCAACGCCACCAACCCGATTGCCGGGGCCATGGGATTCGCAAAAGCATGCACCACAACCCCGGCGGACCCTACCTACCCTACATCACCTAATCTGACATACTTACCCTTACTATCGTACCTAAGCATACGATATGCCGATGCCATCAAGATCCCTAAAAAACCTTATATAATATTGCCTGTAAAATTGTCTTCAAGAGATCAATTAACACAAATTATATATCCTACTAGTAGGATAAATGATTATTTTTGCGGAAAATGTCTCTACTCTCTTTATATATTAACTAGCTGATTCCTGCGACTTCGTCCGCGTGCAAATTAACTAAAAAAATAAAAGTTTCATATTAACTTTGCACTCCAGTTCTACCCCTTTAGGGGGTGAATTTTCAAAAATCGTTTCTTAGCGAATGCCTACGTCATGACATCTACCTGCATGTTAAATTTCAGCCCGATCCGTCCAGTGGTTTGGGCTGTGCGTTGATAGATCACTATGTCAGTCAGTCAGTCACCTTTGAGTTATATGTATTTAGATTCATGTACCAGCTCATTAAATAACTTTTTTTTAAGTAACCGTTAAAGGTATAAATTTACCATAATTGTCGTAAGTTAACATAATATGTATTTTTTAAGTGCGATACGTATTAATAGATGTCAAATTACAATAATTATTGGATGACTTACGACTGAATATAGTTATAACTTACGATAAAGTTATGGTATGATACTAGGAGTGCCTGTAGATTCCATGTAACGATTAGCAAATACTCAGAAGCATGTGCTCAGATATCTCAACTCTATGGTCGCGGAAAAATCTAGGGATTCGTCATAGGCTATAATACAATACAGAGTTAACGGAGTCAGGAGTTTACAAAATTGTCATCATCATCATCAACCCATTATTGTCCCACTGCTGGGCACGGGTCTCCTCTCATTTGAGAGGGATTAGTCTACCACGCTAGCCTACTGCGGGTTGGCAGACTTCACATGCCATCGAGAAGATCTCTCAAGCATGTAGGTTTCCTCACGATGTTTTCCTTCACCGTTTGAACATGTGATAAATACGCACATAACTTCCGAAAAGTCAGTGGTGCGTGCCTTGGGTTCAAACTCGAGACATCTGACATCTCAGTCCACTGGTCACACCACTCGGCTACCACAGCTGCAAAGCTACAAAATTATAAATATGTCTAAATGCCAATAAAGAATTGTCATTATATTATTATAATTATCATTAGTTAGTAACGTATGTCTATTCAAATTTATTCTTCAGACTAAGTTCTCATTGCGGCAATTTCACAATTCTTTCTGCAACAAATATCTACCAGTGACATTGTGCTAAACAAAATAAAAAAGACTCTAATTATGATAATTAGAACCGATTCATTTTAATTATGTTTTTAAAACGTGTCTTTCACAGTTCGTGAACACATATATACATATAATTGTTAAGAAATTCTGATTGTATATCTCTGATTTGTCCATGAACTAGTAATTTTATTCAAATGACCCATATTTGCGAGTGCAATAGAGTAATAGTTATATTGTGAGCTGTGATAGTTTAGTGGTGTGACCAGTAGACTGTCATGTCAAAGGTCGCGAGTTCCATCCCAAGGCATGCTCTCTTGACTTTTGAAAAAAAAACGAATACCGTCTACAGATATGTATTCTACTGTCGATATTCATCATGATCATCATCATCCCATTATTGTCCCACTGCTGGGCACGGGTCTCCTCTCATTTGAGAAGGATTAGGCTATAGTCCACCACGCTAGCCTACTGTGGGTTGGCGGACTTCACATGCCACCGAGAACCGAGAAGATCTATCAAGCATCTAGAGGTTTCCGCACGATGTTTTCCTTCACCGTTTGAGCATGTGATAAATACGCACATAACTTCCGAAAAGCCTTGAGTTCGAACTCGAGACCTTTGACATCTCATTCGACTGGTCACACCACTAGGCTATCACAACTCTTATTTAACCGTCGATATTATTATATACTTACTAATATTATAAATGCGAAAGTGTGTCTGTTTGTCTTTGTCTTTACTGTCTGTTACCTTTTCAGCCTTGAACATCCAAACGGATTTAAATGAAATTTTGTATCGAGATAATTTTCATCCCGGAATTCATCCCTTAAAAGGGAAAAAAAAGTGGAATTTTGAATGCGGATAAAATTTAAATTTTCTTTTTCAAAAGCTAGTAAATTGTTAACTCGAGTTCAACCTTTTTTTATGGCATTTGTGATTATACCGTGTACCTACATTAATTAATGTGTTAAAACATCTTTTACTAATAAAAACATACACATTGTACGATGACGTATATTCTTATTACTGAGTCAAGAATTTCCTATAATATATTCGTACATAATCTGCACTATAATGATTATTTATTGATAATACATGTGGGCTAGGCACACGGAAATGATGGCTAACCGTCGGCTTATAATATCACTAAGTCAGTAATTAGTTGTAATCATTAGCCGTGATAGCCTATTAGACCGGTAGACTGGGAAGTCAAACGTCTCGACATCGATGTTCAGTTCAGGTGAGTATTTGTCACATGCTCAAACGGTTAATAATAAGCTTGTGAGAATACCTGCCTCCATGACTGAGTGATTTGAACGTCATGGCGGTTTCATTTCATTTTTTTATTTGATCGGTTGTTTATTATTTCGAATTTATGGCACATAAGTGAAAGTTGCAGGTGGCATATGACCGGTCGTCGTGGCGATCCTTGGGGGAGACCTACATATGTCCAGGAGTGGACGTCTAACGGTTGAAATGATGATGATGACGATGAAGTGATAGTAGCCATTTAGATTTTTCAAAACTTATTTTGTAGCCCACCGTCAAACCAAATCTAACGATATCTCATATATTAAAATCCACCATTCCGTTTGGGCTGTAGGGCGTGCTAAAGAAATAGACATACATACATACACTCGAAAAACATAACCCTCCTTCAGACGCAGTCGGGTAAAAAGTAGTATTATATCTTTCAAACTTATTTTAACAAGCACATACCTAAGTACAATTGATTATGATATTTCCGATTCCATATATAGATTTTTTCTAGCATTGGACGTCGTATTTCATTAAGATATCCATTACAGTATTGATTAATGATTGCCATATGTATGTATGTGCTTTTTTGTTCTGTATAGAAACGGCTTACTAGTAAATATATACACTAAAGTTTATACATAATGTATGATTGTCGAGTTATGATAGACTAGTATGGCAAGTGGACTGAAAAGAAGAAAAGTCTCGAGTTTGATCCAGAGGAACGTACCACTGAGTTTTTGAAGTTACGTGCTTATTTATCACATGCTCAAACGGTGAAGGAAAATATTGTGAGGGAACTTGCACGGCTGATAGATGTTTTTGATGGCGTGTGAAATCTATCAAACCGCATTTGATTATAGCCCAATCTCTCTTAAATCAGAGGAGACCCTAATCTCTCTTAAATCAGAGGAGACCCTAATCTCTCTTAAATCAGAGGAGACCCTTATCTCTCTTAAATCAGAGGAGACCCTTATCTCTCTTAAATCAGAGGAGACCCTTATCTCTCTTAAATCAGAGGAGACCCTTATCTCTCTTAAATCAGAGGAGACCCTTATCTCTCTTAAATCAGAGGAGACCCTTATCTCTCTTAAATCAGAGGAGACCCTTATCTCTCTTAAATCAGAGGAGACCCTTATCTCTCTTAAATCAGAGGAGACCCTTATCTCTCTTAAATCAGAGGAGACCCTTATCTCTCTTAAATCAGAGGAGACCCTTATCTCTCTTAAATCAGAGGAGACCCTTATCTCTCTTAAATCAGAGGAGACCCTAATCTCTCTTAAATCAGAGGAGACCCTTATCTCTCTTAAATCAGAGGAGACCCTTATCTCTCTTAAATCAGAGGAGACCCTTATCTCTCTTAAATCAGAGGAGACCCTTATCTCTCTTAAATCAGAGGAGACCCTTATCTCTCTTAAATCAGAGGAGACCCTTATCTCTCTTAAATCAGAGGAGACCCTTATCTCTCTTAAATCAGAGGAGACCCTTATCTCTCTTAAATCAGAGGAGACCCTAATCTCTCTTAAATCAGAGGAGACCCTTATCTCTCTTAAATCAGAGGAGACCCTTATCTCTCTTAAATCAGAGGAGACCCTTATCTCTCTTAAATCAGAGGAGACCCTTATCTCTCTTAAATCAGAGGAGACCCTTATCTCTCTTAAATGAGAGAAGAACCGTTAATTAGAGAGTGTGGATCTGCTAAATTGAAATGCGTATCAGTCAAATTGGTGCTGTGGCTGAGTAATCGGCTTCTGCACCACTGGTCACTTGTTCGATATCCTTACGGAAAAAACTTAAACTGACCTACATGTAGTTCAGGCTCTGAGTGTTTCTGTAAGTACGTGATATGTATTTATTTATCACACATACTCAACACTATTATTACGAGTAAAAACCTTAATGCGGTAGTGTGGTTCGCTATTATCTAAATTGATATGTGTGTCACATAAGGCGGATGCCTCGGTGGCTCAGTTGGCAGAGCGTCTGGAGTACCTGGATAAGTACTCCAGACGCTCTGCCAACTGAGCCAGACGCGGGTTCGAATCCCGCCTGAGGTTGAATTTTTCTTTCTTAATAATAATTTAAAAATCTTAGCTTGAAAAATATGCTTAAAAATACAAAAAGATTGATACGTGTCTATCAACGGATATACGACAAGACAATTCTACTGTTACCTAACATTTGTATATAGTTGACGTCGGATGTCATAAAATGTGTCAAATTTTGATGGTTTTATAATCAATGACGGCAATATTTTACACTGTTTTGATACAGTTCCATCCATTCTTAACACCTTGTAACTTATATTGATTGTTTAATATAAATAAAAAATAATTATATCCGGACATGACGACCCGTTTAGCTCAGCGGTAGTTAACGCTGCCTGCTGTGCTATGGGTCCTGGGTTCGAATCCCGGTAGGAAAAAATGTTTGTGTGATGAGCATCAACATTTGTATCCGAGTCATGGATGTATCTATGTATTATATCAACTATCTAGTATCCGTAACACAAGCCTCGTTGTTTACCACGGAACTAGATGGCGTTGTGTAAATAAAATGTCCGGAAATATAAAAACAAAAGCAAGCAACGAGGCTGTCCTTTGACTTGCGTTCCGGAACGAGGCTGGCCCAGTCGAGATGAGCTCAACTTCTTCCAAAAATATTGGTCCTTCATCGCAATAGACAGAAGTAAAAAAATAATAGGAAAGCCTTTGCAATACAGGGGACACTACAGAGAAAGTAAAGGTCTTGAGTTCGAGCCCAAGGCACGCACTACTGACTTCGAAACTTTTGTGCGTATTTTTCACATGCCTAAACGGCGAAAGAAACTATAGCGATGAAACTTACACGTTTGAGTAGCGAAATTTACCAAACGTTAGGCAAACGTTGTGGACTATATGCATAATCCATCTCAAATGAGCTCTGCCGTGCCCAGCAATGGGACAATAATTGGATTGATGATGAATAAGTGCAAAAATTTCTCAGGCGCATTTACTTTTTATAGATTTAATCGCCATATGATGATTTTATTTAATCCCGACGCGACGTATCGAATCCTTCATTCCCTAATTCCAGTATCTAGTATTCACGTAAGTGTAACAAATCAGTAATTAATTTTATCCTTATTGCATGTGGTATCAAAGCCTTAGAATTTGTTTATACCAAATACGAAGTGTTATAACTTAGTGATAATATTTTACTAGGCGCTGCGTATTATCCAGACAAAGAATAACTAATAGTATAAAATACAGAGCGGCCACTCCACGCCACAAATATGTTCAAACGTCATCTTGTTTATGTAGTTATAGCAGGTATCATAATCGAAAAAGCTTAAATGGATTGGCCGGGGTGTAGTTTATTTAATTTATTTATTATATTAGGCAAATGTGTGAAATATATGTATAAACCCACAGCACTAAAAAGATATTCGGAAACATAAAATAGTGTCTGAATTAAATTACCTTGAAATGAGATTAACTTTTTATGTAACTTTGACTTCTAGCTTCTTAGAATTGGCCCCAACCTACCCTTGCCTAAAACCTAGAGCTTTAACGCGTTAATGAGAAAGGTTGAGACTTGAGAGAAATTTAGATGGATAGAGAGATATAGAAGACCAAAGAAGTAAAGGATGGTTGGTAAAATAAATACTAGAGTAGTACTAATAGTGATCAAATATAAAAGAGGAGATGATGATAAAAACGACCGAACAGCTCAGGGATACGAAGAAAAGTAAATGCTGTTGTAACCCTTAATAAATGTCACTAGAGGAAGAGGAAGAATGTGACTGTGTAGAGGGTATGGTGGGAGCTCCACGCTAGCCTTCAAAAATCAAATTTTCGTACGTTTTTTGCAATTTGCCGGTCATTGTCAGGCTGTACATTGAACAAAATATGATTCGCGCCTGTAATATGTATTTAGTTACAGAATTATAATAATTAATATCATCAATACAACCCTCACAGTGCATACAATTGGATTGAATGACTTTTTCATGAAATAGACAATCAATATAGTTATATGCACTTTGAGGGCTGTTTTATTGATTTAACTTTAAGACCTTAAGACGCAATTTCGTTTGATTAAACAACAACCACTGTGAAGCACCATACTTAAGAAAATAGATCAGACGATCCAATTGGTACAGCAGTATTACGCCTTCCTTCTGTGGAAAGTCCTGTTAGAGGTAGATGAAAAATATGACCTGAGTTATGGTTGTTCCAACACACAGTGAAATCTGGATTTGTGGGCCCTAAATATGTAAGAAACCTCTGTTTTGATAATTATTACACAATGAGGTCCCAACAGTTTTGATTTAAAAAACCTCTGTTACTGGGATCAAACATTTGCAACTGAGATTTGATATTTTAGCTATTTACCTGTATAATTGGGACTTTGTAACTTATTCCAACGTAAAACGTTGGAATAAGTTGTCTTCCCTGTCTAGCAATCGTAACACAAACATCGTTGCTTAACTCAGAACTTGATGGCGCTGTCTAAGCAGGTCCGGATTTCTATACGAATGACAAATGCGGTGATGAATCAAATATTTTAATGAATAAAGCGTTGGTTGAACCACCAAATAAAACAAGGAAGCATAGTCATCAAATTACCATTTAATTATACCGCCTACAACTATTACCACACAGTCTTCACGAAAGTAGGAGTCAGTACTCCGTGCACAGGAGAGGCATAGTTCAAGAGAGGCTGGCCAATGACTGGTCCCACTGCTGGGAAAGCCACATCATACCTGTAGAGGCTCAGCGGGGCACTTATCACACCAGAGTGCCCAACCAAAGCTGGTTTCTCGTTCAAGTTCTCGGCAGCTTTCAAAGCGGGAGAGACCGGGAGCGGTTCAGTACTTTCTACCTTCATCTCACCTTCAACTGGTTCAACTTTTGCTGGCTCTTCCTTTGCTGGTTCTGCGGTCTTGACTGCAGCTTCTTTGTTCTCCTCTTTGATTCCGGCTTTCTCTGGTGTTGTGATTATATTCTGAGAGGAATAACTTGTGGCAATGTATGGAGTGTAAACCGCTGGTGGGATTGGAGCTATAATAGGGCTTATGGGGCCAACGCCTGCTACGTATGGTACGACACCGCTAAGAGCAGATTTGGCAAGAAGATTAGCATTGCTGGCAACAGCACCATCGATTTTAGCTTCAACGGTCTTCAAAGCGTCTATTGCCTGCCATTTCTTGTCTTCGACTGACCAGAAAGCATCCAGATTCGCCTCGGTGCCTACCCTCGAATCTGTGATAGCTTTTTCGTTGATGTTTTCGGAAGCTTGTTCCGCTAATTCTCTGGCTTTGTCCACCGCTGCTTGCGCTGCATCCCGGGCTTGTACTTCAGCATCTATGGCCGCTGCCTGGATGTCTCCGGGTGATATGGTAGGAATGACAGCTGGTATGCCTACCGTTTTTACCGCTATGATTGGTGCATAGAGGCCGGACGGAGCGGCTGCCGAGACGGCGAACAAAGCTGAAATAATCTGAAACAAATTGGTGTTGTTTAAGTATCTAGTTAAATTGGACAACAAATGTTAAACCCAATAAATCCTAATGAATAAAAAACGAATAAATTAATAATGGCAAGTAGTTCAAATTAAATTAATAAACGTTTTTATATTTATTTGTAATTAATTAAATATTGTGTTGGTAAGAAAAAATATATTGCACTCTAAAATTCAGATCTGCGATTTGTTATTAAAGCAGCTACCTTGAAGTAGCGGCTTTTTGTTCCTTCACCGCCTAATGGTGCTAACCCAGCGTTAGAAGACACGGTAGGAGTCCCGGTAGAAATAGAAGAAGCTAGTGGAATGAGCTTTATATGTGTTGAAAGAAATGCTCGTAAATAGAATGGACAGTTTTAATAGGTATTCGTATGATAACCGGGCTTTAAGTTCGTGGTTTAAACTTAGTCAACTTAGCTACATAATTGTATGCATATTTTTTTTGCTTCTGTATTGATTTTACATAATGTATGACTCCGTCACTTAATATTGAAGGTTTTATGCATGTATTAATTTGTTTGCATAAATTATTTATTCATAAGTAATCGATTATTATGAATATCGAGTGGGACCTAACTCGATATAGTGCTTAAACGCGTACTTAATAGGTATATATATTCACATTAGTTGCTCTGAAATTGCCTCATTGTATTAGTGGTTAATAATGCGGCTGCGGAAAAGCTGTGGTGGCCTAGTGTAACCAGTACACTCAAATGTCAAAGGTCTCGAGTTCAAACCCCAGGTACCATTGAGTTTTCTGAAGTCATGTGCGTATTTATCACATGCTCGAACGGTGAAGGAAAACATCCTGAGAAAACCTGCATGCTTGAGAGATTATTCCGATAGCATGTGAAGTCTGCCGACCTGACTAGCGTGGTGGACTATAGCCTAATCCCTCTCAAATGAGAGGAGACCCGTGCCCAGCAGTGGGGCAATAACGTGTTGATGATGATGAACGCGGCTGCTGAGTATTAGCAGAGTTATTACTTCTATTTGATAATGAATTTTGATAATTAATTAGAAACTAATTATAGCAGACATATTTTCATGTAGTAAGCTTACAGACATAAATATTAGTTCAACAATCAACATTATTGAATAAATTATAATTGAGAAAATTTGTGTACCAGATGTAATCAGATTAGGAAATCATGGTAAATCGTAACATGTTATCTGGCTCCTGTGTATCGAAATATCTCCCAGTACATACGTCTCAACATATGTTAATGTAACTCAATATAAATTTTGTTATACTGAATACATTCACGGAAAATATTGAAACATCGTTTATATCCAAAAGGTTGCAAACAGCGATAAAAAGAGACATCACAGAATGGTTTACAACTAAGAGCAGATTTAAAATACAAAGTAAAATTTCTCAGTTTAATGACATTGAAATGACAAAGCAGCAGATGTATTTTAAGAACTATTTTTCAATAGATACCATATAGAGATATAACGTAGCCATGTATCAAAAATAAACAAAAACACGCAAAATAATAATAAAAAACATCGTTTTTTACTGTAGCCCACTGTTGGACATGACCTATTCTTTTAAACTCAAAGGCAAGATTATAGTTTAGTTCACAACTTAAAAACAAAAACATTGAAGAAAATCAATAGCAGTATGACATACTATTTTACTATATCCTCAGAAGGTTAGGCAGAGTTGCATCGTACACACAATGCTTGTAATTAGGCTTTAGGTCCCAAATAACAGGCCAGCTTAGAACGGGCAACTTAGAAATCTAGACTGAGTTTAGCTGAAGTAAAACACTGATTTAACGAAACTGATGAAACTACTTTTTACGGATTGTATCACAGTATATTGATATTATTTTATTCTGATATTTCGGATTCTTTAGAGGATCTATGGTCACGGGCAGATAGGGATTAAAATAATACTAATATCCCGCGATACAATCCTCCAATACACAATATTGATAGCCCGAGCTGAGAATGGAACTTAGAACCTCGTGCCGAGGACCTGCGCTTGCGACCACGATACAAATATAAACAAAGGATAAAGCATTAATAATAAACAGAATACTTAGCAAACAAAATCCTTGCAAAAATAAACACTTAAAAAAATCGCCATATCACAAAATACCCTCTAAAATTCACTTTTCACTTCAACAAAACCAAAATTATTCAAGAAAATCAAAAGTATTTTTCAAAAACTAACCAGAACTCTCATCTTGACCCTCGGAGGCTGTAGTAGGATGGCTACTGATGCATATTATCTCCGATCGATGGTATTTATACTAGCCAGTTGATGGACCAGTATATAGATCAGTCGAACCACGATGGTAAAAGAAGTTAAATAAAATTAAAAAACGTCGCACACGGAGTATTACCTAGTAATAATGTAGGTGGGTTCCGTATATTTTTTTTTGACAGTCTTGTATAAAGCAAACTCTGATTTTGACATAGGTAGGTACATTTTTATTAAGAAAGAAAAATTCAACCTCAGGCGGGACTCGAACCCGCGTCTTCTGGATTGGTACTCCAGACGCTCTGCCAACTGATAAATTTAATTTAATAAAAATTTAAAAATCTTAGCTTGAAATAAGCTAAAAATACAAAAAGATTAGGTAGGTACATAATCATAGATTTAAAATAGAAACACCTAACAAAATATTTGTTCTGCAAAAATCGAACCTGTAAAAGCTCGTCTCTTTTACACGCAACGAACGTATTATTTGACGCCCCGAATAGTGCAGTGGTATTAAGGTTGTCTTCTTGTACTTTGATTCGAATTCCTCTTGGGGTGTGTGCTGAGCAGAGTCATTTGTATTTTAGTCATGGATGTTTAATGTATCCATTGTAATCTATAAACCGTCTAGTATCCGTAACTGAAGCCTTGTTTCGTAGCTCGGCAATAGATGGCGCTGTGTAATCATATTTTTAAGCTGGTAGATCACTTCGCGTCAAGTCGGACGTTCGACCTATTCTAAAGTTCTCCCGGAAGGTGGGACAGTCCATGAGAATTCCTCCCCCCACCCCCTTTAACAAGAGGGATATGAGCGAGGCAGTTTTATTGATATACTTATATTTAAGAAAGGGGAACCTTCACACCCCTGGACATAAATATTATTTATTTGTTTGTAAACAAATAACTTGATAAGAGATTTAATTATTTCAAGTCACGATTTTATAGTAGATGCTTATAAATTATACATTGTAGGTGTCTTAGTCTTTAGATCTTCACCCATCGACCTTTATGTCAAGCTGCCTTGTAAAATTTTCTAGTAGAATATATTTATTTTTCTGTAACTATTGGTTTTTGGATAGCCTTGAGGTTATTCTATGTGAGACTTGAGCGTGTATGTGAGAATTTATAAAACGATACAAGACAAAATTTAATGAAGTCTAGAGATTTTATATTCAAAAAATATTAAAACTCAAAACGACTAGGTAATCAGATTTTCGTAGAGCGGTTTTAGCTTTTTATCGGTTCAGTCGTTTAGGATCTTCGGTGACACACAGATACACACGTTATAAAAAAATATAACACCACTCTTTTACGTCATTCCTTCAAAATAAATTTTATAACAAAAGATAATTAATTACGAAAACATAAATATACATTATAATAGCAGTATAACTTTTCGCATTTTGGTAGGGTTTTTCTTACTCCGCTTTCCTGTGCACGGTACCCTGATCCGGGCGGTCCAACGAGGGCGCAAAGAATGCAGGAAGCTTCGATTGACAGCCGCCGCGCCATCTTGATATTTAAACATTACATTTTGGTGTACTCGTTGCGTCACTGTCATAGATGAACCTGTTGTGTAATTAGGCTCCGGTCGAGTTCATTATCAAATTAAAACGCCTGATTGCTTTCAAACCTCGGAATTTTCGAAATGGTGTATGCTATTATCAGTCGCCTAAATTATGCAGGCTGATTCGACTGGCTGAATGACTGCCTCGTTGGTATAGTGGTGTCATAGTGCGACTGCCGAGCAAGAGGTCTTGGTTTCGATTCCCAGGTTGAGCAAAGTGTTATTGGGTTTTTCTACGAAATTATCTGTAGCAGCTTGGAGTTTGGATTCGTGTCAGGTTGATGGAAATAGGCTCGCCCCATATTACATGGGATCTAACATATACCGGTGAAATGTGGTGTGTACCTCTGCCTAACCTTTCGGGAACGACAGGCGTGATGGTATGTACAAATATAGTGAGGAAATTTGAATGCTTGAGGGTTTTCCTCGACGGCGTGATAAATCTGCCAACTTGCTAGACTAGCGTGAAAAAGATAGAAAAAGATTACCCTATAGTTCACACTACAGCCTAATCTTTTTCAAATGAGACGAGATGCCCAGCTGTGGGACAGTAACTGGGTTCATGATGATGATCGTGTCTCCGTGTACATTATTTTAAATCAAATCATAAGGTTCATTACGGGTTGCGGGCTCAATCCCCGCCCGGAGCAAATTTTTGTACAATCTACTGATAGTTGTTCCGGGTCTTGGTGTTCCTGCATGTGTAAATTTGAGTTTGTAAACGCATCCACGACACAGGAGAAAAACCAAGTAAGAGTCAACGTATTAAAAAAAAATGTAGGTTTGTTTTGTTTACCTACACATATGTTATCTGTAGATCACTTTACCCCCCGCCTTAAAGAAGAGCGCAGTAAAATAACAATAGTTGTATTTCTGCGAGTGAGTAAGTTTACCAGAGCTCGTTGGGGGAGTGACTATTCTGACAGCATGGGCATTCCGTTTGCTGTCAGTTGTAGTAACTCGCTTATTTTAAAAAACCTAGAGGGTTGCTACAGGGTCGACTACGCGCGACACCTCCGGTGTTGCAAATGTCTGTAGGCTACGGTAACCGCTTACCATCAGGAGGTTTGGGAGCTTGTTAGCCAACCTTATGACATAAGAAGGGTTGTTCCATGTGGGTATCGAGACTCTTTGTCTCTAAGCTGATCATGGAGTTACCGTGCTATGCGTTCCATATAATAATAATAATAAATATTCCTGGACATTATGACACAGCGCCATCTAGTACCGAGCTAAGCAACGAGGCTTGTGTTACAGATACTAGTTGGTTGATATACTACATATATACTTTTTGTTTTGTTGTAAATACATACATATTATACATAGATACATCCATGACTCATACAAATGTTGATGCTCATCACACAAACATTTGTCCCAACCGGGCTTCGAACCCGGGACCCAGCACAGCAACTACCGTTGGACTAATTGGGTCGTAATATGTGTCCACATTCTATGTAACTTGTCTACCTTTATATCTCGCGAAGCAGGATTCCATTTTGAAGCTTGTTTATTCCAACAGCTTAACCTGATATCTGAACCTACGCTTGCCATTTTGGTTTTAAGACCTTTTGAAAGTGCCTCTGTTACCTTGGGTTTTTTTTGAATACCCTTTGTATATTGCTTATGTTTATATGGACTAGACTGAGTCATAAAATAACAAGGATAAATAACAAAATAAATCTTATATGAATTATGTCAAAAATCGTAAAATGATTGATTGTAGTTTTTATTGTTGATGTGGACCTTCTTGGCAGTCGCTATTTGAGTCATAGTGTTTCCTTCTTTATAATAAATCGTATATTTAAACCTAGAAAGCCTGTTGTTTTTTCAGTCTGTTAACGTGATCGCCAATATTATGTATTTATATATTCTTTCATATAATTATGTATTTATATATACTTATGTATTTTGTATAGTGATTTTATTATTCAATATACTCACTATGTACAATCTCTGCCTTTGACTGTATCAACAAAAAGGTTAACAGTTTTTATAAAACACAATAGCATAAACAATATTTATTTATAAGCAATTTATAAATATTTGATCCGTTTCTTTAAACCATAAGATGTATTTAAAAAAATGTAATAACAATTTTTTTATCGGCAGACCTCATTTACTTAGGTTTTTACTTGCAATGATTGTTGCTGTTTACGTTTTTTAAACATAAGCTTTATTTATGTAATATTTCGGTTTGAAATTCCTTAAAGCAGAAAAAGATTACGCTGTGATACATTGTAAACAAAACACTAGTGGGCATGACCTTAGGGTCAATTTGACAAAATTAAAAAAAAATGTGCAATGTTCTACTCTTTAAAAGTATTAGTAGAGCAATGAGGCAAACTAATTTAAAAATAAAATCAACACAAACGAATGTGAATTATTCTTGTGGGCGTATTTAAATAGGTTCTATTTTAATTGAAACCAGGCTTTACTTAGTATTCCTTTGCTCCAATTATAGCTTCGTAAAGAAAACCGGTTCTACGACGCCATTGGCTAAAACTATATATTCCTTTTTTGAAAAAAAGAGCACAAGTGTAGCCAAAACTTGTTGTTAAATTTTTATATTTTTTATAGGACTTGGTCTATCGGTGTTGAATTACTTTTTTGAATCGTGAGATAGAATATATATATTTAAATATTTTTTGGTACCTGCCTGTCGCATGTTTTGTTAAATATACATACATATTATACACTCACCGCTCCGTCGTTGAATATCATATTCTCAAAAGAGTACAATCGTAAAAAATCACATTCGCAAAACACGCTACGTTGGGTTCTGGTCACAGGAGGTCGCAGTTCTAATCTAACCTAACAAAATCACACTACCGATGCTACTCAACTATACATGGGTTTAATTTGCGAATGTGATGTTTTACGAATGTGGTCTTTTGAGAATATGATATGCAGCGACGCATCGACACTCACGCCTTTTCCTAAAAAAATATATTTCTATGTCTACTATACGCGATTTGACTTAACCTGAAAATTTGACTTAAGCTCTCCCAAAAGACAGCAGTCAGAATTAGTCATCGCATAACTCAACAATTATTTTTTATATTGAAAGCAACAATAAAACTGTAGCTGCTGCCATAATCATTAATATCGACACATAAACCGCCATTTTTATACATAAAGACACACGAACGTTTACTGTTGTCTTATTTTATGTTAAATACTGTGTACAACTCATAACTTCGCTTTGTCTGTACGCTGTTAAATGTCAACGGTGCTGTATTACAGGGTTCCTCGCGTGGGTTAAAAAACGGCTCCTCTTTGTTACTTACTGCCCCACTGCTGGGCATGTGGCTCCTCTCAGCTTATGAGGCTAGCCCTCATAAGCTAGGCTATACCAACTATTCTGGCCTTGTGCGGTTCGGCAAATTTTGTTTGCGCTAGAGAAAATCTGTCAGGCATGCAGTGTTTCCTGACGATGTTTTCGTTCAGCGTGTCATTTTAAATTCAAATTATTTACAAAAATTTGTCTCACGCTATGATTTTCGTATATCTTGGGATTTTTTACAAATGTATGTTATTCTATAGACGAACTCACAGACCTGGACTTTATGTAGTAACTATATACAAAAAATGGTTTTCTGTTGTGACAGAAAAAGAAAAACTGGACTGCAATGTAACACGATTTTTTCTGTTTCCGTAGTGTACAGAACCAATATTCCCCATGTCATTTTTTTCTTTACGAAGTTTTTTACGATGGTAATTATAAACTGAAATAATCGTATTATTAAGAGTAAATACTGCGCCGTGGGCAAGAGATCTTTAAACAGGACAGGATGTTGGTAATATAGACGAAATATAGCCAACATTCCGGCAAAGATAAACTTCCTTGATGGAACATTATATTGAACATACCATCACGCCTGTCGTCCCTGAAAGGTTAGGCAGAGGTTTACTAATGTGCACCCACATTTCGCTGGTATGTTTAATGTCTCATATAACGGAGGGCGAGCCTATTGGCCATCAACCGGGCACGAATCTACACTCCGAACTTCTACTGAGAAATTTAATGAAAAACCCAATAACACTTTTCTCGACCTGGGAATGGAACCCAAGCCCTTCTCCTCAGCAGTTGCACTTACGAGCACTTGACTAACGAGGCAGTCTATTTTATTGGTTTCAGTAAAAACCAAATCTATAAGTTGAGGTCATAGCAGTTGGGTTACGTTGACGTTCATTATCGATCCGTTGTTCGAGTGCGACGATTATGTCATTTTGAAATCACCAATCTTTTGTCAACATTATCAAACTGATACCTTATGTACCTTATATGGAGTATCTAATCAGCTGTGATAACCTAGTGGCATGGCTAGTGGAATGTCTCCTTTCATTTGATCTCTCAACCCGTGCCCAGCAGCGGGACATTAATTGGGTTAATGATTTCACAAAAGTATGTTGTCATATGTCGATTTCTTGCCCGTTTATACGTAGAGAACCTTTGTGTTTGTACCAATATGTTATTGTTTATTTATGCAAATAATTTTTGTCTTATTTTTCCAAGGAAAAAGGCAAATACCAAAGGTACGTTGCGTTGTAAATAAGATCAAATACCACTGACATTAACATTGCTCTGATTATCGGTAATAACATATTAGTATGCTTCCGTGGTTGTTAAAATTCTTTCAAATGCGTGTGTTCAGAAGCGTCGATAATCTGGTGATGTAAACACGGGTAGCTAAGTCTAACTCTTGAGGTCGAATATAATAAATAAGACAGGTTTTTTTATGTTGATAAGGTGGCAAACGAGCACACACCCGCCACATTTGCAATACCAGAAAGCTTGCATATGCGTTGCCGATCCCTGCAGAAACCGTTTAGGTTTCTTAAAATAGGGAATTAATTAACTGACAGCAAACGGAATTACTGTCAGAATAGTCACTTCCCCAACGAGCTCTGATAATCTTACTCACTTGCAGAAAGACAACTATTGTTGATTCACGGCGGTCTTCTGTAAGGCGGAGGTACTTCCCCAGTCGGGCAGCTTAGTTTGAGCGAGGACTCTCCTCAAAATTTTTGACATATATTATATTCGCAAACACTCGCTGAAACGGTGAAAGAAAACATTATGAAGAAACTTGCATACGAGAGGGTTTTTCTAGTCAACATTCTGAAGATGTACATAAAAAAAGTGTCTTATTGTTGTCAATATTATTTGGGGTTGCTAATGAGTTTGACAACAATGTAGGATATGTAATGAAACATGGTATAATGGATGTTATTTGAATGCGAACGAATCACCCTGGGTAGAATTTGATGAAAGATTTGTGGTTTTTTAATATTTTCTTTTGGTTTCTTAGTATACATATATTAGGATTTAATACAGTATTAATTACTTATCCAAATAATAAATAAACATTGATTGACTTTGTTTTATATTGCACCAATGTCATTTCAATGAGAATTTAACGAAACAACGGACAACAATTCCGCACCGAACAAAAAATAATAACGCTAACCAGATCAGAAATCTTGACGTAATCGGTGTACATAGATAAAAAATACAAACCGAAATTTGAAACCTCCTTTTTAACGTCGGTTAATGAAACTAATAATATCATTACGCGTATAGGGATATGTGTAGGTAAGTAGAGATCCTGCTAATACAAGTTTAAGGTTATAGAATTTTTATTATGAAAAACTTTCAGCTTGACGATCGTAAAAGCCGTTTTATATGGTACCTACTGAATTTTTGCCCCTCTACAGCTGCTTGGTGTGGTTTAAAAAAATTGTCTGTCTTTATTGCCGATGTTCTCTTATTTTTTCTTCTAACGAAAACGTTAACCCACACTAGGATTTTCTCCTGTCTCGTGGGTACGTTTACAAACACAAATTTTCACATACACAAACGCCCAGACCCGGAACGGAACAACTACCTGTAGATCGCAAATATTTGTGCTCGTTTGCGTTATTATTTTTTTTTTTTTTTGTAAAATAATAGAGGAATAGGTTTAAAGAAAACCCCCCATTGCATAAATTATACCTATTTTGAATTTAAATTTATCGCTTAGCTTCAAAACAATGTAAAGTATCAAGAATATGGGGTCAAAGGCATTTAAAACTGATACCAAAAACGCAAGGCTCTTTCTGAAGATGTTTTACACAAACCGGATCGGCATTTAAACTCACTTTCTGGCGACATTGAACTTAAGATGACTTAAGATGCGCGTGCGACGACCTTCGTTTGTGTGACGTACGGAATATAAAGCCATTGACTCATCAGTGTCTGTGGAGACCATATAAATTAAACGTCATAGAAACCAGAAGCTAATAAAACTTAATAGATATATAGTATTGACGTATTTATGCTATTTTTTTTATGTGTGAGGAAATCTTCAAATGACAGATCTGAAGATTTTCCTGGAGTCTGGAGAAGAGGGGCGGAGTTTGTGGTTAAAAAATAATAATTGCTCTTGCTTACTCATGGACTATCATGATCTTTATCTGCCTAGCTTAATGCTATCTTATTCTAGGTGCCTAACTCAGTCTGTCAATATATTTTTTTAGAATAAGTGGAATATTATCAAGAATTATATAGAAATAATAATATAGAAATATCAATAAGAATTAATTTACTATCTACTTATAGAATTCATAATTCCAAATTTTATAAATCTTACCATAAAAAAGAGAAAATACCAACTACAAATCGGCTTCCACCTATTACATGGTACCTAAACCATACCAGTATAATGTGGGTATGCATTAGTACACCTCTGCCTAACCCTTAGGGGACAACAGGCGTGATAGTATGTTAAAAAGAACGACGCTTTAAATGCAAAAATAAAAAAACATCAGGACGTGCCGTTTGAATCCGTTCTTACTTTTAAACCGTTCTTAGTTGATCTTGAACTGCAAAGATGCTCGGCCGTTGACCTCCGCGGGCGATCTGTTATGTAACACATTTATATAAGTATGTATATATATACATACTTATATAAATGTGGTTAGATGGGTGTGTGATGATTCCGATGACGTTTTTTTGTTTGTATGAGTTGATCGTCTCTGTATATGTTTGTGCGAGTGTGTGTGAGATGTTTTGATGACGTATGCGTTGTGCGAGCGTCTTCATACGTAACGTAATGGATTATATTATAGAGAATTGACATACCAATATGATCCTTATGGACACTCACTCCACTATACGTGTGTTTTTCGTGGCACTGCTTGAGGAATTTATACTGGAGGCCAAGTCTGAGAAGTTCCAAGTCCCAACTTCTGAGAAGAAACTCGGATAAGTACAAACTCAGAGAATTGTTGTTTTTTTAATATCCAAACATAATAGTATCTTATATGCAGGGAAGAAGAAATGACTGTGTCAACCTCAAATTTCATTTACTCAAAGTGAGCCAAATTTTATTTGCTTTATTTAACGTGTCCAAAAGTAAAATCTCCAAAAAAGCCATTGCCATAGCCGTTCATAATTACATTTTAAGTTGTTCGTGTTGTGCCTACCCTTTTTGATCAAGCAACGGCTCTCAAGTCGTTTGCTCAAATTATTCTTATAGGCGTTTGTGAAGCTTAAAGCATCTTTGCGGTAGTAATAGTAACAGGCGCATTTGATGGACATAATATAAAAATCAATTATAGGTCTGCGTTAGCAAAATTTTTTCTAAGTAGGTAATATCACGGGTCTCCTCTCATTTGAGAGAGATTGCGCTATAGTCCACCACGCTAGCCTAGCTGGCAGACTTCGTACGCCGTCGAGAAAATCTCTCAAGCATGCAGGTTTGCTCTCTGTATTTGTTTAATGAGTTGCAATGATTAAAGTCATGTTGCAACCTATTTTATTTAAATTCAGATGGTGGGATACTTTTTGCTAGTTCTATAAGAAGTTTGGTAATGAAGTTTTGGGCCCCCCCCCCCCCCCGAACTTAGGGCCCCGGGGTACTGTCGTCTAGTCCTTCTGTAACCACGCCAGTTGCCATGAGCAGACTTATAACATGGATACTGGTAAGGATCTGAAGTTCAATTTCAATAAAAGAAATGTTGTTACATATTACATATTTATTTTGGAGCAATGTTGCTACATCGTGCTCTCTAGACTCATAAGTAGGTTAGTGCTACCTTCGGACAGACACAGAATCCTAATCTTGGTGTCCAAACCTGTTTCTTTGTCCATTTGATACAGAGAAAGCGTAATGCAATGCATTCCGGTTACAATTGGAGTATCGTAACAATGTTATATGGTCCTAATAGGGTAAGCTGCCTACAAAATAAAGAATATAGACATATTTTTTCGAACTTATTACGATTGCAATAAAACTGCTTTTGGTCGATTTTATCGCGATATAAAAATATTAAGAAATCAGTAATATATTATGATATTAATGCTGATAAGAGCAGTGGTAGTGACTCTATAATTCATCATCAACCCGTTATTGTCCCACTACTTGGTACGGGTCTCCTCTCATTTAAGAGGGATTAGGCTATAGTCAACCACGCTAGCCTACTGCGGGTTGGCAAACTTCACATGCTATCGAAAAAATCTCTGAAGCTCTCAGGTTTGCTCACGCTGTTTTCCTTCACCGTTAGAGCATGTGATAAATTTGACTATAATTGGATAGTCAAAATTGGCCACGCTTGTGGTATTAAAAAAAACTCCAAAATAACACGAGTTTCGGCTCTCCTCATCCCGACCTTGCCAAAATTTACAGTAGAGAATATCGGTGCACGTGCACGTAATATTCTATCACTCTCTTTCGGACCTAATAAGCATAAAGACACAGTTATACCAGTTTGATTGTTGGTGTAACAATCCAACATGGCGGCAGTAATAATACACAAGATATAGTGGAGCAGACTAAACTAGAATGTAGGTAAGGACGTGATTAGAATGGGCTGGTAATAAAACCTTTGTTAAATCTGAAAATTGCTAGTTTTAGGAGATTTGGTCACATCATCTTCATTAGCTACTCTATTACTGTTCCAGTACTAGGCACAAGTATCCTCTCATTTGAAAAGATAATACATATAATAATATTTAGTATAATAATTTAATAGTGGTATGCAGGGATAGACTGGATGGAAGGTGGAGGGCAGAGTGTTATGGTGCAGTTTGGGAGAGGCTATGTTCAGCAGTGGGCTGCGATAGGCTGAGTTGATTGATTGATGTAGGGACAATAGCGCGTGGCATTCAGTAGTTTTTGCCATCCCCCATGGGAAAAGGTGTGAGTGTATGTATGTACAATAATATTTAATTAATTAAGGTATAACAGCCCGCCACGTGCCTAGCCTAGTGTGGGTTGGCAGACTTCACATGTCATTCGAGAAATTCTCTCAGAAATGCAGGTTTCCTCACGATTTTTTATTTGTTTGAGATTATTTTACAATTAGTAATTGTGCTTAATAATGAGAACAATCTTTGAAGCGGGTCGTAATATTGTGTCAAAATTTGAGCTCTATCAGTGCAGTGATTTTACATAATGATTGGTTTTTTATTTTGATACTTATCAGGGGCCACCAATAGGGTATAAAATAAACTTCACACATCTACAAGAGTAATATAAATTACGCCATACTGCTGGCAATAATGACCTCTATCTGCACGCGTCTTTACGGCCTAGCATTTGCCATTTAGTTTAATTTATATCTATTTAGTTGGCTCACCTGAGCCGATTTCGTAACGCTAATTATTGACTGATTTTGTGTTAACTAGTTCATTTCATAAAACTCCGGTTACTGTTGTATCCTATTGATATAACCAGTGGACTGGGATTTCAAAGGTTTCGAGTTCAAAACCAATGCTTGTTCCATTGACTTTTCAGAAGTTATGTGCGTATAAAATAAACTTCACACATCTACAAGAGTAATATAAATTACGCCATACTGCTGGCAATAATGACCTCTATCTGCACGCGTCTTTACGGCCTAGCATTTGCCATTTAGTTTAATTTATATCTATTTAGTTGGCTCACCTGAGCCGATTTCGTAACGCTAATTATTGACTGATTTTGTGTTAACTAGTTCATTTCATAAAACTCCGGTTACTGTTGTATCCTATTGATATAACCAGTGGACTGGGATTTCAAAGGTTTCGAGTTCAAAACCAATGCTTGTTCCATTGACTTTTCAGAAGTTATGTGCGTATTTATCATATGCTCAAACGGTGAAGGAAAAACATCGTGAGGAAACCTGCATGCTTGAGAGATTCGGTGAAGTCTGCCAAGTCGCAGTGGGCTAGAGTGGTGAACTACAGTCTAATCTCTCTCAAATGACAGTGGACCCGTGCCCAGCAGTGGGACTAGAATGTGTTGATGATCATATCAATTTAGTTGGCTCACCTGAGTCGATTTCATGACGCTAATTGTTGTGGGAAGGAGAACGATTTTGTGTTAACTAGTTCATTTCATAAAACACGTATTGTCCATATTTCACAAAAGTAATTGAACCCAGGTCGAGCAAAGTATTATTGGCTTTTTCTATGAACTTCTCAATAGCGGTTCGGAGTTTGGATCCGTGCTCGGTTGATGGCAATTATTACGTGGGATTTCAAAAACATGACGGCGATATGTGGATGTACATTTGTACACTTCTGCCTAACCCTTCGGGGACGACAGGCGTGATAGTATCATCATCATTTCAACCGTTAGACGCCCACTGCTGGACATAGGTCTCCCCCAAGGATCGCCACGACGACCGGACATATGCCGCCGGCATCCAGTGCATTCCAGCGACCTTTACCAAGTCGTCAGTCCACCTTGCCGGGGGCCCGCCCAAACTGCGTCTTCCAGTACGTGGTCGCCACTCTAGAACCTAGTATAGTATGTATTAACTAAATTATGTGTAAATCATAAAATAACTAAGACTTCAATTTGATGAAAAATAGCTAATGATCTGTCAGAGTAATCAATCACGAAACATTTTTTTTATCAATTAGGTACAACATGGATAATTGTAATTAAAAAAATATATATAAACATGTTGAAATATAACTACTTTATATGGATTTTAACTCGACTTTTGGGATCCTTTACAGTACAGCATCCATGGTTACGGTCAGACCAAAGTAATTAAAACTTTTTGACGTTTTTTTTTTGTTAGAATAATTCTTTTTGCTGCAAACTCATTCACTAAAAGACACGACATTCAATATTCAAAAGTTTGTTCTTAGTTTGCTATTCCATATTTATACTCTCGTACTTTCAAAAGCAGCTTAACCTTTATAAAGGTTTGTTATAGTTGGTGTGGTACGCCCTTCTTAGCTCATTACAAAGAGAACGCTGATTTTGTTATTTATTATACAATATATGTATGTTAAATGACCTAGCCGACGTTTCAATATTAAATTCCTGCATATTAAAACTCTTTAGTCGTACAACCTCGTTTGCTTCTAATAAATTTGAATTTAGAATTATTTCTTGGTTGTATCCTTTGTCCGTAGTCAAAGTTGTTTTTTTTTACGAACCATTTCTTAATACTGTTCCATAAAAAAACTGACAAATATATGGCTTATTATGAACGTTTATAATTAATTTAACACGGTAACCGATACAGAAGCGGAAGTTTATTATAGCCTAGCTTTTGGCCTTGAATACCTTTGCATAAGGCGTAAAAAACTTAACGCGGATTTAGAATGAGGCGTGGTGACTGTAAAAACTTATGTGTTCAAAAGTAGTAATTGACTTTATTGGCTGTCAGGAAGTTACCTTTGCCTCTTTGTTTTATTGCAAAGGTATTTCATTATTGTGCCAATGAGTAATAATATTAAATTTTCCGCATATAGCTCAATCAACTTGCTTATTAAGCTATTTAAAACTTAGAGATATTATTTACAATATTTATAAATTGAATGTTACTGTGTTAAGGTCGACATTTTTATATTATGAACTTGACATTTTGAATCGAATAATAGCAACGATTATGCAGTATTTGTTTTAAATAATCGAAGTAACTACCGATTCGATACGATCGATTTTTATTGTTATGCGAAATCATTTGTTATATGTATGTATGACATGACTTTTGTGTTTGTGAGGAGAATAGTTAGTTATGTATGAATGTGGATTTTTTGAAGTATCGAGATAGCGATCAAAGGAAACGACAAAGTAAGTTACTATTTCATTTATTCACACATCCTCGCCTCTGTTTAGCCTGTATTTTTTTTACATAATTTATTTACAAAATCCAAAACGTTTGAGTATTTCTTTTTTTGGTATCTAAATTCTATCACAGTTTACCATGCGTGTCCGGAGAGTCCATGAGCGTAAGCGGGGGCGGCGTACGCGACGGGCGCGTGCACCAGGGGGGCGGGGTGCGACTGCGAGAGGGACTGGGTGCTCACGCTGTGGCTGGCACCGTACGCGGCGGGAGCGGCGTAGGCGGCGGGGGCGGCGTATGCGGCGGGAGCGGCGTAGGCAGCAGGAGCGCCGTAGGCAGCTATGCCGTGAGCGCCGTAGCCGGCACCGTAGGCGACGGGAGCGGCCGCGACCAAGGGAGCGGCGTGACCAGCCAGCTGCTTAGCGAGCACGGGGGCAGCACCAGCGGCGGCACCGTCCCACTGAGCCTCGACGGTCTTCACAGCGTCGACCGCTTGCCAAGAGTGGTCCTCAGCGGCGTTGATGGCTTGTCCGTGGAGCTCGGAGGCCTGGTCGTGGTATTCGCGGGCGGCATCAGAGGCGGCGCGGACGTGGTCGGAGGCTTCAACGTGGGCGTCGATGGCGGCACCAGCGATGTCTCCGGGGGAGATGGTGGGGAGGGCGGGGGCGGCGTGGGCCACAGCAACCGGGGCAGCTACGGCCAGAGGGGCGGCGTGGGCCAAGGCGGCGTACGGAGCCGGGGCTACCGCGAGACCAGCATGACCGATGAGGCCATGGCCGTAGGGGGCTGCCAGCAGGCCAGAGGGCGCGGCTGCGGCGCAGGCGAGGACGGCGGCGACAATCTGTGAAACAAAACCGATTAAAACATCGATTACACCACAAGCGACACCTATATCGAATAGAATCCGTGTCACATCACTAATCACAGACACTGAACCACGCAAACACTAATATAATTATTTAAAAAACAATTAATGTGTTAAAAGCACTTAAGAGTTTTGTGAGTAAGTAAAAACTTAGTTTCAACCAACCAGAACTCTCATCTTGCACTTCTGTGTTAGACTGCTCGAAGGCTACTGACTGCTTTCGATAAGTCGCCGCTGGTTTTTATACCATTGCACGTTGCTTGAGTTCTGTACGTAAAAAAAGTAAGTGGTCCGTATTCAAGGGCGGGAAGGGTGAATAGGAAGCGCGCGAAACATTTTTGACTGATAGATTTGTATGTAGAGGAAATGGCGGGCAGGCCGGACAACTTTTTAAAATTCGAACGAACTGGACGACAGTGCGTTCGATTTCATTTGAATATTGAACTGCGTTGATGTGACATTCGAATTTTAAAACGGATAATGTATTTTTTTTATGTATTGTGCATTCTTTTGTCTGTAAAGGTTTGATGTAACTCTTTTATATATTTTATATTAATTGTTTGTTTTTCTCTCAATTTGTAGATAAAATCTATCGCGATTTATACATAAATTGTTTTCTTATACTTACGCGAATAGAAATTGAAATAAAACGATTTTTTAAGGGATTTTTAAATAGTTGTAAAGGATTCAAAATGTCGGGAATAAAATCCGTGAAAAGTAGCTTGATTGGTACATATTTTATGACCTCTTTAAAAACCTCTTAAATTTAACCCTGAAAGCCTGAATCATTCTGAATTTAGAGTAAAATATTATATTTTAGTTGCATTGAAATCTATGAATAAGTAGGTCAATGGAATTGGTTAATAAGTGACGTCACAGGTTTTATATACATGCTGTCGTCTTAAAGGGTTGGGCAGAGGTGTAGGTACTAATGTACACCCAAATTTCGCTGGTATGTTTTAGGTTGACTCCCATCTAATAGGGGCAAGCCTGTTGCTATAAACCGGGAACAAATCCAAACTCCGAGCTGCTACTGAGAATTTCATAGGCAAACCCAATAACACTTTGATCGACTTGGGAATCGAACCCAATACCTTTTCAGCAGCTGTAGAACTTACGATCGCTAGACCAACTAAGCAGTCTCGATACTCGACTTAGTTGTCCTTTAAGCGTATTTTATTTTTTGTATATTTTCATATTTTTTTTAAATAACAATAAATTATATGTCATTGAAATAAATAAAGCTTTGCAATGACAGATAAATCATTTCGTGTGATATTGAAGTTAATTAATTAATTATAATATTCATGTTTACAATTTAAATATGTTTGTGTTTCGTTTTCCGGTAAAAATCAGGCCATTTATTTATTCCGGTTCAGTTTTTTATTTATTTTGATTAGGAACATTAGAACTGGCAACTATTTTGAATAATTTAATAGTAATTATGAATTTAAAAAAATATAACAAAATAATTAGACTGATCTGATAGTGTTTACGGCTTATGGATTTTTTTAAATCGTAGTTACGGTCGTACTCTAATATCTTTTGAAACAAAAAAATAAAGCAGATATTTGTTTATTGGTAAGCCTATAAAATAAATATTCCTGGACATTATGACATACAGCGCCACCTAGTTCCGAGCTAAGCAACAAGGCTTGTGTTACGGATGTTGTAAATACAGACATGTTAGACATAGATTCATCAATGACTCAGATACAAATGTGTATGCTCATCACAAAAACATTTGTCCCTCCCGGGATTCGAACCCGGGACCCTTAGCACAAAAGGCAGTGTTAACTGCCGCTGGATTAATTGGGTTGCCAAAATTTTTTAACTAAAATATTTTGTTTTAATGAGAAGAATATGGTTCTTGGTCCTTTTGTACATACTTCGTTTTATCAATCATCATCAAAATGTGATTCTGCGAGTGAGCAGGTTACCAGAGCTCGTTGAGAGAATGACTAATGAGACAGCATGAGAATTTCGTTTGCTGTCATTTTAGTAACTCCCTTATTTTAAGAAAACCTAGATGGTTTCTACAGGGTCAACAACGCGCGAGCGACACTTTTGGTGCTATAGGCTACGGTAACCGCTTACCATCAGGCGGGCCTTATGCATATTTACCACCCTAATCACATAAAAAAAAACTTCCCAACAACTGTTTTTCTTCGACCCCCCCCCTCCCCTCTTCCCGCGTGTGATTTTCCCCCCAACTCCACAGCCCCTTTAACAGAATAATGGCTACGATACGCCCTTGTCCGCGTCTTTGGTTAAACAAAAAAACCATACGCCCTATTATCCGTGTGTTAGCTAGATGTAGTTATAATCGTTGTTAGTTTTTTGGTTCATTGCCATGAGTGTTAATTAACACATTTTCTCCGGCCAAGATTACTTCTGTGAAGTAATATGTACATAGTTGCGGAATGCACGGCTTCGAAAACAATGCGTGTTATACATATATTTGTCTTTTGGTTTAATTGGCAATGTTGTTGAGATTACGGCTTCCCTCCTATGAGACGCAGGTTCAGTAATAAGGCAATAATAATAATTGTTTAGGTATTTCTCACCACAAACCAAGTACATAAAAAAATCTTATGCGGTCTTCAAATATACAATTTAGGTCATGGGCTGCTGGTGCCTGTGGTAGGTAAATAAAACTTGTAATACTGGTCACCAGACGTCCACCTCATATCGTTAAATTATATTTCTTTACTTAAGTAACCAAAATAGAGAAAGCAGTGATAAGACAGTTACATCAGTAATAAATAAAGAATAAAATTCCTTTGTGTGGCTAAAAATGTGTACTGGTACGGTTATCACCCCCTGTATATATCTGGACATACGCTAGACAGTAGTACTCGCAACCAGCGCGCATGTATGACATAAGATGTACGAACTTGGAAGAAGCAAAAGTAGTATGTCAGTATCATAAATTTATCCATTTACAGTTCCATTACTGGACATGGATCTCCTAGGTATATAGTCCACCATGTTAGCCGAGTGCGAGTTGGCAGTATTCGCACTTTATTAAAAAGTTGTGTCATTGGTAGCCTTGGGATCGATTTAGGGATCTTTGATTAATATATATTGACTATGTACACCGCCAACTACTCGTTTTTCCCTTCTCTCAATTCTTGTCCATCCAATGGTTGTCTAGAAGAAATTGCTCTTAGCGATAAGACCGCCCATTGTACTCTTTTAAACTATATGTTTCATTTTGTTGTCTTTTTGGCTATGTACAATAAAGAATATTCCAGCCCACTGGTCACAGCGTTACGCTATCACAGCTTGAATGTTTCGTAACTACCTAATCGTAAATTATGATAAGAATTTAGATTTTTCAAAAATCCGTCAGTACAATTTCATGAGCTATCACAGGTGTTGAGTGTATATATGTATGTACATATATACTTAAGGTAAAGTTCACGGAACAAACCTATGATTGAATCACTCCCTCTCACTCGGCTTATATCCTGTACCAGTCAGACTAAAACTGGTTGTATTAATGCCTTTATTTACCAATAGATCTATTTGGAGCACTGCACTTTGGTCACTTATTGAACTGCGTAGGCTTTATAATTGTTTTTGTATACATAATTTCAACATTGAATTGATATTTTAAAACCTTAATTTCTTTGTTATAAGTTGGGAATCTGTCTTTCTTTTAATTTTCGTCGCTAATTGAGATCTGAGGGATTTATTAATACTATCCATACTTCACTACTATATTATTATAAATGCAAAAGCGTGTCTGTCTGTTACCTCTTCCCGCTTTAACTGCTGGAATGGAATCTTGTAAGGAGTTAGTTTGAGACCCGGGACAGGACATATATAAGTTTTGTTCCGGAAAGCATCCCTTAAAAGGGCGAAATTGTCTATTCTGCATACAAACTTACAAAGGAGGTGCAAGTTTGAATACAGAATATATTTTATTAATTTCTTTAAAGAGGGTAGAAATAAATTAACAATTTGATCCAAATAATCCATAAGAGTATCCTGTGTTTGTTATAACTATCCTTAATAAAATAAAAATCTTGACAGGATACTCAGATCAATGTCATTCATGTTTCATTCTGATTACTGACTCATTCGCACACATATGTTATAACGGTGTTCAGCGTAACATATTTACAACCGGGTTGTCAACATCGTAAAATTATAATAACTATGTTAATATAATGTTCAGTGAATGAATTAAACGAAGATTATATCAACAGGCGAATGGATTATACCGGTTCATGAAGATGTGTAATTTACGTCGAATCCCGTTAAAACTACCTAGTCGATTTGTTTGGCTAAGCGGTACTGCCTAAGGTTATTGTATAGATGGGTGACCATTTAAAACATAATTATGAGAGGCTTGCGGCTTTATGAGCGCTACCTAGGGCACATCGAGATTCCTTGCTCCAATTGAGCTGCCCGACTAGGGAGCTCCTCCGCCTTACAGAAGACCGCAGTGAAATGGCAATAGTTGTGTTTCTTTTCTGCGAATGAGTAAGGTTACCAGAGAACTCGTTAGGGGAGTGAATATTCTGATAGCACTGGCATTCCGTTTGTTGTCAGTTTAGTAACTCCTCTATTTTATGGAACCTAAATAGTTTTACAGGGTCGGCAACGCGCGAGCGACACCTCTGGTGTTGCAAACCACTATAGGCTCCCTCCCTTGTTGAACAAAAAAAAATCTTCATATCTTTCTTTGATGCGAATAAATAAGTCATACGGCTGCTATACGCTCCACCCATCCATTGACTACGTGACTTTTACTGGTTTAGTTTTACCAAAAGTCAGCCAAGGTAACTCCTCATACAGCCTACATTATATTTAATCGATTATATTATTTACTGTTTGTATATAGGTCTGCGCATAGTTTGTATTTCATATTTGATTTTTTAATCTAATTTTTCATCATCATAATCAATCCCAGTGTACCAGCGTTTCGCACTGGTCTCCTGTCATTTGAGAGGGATAATGCTATAGTCCACCACACTAGCCTAGTACGTGTGGGTTGGCAGACTTCACACGCCATCGATAAATTGTTTTAGGTATGCAGGTTTCCTCACGATGTTTTTCTTCACCGAGTGAGCAGGTCATAAATATTCACATAGTTTCGAAAATTCAAATTTTAGGGATTGAATTCGAGGCTTTTGATTTCACAGTCGGTGGACTGTGACTAGGCTATCTAACATCTAAGTTTTAATTAACACTTATTCTTATCAGATTAAAATGAATGATTTAGCCGTGTACGAGTTTGCCGATCTCAACAGGGGGTTCTATTGCTTTCACTGATAAATGTAACATTTAATTTTTAACAAAAAGAAGGAGTTTCTCAATTGATTTGTTTGTTTTTTTTTGTGTGTATTTTACGCGATATCTTTACCGACACCGGATTGTGATGATTTTATGATAATACTTTTTTATGGTGATAAGGGGGCAAACGAGCAGGCGACTCAACTGATGGTAAGTGATGACCGCCGCCCATGGACATTTGCAACACCAGAGGCTTGCAAATGCGTTGCCAAACCCCTTAGAAACCGTCCAGGTTTTTCTTAAAATAGGGAGCTACTGAACTGACAGCAAACGGAATTCCTATTCTGTCAGAATAGTCACTCCCCCAATGAGCTCTGGTAACTTTACTCGCAGAAAGACAACTATTGTTGATTCACAGCGGTCTTCTGTAAGGCGTAGGTACTTCCCCAGTCGGGCAACTCAATTTGAGCGAGAAATCTCGCTATGCCCTGCCTCCTAAAAAATACTTCTACAAAGTCTTACCATACTGATCAATATAATGACTAAATAGTTATTATTTAATCTGATCTCGAATCTCACTTTCTAATTAATGTAAGTAACCTAGTGTTGGTACAGAGTTTCTTTTTGTTCTTATTAAACAAGCTAATCTAGTTCCGGTGAATGAAACTTTTTAATTTTATGTAGTAATTTATGTTCTTTTTTTAATATAGGCACAGGTTTATACGTAATATCTTTTATTGGGTGATAAGGGGCAAACAGGCAGGCGGCTCACCAGATTGTAACTGATCACTGCCGCCCATGGACATTTGCAACACCAGAAACTTGCAAATACGTTGCCAAGCCCTGTAGAAACTAGGTTTCTCAAAATAGGAAGTTACTAAACTGACAGCAAATACTATTCTGACAGCATTGTCAGAATAGTCGCTCCCTCAACGATGTTTTTTTCCATTGGTTATTTTTATAGCTCAAAGTTGGCAAACAAGCTTTTGTATCGCCTAACGGTAAGCGGTTACCGTAGCCTCTGAAATTTGTAACACCACAGGTGTCGCTCGCAAATGGCTGACCCTGTAAAAACCTTGGATAACCCTAGCCTTTTTGCATTCAACTCACGACTCGTGATTCCAATGTTGGATATGCGTGTATTTAAATCCTACCTAACCGGTAGGTTAGGATAGACCCTACCTTTCCCAGGGTACTGGGAAAGGTAGGGTCTCTAATACCTCATCATCAACCCATTAATGTCCCACTGCTGGGCACGGGTCTCCTCTCAATTGAGAGGGATTAGGCTATAGTCCTACCTACGTAACTACCTATAGTAATACCTAAGTAGTGCAAAACCGGGTAACTGCTTTATTCCGTCTGACTCTGCACGGGTTGGTTAATAAAATAACATATTTAAATAGAGCATTTTGAGTTTAACTCAGACGAAAAAGCTATTCAAATAGGTACTTATACTTACAATCAGTATTCGACCGACAGCCTATATTTATAGGATATAAATTCAAATGGGCACGTGATCACGTCATTAGGTTTCCATTTGAGTTCTGAACCCAGCAAGAAATACCATAACTAATACAAATAGTATGATCAGGTAAATACACTCCACCTCATATTATAAACGGGTTATGTACATTCAATATCTGTACGTTCAGAAGGTCCATGAATCAAATATGACGGATAATGTACCACGGTGAAATAATTATTCAGATTGGTTCAGTAGTTTTAGAGCCTAATAAAAATAGTTTGTATCTTCATGCTTTAAATCATCCCTTAAAAGAGAGAAAAAGGGGTTGGTAGTTTGTATGTGGCTACAATTACAAATATTACACAGTCGCGGACAAAAACCATTAACATATAATTACAACAATGTCTCACAAAACTATCATAGATTGTATTTACTGTGGCATACAAAATGGCGTATCGGTCCCAGTTGCGAGTCAAAAGGAAGTGTGTTATTACGTGGTTCCACAAGGGCCAACTACCTGTCACTGACATTATAGACCTACTTGTATGTTCACGACGGTACAGTACCATAGTGTCAGCATACATCTAAATTAAATCGACGAAATGGACCATTGTTTGTGTTAATATGAAAAATGAAACCAAATAAAGATTAAAATAATAAGTATACCCAAAAAATATTACCAAGTTAGGTTATTTATAGTTATCATCACGCTTGTATAGGGTTAAGCATGGATATGAGGAGGAGATACAGTAAAAAAATATTCGTAATTCTCAACCGAATTCGTGTCCTACTGCTGGGGACGGGTCTTTATTGCGCTAGCCGGCTGTGGGTTGACAGACTTCCCACACCATCGAAAAAAATCTCTTAAGCTCGCAGGTTTTCTCCCTATGTTTTCCTTCACCGTTTGAGCATGTGATAAATACGCACATAACTTCCGATAAGGCAGTGGTGCGTGTCTTGGGTTCGAACTCACGACCTTTGATTTAAGCAGTCATCCAGTCACAATAATAGTCCATAAGAGCTCACTAAAATAATAATATTTCAAGATTTTATTGAACCACCAGATATGCTATGCCAAATTACAGTGAGGAAACATCCAAAAATGGTTGACATCCAAAAAAGGCTGGAGGCCTACGTCCAGCAGTGGACTGCGATAAGCTGAGTTGACTGAAATAACAGCTTTCTAGGGCCAAAAGTCAGCTGAATGACAGAGATAAGGATAGACAGACAGACGGATGTGGCAAAACTATGAAATTCTTGTTATCATACGGAACTCTAAAGTGAGAGTGCGACATGCAAAAAAAGCAACGTTTATATTTATACGCCAATTATGAATTAAGTAGAATATAATATAAAATAATTAACTTATTAAAGAAACGTTTTAAAAAAATAACCAAAATTCAGCACCGATTTCAAAATTCTATATAAAATAAGTGTAAGTTTTATATGCTCCGAGCCTACTGAGAATTTCATAAAAAAACCCAATAACACTTTGCTCGACCTGGGAATCTAACCCGAGATATCTTGTTTAGCAGTCGCGCTTACCACCACATCATCAACAAGGCAATCAGTAAATTAATATTTTATCATACCTACAAGCATTTCACACAATTCATTTAATACAATAAATTAGAACGCAGTTATTTCATAAAAGAGGCCGCATGCTCACTTAATAGACGCGTTAACAGATTATAAAATCTTATTGTAAATTATTAAAAAGACCTTCTCGGACTTAGCCGTGAATCTTACAAAATAAAACCGACTACTTTATCTTGATCTATGATTTTATAAGTAGGTACTTAGTTGGTTAAAAATAAGGCGTAATCTTTCGTGTTTTTTATCAAGTGTTTTTTTTTAATCGATTTACTTCTTCAGATTTTCGAAAAATGTTTACTAAGCAATATGGCTATATTGAAATAAAACTACATTTTACGAATTTTATTGAGATAAGTATATTAATTTTATTTCATCCCAACGAACATTTCGGATTGTTTATACCGGGTATTGTGACGGGGCCGCGTATCCATTGATGCTGTGAAGAATCACACAGACAACTTAACGTGGTCTAAGGGTCATGGAGAGGGTGTGTGTGTTTAATGGTTAACAAATTATGTATTTAAGTTTGGCGCTCGAGTGGTTTGTATAACAAAAGGTTCCTTGTAATTCTATGCCAAAAGATACTGGGTGCAATGTCAGCATTGTGCTTTTAATGTCTTATTATGTAGAATCGTGTAAAAATGTCACTTTTATCTGGTATTCTTGCTACAATGTATAGGCGTGCGAAACTTGGGCATGGTAGCGTTTCGTGATACTTGTGTAGGGTTACCGTGTAAAGAGAATTTTGTGGGACATTTCCTTTATTTCAAATTGTATCTTTTTAACTGGTTGTTAATCACTGAACCTATTACAATTACTGTACTCATACTATAATTACAGCTTTTAGCGATCATTGATATGGTGAGGCAGGTATGAAGCTACTTAACAGACACATCGTCATTTCTCTTATAATAACATACCCTAATAATAATCGCTTTCGTTTCGACACCAGAAGCGCCATTTTTACGTCAATATAACTTAATTTGATGTCGTCAATTACAAAAAGAAATAATTGTACCATTTTGTTGATGATGATAGAGCCATCACAAATGACGATATTTAAATGATTGCCTGATGCAATCTGCGCTATCAGACTTGCTTTTTAATTTCATATAGCCGTATAGCTCATTGGGATACAAGATAGAAACTAGAAATTACCTTGTAGATCTTATTAAAAAAAATATTCTATTCCATTCTTATCTAAAAAGTGTTTTGCAATCCAAGGAGACGTCTGATATCATTGTATTCGAATTAACTGGTGTCCTAGCTAATACTTATTGATATCCACCCTACATTCAACTGACGTACAAAGTTTATATATCAAGTATCAAGACTCACGCAATAGTTCTGCGACTGACCCACTGAATCCTCGTTTATTGTTAAACAAAACTATAAGTCTACCATTATAAAGTCTATTTCAGCTTGCAGGTATAGGCAGACAGTTGGCTAAAAGGAATTAGACTTTATATGTAACAAATTAGGGTTGGTTTTTGGGTCAGATAGTAAAGTGCATGTATTTCGCTTTTAACTATAATTCATTCATTTTAATATCTTACTGAGTGCTTTGGAAGTCATAGTTTGTTTAGTATGTTTATTTGAAAAGACCTAGATTGTAGTAAGTATTGCCTAGGTGTTACCTAAGTTTATCTAGATATCACAGTTAATAAAACTACGAAGTCTAGGAAGCTATAGTTGAAAACTTAGGTTTGTTTTACTACGACTCATTTAAGGCTGCCATCTAGGTCCCGGGTTCGATGGGGACAACTGTTTGTGTGATCAGCACCAACATATATTTATATCTAAGTATATGTCGAAGGGCATCGACCATCTAGTATCCCTAACACAGGCGTCGTTGCTTAGTTAGGAACTAGATGGCGCTGTGTCATAATGTCCGGATATATTATTATTGTTATTATTTCGTAACGCAAGTATCCGCTAAGAAAGGATGTTTGAAAACTATTACTTATAGAGAAAGTTCCATTAAAAAAGGCGGACTACAGCCAGCCTCATATATTATTACCGACCTTATTAGTCCAGCGGTAGTTAACACTGCCTTCTGTGCTACGGGTCCCGGGTTCGAATCCCGGTAGGGACAAATGTTTGTGTAATGAGCATACACATTTTTGTATCGAAGTCATGGAGGGTCTTTACACCATCATGGTCACGGGTCAAAGAATAAACCGTAAAAAACATTGAATTGGTAGTATTTTTGAGTCTTATTCACGCATTCTTCCACGAACAAAACACTCAAATTAAATTATAACACAAATAGTATATCAAATAGCCTTAGAAACGTCAAACAATGACAAGTCCTTGTGTACAGGCATGTTATAATCAAAATATCATTACTTACAACACTCGCTCTAACACGGCTCGCTCGTAATATGCTCTATGTCGCAAGCCTTAGATAATGAACAAAATTGTCCAGTTGATACACTATAAATAATCAATCTGATATTTCCTTAACAAATCCCTTCTCCATTTTTTCACGCCCTTATTGTTTAATGCTTAAGATGCACGAACTACCCCATACCCCACAAAACGAAACATACATACCACACCAACCACACATAAATATGAATATTCGTATGTAACACCAAAAAAATCTACTTCTCTTCGATTTGTGCCGCAAACTGAAATGGCTAATGCAAAAGTTCAAATATTATTTTATATATGTATGTATTATATTAATTATCCTCAAATCTGCTCCCCAAGGGAGTAAGCAAAAACTACTACAGAAAGTTACGCGCTACAATCTCAGCCACTTGCTGCCACTTTTGCTTCGTCCACATTCATACATCTGCGTCGGTTGCGAGTACTGCGCTCTTGACCTTTTTGAATGAGTTCAGCAACTAGATCGGTGTACATCGGTCCTCTATCTCAGTCTCTTCTTCTCTATGGCCTAGAGGTATGACCAATGGAATGTGAAGTCAAATATCTTGAAGTTCACCTCCAAGGCCGGATCGCTGACTTTTCGGTTACATGCGTATTTATCACATGGCCAAACAGTGCAAAAAAAACATTTCAAGTGTATTTCAAGCGTGAAGAGGTAACATACAGACAGAAAGACAGACACTTTTTCTCATTTAAAATATTATAGTATGGATTCTTAACTTTTCGACAACATATAATCTTTCAAATGACACCATTATTTTGTCAAATCATTCTTCGATCTATCCTTCAATGTTACACCACATTTACTTCGCAATGACTACATTTGCACTGCAACTAATTAAATTTAATAAAAGATAAATAATATATGCACCGTTACATTTTGTTCTTGAAACGCGATGTCATAAACGGACTAGGTAGGTACATTAATTTGAATTTGCAAATAGATTTTGCAGCGGACATGTTTTATTATTTATTAAAGTAATGAAATTGATTAATTGATTTTAAAATGTACGTGCATTGAATTTATTATCATTAATCTTATATTGTACTGTATCCATCTTTCCACTAATATTATAAACGCGCAAGTTTGCCTTGGTGTTTGATACTCTTTCACGGTAAAACTACTGAATGGATTTTATTGAAGCTTTACAAAAATATATCTCGTACTCCAGTTGTTCCGGATCAGGGCATTTGTGCTTGTAAACACACCTATTGTATAGGAGAAAATCCTACAACGTAACGGTAAAAAAATGCCCTGTTTACTCACATCAAAATTATATAGGTACAAGGTGCAAAAAAATAAATGTTGAACTTAAATGACTGACAATGACCGCAATAAAAAATAGCAATATCATAGTTCCATCCCTTAAAACACCAATACTTCAGTAGACTTGTAACTATAATTCTTGCTGCTCCAGTAATTTCGCTGAATTGATACATTTCTCAAATCTCAAGTAACAGAATCTGTTAGGTTTCAAATGTATGTAACAAAATACTCATAAACCGGTACGTTAATTTACGTAACCTTTTGTTAAGTTGTAGTTCTAGTTTTGCCATACAGGGTGTTCGATTGTGAAGGCGTACATATATTTGTTCGTGTCGTTTGCTATCTGAATTGGGGAACAGTTATAATGCCAACCCGGTACTCAATTTTAAATAGCTCTGAAATATAGTCCTGCCTCTTTCACACTAGCCGTGTAAGTCACCTTATCTCACGAGTGAAAGAGGCAGGAGTATGAGTTAAAACTCTAAGGCACTTCGCACTTCTGACAATACCAGTCTTGTAACTTTAAACTCCTTTTATCTTAAAACTTCTAAGCTTGTGAACTTCCAGTGAAGTAACGGGTTAACTTTAAATGATAAGTGATTTAAAACAGAAGGATATAAGAAGAAAACAAAGCGTCTACTATAAAAATATTCTCTCATCTAACAACAACACCAACCCCTTGTAGAACATGCTTTATAAATTAAAAAAAGTAGCTTAAAAGAAGAAGAATAGGCGAAGTTGTGCGTCGTGCTACAGCCGCTATATAGCTCACTAAATTATGGTTGAGCTACACGACGCATGCGTGCGCTAAGTCGCTTTTAAATAGCGCCTATTGCAATGCGCTTTAATTTAAAGTCGTGCATCCTGTATCTCTCAGAACGTGATTTACTTATGAACTAAAACTTTATCTCTCTCAATCTCGGAGCCAGACTAAGTTCAGTTCAAACTGAATTTTAAGCATAGATTTAATTATCGAGTGATTCAATTTACGACTAGGCCACCTCATTGATTGTACCAATCAAAATCAGGCTGTGGAATGAACTACCTGCCGAGGTTTTCCCAAACGACTACAGCATGGGGTTCTTCTAAAGAGGAGTGAAAAGGGTTTTTACAGGGTCGGAGAAGCGCGAGTGACACCTCTGGTGTTGCATCCGTCCATGGGCTACAGTAACCGCTTACCATCAGGCCGTAAGCTTGTATCCCACCCGCATGGTATAAAAAAAGGTTATACCTGTGTAAGAATTGGATGTTCATGGTCTGTTTTTCTCTGTGCGTTTCCACAGACACACCGAAACAACAGAAAAATCTAGTAATAACTTTGTATATTGTCATACCAGGATAGTTTAATAATATGAGCTTATTTGTTTCTCCTTTTTTTGACAACTCACTCCTTTGGGAATGGGGCAGTAATTAGGTTGTTGATGAAAATCGCCAAACATCCAAGGCGTTGCCTAACGGCGTGGATTAATTATAGAACTATGCTAAAGGTGACAGTTTAATAAAACTGCCAACATTTGCAGCCCACCGATCTTGCTACACCGACAAAAACTACTAATGAGGTCTTACTTAAATCAATCATCTAATACTTAAATCAGGTCCTTTCTGTTTTGCGTCATAACAGGTTCCTTTCACCTTTTGCATCTCAAACCTACTCTTGGCGGCAGACCCCAGTATACCCAGATGCAGCTGAATATCAGATATACACAGTATAACACGAAAAGATTGCCATCAAAACTACGCTGCCATATTGCTGACTGTACTGGTATCCTAAGGATAAACTGGTTAGGGCACGCCACGATAGTGGCGGTAAGACCCATAATGGAGGATTGGCTTGAGAGGCGCCACGGCGCCCTCAGCTTCCGGCTGACGCAGGTCTTGTCTGGGCATGGGTGCTTCGGCAAGTACCTGTGTCGCATAGGCCGGGAGCCATCGCCCGGTTGTCACCATTGCGTAGGTTGCCCCGAGGACACGGCGCAGCACACACTCCAGGCCTGCCCGGCCTGGACAGAGCAGCGCCGTGAACTCATAGCGGCAGTCGGCGGTGACCTCTCGCTTCCGGCCGTGATCCTATCCATGGTCGGGAGCGAGAACGCGTGGGATGCCGCCGCCTCTTACTGCGAGCAAGTTATGCGCGCAAAAGAGGCGGCGGAAAGGGAGAGAGAAATCACAACCTCTCTCCCGATCCGCAGTAGACGCACCGGGCGCCGGAGGGCGCAAACAGACCTCCGGCCTCCATAAGCTGTGGCCAGCGGGTGGGCGCGACTAGGGGAGTCCGCCGCCCGAACTGGTAATGGCCCCAAGTAGGCGGCGCGCGTGTTCGTCACACGTGCGCCTGCGCGGAGGATGCGAGGCGAGCTATGCCTCGCTCCTAGCCGGGGTCCAGCGATAAGAGCTGGACCGAAGCCCGCCGGGGTTGTGGTGCATGCTTTTGCGAATCCCATGGCCCCGGCAATAGGGTTAGTGGCGTTGACGGGTGCGGTTTTTTTAGTCGGTAAACGCTTAAGCGGAGTCCGACACACCCTGTCACCTCCCCAGGCGATGGGACGGTCCGTAAAGGATTTTTCCGCACTTAAAAAAAAAAAAAGGATAAACTGGTTGTTAGGTTTTTCAGGTTACTGACAACCATTAATGCTAAAGGTATTCTTGACAACGGGAACCAATGGTTCAACGTGCTCGCTGGGTACAGTTTAATCTTACTACTCTTCTATAGGTTGAATGAAGAGTGCGGACATTACATAGTCCTCCAAACTTTATACAATACTAGCTGATCCAGCAAACGTTGTTTTGCCACATTATAGGGGTTGGTGAACAACCCTTATCACTGAGGGGTATGAAAAATAGATGTTGGCCGATTCTCAGACCTACTCAATATGCTCACAAAACTTCATGAGAATCAGTCAAGCCGTTTCGGAAGAGTACGGGAACGAACATTGTGACACGAGAATTTCTATATATATAAAAGGAGAAGCTGACTGACTGAATGACTGACTGACTGACTGACTGACTGACTGACATATCCACGCAGGGCCTAAACTATAAGGGTTAGAATCTTGAAATTTTGCACAGGGATTCCTTTTTTATCGTAGGGGAGCACTAAGAAAGGAATTTTGAAAATTCACCCCCAAAGAGGGTAAAACGGGGGTGTAAGGTTAGTATGTAACTTTGCTGTTTATGAAGTTATTCAATTGAAATTCAGTTTGAAGGTTTTTATTGAAAGTTATGAAACGCGTGTAAAATATTTTTTCTCAAATCATCCTTTAAAGGGGTTAAATGGGGGTGCAAAGTTAATATGAAATTTCTTTGATTTTCAATGAAACTTGGCGAGTGTAGTCTTTGTATGACGTAGGCATCCGATAAGAAAGGATTTTCCGAAATTTTGCCCATAAGGGGGGGGGGGGATAGGGGTACCAAGTTTGTACGAGACAACGTGATTCCTTGGTCCAATCTACTTCAAATTTTGCATAAACATTCTTTAACAGAATTGATGGAAGACGTATTTCGTATTTTATCGAAATTCAATCCCTGACGGGATTAAAAAGAGATAGAGAATTATGTTGGAGGTGATATCAATACTCCTTAGTGCTTTTGATTTAAATTAATTTTTATTTTGACACATGCTTCAAAACTCAATCCGATTTTATTCAAAAGAGGTTGAACTCACATAAAAGCTTGATGCAATGCAAATATTTTATACTCCTTAAAATTGGAATTTCTGTTTGTAATTTCATATATAAAAGTATAGATACGGTAATTACACAAAAAAAATATTTCTAAAATGTTTGTCTGTCTCTCTCTTCGTTCCTTCTAATTGCTGCAACAGCTGGACCGATTTTGTAGGGACTTTCACCACCGTTATAAGGAGTAACTTAGGCTACTTTAATTTAAGAACAAGAAACGAATTAAAGTTCCGTATGACTTAAAAACGCGGGACCTGACCAATGCATGAATATGAACATTAAATTTTACGCGGACGAAGTCGCGGGTAACAGCTAGTTATATATAAGATCTGACAATAGTTAATTAAGCTCACGGATTTCTTACACTTCGCGAATGTTAGACATTTTATAAATGGGGTTCTTCAAAAAAGGAGTGTAATGGTTTTTAAAGGGTCGGCAACGCGCGATTTTTCTCTCATTGCAAACCACCAGAGGCTACGGTAACCGCTCACCATGGGCCGTAAGCTTGTTGGTCACCTTCGTGGTATGAAAAAAATACATACATTGAAATAAAACAAATTTTATACCAACTTTTCGGGGCCTTAATAACATCCGCAAAAAGTGGTTTTAATAGAATCGCCGATTTTTATTTTACACTAGATACATTGTAACAGTAAGGATACGATTACTTCATAACATTGGTTGCGTTTGCACAACCCAGACATCGAACTTGCATCGTAACCTAGACACGACCGTTACGACAGCATACAATTAATTAAAAATAAAACAATAAGAATGTAACACAAAAGATATAATTACATTGAAATTAATAACTTAGTTTTGATCATGATAAGTGGCGTGCTGTTGCGTTTTTTTTTCTTTTCTTTTTGCTCTATTATGTCCTGTCTTCGCTTCTTACGACACACGAATAATAATAATAATAACTTTTTAATCAAACTAGGTTACTTCTAGGAGCTGTGGTAGCCTAGTGGTGTGACCAGTGGACTGAGACGTCAAAGGTCTCGAGTTCAAACCCGGGCACGCACCACTGACTTTTTGGAAGTTATGTGCGTATTGATCACATGCTCAAACGGTGAAGGAAAACATCGTGAGGAAACCTGCATGCTTGAGAGATTTGTCTCAATGGCATGTGAAGTCTGCCAACCCGCAGTAGGCTAGCGTGGTGGACTATAGCCTAATCCCTCTCAAATGAGAGGAGACCCGTGCCCAGCAGTCGGACGTTAATGGGTTGATTATGATGATGATGAGTTTACTTCTGTCATACAGATTACCAGTCCCCCTTCAGCTTCAGCAAGTCTACATAGCTGTCTATTTGATTATTTTTTTAGTAGTAGTTAATACTAATTTGTCAAAATTGATTTGTAAGTTACAAAAGAATAGAGTAAGATCCCAGGGCCGCCAGACGTCACGTATTTTCTGACGAACCAAATGTGGGTTATTGAGTAGTGCTAGTATGTACTAAGAACGCATGCCTACTAGCTAACTTGCCTAGTGGGCCAATTTTCAGGTATCAGGTAATCAAGGTACATACAAATATTACTTACCTCACGTAAATTCTCCAAGCTGATTTTTACGTATATTGTAGGCAGTATCCTTAAAAATAAGTCGCCAATACTCCCAGACACTTTCCGTCGGCCGTATTGCTTTGCAGACGCTTTAAAGCTCCCGAAGGAATTAATTAACTTCACGTAAATTATGATGTTCCATTGTTTATATCTCCACCAGACAACTATTTCGAAACCTTTTACGAGAAGACAGTGGGATCCAAGGGGCCAATCATCCCCTAGACTTCCGCATATTCGCAATCTGGCTCACTCTCATGCGCGTTGATAATACCCTCACGCTCCTACCCACAGTGGCATTAAAATTGAATTAAGGGGGATGATTGGCTCCTATGATCGGTCTGTCATCTGTCACAACTATTTTGAAACCTTTTACTAGAATGGAACATCATAATTTACGTGAAGTTGATTAATTCCTTCGGGAGCTTTAAAGCGTCTGCAAAGCAATACGGCCGACGGAAAGTGTCTGGGAGTATTGGCGACTTATTTTTAAGGATATTGCCTACAATATACGTAAAAATCAGCTTGGAGAATTTACGTGAGGTAAGTAATATTTGTGTGTACCTTGATTACCTGATACCTGAAAATTGGCCCACTAGGCAAGATAGCTGGTAGGCATGCGTTCTTAGTACATACTAGCACTACTCAATAATCCACATTTGGTTCGTCAGAAAATACGTGACGTCTGGCGGCCCTGGGATCTTGGACTAGAACTTAATAAATGATAAGTAGTATATGTATGTATACGCGAGCGTTAGTGTACGTGTGTGGGTGCATATATAGTTCCTTGTTTATATAAATACATAAAATATATATGAATAACGTGGAGGAAGCAATTGAACTGAGTAGAGAGACCTATACAGCTCTCCCTCCCTTTCTCATCTTCCTATCCCTATAATATTTGATTTATTATTGGTTTAATATTGGTTTCTTGAAATAAGTGTCCTGAGTATATTAATTTTGCATGTAATGGTAAGCTACTAGAAACAGTGGCTATGTATATTAATTTACTTAATATGTCATGTCATGTTAATAAATACATATTATGTTGGAATAAGTTTTCTATGTCGGAATTTGCTCCATTTCAGGCATACAGTTTTCCATGTATTTTTTCCAAGCTGTGAAGTGTTTTGTATGAAGTTCATAATACATTTTCTTTAATTAAAATCCCGGTAAATGGCAATAGGTACGCACGGTACCCTCTTCTATGGGATCTAAATACGTACCAGAAAACTGAAGGGGACATCAGAACGTGCTGTTCTGCCTTACCTTTCAGGTAAACAGACACGTAATTGTATGCTATGAGATCGCGCTTACGTGTAACGAAACGAAACCAAGCATTTGCCAGATCAGATAGCCATCTCGCAAAACAGCTTGCAAAACGAAACGTCTTATTTAAATTCTCACAGTCGATACCCCAAGTATCTGATGATCTGCAGATGAGAACTGATAGGTATCAAAGCGAGGCTGATCACAGGAACAGTTAGCAAATTACGATGTAAAATCTAAGTTCCATTGTCGACAGGCTAGCAGAGTAGGTCATGTTACTGTGTAAATAAGACCAGAAGTGCCATTGTTAGTGTCTAGTTCCTATTATACTGCGTCGTCTTTTAAGCTCTCCAACTAACTGGAGCAGAACACTACCAGGTCCAATTTAGTGTATCAACCATCGACTAGATGTATAAGTAAACACATATAAACATCCAAGTACAAATGTCGATGTTCCGTTGTGTGTTGTGGTTCCGTTTGCACCCTTTGAGTACCCTACTTCTCTACTATCTGAAAGTACCCTAAAACGGACTGGAGGTATTTTCCCAGCTGTGGGACACATATAATCAATCGTTTTAATTAACTATAAATAAATAAATAAGTAAAATAACACGAGTCGCAATCGTAATATTTCTGAGTTCTCTCTAAATATTACTATTACTTCTGATTCAATAATTGCATAGCAGTCACGCCCTCTGCCGTTCACTCTGCTCTACTATGGGTGAGAACACATTGCATAAGCGATAGCGGAGCGTTTTTAGAGCACGTTTCTTTGTGTCATGACAACGCCTGTCGTGTAGGGGCTTTTGTTAATCCCTAAAAAATAGATCTAAAAAAGAACAAGTTATACGTGTTTTTTTTAAGAATTCAGTGTTTAGTAATGACATTTATAAAAAATAATATAAATGACAAAATCCCAAAAATCTTTTATTTTCATAAAGTTGTCTACTTTTCTGTCATTGTATGACTAAGTTTCCTTTATGAAGGTTAACAGGTTAATTTAAAAGCCACACAAAATGCTTACACCTTTTGCCGGTAATGAGGGTAAGTTATGTGTCACACTGCTTTTTACCAAAAACATTTATTACCTACACCGAATTTTTTCTTCGACTTTTCAGGGGCACTGCAGTGTCCCCAAACTTAAAAAGAAACCTAAAATTTCTAAAGACACAGAAGTTTCTTTTTGTACCTTCAGTAGGTAACTTATATTAATAATCCAACACCAAAAAACGTTTTCATAAATAAATCGAAAGTCAAGATCTATCATAAGCCTAAATCGAATATAATAGTCATATGCAGTACTTCCGGCAGACATTATCAGTAGCTCCCCCCTCCCCCTCTCCCCCGCCCGCCTTTCACCCCACATTCCTCATCATGGCCAGCAGCCGGACCCAATGATGTAGGCATCGGATCCGTAGAGGACACCACTGTCAGTCAACTATCAAAACTGTCATATAATTCTGAACCTTATAACTTTAATAACAAGAGCGAAGGGTAATTTTCTGGTACGCAAAATTATATTGGTAATTTTGAGCTACAGTAATATTAAAATGCTGATTGATATAAGGTTTGCTATCAGATTTTCAACTTTGTGCTTTAGGAAATAGGAGAGCTGTGAGCAGTTTTTCAGTTGTATAAATAAGTTTGTATTGATATGGCTAGTTCCAAGAATTGGTTTATAAGGAAGTAGGGCATACAATGATTGATATAAGATCCGGTGTGAATATTATTCGAGCGATATACGTCATTAAGATTAAAAAAATAACGTCTTTAATGGTTTGGCGCCCGCAGGGGTGCCATCTGGTTTTATTTTTCTCGAATCGAGTGACTTCTAGCTATGAACTCGTACTGGCTTATACTCTCGACTTTGTCTGCGTGTAATTAGTAACTTAGCTTATTTTCCACCCCTCTTTTCAATGTATTAAAGGATGATTTCAGGGGTTAATAATAATTAATAGGTACTATTAATTATACTGGGACTCAAAATTCTCTCCTTACTAAATTTTATCTAAATCCGTTTAGCGGTTTAACAGTGCAGATGTCGATGTCAAGTGAAGCAAGGACGAATGGAAAGTATATCATAAACCAGACACAGATCTTTTTACTAATTATATTAGCTACCCCACATTAGTATAATCTCCCATAGGAGACGTGGTTGCGTTGACATACACCGAAACATAAAACAAATCCATACACGACATACAAATTTTTGGCCGGATCCGAATCTAAAACTCGGAGCAAAAAAGGCACAAAATTCATTTCCAAAAAAAAAAAATACATTTAACATAATCATATCGTACAACTTCTCTTTAAAAGAAAAGATGTAACCACGCGTTATTCGCCTTTTATGCTACCAACAAAAGGTCTTTTTTCCTTTAAGGACGCTATTACATTTTTCTACAAATAACGGTGTTTTTCAGGTACAATTTTAATGTATAAGCAATCATATATGTGAAGATATTGTGGTCTCAAAGGGTATAATGAACTGGGAGGGGGCGCTGCAGTGCCAACATACACATCGACTCTGTGATAATTTGCAAATAAAAAATATAAAAACACAATATTCAGTTCGCAATTAGTAACGTTTTTGTGAATCAAGCTGTGAAACATTTAAACAAACGTTATTAGCAGAAGATCTACAGTATTAAAGGCGAAAACTCGATACAAACAACAAAGGTGCTCCCAACGGATTCTTATAAATCTAACCAACTTTCTATGGAAAATACGGAAGGAGGATACAAATTTACCGAAAACTAAAGGTCAGTCATCACTTACACGTCCTGAAATAGTGCGATTAATGAAAATTTAATGTGTTTAGACAAACATAACCTCAAAGGTAATAAAAAATCAATTAGTCATTCTGAGGTCAAATAATTATATACCAGCAGCGCCATCTAGTATCGAATAGCTTAAAGCAAATAATAGATCCACACGCACAGCTGCGACTACTCGACGATAGAGACCGTTGTTATAAAAAAATGGAGGATATATTAAAATTACTTCATAACATCCAAGATGAACTGGCACAGCAGAAAAATGATATGAAAAATATGGAGACCAATATAAAGGACGCTATCAATAAAAATATAGACGATAAATTCGGCTTGATTGATATAAAAACCACTATGTTGGAAAAGAAAATAGAACAACAACAAAAGCAGATAGACTTTTTAGACAAACAAATGAGAAAGAAAAATATACTGTTCTTTGGCATTGAAGAAACAGAAAGAAACTATGGTGATTTACTAAATTTAATTCTGGGTATAATCAACACAAAAATGAAAATAAAATGTAACAACTGGGAAATTGAAATCGTTGCACGGCGTGGAAAGAGAAATGGAAAAATTAGACCAGTAGTGGTGACAATCACAACAACAAGTAGAAAAATTGAACTCCTACAAAAGAAAAAAACGCTCCAAGGCACAAATATTTATATTAAAGAAGACTTCACGCCCGCTATATTAGAAAAACGAAAGGAACTCCAAGATGAACTCAAGCGAGAGTGGGAGTCCGGTAAAAAGGTAGCTCTAAGATATGATAAAATAGTTACAATAAATACACAAAATAAAACACACCGAACATCAACAGAGAAAAACTCTAATAAAAGATTACTGCCTGAGTCACCTGAGACCGGAATACCCAAGGACATTGGCAAAGGACAAGAAAAAATTACTCAAACACAAAAGAAAAATAGACCGCATGAAATTACTAATTACTTGCGTCCGTCCCAACTGAATCCCACTACTCCTACTCGTACTTCAATCATAGGTACCCCGGAAAATAAAAATAAAAAAAACTGAATCAGGCCCTTCTACCTCTACCTCTACCCATCAGTCAAGGATCTCCTAAAAGATATCAAGTAAATAAATCTCCCAATACGGCTGGTCCCCGCGGGAAGATTAGACTAAAACCCTCCAACCAACCTACAAAGTTAATATCAAAAATAAAACAAAACAATAATATTTATATCTGCACTTGGAACGTTAGATCACTGGTAAATGAGACGAGACTTATAGAATTAAAATATAGTTTAACAAAATTTAAATGGGATGTCATCGGTATATCAGAAGTTAAAAAAGAAGGAAAGGAAATATTAGAAACTGAAAACTATATTATGATATATTATGGCGAAAAAAGTGGAAGAAATGGCGTTGGATTTCTCATAAATAAGAGACTGAAATCTAGTATAATCGATATTATGACAATATCAGACAGAGTTATACGCCTAGACATATCTCTCAACAGCAAAACCGTCCACCTGATACAGTGCTATGCACCCACCGAAAGCGTAACTTTGGAAGAGCTCGAAATATTTTATAAACAACTACAGTTTGCACTACAAAATACAGGAAAGGACACTATAGTTATGGGAGATTTTAATTCTAAAATTGGAAAACCAACACCTGAAGATAAAAAAGTAATGGGTCCATGGGGTTACGGAAAAAGAAACAAAAGAGGCGACATACTACTACAGTTTTGTTTCGAAAACCAGCTCTACATTGCAAACTCTAATTTTAAGAAAAATGACAAACAAAAATGGACTTGGATTTCACCAAACGGAAAAATACGAAATGAAATAGATTTTATACTGGTTAAAGATATCAAAAACATTTCTAACTTACAAGTTTTAAACAATACTTTTCCAACAGACCACAGATTGGTGAGAGCAACCATGACAAAAAATTGTACTAAAAACAAGTCGCGGAAACACTATGGATGTAAGATACCAAAACTTAAACCCCTGGAGTCAGAGTCACTGAAAAATATCTTTGCAAACCATACATCCAGTATCAATCTCCAAGATATTGATTTAACGTATGGAAAACTAACACAGATCATAAAAGAATCCGTAAAACAACTTCCTCGAATAAAAAACAAAGATATGATGCCGATATCAACATATGTAGAGAAACTTATAAATGAAAGAAGTATTTAAAAGTAAATTACCAGTGAAACTGAAAAGGAAAGCGTTTGATTCCGTTGTACTACCAACACTATTGTACGGATGTCAAACATGGACCTTTACAAAAGATATAGTAGATAAAATAAATGTCTTCCAGAGAGCCACAGAGAGGAGTATGCTCGGTATCAAGCTTAAAGATAGAAGGAAAAACACAGACATTAGAAACATAACAAACGTAACAGATTCCGTCGACCTAGCATGTCGGCTGAAATGGCGTTGGGCTGGACACACAGCAAGAGCTACAGATGACAGATGGAGTGAAAAAATACTACACTGGCTACCATACGATGGGAAACGCTCGCGCGGCCGGCCAAAGCGGCGCTGGAGTGACGATATCTGTCTAGTGGCCGGGTCAACCTGGACTCGCCAAGCAAAGGACAGGGAATACTGGAAAAGGTTGGAGGAGGAGGTAAATTAGAAATGAAAATGAATTGAAATTATATTGTATGCATGTCTAAAAATTGGGAAATAAAGGCTTTATTATTATTATATTATTATTGTGGTCTCAATTTAAAGATAATCTATTCATCTTCAGATTGGCATCACAAAAATTGTATGACATTGTACAAATTTTTCCCATAAATCCGTTTTTGCCATTACAATAATCACAGAAAATGTATAAAAATAGGGTCTGATTACGTACCATTTTAAAGTAAACTTAGAGCATATTTTATCATAAAAATTATATAAATTTACGGCATATATAGTCCTCTATACGTTTGACTAATTATTTTGTACCTAAATCATTACATTTTTCAATAAACAGCAAAAATATGAACGCTTGCAAATTTCTTCATACATTTTTCACTCGCGGACTTTCATTCCGCGCTCAGACGCGCTTGTGGAAGCATGTGCGTATCGCTCTGTCGCAAAAAATAAATTACGAAAAAGTCTGTGTCATACACTCATATAGTCGTTTATCGTGACCGGAAGATGTTGATACTTTTTCAAACCTAAATAAAAGCAAATACGACTTTAATAATATTATTAAATTTATTATCAGAATGTTATTTAGGGATTGATGAATAAGATCGGGATTTGGATACTAACGGGTAAGCAGTCGTTGACAAGGTTGAGAAATGGATGGGTGGAGTTAAGTCATATTAAACCTGTGATTTAGATTAGGCCTGAAGTAGATGGGTAGGGTTATGCTGCTGTTGGGCAAGTTAAAAAATAGATGGGTGAGGTTAAGCAGCTGTTGGGCAGGTGAAGAAATGGATGGGTGGAGTTAAGTCATATTAAACCTGTGATTTGGATTAGGCCTGAAAGTAGATGGGTAGGGTTAAGTTGCTGTTGGGCAAGTTAACAAATAGATGGGTGAGGTTAAGCAGCTGTTGGGCAGGTGAAGAAATGGATGGGTGGGGTTAAGTCATATTAAACCTGTGATTTAGATTAGGCCTTAAAGTAGATGGGCAGGGTTAAGGTGCTGTTGGGCAAGTTAACAAATAGATGGGTGAGATTAAGCAACTGTTGGACAGGTGAAGAAATGGATGGGTGAGATCAAATTTTACTAAAACAAGGCGAGAATAATTGGGATTAAGAGTCTGTAGGTGAGTCCAAGAAAAGGATGGGTAGGGTTAAGCATTTGTTAGCGAGGTCGAGACTTGATGGGTGGGGTTAAGATGTCAACTCCGTTCCTGACGGGTGTTCCCTGACTAGGCTTCTTCTTACTCGGCCACTGAATGACTGTACTAGTAGGTAAAACTTTCAGATGTACTAGTTCTGTCTTATGGTACTATTAGTACCACGTACAACAGTACCATAGTACAGTATATAGTGAATTACATTTTATATTCCTTCATACTTTGCAGGTTTTGCCTATAATTCTTACAATACCCGATTATTCTTTATATGAAATATTATCATGCATCCCACTTATTCATACACTGATTTTATATCGCTCCCGCTCGTTTAGTCGCGTTTCGAGTATTTCAAGTATCTACAGTCCTACAGTTACTCAATTACTCAATTCTTTATTGCATTTCATAATGTGTACATTAGTTGGTAGGCATGTTAAACATTGGATCAATTTTATGGACCCTGTCGGGCACAGCAAAAGATATTTTTAATAGGAGAGAGGATGAAGGCGCTCTTTGTCAAATAAGATAAAAACTATATAGGTATATTAAATTAAATTGTATCATTAAAATATGTATGATTATAGTATCGTATAATATAATTATTTTATAATAAGTATTTCTATATTTGTTTTAGATATATTTATGTATTTTTATTTTATTTTATTTATTGCATGTTTTTCATTTTTTTTAAACTATAAATTATAATAATCTCGATATTTTCAATTTTATTAAGCCTTATAGAATGTTATTATTATTATTTTAAAATATATTCTGAGTTAAATTTAAAATGAAATATAGGTATCATGTTATTGTAAATTTTATTGTTAAGTATTTTTTGGTATAAGTATGTGTAGTTTTTACCGCAGACTGTAGTTTAAAGTTTTAAATTTACTAGCTTGTAGCGTGCGACTACTCATTCAGAACCAGAGACTAAGAATACTGACATCTCGAACGAACGACGTAGTACTAAAAGAATGTTGTAATAATAAGGAAAAGGAATAGTTTGCTCTTGTCAGTGTCGGGATTAATTCTCATTAGTACTTAGTACGTGAACTATACAAGCCTATCTCTGACCGTAAACTTTTGACAATCTTTTTATTAATTTGCAATGTATATATTTAACCACTTAATTATGTTTGTTCGGGTGGATTCTTGCAAGTCAATTTTGAATCTTCAACCGATTGAGCTGAAATTTTGTATAGACATGTTTGGATGTTTAGTTGTGTGACGTCATTCCGGAACACCCATGGCGGACTAGTTATTTGTGATGCACTTTACAACATGGGGATCAAAAACTTACTAAAAATAACTCAAACAATAAAATGACGTCTCTCTAAATACAATTTCTACATTTTTATGCTTTCCTACAATATGGATATCAAATTATAGGCTTGCTGTGAATAACTCTAAAAATATTGTAACATCACTCTAAATCCAATATCATGGCGGACTAAGCTTTTCGTGGCTTTTTAACTAAATTTAGTTTTCTTATTGTAGTTCTAGTTTTCATTAATAAAGGTAAACGAATATTTTTCCATTATGTTTTTTTTTACTTTTAAAAACATAAATACATATTAATCATAATTAATGAGATATAGCAAAATAGACCGAGTCATGAATGACTCGGTCTATTGTGAATGCATTATAGCGCATTGAATTCACATATAACGAAATAAATTAATCTATAAGATATTTTACTTAGGGATATCTGCAGACCAAACGTAAAGTAATTCGTATCGAATGTACAATAGGTCACCAGCAAATAACTTAATTATCACGAAAATAGTACGATCACTAAACTCTATCAATTCAAATAAAAATAAGAAATAATAACAAGGATCAAGATTATTTAAGCGATGTATAAAATCGAGCGCTCAGTGGTTTCAATGTGTGCGTGTCTGTAATGTTGCTGTGTGCGACTCTAAATACCTAAATTTGAGTTCGTCGAAAATGTAACAGCGTCCTTAAATGAACATATGTAAACCTCACACAGTCCATGTAAAGGTTTGTGACAAAAAGGTAACATTTATTACTCCTCTGTGTATAAGTTACATACATGCACAATGGTGATATAAAAAGGCAATTAAAATTAAGCGGGGACCGAATATTGCGTCATGACGTCATTAGTCTGCCGAGCAGGGTTGTCAGTAATGGACTATTCACATTTTTTTCTGTGGAGTTGTTAGTTTGAGAAAACTTAAACGACGTAGCCGGACAAATTAGTAAGACATCAAGGCGTTGCGTGAGAAAGAATAATTGATTAATAAGGGATGAAGACACAAGTAAATTTTGTAGGACAGACACATTTATCATTGACTGGCTGACAGACTTCACAGGTCACCATCTGAATAAATCGGAACTGTGGGTCAGTTCATTTTCAGTACACCTCTGCCTGACCCTTCAGGGAGATAAGTGTGATGATAGGTTATGTTGAAAATTTCATCGAGTATTCGTAAATTCCCTACAAATATCATAGGAGGTAGTGCATAGCGAGATTTGTCGCTCAAATTGACTTGCCCGACTGGGGAAGTACCTCCGCCTTACAGAAGACCGCAGTGAAACAACAATAGTTGTCTTTCTGCGAGTGAGTAAAGTCACCAGAGCTCATTGGGGGAGTGACTATTCTGACAGCATGGGAATTCCGTTTGCTGTCAGTTCAGTACCTCCCTATTTTAAGAAACCTGAACGGTTTCTAAGGGGTTTGGCAACGCATTTGCAAGCCTCTGGTGTTGCAAATGTCTATGGGCGGCGGTCATCACTTACCATCAGGTGAGCCGCCTGCTCGTTTGCCCCCTTATCACCATAAAAAAAAAAAAAATTCACAGTTACACATTAATTCATTAAAACATGCAAAATTCATTAACAAGTTTATACGTCGTAACTCGTAAAACAACAATAGCTTGTTTATAAGCTAACATTCACAATACAACATATCTCTTTTAACCCAACACCTTGTATAGACAGGGCGTTGACGGACTATTAAATGTGACCAATATTACAAAACATGTATTGTGGTAAATTTAATCCTGCTGGCAATATGGCCGCATCACGATTTTGACCGACATTCCTCACCTTTGAGTATTCTTGCCGTTTTGGGCCGAAATCTTACAAAACTCACATTGTGTGAGCTCCTTAAAAATGGTCGAGTTGCACGAAGCGTGATGTTTGGTGGGTCAGATGCCAAGTAAATAAATAAATATTCTTGGACATTATGACACACAGCGCCATCTAGTTCCGTGCTAAGCAACGAGGCTTGTGTTACGGATACTAGTTGGTTGATATACTACATATATACTTTTTTTGTTGTAAATACATACATATTATAGATAGATACATCCATGACTCGGGTACAAATGTTCATGCTCATCACACAAACATTTGGCCCTACCGGGATTCGAACCCGGAACCCATAGCACAGAAGGCAGTGTTAACTACCGCTGGACTAATTGGGTTGTCAGTGTATCTTTGTGATCTTTTCTTATTAGTTTATTCTTGCCCAAAGGTCTGTAATATATAAACTTGTGTCTTTGGCTGAGCTCAGACATACAGGCAATATACGATCAAGACGTTTCATAATTAAACCAAGCTTGTTTGAAGTGTAGAACGAGCTAGCAGATTTCCTTATTCCTTAATTCGTAGACAAATAGCACGCATAGCTTTCTGCATATCTCATTGAGAGACCTTAAGTTTTTTTAGGAAGCCCGTTATTACGTCACGTATAACCACGGTTAGGATAAACACAAAACCCTTCTCTGTAAAGTTGCATAAACATAAACTGTCTCTTCATAATCATCATCGTCAACTTATTTGCCCGGCACGGGTCTCCTCTCATTTGGAAGAGATTAAGCTATTGGGTTAGAATATCTACCACGACTGTTTAGTGCGGGTAAATTCCCATGCAACTTACTAAAAGTGAGCTTTGGGATTTATTTCCGGTTATTTTTAACCGGTTATTTTTCCGGTTTATTAACGGTCCAAAATATAGATTTATTTTGGATCGTTGGTTTTGCCGTTCCCTAGGCTATCAAAGTTAAAAATTACTATTATTATTAATTTAAGAGCTCAGCTCTTGTCGGTGGAGCTATCGCCACTGTTGTCTATCTCCTGCTTTCTGTTTGACTTCTTGATACGACTCGATTCCCACTTTTTCCTTCACTTGATCAACAAAACTTCGTCTAGGTCTTCCCCTTCCTCGTAGAATTGAAGGAAAGACCTTCAATTCTACCTTCTAGTATGGTTCTAAAGAAGTCGTCGTGTCGTATCAAATGGCCAAACATCTTCCCTCTCCTATTCTCTATGGTTCTTAACGGCTGTCTTTTCTCGCCTACAATCATAATACTTCCTCGTTTGTTTTCATTTCGGTCCAACTGATCTCCATCCTCCTCCAGCACCACATTTTAAACGCATTTAACCTTTCTCTGTCCCTTTGTGTCATTGTCCAAGTTTCACAGCCACTAACTAACCAACTACTAAAAATAATAAATTGATATAATGTATTAGTAACTCGTAGGTATGTGACAGCCCTATATACGCAGTTCTGGCGTCTCAAGTGCAAGTTCGAATGACGCAATACGCTGGTGCGCGCGCGCAACTTTTTTAACAACTTCATAGCTAAGTAACCTCTGTCATTCTAGAGCGGTGACGAAACAAATACATTATATAGCTAGAAGAGCCAATTATATTTAATTTTGAAGACATTCGTAACAATTTATTGTTTCGAAGAAATTCGTTCGAGCCTTTTCTCAGTTATGTAGGTCGGCTTCCAGATGCGGGTTTTTTATACCTCTAGGGTGGAAAACAACCTTAAGGCGCGGCGCACCTGGTGGTAAGCGGTCACCGTAGCCTATAGACGTTTGCAACACCATAGGCTTGCTCGTTGCCAAGCTTGTAAAAATCGTTCTAGGTTTTTTAAAATGGAAGTTACTAAACTGACAGCAAATGGAAATTCCATCCTGTCAGAAATGTCACTCCCAAGCGGGTAAAGTAGTTTACGTAACCCGATTACTGCCCAGTAATTTTGATACCCTAAGGGTGACCGCGTCTCGGCAAACGTAGGGTAGGACGGCCGCCGGCCAGGTGGAGCGACGACTTGCGCAAGGCAGCTGGCAGAGACTGGAGGACCGAAGATCGAGCTCTGTGGCGTTCACTAGGGGAGGCCTACGTTCAGAATTGGACGAATATAGGCTGATGATGATGATGATGAAGGGTGAGCTAGTTGTTAGGGCTTTCGGGTGTCTGACTACTGTTGACGACTGCCATGGGTTAGCTTATCGTTCTCCGAGGCACTAAGAGGTATTGAAGTGTTACGAATCCACATTCCACAGATTACATCCTCGTCACATCACATCCATCAAATCCTTGATAATACCTGTCAGAACTAGTGTGTGTGTGTGTGACAGTTTTTATCGAGTTTTATTGATATTTATTGGATCTTTTATAAAATTCAGTTCAAAAAAACATTTTCAGTCAGTCCGCGACCGAGGATGCTATGATATAAAATGTTTTTACAATCTTTTTGTATTTTTTAGCTTATTTCAAGCTAAGATTTTTTAATTTTTTTATTAAGATAGAAAAATTCAACCTCAGGCGGGACTCGAACCCGCGTCTTCTGGATCGGTACTCCAGACGCTCTGCCAACTGAGCCACCGAGGTATCCGCCTGATGTGTTGAATTTTTCTTTCTTTATGTTACTTATGTCTTTACGGCGACATAGCAACATCGATTGGACAATTCTGCCCAACCCAGAATTCTCCCTTTACAGCGAGTAGATTCCGGATGATATTGCATTACCTTTATACAATCTTTTTGTATTTTTTAGCTTATTTCAAGCTAAGATTTTTTTATTTTTTTTATTAAGATAGAAAAATTCAACCTCAGGCGGGACTCGAACCCGCGTCTTCTGGATCGGTACTCCAGACGCTCTGCCAACTGAGCCACCGAGGTATCCGCCTGATGTGTTGAATTTTTCTTTCTTTATGTTACTTATGTCTTTACGGCGACATAGCAACATCGATTGGACAATTCTGCCCAACCCAGAATTCTCCCTTTACAGCGAGTAGATTCCGGATGATATTGCATTACCTTTATACAATCTTTTTGTATTTTTTAGCTTATTTCAAGCTAAGATTTTTTAAATTTTTTATTAAGATAGAAAAATTCAACCTCAGGCGGGACTCGAACCCGCGTCTTCTGGATCGGTACTCCAGACGCTCTGCCAACTGAGCCACCGAGGTATCCGCTTGAAATAAAAAAAATAAAAAAAAATAAAAAAAATATATAAAATGTTTTTTTTTTTAAATTCTGTAAATAGATCTTTTGAAGTCACTTTTACAAGGCATGTATTAGATTATTTTAGGATCATCCATCGGCATTTCCTAACTGACGACGTCTGAGAAGAAATGCCGAAACAAACTCAGTGAAAGCTGTAAAGGATCCTCGATAATATTCATATTCCATTGCCAAATTTTATTTCAACATACATAATTTATTCCCGCGTGGGAATAGAACAACTGAAACATGTTTGATTAGTTTTTCTTGAAAATCGAACTAATATCTCTTTTGCTCAAAAATAAAAACGTGACTTAATTTCACACACAAACGAAATAACTTAAGCATGTCACTCACATACAGATCATTATTTTTAAAACCCACTTAAGGAGGACGCGAGATAAAATCTCTATTCAAGTAGGTACCTATTTAGCAAGTACTTAGTCTCTAAATGGCATCAGTTGAGAAATGTCACTGCCAACTTAATAGTTTTGTTGAGAAAAAGATACATATACATATGTACGTTTGACTATCTTTTTTATTGCTCTATAACAGTGTTTATGTTGTCACACGAATACCTAAGAAATACTGTTGGAGGTAGTCGGAAATCAGACAACTATTTTATCTCTAAAAGGTAAATGTGTTATTCTAGACGAAAATATGTCTGGTTACTGTGATAATGACGTCACACGCGAGCAAGCATGTCGGGTAGTTGAAGAAGAATAATAAAAACATTTTAAAAATCTCTTTGTATTTTTGTTCTATTAAAAGTACAATAAAGTCTTGAATCTGTGATAGCCTAGTGTGACCAGTGGACTGTAAGTCAAAGGTGAGGAGTTCAATTTTTCTTTGAGTTTTGGAAGTAAAATGTGCATTTATCACATGCTGTGTGCCTGAGAGAAGACACGAAAAACACGCACTAGGCTAGTCTCGTAGACTAGCGTTATCCACATTAAATTAAAGGAGATCCGCTCCCACTAGTGGGACAATAATTGTATCGATAGTGTGAAGGGAGCAAAATATTTAAAGATACTTTCTGATATTTAAATTTAAAGATCAGAGAACATGAAATGATTTTTTAAATCCATCTTATTTGGATAGAAAAAAATGTCTGTAGGTATTTAATATTTCTGTAACATAATATATGGTCTTGTCATCTATTCCAGACAATTTATGGTGGTAAAATAAACTGACACGGGAATGGGACCGACACACCGTTACAGGTCTAACATATCGCATAATATGTAGTTACAAAACTTATCTAATCAGGCAGACAGACATTCCAAAACTAGTCAACTACACACGGCCTTTATGTCGCTATTGTCAACGAATACTTCCCAGATTACAATAAAATTGCTAGTGTTCATATTATTTTAATTCTACACAAATTGCCGTCGATGTATGCGAACTGGGGCATGGGAATGTAGTTCGAAGACATGTATTAATCAATGAGGAGATGTCCACATAGCTGTATGACCTGCGGATGAGAATTAAGATGACCCAGTGTCGTCAAGATCTTATTGTATTTAGCTATTACATTTTTTTAATACCTTGCTGCTTAGAGAGAGCTGTGGCAGACTAGTGGTGTTATCAGTGGTCTGAGATGTCAAAGGTCTCGAGTCCCAAGGCACGCACCACTGACCTTTCAGAAGTTATGTGCGTATTTATCACATGCTCAAACGGTTAAGGAAAACATCGTGAGGTCATCGATATGCTTGAGAGATTTTCTCGATGGCGTTTGAAGTCTGGCATCTCGCAGTAGGCTAGCGTGGTGGACTATACCCTAGTCCCTCTCAAATGATTGTGATTGATTGTGCAGTGTTAACCTAGGATTTAGATTTAATAGAATCTATAATGGGGTTCCAATCAGGTGGTAGGATCCAGATATTTTCTCTATTGAATTTAGGTGTGTCTGAGTTTAGAATTATCCTGGGTAAGAATAGGTTTTCTTTTGAAAGGACTTATGGTTTATCAAATGTAATGTAATGGGGTTATGCCTATGGTATGTTCACAAACTGCTAACTTCTTGGCGTGTGTTTTGGTTTACAATAAAGAATATTCTATCTATCTTTGTTCTTTTACGAAATAAATACAACAATCGGCAGTTATCATTAAATAATTCCTTTCAAAATCTAAGATTGTATGTATGAAGAGCTTTCCGATTACAGTTCCCAAGCAATTACTTCAGGCGCGATTATCTCAACGCAAATCGATTACGACAGAACAAACGCCCGATAACCTTTCAATATCCATACATGTATACACCACTATGAATAGAGCCTAGAAAAATGTGGTCATGAAATATTTGATATAGATCAATTAAATAATTGTTCTTTTTTTATATTTACGCGAACACTACATATTGGAATTAAACTACTTTCACCTATATAGCAAGCATATCAAAATCTAAATATCATTTTTGAAAGTCGACAGTAAGGAAAGCCCAAAAAACGGCCGACTCATCACTGCTTATCAGTGTTTTTGCTGGGAAGAATTGTGACACGATGTCTGAATGTGGACATAGCAAACGTGGTATGCAGGGATCGTAGTGCTAGGTGTTCTGTAGTTTCTGTCTACCATAACATCCGATGAGTCAGAAGGTGTACCTACTAATGTATACCCACATTTCGCTGGTATGTTCTTGCTGCCATGTAATAGGGGGCGAGCCTATTGCTAACGTTGTGTCTACCCCTATGGGAAATAGGCGTTACTGTATGTATGTATAATATTCAACCACTATATTACTCAAAATCTCGTGACCACAGCTATAGGTAAGTACACTCATTAAATAACAGAAACACTACCTTGAACTTTTACGTGCAAACGAGTTATTTACGCGAGCAAGTAAAAAATATCGAGACATACATATAACGTCCATTTATGGTTATACAATGGCGGCCGTTCCGATTCGTAAGAACTGGATCTTTGTGTAAATCACGACAACTTTCCCCCAAAGAGCAGGGTCACGCTCTTCACAATGAAGGTATACCGACCAGCGAATGGCCCTGGCAACCCCGTCAACCCCTTATAAAAATATTAGTTCGTTTTGTTTTCGACCCCCATGGGGTGAGAATGAATGATCATACAAAAGACGGAAGGAAGAGGTTGAAAGTGAACGAGGTATGCCTGTGCTTTGTATGAGTGTGAACAATGTTTGTGGGTCGAGAGGAAACCATAAATAAATATTTTGAGGGGTCGAGGGGTTGAGAGTGAACTTAACGGCAAGCAGTGCACTTGTAACATCCCGATGGGGCAAAAAGATCACACGTAGTAGTCATAGGGTCTATTTGTAGAGCTGGACTTCTGACTCATATTGAGCTGCCCGACTGGGGACGTACCTCCGCCTTACAAAAGACCGCAGTAAAACAGCAATAGTTGGGTTTCTGCGAGTAAGATTACCAGAGCTCGTTGAGGAAGCAAATATTCTAACAACATGGGAATTCAGTTTGCTGTCCATTTAGTAACTACCCTATTTTAAGAAACCCCAACGGTTTCTACGAACTCTGCAACGCGCGAGTGACACCTCCGGTGTTGTAACCGCTTACTATCAGGCGGGCCGTCAACTTGTTTGTCACCCTTGTGGTATATAAAAAAGACCCGCAGTCGGATATCCTGGCAAATATCTAAAGGATTTAAATATTTATTAACGGTTGCATATAAATTTAAGTATGGTACTTAGTAATATAACTGCAATGATCTATAAATGTCACCACACCATTTGAGTAGGTACTGTGTAGGTGGCAACTACTTTCTTAAAGTGCAAGGCCCCGCACTGGTTCTTAGGGCGGGGAAAAAAATATATCGATATTTTTATTAAATTTTGCTGTATAATTTTGACGAAACCTGCCTTCCGTTTTCAGGAAACCCCGGTAATGTGATCTGATTTATACCTCAGTCATGGCTGTTTCTTTAATATTTATGTTTAAAAACATATCTGCTACATCAACCATTGAGAATTCCTAACGCAAGTCTCGTTGCTTGGCTTGAAACTAGATGGCGTTAAGGTTGTTGCTTATTATAAGGTGGTGTGGCGTTTCTTCCCCTTACATAAAAACGACTTTCCGATGTAACGAATGTCTAATCAGACATTCGTTAGAAAACGAAAACAATTTATATTTATATAGCAAATATTATAAAGTCAAATTCATGCAGTTTATGCAAAATGCTTGCGTTGATTTTAACTAAACCTTGAAGTTACTTAAAAACCGTTATTTAAATATCAACAGACGATCACAACCTTTTCTTTTCCAAAAACAACATACTTATTTAATTCCATTTCTAATATATCAAACCAACCACATTAATCTCTCATAACTGTTTCCATCGACTACTATCGATACTTATAAACATCGACTCCTTCCCTTCAGTACAGTTCCCTGCGGTCAGGTGACAACCTGTCATTTGCGTGACGACTGACTGGGCAGCCAAGTGAAGGCATACCAGTGGTATGACCACTTCTACGATCTATACTTAGTAACTATATGTATACTTGCCTAGGCAATTAACAGGTTTATATGATTTAAAGTTATTCAAGTTTTGACTAAGACTCAATTGATATTTAGATCATTGGTATGCCTAGATATCGCAAGTGGCATAAGAGTGAGGCATACCGCTGTATAGTTATCATCATCATCATCATCATCATATCAACCGTTAGACGTCCACTGCTGGACATAGGTCTCCCCCAAGGATCGCCACGACGACGAGTATAATTATATTTTTTATTAATTTCTCACACTTACCAGAAATGTAAAAATTTACACCCTACCCAAATGTCTGTCTGTTGCTTCATAAAAAAGGCAGTAGAAAGTAATGTTTTTACTACTCTTCCAATTTAATTGTATTATTAATTTCTTAGCGACAAGACAGCTTGACATTGTTCTGAGACTCGTCAGGCATAACTTTCTTGACAATTTTCTGCATTATTGATGCTGGTTTACAGTAGCAGGGACGCAGTATAAATCCTAATAATATTCTTCAAGGGTAACGAACATTTTCGAAAAATCCTATCGTGATGTATATAGACGACCTGGTTGGCGCAGTGGCTGATCAATCGGCTTGTATGTCATGTATCGCGGGTCTCGATCCCGCGCGGAGAAAATATTTGTACGATCTGCAGGTTATTCCGGGTCTGGGTGTTTGTGTATGTGAAAATTTGTGTTTATAAACGCACCCACGACACAGGAGAAAATCCCTAGTGTGGGGCTACGTTTAAAAATAATGTGTTCAATTTCGCGTCACCTGTTGACGTGTACGCACGCGTGTAAACTTGTTGTTACGTTAAATGTCAAGGTGCGCACACGTAGCCGGGTGCTATAATTGCGATAATTTGTGCCATGAATCCATGACGTATGGGTAAAGGCTAACACACGAGAGAAATATGGACTGAAAGGATTAATGTGTTTTGAGTCCCTATGATTGGGATTTCTATAGGTTTCATTAATGACATTAGTTTGGACTAAATAAACTAAACTAAATGCCGCGCGTGAAGTTTCGGGCTTGATTCTCAGGTCGGGCATAGTATTTTTGGGGTGTTTTTAAGAAAATCTCTACGGTAGATGAATGGAGTTTAATCCCGTCTTAGATTTTAGGCTAGCCCCCTATTTTTACCTATATAAAAACAACCTTAAATCGCATATAGAGATCTAAGGAACTGTAAATAAATCTTGGCCGAACATCGGTAGGTACTCCTCTGTCTTAAACTTTAGAAATATAGACGTTATATGATATGTAATGTTATATGATACTGGTTGCTGGATCTGCGAACTTAAAACCTCACGCTTAGTAGTCACGGTTGCAACTAGTAGACTATTGAAGGAATTCTCAATTTTAACAGGACTTAGTGTTTTTTTTTACACATAGTCATCTATTTTCGAGCTAAGAAACGAGGCTTGTGTTACGGAAACTATATGGTTGACTAGCTGATTCCCGTGACTTCGTCCGCATAAAATTAACAAAAAAGAATTTATTCGTATATCTTCAACCTACCATTTTAGTCCCTTAGGGGGTGAATTTTAAAAAAATTATAAAAGTTCCTTTTATATATTTTTTAAATTCACTCCCTAAGGGGGTAAAACGCTGTGCAAAATTTTATGTTTATAACCCTTATAGTTTAGGCCTGCGATGATATGTCAGTCAGTCAGCTTCTCCTTGTAAATATATAGAAAAATACCCTACATAGATACATATTTTTACACGATATTTAGCCGGGACCAAGGTAGCCTTAAATCCGTTGCACTAATAGGACCGTCAATTTCTGCCAATATAGTTGCAATTTCAGATTGAAGGTCAATTTTAATGCTTTTCAAAGTAATGACCGTCGAAAATTATATGAAGTCGACCTTATGTATCAATCGATTGGTGCACAATAGAAATATACACGAAGTAAATTATTTATATTATTTGAGAAGGTTAAACAAACACATATTGTACGGTATTTCCGTAGATATAAAACATCCTGATTTTTTTGTATGTTTGGTAAAAAACGCGTATAGTCAAGTTCTTTTTTTAAAAAGATATACGTATGACGAAGAAATTCCCAAGGTCTAGACCTTGGAAAACGCAGCTAACGTCACCGATCGATGTGCACCTAGCCGCCTGTTTCTCTAGTTCTGGGTACCCAACGAAATACTTAGTAGGCATATCTACTTCTTTTTAGCCACCTACGTAATTCTCTTTATTTTGTTCTTGTTTTAACATACTTTTTGTTCTCAAAATGCAAGTAGTTATTACGCAACGAACGGCTATAAGTAGCAGAACAGATAGCAATAATATGTACAGCGAAGGCTATCCATTATCTGGGCTTGGTCGGAACAATGCACAAACATTGTTCAAAAAGTCCACTAAGCGTAATCAACGAGATTCGAGGCGAAATGAGCGGCGGCCATTTTGAATTCTTGTAGCGACATCTGTACGGCAACTTTGTGAACAATATTGACATTATTGACAACTATTCTAGCCAATCACGAAGCGTGTCCGTGTCTGTCTGTCTGTGTATCGCGTAAGCAAACTTGGATGTGTACGTCAATTAGTTTAAATTTAATAACCGTCTACAACTTTAGACGTATCAAAAAATAATTTTATTTCAATAATTAGATATCAAAGATTTCAAATATCCACTCAAACGTAAAAAATCCATTTAATCTATTATTACCAAGATTTTCCACATAAATAATTTTATCAAGCCCTTTACACGTAAAGAATATTTTTACTAATTTATAATTGCAACTTGTCAATTATTAACCTACCTATATCCATACGTTATCAAAGCTGTAGTAGCCTAGTAGAGTGACCAGTGGACTGAGATGCCAAAGGTCTCGAGATCAAACCTAAGAAACGACCAACTGACTGATGCTCAAACGGTGAAGAAGAACATCGTGAACAAAATGGCATGCTTGAGAGATTTTCTCGATGGCATGTGAAGTCTGTCAAGCCGTAGTAGGCTAGCGTGGAAAATTATAGCCTAATCCCTCTCAAATGAGAGGAGACCCGTGCCCAGCATTGGGACAATAATGGGTTTACGATGATGAAAGTTCAAATTTACATTTTACACAGTTCACCTTCTGTTCCTAGTTTCCTAGTGTCAGACACAATCTAGACCCGTATAGGCTATCTGACTGCGGTCTGCCCACATAATTGTTATGTCACGCCGTATATTTAACTTAATAAAGGATATTGTTCTTTGTGAAATAGCCTACGTTACAAGGTCGGGAGTTTCTGACGAAGAATGAAAAGGTATCTCGAATATTCAGTATGAAAATATCCCACGCTTTCTTGCTTATAAACTGTCTCGTAGGTCTTCTGGTCGTAAGTATGACTGCTGTGCAAGAGGTCCTTGTATTCGATTCCCACGTCGATCAATGTGTTATTGGGTTTTTTCTATTAAAATCTCAGTAGCAGCTCGGAGTTGGGATTCGTGCCCGGTCGATGGCAATAAGCTTGCGCCCTGTTTCATGGGATCTAAAACACAAGCGAAATGTGGGTGTATATTAATATAACTCTGCCTGACTCTTTGCGGATGATAGGCGTGGTGATACGTAAAGCTCTTGTAATACAATTGATTATTTTATTCCTGCTCTAAAGCTTGTTTTGTTTTACATTTTTTTTTATTAATTATGTAGTTTTGTCTGTACTGTTTTTGTCTGTTTTTGTACGCCTTTCTCTACCTACCTCGTCAGTAACGAAGCGCGTTAATACACGTAATAAAATCAATTACTCAGTTATGTAAGTGAGTTGTTGTACACTGTCTGCAGTTATGCCATCCTTGGCCCAGTGAACAGCTGCCCGTTACTGAGGTCGCGTTACGAATACATACATACATTTATTTGTCGGCAGTCATGGTACACTGAACTGGGGTGGAATTCCAAATATTTATATTTAATATGTTAGTAAAAGAAACTTCGAACAATTTTAAAGGAATCTAAACGGTTTCTACAGGGACGACAACGTGCGAGCGACACCTCCGGTGTTGCAAACGTCTATAGGTAACGGTAACCGCTTATCATCAAGAGTCGAATGCAGTATCTCATGATCAATAGTAGATCTTCAGATCACGGGTTTACTAAGGCTTTTTTGGTTTCATCATAATATCAACCGTAGACATAGGACAGGACATAGGTCTCCCCCAAGGATCGCCATGACGACCGGCCCTGCGCAACCCGCATCCAATGGATGCTTATTTAAACAAAATTAATATAAACAAATTTATGCATCACTGCCTTCCGTATTTTTTTAAACCTCTTGATAGTCAATTTATTTAATTTTAGGCGCCATTAAAATTTATTTTATTATAATCAAATTGTTCCGGTAAACATTAATTAATCAGTTATCTATCTTCCTTAATTAATAAGATAATGAATTCCGTGTGAAATACTTTATGTCGTGGTGTTCGTCTTTACGTGACCATGGATGCTGTAAAGGATACGAAACTTACATACATAGATACCATCACGCCTGTCGTCCCCAAAGGGTTAGGCATGGGTGTACTAATGTACACCCACGTGAAGGCAGGGCTTAGCTAGGAGGCAGGGCATAGCGAGATTTCTCGCTCAAATTGAGCTGCCCGACTGGGGAAGTACCTCCGCCTTACAGAACACCGCAGTGAATCAACAAGTTGTCTTTCTACGAGTGAGTAAGGTTACCAGAGCTCATTGGGGGAGTGTCTATTCTGACAGCATGGGAATTCCGCTGTCAGTTTAGTAACTCCCTATTTTAAGAAACCTGAACGGTTTCTAAGGGGTTTGGCAACGCATTTGCAAGCCTCTGGTGTTGCAAATGTCTATGGTCGGCGGTCATCACTTACCATCAGGTGAGCCGCTTGCTCGTTTGCCCCCTTATAACCATAAAAAAAATGTTTCGCCGGTATGTTTTAAGTACCATGTAATAGGGGGCGAGCCTCTTGCCATTTACCGGGCACAAATCCAAACTCCGTGCTGCTACTGAGAATATAATAGAAATGTGGTTTTACATTAGTAAACCTCTGCCTAACCCTTCAGGGACGATAGGCGTGAAGGAATGTTTAAACGTAAATACCTGTTACTGTTGTATTTGCGTTTCAAATTCATAAAATGTAAAATTACCAATAAGGAAGCGGAAATTCACTATCGGCTATCTGAGTAAATCACGATTGTGAAATAACCAGAAACTATTTGAGCTGCACAGATTCAAACTAAGTATACATAGATATAGGTGCCGTCACGAGTTTAGAGCGCTCGACGAAAGTAGTGGGGAGACTTGCGCATGTCGTACACTCCTGCTCACATATATTACGAAGTGTTTTTAGAAAAGTTAAATTAACTTGAGTTGTCACTTGTAATGGAAAAGAAAAATAAGTTTTATATAGGTATATTAAAAGAGAAAAATAAAATATAACCACGGATACGTATAGAATCAATATTACATAATCAATAATAAAATTAATGTAATGTGTATTTTAATTATTGGTGTACAATAAAGTATATTCTACCTATCTACATATAATCAAATAATCAATTATATTTTAAAAAACTTAAATTCTAATAGTTTGGCAATAATACTATTCCTTCCATCAAATCGTCGTTAAATAAGGAAGTCGAAGTTTAAAAATGGATGCGACTGTAACTACTTATTGAAAGGTAAAATGTCAAGACGATGAAAAAATACGAAAGCAATATGTGCGTGAATGTACTTTGGGCGATACACCAATACGGCGCCGGCACTGGCCGCTTCACCCTCCGCACACCGCCCACCCCGCCAAACGGACCCAAAAACTGATATCTGCGCATTCAAGGCCAGCGCTCTAAACTCGTGACGGCACCTATACCTACCTTAATTAATATCTTTAAGAATAATTATTATATAAAACTCGTTGGGGAGTGACTATTCTGACAGCATGGGCATTCCATTTGCTGTCTGTTTAGTACTTGTAATTCCCTATATAAAGAAACCAAAACGGTTTCTGCAGGGGTGTGCAACGCATTTGCAAGCCTTCAGGTGTTGCAAATGTCCATGGGCGGTGGTGATCACTTACCATCAGGTGAGCCGCCTGCTCGTTTGCCGTCTTATCGCAATAAAAAAAAAACCTATATTGGTAAGCAGTTATTGACGTTTAAATATAAGCTATTTATTGAAATTAAACTAGATTTTTTTTTGGATTCTATCGCGGTATTTATATTATCTGGTCTAATTATGACTATGGATGCTGTGAAGGATCCGTTTCGGGTTCGAAACCCTACTTTTTGGGACACGTGACCTGAGCACGTACAGAGCAAATCACCAGCTTCATCAAAATCGGGTGATAGCAGCTTATAAAATATGAAAAAATAAACTAACATTAACTTTTCTACAAAAGAAGTCTTCAGTATATGTGTATCGGTTAATGATCACAGTACTCAAAACCAAATTTCATCTAAATCGGTTCAGCGGTTTAAGCGTGAAGAGGTAACAGACAGACACATTTTAACATTTTAAATATTAAGTGTGGAAAAAAATTTTTTTTTTTTTTAGCTTTTATAAACAAAGCAGCCTTATAGCTTAAAACCAGTTGGATATAGATAGGTACATTTATACCTTGAGATAAAACATTATATCAATCTAAATGCATTTGACGTAAATACAACATAATTATTGTAAAATACATACAATCCACGGTAGACCGGAGGCATAAACACCGTTGCGCCACATAGGAATCACGGCGGCGGGCACCGAACCCACTGTCCGTAAGTGTTGTGACACTCTTGCATACTTACCATGGCTAATTGTACCACCTGTTATGTAGTATGACGATATTTTATTTAAATGTGTCGTAGATTGAGGCTAAGGGGTAAGAAGCTTCTAGATTTTTAGGGTTCCGTACCCAAAGGGTAAAAACGGGACCCTATTACTAAGAGTTGGCTGTCTGCCCGTCCTTCTGTCTGTCACTAGGCTGTATTCCAAGAACCGCGATAGCTAGACAGTTGAAATTTTCACAAGTTATGTATTACTATTGCTGCTATAACAACAAATACTTAAAACAAAATACAATAAATATTTAAGGGGGGCCCCATACAAAAAACGATTTTTTTTACCCAATTTTGTACGGAACCCTTCGTGCGCGAGTCCGACTCGCATTTGGCTGGTTTTTTGTTTTCATTTTATGATTTTGATAAATGTGCTAAAAAATATTTTAAAATTATGATTTCCAATACCATCGCGACAACAGGGGCCGCTATTTGAGGTGGAGTGAGGGGTATAATTACGACAACTTTAGGTAATAAGAAATAAATATCAAATTTATCAGTTAATTTTTTTTTATTTTTATTACGGACCTAAGTGACGTGTGACGGTAGCGCCATCTGTTAGGGTTAGCGAGAACTACTAGCGAGTAAAATTAAGAATATCGTAACCTCCAGTGTGTATGTTTGTTTGCTATCAGTTAGTTCTATATAAAAGCTAAACAGTTTCGGGGGCTTATTGAAATGGCAGAAAGTGCATAAGCTCATAATATACTGTAATTTAAAACCAAAAACATTTTCATGTAAAATGATGCCAAGACGAAACGACCATATGACTCGCACTGTAAAAAAGTTATCAAATCTCATGTAGACCCAAGCTTCTGGCTCTACACACCTTACCTTATAAGATGTAATTTCACAAACTTTTCACCTTATCACACCTCAAAATATGTGACTTGGCCGTTTTGTTACTACAACAACTATTGTATAACAGAAAAGTAAGTAACAGTGAATAAATTCTGCCCTTCCTATCTGATTTCGGATTTCTAATTCAAGTAGAATTCGTGTTTAGTCTATTTCTCAAATTGGACTAAACTACACGTTTTCAAATTCAGCAGTACATCACGGATAAATAACGTGACACGATATTTGTACAATAAAGATACATAATTATATTAATTTTGATATTTGTGCTATGACGTGTATTCCCAAGTACTCAAGAAATATCTTCCCAAATATCTTGATGACGCGATAAGTGCAGAGGTACTAAAGGTTGCATTCTGTGGCAACGGGTTTGCTTCTGGGTTCGAATTGTAAATACATACATATACAGAAATATCCATGACTCAGGTCAGATGTCCCTTAGACCTCTACCGGGATTCGGACCTGGGACCTGTAGCACAAGAGGCAGCGTTAACTACCGCTCGGCTAATGGGGTCGTCAATCAACCATCTAGTATCCGTAACACAAGCCTTACTGCTTAGCTCGGAACTAGATGGCGCTATGTAAAATCATATTATCCAGATATATTTAGTAATTTATTTATATTCATCTAGAAACTTAAACTCTTCTCCCATTGTTACAGATGAAGCTAACCAGGGCAAGAGACAGAGACCCCGCGACATATCTCTAGCTGAACCTCCACACACCATGGAGATCGCCCAGATCCTCATATCCTTGCTTCACGCCTGGGGATTGGATCCAGACCTTGATAGGGTCTGCGAGTCAAAACTGGGACTACTGAGACCTATGGTAAGTGTAACAAGGATATTGAACTATTAAAAAAGGTTAAAGCATATATACCATCACGCCTGTTGTCTCAGAAGGGTTAGACAGAGGTGTACTAATGTACACACACATTTCGTCGGTATGTTTTTAGGTCCCATGTAATACGGAGCGTGCTTATTGCCATCAACTGGGTCGAATCCAAACTTCCGAGCTGCTAGTAAGAATTTCACCATCATCATCAACCCATTATTGTCCCCTGGCCTGGAGGACGTCCACTGCTGGCCACGCTTATGTCCAGCAGTGGACGTCCTCCAGCTGACATGATGATGATGATGATGATGCTAGGCCACGGGTCTCCTCTCATTTGAGAGGGATTAGGCTATAGTCTACGACGCTAGCCTACTGCGGGTAGTATTAGACTTCACATGCCATCGAGAAAATCCTCACGATGTTTAATTTCACCGTTTGAGCATGTGATAAATATTTGAACTCGGATTTGAACTCGATACCTTTGACACGGCAGTCCACTGGTCTACCTGGCTACCACAGCTCATAGAGAATTTCATAGAGAAAACCCAATTGCTCGACCTTCAACCTCGCGGGATTCGAACCAAACACATCTTGTTCAGCAGTCGCATTCATGACCACTAGACCGACCAGGCAGTTTTAAACTAACAAGACTTTCTTCAAGCGGTTACCGTAGCCTATAGACGTTTGCAACACCAGACGTGTCGGTTGTGCGTTGCCGACCCTAAATCCACTTAAAAATGTTGTAGTAAGCCCCCGCAAATTACAAGAAAATGTACCAGTAATCGTAGTAAAAATATAATTGCATTTCCAACATATTCCATCTTTCACCAGGTTCCAGTTTGCTTTGGCGTGGTCTCCCGCCACGGCCACATGGCCGTCCAACTGCCTACTTGGCTGGGAAGCTGGTCTGCAGCTTGCGCATCTGTTCCTGACGACCCTCTCCTCATCACTTCAGATCTTCCTCCAGAGCTACTGAGGCAGGAGAAGTTGACGAGGTAACTGGCAATATACATAACAGACAATTAGGCTTGTATCGTAGCTGGACCTCATTTAATCTGATATTGTTTTCGCCAACGGCTGCAGTAAATAGTAAATAAAAAGTTCGGAAATATTGTTATATTGCGTCCAAATTGTTCCAGTCCAAACCAGCAACAAAAAAGGCCAGAAAAGGTACTTACTGGAATGAAGTTATCCAACAAACCAATTTAAGCTTCACACGCACAGAAGAACATTCTAGTTAACAGTAAAACAAATGCCCTTGGCATCCTTGCAGGTTATTCTCTTCGAAGCTCCACTGGGAGCTGAGCACTACATTGACAACAAACCACCTGCTGTCCATCGTGGCCCTGGCCAACACGCTCATGTCCATGAGTAACGCGAGCTTCGTGCCCGAGCAAGAGGTCATCAGGAGGCTGCACAGGTGATAAAGATCAATCTATTGAATTACCTTACTTTATACATGGGTTGGCAAGAAAGAACTCGTAGAAATATGACTAAGTAGACCTATTTTTATAGATCTTCTTCAAGCGTTGCCAATTCGAGGCAATAAATGAATGCAGGTTTATTTCAGCCAATGTTAAGATTTCTCAAATTTCTAAATGGTTATCGCGTTAAATATCGATAACAATTACCAACTCAAATTATATCAGGACATTATTATTCATCGCCATTTCGTTCGGGGTTGGTGATAGATACCAAATTATTTTATACACCTGAATAATTATTATACATCCATAACTCATGGGAAACTGTGCTTAACCCAGTTGTAAGCATCTGTTAATATGTAAATGACATTTAAACTCTATTCTGTCTCGAGCTTGACAAGGAGGGAAGTGAAAAACCGATATTTTTCTTACTCCTACCTACTCTTGATTAAATACGCTGCGGGTTCCAAGCCAGCCCTTTCACTGTCCAGTACCCGGCTCCTGGGTCGATATTATATTAGGGCTCTGGGCATTGAATTTAATTACTTTATTATATTTATGAAGACGTTTTGACATTCTTTTCATTTATGTCAAAAAGTCTTCATAAGTATATACCTTAAATATTGAATGCCCAGATCCTTGCTGTAATATCGACCCAAAATCGTGTTCTGGGCACTGAATGGGTTAAAATCATTCCCCTTGGACACGGCGGGCTTCATTGTCTCGAAGATTTTCTGGATGGTTACTATTGTTGAACCTGGCTTACAGTTGTTAACAGGCCTTAGGGTGATAGGTATTTCCCAATCAAAAATCCATAACTCATCACACAAAAATTTACCTCTACCAAGATTTCTTCTCCGAAAACCTTACCACGGAAGACCTATATACCGTTAAGCTGATCATACATCATAATAATATATATATTTGTCAATATGACTAACCACCGCTATTGGGACCGTTCTCCTGGTGTTCCCAGACCATCCACCAGGAGCTCTTCATCATGGGCGGCTGACGAGGAAAGGGAAGAACAGCTGGCGGCCCAGCAGGCTCATATCAAGCAGGGCTGGTCACTCCTGGCCACCTTACACTGCGTCCTTCTGCCAGATAAAGTCGTTGCTGCAGGTAAACTCAAATAGCCCAGACATCTTACAAATAGACCGCAGTGAAACAACAATAGTTGTCTTTCTGCGAGTCAGTAAGGTTACCAGATCTTTCTAGGGAAGTGACTATTCTGACAACATGGGAATACCGTTTGCTTTCAGTTTAGTAACTCCCCTATTTTAAGAAACCTATACGGTTTCTCCAGGGTCGGCAACGAGCGAACGACACCTCTAGTGTTGCAAACGTCTATAGTCTCTAAATCTGCCCGTTGCAGGTGCTAAAAGCTTCAAGCGTCCTCAAGTGGAGATGTTGGCGCGTCGCTGGCAGCATCACTGCCTGGAAGTCCGCGAGGCTTCGCAAGCGCTGCTGCTCGCTGAACTCGGCAGGTGCGTGTGATTGAAGTAGATTACCTACAGGATGTGGCGTAAATAGTGGTCCATAGCTAATTCCATGCGCAATTAGTTAAAGCAAAATGTTAAACGTAATATTACACTGTCATTGCCCATGCACTTAAAAATATTCAAATTTTAAAATTGTATTGTCAGCAATTTCTTTAACGAAATTGTTAAAGAACAGGGTAAAATTGTTTAAAAATAACAATGTGTTATAGTTAAGTATCTGCCATGTCGACTCCTTGGCCATGGACCACTATTTATGCCACACCCTGTATATTACCACTTATTTTTTGACCCTGTATTATTTTTAACTTCGTACCATGTGACCTCAACAGGCTCGGTCCCAAAGGCCGCAAGACTCTGGTGGACAACTGGGCACAGTTCCTGCCACTGTACACCCACACAGAGAGCATCAACCCTCATGCAGCGCAGAAGGAACCGGTAGAAAAGGCGGTGGTAAGTGTTGAATGATGAAACGTTTTAGTCTCGGTATGCCTGAAGGATTTGCTCTTTGAGATGTGACGTCTGCCAACCACAGGAAGCTAGCATGGTTGACTGTATTCTCATCATCATCAACCCAGTTATGCTCCCACTTCCGGGCACGTTTGAGAGGGATAAGGCTATAGTCCACCACGCTATCCTAGTGCGGGTTGGCAGACTTCACACGCCATAGAGAATATCTTAATCTTAGGCTTGAAGAAATTTTTGCAATGTTTTCCTTCAACGATTATTTATGCTTGTGATCAATCTGCAAATAACTTTGATCCTTGGAATCGAGCAGATTTCAACCGCCATCGAGAAAATCTCTCAGGCGTGAAGATTTCCTCGCAATGTTTTACTTCGACGTTTGAGCAAATTAAACGCAATCTAACTCGAGACACACACCACTATTATTGAATGCACTAAAACAGACATTTCCATTTCTTCTTCTACACAGCAAGAGGAAGAATTTGAGGAAGAAGAAGAAGAGATAATCCGCAAGCCTTCCTCTCTAGCAGAGCTGAAACGCAAACAAACAACCGCAGTGGTATTACTGGGCGTTATTGGGGCTGAGTTTGGTCAGGACATAACTAGTGAAGGTAAGAATATTCTTTATCAGTCTTTATAAAAAGACACTGCCAAAAATATCAGGCCTGTATCTGTATATTTTTCGTTAGTCTTGTGGTATAAACTGTTGTGTCAATTTGTAGCTTCATATTCTGCTTAATATTTATTATTGTGTATGACATTTTCTCTACATTTAATCTATATATTAGTATGTAATGAGAAAACTGTGTACCCCTTTTCTAAGCATATTGCGCTCGTTTATGCGTGAGATTTGCCATAGTTAAAGTTTATATGGAGAGAAGGAGAGTAGAATGCTATAATTTATATATTTACTAGCTGACCCCGCAAACGTTGTTTTGCCACATTATAGGGGTTGGTGGACTACCCCTAACTTTTAGGGGGATGAAAAATAGATGTTGGCCGATTCTCATAGATACCGGATAAGCACAAAAAAAATCATTAAAATCGGTCAAGCCGTTTCGGAGGAGTATGGCAACGAAAACTGTGACACGAGAATTTTATATATTAGATTGGACCAATTTATATAACATAGGATAGATATATGAAAAATACTTTAGATAGAAAGAGAGCGAGAATATTTACTTTTTAAACTATTGGACATGATTTGGCTTGACTGACTGAAATTTGGAACACAAGTTTAAAGCATTAACGTAAGCATTCTCTAAAAAAAATTTGGAAATTTCTACTTCAAAGGAGGTGATAGGAAGGGGCGTGTATCATGCTTATTATAAAAAGGTTCTATATACAGTATTTAAAATATTTGATTCGAGACCCTATGTATAAAATTATTAAGTTCAAATTGCTTATATTTACAAAGATGCTTGTTTATTTTGACACTATGATTTGCACTCGGCTACGCTTGCTATGTTTTAGGCGCGGCCGGCAATAAGAGAAGAAAGGATGGCGATAGTCGGAAGAGCTCAGTGGTTGAAGGTAGGCTACCTATAATACTTTCAATCTATGAGACGACCTCTGTGGTCTAGTGGTTCGAGTACTGGACTGCTATTCACGAGGTCGTGGGTTCGATTCCCACAGGACACAAATATTTATGTGATGAATATAAGTGTTTGTGTTCGTCTGGGTGTTTCCTATGTATTTACAACAAAAAAAGTATATAAGTATTTATATCCATTGTCTAGTACCCATAGTACAAGCTCTGCTTAGTTTGGGACTAGATGGTGATGTGTAAAATGTCGCAGAATATTATTATTATTATTTATCAATTCAGCTTATCGTAGTCCACTGACCGAGATAGAGGTGTGGTAGCCGAGCGGTGTGAGATGTCAGAGATCTCGAGTTCGAATCCAAGGCACGTAACACTGACTTTTCGGAAGTTATGTGCGTATTTATCACATGCTCAAACGGTGAAGGAAAACATCGTGAGGAAGCCTGGATGCTTGAGAGAATTCTCGATGGCATGTGAAGTCTGCCAACCCGCAGTAGGTTAGCGTGGTAGACTATAGCCTAATCCCTCTCAATTGAGAGGAGATCCGTGCCCAGCAGTGGGACATTAATCGGTTGATGATGAGGACCGAGATAGCCCTCTAGGATAATTTATTTCTACCCCTTAACATTTTTGATATATGACTGGACCAGTCACATATCAAAAATTAATTCATTTAATTATTTTTTTATCAGTCTCATATTAAATTACAAGACTAATTAAATCATTATCTTATCAACCCAGTCACTGTCCGACTGCTAGGCACAGGCTCTCATTTGAGAAGGACTAAGCCAAAACCACAACGCCAGCCAGCAGAAAATCTTTCAATAATGCAGATTTCGTCACCATCATTACGACTCGGTGGCGCAGTGGCTGAGCGATCGGCTTGTGTGACATGGGTTGCGGGTTCAATCCCCGCACGGAGCAAATATTTCCCCGCACGGGTCTGGGCGTTTGTGTATGTGTAAATTTGTGTTTGTAAACGCACCCACCCACTATACAAGAGAAATCCAAGTGTGGGGCAATGTTTTTTAAAAGAGAAAAAAATATATTTGAATATTAATTCGATTCCTTGGATATCACAGTCGCTCATCAACAGGCGTTCATAGCTCAGCAGATTACAGCATAAAGTCACCTTTTGTTTATTTCTCCTTTTTACAACCTGCTTGTACCCACCCAAAAAAAAAGTAGGTAGGTACTCAATTCTTTAATAATACTATTTTTACAGGATTCACATTAAGCTCTTCAAACAACCTGGCTCGCCTCACAGCGCTGGCGCTCACCCATCTACTTCTAAGCCCCGCGTGCCCGCGCTTGCCCGCCCACATTCCGCTGCGGCGGGCGGCTGTCGACCTGTTGGGACGTGGGTTCACTGTCTGGGAGCCGTATCTTGATGTCAGTCATGTTTTGTTAGGTAAGTTAAAAGTGATAATATTTAATTATTAATGATGAAAAATATTAACTAAAAGTTTTGGTGGCGTGGGTATTGGTGGCGTCGGTATTTGTTTCGGTGAATTTGTTGCCGTTGGTATTGATGGCGTCCGGTGTTGGTGTCGTCGGTATTGGTGGCGTCGGTATTGATGGCGTCGGTATTGTTGGCGTCATTATTGTTGGCGTCGGTTATTGATCGCGTCGGTATTTGTTTCGGCGATTTTGTTGCCGTCGGTATTGGTGGCATTGGTGTTGGTGGCTTCGGTTTTGGTGGCGTCGGTATTTGTTCCGTCGGTGTTAGTGGCATCATTATTGGTGGGGTCGATTTGGTGGCGTCGATATTGGTGGCGTCGATATTGGTGGCGTCGGTGTTGGTGGCGTGGGTATTGGTGGCGTCGGTATTGGTGGCGTCGGTATTGGTGGCGTCGGTATTGGTGGCGTCGGTATTGGTGGTGTCGGTATTGATGGCGTCGGTATTTGTTTCGGTGAATTTGTTGCCGTCGGTACTGATGGCGTCGGTATGGGATGGCGTGGGTATTTGTGGCGTCGGTATTGATAGAATCAATATTTATGGCGTCGGTATTGGATTCGTTGGTATTGTTGGCGTCGATATTGGTGGTGTCGGTATTGATGGCGTCGGTATTGTTGGCGTCGTTATTGTTCGCGTCGGTATTGATCGCGTCGGTATTGGTCGCGTCGGTATTGTTGGCGTCAGTATTGGTGGCGTCGATATTGGTGGCGTCGGTGTTGGTGGCGTGGGTATTGGTGGCGTCGGTATTGGTGGCGTCGGTATTGGTGGCGTCGGTATTGGTGGCGTCGGTATTGGTGGTGTCGGTATTGATGGCGTCGGTATTTGTTTCGGTGAATTTGTTGCCGTCGGTATTGATAGAATCAATATTTATGGCGTCGGTATTGGATGCGTTGGTATTGTTGGCGTCGGTATTGGTGGTGTCGGTATTGATGGCGTCGGTATTGTTGGCGTCGTTATTGTTCGCGTCTGTATTGTTCGCGTCGGTATTGATCGCGTCGGTATTGTTGGCGTCGGTATTGGTGGCGTCGGTATTGATGGCGTCGGTATTGGTGGCGTCGGTATTGATGGCGTCGGTATTGTTGGCGTCGGTATAGATCGTGTCGGTATTTTGGCGTCGGTATTGAGAGAACTGTGGCAAAAATTAAAGTTATGTCAGTTTTCTTCTTTTACTTTTCTAAAGTTAACTGATAAGGTTAGGTTAGGTTAGCGTTAATTATTTAGCGTTATTAAAAGCATTAATATTATATCTGCGTAAGTTTTTTTTTATATTCTGCGTAACTTTTTTAATATTTTTACCCGTTAAGGCATTCTACAAAGTTTTAGAAAATGTTTAAAAACAGGTTAATGAATTTGGTGAAGCCGTTTTCAAGTTATGCCGTGACCAAGGGAAATATAGGTTCATTTTTATATGGTAGCGTAAGTGAAAATTGAATGAAATAATAAATTAAATTGATGATGATCACAAATATGTTATCTATGTTTGTACCAGGTCTGCTGGAGATGTGCTGTGACGCCGACAAGCTGGTACCGTCCATGACGTATGGTCTCCCGCTAACCCCACAAGCAGACTCCTGCAGGACTGCGCGACACGCCCTCACACTTATCGCTACGGCCAGGTATGTCTATATATAAATAGATAGCCTGTAGCGACATCTATCTCGCCACATAAGAACTACGGACTCAGCGCGATGACGCGATTAATCCTACATCGTGCAAGTTAAATATGCACGCGAGATAGCATATATGTATACAACCACTCAACATCAACCCTTGGGCAGTAGCCCGCCAGGCACAACACCTCGCCTGGTCGGAGGATCCTCCTTTACCAGTGGAGGGATTATCACCTTCTTCCCTCCATAAGCCTATTGCCGTCCACTGCTGAACTATCTCCAAATCGTCGGACCATCATGTCGCAGGGCGTCCCTCACTACGTTTGCCTAAACGCAATCTTCACCTAAAAACCGTTCTTACCACTGAAAGTCCTTTTTTTATTAAATTTGGCATTGTGAACACTGCCAACCCGCATTATAATAGCGTGATGGATTTTAGTCTAATCCTTCTCAAAATGAGAGCGTACACTTGCTGAACTGTGGGTCAGTAAATGGACCGATGGTGTATTAAATAGATAATATCAATAATATATACAAAAAAAAATTAAATTGTAATCCAATTAACTCTTGTTCTCCAATAGGCCAGCAGCGTTTATAACGACAATGGCTCGCGAGGTAGCGCGGTGTGCGGCTGCGGCCCAGTCGGGGCAGCCGTCGCCCGCCTACCTGGCGCTGCAGAAGGGACGCGCCGAGGTGCTGCGGGGCATCGAACTACTCATCGACAGGATGCACAACGAAGTCGCTGAGCTATTGGTGGAGGTACGTACCAGACCTGGGGTTGTGATGTCAAAAGTCTTTAGGACAACATTTAATAAAATTTTGCAATAAACTATATAGTGATTATAAATTGATATAAGCTGTGGTAGCCTAGTGGTCAGACCAGTGGACTGAGATGTCAAATATCGCGGGTTCAAACCCAAGGCACCACGCACCACTGACTTTTCAGAAGTCATGTGCGTATTTATCACATGCTTAAACGGTGAAGGAAAACATCTTGAGGAAACCTGCATGCTTGAGAGATTTTTGATGGCATGTGAAGTCTGCCAACCCGCAGTAAGCTAAGGTGGACTGTAGCTTAATCCCTCTCAAATGAGAGGAGAACCGTACCCAGCTATAAAATCTAAGTCTTAAGTTGAACTAAACTGTATTTAGGGAGTTGATCGCAGACCAACAACATATATCATGTTTTTGTATCTAAAGATATATGTTTTCTTAAGGTGATGGATATAATCCTGCACTGCGTGGACCAGTCTCACCTGAAGAGTAAAGGTCTGAACGAGGTGTTCCCGGCCATCTGCCGGTACAACCAGGTGTCCCACTGCCCGGCCACCAGGAGGATCGCTGGTAAGTCCCAAATAGTAGCACTAGCTGATTCTCGCGACATCGCCCGCGTGCAATTTAACGAAAATAAAAGTTTCTTACACTTACGCGAATATTAGACATTTAAACAAAACTACTTTTTGCGGATTTTATCGCGGTATATTGACATTATTTTAACCCGACGTTTCGGATCCTTTACAGCTTTAAAAGTTTCATAGTAACTTCGCACCCCCATTTTACCGTGTTTGGGGTGCATTGTCAAAATCTTTTCTTAGTGCTCCCCTGCGTTATAAAAGGATTCACTGTTCAAAATTTCAAGTTTCTAACCCTTATAGTGTCCCTGCGCAACATACGTCAGTCACTCAGTCAGTCAGCTTTAGTAGAAGATGTATAAACTTATAATGACTATATACACCGCCAATTAGTAGATTAGTACTTATTACCTTCTCTCAACTCTTGTCCATCCAATGGTTGTTTTTTATGTCATACGACCCGCCTGATGGTAAATGGTTACCGTAGCCTATAGACGTTTGCAACACCGGAGGTGTTTCTTTCGTTAGATTTAATAAACTGACAGTAAACGGAATTACCATGCTGTCAGAATAGTCACTCCGCCAACGCCTTCTGATAACTATAGCGTTCTGTAGATTTTGTCTATCCGAAAGAGGCGTGAGTGTATGTGTGTAATAATAATAATAATATTTCGGGACATTATAACACAGCGCTATCTAGTTCCGAGCTAAGCAACGAGGCTGGTGTTACGGATACTAGTTGGTTGATATACTACAAATAGGTATATATATTTTTTTGGAAATAGGTACATACCATTATACATAGATATACATTCATGACTCGGACACAAATGTTTATGCTCATCACACAAACATTTGTTCCTACCATACCATATATTACCCACAGCTAGCTAACTACCGCTTGACTAATTGGGTCGTGGAAATGTATGTAATTGAAGATGTGTGACGTGTTGTGCAGTGGGCAGCCACACGGGGCAGCTGGCGATGTACGAGCTGCGCGCGGGGCGCTGCCAGTCGCTGGCGGCGCACAGCGGGCCGGTCACGGCGTGCGCCTTCAGCCCCGACGGCCGCTACCTCGTGTCCTACGCCACCGCCGACAACCGCCTCTCCTTCTGGCAGAGCACCGCCGGTAACGTACACCTATTCATCTATTTAATTTAGGTTTATTTTTAACCGACTTCAAAAAAGGAATAGGTCTCAATTCGACTGTTCTATGATGCTTGTTACCTTATAACTTTTGACGGGGTGTGAACCGATTTTGAAGATTATTTTTTATTTGCAAGCTGGTGTTTCCTGTGTGGTCCCATTTCAATTTTTTCGACGGTAATCATTTATTTTATTTTGGATTATGCAACTAAAAATACACCTTACAGGTTATTTTATTTATACCTTACTATGCGTAAGTGGACTGTATAAAAAACATATTCAATATGAATATAATAATTACAATATGGTTATTGGTGGCTCTCGATAAATGTACCCGACTTCCCTTTTAATGTTTGAAAAGGCGTAGCTAGGATTTCAACAGTAGAAAAAGACAGATAAATAATATAAATGACGTCTAACTTTAAAAAAAATATTAAAAAAACTAAAGAAATTGGAATGACGCTTGAAGTTTTTTAAGTCCTATCGCCTAGATTCAAGCCAAGCTCACTCAAGTCCAAGTCATTGAAAACGGGCTAGAACTATCAATGAGCTTGGCCACTGTCGTTGCTCGCAACTAGATGGCGCTGTGTCATAATCTCCAGATATTATTATTATTCTTTTCCCCAGGTATGTTCGGTCTAGGTGCAGCTCAAACACGCTGCGTCAAATGCTACAGCACAGCTCCAATGGCTGACGTGGCTCGCCTAAACCCAGCTCGCCTCGCCCGCCTTGTCTGGACCAACTCCCGAACAGTCACGCTAATGCTGGCTGACGGATCAGAAACGAGGTTCAATGTGTAAATATACAAAAATAATATATTGGTAATAACGATCTTAAACGGTCATGTGTATAGAGTTGAAATTACCTTGTAACTTATTCGGGGAATTGAAAAGATTGATACTTTTGAGTATATGGTCTTCACGCCTCTAATTATAGGTATTCTTGATATATTTAAAAAATATATATATTACAACATTGTACTATACGGAAATATTATGTAAACAGGCTTTATACTGATTAATTTTGTGAAAAATACCTGAAATATTTGCTTCTCGCGCTTTCGGTGGAAAATAAACCTAATATCTAAATATTATAGATTTTAAATTACCTTGTAACTTATTTGGGGGACTGAAAAGATTGATACTTTTGGGTATGTGGTGTGGTATTTATTACATTAAACAAAATATATTACAACATTGCGGAAATAAGTATGTATAATACAAGCTTTGAACTGATTTATTTAGTGAAAAAAAATCCTGAAATCCTTGCTTTTTGCGCTTATGGTGAAAAATAAACCTTAGTTATAAATTGTATAAAGTTGATATTACCTTGTAACTTATGAAAAGATAAACAGTTGAATGTATGTGGTTGTCAAAGTCATATTTTAGGTAGTACCAGCTATTTCCCGCGGCATTGAACGCCCCTTAATTTTAAGTGGCAGTTCTTGATTGCAGAATTTTATTTTATTGTACAATACGAAAATATTATGTACACAGTATTTAATTTAATTATTTTAAAACTTCTTTTCGTTTTTGTGCTTCCAATGTAAAATAAACCCTAAGCTCCAAATTGTAGCTTTTTAGACTTATTAGTTTTGGATATGCGTTAATAATTTACTCGGTCAAGGCAAAAGATTTTTTGAACGCTTTTTTGTGTTACATATAGGGCTGCCATCACCCAAAATCCTAACGCCGGGTAAACACGGCAAAACTCCCGGACATTTGGGCGAAATATATCTTTTTCCCCGGACTACGGTGAAAAACTTTTTTTTGCAACTAAAATATAAACGTTATATTTTTTTAATAATAATTTACTCTGACAACAAAAGTGTCCGGGTTTTACCCGGTCTCTTTATAAAACCCCTGCCGGACGGGAAACTAGGACAAATCCAGGGAATCCCAAACGGATGGTAGCCCTAGTTACATATTGTATTCAAAACGAAATTCCATTTTACCTAGTCAGCTAGGGACCCTTATAATATCGTCACATTCGTCCTTCTGCCTGTCTGTCCGCGATATACCTACATATAAATAATGTCGGCGAAGTAGAAAAATAAAGTCTTGAATTTATTTTTTGGTGTATAACTTCCCCTACACGTAAAGTAGGGATTATTTATTTTTTGTCTCGTCTATCCCACGTCGTACTATGTCATTACATAGATAATAAAAAATATGCGAGTAACTTAAGACTATTTTTCAAAAGTTACCGGCGGATGGGAGTGTATATTAATACGCCTCTGCCTAACCCTTTGGGGACGACAGGCGTGATGGTATATTACGTAATCTAGAATAGTATAATGAGGATTTATTTTATTTTATTTCTTACTAATGCATCGCACAAAAACATGATTAAAAAAGAGATTGATTTTAGAAGATTTAAAAAGTACAGAACGTCGGCTTTTGGAATAAAACTGTGATAGCCTAGTGGTTTGCCCATTTGACTGTGAAGTCAAAGATCCTGAGTTCGATACTAAAGCACACACAACTGAATTTTCGAAGTTACGTGCGTATTTATCACATGCTCCAACCGTAACATCTTAACACCGTGTGGAAACCTGCATGCTTCAGAGATTTTCTCGATGGCTGCCAATCTGCACTAGGCTAGCATGTTAAGATAACCTAATCATTATTAAAATAGAGAAGAGACCCGTGCCCAGCAGTGGGACTATAAAGGGATTGATGATGATAAAAAAAACAGCCCAATACTATACAGTATATCTTACTAAAAATGACAATTGGAGTCTTATATTAGTAATATGAGAACAGCTTCGATTGCGGTCGTCAGCAGAAACTTTTTTATAAATATAACATAGTTTACAACGAATTGACGGGGTAGGGGGGTGTGTTAAGTCATTGAGCCCTATTTATTATTATTACTAATTTAAAGAGCTTAGCTCTGAACGCCGCAGCGTAGGAAGGCCCCCGGCAAGATGGACCGACGACCAGGTATAGTCAAAGTAATTTTTTTTATTTCATTTAGACCAATATTACAGATACTTTAGAATTGTTAAAACTATTTGCACTGTTCCAAGAGTTAGGTCTTATGGAGAAGAACCGACAAGAAACTCCATAGATACCCTTTTAAAGTTACATAAATATCACAAAATAGTTTGTTTTGTTTTAAAATGTTTTAGTGTATGTAATATCAATATGAGTATGTTAGTCGCTGGAATCCGCTGGATGCGGGTGGCGCAGGACCGGTCGTCGTGGAAATTCTTTGGGGGAGGCTTATACCCAGCAGTGGACGTAATTCAGCTGTTAAAGAGTTTAACTCTACTCGGTGGAGCAATTGCCACTGTTTTCTATCTTCTGCTTACCGTTTTTTCTCCATATAGCCCTTATACTCCTACTAGTCCAAGATCCCAGGGTCGCCAGACATCACGTATTTTCTGTAGTCAGAAAAGACGTGAAAAGACGTCATTTCCTTCGTCAGAAATACGTGACGTCTGGCGGCCCTGGGATCTTACTCTATACCATTAAATCCCCCTAAAATTATCTTCTGTATGAAGTCATATGACGCTGTTATAAAATGTATAAAGTTATATAGCTCTTGTATTTTATTATTGCGAGTATCGAGTCTAGTGTTAAATAATGCTATCTTATTTAAAAATGATCTCTTCAGCTCGCTGAATTCAAATTTCAATTTGGTTTTTTGAAAATTTTAATCCAGCGTATATATTTATTGTTATATTAATTATCTAATTTTATTCTGCAGTTTGTCTACCCTTTTCGCTGGAAGAAGAAGGTTTTCAAATATATTTTTGTGGTCGACTGTGTGTTTGTATGTTACGCTATATTTTCGCAAATGATGAATCGATTTGAATTATTCTTTTTCTGTTCAGTTTTTAAAGCTTCAAGCTTATTATTGGACCATGGATTTTAAAGATAGTTTTTTATGTTGTTTCTCAAATTAATAACTTTATTGTATTGGTTATTACAGTAATTATATTGTATTCATAATGTAGTACTCTTATCTTAGTTTAAAAAGGGGAGAAGGGGGGACGCAAACCAAATAAAATTTGAATTTAACGGACTAAGAGATTACCCACGTTAAGTAACATCTGTAATATATAAAGGTATTATTTATAAATTTAATTTCTAGATTTAATCATTGTATATTTGTAATAAATTTATTTTTTAGGGATATTATTATACCGTCTGCCTGTGGGCCCTGTAAGACATGAAATGACTCGCCCCCAATTAAATGGGACCTAAAACATACCGGCAAATTGCGGGTGTACATTAATTCACCTCTGCCTTACCCTTTAGGGATGACCGTCGTGATAGTATTTGTGAAAAGTAAATTTATTTCAATATCTAAAATTAGCGTATTGTGTATTTGTAAATTACTTGTCGCGTGTATATGTTTGAAAGGCATAAACTTTAAAACCCCACACTGTATAAATGTGCGTACAGATTAAGTAACATGTTATGTAACTTGTGTTTTATAACACGTCCACATCAGAATAACAATGTATTTAACAATCAAAGTGTTGTTTTCGTACCTATTCGCGCGTATAATGATATAAGATTGTTGTAAAAAATAATAACATGTTATGTAACAACGTTTTATAACATGTTGTGTTGTGTAGTCTGTGCGCACCTTAATGTTAAATATAATATTTATTCCAAAGTTGTGAGAAATTGTTAAATAAAGCTCTGTTTTGAACAGAATATATATTATTATTGCATTTTTGTTTATTTTTCTTTGTAAATGTGATGTGTGATTAACAATAACAGTTATGAAGTATTATTTAAATGGATGTTGTTATTATTTATAATGTAAGGCACTGTAATCAATGTTATTCAATATAGTATGTTAACTTTTCATTGTGTTTTTATTTCATATTAGCTGTAACCTGCTTAGACTCGCGATGATACATTGCAATAACAATCTTTGAAGCGGTAAAACCTAATTTTAAGATTTTTTGAAAAGAAAGAATCTGCTTTGAGTCCCCGCCACATTATTTTTCCTGGTGCTTTCTGCCACAAGGCTAACTTATCTGTTACAGAAGTTATTGATTCCATGTAGCACAAAAAATAACGATTAACTGGGTATACTAACCCCAAAATCAAAGCTGGGAATTTCTAACAAAACCCTGAGACCAACTCTCAAGCTGAAAATCAAACTCAGGTCGACGACTCAGCAGTTACGTTTACACTATTATGTAAGCTTTTAGGTGAATAAAAAAATAAAACCAAAATAATTTTACCAAGTCAGTATATTTGTTAAAAAAATCGTACACTGTCTCACAGTTCGATATCGTTCCAGAACCCCATTGTATTAAACTAGTTAAAAAAAATACATTAATTAGTCGACGAAAAAAAAACCTATAAAAAAATAATACCATAAACAATGGGGTAGTATGAAACGGATATCGATGATATTCGTTGTTACATTACATACATACTTATTAAAAAAATATATAGCATTGTCCATTGAAACTCTATACGCATATTAATCAGAAACTGCTGCCATCTAGTGATTTGCATTAGAACTATTATTGATAATCTGTATTTTAAATGAATTTTTGAAATAGATTTTTTTTTTCACCCATATTTCTAAGGCTTAAGTACCTTAGGCCCTGAGTCCTAAAACCTAGCTTACCTAGTAGGTATCTCATGTATTTTTCTCAATGGACAATGGACTAGTATAAGCGAAAAAAAAGCAACATAAAAAAGCATAGATTAAAAATAGCACCGATTGGACGGAATCACTGGCCGAAATAAAACTTAAAATTAAAACTTAAAAAATATGGCATCCATCTTGTCCAATTATTTTATAAAATTTTAGTTCACGACTTTTTTAGTTGACCAAATTTTAGTTTACTAAATTTTAGTCAGTGAACTAAAATTTTGACTGTAAACCGCGTAGAAAGAACTAGTCCCCGCCACCTTTATAGAAAAGATAAAGGCCTGTTTTAACTAGAAAATAAAATTTGATTAATAAGCTGCAAAATTCTAAATAACTTCAAGATGTACTTGAGATGTGTTTGCAATGTACTTAATTCAAGAAAATTTACATAAAAAGAAATTAACAAACTTGGTTTTTTATCGAAATTATTCGTCCCTTACTTCTTAATATTAAGGAACTTTAATATTTTCACAAAACTAGTTCTACAGGCCTTTACAACACCCTAAGTAATGACTGTTGTCATTATAATAAATTCTAATTCTTTACGTAATGCAAGGCAACCAGTAAAATACTTAAATTACAGTGTATGACATAAGAATATCGAATTACAACGTATACGAACGTACAAATTATCACAAAATTATTATTATAAATATGTCAAAATGTGGTTTCAAACATATGTACAATAATCTTTAGATACATTTTCCTTAATTTCATATTATTCTGAAAATTTATAAAGCATTTTTTAGGCGTACTCTTCATTTTAAATTATTTTAGTTTATATGTTTTTAGTTTTTCTCAACTAAAACTTTAATCAATATTTTTAAAACCACATTTTACATTGTTTTATTAAATAATTATATCTTTCGTGGAGTGTATGTATAATTAATGTGATGTATGATATTATTAATGTTATTTTAATTTGACACAGATGCACTCCTAGATATATTGTAATGGTAAATTTAATACAAGTGGTAAAAAATACAAAAAATCTAAATACTAAAATATGACTCAATCGTTGTGAACATGAACACAACAGTAAAAATAAATGTTTTTTACTTGATTGAAATTGACAGTTTTCGTTTCTTAAATAGTCATTATTTTTTTCAATAATTTTTGTACAAAAAATACATAACATCTAATTATTTTGTCAATTGATTGACGCAGGATAGTATAATGGCGAAAAATATACAAATATTTACGCCTGTCTTCGTTTCCTAATTAAAAATTCGATGTTTTACAAACCAATAATATGTAAAAATATTATATTTACTATGTCCAGTATTTAAATGGCACTAAGCGGAATGACGGATATAAAAACTGGTCTAGAATAAAGGTAGGACTTATTTTTTAAATCCTAAAACCATTGAAGTATTAAGTATTAGACACTAGAGCAACCAGATAACCACAATATTTCGGTAGACAATTGATAAACCAATTTGTTCGCATATCTTTAAGTAAGCAAAGACAAGTATTTACTCTACAGCAGAACATATTTTTATTATAACAATTAAAATAGAATACTATCTGTCTCTTTCTTTGCGTTTAAGTTTACTTAATTTAAGAGAATCAATAAACTGACGGCGAACGAAAATACTGAATAGTCAATTCCCTAACAAGCTCTGGCATACTTATCTACTCACTCGCAAAAAACACATATATTGTTGTTTCACTGTGAATATCTTCATTTATGCGGTAAGACTTGCAGATCATCTATAATACCTATTACCTCAACGCCTAAACCTCTAAAATTCATATTAAGTGACCAGATTTATGAAAAATTTATCATCATTCGCAGTAAGACGGTACCATGATTTAACGTCTAGCTAGTGTGCGAATACCCGGTGTTCGTGTACGGTCCGCTGTATAACGAGCTGCCGGTCCTGGAGTACGTCTTCGGGTTCCTCCTCCTCGCCAGGATCGAGGCGATGGCAGCTATGACGCATATCATGAGGATCACACCCGCTATGCATATGCCGATGGCGAAGGAACGCTGGCTTATACAGATTTCACTCTCCGTCTGTAGATTTAATACATGAACAGATTGAAATATAGGTAAGATCTGATTTACATTTACGCGAATAGGTAGGTATCAGATAGGTATTAGAAATAAATTTTAATTTAAATAACCCCCGACAAAAGAATAAAAAATGTTGTGGCGGTGGCCATCTTTGACTGACAGAAAACAAAATCAAAATCGCTTCATTTGTTTGGGAGCTACGCTGCCACAGACAGACACGCCATAATTATAAGACCCCGTCGTTTTTGCGAAGGGGGTTAGTAAACTACTTTTCGTCTGATGGGAGATAATCAAGAGATAGTGTTGTTTGCAGACGATACCTCGCTTTTATTTAAACTAAAACGTCAGCAAAGAACTACATACGATGTGGACACTGCTATCTCGAAAGTGGTACATTGGTTCAATGCAAATAATTTAGTTTTGAATGAAAACAAAACTAAATGTATTAAGTTTACAACGCCTAACGTCAGACAAGTTAAAACCAGTGTACTAGTTAACGGTGGAGAGTTGGATCTTGTAGATACCACTGTATTTCTAGGCATTACCTTAGATGCTAAGCTTCAGTGGGGCCCACATATAGAGAAATTGTCGAAGAAGCTTAGTTCTGCAGCTTATGCCGTTAAAAAAATTCGTAATTTAACGAATATAGATACAGCTCGGTTAGTTTATTTTAGTTATTTCCATAGCGTGATGTCATACGGCATTCTACTGTGGGGGAATGCTGCTGACATCCAAACTATTTTTGTGTTGCAGAAAAGGGCTATTCGATCAATTTATAACTTAAGTCCCAGATATTCACTGAGGGAGAAATTTAAAGAAATTGATATTATGACTGTTCCATCACAGTATATTTACGAAAATCTTTTATATGCTTACAAGAATATCAATCTCTTTGAAAAGCATTGTGATATCCATAATATTAATACTAGGAATAAGAATAAATTTGTTGTTCCTGCAACTAGGCTCCAGAAAATCAGTAAATCCTTTAGATGTCAATGCATACGCTTTTATAACAAAATTCCAACCCATGTACAGACATTAAGTCTCAGCAGATTTAAATCCTTTATCAAACAGAGACTTTGTGCTAAAGGCTACTATACGTTAAAAGATTACATGGATGATAAAACTGCTTGGGATTGAATAGTTCTAATGAACCGGGCTATCGAACGTCTTTTACTGTAATTTATTATGATTTGGACATTATTTTTTCATGACATTGATGTTAATTATTATTATTTTTTTTTAATTTTTTTTTGTTGACATTAATTTATATCTTGACATGAATTGTATAGGTATACCTATAGATTTTTAATTATTATTATTATTTGACTTTATTTATTTTATATTTTTGACATTATGTTAATGTTATGTTTTGACATAATTATTTTATATTTGACATTATGTTGATTTTTATGCATTGGGATTATTTATAATATACATATCTATGTGAATGTGAGCACTTTGTAGGTAGATAAACATACGCTTACAAACTAATGTCTGGCGGCTTTGGGTTTTTGAAATGGCCTACGCAAATGTCCCGCTGATCTTGCATAGACGTGCGTCGGGTCGTTAAGCTCCCACAATAATGGTTTGAGCTAAACGATGGCTGACGTATGCGTGCTGTCAGTATGGACAGGTCAACTCAAAGCTGCACTGGTGCTTTCTTCAAAAGGCCATCCCAGACTTTAACTTACATCGTCAGGCTCACATATTGTAACCAAAATGTTTGGACTTTAAAAGAGACCATGATTCTCTGAGTTTGTTTCGGCATTTCTTCTCAGAGGTCGTCAGTTAGGAAATGCCGATGTCAACTAGATACTAAAAAAAAAAATGTACATGACTTGTAAAAGTGTCTTTAAAAAGATCTATTTACAGAAATAAACAATCATTCAATCATTCAATTATTCATTCGTGGTATTATCATCGAGCCTTTTACTGTCCCACTGGGCACGAGATTTTCCTTTACCTTTGGCCGCGTAAGGTTCGACGCCGACGTATCACCGCTGCTGAGCCATCAGCATGACACTGGTTAATTCCGTACATATTGATCGGTCAGCGACGACGATCAGCGAGACTGTAAAACCAGCCTAACAGTTAAAATAAATAATAAACAATCTCACCTTTTCGCTGGTAACCTCATCATTGTCAAGCGAATCCGCTTCATTGACGTAAAGGCCTTTGAACACCTCCACAGTAGCTGGCGACCCTTCGTCGTCGCGACGCACGCGCCGCTTGTGAGAGCACGGCTCCTGCGCAATATATGGGTAAATTAGCATTACAAACTGTGTTGTTGATTACTGTCCTGTGGGCAGGAGGCTAATTTGTCTTGCTAGTGATATACATATGTATATTTTTTGGGACAAGCTTGCCACTCTAAAACTAGGTACTACTGCAACTCCTGCAAGCCAGGGTCAATAGTTGGAGACCAACACGCTTGTTGCATCTGGTCTGCGTTTTACGTAACCCAAACGCTGGCCTTTATGTTGGTCAGAATACATACAATTACATAGTACATACATTTATTTAATGTACATGTATAATATAATAATACAGGTATACGGAAAATATAAATAAGGAAAGATGGTATTAACTGGTTGAAATTTTCAACGCATTATTTCGTTATGCAATTTTTTAAGCAGCTTAGCTTAGCAAAACAAAAACAAATCATGTGAAACAAGTTATCTACATATTATATTATACATAAGTAGTCAGTTTCAAAGTATGCCTAATAGTCCAAGATCCCAGGGCCGCCAGACGTCACGTATTTTCTGATGAACCAAATGTGGATTATTGAGTAGTGCTAGTATGTACTAAGAACGCATGCCTACCAGCTAACTTGCCTAGTGGGCCAATTTTCAGGTATCAGGTAATCAAGGTACACACAAATATTACTTACCTCACGTAAATTCTCCAAGCTGATTTTTACGTATATTGTAGGCAATATCCTTAAAAATAAGTTGCCAATACTCCCAGACACTTTCCGTCGCCGTATTGCTTTGCAGACGCTTTAAAGCTCCCGAAGGAATTAATCAACTTCACGTAAATTATCTTACTCTATAATAGAAAATAGCTACCAAATTACAAATCCCTCAAAGATACCGCTGTCTCTTTCACTTTAAAGGCGAGCGAAGGGGCCATAATTATGATAACTTCGCAACATTTTACTGAGCAAGTCTTGAAGTAACATTGCTTTAAATTTATAGCGTGTTATTTTAAGTGCTTTTCGTTATAACGTTACGTCAATAAATAAACTGTTATTTCCAAATATGTAGTTACGCAGCTACTTACCGAGAAATGGTAATTGTAATTTTCTATTATTAGAATAACGTTATTTCACACGGCACAGGCATAAGTTATTACAAAGATGTCTATGATAGTAAATAAATAAATAACGACATATTGTATGTAATGTTAATTATGGGACGAGAGATAATTACTATTTAATATGTAAAAATTAAATTGTATTCGATTGCGGATACAAATGGCACATGTATAAATAAAAATAAATGAATAAATATTCCTGCACATTATGGCACACAGCGCCATCTAGTTCCGTGCTAAGCAACGAGGCTTGTGTTACGGATACTAGCTGGTTGATATACTACATACCTATATACTTTTTTTTTTTTGTACATACATACATATTATAGATAGATACATCCATGACTCGGATACAAATGTTCATGCTCATCACACAAACATTTGTCCCTACCGGGATTCGAACCCGGGACCCATAGCACAGAAGGCAGTGTTAACTACCGCTGGACTAACTGGGTCGTCATGTATACATTCATACTATCACGCCCGTGTCCCCTTAGGGTTGGGCAGAGATACACTAGTGTTAAGCATATTGTTATGTCCCATATATTACAAATCCAAACTAACCTGTTACTAAAGAATTTAATAAAAAAAAAACCTCAATGACACTTTTCTTGGCCTGATATTCAAATCCAAGACCTAACAGCAGTTGCTTGGCAGTCGCAAAACATGTTAGCACATAAAATACTTACGTAACGTGAGAATTAAGTGTAATTTATAACGATAGACAGCTAGTTTTCTATCGTTATAAATTATATGTATATTGATTTCTTACACTTACGCGAATATTAGACATTGAAATAAAACGACTTTTTACGGTACCTATATTTATCATTTAAATGCATGCTGTAAGGGATCCGAAACGTTTGTTATACCGCGATAAAATCCGTTATATATATATATAGTTTTATTATAATAATAAATATACATATAATAAATATAATAACAAATATATAAACATATTTACATATTATATTGTAATTATCAGAGAACTTATCATATAACGAGTAATTACTTATTGACGTTCTCATTAATTTATGATAAATTTATAGATAGTACCTAAGAGATGGCATAGTAATAAAACTTAATTAATAACACATAACTTAATATTTATGATTATCCGTTTATTTTACAGATAATCTTTAAAATTTTGAAATTACGCTATTATGATGAATAAGCATAGTTAAGATAAATGTTATGTATTTATATGTTTAAAACTAGTCTCGCTAATATGTATGGTTATTCTGCGCCGCAGTAAAGCTGTGTTTATAGTTGTGTTTCTGCGAGTAAGTAAGCGAGTCGAGATGCCGCAGACTCTCTAAAAATCGTTAGGTATTAGGTTTCCTAAAATAGGGGAGTCAGTAAACTGTCACATGTTGTCAGAATAATCACTTCCCTAACAAGCTCTGGCAACCTAACTCACTCGCAGAAACACAACTATTGTTTCTATAAAGCGAAGGTACTTCTCCAGTCAGGCAGATCTATTTGAGCGACAAATCTTGCTACGCGCTACCACGATTACAGTGTAACATCTTTCTGGTAGTACGGTTGTAGGTACTACTTACGCAGTCAGTAGGATGGTTGAGGTCACAGAGCTTGACCTCGCAGGTGTAGTAGACGCTGGGTGTGTAGGGAAACTTGTGAGCAGGGAACGACACCCGCGCCGTCTGGCGGTCGCTGGAGTACTGGAATTGACCCATTATCTCACCGTCCAACGGGCATCTGCAAAAAAGGAATCATGGCTACTTTGGTAAATGTAAACCCTGTTTAGGAGCACTCCGTATCAACGAGCTTGCCAGGTCGTCAGTTATTGAGACATTGACTCAAAAAACAATCCAGCAATCCAGAATGGGTAGGACGGGGAACAGTAAACAGGGGGGAGGTTTATGTACAACTGTTGACAACCACTGTTGGACATAAACCTCGCCCCGGTTGGACAAATGCCCCCATTTGCCCATATGTGTGTGTGTGTGTGTTTTTGCGTTTTTTGCTGACCCCCGCATTAGTCCAACAGTGGACACCATTTTTAGCTGAATTGATTTTCAAGTCATAGTAAAGATTTCCATAAAATTCCATGAAAATCTGACCTGCACCACCCGCATTCAGTTTATTCGGGCAACATTTACCAGATCATCAGTCCACCTAGTTGCGGGCCTACCCAAGATAGGTCTTACAGTACGAAAACCTTCGAGCACCCTCTGTAAGTGTCCTTAAAAATAACTTTATCATATAATTTCAATCATCACTTACCCATCATCGGCGATCAGGTTCTGCTCAGCCCAGCCGAGACCATCTCTCACGGAGCACTCCGACACCAGTAGACCGAACTGACGCTGCTTCTCCAACGAGACCACGAGACTCAGGGTGTCTCCTATACGTACATTAGACGCTACCTGTAAAAACAAAACAAAAGCCATACTAATATCTATAGTCCTACTATTATTATAATAAATGGGAAAGTATGTTTAGATGTTTGTTACTCTTTCACGCAAAAACCGCTTAACAGATTTGCATTATATTTAGCACACATACAGTTTATTACCTGGATTAATACATAGGCTAGTTTTTTTTAAAAAAAAACGTTGCCCCACTCTAGGATTTTCTTCTGAATCGTGGATGCGTTTACAAACACAAATATACACATACACAAACGCCCAGACCCGGAACAACTATCAGTACATCGTACAAATATTTGCTCCGTGCGGGATCGAACCCGCAACCCGTGACGCACAAGCCGATCGATCGCCACTGCGCCACCGAGTCGTCAAATTCATGTATATACCATGCGAGCAAAGCCGCGGAAGGCAGCTAGTAATAATGATAATAATACTAGACATGCGAAAGTATTTCTGTTTGTTACCGCTTCACGCCTAAACCCTGAACTGATTTAGATTAAATTTGGCATGGAGATATGTAGTTTGAGTCCTGAAGAACGATATAGGATACATTTTGTGCCCGTAATCATCCCTTAAAAGGGCGAAATCGGGGATGGAACTTTGTATAAGGAATCGTCAATTTCTTTAAACGGGACGGTAAGAAATAAATACGTAAATTGGATTAAATTACAAAAGTACGCAGACGAAGTCACGAGCAAAAGCTAAATATCAGCGTACTGCGTGTTTCTCTCGTCTTGATTAATACCAATCAAGATTTTGTACCACAGATACTTATAAAAACTGGTCGGCCCTTCAAATGGCCCGTGGGCAGTATACAACCCGGTTTTAACGATTGAACGAAATGCATGAATGTCGTTTGTGTTTGTGAGTTGAGAGTTAAGACGCCAGTGGACTGTGGATCGGTAACAAAAATGCAATATTGAAATGGGTATTTTTTTCATGTCAGACTGTGGGTGTACTTTTGTACACCTCTGTTTTATCCTTCAGGACTGTGGTTAAATTATGTTATAACTCTATTTTGCGTGCTAAGGATCGCAAATTTGAATTTCTCGAATCTGGAATTCAGTAGGAGTAATTTTTTTTGAGATAAGCAAGCAATTTTTCTAGGCATTTAAATAAAACTACTTTTAACGGATTTTATCGCAGTATTTTAACTCGACCTTTCGGATTCTTTATATGATCATGTTCATGGGCATTCATTTTCTCCTGAACGTAGACCTCCCCCAAAGAGCGCCAACCGTCTTGGTCTCTCAAAAAAATGTGTAAAATAGTTGATAAGTCTTACTTCTTTATCTTCTGGGTCTCCTTTATAAATCTTCATTGATACGGATGGCAGTAATCCTGAGTCCTCGTCAAATTCGTCACTGCAACATAACAAAATCAATAAGTAAAGTAAGATAATTCATGAATTAATTTTACCTTTTCTGCATTATTTATATTGGCTTTAAATGAAATTTCTAGACTATTATTTCCCTTTGGATCCTAAAGAATCCTTATTTTTTGACAGATAGATTTTTTTATGGTGATAAGGGGCAAACGAGCATTCGGCTCACCTGATGGTAAGTGATGGCTACGGTAACCGCTTAACATCAGGCGGGCCTCATCATCTGCTACCCTTGTGACATAAAAAAAAACAGTGGGACAATAAAGACCTCCGATGATAGTGATGATGATACACATACTTGTTATCAAAATCATTGAGCGAGTTGGTGAGACGGTCAGCTCGCGGCCTGAGCAGGTGGAAATGTGTCAGGTCCCGGCGGCGGTACCGGCAGCGCACGTGGTACCCTCGACCCTGGCCCGTCACCAGCCGCAGGTGAGGCTGCACTATGATGTTGTTGAAGTACTCCACGGTGCCATCCTCCTGAAGAAGAGAAGAGAAGCGTTATTAACATGTCCAGACCAGCAACGGCAAATTGATCTCTGTTGAGAGGTGAGGCACAGCGAAATTTTTAGCTAAAATTGAGCTGCTCGACTACCGCGAAATAGGTACCTCCAGGAATTATATGTATTTGAAACAATGTTTTACCTTCATTTAGTTTACATTTACAGATATTTGTAACATTTAAAACATTTATTAATATTTTCGCGACGTCAGGCATAGCGAGATTTTTCGCTCAAATTCAGCTGTCTGACTAGAAAAAGTACCTCCACCTTGCAGAAGACTGCAGTGGAATAACAATAGTTGTGTTTCTGCGAGTGAGTTGCCAGAGACCGTTAGGGTGCCTAGTGAATATTATATTATATATCTCCCGTATTTTCCCCTAAAACGGTTTCTACAGGATTGACAACGCGTGTGCGACACCTCTGGTGTGGCAAACGTTCATAGGTTACAGTAACTGCTTATCATAAGGCGGGCCTATGGTCCAATTCCGTGATTTAAAATAGTAAAAAATAAATGTCGTTGTTAATCATCTCATCAGTAACTTTCTTGTCTTGAACTATAAGTAAACTAAAAAAAAATCGGTGGACATTAGAACATAATTCCTAAAGCGGCTTATACACGGACATTATTAATTCTGAATTTAGGTTACCAAATTCCAATTACTCGTTTTATGAACTAATAAATAATTATAATAAATTATCTCAGGCAGGGAACTACCACTAAAACTGTTTCGTACACAACTACAAAAATGGCTTTCTGAAAAGTGTTTATAGAAACACATTCCTTGAGGTTATAGAACCTCAAGGAATTTTATGAACATAAAACTGAGTAACAGGCATCAATGTAAAAATTATAGTTGGTAAGACTAGATTTTAAATTATTGTATGCCCAAAAAGGGCAGATTGATGCTACACTTATTAATGTATACCTAAGAACTTATAATATTCAATCAAAAACAATAAAACTTACTTTACTTTATAATTACACTCATCTCTCAGCAGAATATTTTAACCAGTATCTTAGATTTAAGGGCAAGCTTTTGCAACTGAATAGCTATATAATATTGTATTGAAGTGCGTGCAGCCGATTGTAAGGCCCGTTTGACCCTGGCACACAACACCATAATTATACATTAGATACGCCTGATTTTTATTTAACTCCATTCTTGGATCTGGCGATGAATATTTTATTTTTAGCCGACTTCAAAAAAGTAGGAGGTTGTCAAGACAGAATTTTCTTTTAATTTGTTTTGGAGGAGACTCAATTCAACTGTATTTTCTTTTATTTGTTTTTATGTTTGTTAGGTACCTCATAATGTTCGACTGGGTGAACAAATTTTGATGATTTTTTTTTATTTGAAAGCTGGTGCTTCCTGTGTACTTCTGTTTCAATTTGGTATTTATCGATGATGGTGGACTATAGCTCAATTCCTCTCAATGTGTGAAGACCTGTGCCCAGCCGTGGGGCAGACAATGCGTTGATTGATAATGAGCGCTATCCCTCCTATTAACAGGTACCTATAGCTCTGGCCTATTACTGTAGCCTCATGCCTCGTTCGAAAATCCTCGAATTCAAAATAATTAAGAAGTTTTGTTCGAGAAAACAACAATGTCCAACAATAATTTTGTTAGATTGCTTTGTTTGAATTTTTTTGTGTTTTATTATTTAATTGACACCAAAGAACTACAAACAAAAACAATAATCTGTGAATCCAATCCAATTAAATAAAGAACTATAAAATTCAAAATACGAATCCGAGTCAATTTCCTTCCCCAAATCGTGCGCCGGCGCAGTCTGGTTGTGCAGGAAGTGACGTCACATCCCCCTATTGTTTAACGTCGGTGGGCCCCTCCGTACACATTGACCCCTCCTTAGACCTTGTTTTATGTGATTTTAAATTTAAACATGGAATTGTAATAATGTCCTTATTTGTTCTTTTGAAATAATGCTTTAATTCACTATTATAAACGCGAAAGTTTGTATGGATGTATAAGTGGATGTTTGTTTGCTCTTTAGCGCATAAACCGGTAAACGGATTTGGATGGAATTTGCCATACAGATAGTTTATTACCTAGATTAACACTGAGGCTCTTTTTAATCCATATGCCACGCGGGCAAAGCCGCACGTGGACGCTAGTGTATGACTATAATTTTAATCATATTCAGGAGTAAACAGTATGAAAATGATATCACTCATTGCCGATTATACCTATAGGTATGTATATTTTATTTATATTTCAAAGTTTCGATTAATTATTTTTGTAAGTATTAATCTACTAATTTACGTGAATACTAGACAACAAAATAATACTATTCTTCCGACGTTTCGAATCTTTTTTAGGTCCGGAACGTCGTGACTTCGTCATTATATAATATTAATATAGGTACCTACCGCGATAAATCCTGTATTTCTACAGGTTAAGTTCAGCAGTTTTATTCTAATCATATGACATATCATTGTTATTCAGTAGATAAATAAATTGAAGAATCAAGAGGTTAATTATTAAGAAAAATAAGTCTGTTCTAATTCTGAATACCGACATTATATAATCTATTCCTTACCTAAGAAAAAAGATGATCTAAATCGGTTTACTGCGTATAAAGTTATTTGTGTATCTATAATCATCAAATTAAATATCATCATCATCATCATCAACCCATGAACGTCCCACTGCTGGGCACGGGTCTCCTCTCATTTGAGAGGGATTAGGCTATAGTCCACCACGCTAGCCTACTGCGGGTTGGCAGACTTCACATGCCATCGAGACAAATCTCTCAAGCATGCAGGTTTCCTCGCGATGTTTTCCTTCACCGTTTGAGCTCGTGATAAATACGCACATAACTTCCGAAAAGTCAGTGGTGCGTGCTTTGGGTTCGAACTCGAGACCTTTGACATCTCAGTCCACTGGTCACACCACTAGACTACCACAGCTCTTGAATTTATAAAATTAAATATACGCATCATTAATTTAGAAACCTGACTAACCAGTAACAACAATTTAAAATAAACTCGAGTGACTTCCAAAACATTAGTTCTACACAAACACGTTCTATCCGTTTGATAAAATATCAAAAATTCTTGCGAAATCACACGCCCACACGTAATATCTATCTATCACCGAAACGAAGTGTTATGATATCGATATGAAGTAGTTTCGGTAAGATTTTTTTCATTCATTATTGCTTCTATAACTAGAGAAATATTTGCATAATATTCAGCTAAAATAATAATCGATTCTTTTTGAGCCACTGTTCTTTAGTCTTTTAGTTATATTAGGTACTTAGTTAGGTAAAATTTGAAACTGAGTTTTAAAATATATGAAGAAAAAAATTTAACCCACTACTCAAAAACAGGGTGCCATAGGTATGATATGTACGTATTTGATTCTACATTCACACAGGCTATCAGGAGTCCTAAGCTTGCCAGAGCTTGTTGACGTATTGACTGCAGAATTGTCAATTCGGACAGCTTGGGAATTCCGTTTGCTGACAGTTTAGTATCTACCTTATTTAAAAAAAAAACTAGGTGGTTTCTACAGGGTCGGCTACGCGCGAGCGACACCTCTGGTGTTGCAAACGTCTTAAGGTTACAGTAACCGCTTACCATCAGACGGGCCTTATGCTTGTTGGCCATCCTTGTGACATAAAAAAAATACTAAATAAAAGCAAATATGTACGTCTATAAGTTAATATTAATTATTACACAAGAAAACAGAAGACCTACACATCTTGATGCGAACAGGTTACCACTTATTTGGCAGATTATTATTGGCAGAGAAAGACAAGTGACCTTTAGGCTTTAAGGCTTTAAACGACCTTGTGCGTCGGCGCGTGAGTGGACGAAATGGTGTCGAGAATATAAAAACGTCGTAGGTATAATCTGTGGTCAAATTATATCATCCATACGAATAAATGAGAGAGTATTATAGGTATATCTCCCGTCTGTTTCTTATCTCTTCATCCTTTAACCGCTGAACTGATTGAGATGAAATTTGGCACAGATGTAGATGAAGTTCTGGGGATAATACTAGATGGTTGTCTACATAGATATATTTTGGATTTTTGTAAATATTTTTATTATATTATTATACACAGAAACATTCAAGAGCTGTGGTAAGTCTCGAGTTCGAACCCAAGGCACGCTACCACTGACTTTTCGGAAGTTATGTGCATATTTATCGTAAGCTCAAACGGTGACAGAAAACGTAGTAAGGAAACCTGCATGCTTGAGAGATTTGTCTCGATGGCATGTGAAGTCTGCCAACCCGCAGTAGGCTAGCGTGGTGGACTATAGCCTAATCCCTCTCAAATGAGAGGAGACCCGTGCCCAGCAGTGGGACGTTAATGGGTTGATGATGATCCATGACTCAGGTACAAATGTCCATGCTAACCACACAAACATTTGCCCCAACTGGTATTCGAACTTAGGACCCACAGAAGGCAGCCTTTTACACTGCTATAATCGACATATTATGAACGAAATCTTTATCGATAAAACCAGATAACCTGTTTGGGTGAAACAATCCATATTACACTATACATATATGTACCTACATATGTATAAACAGAGGCGAAATGATTGCAGAATTCAATTCAGTAAGATGTCTGTCTGACCCCGTTTCTTTAAGTAGCGTTATGTAATTGTCGAAAGGCAGACGTAGCCTTAACTGACAGGTTTTTTGTTTTCAAACCTTATTTGATACCGTGGTGTATGTGTTTGTACATTATATTATTAATTTACTAGGTTTTGTCCGCGACTCCGTCTGCGTAAAATTAGTATTTCACCCCACTTTCGTCCCTTTTAAGGGATGGTTTCCGGGATGAAAACTATCATATATCCTTCCCCGGGACTCAAACTATTTCTATACCAAATTTAATATAAATCGGTTCAACGGTTATAGCGTGAAGAGGTGACAGACAGACACATTTTCGCATTTTTAATAAAAAAAATAAGAATTAATAATTATATAAGTAAGGAAGTAAGGATTGGGAAAAAATATGGGCCATCATTAGGGTGACCAGATGTCCCGTATTATATGACCCGTATTTCGGACACGAATGTTTCATTGTCTCGTTTTTTGGCAAAACGACTACGGGACAGTGCATTGTCTCGTAATTGTATGATTCAAGGGCGTGCAATGATAAAATTGTATAGGTTCATTTAATTAAATTGATTAGCCAAATTTTAGTAATAAAAAAATGAATATAGATTTTTATTAAAAAAATGGCCTGCCCCGTATTTTACCCTCGAGTTGAAATATTTTCAATGCAGTTATCCTGTAAAACCATAAAAATATCTAATATCCATAACACAAGCCTTGTTGCTTAATTCAGCACTAGATGGCGCTGTGTCATAATGTTTGGATATTTTTTTTTGACATTATGTATATGATATATGACTCAAAACCGTTCACATTATATTAAAAGATACATACTACCTGCCAAGTTACCTGCAAGAATCGGAGGTCGAACATCAGACACCGTTTAGAAATAACTGAATAATTACTAAAGATTGTTGTAATTACACGTAGCTACTGATAATTCTTGTTGTGAATGCCATTGCTTATCTATCTATTTGTGCAATTATAATGTGACTATTGTTCGTATTTGTTTCCCTGTGAAGTGTTTTGTGAGCAGAAATTAGGAATTTAATCTAAACTTGTGTTTTAGATTATGTTTACCTAGGATATCATTAATGTACAGTTAGGTTAATTCGACGTAGAGAAAGAGGTCCAACAAGACAAATACTTATATCTTCCTATTCAGTAAATTAGAGAATAGATTTTAAAACAATGTCAACTTTTTGAGAGGTAGAGCATAGCGAGTTTCTTCGCTCAAATTGAGCTGCCCGACTGGGGAAGTACCTCCGCCTTATAGAAGACAGTAGTGAAACAACAATAGTTGTGTTTTGTAAATGAGTAAGGTGACCAGAGCTCGTTGGGGGACTGACTATTCTGACAGCATAGGAATTCCGTTTACTGTCATTTTAGCAGCAAACTATACGTATACATGCATATAAGCATCGCTCCTGAAATAGTTTATAATTATCTTTATCGTCTATACCTATATTGATGAAACCGCATTTAAATCCGTTACGTCGATCAGAAAGAAAGAAGAAAAATAAATTTTTCTTTATGTCTCGCATAGAACACGAATACTTACTTTACATTATGTATTTTTGTTTTTTTTAATCTGAACGTGCATACCGCGGACAGCGATTTTGTTTTATAGTTACTATACATATCTAATATATAAAATTCTCGTGTCACAGTTTTCGTTGCCATACTCCTCCAAAACGGCTTGACCGATTTTGATGAATTTTTTTGTGCTTATCCGGTATGTATGAGAATCGGCCAACATCTATTTTTCATCCCCCTAAAAGTTAGGGGTAGTCCACTAACCCCTATAATGTGGCAAAACAACGTTTGCTGGGTCAGCTAGTATTGATATAATAAGAGTATAATTACGTAGGTTTCAGTCTTAACTTTGATTGCAATATATATTTGTGTGGAACGATTATAATAAACAGATATCGCCAAGTTTTGCAAAATATCTACCAACCCACGCTTCATACAAAATGTCAAGTATTTTATTGCAAATTTCTCTTTAAAAGCTTTTATGGCATATTCAAAATACATACATTAATGCTTATGCAACTTCAAAATTACTAGAAGTTTTAAAGATAAACAGTAATAATCCTAACATAACCATCACAAGAGCTGTGATAGTCTAGTGGCGTTATCAATGGATTGTGAAGTCAAAGGTCCTATGTTCGATTCCAGCCACTGACTTTTCAAAGCATCGTGAGGAAACCTGCATGCCTGAGAGATTTTCTCGATGGCGTCTGCAGTTTGTCAATACGCACTAGCCTAGTGTGGTGGATTATAGCCTTATATCTCTCAAATGAGAGGAGACCTGTGTTCAGAAATTTCACTTACGACCTCTAAATTAACGAGATAGTTTTTTTAAGTGTTGTATTAAATAAGTACATACATACACGATTGGCGCAGCGGTATTAAAGGCCTCCTGTGGTAAGGGTCCTGGTTTCGAATGCTGGTAGGGGCAAATAATTGCGTGATGAGCACGGACATTTGTTCTGATTCATGGATACTCGTTGGTCTAGTTGTCGTACAGTACGGCTGCCAAGCAAGAGGTCTTGGGTTCGATTCCCAGGTCGAGCAGTGTTATTGGGTTTTTCTATAAAATTCTAAATAGCAGCTTGGAGTTTGGATTCGTGCCCTGTTGCTGGCAATAGGCTCGCCCCATATTACATGGATCCTCAAACATACCGGTGAAATGTGGGTATCCATTAGTACACCTCTGCCTAACCCTTAGGGGATGACAGGCGAGATGGTATGTATAATTATATAAGAGATAAGTATAATTGTTTTAACACTAATTTGATTGCTACGCGTTTACTTCCGTTGCTTACCAACGCGAATCAATTTACATTGATTAATCTTGCCATTTAAAAATTCTCACGATTTTGCGATGTTGACCTCAATAAAAATATATGTTGTTGATAAATAGCGCCAATGTTGTGGGGTTAATAGGAAGAGCCTACATCCAGTCGCCATTAACAGAAAAAATATAAAAAATCTATTTTTTTTTTTCATCTGAAATTAATAATTTTATCTGATCTACTTTTTCATCAATCTACTTTTTATTCTCAACTTTTAGGAAATTATGGATTCCGCAAATCCATTATCCACTTTCCTTTTTTGGGATAATTTCCGGAATAAATACCTTATGTCCTTACCCGGGACTTAAAATATCTACCGAATTTCATTTAAATCAGTTCAGCGGTTAAATCGTGAAGAGGTTACAGAAAGACATACTTTTTTGTACTTTAACCAGCGCACATGGATGACAAGATATATAATAATATGTATATGAATGTGGACAAAGCTAAAGTTGTGAACAGGGGTTCTACAGTTTCTGCCTACCCCCATGGGAAATAGGCGTGAGTTGTTACATACGTTACGTCTGTACGTATGCATTATGACAATATCCGCCGATGATGATATTGTGGTTAAGTATATAAGCACACAAATACATAAGTATTATATAACAGTATCCAACGAGGCCTCACAACCGGTTGATAATGACTTTAGCCTTCTGTATGCGTCCACGCATAAATATGATGTAGTTTACATAACTAATGTATATGTATACAGAATAACATCACGCCTTTGGGTTCCTCGAAAGATATGGCAGTATTGGCAGTATCTTGACTTTACTTTGACGACCCAATTAGTCCAGCGGTAGTTAACACTCCCTTCTGTGCTAGGGGTCCCGAGTTTGAATCCCGGTAGGAACAAATGTTTGTGTGATGTATCTGAGTCATGGATGTATCTATGTATAATGTGTATGTATTTACAAAACAAAGTATATATGTAGTGTATCAACCGACTAGTATCCGTAACACAAGCCTCGTTGCTTAGTTCGGAACTAGATGGCGCTGTGTCATAATGTCCAGGAGGTTTATTTAATAAAATAAATACTAGGTACTGATTAGTTATGTTATGAGTTTACGGTAAATACCTGATTGCTCCTTAAAAAAATAAGGTATATTGATATCATTTTATCCCGACGTTTTGATCCTTTAGGTACAGCATCCATGGTCATAAGCAGACTGAAGTGTTGGTTGTCTCTATGTACTAATTACTAACAGTTACCCTACTTTTTTGTTAAGTAAGTATTGACAATCCAATTTACACAACACAAGCTAACCTGTTGGCGTGGACTTTTATGGTTTAATTTAGATTTAAAAGAATCTAGGATGAGGTTCCAAGTAGATGATTTATTTCCTATATCACAAAGGTGGCAAACTGACTTACGTCCGCCTGATGGTAAGCGGTTACCGTACCCTATAGAACCTCAAAAGTCTACTCGCAAGTTGCCAATACTGTAGGAACCATTTAGGTGTCTTAAAATAGGGGAGTTGCTTAACTGGCTGCAAATGGAATTCTCATACTGTCAGAATAGTCGTTACCTTAACAAGCTCTGGTGACCTTACTCACTCGCAGTGACCCAACTATTGTTGATTCACTGTGGTCTTCTGTAACGCGGAGGTACTTCGCCAGTTGAGCGACTCAATTTTAGCGAGGGATCTCGCTATACCCTACCTCTCTAAATATCATAGATATTTAGAGAGGTAGGGTCATTCTTGTTTTGTATAACTTTGAATGATAGATTGAGAAATGATGTGACAAGAAAACGTTGTGGTTTGAAAGACGACGTGAAGTGACAAAAGTTGAGAAGAATGTGATGGATAGGCATGTTGAAAGGATGACTGATAGGTGATTGACGAAAGGAATTTATAAGGCGGATGTCAGTGGAAATGCCGGAAGGGAGCGCCCTAGAGGGACATACACCGACCTAATTGGTGAACTCCTTCAAAAAGGTCAGGTGCGCAGTACTCGTAACCGGCGCGTGCATGACGAGATGTATGAATGTGGACGAAGCAAAAGATGTATACACGGACCGTAGCTCGTGGCAGTCTGTAGTTTCTGCCTACCCCCATAGGAAAAAGGCGTGAGTGTATGTATGTACCTATTTGTTCTTCCCACTTTATGTTATATTGTCATTGTCATGGAAAAAATCTAGTTCAAATAGAAGTTATTTGTTTAGGCTCGGCGTTTGTTGGTTCAGAGATTTGGGGCTTGTTGTTCAGATAGTGCTGAAGGTTTATGATAAATATTTGTGTTACTTAAACATTTCGAAGGTTTTTGAACAAAAACAAAGACAAACATCATCAACCCATTTATTGTCCCACTGCTGGGCACGGCTCTCCTACATATGAAAGGGACTAGACTATAGTCCACCACGCTAGCCTACTGCGGGATGGAAAACTTCACAGGCCATCAATAAATTCTCTCAGGCATGCAGGATTCCTCACGACCTTTTCACCGTTTGAGCATGTGATAAATACGCACATAACTTTGAAAGTCAGGACAGCATGCCTGGGGATTGACCTCGAGTCCTTTAACATGACAGTTTACAGGTCACACTATCGTTTATTAAAAAAAACTATATTCAACTAAATAAAAAATAAATATATCTGGACATAATGACACAGCGCCATCTAGTTTCGAGCTATGTAACGAGTTTACTTGTTTGTGTTACGGATACTAGAAGGCTATAATACATATATGTATATAATCTATGTCTCGGATGCAAATGTTGATGCTCATCACAAAAACATTTGTCCCTACCGGGATTCGAACCGGGGACCTATTGTATCTATTAGTTTTGTTACTGGCGACATGTCACATTAGCGCACATCTGCTAACCTTCGACGAATGAAAGCATAATGCAAGCGTAATAGCATGTCTATAAATAGATAGATATTCTACAACACGTGAGTCAATAAGTAATCAAAGTTAAATCACCATTAATTATATCTCTTCTTTATTAACCATTACATCTTTATATAAGGTCATAATACATAAACATCATCACAAGAGTCGTGATATAAGTTAATTTACTCTGCGACTATGAGTAAAGTATGATGTCAGAGAGTACAGTCAGCGAAGTACACAAGTATTCAGGTAAAAATATCGTCTATATACAAGCTTTGGCCCATGACTTCGTCTGCATAGCAAAGTGGGTAGCTTATTGTTTATTTATTTACAAATACATACAATGTTTTAACAGGCATTCACCCAATGCAACATGGACAACATTATTTATTAATTATTTATTTATTACTTTTATTTATTATTATTTACTGTTTTATTGCAAATAGCGGCCCGTCCGGCTCCGAACGAGTGGTTCGCATTTGTATTATCTCAATTTTTTTCTGGAAATAATTAAAGCATATTATGTTAATTTGTAATATTAATCATCATCATCAGCCCATATTCGTCCAATGTTGGACGTAGGCCAATATTCATATAAACTAACAAATAATTGAACTACAATAACGCGTGGCCATTTATATTCAATAAGATGCACTTAAATGCACGACACATAGACAGCACTTGGATTCCGTGCATATATTCACGCCTTTACGAATACGACGCGTTTCCTATTACCGGCCATGACGCAACGCGTGTGACTAAGTGTACAGGTACACACGGATATTGGGCAAAACGTGATAATTAAATGATTTGGTTCATTCAAATGAGTGAATGGTTGCCATGTTGTGTAAGTATTTTTTCATCATCAACCCATTTTATTATGGCCACTGCTGGGCTCGGGTTTCTACTAATTTGAGAAGGATTAGGCTATGGCTATAGAGCCTAATTCTTCTCAAATTGTGGAGGGCTCACCACACTAGTCTAGTGTAGGTTGGCAGACTTTACACGTTATTGAGGAAATCTCTAAGGCATGCAGGTTTCCTCAAGATGTTTTCCTTAATCAAAAGGTCCGTGGTGCGTGCCTTGTAATAAAGTTAAAATTAAAAAAAACCCCAATACATTTTTTGGCGCCAATCTTTGATGATTTGCATCAAACGTAGCTTACTCTTGACTAAATTACCTTTCAAACCAAAAAAACCAAAATCAAAATCGGTTCATCCGTTCAGGAGCCAAGATTCCACAGACAGACAAAAAGACACACACACAGACACGTTAAACTTATAACACATTTGCGTCTGGGGTTAATAAAGCGTACCTTGGAATTGAACTTGAGACACCACACACCACCAGGCTATCACCAGCTCTGAGTATTATTTCTGATACATTCAATAATTTTAAAATCATAAAACTTAAATTTGTATCGTTACTACTTCTCTGTTGCTAGTTCATTTAAACAATAGATTATTCAGTAAGTACTTATTACTAACAAAACAGAAGTAGGTAGTAGCGTTTTGTTTCCCTTTTGTTAATAAATAATAATAATAATAATTTATTTATTTAAAGTAACTTGACTCACTTAGTAACAACAATTAATTAAACCTATGTGCAATCACGATCACTGCCACTCTCTTAACACTGAGGTGGACAGCTTGCAGCAGCGACTCACGTACAGACAATCGAGTCTGCTGGCCACACAGCTCAGGATAAGGTTGGGGCTGGCCCGGACGCGGCGCACCAGGGAAGCGCATCGTTTTCTCATAGTTGTATAAAAACAATCAACTCGAGCTTCCGCAAACATCCCTGATGCACTACAAAAACGTGGCAACCCCATCAATATCCTGAACGCATTATTATATTGTATGCGAAGGGCGCTGTACGATTTCTGCGTATAATCGGCCCACAGACTGCACGTGTAAAACGAAGTGCAGTACGCACGAAACAGGGTTTTTTTAACACCTGGTGAGCAACGTGCAAATCTGCGAGCTATCATATTCTTCCTAACCGACAGCGCCCTTCGCTCACGCTCAATATCCTCATCGTCTTTCATGCCTGCGTTCAAGACGTGTCCAAGATATTTGATCTTGTATACCCGTGTGAGCGGAGTTCCCTTCAACATGACTGATGGTATAGTTTCTGGAGGTCGTCCGCCGCCGGCACCAAAGACCATGAGCTCACTCTTACAAGTATTGTATATCAATCCATGAAGTTTGGCATAGGTTTCACAGATGCCCACCAACCTCCTAAGGCCACAGACCGAGGCGCTCAGTAGAGCCATATCATCAGCGTAGCTAATATTGTTCACACATATCCCGTCTATGTAACAACCAGCGCGCTCTCTACTGAGCGCCTCAATCAGTTCATTGACGTAAAGATTGAAGAGCGTAGGTGAGGTCAACCCCCCCTGCCTCACGCCACACTCCAATCCATACGGCTCCGACAAGGCCCCAGCCCATCGAACCTGATTGATTTGGCCTCCATACCAGCACTTGAAAGTGTTTATAATTTCAGGTGAAACTCCAGCTTTCTCAAGCTTACCCCAAAGAATACTGTAAGAGACCAGATCAAATGCTTTGGATAGATCGAGGAAGCACGCATACACAGGTGTTTTCCGATCTGTGTAGTACTTGACAGCCCACTTTAGACATAGAATGGCACTTTCAGTAGGACTCGGCTCGGAACCCAAACTGGTTGTCGTGCAGTTTAATATGGTTATTAAGCTGTCTATTAAGCAAGCTATCAAGCACTTTCGCTATCACCGTCGCTAGGGAAATAGGTCTATAGTTTTTTATATCCGCGATATCGCCTGTTTTATTTTTCACTATAGGCACTACAATCGTCCTAGTCATCTGACTGGGTAAGTACTCATGACTTATACAAATGTTGAATAACATTGCCAATACTCTTGGTAAATGAGGACCCGCGTATTTTAGGTGTTCGATGCTCAGACCATCATAACCTGGGGACTTTCCTCTAGACATAGCAGTGATGACACCCTTGATTTCCTTGGCTGTAAACCTAGTTTCAAGATCATTATGGTCTGACGCATCAGGCATAAACACGCTGGATCCTAGTGGTGACTTTATTTTGAACTGTTCCTTAAAGAGATTAGCAATGTCTACAGGATCGTTCACACCGTTAACCGATACAGGGAGGCCCGGTCTATTACTCATCCTGTTCGTGTGCCTCCAAAAAGAGCGATAGTCTTTGTTCGAGTGATGCGATGCCAAAATATCCATTTTTATCTGCTCTTGGTGTGTTTGACACCACTTTAGACGAGATTTAAATATCTTTCTAGCGTCACACATGTCAGCAAACAGAGGACCAATAAACGGTTTACCATAATCCAGCCACATACAATACTTAAGCCGAGCGTCCCTGTATGCATCACTAACATGCTTGTTCCAGCCTGCCACAACCTTCTTTTTCCTATGTTTGCAGCTCCCTCGACCCACCAAAGCTGATTCTGATAACGCTTGTACAATATTATTATACATATTGTCAATAGTATTGCGATGACAATGTTGTTTACAAATTTTATCGCAACACTTTCTGAACTCATCGGGGAAGTCAATCAACCTAAGTCTCTCATGACATGCCATGGTATAAGATTGTATTTGGTCGGAACTTCTCTCCCCCCATACAACAACATTCTGTACATACTTATAATCACACTGCTTATGGCAAATCTTATCAAATACACACTCGATTACGAGTGGGTAATGATCCGACCACTACACGTTATAAATGACACACGCGTTCACTACAGAATCACGAGCTGCTTTTGTGACCACGCAGTGGTCTAGCCACCTACGTGTACCATGTGCATCGCTTATAAAGGTATATGTATCTGAGTTTAATCCTAGCAATTCAATATCAACGCAATTCCAATCAAATTCCTGACAGAAATCTATTAACTCCGCAAAAAATCGACCTGTTGGGTGTGCATTAAAGTCCCCTAAAATGTAACAGTTTTCTATATTAGTGTGCTCAATAATGGCACTCACCGCGCTCAGGCAATCCGTGTATTCCACTAAGTTACATGCCTCATCCGTTGGCATATACGCGTTGAGCACTAACACTGATCTATGGTTGATCATTATTTCGATAGCACACACTCGTGGGTTGTTACACTGAACCACTGATACCGTGTTAAACGCACTTTTCCTCCAAAGTATTGCCACACCTCCGAACGGGCGGCCTCGCAAAATCCCCGCCGTTGTATCCACAGCTGATATTCCAGTACAGCCGAACTCATCACTGATACTATATAGGTAAGCAAGTTCTTCTGGTAATAGCCAAGTTTCTTGAAGCGCTATTATGTCGTAATCGGAACATAGTTCCCGTATATAATCAATAGATCGCTTTATACTTTTACAATTAAAACTCACTAATTTATATATCTGTTTATCCATTATTAACCGGTCTCGGGCCGTCACCAGACATTAAATTACTGGCCGCATTATCCTTCTTATAATGGCATAGCGCATAATAACTACATTGAGAAGGACGTAGTGTGGGATGCACCTTATGTATTTATTTAGTAGCTGTCAGTTTGACAGTACAATGGCCTAGTGAAGAAAATTGCTTCGCAGATATTATGTAATAAGTGACATGTAGCTTCTTGTCAGTTTTATACTCATACATAAAGCCTAACGGGTGTGACCAGTGGACTAAGATGTCAGATTTCTCGAGTTCAAACGCAAGGCACGCACCATTGGCGTTTCAGAAGTCATGTGCGTATTTATCACATGCTCAAACGGTGAAGGAAAACATCGTGGGGAAGCCTGCATGCTTGACAAATTTTCTCGATGGCGTGTGAAGTCTCCCAACCGAAATCCTCCACCATTTGAGCATGTGATAAATACGTACGTAACTTTTAAAAGTCAGTGGTTCGTTGACCTGGACATTCTTTGACGGCTTGAGCATATATTGCCTTGAATTTTGACTCAATACCATTACACTTTATTTATGTCATAAAAATAAGCTATATCTGCTAGGCAATATAATGTACCTACTTATATGATCTGCAACCGCAGCAGCAAAAGCATAAAGTAATTAAAAAGTACTTACATTATCATTGGACATAGTATTGCACCCTCTTAGCGGCAGGGTGTACTGCAGATCTCCCCGCTCGGAGACGTACTCCCGGAGGCATGAAGAGTTGCTGCCCAGCCCCGCCGGGTACACGATGCCGTTGAACAGGTCGTATACGCTGAGGACAGAGGAGATGTGTTAGAAATTATGGTCGGAGTTACCAGCGATGATCTTTTATTATTCATAGATTTAGAAGTGAAGTGGAAGTGGGCCGGCCATGTCTGCAGACGGACGGACAGCTGATGGAGCAGACAAGTGATAGAGTGGAGACCGCGATTGGGCAAACGTAGTGTAGGACGACCTGCGACACGATGGACCGACGATTTGAAGAAGGTGGCTGGCAGCGGATGGATGCGAGCTGCCCAAGACCGGGATGGTTGGCGCTCTTTGGGGGAGGCCTACGTTCAGCAGTGGCTAAAGGCTGGTAAGTATACATTTAGGCCCTGTTTTCAAAACGGAGAGGACAGGAGACGTGCCTTGATATTGTTGCGGAGAGGAGACGTGGAAACATCGAAATCTGATTGGTTATTCAAAAGACATCGCCTCTCCTCTCCGCTTTAGAGGAAATCTTACGCTTGACCGCCAGTTCGCTTAATGTTAAGCGATACTGCGATCTACGATGGAACCTGTTTATGTAAAAGAAACCGATTCACTCCATATTTAAATATACTAAAAAGAAAAAATACGGCATTAGACCTACTTAAAATTGAGCAATAATAACAGAACATACCATCGCGGGTCTTGTCCTCGAAGGGTTGAACAGAGGTGTACTAATGTACACCAACATTTCACTGGTATGTTTTATGTCCCATGTAATAGGGGGTGGTAATACTATTGCCATCAACCGGTCACTAATCCAAACTCTGTGCTGCGTACTAAACATTTCATATAAAAACCCAATATCACTTTGCTCGACCTGGAAATCGAACTCTTGTCCAGCAGTTGCAGTTACGCCCACTAAACCAACGAGGTATGTCGTTAGCAGAGAGTAACATACAGTTAGTTAAATAACCGTGTCAGTCTTTAACATCTACCTACCATTAGTCATATTATTACTGTTATTTCATTGAATGACAAACATACATACATATATTAGCCAATAATACCTTTTACATGTAAATTTTAGAATATTAACTGAAACTAGGAAACAAGGCTAGAGAATCATTGAAAGAAGTCAATTAAAATATGAATAAGTTTAGTTATATATACGTCAGAATATTTCATCATCATCATCGATTATTGTCCCACTGCTGGGCACGGGTCTCCTCTCATTTGAGAGAGATTAGGCTATAATCCAACACGCTAGCGGGTTGGTAGATTTCACATACCATTCAGGGAATCTCTCAAGCATGCAAGTTTCCTCACGATGTTCACACGTAACTTTGAAAATTTAGTGAATCAGCATTGCAATTGAGACCTTTAACTATTTTTATCAAATAGATACTAGACTATAACTGTTAAAATATAACGTACCATACTATCACGTCTGTCATACCCGAAGGGGTAAGCAAAGGTGTACTAATGTACACCGACATTTCGCCGGTATGTTTTAGGTCCCATGTAATAGGGGGCGAGCCTATTGCCATCAACCCGCCACGAATCAAAACTCCGAGCTGCTATTGAGAATTTCATAGAACAACCCAATAACACTGCTCAACCTGGGAATCGAACCCAGAACCTCTTGTTCGGCAGTCGCACTGTACGGCCACGCGACTAACGAGGCAGTTAAAATATAATGATTATTATTGTAAAATAAATACTAGACTTGAGACAAAAATCAAACGCACGTCCTCTAGTTTCGTAAATGGACCACGGTTTAGTTATTTACATCTGAGAATTTGAATACCAACGACAAACAAATCTAATATAATCTTTTTTTTTTTTTTTTGCGTTAGCAACACTGTCAACTAGACGTCTAAAATAACGTCTCCGTAATTAATTTAATTTAAAATTAAGAAATTATAATCTTTTAACTAGTAAACAATCAATTATATGTATCACTTATTGTAACAAACGTGACCAGTGAAATCTGTATATTTTTGACGCAAGAACTTAGTCTGGTGTGTTAACTTGTACCGGCTGCCAACAGGTGGATTTTGAAACTGACAATCCCGGGGAGTATTTTGTTTTATTTAAATATTACTTGTATTGTGGCTAGGATAACACCCTACCTGCTATTTATGACACTATTACACTGCTCATTTCTATGAGCTACGTCCATTACACAGCGGCTCAGTTTATGTCTCCTTTTGCTTGACAAATTGTGGAAGCAAAATCGACGACGAAAACGTTTGCCTCAGACCCAATAACACGTCAAAACTTGCTTTTGTACACTTCACACTATCATACATGAAATATAGCTGTCAATGCATTGTATTCTAGCCTTTTAATAACTTAAATAAGCTAGTAAATTTATGTCCCTCTGACCTACCCACTTACTTTTGTTCCTTTAAAACTGTTGAATATAGTTATAAAATTTAACATTATAATAATTAGTTACCTTGTAAATTTGCCTATGGAATGATTAATTCACTTACCCTGTGACTTTAATTTTTAAAATCCCTACTTTGTCTAATTTTTTCAATTTTATCCCTACTAACAATTTTTTTGTATTTTTCCTACTCTTAACTTAACTCAGCAATAATTTTACATATTTTCTTGTCTAATTAAAATCCATTTTTCTTAAGTTTGTGCTCAGTCCCCTTCCTTTCAATTCCAGGCTTAATATGATGACCCGCAGGACCGCTGCCAAAGATATGGAACTCCAGTTAAGAGCAACATTAAAGGAACTTGAATCTTCAAAATCACTATGCAAGCAACTGCTACAAGAAAGGGATGACAGTGAAGTCGAAGTGAAAAATATTATAGACAAAAACACTTCTCTCAAAAATGAGTTAGCTGAGCTGCACATAGAACACATGGACCTACTTGACCAACACAATCAATTAAACCAAATTATGTCAACTTTCCAACAATGTAGTGACACTCATGATCTAGCTCTTAAACGCATATCTGTGCTTGAACAAGAATTGAGTGCGGCTTACACCAATATTGCTCAGATTGAATCAGAACGAGCCTGTGAACAGTCTTCTACCACCCAGAGGCTGTACGATAAGTTGGTTGTTGGTATGTCTTCTACTTCTATGTGCTCAACGGCTGTACCAACTATTGATTTAACTGGTGATGATACCATTATTCATAGGCCATTACTGTTAAGTCATAACAAACTTAAAAAGTATATTAAAATTAATAAAATTATTAAAAGATATCGAGTAGCTAACAAAAAAGCTTGCCTCCACAAAATTAACATAGGACTACATAAGGAGCGTATAAACTTAGTTAGCCAGTTGAATAAATGTATTATAGATTTAGAGGATTGTCGAGCTAGTTATAACTCTGATACTCAGTTGTTACAGAGAGAATTAATATGTAAGGAAAGTATGTTGCAGGAAATTTTTACTAAGTATGAACACTCACAAAACCAACTTAGTGAGCGCATGCTGGAGGCCAGTGAGCTGATGGACATTGTTAAATATAATGCTGAGAGGATGGAATCCCTATCCAATAACTTTTCTTGTAACTGTGGTGACTCTGCCCCACCTCCTGAGCTCCAGCATGGATCTAATTGTAGTACTTTGTCCGCATCTACTCAACCTGTAATAAATTGTGATGGCATCAAGTCTTATAGCAAATGTTTTGTCTTCTCTGATAAAATAGGTGTAGGTTTGGGATCTCTCATCCATAACCATATAACTTGTAGTGTAACAAACCATTGTTACCATAATTTAAATTTTAATCAAATCATTGATAAAATTGTGAACACAAAAATGTGTGACCAAACATGTATTGTGTTATTGTTAGGAAATAGCATTGGAGTTAAGAGAGGAGACATTGTAAATGGTATCACCACCTTATTAGGATTAAATGTAGGAAAAATAATGCTATGTGCCTTGCCTTATTCAGACATGCTATCTGACTTACAGAATAGCTACATTTCTAGATTAAACAGTGTTTATCATTTGTTAACGTGTCGCCATGAGGATAGACTACTGTTTTTCGACACAAATAGATTTGTTAGTGGTTTTAAATTGACTGGTGAAGATATGTTTCTTCCCAAAAGATGCAAACACTTAGTAGCATCTTTAATTGCATACAATATTCAATCTGTGATAGTACCCATACCAAAGACTAGGTTAGTTACTGACGAATCAGTATCAACTAGTTATTCTACTGATACTGAGATAAATTGTTTAAACTTTTACAACCGACAATAGAGAGGCAGAACCATATTTTATTATATCACCAGAACATAAATCGCTTCTCTGGCAAAATATTAGATATTGAACTTTTAGTGGATAAATATTCTATAGATATATTGTGTTTTTGTGAAACCTGGTTGAAACCAGATACCATGCAATTTAATATAAATGACTTCACGGTGGCCAGTGCATACAATAGACTTTCAGCCATGGGTGGTGGAACTCTAATACTTTGTAAGAATAACTTAAAGTTTAAAGAACGCAAGGACATCACCTCTTGCTCTGTTGATCGCCTTTGTGAGTTAGCATGTGCAGAAGTAGGTAACTATATTATTATATGTGTGTATAGACCGCCGGCATCAAACTTTGCTACATTCTTGTTAGTAATGGAAGAAGTTTTCAGAAAAGTTTTTAAATGTAAGAAACATATTGTTGTTTGTGGGGATTTTAATATTGATATTATAATTGAATCGCCGGAAGTAAGCAAATTTCTTGCTTTATTTAATTCTTTTAATTTAAAGCATATTTTTGATAAACCCACTAGAATTACCCCCACTACTCGCACTTGTATTGATAATATTTTTGTGAATTGCGCAGTCCAAGGCTCTTCTTTAGTTAGCGGTGTTAGGTCGGACCATATGGGACAGTTAATTTCGGTAGAAAATGTTAAAAATACGCGGCTGAGTAAAACTATATCAGTTAGACCTTTAACGGAAAATAAATTAGACTCTCTGCAAAATGATATTAAAATTAAATTACTCAACACAAAATTCACATTGAATACCCCCGATAAAATGTACTGTAAATTATTCCATATAATATGTGAAGCATTTAATAAATCATGCCCCATAATAAAGGCTCCATTACGCAATAAAACTAAATTTAATCAATGGGCCACTACAGGTATTAGGAAAAGTAGAGATGTGCTTTATAAGCTATATTATGATAAGTCATTGACCTCCGACCCCAATTTTCATAATTATGTTCGGAAATATTCTAAATGCTTTAAAAAAGTATGTACGCTAGCTAAATCAAAACTTATTAGTAATAAAATTAATAAATCTGATAATAAAATTAAAGCTGTGTGGAATATCATTAACACGGAGACTGGAAGGGGGAAAAAACAGGGCTCCGATCTGATTCTTAAAATAAACAATAAAGTAGTCTCAGATAAAATTGAAGTCGTAAATTCGCTCGAACAATATTTTACCAATATTCCCATCGAGGTGACAAAGTCATTGCACTCGTCGTCTGTATTAGCTGAATCTCTAGTGAAACAATTTGTTGCTAGAGATATACCAAATTTTGATTTCTTTCAAGTTTCAGCTCATATGGTAAAAAAAGCATTTAAAAGTATAAATATGAAAAAAACGGAAGACCTATGGGGCATATCTGTTAAAGTAATTAATTCAATCATAGACAATATTGCTCCAATACTTGCAAATATATTTAATGTTAGCGTCAAGTCGGGAACCTTCCCTGATTTAATGAAAGAAAGTAAAGTTATTCCAATTTTTAAATCAGGTTGCAAGATGAATCCCTCAAACTATAGGCCGATTTCTGTTCTTCCAACGTTAAGTAAAGTCTTTGAGAAACTGATGCTCGAGCAAATGGTAGCACATTTTCAGAAATATAATATTTTGCATGACAGACAGTACGGCTTCACCAAAGGTAGATCGACGTCTGATGCAGGCACGAAGTTAGTCTCTCACATTTTAGATGCTTGGGAGGGATCGCAGGATGCTATAGGTATCTTCTGTGATCTTTCTAAAGCTTTCGATTGCGTTGATCACAACACGCTTGTCCGTAAACTCAGCTACTACGGAGTACGAGGGCTTTCTCTAGAGCTTGTCTCTTCCTACCTTTCAGAAAGACGTCAGAAAGTTAGTATAGACGGAGTCACTTCCTTAGGGTCTATTGTTAAAATGGGTGTTCCCCAAGGTTCAATTTTAGGTCCTTTTCTCTTTCTGGCGTACATAAATGATCTTCCCTACATGATGTCAGATTTGTCTAATATTGTATTGTTTGCTGACGACACCTCACTAATCTTTAAAATCAGTAGGAAAGATCGCGTACTTCTAGATGTTAATAAGAGCCTAGCAACGCTATCTAAATGGTTTGATGCGAATAACTTACTTCTAAATGCTAGTAAAACAAAATGTTTAAGATTCGCGTTACCGAACGTTCCTCAAGGCGAAACTAATTTAATGCTCGAAGGCAGCAAACTCGAGTTAGTTAACGAAACTATATTCCTTGGTATTACAGTGGATTACAAATTACAGTGGGGGCCTCATATCTCAGCTCTTTCTAGTAGGTTAAGTTCTGCTGCCTATGCAGTAAGAAAAATTAAACAAGTCACTGACATACCTACAGCTAGATTGGTATACTTCGCATACTTTCACAGCATCATGTCATATGGCATCCTTCTGTGGGGTTCAGCTGCGGACGTGGATTCTATTTTTATCTTACAGAAAAGGGCCATCCGCGCAATCTACGACATGGGCCCCCGCGAATCCTTAAGAGAAGTCTTTAAAAATATTAATATACTCACACTTCCGTCACTCTATATACTTGAAAATATTATGTACGTCCGGAAAAACCATCTACAGTTTAACATCAATAGTGACTATCATAACATTAATACTAGGAATAAACATAAATTAGTAGTGCCTAAATATAGACTTACAAAAACTAATAAATCATTTCTAGGGAATTGTATACGCTTTTATAATAAACTACCTAAATGTGTCACCGATCTCACCGGCAAGAAATTTAAAAATCATGTGAAATCTGTTCTTGTCAAGAAAGCCTATTATAAAATCAAGGACTATGTTGACGATAGGAATGTGTGGATGTAGATACTGTTGTGCATGTGGCCTCCCTGGTACCGTGAGGTTGTTTCTATTACAAAAACGTTGTCTTTTTAAAGACATAGCTTGTAGCATTTTATTATGGCGTATTTCACGCCCCTATTCAATTGTTATAATTTTGTAAATGTGAGTTCAGTGTATTGTTCAGTCTAGAGAATTATACTTACCATTTATCACTTTTTTTTATATCTTTGACCATTGACATCTCAAGACATGAATTTTTTACATTGACCTCGCATAATTATTACCAAAATAATGTAACAATACCTTCTTTTTAAAAAGAGTGTCTATGGAGTTTCTTGCCGGTTCTTCTCCATGAGATCAACTTCTTGGAACCGTGCAACTAGAGTCATAACGTTTTATAAATGCTTGAAAAAGTTCATATGAAATAAAAACCTTTTGATTTTGATTTTGATTGATAGAGAATTCTCATACCTGTTTCTATTGACAAGTGAGACGGTAACATGCATGCTGTCCTTTTCGCACGCAACTGTCAGCGTGTCGAGCGGGGCCACGGAGCCTGGCCATGCTGTGGTCTCAGCCTCCGTGGCTGTACCAACTGTTGTCGTTGCCAATTCTGCGAAAAAAACACATTAACAAGACTAGCCTATATAATAAATAAATAAATAAATATTCCTGGACATTATGACACAGGTCTATCTAGTTCCGTGGTAAGCAACGACGCTTGTGCTACGGATACTATTTGGTTGATATACTACATATATACTTTTTTTGTAAATACATATATATACATAGATACATCCATGACTCGGAAATAAATGTTGATGCTCATCACACAAACATTTGTCCCTACCGGGATTGGAACCTGGGACTCATAGCACAGCAGGGAGCGTTAACTACCGCTGAGCTAAACGGGTCGTCAATATGTATATAAAATAGCTTTTACCCGCGACTTCGTCTGCGTCAAATTAGTAATTTTATTTCCACCCCCTTTTCTCCTTTTTAAGGGTTGAATTCCGGGATGAAAACTATCCTATGTCCTTCCCCGAGACTCAAACTGTCTCTATACCAAATTTCATTTAAATCGATTCAGCGGTTATAGCTTGAAGAGGTAACAGAGAGACATACACACTTTCGTATTATAATATACTAGCTTTTTCCCGCGACAATCTCTGCATAAAATTAGTAATGTTATCCGCATTAAAACGATCAACCCCCTTTTCTCCCTTTTAAAGGAGGATTTCCGGGATGAAAACTATCTTATGTCGGGCATATGAAATTAGCCTTTCCCATAAAAATACCGTACATACTTATTATACGCACACCAAACCGTACATTATAGAGCTATTTATTAATTAAATTGTTAATTACTAGCAACAGAAAACACTATACCATATATCATAAAACTATTCACCATGAAGCATTCCGACATTCAAATCTTAAACCTATATTTTACAAAACAAAGTACATTTCACTTTAACGATGTTGTTCTTGTGTATTTCAATTCTGACAACGCTGTATGAAGTCAGAAAGCATCACAAATTATATATGTAACATATATGTAGTACGTGTTTAGAAAGTCAATAACTGCACTTAAGTGTTTATATACGCATAGATAAAAAGACGGAAAGAAATTACGTATTTTTAGGTAGGTAGTTATTTTTTAAATATTTCTGGACATTATGACACAGCGCCACCTAGTTCTGAGCTAAGCAACGAGGCTTGTGTTACGGATACTAGTCGGTTGATAGACTACATCATGTATATACTATTACCTTATTTTTTGTAAATACATACATATTATACATAGATACATCCATGACTCGGATACAAATGTTTATGCTCATCACACAAACATTTGTTCCTACCGGGATTCGAACCCGGGACCCATAGCACAGCAGGCAGCGTTAACTACCGCTGAGCTAAACGGATCGTCAAATTAATATAATATAATTATTGTTAGTTGTTCTGGCATATAAAAATGCCACAGTAGCGGAACTATCCAGCTTCGAACGGGTAAATATAATTATTTAATAAATATAAAAAAAAATATATAAACTTCAATTGAATTTTTCATACGGATCCCAAATAATTTTTGAAATAAAATATAGCCTATGGTCAACACAAATAGCGTAGCATCCTAATGGTGAAAGAATTATTCAAATCGGTCCAGTAATTTTGGAGCCTATTCAGTGCAAACAAACATTCAAATCTTTTTTCTTTATAATATTAGTATAAACTAAAATCACAATTACGAAATGGGATTGGGAGCAGGAGGGTGAAAAATGCTTTTAAACCTATTCTCATACCTAACAAATATGTAAAGACATTAAAATCTGTCAAGCCGTTTTGGAGGAGTGCGACCACAAACACCGTGACACGATATTATTATATGCTTTAGTATTTTTTTTTCAGAGGTCAGCAAATTCTTGATGTTATTAGAAGCCAATTATGCAGCTTATTTTATTTTTATTGTGTTTCTGTTATTTTTTTTTTATAATTTGATTTCGATTTATTGTGTACCTCATTGTGTTTAGGAAGAAAGATAAAATACTTCTTTTATTCTTTCTTTCTATTTAACTTCTATCTAAATTGACAAAACAAATACATTCTAAGCAGTGTCTCCTATAAAAACAGCGAGGCGAGGCGGTGGATGCGCGTGCGACGGGTCAACGACCAGTCAACGGACACCGCGACTTATACCCAATAAGTATAGTATGGGTGACTTTTTATAAGTTCTTAAGTTATTTCAAGCACAATGAGATGTGAGGACTTTTTTTCTTCAGTCGGGCTTCAAGATAATATACTTATAGGACACTGGTGATACAGATTAGTAATGTCAGGCGTATTAGTTTAGCTTGGAGGGGGGGGGACTAGTTTGGGGGCCCCTTGGTAGGGACAAATGTTTGTGTGATAAGCATGGACAGTTGTATCCGAGTCATGGATGTTTCTATGTAATTTATATGGTATTACCAACTAGTATCCGTAACACAAGCCTCGTTGCTTAGTTCGGAACTAGATGGCGCTGTGTCATAATGTCTGGATATATTTATAATCTGCCAAGTGGTGCTACATACCTGTTGAGGAAGGTAGCTGCTTGGAACGCGCGGTCGCTAGCAGCACTGTCATCAGTATCCGCCACATGGTGCTGTCTGAAACAATCAAATATTAAACATTAAAAAAAGTCCAACATACCTTTTTTTTATTTTTTTTTATTTTATGGTCGCCATCTTGGACCTAATGTCATCAAACATAGCTAAGTGCGCTCCCGACTAATTCACCTTCCAAACAACGAAAACAAAATCAACTACTATGCTACAGACAGACACATACATACAGACACGTCAAACAAATAATACCCTGTCGTTTTTTCCTCGGTGGTTAAAAATACAGATACCTAAATATTATGATCAACCCATTTATTGTACCACTGCTGGGTACTGGTCATCTCTCGTTTTTGAGAAGGCTTTGGGGACTGGGGAAGTACTTCCACCTCACAGAAGACCGCAGTGCATCAACAATAGTAGTGTTTCTGCGAATGAGTAAGGTTACCAGAGCTTGGTGGGGGAGTGACTATTCAGACAGCATGGGAACTTCGTTTGCTGTCAGTTTAGTAAGTCCCTATTTCAAGAAAACGAACGGTTTTTACTGAGTCGTCAACACGCGAGCGACAATTCTGATGTTGCATACGTCTATAGGCTACGGTAACCGCTTACCATCAGACGAGCTGTAAGTTTGATGGCCAATACATGTGGTTTAAAAAATTGTAAGGATTGACAGACTTCATACGTCACAGAGAAAATCTGCAATGGCAGTTTCCTCAAGTTTTCCTTCACCGTTTGAGTATATGATGTCGAATAGTTAGTTATTGGGCTTGCCTTGGAATCGAACGCGAAACCTTGTCTTCACAGTCCACTGGTCACACCTCTATCCTATACATTACTACTTAAACATCATCATGGGTAGTTAAAATTAAACTTAACGTGCATATGTTGTTTTTATCTATGTATCAGCAGATGTTTTTAAAAAGTGAAAAATAGGCAGGTCATTTAGTCTATGTTAACATACAAAAAAGGTCCCCGGAATCGATTTGAAACCCTGTATGTAGGTCTAAATCGCTTAATAGATATATAATTGGTAGAAATATTACAATAGAAGTGATATGGCAAGGTCACAGAGGCCCTTGTCTCGTGAATGGCCACAAACAGTGAGTGAAAGGCCCCAGCCTTGCCTACCGTCGATAAAACGGACCATGCCACACTTTTAGTTACGTTTCAACGCCTTTGATTACATATATAGGTATATATTGCCGTCCACTGCTGAACGTAGGCCTCTGCCAAAGAGAGCCAACCGTCTCGGTCTTGGGTAGTTAGCATTCCATCCGCTGCCAGCCACCTTCTTCAAATCGTCGGTCCATCGTGTCGTTCTACATTCATCATCAGCCCATTCTTGTCCCACTGCTAGAAACAGGTCTCCTCTCATTTGAGAGGGATTAGGCCGTAGTCCACCAACCCGCAGTAGGATAACTGCGGGTTGGCAGTCTTCACATGCCATCGAGAATATCTCTCAAGCATGCAGGTTTCCTCACGATGTTTTCCTTCAACGTTTGAGCTTGTGATAAATACGCACATAACTTCCGAAAAGTCAGTGGTGCGTGCCTTGGGTTTGAACTCAACACCTCTGACATCTCAGTCCACTGGTCACACCGCTAGGCTACCATAGCTCGTTCCACAATATGATTGCCCAAACGCGACCTCCCTAACACCTGTCTGCTCCATCTATCGTCTTTCGATTATATAATATCAGAAACGGAGTTTGTTACGGTTCCTTCTTCACAGCAAAAACACTTTTAAAGAAGCGATTTTGTAAGCTGTTTTTATTGTCGACGTCCAAAAAGAGGTATAAGTATTCAATTTGGCTTGTTTGAATAAACTGTATTTTTTTGCTTGATTTTGAAAAGATCGAAGAAAGAATCGCTCATCACATTGTCATTGAAAATAAAACTTCTTTTTACGGTTTTTATCGCAGTATATTGATTATGATTACTGGTTAATATTTAAGATAGTTGTTAGTAATTCTAACTTTAACAACGACCAACACCTCAGTCTGCCCGTGACCATGGATGCTGTAAAAAATTCGAAACGTCTGGTTAAAATAATATCAATATACCGCGATAAAATCCGTATAAAGATGATATTATTTCAATGTCTAATATTCGTGTAAGTGTAAGAAATCAATATATTGATTAATGTTTCGGATTATTTACAGCATCCGCGGTCATAAGCAAACTAAGGTGTTGTTTGCGTCGATATTATAATTACAGTGATCAGAAGCAGTAGGTATGAAATATAAGCTCTATTACCAAAAGTAGATACTAGATATTTAGATGCACTTCTGCCCACCCTGTTTAGTAACACAGGCGTGATATTCAGACCTCGTAAACACGATCGCATTTTCATTAAATATGCAATTTGGACATTTGGTTTGCAAAAAGTGTCACGTCTGTTGTATACGTATGTTCAAGGACAGTGTTATTGAGACAAGCAATAAAACGTGCGCAGACGCAACTTCACCGAATGAGCTGTTGGCATTAACGAGCTCGACGTGATAATTTCAGCTCAGTATGGTGTAAAAACGATGCATAGGTAATTAAGGTAAATAGGGTAAATCGTTTTTAAGCGATACAATTTGGAGGAGGTTTTCAATTCAGCGCTTTTTTTATAATATGACCCACAGGTTCTTATAGCGCAACTAAATTCAACTAAACTCGACAATTCAAAAGCGCCTGTAATATTGGTATATTTGAAATAAATGATTTGATTTTGACTTTGTAGAGTAAACCGATTTTAATGATTATTTTTAATTAGCTTTTGCGAATATTACAAATGCGCAAGTGTGTCTGTCTGTTATCTCTTAACGCTTATACCGCTAAACATACTTAGATGAAATTTGCTATGTAGATAGTTTGTATTCCAAGGAAGGATAGGGGATAGTTTTATCCCCGAAATCACCCGTTAAAAGGGTGAAAAGGGGATTGGAATGCGGAAACTATATTTTTTTAAGAGTTCTACGCGGATAAAGTCGCGGGCATAAACTAGTAATGTAATAATATAATCTATTATTTATTTAAAGAAACAATTTCAATGTTCCTGTTTAAGTAAGCACTATCCGAATCCCAAAAGTGGGTTAAAAAAATGCGCATGATCAAACAACTCAGATGTATATTTGAACAAAAATTGTTACAGTTTCACTGTAACCGACACTTGTTTAAACAGTTAAATTTTAAATTATTACGTAACGACAAGTAAAAGTATTGTTAATGTATGGGGACTTAAATAAACGAATAGTTTGGCAATGGACTACTTAGGTGTCAGGTTGCTGCATATTAAAGTAACCAATATAAAATAGATGTTACAGAAGGCCCATTTTACACCGACTTCAGAAAAAGGCAGATAAGATTTAGGTCTCTCTTCTTACATATCATACATGTAAGAAGAGAGACCTAAATCTTATCATGTTTTGGCAGAAGTGTAAAAATGTACACCCGCATTTCAGCGGTATGTTTTAGATCCCTTGTAATAGGGGGCGAGCCCATTGCTATCAACCGGGCACGAATCTAAACTCTTAGCTGCCTACTGAAAATTTAATTGAAAAATCGAATAACACTGCTTGTGGCGTTCCAGTATTTGGAAGTTTTTATTTATACCACTCACGTGATAAACGATCTGTAAGATGAAATTTTGTATAGAGATAGTTTTCAGCCCGAGGAATGACATAGGATAGTTTTTTATCCCGGAAATCACCCCTTAAAAGGGTGAAAAGGGGGTTAAAGTTTGTATGCGGAATCCATAAATTCTCAAAAGATATAAATGTAACTGTGATATAAATAAGCATAAATATTGGAAAAAAAACACTAATTCTACGCAGACGAAGTAACGGGTGAAATTATAATACCTCCTATGTCACAGAGATATCATCATCAACCCATTATTTCCCCACAGCTCATGCCCAGCTGTTCCCACTGCTGCACACGAGTCTCCTCTCATTTGAGAGGGATCAGGTTATAGTTCACCACGCTCGCCTACTGCGGTTTGGCAGACTTCACATGCCATCGAGAAAATTTCTCAAGCATGCAGGTTTCCTCACGATATTTTCCTTCACCGTTTTGAGCATATGATAAATACGCACATAACTTCCGAAAAGTCAGTGGTGGCCTTGGATTTGATTTGGACCTTTGACGTCTCAGTCCACTGGTCTCAACACTAGGCTAACACAGCTCTCCACTAGGCTACCACAGCTCTTCACAGAGATATCGCTACAAACTTAATAACAACAATTTGTATTTAGTGTTACTTCTGTATTTACCTGTACTATGTAGTAAGCGGCAGTCGTGGTCGGCAGTGGACGAGAGAAAGGGTTACGTGAACTTAACTGGCTTATAGTTTAAAAAAAGGATTATTGTTATTATTACAACAGTATATTTGACCGATATTTATCGATGTAAACGTTTTACCTACTTATTAGTTACATAAACCTTGTTAATGGACCTTTTTTTAATCGAAGATAGAGGCGGAGTTGAGAAATATTGGGTGTGTTAGTAATTGGTATGCTTAGTGGTGTGATCGGTGGATTATAAATTCAAAGGTCTCCAGTTCAATATTTTATTTATTTATCACATTCTCAAACGGTTAACTTCGTGGAACGTCATCTTGGGTTTGATTCTTTTGGATTGGATTTGATTGGGTGTTATAGAGTTTTTCTATTCTAGAAATCCTCTGTAGCAGTTCGGAGATCGGCTTCGTGCCCGGCTTTACCACGCCGGAACTTTATCGTGGAAGTCAGCCTTATTACCGCTGGACTATTAGAGTCCCCGATAATAAATCGAAGATAATGAAAAAGTATGAAAAATATTTTAAAATGTCCACTCTTTAAACGGATATTTAGAGTATTAAACAAATAGTAATATTGTGATGGCACCGTTCGAGTCGCACTGGTCGAGCGATCGGCATCCACACGCGTGTCACTGGTTCGATTCCCCTACGAAACAAAAAGATGTATGGATATGGCCTACAGGTTGTTGTTCTGGGTCTAGGTGCTTGTGCATTGTAAATAATTGTGTTTGTAAACAAACCCACGACATAGGAGAAATTCATAGTAGAAAAACAAAACGTTGCGTCAATTTTTTAAATTAAATACGGAAGTTGATAAAACCTAAATATATAAGATACCTACTGCATAATCAAATAGGAAAAAGTTTAACCAATACATTTGAACTAAATTCTGCAGCTGTAGTTATATATAACCAGGCGGTTTAGTTTAACTGGGCCACACTTGTGCGTATAATGTACGTATTGCAACATTCGTTAGTTTTATCTTATTTAATGCGTCATTAGATATTGGTTCGTTTAATGATTGGGACAAGGTTCTTTTTTAAATGGTCAAAAGTATACAGATGGGTTGTATTGAAAAAGGTTTTATGTCAATTGATTTAATTCCTTTAAAATTTAACTCTGAAAAAAGGAGAGAGGGTTTAGAATTGCCCGGCAGAACTATAGGGTATATAGGGTATTTTATGGTGATAAGGGGGCAAACGAGCAGGCGGCTCACCTGATGGTAAGTGATCACCGCTGCCCATGGACATTTGCAATACCAGAAGACTTGCCCTAAGCTATTTAAGTAATCCAGGACTGGGTCTGACATGGGTAGTTTTTGGTGACTGGTGCTAAGACACCGTTATGACGTTTCTGTCTTCTGACGTCGAGGGCTCTAAACCAGGCTTCATCTTAAAACTTGCGACCCTCTATTACTAAAGTAGGTAAGTCATAAACAGGTTATAGCCATCTAAAAACCTGGGGCGAGTAATTCCTTTGGGCGCCCTTTTAATTGGCGTATGGGCGCATAAAAAGGCAAAAAAAGTTCATCCTATTTAAATTACCAAAACACTCTCTATGCGCCTGGGCGGCAGCCCGGGTTGCCCCACTCTAAAGCTGGCCCTCGTCATTTGTCTCACGTTTTGGTTGCTTTCGGCGCCCCATGATGGTGCCTGGTGCCGTCGTACCGCTCGCACCGCCCTAGGATATGGCTATATATATCCGACCGGTAATGAAAACGATAGCACAGGAAATAGAATCGAACTGTCGATCAAGTGAAATGCAACGTGTTTAGAAATATAATATGCTATACGTCACATCCGCTATGCGCAGACGCTCCCTAAGGAGTTCGGTGACCGTTAACTTTCAATTTCCAATTTTAAATATTCTCCCTAGAGATATCTATCGGCAGTTAGGTACATTGTTCGCTTGAGTCTGCCATTTTGAAATTTTAATGACGTAATTACTTATTTTGAGTCGTGCTCCAAAGTTTTTCTGTCTCTCTTATTTTGTAGGCATGAGTAGAATATTGTCTATGGAGTTTCTTCTCGGATTCTTCTCGTTGAAATCTGTTTACCGTGAAACTAGAGTGTTACCGTTTCATAGATGCTTAAAATAGTTTATTTGAATTATGTATAAGCGTAAAGAATCATCCGCGTAAAATTGGTAAATTTATCCGCTTACAAACTTCCTCCCATTTTCTCTCTTTTAAGGGATGATTTCCGTAATAAAAACTATCAAACTATCTTTATACCACATTTCATATAAATCGGTTCAACGGTTATAGCGTGAAGAGGTAACACAAACAGACACACTTTCGCATTTATAATATTAGTATTGGTTAGATTTGAAAGGAACCACTTTATTCAAGTGGTACCTAGTTAAATTTGTGTGTGGAAAGTGGAAAGACCCACATTCTTGCTGTAATGGATCCGAAACGTCGGGATTAAATAATCTCAATATTCCACGATCAAATCCGTAGTTTTATTTCAATCCTCAGCTAGTGCTGGCTGGCTTCAACCTATTTATCACATCCACATACGGGGTGGTCATAGGGACCATCGTTACTGTCTTTTTAACCGACTTCAAAAAGGAGGAGGTTCTCAATTCGTCAGAATCTTTTTTAATTAGAAATATCGTATTATGACTAGATAACTGACCGTGACCCTCCCCTGAAACTGTGATGGCCCAAATAGAAGAGGCGCGTTAATTATTTAAGTATTTTTCAAGTGAGATGACCTTTTTTAGGACCCTCGATTATTCTAGTGACTTCTAGTGAGAGTCGAAAGCTGGATTCGGCAATTGCACAATACCATTGGTCAAAGGTTACTAGTCCACTAGCCACGATGTCTCCAGGCAGCTTTGACTGTGGAGAAAGCTAACTGAGAGATTATGCAAGCCTCGCCTGGGACATTCACTGTACAAGTCTAGGTAATACTTAGGTATAGAGAGAGCTAGGCTAGCTCAAATTTAAGTCTGTGGAATAGTTTGCTGGGAATGTGTAGTTTCATAATAATTTGCGAAATTCTTGGAAGGTGATCCAGATGAAAACCATTAAACTGCCTCGTTGGTCTAGTGGTCGTAAAGTGCGACTGCTAATTTTAGGGTAGGTCAGGTAGTTCAATACCTGGGTCGAGCAGTGTTATTGGGTTTTTCTATCAAATTCTTAGTAGCAGCTCGGAGTTAGGATATGTGCGCGGTAGGCTCGCCCTATAACATGGGACCTAAAACATACCGGCTAAATGTGGTTTTACATTAGTACACCTCTGCCTAACCGTTCGGGGATGACAGGCGTGATGGTATGGTTTATCCCGACGTTTCGGATCCTTTACAAAATCTATAGTCACGGGCAGACTGAGGTGTTGGTTGTCTCGATGTAAAATTACCACCAACTTCCTACATTTTCATGAATTATTGACAATTCGATTTACACAGAATTATCTGTATGTTTAAAATGCGTACCTAGTCATTACATTTACTAAAAATAATGTCGAATAGCTACTGGCAAATTGCTTAGTTAAAACAATAGTTAACTACATTGAGATATTAAACTGCTAGCGGTAATGCAAAGAAATATTGTGCGCTTTAAATTGTGGAGTTTGTACCATCAATAATAAATCTCTGACAGAGAGCTACCATGAGTTTTCTTCAATCTTATTTTTTTATTACAATCATAAGTCTACTTACTTTTAAAATTCAAACTGTAAATATTATTTATTCAAAATTTATTGGTTTTTCATTAACGTTGACAATAAAGACTAAAGTCTGTCTAAAGACATCAGTGGTTTTGTTGGGAAGATTTAAAGGACAATTAACACGTTTGTCAAGCCTTTTTTTATTTGAAATAATAAACAAATAAATCGAGCAGAAAAATCTACTAAATTGAATTACTTATCACATGAGAATTCTACAATAGCAAAAGCCATATATTTTACATTTCTCTTACGACTCTCTAGATTAAAATGTAGTACCTAGTATTAGATACTACGATATTTAAAAAAAACTAGATAAGTAGGTACTACGAAAATTATAATAATTTTAGAGAAGCAATACTTTTCAGTCATATATTTATTTATTTATTTAATGTATGAAAAACTTTTACCAATAATTTAAACGGCACACGACTTGCGAAAGGCAGCTCGCAGTAACTGGATGAGAAAAGCGAAAGATCGAGCTTAGTGGCGTTGACCAGGGGAGACCTACGTCCCAGCAGTGGACGTATATAGGCTGATGATGATGAAACGGTAGATAGTCTTAGTCTATGTCTACAAGTTTTCACTTATAGATTTAGACTAAGCTAGTAATATATAATATAACTAGTATATGTATATGTATAGCTAACGATGGTACAGTTGAATTTTATACCTCAATGATGATAACGAATGTCTTCACGACCATTAACTCCACAATGCCATGTTTTTGCTGTCCATATTAAATTATACGTGTTGGATTGAACCCGGAACTCTTTGAGGTTCGTTGAGCGTGACTAGATGTACCTACAGTTAAAAGGCGGCTAGACTCACTAATTAATGTACAGTTAAAAGTATTATGTTAGTTAAATACGAAGCAGTTTTTGAATACAAATACGGTTTACGACTATGAAAAGATTTTGTTAAATATCATCAGCAACCCATTATTATCCCACTGCTGGGCAAGGGTATCCTCTCATTTGAGAGGGATTAGGCTATGGTTCACCACGCTCGCCTACTGCGGGTTGGCAGACTTCACATGCTATCAAGAAAATCTCTCAAGTATGTGGTTTCCTCACGATGTTTTCCTTCACCGTTTGAGCATGTGATAAATATGCACATATCTTCCGAAAATTCAGTGGTTGCCTTGGATTTGAACTCGAGACCTTCGACATCTCAGTCCACTGGTCTCACCACTAGGCTACCACAGCCTATTGTTAAATAAGTGTATAGTGATTATTATTGTTCACTCATTTTCTGGTCCACAGTTGGTCACAGGTCTACTCATAAGTTGAGAGTAGGCATCAGTGGACTGTAGCCTACCACTCTTTTTTTTATACCATTATGGTGGCTAACAACCTCACAGCTCGCCTGATGGTAAGCGGTTACCGTAGCCTATAGACGTTTGCAACACCAGAGGTGTCGCTCGCGCGTTCTGGACCTTGTAATAACCGTTTTAGGTTTTTTTAAATAGGGGAGTTACTAAACTGGCAACAAACGAATTCCCATGCTGTCTGTAGTTACAGACGTGGTCTGGCATTTTACTTACTCGCAGAAACACAACTATGGTGATTTTTTAGGGTTCCGTACCCAAAGGGTAAAAACGAAACCCTATTACTAAGACTTCGCTGTCTGTCCGTCCGTCCGTCTGTCACCAGGCTATATCTCAAGAACCGCGTTAGCTAGACAGTTGAAATTTTCACAAATTATGTATTTCTGTTGCCGCTATAACAACAAATACTAAAAACAAAATAAAATAAATATTTAAGGGGGGCTCCTATACAAAAAACGTCATTATTTGACTAATTTTGTACGGAACCCTTCGTGCGCGAGTCCGACTTGGACTTGGTTTTTTAAACATTTCAGATACTTTACTTTATTTCAATATCTCCGTAAACGGTTATGCGTTGTCATACCTACATAACAATACATATTTACTCTCAATTATAATTATACATTGATCGCCTTGAGAAGTACCTCTATTACATCATTATCATTATCAACCCAATTACATTCCCGCAGCATCGCACGAGGTCTCATTAATGAAGGTTTTTTTTATAGTGATAAGAATTACTAATCTGGAATTACTAAACTGACAGTAAACGGAATGCCCATGCTGTCGGAATAGTCATTCCCCCAGGGAGCTCAGGTAATTTTACCTACTCTGTCATAAAAAATTAAAATAATATTTCCGGACATTATTACACAGCGCCATCTAGTCTGTAATAAGCAACGAGGCTTGTGTTACGGATACTAGTTGGTTGATATACTAGGTACATATATACTTTTTTTTGTAAATACATACATATTATACATGGATACATCCATGACTCGGAAACAAATATTGATGCTCATCACACAAATATTTGTCCCTACCGGGATTCGAACCAGGGACCCATAGCACAGCAGGCAGCGTTATCTACCGCTGAGCTCAACGGGTCGTCTAATAATAGAAATATAATTATTGTTTGCGGTCTTCTGTGAGGCGGAAATACTTCCCCAGTCGGGCGAATCTCACTATGGTCTACCCCTCAAAAATAAAGAATAAGGCACACAAACCCTCTCTATTCCTACATCGGACGGCCAGATGTAGGGAGGGTTTTCATCCCTTTGTCGTTGACATATCACACATTCGCACGAAGCGTTTTGCTTCATAATTTATCACGCGAACAGCCAGAAAGTAGAATTCCCTACCCGTGTCAGTGTTTCCCAAAACATATTTAGGGATCTTCAAGGCGCGAGTAAATAGACATCGTTTGAGCTTGCGTGCCATTTAGCTGCATCGTCACTTACTATCAGGTGAGATGCTGGTCAAACATGCTCCATTTTTAACCGACTTCAAAAAAGAATGAACCTCATAACTCTCGACTGGGCAACCGATTTTGATGATTCTTTTTTATTTGAAAGCTGGTGCTTCCCATTTCATTTGGTCCAGTTCAGACCAAAGAGATTTTTTTTTCATATAAAAAAAGGCTATAGTCCACGACGCTACCTTAGTGCAGGTTGTACTTGTTGCACCTCTGTTTGAAGATCACTTAATACTTGTATAAAAAATTCTAAGTTAGGTAAAATAGGTAAGCGTGCCAAGAATACTATGTTAATGAGTTAACAGTCATTCTATTACATAACAAAGGCTGTACCTAACATTACTTGGCTCTGTCGTGCATTTAAATGTACCTCAGTCAAGTGAGAACGCCTACTGATAAGCAGAAGGTCGTATGACCTACACCAGCCCATATAATGTGGGTTTATTTGTTTTGTAAGGTCACTGATAAGTGATAAATAGTGCAAACAGCTTCAAATAAATATACGATGAACACAATCTAGGAACATACAAGAATTTGTAAAATTAATTTTCAACTAACAAAGAGATATAGACGACCCGATTAGTAGTATTAAAGGCTTGCCTTCTGTGGTAAGGGTCTTAGGTTCGGATCCCGGTAGGATCAAATGTTTGTGTGATGAGCATATTTGACCTGAGTAATGTATAATATTTTATTTATTTATCTCACCAAAAAACAGCTTGTTATACTTCTCACAAGCAATATTTATTTATTTATTTATTTATATGTATGTATTTACAAAAAGAATATCTTTGTAGTATATCAACCATTTAGTATCCGTAACACAAGACTCGTTGCTTAGCTCGAAACCAGATGGCGCTGTGTCATAATGTCCGGGTATACCTATTGTTATCGATATCGATAAAACAATTCACAGACTAGCATAGTACCCGTTTTACGTCATCAGTTTAAGATCACATTAACTTGTAAAACTGGCGACAAAATGTGTGTTAGCGCATGCGCAGGTAGCGGGGAGCGTTGCGCAAGCGCAGGTCTCGAGTGTAACACTTTCGTTGATAACTACTTGTTAAGGAGATTAATATGTATTAACCGGTTAAGTGACAGTCTAGGAGGGAGGGGGAGAAGGGTATTTAATAAAATAAATAGTTAATGATTATAATTAATTATTAGTAGTATGTTTTGAATTAGTTCTAAGAAGGTATTAAAGGCATTATTTTTTATCCTCAAAGGATTAAAAACAAATTTGTACAGTGTACCTCCTAAACGAATGAACCACCCATTTTGATTGAGTTTGTTTGTAAGGTGACTTGATCGAGTGTTGTTAACTCTGATACAATAATTTGTTCAGCCGTTTGAAGGTCGTCAGTTGTGATGAGGTAGTTTTTTGCTTTTCAATGTATTTAATTGCTATGTTATTAACCGGGTAGGTATAAATCTAATCTCCGAGCTATATATACATGTATTACAATTTATTTATTCACTATTACACATTATTTCATATTATTACAGAAAATTTAACAAATACAACATGTAACAGCGATCGATATAGGACGTAAGAAAGGAATGGCGCTCTACACGTTATATAGCGCCATCCTTTTCTATATGAAGCATCAATTTCCTATCTCCATTTCACTGCCAACCGATTGCGAACCGTATTGCACAATACAATGCTGGGTATATTGTGGGGACTGTCACTTCTGTCTAAACATTACGTTCATTGTTTCAACGCGTGTACCAATTCTCGTACGAGAAGATTTCTTTAGAGATTTTAAAAATCTTACGCCATTACGGTTTTAACCTGAATTATATACATAAGTTTTATCCATACTTTATATATTTTTAATATTATAATAGCGAAAGTGTGTCCATCTGTGGTCTTCACGCTAAAACCGCTGAACCGATTTAGATGATAGATAGTATTGGTATAGGGATAGTTTAAGTTCCGTGAAAGGATATTTATGATAGTTTTTGTCTCGGAAATAATCCCTGAAAAGGGTGAAAAGACGGGTGGGAGTTTGTATATGGAAACGATAATTTCTTAACGTAGGGTAGAAATAAATTTGTAGTAGCAAATAGCATAAAATTACAAATTCTACGTATATGTATTATTTAAGGAACTATTTGTTAAAGAATTAGATGTAAATAGGTACTTTTAGTCAGTCAGGATGCTGGAAAAGATCAAAAATACTGTAAAAAAAATTACGGAAATTGATTAATTTTGAAATCCAATTGTCTTAAATTTTTTTTAGTATACCTTCTACGTGTACCGTTTTTTTATAAACTACCAAAAAACAATAATTTTGACAACGGATGCGTATTTTTTTAAATATTATGAATTTGGAAACTAGTCCTTCAGTCGCACCTTTAGTGTTGCCAACGTTCAAAAACTGCCGCCTACCATTAAAAAGGCCGCAAGCTTGCAAGCTACCTTCTAGGTTTAAAAAAGAAAGGCCAGTCTGAAGTATTCAAATAAAAAGAAGCAAAAACCGGGTTTTATCGCGAATGCATTCAGACTTGATTCTTGGAAGTATCTTTTATCGAATACGTGTAGTTATGTCCTTCTAAACTTTTAACGTTTATTATATGCTTTAAGATCGATATCTTTCTTAAATTATTCATGGTACACACATAAAACAGCACATAAATATTTGTTGCAATCGAAGCACGTGGCATTCTTTAGTTTCTGTCTACCCCTATAAGAAAAAGGCGTGAAACGATGTATGTACGTATAAATATTTACCGTGTAAATATATTTAAAGTGTTGTGCACAAAGGCGAGCTTAATAATAATTCAAGTTCGGATATACATACTTATACATTATACATATACTAGCTGACCCAGCAAACGTTGTTTTGCCACATTATAAGGGTTGGTGGACCACCCTTATCACTAAGAGGTATGAAAAATAGATGTTGGCCGATTCTCAGACCTACTCAATATGCACACAAAATTTCATGAGAATCGGTCAAGCCGTTTCGGAGGAGTACGGGAACGAACATTGTGACACGAGAATTTTATATATACGATATAATTATAGGTAACTATATGTATTTATATATTTTGACATAAACCCTCTAACACAAATTTATTTGTTTTTAAAAGGTCGGCAACGCTCGGTCGGCGCCTTTGGTGTTGCAAACGTCTTTAAGTTATGATAACTGCTTACTGCTTTTGGGCCACCCTTGTGACATAAAAAAAAGGAAAAAGAAAAGGAGTTCATTCGTATAATTTTTATTTCCAAGCGTTCGAAATTCTACACTTTTATAAACTACAACTTGGCTACAAGTTATGTCTCTATACTATTATTGATCATTTAACTAATTAAACACTTAACCGGTCTTTGGCCATGGTCTATTGAACTTCAGGCGTCTCTCGTCTGACCTTTCAAACTAGTTTTTGATATCCAAAAGATGTGGGCGATTTTTTTTTAGTATGTTAAGAATATGTTTGACATTTTTGTTTTGAATTTTAATTTTACCATCATATCATCACGCTTCCATCCCCTAAGCTTTAGGCAGAGGTGTACTAATGTACACCAACATTTCGCCAGTGTGTTTTAGGTCCCATGTTGTAGGGGTGGAGCCTATTGCCATCAACCGGGCTGGAATCCAAACTCCGAGCTTGCTACTAAGAATTTCATAAAAAAATCCCGATAGCACTTCGTTCTAAGTGGAAATCGAATCCATGATTTCTTACTCAGCAGTAGGACTTATGATTACTAGACCAACGAAGCAGTATAATAAAAATTTAATGATGGACATAAAACATATTCACGTTTATAAATAATGACAAAATATCTCATTGTTTGCAAATTAAACAAACATAATTAATGATGACTGCCACCGGGTAATCATTATTTTATTTCAATTAAATCAGTTAGTTAATTTAGTTTTACCAAGGTATTAAATTAAATTATTTTAAGATGACCCAATGGAATACAGTGATAATTAAGGCTATCTTCTATGCAAAAGTAAATGCAAAAGTGTGTCTGTCTTTCTGTCATCGTACCTAAAAAGGGCGAAACGAGGGGTGCAATTTGTATGCGGAATCAATATTGTCTGAAAAGAGGGTAGAAATAAATAAGGAGATTGGATAAAAAAGATTGGATACAATTATTTTCTTTCTTTTTTTCCGTTCATCTGCGAAGAAATGGACGAAATCGTAAATTTCTTCGTAGACAAAATTGCGTGCGAAACCTAGTTAAAATTAATCAAAATAAAATTAACATTAAATACATCTATAGGTTAAGCGTTCAAAAATTAAATGAATTATTTAAAAAGCTGGCATTTAAATGTTTTTTATCTCACCATGAATGTCCAAAATCTGGTGTTCGCTACTTAGAATAAATACCGATACAATATTGAACAAGTCTCACTAACCGGTTAATCGAACCTGTTTTGTTACAGTATGAAGGTTCAACTCATAATGTAATAAGAGTGATTTTCAAATATATATCTTTAAGAATAAAGTTTGTTATCAAACGTGTATCATACGTTTCACATAAAACTGCATTATGAGAATAATGCACAATCTACTAAAGAAAAACGGCCAATTAGAATACAGAAAAAAAACCAAATACGCAACGCCATCAGCAGGACATTTGAGTAAGCATGACAAGCTCTGATTGCCTGACCACCGCCACCGGTAGGCATTTTCAATTTAATACAAGCAACAACATAGCCAACATAAGTCTCATGAAATTGAAATCTACCGATATCTTTAAAACCGGTTCAACTTCTTTAAGATTTGATATAGTTTCAACTCCAGATTTTTTTCATCCCCAGTGCCCATACGCCAATTAAAAGGGCACCAAAGGAATCACTCTCCCTCGGGTACTTAAATGGTTAGAGTCGGGCCTGGATGAATGCTGTAAAGGCAAAATTGAATTGACTAATACTTGCGTTAGTGTAAGAAAACAATATTTGACTTTAATTATAATAAAAAAGATTTTAAAAATACATTAGGTTGTAATAAAGTCGATAATTGAATGATAATTTTATCAATTTTACTATGTAAAGTATTACTTCTATAGTTTTGCGTTTAGATAAGTAATGAAAAGTGTTTCAAAAAGCTTCGCGTTGTGCCGACTGGGTGTGTAGTGTCAGCAAGAAAAGCATTAATGAAAGTTTACTAGTTTACGATTTATTTCTCTCTGATAGTAAAAGTAAAAAGTATAACTTCATTGCACGCAGTTTATCGGGGTTTATTGGTGGTATTTTATCCCAACGTTTCGGATCATTGTTATCATCTATGGTAATTAAAAGTCACATGGTCTGCCCGTGGCATAATATCAATATACCGCGATAGAATCCTTAAAATGTTTAGTTCTATTTTGTAGCGTTTCTGCACAATCTCACCTAATGGTAAGTTACGATGTGATCTAAAATGTACCACGTATATCTAGAAGATATACCTATTCACTCGTGACTTGAAGACCCCTAAATTGTATTCATAGGGAAATATAGAAAGTCTGATATTCGCGGCAGAGTAAGAACTCAACATAACTGCCTTGTCGGTCTAGAAGTCTTGACTGCGACTACTGGGCAAGAGGTCTCGGTTCGATTTCCGGATCAAGTAAAGTGTTGTTGTGTTATTTGGTTTTTCTATGAATTTCTCAGTAACAGCTCGGAGCTTGGATTCGTGCCCGGTTGATGGCAATAGGGTAGTCCCTTATTAGGTATATGAGACATACCGGCGTAATCTGTAGGTACATTAGAACACTTCTGCCTCATCCTTTAGGGACGACAGGTGTGATAGTACGTTATACATATATCGATATCTCTTTGACAGTTACAAAAAATTATCACTTAACAGTTCCGCTCGCGACGGTACCGGTACCGGTCCTACGACCGGTTGTTCGCTTGCACAAGGTTGGGGTGACGCAACCAAACGTTTTCGGCAACCGGCCCCTACGGTGCACCAATCTCTGTACTATGTACACTCTCCTTTAAAACCCCACCTCGTCGTATATGTGTGCTGATCCCGTTATAATACGGTTATTACGTAATGTAATAAACGACTGAGCACGTACCTACGATAAATGATATTTATTTCTCTAATAACTTTTTATAAAGAGGCCCGCTCAGCCTCTCTAAAAATAGTTAAGATCATAAAAGATACCGACCGAGATTTCTCACTCAAATTTATTTATTTAATTATTTATTTGCCAACTAATACTTACAGTTTACACCACACGTATAGGTTACAGGCAAAATAAAAAAATAAATAAAAAATCTGATAAAAAAAATTGAGCTACCCGACTGGGAAAGCACCTCCGCCTTACAGAAGACCGCAGTGGAACAACAATAGTGGTGTTTCTGAAATTCTCTGTAGGCTATACGCTAGCCCTACATGAGACCTAAAACATACCCACCAAATGTGTGGGTTACATTAGTACACTTCTACCTAACCTTTTGGGGACGACAAGCGTGATGGTAGATGAATTCCAAGGTAAACCGTAGTATATGTCATTGTCACTAAAAACAAGTTACTCTAGATCTCACTATCTGTTTCCTTGAAATTTTTATCTATAATAATATTATAAAGCTGACGAGTTTGTTTGTTTGTTTGAACGCACTAATCTCAGGAACTACTGTTTGGAATTGAATAATTATTTTTGTGTTGGATAATCCATTTATCGAGGAAGGTTATAGGCTATAGAACATCAGGCTTCGACCAATAGGAGCGGAGTATAAATGAAGTTAAAAAAATAAATGTCTACCCGTGCGAAGCCGGGACGAGCTGCTAGTCTAATAATGTCAAAATACTGTCTTATGTCACGTTTAGAAATAATAAACCATATTTTAGCACCTAATTGAGATTACCAATTAGTCTAGTATAATTCTTCACATGCGTTTTTCTACAATTGTTGTTAAAGCTATGATAGCCTAGTGTCACTAGTATACTGTGAAGTCAGAGGACTCGAGTTCGATTCTAAGGTGCCACTGACTTTTCGAAATTACGTGCGTATTTATCACATGCTCAAACGGTGAAGGAAAAATCGAGAGGAAATCTGTACGCTTGTGGGAATTTTGTGATGGCATGTGAAGCCTGCCAACCCACACTAGGCTTACCTTGGCGTAATCCTTCTCAAATGACAGGAGACCAGTGCCCAGCAGTGGGACAGAGAATGGGTTGATGACATACCATCAACTAAAAGTGTCCTTAGAAGATATATTTACAGAAATAAATAACAAATACAGAAACAAAGTACACTCTAACAAGCTAATTGGTTTACATCCACTCAAAGATGGGTCGATAGTTGCATGTATACCAATTAGGTTGTTAGACTGTACTAGAAACTGACAGATTAAGTACACGTGCACTTGTCCAGTAGGTACTTAGTACTCTTTGTTACTTTGTCCCTCCTAACCAGAGTGACCGGTCAGTGAGACGTCACCGCGACTATGTGTCGAGACCGTGCCCATAAGAGGCGCATGCGCATAACGGGCAGAGTTCTGTCCGTTACCGTTATTTTATGAACGTCGGCTATTGTGTAAAGAGTTATGTTTACTTTTGGTATTACTGGCTATTATAGATGTATAGTTAGGGAGAATTATATTTATGTACTTTGATTTCTTATAGTTATGCGAATATTTTGTACAATTTTATGTGTATATGTCATACCTATTTAATCCGCAAGAGCTGCGGTAGCCTAGTGTTGTGACCAGAGGACTGAGATGTCAAAGGTCTCGAGTTCGAACCCAAGGCACGCACCACTGACTTTTCGGAAGTTATATGCGTATTTATCATAAGCTCAAACGGTGAAGGAAAACATCGTGAGGAAACCTACATGCTTGAGAGATTTGTCTCGATGGCATGTGAAGTCTGCCAACCCACAGTAGGCTAGCGTGGTGGACTACAGCCTAATCCCTCTCAAATGAGAGAAGACCCGTGCCCAGCAGTGGGACGTTAATGGATTGATGATGATGATTTAATCCGCATATGATCATGGATGGTGTAAAGTATCCGAAATGTTAGGATAAAATAATTTCTATTCATAAATAATAAATCAAATATTCTGCGACATTTTACACAGCGCTATCTAGTCCCAAACTAAGCAGAACCTGTACTATGGGTACTAGACAATCGATATAATACTTATATACTTTTTTTGTGAATACATACTTATAATACATAAGAAACACCCAGAAGAACACAAACAATATTACTGCTGCGATAAAATCCGCATAAAATAGTTATTTTTAATATATTAGTATTCAATACATAAGATCCCTGACATTTGCGTCGATCAAGCGTCACATAACAATAACATGTACATACTATATAATAGTGTTGACTGTTGCCAATGAGTGCACAACTCAACAAGTGTTGGCAAGGTCAATGACGTCGTGCTTCGGTGCTTCTGTTCATCGAAGACCATCTACCGGGTCGGTTAGCATAACTAGCTAATTATTTATCTGTCATTTATTAGGGTTCCGTACCAAAAGGGGGTCAACAGGACTCTTTTACTAAGCTTCCGCTGGCCGTTCGTCTGTCTGACTGTCGCCAGACTGTATCTCATGAACCGTGATAGTTAGACAGTCGAATTTTTTACAGATAATGTATTTCTGTTGCCTCTGTAACAACAAATACTAGAAATAGAATAAAATAAATCATTCTGACGACCCGTTTAGCTCAGCGGTAGTTAACGCTGCCTGCTGTGCTATGGGTCACGGGTTCGAATCCCGGTAGTTACAAATGTTTGTGTGATGAGCATCAACATATCTATGTATAATATGTATGTATTTACAAAAAATATATATATGTGTAGTATATCAACTATCTAGTAACCGTAACACAAGCCTCGTTGCTTACCACGGAACTAGATGGCGCTGTGTAATTATGTCCGCAAAAAATAAAAATATTAAGGGAGTTATATTTCCACAAACGTGATTTTTTTGATGACCCTTCTGTTGCTGAATGTTCTGTTGGTTTTTTAATGAATAGACAGCAATTTGTTGCTGGGGAGTTTGTAGTGCCGCATGCCGCTTCTTCTTCGCAGCAAAAACACTAGGAAGTGGTGATGAACGGGTGTTTTTGATGATTTTCTTTATTGTTCTGTTCAAATAATGCCAATAAAATCTGACCTATTTAGAATAAACGATATTTAGACTTAGATTGTGAAAAATAAAACTTATTTTTACTGATTTTATCGCGGTATACTCATATTATTTTCTCCCGACGTTTCGGATCCTTTACAGCATCCATCAGGTTGGATATATCGGTCGTCTTGTCATCGGTAAAACCGGTTAGATGCTGATGTAATACATTCATGATGAACAATTTTCTACACACACGAAGAAGCTACAAGCAAGAACACTAATTACATAATTACTTGTGTTTCCTTGAAGGTAAAATGTAACTTAGAATGTTTATGTAGTGTTTCAACCATCTAGTATCCGTAACACAAGCCTCGTTGCTTAGCTCGGAACTAGATGGCGCTGTGTCATAATGTCCCAATATATTTATTTATTAGGCAGACAAATACAGCCATCCATTATATAATTCGCTATGTAATATACGTATCTACGAATCTAAAAAGGTTTTAAAACAACCAGTTCTTATTACAAAACGACTATTTCAAAATATTCCCATAACACAATGGGGTTTAGCCAGTGTGAACCTATTACTCAAACGCCAATTTATATTTACACTTCAAAACTCCAAAAGGCATTAGAATGTCCACCTTATGTAGTTAAAAATAAGTGTGTCGAAAGAATTTTAGTGAGTGTCAAAGATATTGTTGTTACCATCTGTAGAATGCGAAAATGACCAACTAACCGACCTTGAAGATAAAAAGTAGTGTGCTGTTATTTATATCGAGTGGGTTGGATCGAGGCTGTTCCGCGAATGAATTGGTGATGAATCAGACTTCGAATTCCATCAATAAATTATTTTTTTCCGTAGTTATAAGGATTAATAATTCCAAGTCGTGACGGCAATAGGCTCGCCCCCTAACACATATCGGCAAATTGTCGGTCTAAATTAGTAAGTACATCTTCAAAATCAAATCAAAATTAAAATATAATATATTCTAAGTAGGCCAAATTTAATTGGCTCTTTTTGAACGTCGACAAAGATCCCCAAAAACGCGCTTCCTATTTTTGCCTAACCTTCCGGAGATAATAGGCGAGATGGTATGCTACTCAAATCAAACATAGTATTCATCATCAACCCATTTATTGTCCCACTGCTGGGCACATCTCCTCTTATTTAAGAGGCATTAGGCTAAAGTCCATCACACTAATCCATCGCATGATGGCAGACTTCACAAGCCATCGAAAAAATCTCTGTCATGCAGGTTTCCATTCAATGTATTCCTTCGCCGTTTAAGCATGTGATAAATACGCACGTAACTTTGAAAAGTTAGCGGAGCATTAGGGATTGAACTTGAAACATTAGCGTGATAGACCTAGATACCTATAGTCTAAACCCTATCAGAGGAGACCCGCACCGAACTTTGAAACAATAAATCGGTAGAAGATGAATTACCCCATACACATTCATTTATACTGTTAACCGAGTAATTTACTCATTTAATTTATTCTATACGCTTTATATCTGTACGCATACAGATAGTAAAATATTTAGAAAAGAAAACCAAATCAATTATTGTGTATGTCCTTGTCTGTATTATGGATCACAGGAAATTTTTGCTAGTAGGACAGAGGAAAGCGCTCTTAAATAGTTTACCTTATTATTAGTATTGGTAATCTAATGCTTGCTATTTAACGAATGAACTGCAAATATATCAGCCGGACTGAATAACTAGAACACTAGATCTGCATTGTGTGATGACGAAACACTCCCTCCCCCTACCACAGTGAGGCAATTCTAGTAGCCACTACAATCTACCATCGTACACCCACGAGGAAGCCAAGCGGGCGCAAGGTCCTCGCTATGTGAGATCATTGTCGTTAATTGTTAACTTATCATAACTATTCAAACGCTTTGTGTGATGTAATTTTTTAAGTAAAAACTTCATTAGGCGCGTTGAGCACTTTTTGGGTGCACAAAAATCCTGGAGCTCGCGTCATTGTCAATAACCGAATGCTTCCCATGCGCTAAATGTATAATGTGTATATATTTACACTCCGTTTTAACTTCTATCGGCAGTTCCCAAAAACTGCCCCCCATTTGTATTTTTTTAATAATCTTTGGTCCCACATTAAGATCTTCTCCTGTGTCGTAGGTGCGTAAACACAAATTTTCACATACACAAACGCTCAGTCCAAGAACGACTGTTAAACTTGTAGATCGAATATTTGTTCCGTATGAGGTTTGAACCCGCAATCCGTGACCCAGAAGCCGATTGCTCATCCAAACGCACATATTGCAAATGAAATAATTTGGGCTCAAGTTAAATCGCGCAGTCTACCCGCGACTCTAGATGTTCGGAATCGCTGAATGATAGGCGATTGACGATAAGTATTTAACTATAAGGCGCATGTCAGTGGAAACGCCGAAAGGCGGCGTCCTAGAAAGACATGTACCGTCCTAATTGGTGAACTCCTTCAAAAAGGTCAGGTTACTACGCAGTACTCGTAACCGGCGCGCGTGTATGATGAGATGTATGAATGTGGACGAGGGAAAAGTGGTATGCAGGGATCGTAGTGCGTGGCATGCTATAGTTTCTGCCTACCCCCATGGGAAAAAAGCGAAGGCGTGAGTGTATGTGTGTATGTAAAATCTATAAAAACAAGATTTTTCCCAAATCTGTCAAATAAAAGTCTTGAAACATAATTTATCTGTAAAAACTACCTATCGTTTCGCAGTGCACTGGTTTGAAAAATGCATGTAGGTATTTACTCAATGTGCAACCGTCAATAACTGACACAAACAATATGCACGCTCGCTAAACATTACATAAGGTAAGCAGTAACAATTGACACATGTCTGAGGTCATGCATGGAGGTCGAACTACTAATCGGCCAGTCTACACTGACACCTCCCGTTTAAAAAACATTAACTCTGTAAAATCTATGATTGGTATTTACAATTATAGCTAGTAAGTTTAGTGTAACCTTGAGTTTTTTATCTCTTCCGTGTATTATTGTTTTAAAATTGTTAATCACGATATTTAATTACTAGATTTTTTCCTGTTTAGGCTATATTACTATACTCTTTAGATAGCCTATGTTCTTGTCTATGATTTTCTTATTCCACTGAGGTGGCTAACAGGTGGTCAGGTGGCCTGATGGTAAACGGTTACCATAGCCTATGAACATTTGCAACACCGGCAGTGTCGCTAGCGCGTTGACGAACGCTCGTAAAAACCTTTTTACGGCTTTTTTTGAAACCCTCTTAATTTGTTTAGGAAAACGTTGGTGTATGCGTAGCTTACTCCATAGCCTTGTTTTGGAACAGTTTAGAAGGGTTAGATTGATAAAAATTCTGGTCCAAAATTCATAAATATGCTATAACTGATTAGGCATGAAAATTTAAAATATTAGAATGAATTACAGCCAAGTTCATCGTTGAGAATGAATAAATATATCCGGAATAAAACAGCGCCACCTAGATCCGATAAGCAAAGAGCCTTGTGTGACGAATACTATTAGATTTATATTTACTAAATATAGATAACTTAATAAGTAACAACTAACCAAAGATTTTGTCCTATTTCAGCACAAGATAACTAACAAACTGACTACACACTATCGATACATAAAAAAACGTTGAATACAGATTCACAGATTGACAGGCCAAACAAATTCTTACAATTTCCACGTCAAAATACAGGAAACTAAATCTTTTCTACTCTACTCAAGATCACCGCATTATATCATATTTTACAACGAAACGCTAATATATATGTACAATGTTTTTATGTCTGTCAGTTTTATTATGTAAGTATTGAGATGTATTAGAGGTCAGTTGGTAGTTGCCGAATCACACACACGACCTTATTGAAGACACCCACTTAAATTGACTTACCAAATTAAAACTTATACGGATTTGCGGTACCTACCTATAAGTTTTAGTTGTTTTAACTTATTTTTGACTAATCATATGTTTATTTTTGACGTTTTATAAATCGATGAACGCCGGCTGCACACATGATAAATTGTCACGTTCCGCTGAGCCGTGCAAGCGAGAGCCCAGAACAAGCGATAGAGAGGCACGACCGGCTTATACGTTTCAAATTTTTTTTCAAATTCAAATTCAAATCTTTATTGTTTTCACATGTAGTTATATAAGATGTTACGATAAATATAGGTAGTATCAACATGAAACCCTGCAAGGGCGCTGCAAAATAATATGTATTACAATATAAGTTAATAAAATATTCATAATTACACATTTTTCTATGTCTATTTTACTTATTTTCATTTTCTACTTTTAATATAAATCTTCAAAATTATATAATATAATCTCCCCTATTTTATTGTGGTATAATTGGTTGCACATATTTACTCTTATCATCAAAAAACTCTTGTAGGCTATAGTAACATTTTTGACTCAAATATTTATTCAATTTAATTTAAAATATATTGTAATTCATGTATCTTTTATTTCCTCAGGGATTTTATTAAATATTTTTATAGACATTGCATACGGTCCAGAGTGAAATATTGCTAAGTTTGAGGAAGGGAGTGATAAGTAATGTTGGTGTCTTAAATTTCGGGATTGTGAGTAATGGTCTTTTCTCTGCGAGTAGAGGTGTGTGTATTTTTTAACAAATAGGCAGATTTCGAGGATGTACAGTGATGTTAGTGTCAGAATACCTAGATTTTTAAAGTGAGGCCTACAACTGTCCATTTGTTCGATATTTACAAGAATTCTAATACATTTCTTTTGTAGTTTAAAAAGTATTTCTGCATCTGTGCTGTTTCCCCAAAGCACTATTCCATACCTGAGCCAAGAGTGTGCATATGCATAGTATGCATTTGTTGCGGCTTTTACGTCGGTCGATATTTTAAGTTGGTATAATGCGTAGGTGAACCTAGACAATTTTCCGCTAATATTATGTATATGTGATTTCCAGTTTAAATTGGTGTCTATATTTAATCCGAGTAGTTTAAATGTGTCTATGCATTCTAGTTCTATGTTATTGTATAAGTATTTTATTTTTAGTGGTCGTTTTTGGTATGGTTTAAATTGCATGATTTTAGTTTTTGTAAAATTTATCTCAAGATTGCGTTCTTGTAGCCATGTTGTTATTTCTGATAAAAGGTTGTGGATATTATTATTTAAATTTAGCTCATTTTCGCATGGAAAGACGATTGATATATCGTCCGCAAAAAGGATGCTTGTCGCATTTATTATTTTTGGGAGATCATTTATGTATATTAAAAACATTAGGCACCCTAGTACACTACCTTGTGGGATTGAATTTTGTATTTTCGCTTCATGTGATCGTACGTGCGTTATTTCACCAGTTTTTATATTGTGGTGTTCGATTTCTACGTATTGGCTACGATTATTGAGATAGGAGGCAAAACAATCGTGTGCTATGCCTCGTACCCCTATACCATCTAATTTATTTAAAAGTACTTTGTAGGATACTCTATCGTATGCTTTACTCATATCGAGTAGAATACCTACTGCATATTTCCGTTCATTTATTATATTTAATATTTCTTGCATATATTTATAAACCGCATATGTAGTGGACCGATGTTTTCTAAAGCCATTTTGGCTTTCATCAAATATCTTATTTTTTTCACAAAAGGAGTATATTCGTGTAGGAGGGCAATTGGGCGGTAGTTTGTGCAATCTGTTTGATTCCCCTTTTTAAATATTGGCTTTATTATTGAAATTTTCAAAAGCTCGGGTACAATTCCTTCCGTAAATGATTGATTTATTAGAAAGGCTAATGGCATTGCAAACATCTCGGCACATTTTTTCACAAGTGTTGGTGGTATCTCGTCGTGACCAAAACTGTTTTTATTTTTCAGACTACGAATTATAGAAATAACCTCTATAGGGTCAACTGGTTGGATGTATACTGAGTTTTCAGTTTGCTTAGCCACTGGGCGTCCAGGTTGTGAACCGGGCTGCCCACCCACTTTTACAAAGAAGTCGTTGAATATATTTGCTATCTTTGATGGGTTATCAATCCGATTATTTTGTAAGTTTAAAATAATATTTTTTCTATTTATCTTATTACATTTGTTAGTTTGTTGTTTTATTATTTGCCACATAGTTTTTGGAATATTATCACTTTTTTTAAGTTTTTGTATATATAGCTGTTTTTTAAAAGTTGAGACCGTATTTTTTAAGAGTTTCTCGTATTTCTTGTAGAAGTTATGTAATATAGGATCGTTATTTTTAGAAATAAATATTTTTTACAGTCGTTTATGTTTGCATGAGGTTTTTAGTCCGATTGTCAGCCTAGTCTTTTTAAGTTTATTTTTTAATTTAATACGGTTTATTGGTATGCATGTGTTAAGTAAATTATGTATTATAATATGGAATGTCTTATAGTTTTTGTTTACGTTAAAGTCATTTGAAAATACTGTTTCCCAATCTATCTTGCCTAATTCTAATTTAAAATGTTGAATATTTTTTTCATTGTAAATTCGTTTGTTTATGTACCACACGTTTCTATCGCTATGTACATTTGGTATAGAGAGTAATATTCCCTTATGGTCAGAGATTCCGTACGTTTGGTTTGTTATCACGTAAAATTAAATATCGTCCGTAAACCGCCGTTATGACAACCCATTTTTTCATATAAAAACGTTTTCCCATACTAGGATTTATTCCTGTGTCGTGGAGAAACACAAATTTCTACATACACAAACGCCCAGACAGTGCCAGAATAAGCGGGCACGAATCCAAACTCCGAGCTGCTTCTGATAATTTTATAGGAAACCCAATAACACTTTACTCGACCTGGGCATCGAACCCAAGACCTCTTACTCAGCAGTCGCTCTTAACAACCACTAAACCAATTAACGCACTAATAAATAGAATTGTTTAGTAAAAGTACAGATGTATAACGGTCCAAATCAAATCCTTATACGGCTAAATTCACGAAGCTACATGTTTGTGAGTGAATCTCTAAGTAACTAAACCTAGTTCATTCCAAACCAGTTAAATTTAATAGGCAAATTGGTTGTCTAGTTATTTCAAAACGATCAACGCACATCTATATTCACGCTTTTTGACATAAATAGATATTGTAGTATCAGAATAGCTCTAGATTTAGTTTTCAAACTAAAATTACATTCCATCACGCCTGTCGTTCCCGAAGGGTTAGGCAGAGGTGTATTTAAATACACCTAGATTTCGGCGGCATGTTTGAGGTGCCATGTAATACGGGGCGAGCCTGTTGCTATCAACCTCGCACCAATTCAAACTCCGTGTTGCTGAGAACTTCATAGAAAAACCCAGTAACACAATACTTGACGTGGGAATCGAAGCCAAGACAGCTCAGCAGTCGTATTTATGACCACTAGACCAGCCAATATATACTGCTTTATCTAGGTAACTGTAATACAACTCATTTAAAAACTAAGCTTATTGTGCGCACAAGAGAGTTTTGGCATGGTTGAAAATTCTTATAGAGAATGATTGCAGATAGCCACAAATTATGAAATAGCGTTGTGTAAATTCACTAAAAACTTTTATATTCATAATATGATAAGTCTTAGAATTCACCCTCACTATAATTATGTACCGAACGTTAAATTTTTATAGTAATATGTGGAAATGGATTGTACATTAATCTATTTTTGTTTTTGTGTATTTAGATGTAAGATAAATTGTACAATTGTTGGGTATCCCCATAAAAAAAAAACGGGAATTGAAGTACTGACCCCATGTCCACCAGTCGCACTTACACTTACTCGCAAGGCATTACGAACATTAATTCAATACAATATGATACACCCAGTACCTACATACATGCCTTCTATAAGTTTTCCCTTTCAACCGCACATAACATCAGATCGGTTCTCGCGCAGAGCATTACAGGTATGACGCCATGCGCCTGCGCATGGTGACATCATACTCGCGTAGGAACTACCTACACTAAACCAAGATATGTATACATAATACATGATGCAAAAACTTTGAAATTGCACGGACGGAGTGAAATTTCTCACACTTATAGTTTACTAGCAAAAAAAAATCATTCGAATAACTTCAAAAACGGCAAATTTTCATACTAACTTTGCACCCCCGTTTTACACCCTTAGTTGGGGGGTGAATTTTCAAAAATCCTTTCTTAATTCTCCCCTACGTTACAAAAGGAACTCTTGCGCAAAATTTCAAGTTTCTAACCCTTATACTTTAGGCCCTGCGTTGATATGTCAGTCAGTCAGTCAGCTTCAACTTTTATATACATATATTGTATATAAAGAAATAGTGCAGAATTCTAATATTATTTTTAAATTATGCATAAGAAATAAATCAATAAAAAAATATGGTCTTCGTTGATTATTCCGAAACGAGATGGCGCTGCGTTATAATGCCATATTTATAGACTGTGTTTTATACATGAAAAAATTCTTAAATTACCAAAACGTGACCATTGTTAATGTGCGTCGGTCCTTATATTAATAAGTTTGCAGAAGAGCGCCGATTACTAGTGGCCTCGATACGAGGACGAACTGACAATGTTACTAATGCATCACACGTGGACCTTATTTTTTAAGTGATAGAGTTACATTTATCATACTCTAAGTGACAAAAGTTGGTATTTAAATAAATTTGTTTTTGTATTATGTCTTCAGAGAACTTTATGACTAAGGAATAAGGTCGAATATTGAAAATGGTAATTATTTTAATCTTAATGAAACAGGTTATCTAATTATAGAGCTGATGATAGAATTTATAAATTAAGAAAAATAATATTTTATTAGCACTTTGTCGCATGCTCACACGGTGAAGAAGAATATTGAGAGTACACCTGCACGCCTGGAAGATTATCTGCATGGGGTGTATATGTAAAGTTTGCAAACCGGCATAATAATAATATCTAAATAACTTTATTCCTAGAAAATAAAAGTTTACAATATTGTTGTTTACATGCAAAACATGGCATTGTGGATAGTCCACAATGCCATGTTTTGCAGCCTAATGCTTCTCAAATGAGAGGAGACCCGTGCTAATAATGGCTCATGGCCTATTGCTGGCCACTGCTAAACGTAGGAACGTAGGACTAACCCCAAAGAGCGCCAACCATCCGGCCGATGGACCAGACAATTGTTAGAGTGGAGACCGCATTTGGGCAAACAGTGTGGGACGCCCTGCGACTCGATGGTACAACGATTTGAAGAAGGTGGCTATGAACACGTAATTTGATGAAATTTCACATAATTACTCAACGTGCTGACCATTTGGGATGCCCCCCGTTCTCTCTGTTTGGTTTGACAAGGGCGAGCGAGGGCATCTGCGCTTGCGCAACCGCACCCACGTTCGCGAACAAACTTCTTCAATATTAGTTTATTAAGATTAGTCATTAGGTAATACTTGGCATTGGTATTAAAGCCATATAAGCTATTTCATCGACCCAATTATTGTCCCACAGCTGGGCACGGGTCTCCTCTCATTTGAGAAGAATTGGGCTATATTCCATGCTAGCTTACTGCGGATTGGCAGCCTTCACATGCCACCGAGTGAATCTCTTACGCATGCAGGTTTACTCAAGTTGTTTTCCTTCACCGTTTGAGCTTGTGATAAATACGCTCATAACTTCCAAAAGTCAGTGGTGCGTGCCTTGGGGTTTGAACTCGAGACCTTAGACATCTCAGTCCACTGGTCCACTGGTACACACCACTAAGCTACCACAGCTAAAAAGAATACCATGTTTTATAAACCGATTGACAATTTAATAAATAATCTCATCTATATATGGTAGAGTTATTAAGTTGAGCAATCAAGTTGAGTGGAATTAATAGCGCCTATATTTGAACGTGGCAAGGCGATTGAGTAAATGTGCACAGCCATTTTGAGCATATCAAGATAATTCACGAACATATATTTGCGCGCGTGAATACGTTTCGAAATATCGTTATAAATTAATATGAATCATCATCAACCCATTCTTGTCCACTGCTGGGCACGGATCTTCTCTCATTTGAGATGGATTAGGCTTTAAAAAAAAACAAAATCATTCATTGAATATCATTTATCATTTATTGAAAGTAGGCCAAATTTAATTGGCTCTTTTTGAACGTCGACAATAAAGACAGCCCCTAAAAACGCCAGCCCTTCACCGCTTCCTAGTGTTTTTGCTGGGAGGAAGAAGCGGCGCAACAAGCTCCCCAGCACCACAGTTCTGTCTGTTAATTTTTTTAATGATTATATACAATGTTAAATGAATCTAATCAATACTCAGTTAGCCTACTGCGAGACTCTCTCAAGCATGCACGTCTCCTCACGATGGTTTCCTTCACCGTTTGAGCATGTGATAAATTAATAATTCACATTTATATACCGGGAGGAATGTGCCTTAAGCATTGTTAATGATGCGATTAGCGCAGTGGTACTAAATTAAAAGCGGGAAGGATCCCGAGTTTGAATCCCGGTAGGGGTAAACGTTTGTGTGATGAGCCATTGATGACATTTAGACATTTGGATCTGAGCCATTGATGTCGAGACAATAAAACCTGACGGGTATTAGGGAAATGATTTAAACTATCTTGGATCTCACAGCGAAATTAATCATGAAAAATAAACAGTTTTTGTAAACTGGTTATCAGGATTTTGAAGTTTCTGTGTCCATTATCGATTGCACAAATCAAATCAAATCAATTTATTTGTGATCATCAACATACTGGCCACGGCAGGTGTAGCTTAACCTTGCATATGGCTCATGGCTTAAAAATCAAGCTATGAGCCCCTCAGGGCACAGACATGACTGTATATATACGTACATATATGGTAATATAATAATATGCACAGACTTAGCAACGCACGGGCGACACCTGTGTTGTTGCAAACGTCCATAGGTTACAGTAACCGCTTACCAGGCGGGCCGTAAGTTGGTTTATTACACCACTACAAACAAAATTACGGCCCGCCTGATAGTAACCTTTTTTTTTACTTTATGACACAGCGCCATCTAGTTTCGAGCTAAGCAACGAGGATACGGATGCTAGTTGGTTGATATACTACATATATACTTTTTTTTTTGTAAATACATACATATTATACATAGAAATACATCCATGACTCGGATACAAATGTTCATGCTCATCATACAAATATTTGTCCCTACCCTACCGGGATTTGAAGCCGGGAACCATAGCACAGAAGGCAGTGTTAACTACCACTGGACTAATTGGGTCGTTTGCAACACTATAAGTGATGCCTGTCCGTTGGCGACCTGTAGAAAACTCTTCATTCCTCTTTTGAAGAACCCCACAAAATTGGGAACGGTTTAGTTCTCTTAACATAAGGGAGTTACTTCCAGCAAACGGATGTCTCATGCTGCCAGAATACCTACCCTAACGAGTTTATTCACTCGTAGAAATACAACTATTACACTGATATTCTTTTACAAAACTCTCCCGTAAGGCGGAGGTACTTCCCCAGTCGGGCAGCTCCATTTGAGCGAGGAATTTCGCCATAACGCCATTACATAGTGTTAACACAAGTTGGTTTAAAAAAGTGAGCCGTCACGGGACGCCTGGCAGATGTGAAACATCAAATTATTTTGTACAAGTAATATTTGTAAAAGTACCGATTACGATAGGAATTCTCTTTAAATATATAGATAGATAGAATATACTTTATTGTACACCAATAATTAAAGTACACATTACATTAAATTATGAAATATGGGTACAATGGCGGTCTTATCGCTAAATAGCGATCTCTACCAGACAACCTTTTGGATAGACAAGAAATATCTAAAAGTTAAAATGGGTATGGCGTACTAAAACTGTAATCCTAGAATGACTTATAGATCCACATTAAAATGCAACTTCTTCTTTGCCTCTACCCTCCATACCCTAGAGCTATAACTATCTATAACTATAACTTATCCAATCTTAATATTATACGTCTCTGATATGTCTGTGGTATTAACTATCTGTTGTGCTATGCATTAAGGCGTATGGTGATGGCGTGGCGATGCGTCGCTACGGCTAGTTTATCGCCATGCCATCAATCGGTTTACCCTCGGCTATAGATGTTTCGACATCTAAAAATTGTCCTTTACTCAAATACATATGCACTCAAAAACTTGCCCGTCGGTTAATGACGACATTTCGGCTGCAGCTGAAAATCAGCGCTGCAGTAACCTGTAGCACATGCTGAGCTGTGGCCTTTTGAACGCACAATTCCACACCGAGCCTACCTACCTATCTGTATATTGTAACGTTTTGTTGTTTTGTATTCTGTGTATCTATGATACATAAATATATATATATATTTCTCTTTTCTTTTTAATTGTCTTGCGTGAATTGTGTGCTATCAATAAATATGCTTTCTTTCTTTATATGGTCTAGATTTCTAGAAACAAATCTAATACTTATAAAATGTCACAAATTATAACATAAGTCAAGTGTCACATCAAGGTTCTCGGTGTTTTTATGCTAAATCTTGTGTAGGCGTCGCTGCCTACGCCGTAATTAGAGAGGAGTTAGTGACGTTTGGTTAGCAGTCGATTTTCCGATACAAAAGGCGTTCTTATAGATAACCGTGGTTAAATAACTTTATATACAAGGTTAAGCTGCGTTCATTGAGGTTTTTTTGTGGATGGGTGACCGGCATGACTATGAGTGAAGATATTTATATTGTAATAAGTAATTATATAATTGACTAAGTGTTAGTTGTCGAGATTAGCGGGTTCAAACAATAAAACATTTAAACTGAGAAACATAAGAAACTTTACGGATACTATTTAAATTATTAATATAAATAGGTAGTTTTAGATTACAAATTAATGTATTATGACGACAATTTTATGAAGAGAATAATTAAATATGAATATATCCTGACATTACGACACAGCGCCATCTAGTTTCGAGCTAAACAAGGAAGCTTTTGCTACGGATACAAGATTGTTGATTCACTACATGGATTGTTTTGCAAATATACCTAAGCATCGGATCATTAAACGAAAGATTAACATGTGTATAAATGCTTTTAATGATCTCAAGCCATATAAACCTTTATAATTAACTTAAACAATCATTTAACCACGCATGGTGTAATTAAGTAATTACTTGAGTTAAATAATGGTACAGCCTGTTAATATTATTACCTATAAAAGTGATAGCATCTTGCTCTTGGGCGGCTATTTATTTACCATCAGTTATAATTACAAGAAGTACACATTCAATATTCTAACTAGCGACTTGTCCCGGCTTCGCACGGGTTGATATTTAAGTATTGTATTATTATAGCCTAGCACCTATTAATAAATAACACGGAACAAAACACCACAAATTAAAGGTACAACCACGTACAATTACACGAAGTAAATATCTAGTTAGGAATAAAGACCATCAACGATAAATAAAGTAAGTTTTATATAATTTCACCTTACTTTTTGCCCTTTTAAGGGATAATTTCCGGGACAAAAACTGTCCTATGTCCTTCCCCGGAACTTAAACTATCTTTATATCAAATTTCATCTAAGTCGGTGCAGCGGTTAAATGGTGAACAGTTAACAGACAGACATTATTTCGCATTTGTAATTTTAGTATGGAACTATGGATATAAACTTCAAAATTTTTAGTGTGCAAAATTTAATTTAGGTAAATGAAAAATTAATTTGAGAACCAAATTAAATGGTCGTTAACACTATTGCTTACATCACTGAATGATTCAGAAAACTCTATCTATGGTCACACCATACATAGATATCCTTCATCAAAAAAAACAGTTACTTCAAAACTAATCAGAAATACAATCTTTTTGTATTTTTTAGCTTATTTCAAGCTAAGGTTTTTAAATTTTTCTTTCTTAATAAAAATTTAATCAGAAATAATTAAAATGTCGCCCGCGAAACCTTTTTGGTTCTGTATAATAAATCTTACGTTTTTCTAAGCTGTTGTTCATATGGCATCATAGTTTTTGAACTGAAGTGACCCCTTAGATTACTGCCTGCAACCTATCTGCTTCATTGGAGGGGTCGGCAGAATAGTACAAATGTACTTCCACAGTTCGTCGGTAAATTTTTCAAGTTCCATATAATAGAGAGCTTAAGCAAGAATCCTGCATTATAGATACAAAATAAATAACAGTTACAAGCATTATGTACTACCAATAATCTAGATTGGTTTATTCTTATCAGTAACTATAGTTTCATCAACCAATTACTGTCTCACTGCTGGGCATGGGTCTCCTCTCATTTGAGAAGGATTAGGCTATAGTCCACCACGTCTGCCAACCCGCAGTAGGCTAGACTGCGGGTTGGCAGAATTACACGCCATTGAGAAATTGTTTCAGGTTTCATCACCGTTTGAGCATGTGATAAATACGCACGTTACTTCGAAAAGATGTGACTGAACTCGAGACTCTTGGCTTAACAGACCATCGTTCACACCACTAGGCTAACTATAGATTCGATAAATCATAATTTTGGTGACAGTAAAGTACAACAACTTTTTCTTCAAACGTAATTAATAATTTTTAGAATACTTTATGAGCGAGAGAAGTATTATAACGTCGATTATAGAATGTTAGAAGCATTTTGTACCTGTTACTATTTTATTGACATCGTTGTGTAAGACTAGACTGTGTCTTTACACCTACATAACTCATCTTGTAATTACAACACATAAAATATCTAGGTTCTTCTGTATTTCTAGATACGTGAAAGTTTTTACGCTTTCTGAAAGTTATAAAAAAATGGCCACTGCTGGTGGAATATAAATAAAAGAGGTATTACGGAATAAAAAAAAAATAAGTTTTTGGGATCATGTTCCTTTTAATTAAGCTAGACTGTCATCACTTTACAGTGTGTCTTTTAAAGATTATATTTGTCGCTAAAACACGATTTAATTTTTTAACATTTTCACAAGTCTAAGTTAACAAAAGATACAACTATAGATTACAGTGGACTTGAAACATCGGTGAGTTGTGGGTATAGATTAGTACACCTCTGCCCTAACCCTTCGGGCACCACAGGCGTGATCGTATGTTAATGTTTCAATTGTTACGGTACTGTGTCAATCGATTATTCTTTTTAATTAATTACTTTAGGTACATACGAATGTATACATTCTGCAATCTGTCACCCTATTTCGTCAATATGTTATTAATCTTCAATTGGAGAAACCCAGCACACAGCTGTTCTTCTGTGAGAGCAGTGAGTGAAGTGGAATGGGATGACGACGCTGTGCTTGCGCACGCGCAGCCAAGGCCACGCCCACCGCACGCCGACGCTGAACACGTCACCAGCCGGAACTCGCCAGTGATTTACACCCTCCACTGAATGAGGTGTTGTGTTTGAGAGAAATGTTTTAGTATCTAAACATACCATCACGCCTCGCCTGTCCTCTAAAGGGTAAGGCAGAGGTGTAATAGGGGGCGCGCCTATTGCCATCAACCGGTCGCGAATATCACACTCCGAGCGGCTACTGAGAATTTTATAGAAAATCCCGATAACACTTTGCTCGATCTGGGAATTGAACCCAAGATCTCTTGCTCTGCAGTCGCACTGTACGACCACTACGAGGCAATAAATTAATAAAAAACAGCAGACCGCAGTGAATTAACAATAGTTGTGTTTTTGCAAGTGAATAAGGTTACCAGAGGTTATTGCGGGAGTGACTATTTTCACAGCATGGGAATCCCGTTAGCTGTCAGTTTAGTAACTCCCTATTTTAAAAAACCTAAACGGTTTCAACAGGGTAGACAACGCGCGAGCGACACCTCTGGTGTTGCAAACGTCTATAGGCGACAGTAACCGATTACCGTCTGGCCGATTGGAAGCCGTTTCCAACATGGTTGGTTAAAGGCATTATAAGTGTATAATTAGATAATTTTTTTTACCAGAAGAGTGGGCAACAAGTTTACGGCCCACTCAATGATAAGCAGTTACCATAACCCATGGATGTTTGCTACCCTTTTACCGCTCCACTTTTTAAGAAACCCATGGTGTTGTAGTATTTTGGGAAAGACTCGGCAGTAAGTTCATTCCACAGCCTGAGCATTCGCACTTCGATCTGTATCCGTTTGTCACAGTATTCGCAAGAGCGACTGCTAAATATGAGGACCTAATTATTCGACCCCGACTCGTAGTCTTATTAGGTATTTCTACGAATCTTTCAGTGTCCTTGAAGTTTAAATTTATGCCATATTAATGTCAGCCAATTGCCATAAATTACTTTTGTTTTTCTTTTTTTGTGCAACACCATAAATTTATTATTATTATAAATCTTTATAAGTGAGAATTTTGTAATTGGCTTCTTAATGACTAGGTATGCGTTCGTTTTCTATTTGTCTACTTTTATTATAAGCCGTGCGTCTTCCATGTAATAAATAAAGAAATGAATGCATACATAACATGGTATTATAGCAAGATATCAATAGATTTAACTAATTTGTACTGCTACAAACTTTTACCGAAGTTTTTGGGGGCAACCGTAATAGTATATTATATTATATCTAGAGAATAAAGCCTCTTTTTTACCATCCTTTGCATCAGATGAGTAAAAAAAGTTGTGTGTTTTCGCAACTCGATCGTTTAGCCTGCATCTCAGTTACTTAACCGTTGCGTGTAATTACGACTCTTGCGCATTATATTACTGCAACATGGCCATACAATAATGGGTTCAAACTAACTGCCAACTGAGGTTAACTTTAGATAGTACTTACTAGCTTTTGCACGCAACTTCGTCTGACTCTGGTTAGAATTACTCAGTAATTTGGGTAGTTAACTTTTTTATTAAATCTGCTTATCTATTTCTTACGAAAAGTTAAATCATAAAAGTTATGTAGTCCTGTTTTCAACATTCCCAATAATATGGACTCACCTCCTTCGCGCTCCATTAAGTGTTGATTACCGGGATTAAACCTATCTTATGCCCTAACCCGGGATTCAAACTATCCTCACGCCAAATTTCATCTAAATCGGTTCAGCGGTTTAAGTGTAAAGAGGTAACAGACATATAGAAATGCACACAAACACACTATCGCATTTATAATATTAAATTAAATATGGACATACCGCCATCTAGTTTCTAGCTAAGGAACGAGGCTTGTGGTACAGATATAATATTGCTAATACACTAGACAGGTACGTATGTATATATTTATTTGTCAATACAGACATATTATACATAGAAACATCCATGATTCAAGGTCCTTACTTATCACAGAAGGTAGATTGTGTAGTTTTATACGTTATAAATCGAAATAAGACTATATAAAACCGTATTAAAAGCTTGACTAGTAGTTTATATTGCAACTAAGTTATCTTACCAACTCAGTGCTCTAGTTGGAACGAGAGCAATGCAATATAAGTAAAAGGCAATTTATCCTTACTGAACAAAATATTTTATTTATTCTGTATACAAATCTATTAATCAATATTTCCACACTTAATATAATTAATACGAAAGTTAGTCTGTCTGTTTGTTATGTCTTCACCGCTGAACTGATTTCTATGAATTTTGGTTTGGAGATAGTTTGAGTCCCGGAGAATAATGTAGGTTTGGACCTAGGGGGGTTAGCAGAGTTCACGTGCTGCCGACTAAACCTCTCTTTTAAATTAAGTAAGTATTCAATTGTTTTAATCTACTCAGAAATATTAAAAGTCAAAGGTCAGGTCATGCATGTTGTTCAAAAAAATATTACAAATGTACTCATTGTTTTAATTTTTAACAGCGTTTATTTTGTTTGTTTACAAATAAAAATAGGAATATTTTTAGTTTACATTTTTAATTGTAAATTATCATACATAATTGTTAGTTCTAGTAATCACCTGCTTAATAGAACACGTGACAAGGGAGCCCTAATTAATCTCATTAAGACAGATCTTACTATATTGATTGACAAATCTGTGTAACGTTTATTAAATACATAAAAATATTTACTTATGATGGTGTAAAACAGTCAAAGCTTAATAAATACTTATTGTTTCTGATTCCGTACGTACACAAATTCAGTCCACGATAATAAAAAACCAATGTCAAAGAAGCGTTGAAATCTCTACTTTTTACTGTAAAGTTTAAAAATATAGCTTGCTTTATAGGCTTATCAATACGTTGCATTCAAAATCTATATAAGTAATTTACATTATTTTGTATTTCATCTCAACCCATTTATTGTCCCACTACTGGGTATGGGGGACAAATGAGGGGAGACCCTCCCCTCATTTGTGAGGGATTAGGCTGTAGTCTTGAACTCGAGACCTATGACATCTCAGTCCACTGATCACAACTAGCCCATCACAGCGATTTTTGTATTTTTACACTTTAAAATGCGATGTTTATTTGTGCGTGTGCATTGAACGTCAACAATGTAAAATAAAACTAAGAAATCGATCGGTTTGACCTTTAAAAATCATTAATTATTTTGTTTACTTCGGCATTCGAATACTAAATACCTGTTTCATCATATCCTGATAAAGTCCGAATAAATTATTCGAATTATAAATACTGTGATTTCTTACATTTATGCGAATATAAAACATTGAAATAAAAACAGATTTTACGGATTTTATCGCAGTATAAGCATTCATAATCAGGGGATTACATTGTGAGAGAGAGAGAGAGATGAGATGAGAGATTTTTTAATAGCGTGTGTAGTCTCCCAACTCGCATTAGGCACTAGAGGATACTTATGTCCAGCAGTGGGACAATAAATGGGTTGACTAGGACGATGATGTTTTACTGTTAATAAAAAAGAGGAGAATACAAATATTAATTTTTCTACCCTCATTATCTCTTAGGAGATGAGAGATAATGACCACCAAAACCGCATAATTAAACATACGATCACGCTTATAAGTATATCACCGAAGGGTTAGGTAGAGGAGTACTAATATAGCACCACTGTTCTACTTCATTCAAGCCTTTTACCAACTACGAGTGTGTACAAGTGAATCATTACGCTGATATCCAGCAAAGGTGTAAATAGAGCGACAGGGTTTTGTTAATGTATAGTTTTACCAGTGGTCTTTTAAGCCGCAAGATAAAAGAAGTAAGCGTTAGTTATTTGTCTCATATTGACGACCCAATTAGTCCAGCGGTAGTTGACACTGCCTTCTGTGCTATGGGTCCCGGGTTCTAATCCCGGTAGGGACAAATGTTTGTGTGATGAGCATAAACATTTGTATCCGAGTCATGGATATATCTATGTATAATATGTATGTATTTACAAAAAAGAAAGTACATATGTAGTATATCAACCAACTAGTATCCGTGTCACAAGCTTCGTTGCTTAGCTCGGAACTAGATGGCGCTGTGTCATAATGTCCGGGAATATTTATTTATTTATATTCTTAGCATTTTATCCAGCTATGATGAGGTAAGTCTCCAGGGTCCCAAGATGCTGTTAAATAGCAATATTCTATCTCTTATTTGTTGGACAATAGGTCCTAGTCAATCTTAAGGCTTTGACAGCCTTGAAAACCCAATTAGTGCAGCAGTATTAAAGGCGTTCTTCGGTAGTAAGGGTCCTAGGTGCGAATCCCGATAGGGGCAAATATTTATGTGATGAGCATACACATTTAACCTGAGTCATGGGTATTTATATATTTAAATATGTATGCATCAACCATCTAGTGTCCGTGAGACAAGCCTCGTTGCTTAGCTCGGAACTAGATGGCGCTGTATCATAATGTCCGGATATTTATGTATTTAAGGATGGGATACCTAAACTGGTTGTCCGACAATTCAGCTTTCTGACTACCACTGACGAATATCATAGGTGGCAATAGGGACTGAGGATTGAAAGTGCTCTCTGAGACACGAAGGTGTTTCGATATGTTAAGACTGGTCACCCATCCACATTCAGATCTCGACAGGTGCAGCTTAACCATCAGATCTATTGATCAAATTGGTAATAATTTGACCTATAGCTCCTAACCTCCAAAGTAGGTTTTATTGGTCCCATGTAAGGGGTAGAGTCGTCAAGCCTATTGATACCACCAAAATTATCAGTACCACCCGCTACTGATAATTTTGTAGAAAACCTCCCAGAACACAGAACTAAGTAGTCACGTTTAGGACCAGTAGAGCAATAAGGCAGAAAGACCAGTTCAATAAATGTCAAGTATTACGTCATCGATATACTTAAATATTAGCAACATGCTTAAACTTATCGTTGGTGCTAGATCATTGGTTTAAAATTCAGATAACAAAAGCATACATAATCGTCTTCCAATGTAACCTAACCTCTATTTGTGTAAGAATAACCCTTGTACTGGTTATGAGAACCGGTTGCTCGTCGGCAACCTTCAACTACTTACAATGACCACAGCAGGCCATTACGTTTTAATCACCAATCACCATTTGCATTCAAAAGGAGTAAAATAAACCTTTCGACTCAAAGGACCAAAAGGACCAAAAAATATAAAGTAAGTTACAAAGTAATTTAAAATTTCCATAGTCAAGTAAAGCTAATTAATTCGTATGAAACTTGAAATAGGTAGGTTTTTTAGGTTCTCGTGTTTAAGATAGTGTAAAAAGTAAATTGATGAGGTTAAAAAGCAAGACAAAAAGATGAATCCGTCATGCCATATTCGGTTTGACCTTACGGGTAACCCGAAGGTTTTTTAAGCCCACGATTATCAATGGACAGATGTTTCGCAAACGATCGGTTATTCCTTACCTTTGAATCACTTTATCCCACACAGTGCCTTCGAGGTTGTCACCTCATTAAAAAAAACAATAAAAAAATCACACAACACTCGTTCTTTTGTGCATGGACACTAACACATTCCTACACATTAAGAAATAAAGGAAAAAACTATTCACATCATTCTAATTTTGAATTCAAAAACACACGTCAGTTATTTACAAAATACGTTAGAAGAATGTTAAATTTTCAATTTGAAAATGTAGATTCGTGTTCGTTTTTTAAATTGTTCGTTGGCTGTCGCATCGCGGCCGCGCGTTCTGTGTCGGGTGTTGCACTGGCGAGGTGCGCGGGCGCAAACCGGACGGCCTCTATCAAAAAGGTCTTATGATCAACGTAGGCGATTATCGACTTAATTGCGAATATATTTAAAAGCATACTTTAATCTTCGTGACTAGGTGTAATGGGAAGTGTTGATCTACCATAAAAATAAATAAAATTTTGCTTTGGACGGTGATTAAGTGTATTTCTTCTAAAGTTGCGTGACCGTGTATAATAGAAAATAAGTACGAAATTTAATATTGCAATTACGTATATTTTTAACAGCAAAACTTTTTAGAATTTACCTTTAAATAGAAGTATTATAAATAATTTATAGTTTAAGATAAATGCATTATTTTAATTACCGGTACTTTTGATCTTGACAAATCTAATTGCACAGTCCCAAAAAGCAGGTCTTATGTTGAAGAGCCATCAATAAACTCCTTAGATACTCTATTAAATATGTAAAAAGTAACTCGTTATTCCGACAAAGCCGACTGGTAAATTGATAACACCTGTTCACAAGCAGGACATAAATTGTTTTAAATGTTAATGAGACGTAGTAATATGATCTTTGAACATACTTTACGAAACCAGAAAAATAAAAGGAAAATATATTTTAAATAAATAAAAACTGCGCATATTAGGTACAAATATATCTTAGATTATTTTACTACTCCCTCACATATTGAATACTGTTATGTCTAGCTTTAGTTGACCATAAGTATACGAGTTTGTTTTAGTGTTTCTTCTCAGATATCATCAGTCAGAAAACACTGGCGCCATTTAGTAATTAAAACACCGATTTGGAAAAGCGTCCTCAAAAATTATCTAATAACAGAAATTAAATATCATTTAAATATTAATATTCTTATAAGCCACGAAGTTTTATTCATTTCAAATAAAACAATTATTTCCTTAATTACATTTTATTTAATAAGTCCTTCAAGTCTAGGAAGTAATACTGTTAAAAACAAAACTCCTTTTAAGTTAAAGGAAAATATATAAATGTTATTAGCTCGTATGGTTTTTATCTACTGGATAGAACTGTTTTTTTGCTGTCGCCTACTATTTTCAGTTAAATAGATATTTATTTATCAATATCGTCTTCATATTAATAACCATTCGAAAACCTACTTATTATAATAATAAGTATAATCAATTTTAATAATAAATTGCTTAAAATAGTAATAAATATACTAAATACATAGTTTCATATTCTAATAAGTTTGTAATTAGTAATCATAAAAATCTAATCTACGGCAACAAAGACCAAAAAAGGACCAAAATATTACAATAATATTTATATTCATAAGTTCCGGACTTTTTTTGTGCACCAACTAACGGCATATATATATATGTAGTTTTTATTGATCCTCTTTTTTACCTGAGCACCGTGGGGCAAAACAGCTGTTAGATTGTCACTACTTACACCTGCTACACCAAGGCCTACTGACGTAATATGAATCAATCAATTGACGAGCAATCACCTGACCCACCGATTAAGAAATTGTATGGTGTCATTGCATCTACTTACTGACATTCAATGTTTAAAAGTCAAATAAAATCGATTTATGAACTTCTTGAGAATTCTATTGAGAATTGTAAAAAGTTTAATTGGATTAAGACGCTTTAATACTATCAATTTGTTATGTTATATTAAGGTTATTTTAGTTCCACTTGCTTAAAATCTAGATTACACAACACTTTAAAATAATATTGTTGGAATAAATATAATACTTCGATGTAACAATTTTTTTATTTTGGGATTAACAGTAAAAGGGCCAGAAAATTTAAGAACCAATATTGTTTGGTCCTTTTACTGTAAATTAATGTTAAGAACCAATATAAGATAATAAAACTGAATTTATTTCATCATTCCACAAAAATATTACGAAAATATATCTACATACATTTTTAACTACATACTGCATATCATGTATACTTAAATATACCAATAAATGAGAGGACACATAAAAACCTCCCGTGCATCGGAACGACTTGCTTTTGCAAAACATCAATTCTTTTTTTTCTTCAACCCACAGAACGGGTTTAACTTTTTGGCTTTACGAAACCGAAAAGATTTATATACCACGCAGCTTGGCAAACAAAAACCTACTTTAAATACGGATAAAATACAACTTTAAATCGAATAGTTTATTTTTAAAATGTCACAAATTATGATTAATAATAAAAAATAAGAACCCTTCTCATTAGATTTAATATCGAATAATGTAATGGATTCTTAGAGCGTTTTGACACAGATTCAAAGTCCTTCAGTATGTAATAAAATTAATGCGACGCGCAGAACAGAGGAGCGTATCTTTATATGGATTTTGTTCGTCATTTTGTTACGATATCAAGAACGAAATTTGTTGCTTTTATTCGGTAACTTGTAGAATTGTCAATTTTATATTTAATATACTTGAACTCAGAAACTGCCTCGTCATTGTTCTACCCAACAAGCAAGAGGTCTTGGGTACGATTCCTAGATCGAGCAAAGTTATAATGAGGAAGATATCAAAATTTCTTATCTTTGTGTTTGTCCACGATAAACTGGGCAAAATTTTTTATTGAAAGTATGTACCTACACTGTGTTATTTAGGTCTAACTTGAGAGGTTGGATACTTGTTATCGCAATTTATAATAACTTTACAACATTTTGCAATTAAAATATATTGTGTAATAACTCTACTTAATAAATAATATAAATACCTTTTTTAGCGATCTGATTAGGTATTTATAGGCAGGAGTAATTAATTTATTTTGGGAGATTGCCAAAGCTACATAAATTCTTAAAAGGCCCTAACTCTTAAGTTAACATATCAACCCAAAAACAAATGAACAATGTTGCCATTACAATACAATTTACAAAACCATCATAAGACAACAACGATGTATTAAAAATAATTGTACGAAAGACTTGCAAGTATTTTTTTTGACCCAATATATTCATATCCCAATATAAATTCCCTTTTTATTCGTATCATTAGGTGTGCTAGTATTTAAACAGCTATACTGGTGATATCACATTTATTTTCTATATGATAATCAAGCGATAGAATCTTAATACGACATTATCAATAAGGTTAAGTTGTTTCTGAGATTGCGTCACACAACACGAACAGATAATGTACAATCTATGAATAATATTTTAATTTATTCAGCTTCTAAGAATATTGATGTGTAAACTGAATGTTCAAGGTATTTTGATATTTTCTTTACTTATTTTCCTTCTTAAAATAGTACCTAATGTTATTTGTTAAGTTTATGATTTTGAACTGGGTTTTTCCCCTCGTAGCCGTGGAAGCTGTTGAGAATGCGAAACGGGGAATAAAGAAAGAAATACATACATACCATCACGCCTGTCGTCCCTGAAGGGTTAGGCAGAGGTGTACTAATGTACACCCACGTTTCTCCAGTATGTTTTAGGTCCCATGTAATAGGGGCATTAACCGGGCACAAATCCAAACTCCGAGCTGCTACTGAGAATTTCATAGAAAAACCCAATGACACTTTGCTCGACCTGGGAATCGAACCCAAGACCTCTTGCTCGGCAGTCGCACTGTACGACCACTAGACCACTGAGGCAGTTTAAGAAATAATTAAGTATATCCAGACATTTTGGCTCAGAGCTATCTATCCTCGTTGCTTAGCTTTGAGCTAGGATTATGGTGCGGATAGTAAATGGTTGATACATTATATAGATACATTGTTGTCAATACATACATAGAAACATCCACTCATGTACAAATGTCCATGGTCATCACCTAAACATTTTCCTCCACCGAGATTCGAACCCTTACCACAAAAGACAGTCTTTTATTTTATCAGTCAAATGGATGGTGAAGATCCGAAATTTAGAAGATATTCAAAATACCGCGATAAAATCAGTGAAAATTACTTTTAATTAAAATTATGAAGGGGCCTTTCGTTTGTTATTTCTTATATGAGTAAGTGAGTGAGATTTTCTGGTCATCTACGATGAGTGTGACGTAGTTAGTTTTTCCATGTACGTATTAAAACCTTGACCGCAGATTTTTCTTGATACTCATGATGCATGTGATTGCAAAAATCTTTACAATCTTATAAACATGAAGAGACAGGTGGACGACCTTCAAATACAATCACCAGTACAGCCATTGCTACAACTTTTTCTTTGATAAAAAAGTTGTTTTGACGTTTATTTAAGTTTTATTTATAGTTATACTAACTTAAGTTGGCCTGACTTTTTGTACTGGAAGCACTAAGTGCACTAAGGCGCTCCTCATTTGGAGGATTTGCCTTTAATCTAACGTTACAGCGTCTAACATTACATATATATAAATAAATAAATATTCCTAGACATTATGACCCAGCACCATCTAGTTCCGTGGTAAGCAACGAAGCTTGTGTTACGGATACTAGTTGGTTGATATACTACATATACAATATCTCATCACACAAACATTTGTCCCTACCGGGATTCGATCCCGGGACCCATAGCACAGAAGGCAGCGTTCACTGCCGTTGGACTAGTTGGGTCGTCCAAAAAGGACAAAAAATGGGGAGTCATTTAGCCATTTAAAAGGGTAGAAATCAATAAGAGGAATTAATACAATTAGGTACTAATTCTACACAGATAAAATCGCGGTCAAAAGCTAGTTTTTTAGATATCACGAAGGTGGCAAACGAGCTTACTGACCGATTGATGGTAAGCGGTTACCGTAGCCTATAGACTCCCCGACGTCAGACGCGTCGCCTGCGCGTTGCCAATCCAGTAGAAACTTTTACACGAACTTTTTTTTAAGACACCAAAAACAAGGAGTGTTTAAGGTTTTTTTAATAAAGGAGTTACTACTCTGACAGGTAATGGAATTCCCATGCTGCCAGGATAGTCACTCCTCCAACGAGCTCCGGCAACTTTAGTCACTCGCAGAAACACAACTATTGTTGATTCACTGCGTCTTTTGTTTGACGAAGGTACTTTCCCAGTCGGGCAGCTCAATTTATGTGAGATGCCTCTCTACATCAGTGCCAAGCACTACAGTGTACTGTAATATTACAGATTCGAGCCTTACCATGGATTTTTATTTTTATAAACATACTTATAATAGATGCGTTTTATCAATGCAGTAATCAATCAGTGCAGAGACTAACGAAACTTAACTCTCGAGTTTGAAGTTATTTGCGAATTCACATTTTTTTTTTTTAAAACGATTACAGAAGAAGAAGTTGTTAAGATTTTAGTATTCATTAATTAATAATGAAATAAAAAAAAATAATGAAATTTTACTAAGAATGCTGCTTCCAAAGACATCAACGCGCATGGTGAATTTGCTTAAAGAAATAAAACTATTTATTACAGTTTTTATCAAAGTAAGTAAGTATATTGATAATGCACTATATTTGAGGGCTATTTAAAATTGAGTACTGTTTGAGAATGCGGTCTCTACAGTTTCAAGTTGTCACCTTAGTCACCTTTTTGTGGTTCTGTGATAAGTAAGAGAGTGGATTTTCCACAAACCATCCACCATTTGATTTAGGTACCCGATTTAGGTAACAGAAATAACCCGCAATATCAATTTAAAAAATACTTCTGCTCACCGTTTTAATTATTCCAGTCATGAAGGTTAAATTATCATACAATGCCATCTATATTTAAAACACTACGGAATTGTATTTAGAAAGGCTTTACTCAAAATATTGTTGTGTTCAACACGTGTTTACGTGATTTAGACGTAGTACAATAATAAAGTAATAGATGGCGCTTTTTTTACTTTTTACAGTAGTTGCGTATGAGCAAATTTTAGTTAATTTCGTATCCCAAGAATATGGTAGTAGTTAGAATCTAAAAAATACTTCACCCGATGCGGTTGCAGATTCAACTTTTAACGGAAAAGGAAAACTATGACATAATATGATCATTTAAGAGTACTCTATAAGGTTTCTGTAGTAAATGGTTTTTACAGAGCTGGCAACACGCCGGCGACTACTCTGGTGTTGCAAACATCTATTGACGACTCGGTGGCGCAGTGGCTGAGCAATTGGCTTGTGCGTCCCGGGTTGCGGGTTCGATCCCCGCACGGAGCAAATATTTGTACGTTCTACAGGTAGTTGTTCCGGGTCTGGGCGTTTGTGTATGTGTACATTTGTGTTTGTAAACGCACCACGACACAGGAGAAAATCCTAGTGTGGGGCAACGTTTTTAAAAAAAACAAAACAAAAAAAAACATATTCTATAGGCTACAGTAACCGCTTACCATCAGGCGGGCTTATAGGCTAGTTTGCCACCTCGAAGGTATAAAAAATTGGGCCTTGAACTCAAATTCGGACTCTTACTTCATAAAGCAGCATAATTAAACTACATTTTGTTTTTCAAATATTTGTTACTAAATTCATTTTAGCTTATTTGTATTTGCATTTGACGACCCGATTAGCCCAGCGGTAGTTGACGCTGCGTTCTGAGCTATGGGTCCCGGGTTCGAATCCCGGTAGGGACAAATGTTTGTGTGATGAGCATCAACATTTGTATCCGAGTCATCGATGTATCTATGTATGATATGTATGTATTTACAAAAAAAAGTATATATAAGCAGTATATAAACTATCTAGTATCCGTAACACAAGCCTCGTTGCTTACCATGGAACTAGATGGCGCTGTGTCATAATGTCCAGAAATATTTATTTATTTATAATCTTAATCGCCCTATAATTTCTGCCACGCCTCGAAAGGGAGACTCAGTTTAACAGTTTTTTTTACTATGTGACACCTTTATTGGAATTGTGTGGAAATAATACTTCAATACTTCATTTAAAAATGATAAATGTCACTATTTCGATTCATAAGGATTGAACCTGCAACCCACAACAAAATAAGCTAATGACTCATCCACTGTGCTGATGGTGTCATTGATTATGAATGGATATTAATTACGTTTGGCTTATTTATTTTAAAAAAACTGAGCAAACCAGAGAGAATAACAACAATTTTTTTTAATTCAAAATAATTAAGGGAAAAGGGGGTAACAGCATTAAAATACCAGATTTATATTTAAAACATCTTTTTATTAAAGTACAAAAATATTAAATAAAAAAAACAGTAAATCTAATAATAAATAGATTTAGTACTAATCACATTATTCTTATATCTATTAACATATGGACCACATGGCCTATTCGAATCCTAATTTAGGACTTTACGAGTATTTAATTACTTTTACCCTGATTGGGGTAATGTTGGTTAAAGTTACCCATAAATATATTATAATTATAAGGGGAAAATTATATTTTAATGATAATTTTTTTTTTATCAGCATTCCAAGTTTCTTCCAAGATACCAAGATTTTCAAAAAAATGTTAGACGATACATTAAATTGATGTTATAACAATGAAATGTTTACCTTTTTTGAAGTTTTCGTAGATGTTAAATATCTACTATTAAAGCTTGAATTAAACGAATATTCTGCTTTGCTTGCTTTGATAAAACTTTAAATTAATAGTAAAGAAATATGATACACAAATATGATATTTTTAATTTTGAGAATTTATAATTGTAACATAAATATTTACTAATATAACAGATAGATTTATTAGGGTTTTATTAAATACCAAATATGAAATAACAAATACATGAATGTGTAACCCGCGCAAGACGTCTTACAAACAAATAATACAATTATATTCTTCACTTAACATTTTTTATAAAATATCACAATAATTATAACAATATCAATATGCTTGACAAACAAATGGTTATTTATACAGAAAAAAAATCTTATGATCATATAACTTATGAAAAATGAGAGAGTCGTGATGGCATATGTCTGATTTATGATAATTGATAATTATAATGAGTGAAATGGTTGCGGTGATGATAATATGAAAGAAAGTCATTGTTAGTAAAAATTTAAGGGAATTTCCATAAATCATCTATGTTTAAAACTAAAAGAGGAATTATTTTTAGATTCCCTGAACGAATGAGTGATTGAGTGATATGAGTGAGTGAGTTAAAAATGTGTTTTAATGAATGAGCGTAGCGCTATTATTATTGATTATTGATTGATTGATTATTAAGATTTTTCGGGTTCGTAATCGATGATTATGAACGAATGAATGATTTGGCTTTTTGATGAATCAATCAATATTTAATGTGATGAATGATGTAATTGAATTTGTGGTTGATATTTTAGTATATTTAAGAAATTACGGGGGTGTAATGTTATGGTGTATACTAATACAAACCTCTAAAGGCACTCCATTTCATAGTCTTCGATCATTAATTACTAAATTAATTTATTGTGATATACCTATGGGTTGATTAGTTTGTCTATCCAAGGCACAAACTTTTGTATATTAGTGTAGACTCCTGGTAAATGTTCTCTTCCGCAGCCGATGCCCCACGACACCAGACCTATGAGGGTGCTTCGCCCTTCCAACTTCATTGTAAGTGGGCCTCCGCTATCACCTTGGCAGGAGTCACGGCCACCCTGGAAAAAAAACACATATATTATATAGGCTTTTATTAAAATCGTTATTTTAGACTTTGACAACATAGTTCGTTTCACCCTCAGTGGGTGAATGATTGGTGTCTACATCGAAGATTCAGTCACTCTAAAACTATCAATTTCAAAATAGGGCCAGGGCTATATAAGATCTACACTTAGTTTTGTCAAGTTTTAGGCTTTTAGGTGTTTATGTAAAATCACTGACAGTTCTTAAGAAAATGATGGTGCTGTAATAATTATTTTTGTTTTAATTTAGGTGTATACATACTTATATATGTATAATACGGTGATCGTATTAAATTCTGTTTTTAGACTACAAGTTTTGTTACCAGATTAAGGGTAAATCATGTTAAAAGAAAGGGTAAAAGGCGTTAAATAACAATTAGAAATATTACCTCTTTGTACCCAGCACACAGGAACACATCGTGTATGGTCTCCCGCCTGCCAGCTGCTCGGAACCACCGCTGACAACGCTCATTAGGTATCACTTCAACGTCTACCTCCTGAAAAGTGGTAAGAATTATTCTTTTTAGTTACCGAATGGTGCAAAATCATGAACACGGACTACGAAGCCAAGCTGGCTTGAATTTGATCTCTTGGGATCAGGATGCAAAATGACATTACAGTTTAGTTTGGTACATGTATATACACTCACGCTTTGTGCCCATGAGGGTAGGCAGAAACTACAGAATACCTCATACTACGATCCCTGTATACCACTTTTGCTTTGTACGTCTTGCCATGTTTAGTATGGTAAAGGAAAATATTGTTAGCAAGCTTGATGACACTTCTGAAGTCACACGACAGCTGAAGTCTGCAGAGTAATAGACGACGCAAAATCCATTCTAAGAAGAGCTTAATGCCCAGTTGTGTGCATATTTATAGATTGATGATAAAGTTACCGATGGACCTCATAGTCTTGAGATTAAGTAACAAATTTACGGTAAGTACAAAATTCTCAGTAGCAGATCTGAATTAGGCTTTAGGTTCGCTGTAGGTTCCCTTCGGGGTTGACTGGCGTGGTGGTTTGGTATGTTATGTTCTATGATAAGGATTATGTAGTTAATGTACCTGTAACACAGAAGGTACAGAGCTCTGGCCGTGCCTCGTTCGTCCCCACCCAGCGACGGTTGCCATCTTGCCGGCTAGTTTCATTTGCTTTTGCGGTAAACATACCTGGAAAGAATTATTTAATAATATTAATAAGATTTGCATATTAATAATATGTTATGTACACGCTGCAGAAATTAGATAGAAAACTCCGTTATGTAGTTCAATCAAATCAGTAAAATTATATTTTGTAAGTAGCGTAAGAAAAATAAAAGCATATTTTATTCAGTATTTTCTCTTGTATTACTACTGATTAACTATAATTTTTTTATCGATTTTATCCTGGTATATTGTTATGACTTAATTCTAACGTTTCAAATCCTTTGAAGTCTGTCTGTGATTATGCTGTACACATTATCACAGACAGACTTAAAAGAGGACTTCCGAAACGGTAATTATGACTAAAACAGGAGTTTAATTTCAATATTCGATGTCATTTTGTTGTATGTCTTTACTTTCAATAATTTTAAGAAAAATATAGAAAATTGTTATAATATAGTGTTGACGGAAGAACAGAACAGATACAATTTCTGACGAAATTTGGTTGAAAATCCGATGATACAGTTGCCATCAAAATCGGGTGTTCTGGTTCCTTTGATATTATTACGAAAAAATATTTTGATAACTTACAGGTAATATATGCTGTTTAAACACGACGCCTCTATCGAGCTGGACTAACGCCACGTCGTTTCTGAAGTCAGCCGGCTCGTAAGATGGATGGACCTCCTTCCGTTGTACTGCGTACTCTTCGTGAGAATATCTCTCACCAGAGTCTCGAACATCCCATTCGCCTAGACGGACTCGGAGCTGGTTATTTGGAGTGCTGAAAGAGGAAAGAGTTATCATCATAATTATCATTTCAGCCTAATGACGACATAAGCCTCCTCCAAGGATTTCGACGATGAATTATTGCGATAGGCTAGTCGGCTGGCCAGTAGATTGTGTAGAGTTAAACATCGAGTGTTATACTAAAGCTCGTCATCATCATCATCATCATCAACCCACTAACGTCCCACAGCTGGGCACGGGTCTCCTCTCATTTGAGAGGGATAAGGCTATAGTCCACCACGCTAGCCTACTGCGGGTTGGCAGACTTCACATGCCATCGAGACAAAGCTCTCAAGCATGCAGGTTTCCTCACGATGTTTTCCTTCACCGTTTGAGCTTGTGATAAATACGCACATAACTTCCGAAAAGTCAGTGGTGCGTGCCTTAGGTTCGAACTTGAGACCTTTGACATCTCAGTCCACTGGTCACACCACTAGGCTACTACGGCTCAACTCGTACTATTGACATATTAAAGAAAAACATCGTGAAGATACGTCATGCACGTATCTTCACGATGTTTTTCTTTAATCTCTTTTAGAGATTTTTCGATGGCCTTTGAGGTCTGCCAACCCTCAACTGGCTAGCGTGGTGGGCGAATAAACGAATCCCTTTCAAATGGGAGGAGACTCCGTGTCATGTCCTTAGGGTGGAATTCCCGATTAGCGCTATGATATTAAAAGCTACTATCTTCTATGGTAAGGGTTTGTGTGATGAGCATAATACATTTGACCAATTTGAGCCATGGATATTTCTATGTATATTGCCTCTAAAAAAATATCTGTAAAATCTATGCCTCTACAAGAGATAAGCATGATACTATTATAGAGGGAAGGAGCTGTGAATCCCTCCATTGGAAAAGGAGGATCCTCCGACCAGGCGAGGTGTTGTGCCTGGCGGGCTACTGCCCAACGGTTGATTTGGGTGGTTGTATATATACAATCTCGCGTGCAAATGTCACTTGCGCGATGTAGGATTATTTGCGTCATCGCGCTGAGTCCGTAGTTCTTATGTGGCGAGATAGATGTCGCCACACTATGTTATATTATATAACCTTACCTATTTACTGTCTTTACGTTATGCACAAGTTTTCTCTCTAGTCTAGTATGAGAGTGATTAAAGTCTAGAGACAATTATTTGACCAGAACACAACTAATGTTATTTTTTTTCAAGGAAAAATAAGTTTTTATATGCGGAAGTAGATTGTCAGTTTTATTAGATTGATCATTACATAAAGATTACTCAACACACAGAGACAATTTTAATGACTTACAAAGTCAGTTTATTTTTTAAAAGACTGCAAAAAAGAGGACATTCTCAGCTATTCGGAACTGTTTTATTTTTATTACAGTTTACGACCTATTGGAGACGTGAAAGCCAGTGATTATGAACAAAAAAATAGACTAAACTGTAGTTATTTCAGTTACGACGATGAATTCTGAGAAATTAACGCTAATGACGCTGAGAGTTTTTGGAACCGTTTGTTTTCGCTTCGAATCATGATTTTACAGATCTTTATTTATTTATTTAATACCACACCATCATAGGCAGGCTGAGCTGTGTTTTGATGTTATTTATTTTATTATTATTAGGTACTATTAAAAGGTTACATTCCATTTTTGTTAATTATTGAAAATCGGATTTGAAAGATCACCGTATCAATTGGTCGTGCAGTTTTGTGCTTGGATTTAAATTTAATAGAATTTAGGGTGACGTTCAAGCAAAGGTACAAACAATGCATTAAGAAACATAGGTAGTTAATCTGAATATCCGGTAAAAAATCACCCACATATTATAAGAATCCTTTATATTAATAGTAGATTATTAACCAAGGGCTGTATGACATCAATTGCATACGAGGTTTTTGGCGCCTGAGCGAAGCGAAGGCGCTAATTAACCCGAATATGCAATTGATGCTTACGCCCGAGATAAATACTCTGCTTTACATATCGATTGTGAGGTAAGTAAACAACAAGACAGCAGGTTTCAATGAACATTTATTAAGAAGAAAAAAGGTTGTAGCCTCTTAGATAATTCATCAAAATATGATATAAAAACACTTTCAGAAAGAGATTTCACTTTTTTTTTCTGACCGCCATTTCATAAATTCGTCGTATGCCTTTACATATCTTTCTTTCGAGTTCGGCGGTAATATATTTTCGATAACTGTTTTTGCCCTTTCTTTAATAAAATCGGGCGTTAGATCTATGTCTTCGTCACTAGACATGTTTAAAACTTTTGAAAAAGAACTCAAACAAGAAAATTAATTATTTTCGCGATGCTTTCGCGCCTACTAGTAGACTGCCTTTTTTTTTCACGCACGCAAGCGCGTCAAATCTTGCTGGCCAGTTTGATTTTTAAATCGATTCCATCTAACATACGATGTGGAAACAAATAGTTCCATATTTAAAATAAAATCTTTATAAAATAAATTGTCTAGATTCCGATTCGAGTAATTAATCGATACCGAGAAAAAAAATATTAACTTTTTAAAAATATTCTTCGTGCAGTATGAGTATGACAGTTCTTTTTTCAAATTCCAAAACCTATGCTGTAATGATAGTCATACACCCCGGCATTCAGGGGTGTAAGGGTGTACTTACAGAGCAAGAGATATGTAAAACAATTTTAAAGGTAAAACTTACGTAGCAACACAATGAGCAGCGGTGATGACCCATCTATCAGACACCAGCGCTCCACCACACGCCAGCTTCTTGCTGAGGAAGCCAGACTTAATCAGCGCAGCCTGCCAGGGATGGGATCCGAACCCAGTGGAATGACCACCCACAATACGGTTGGAACGGGTAAAATGTTCCCCACAACCTGTGAAGGTAATATTGCTTTAGAGAACATACGAAAGTATATGAGATTTAAGAGGCTTTTGTAGATGAGAAAAGATAAATCGCTGTTTTTTTTATTGTGTAGAATAGAACGAAAACTGACTTGTTTAATTGCTCTCTCTGGATCTCTAGGGTATTTAACCCTTGAAGGTGGAGAAGAAATTAAAGAGTTCAACTCTTTAATTTCTTCTCCACCGTGAAGCTGTATTATGTATATAAATCTTAATTATATGTGAAATTCACGAGAGATTAGAGATGTTTTCGTGTCATTTAGTGACATATTTTTTTTATATTTAATTTATAATATTGAATTAATAATAGCCATACTATCGTGTTGGGTAAATGTACTGTAAATAAATGAGGAATAAATAAATACATATCCATCAAATAAATAAATATAATGCTAACGAAAACTAAACCAGTGGTATAACCAGTGGTTTTGGACTTGGGTTCACGTGTTTTGTACCACGCTCTATCATAAAAAAACTGTCTTAATTTATTGGCATTGTCATAAAATTCTGAGCTGTTTAAAACTTCAAAGTGTCTTAAGGAAATTACTTAAAAACAATTACATAATTCAACCTTAACAGACGATCGAGACAAGTTAGAATAAGCGTGGCAAAAAGTATAAAACTGTGCACAATAAATAGGTAGGTACAGTCAGAAAATTTCTCGGTTTTCGTCATTATTATCAAATAGATAAGGTTCGAAATGGACTGCTAAATTTGCTGATCGTACCTACAGAAGATAAATATGTACGCCTGTAATATACATATATAAATACAAATAAAATTACATATATACAATAAAAGGAGTAACTATATAAGACCTAATTTTATTACGTTTATGTAACCGAATTTAATGTAATTGATCGCGTAATATGTATAAGTATATTTACTTTCATTTTTGCCAATTAAATTAATGATCAATAAAGTATGTGTAAGAGATTTTTTTTTATTTCATGTTTCACTTTATGGGAACTACTTAAAACAAAAGCAATTATGTAATTTGCTTACGCCCATTATGTAACATAAATCATTTTATAATAACTCAAACTTATGTAGGTATCTGTTAACGGGTTTAATGTAATGAACAGATTTATTGTAACTGTTACCTTTAGCATACTTTAACTTAACTTAAGCAACAGTGTCCAATTATAGTCGTTTACCATATTTACCCCATACTAGTAGCTCCTACCATATTATAAGGGATGGGTTTTATTCCCTACAAAGATCGACGTTTAGAAAACGACGTTGTTATGTTAATATTTATTTTAAAAACAAATGTGTATTTCAAATAATCGCAATATTTTATATTGAATACAAAATATAATTCATAAACATATCGATTAAGTACCTACTTAGAATTAATTTTAAGACAGTGATTTGTTATACTTAATCCATTTTTTCTGCAAAAATTATATACATAATATAGTACATAAAACAAATAATTATACACAAATATTATTAACAAAAACAAAACACATATTTTGTGGTAAGCGTGCGTGTTGTGCCTAAATACGCATGCAACAATAGACATGCAACATCTCAAAGTCAAATTGTCGAACATGCAAAATCAAATTTAATACGTTGAAACTTAAATTTTGAACGGCAACGATGCGTAAACGTCATTATGACAGATGTCAAATAAAATCTTTCAAAATACATAATTACTTACATATTCCTTTGATTCATAATCGTAACTATTATTCGTAACCAACCACGAAACCAGATTTTTATTTAGTTTTTTTTGTAGCAAACTACTAATCATGATTAATTATTTCAGATTAGTATAGTTATCATATTAATTTTATTAAAAACATACTTCAACGCATAATATTGTTTTTCATAGCGGTAACTATTCAAAATATCTCGGTTCGCGCACGTATCTCGTGCGCTAAGGTCGCAGTTAAATCTAACTCTCCACCTCGCTTGTCGGTGTACCTAATAATTTTACTCATATACTCTCACAGCTACTATCCTGGAATAATTATTCTTCAGTTACAAAAAGCAATAAACACCTTTATTCGTAACTGGTTGCGAAAAATTGTTACGAACCTGAAATAATTACTCTTGATAAGTTACGAAAAAACTAAATAAAAATCTTCTTCGTAGTTGGTTACGAAATATCATTACGATGATGACCCAAAGGCATTATCTGTAGTAGGTACTGTTAAAGTTTAATAAACAGTTTTACAGTAATCGGTCGATAAAAGACAACGTAGTTTTAATTCAAAGAATCTTTTTGGAAAATGAAGCGTCTTTTAAAAGGAACTTCAAAATGACTTCAGACTAGACGTGAACGGTGCTTGGTGATTATGAAAATGCAGTGCAGGTTGAAAGCAGAAAAGAGATAGAGTAAACGAGGAAACTCAAGGATTGGAGGGCTTCTTCATTTTAAATTGATTCTTCATTAAAATTTCTATAAAGGACATTGTAAATTAATTAATTATAATAGGTAGGCTGTTGATAGTCCTTAAAATTACTTTCTGTCTGAAAAACTAAAGTATTACAAACTTAAAAACTTAAAACAATTTTTTCTAAAATATATCTTTCTTTATATAAAAAGTATTCTAAAACAAAAGCTCCTTGAGTTTCATCATCAAAAAAAAATACACAAAAAATATGTAAAACCTAGTTCACATAATCTCACCCGGAAAACTAGGTGCGGTCGGCTTATGGTTCGTGTGTACTGGCACATAATCATCATCACCTTGCACGTTATTCCCATCATGATAATCTGGCTTATAAAAATCATCAGGCTTTTGGGTGCTGCCTTCGTGGTACGACGGTTTTACATGGTAAAAATGATTTTGGTTCCAACTCGGCCGGTTATTACCGGTTTCATCCAGTTCTGGGTGGTTTATGTCCGGTTTTTGGTGGTAATGCGGCTTCGTGTCAGTGTAAATAATGATTGGATCTTCAAATTGGTTGGTGTTTGTCTGATAATCGTAACTCTCATGAGGGAATGTTCCGATAAGTTCTATGAGATCACCTGTTTGAAATTATTGTGTTTTAAGTTGTGTTGTCTTTATTTAACAAAGCAGTGCTCTACTACAAACTGTCTTTAGTTTTTTAAATCACCTCTAATTTAGTAAATTTAATAGGATCACTTAATATTTTCTGTCAGAAAGAGATAATGAAATGAATCGATTAAGATTTTTTATCATTACAAATAGCACTAGGTACTACTATCAAAATAAAACGTGTTGAGTGTATAGTACGTTCAATATCTGCAAAAATGTGAGTCAAAAAGTACGTTTTTCAGGTGGTTGAACAATTTAGGTTTATGCCTGTGCGCGAGTTCACCTGATGTTAAGCCATACTGCGATGCACGATGGAGCTTGCATTTGTTACATTAGTAATTATAAGGAAAGAGACTCAGCTGGAGTAAAGCTAAGTATTAAAATTGAATTTTGATATTATGTCCTCAGTGTGAGGCCACAAGCGCGTCCTCTGTTGCATGGTGTAATGGCTTGTCCACTGTGAGTGGATCGATACCGAAAAAGCGAAGTCAATCGATACGTGAAGCAAATATTTATATGTTTTGTAAGTAGACGTTCCTAGTCTGGACATTTGCGTTTATCAGAATTTATATTTGTTAAATCAGCCACAAAATTCCAGATATATTTATTATAAAATAAATAAGCTTCTTCTCACTATCATCAGCTAATTTTTTTATACCACAAAATTTTAGCAAACAAACTTACGGCAAGATTGGTGGTAAGCGGTTACCGTAGCCTATAGAAGTTTGCAACGTTAACGTTATTAACCGTCTATTACCGTCCTTCTACTGGTCAAAAGTCTCCTCTGATTTGAGAGGAAATACCTAGGCTATAATAATCTACCATGTGGGGATTTGGTAGATATCTAACGCCATTGAGTTTTCCTCTCGATGTTTCCCTACACCGTTTAAGCTTGTGATAAAAACACGCTCATAATGTTTGAAAAGTCCTTTACCTTTGAACCTTCACATCACAAGGCTATAGCTTGCAGCAAATTTCTTCTAACCACACTATAAAGTCGAAAGTCATCTTTAACTACATCGAATACCTTCCAATAATTGCACCCTGTCACGCTTAATGGCCTCAGCAGACCTACAGCTTTAAGTCCGAGAAATCGGGCCCCAAGTGAAAATTGCAGAGAAAGTGGTATCCATTGGACCATTAACACAATGGTATGTAAGTGAATACGTACTACAGCAGCGATGGATGAAAATAAATAATTGTGTTAACGTAAGAGTGCATTGGTACTGAATTATGTAAGGCTGGTTTTACAGTCACGCGGGTAACAGGCGGGGGCGGGAGCGGAAACTGATTCATACGTAATTCAGTTCATAATTGTTATGACAGAGCATATTTGAGTTACATATTGATTTCTTACACTTACGCGAATGTTAGATATCGAAATAAAACTACTTTTACGGATTTTTATCCCTCAGTCTGTCCGTGACCATTGTTGCTGTAAAGGATATAAATCATCGGGATTTAATAATAACAATATACCGCTGTAAAATACGTAAAGCGTAATCAATATTTTATATATTATTTGCATTTAAATAGTACTATTTTTTTACAATTACGCGAATACTAGATATCGAAATTAAAACTACTCTTTACATATTTTATCGCGGATTTCGTCGAGACCTGATGATCCTTTCCAAGATTCAAAACATAGAGATTTAATAATATACCACAAAAAATGTTTACTCCACAGATTATTTTAATTTGACTTGTGTTAAGGAAACCTACATTTTATAATCAGCAGCCTAATAATATTTGTTCTCTGCGGGTACAACTCTATGGCCTTAACACGAAAATCTAGGTACTATCAACTAACTTGCCAGAAATTGTAAACAACTGACTCACCGTTTCAATGCGTTTTGAATAAATTATTATCAATCAATTAACATCGTGAAAGTGTTGAACAATACGCCATATACACATACAAAGATGTATGTATGTATGTGTGTATGTATGTATGTATGTGTATGTATGTGTGGGATAGCCGCGGAAATAAATACATGGAATTATCTTGTGCTATGGAGCAATCAGTGCGTAAAGTTGTTAGGTTGTGGTCCAAGTTACAAGATACGGCGGGCCTTATGTTTTGTTTCTTATTTGTTACTTACGAATCTTGTCAAATATATCTGCCTAATCAAAGTAGTATTCTATTTCAATCTCTCACACCAAACTGCTGCAACATTTTCCTACTGGAATGTGTTTCGGAATGAGAAATGGCGCAATTCGAGCTGTAATGCTTCCTTTTACGGCCTGAAAAAAATTACATAAACACATTCTCAAAAGGGTGTGGTCTAAAGTCAGTATATGTTATGATGGCTTATATATGTTTTATGGCTAACTGACTCTTGTCCGCGTGCAATATAAGGAAAACAGCCAGATACACATTCAAACTCTGAGCTGTTACTAATAACTACTAAACACTATAAATTGGTAAGTCGTCCATTTTTAAGCAGTGTTATTTTAAAATAGGTAACAGATTTACAATATTAATTCTATATATAATAATTATATAGTAATTTACTATGCGATACGAATGTTTATTTTAGACACCACTTAAATATTAAACTAATATTTTATTATTTTGTACAGCAAATATTTAACTTGAAACTTAATAGCGAATACACAATTCAACTTCCTGATTTGGCAATAACGATCAAAATAACTTCTAGTTGAGGCAATAGCTAATAAATTATCAATTTGAAATTTATACATTTACATGATGGCTAAATGGTAGAGAAAACTATATCCCAATTATTTTATTGGTAAAAAATTGTCTATATTAAAACAAACATAACAAAACTTCAGTGAACTATTTTGTCTTTGCCTATTTTCATAAAGATATTTTTCCGCTCCGCTTATACGCTCCCGGTACATCCTTCTACTAACACCACACTAGAGAGAGTAACTATCTGACTTATTTATTTGATTTTTTTATAGTATATATTACAACAACTATAAAAATACAAATAAAGCTTCTTACGAAATGCATATAATTAACCTCATTTTAAGGGCTTAAAGCAACTACCTCGTAGGTCTAGTGATCGTAAGTGCGACTACTTAGCAGGAGGTCTTGGGTTTGATTCCTGGGTCGAGCAAAGTGTGATTGAGTTTTTCTATAACATTTTCAGTAGCAGCTCGGTGTTTGGATAATGTGAGTGTAGGTACATTAATAATACACCTCTGCTTAACCCTTCGGGGACGACAGGCGTGATGCTATGTATTTATAAGGAAAACGTGAGTCTCGCGTTTCGCTTGTAACTTAAACCATTCAGGAGAGAGTATTGTATGATGTTTTATTTCGTAACCGACAACAAAACCGTCTTTGGACTGGTTTTGTCACATCTTGCATATACCTACTTTACACCTGGTACATTATTGAGAACAATAATTATGAAATAAATAAGTTCTCAAAATTTTGTCCGTTGCTGTAATATTTGGTTTTGAAATTGCCAAATGCTGTTAAAAATTATGAATACTTCCGGACTTAATACCTACTTAAAAAAAAGCTGTTTTTTTCATCTATTGTAAATGCTTAATGAATAATTATTCTTCCAAAAAAGTTTCCATTTGGTGTTTTCTTTACTCGTTTAAACGAGTGATGAATAACTATTAATACACTTATATTAAATTGCTTCCTTGCTTATATTAAATTAATTAAAACTGCGAAATGATAAGTTAGAAGTGACAAGTCATAAATGTAGCAAAGAAACACTTATAACTTTAAGATATTTTTCACAAACGTGTGAAGTTTGCCGACCTGTAACTAGATCACGATGGTAAACTACGGCTTAGACACTTTATCCCTAAGAGTAAACGCGTGCCCAGCAGTGGGATATACATTGGATTGATGATATTTTCCTTTTCCGTTAGATACAAAATTATTTTCTGACTATAGACAGTTCTGTCGCGGTCAAAATTGTTCAAAGCCTTGAACACTCTTTTCTTAGGTATTTTAACTGTAACTATATCAAATATCAGACTCATTTCCATGCTTTAGCTAGTTTAAAAGGGTTTTAGAAAAAATATGTAATTTATCTTGAACTTCCCGCCAAGTGACTCACGGGTCACGCGAGATGTCGAGTTCTAAACGTACCAATTATTACAGTTATACTCCTCAGATGTGGTAAATTTTCTATTTAAATGCGTTATATATCTACCTATACTACGGTATACACCTAACATGTAGCTTAATATTTTAATATTTTGCTAACGAATCCCTTTTTTTTACGATATTTCGTAAGAAATATTATTTCCCAGAAAATAATTTAATTGATTGACTGCCTCGTCGGTCGAGTGGTCGTACAGAGCGACTGCCGAGCAAGAGGTCCTGGGTTCGATTCCCAGGTCGAGCAAATTGTTATTGGGTTTTTCTATGAAATTCTCAGTAGCAGCTTGGAGTTTGGATTTGTGCCCGGTGAATTGCAATGGGCTCGTCCCCTATCACATGGGACCTAAAACATACCGGCAAAATGTGGGTGTACATTAGTACATCTCTGCCTAACCTGACGACAGACGTGATGGTATATCATATGTTATGCATAAGTATAATTTAATTATACGCTTTGTTTGCATCATTAAATTTTATAGACTATCTATTGATTCCAATATTACAGCTTTCTAGTTCTAAGAGTAACAGTGACAGTCTTAGAATCAAGCCTCGGAAAAACAGACAGACACACAGACGGATGATCGTGTCCCTTATTGACTACGGAACACTAAATGGCCAAATGTGTGTGGACTATACGTAATGATCCCGTAATGATCCTGCAACAACCGGGAATTTCAAAACATTGTTCTAATCAATTTATAATTTCTTCCCGCTACGAAAATTATAATTGCATAGACTGAATTGAATTGAATTGGCCCAAGACCGGTTGTTGTGGAAAACCTTGGGGTAGGCATGTCCAGCAGTGGACGACATCTAGCTGATATGATGATGATGAGACTGAACTGCGAGCACGAGTTGTCGGAACATAAAATCGCTACCACTTTTCTCATCTAATCGCTTCCGCTTATCACTTGCGCGGCATTAGAGAGTGCGTATTTCTGTCGTAACACTTGTCACGTGCGAGCGTCTACGTGTCCGGTACAACCTTGAAGATTTCCCCGGGGAAACTGTGAGATAAATGTGAATTGAGAACTGTTTCATTTAAATCGGTTTTTTTAGATTTTTTAGTGAAAGTCCTCACTCTCTTACGCGCTTTTGATGATGAAATATATGACGCGGTTGTTGAGCCTTAGGTCTTGGCTTTCATTTCCAGGTTCCGAGAAGTTTTTATTTTGGTCGATTTACATTATATTATTATTATTTTTATTTACTTAGGATGCAATCACATTACTAAAATCGATAAAGATACCTTTTGCTCCTGGTATAAGCGCGACTTTTCGGCCCACGAGATGAGACGTAATTACAATAGTTTTTTTTTATGGTGATAAGGGGGCAAACGAGCAGGCGGCTCACCTGATGGTAAGTGATGACCGTCGCCCATGGACATTTGCAACACCAGAGGCTTGCAAATGCGTTGCCTAACCCCATTGAAACCGTTCAGGTTTCTTAAAATAGGGAGTTACTGAACTGACAGCAAACGGAATTCCAATGCTGTCAGAATAGTCACTCCCCCAACGAGTTCTGGTGACTGTATTGTAATTGACTGTACTGAATTGTAATTAATAATATTAATTGTGTAATTTAAACATATCGCAATACAAACGTATGTGTCGTTCTGACCCATATTTTTTGACGTCCAATTAAAGCAGTCATAGCCTAGTGTAACCAGTGACCTAACAAGACACGCATCACTGACTTTTCAAATATACGTGCGTATTTATCACATGCTCAAAAAGTGTAGAAAAAATAAAAATTGAGGAGACTCATAGGACAATAAAACGGTTGATGATGATAATGAACCTTCTACCGGTTTTACCCTTATTTTTTCTGTTGTTTAACGTAGTAATGTCTATCTTACTAAGACATAACTAACTAGTGTATTTATGTAAGATACAGTTTGTATACACACAGATGTATGATTGAAGTAAGCAACCTTGTTGCAGAAACAACAAACAACACATCAAACTTGTATGTAGAAGGAAGGAACTATTACTTATTCTGTGGTGCGAAAACTAAACCTGCTAATTAAATTATTTAAACATACATTTACATTAAATAAACTCCAGTAATGTTATTTACAAAAAGTTACACACATTTAAGGCTTATTAATTTTTTTACAGATTAATTAACAATTCACATTTAACTTGGATCCCATTTCAACATGCTCCAATCATTATATACCTATGTATATTTTTTTATACTATTTTTTTATACCACCCACAGACAAGCTTATGGCTCGCTTGATAGCAATCGGTTACCATAGCCAATGGACGTTTGCAACACCAAAGGTGTCGTTCGCGGATGCCAAACATGCAGAGACCGTTCTGTTTCTTAAAATCGGGGAGATACCTTACAGAGACAGCAAATGAAATCCCCATGCTATCAGAATAGTCACTCTCCTAAGGAGCATTGATAACCTTACTCACTCGCAGAAACAACTAATATTGTGGCTGCGGTCTTCCCCAGGTCAAAGGTTATTCCCCAGTCAGGGAGCTCAATTTGAGCGAGAAATGTCACTACGCCTTAAGGTGGAAGCTCCACGCTAGCCCGCAAAATTCAAATTTTCGTACGTTTTTTTGCAATTTGCCGGCCATTGTCAGACTGAACATTAAACAAAATATGATTCGCGTCTGTAATAGGTATTTAGTTACAGAATTATAGTAATTAATATCATCAATACAATCCTCACAGTGCATACAATTGGATTGAATGACTTTTTCATGAAATAGACAATCAATACAGTTATATGCACTTTGAGGGCTGTTTTATTGATTTAAATGATTATAATTCTGTAATACCTATTACAGGCGCGAATCATATTTTGTTTAATGTTCAGTCTGACAATGACCGGAAAATTGTAAAAAACGTACGAAAATTTGAATTTTGCGGGCTAGCGTGGAGCTTCCACCTTAACTCTCTTAAATTATTTCAATATAAAACCAACTGTCCCATACACAAACTAAATCTAAAACTTACTAGCATTGTGAACAACAGGAGCGACCTCTGACGGTCTCTCCGTAGTATCTCGGTCCACACAACAGGCCCAAATCATTCCTCCTGAACATAGATCTAGAGGTTTTCCTCCTCCCAACACGCAGGATATGCTGAGCCCGCAAGCGTACCTGGCCCCCCGAAAGCGGCAGGTCTGAGGAATCACTGAAAAGAGAAAAAAATATATTAGAACAGTAATTTTTATAATGTTTCGTATTATTTAAAAATATAACCTTCTTTCGTTTTTTATACAGACCTACATATTGATTAACATATTTAGGCGCACGACTCGCGGCGGTGCCCAAGCCAAGACAACATTGCCACAAAGCAATGCGATTTTAAAAAATAAATAAAAAGAAAACATTGAAATAAGAAAATCCTACAATTCTACAATCGTACAATACAACAATACATTAACGGGAACAGGATCTAAGCTGTCAGTGATTAGGGCTAAGATTAAGGATTTTTTTAATGACAAACTCCTGGTATGCATAATATTTAGAAAATATACAAAGCGATTATCCAAAAAACTGAAACTTACAAAAAAAAACAAAACAACTTAGGTCAGCCCCCTATTACACAGTACCTTCCTAAAATAATACCATCTAATTGACGGGGTACATCCACACACATTCCTGCCAAACCCTCCATGAAATCCAAGCGTGATGTTTGTATAAAACCGAAACTATTCAAGCGATCTATTACGTAAATACAACAACGATCACGCAACATGATTTAAAGATCTATAGATCAATATAACGGTGAACGACCGTCCATTTTCTCTGCGCACGCGTTGCTTTTACTCTCGAACCACGACTCGCGTGACCAAGATCGACATTTTGATATCAACATTGTTTTAACTGTTTACAGTTATTTTAACTTTAATCTCTATTATCCGGAATTTTAAGTGTAGAAAAGTCTTCATATTACATTATTATTCTTTCAATTACGTGATTTTTTTTAGCTTCATATTTTTTTTTTGCTAATGCTTTGCTTAGATCTGTGAAAGATTGCCAAAATTCCTGATAGGCTGATATTCGCACGCGTGTATGCATAGTTCTTTAAGTAAAAACATTGATTTAAGGGTTTTTTATTTAATAATCAATGGGTAAAAAGCTCTTTTTATATTTCTTCTTCTTCATATCGAATCAAATGGTGAAATATTATCCGAGTAAATAAGAGGCCATCTCAATGGCATTAGGTGTGACGATGGAGATCGTCCCTCGTGCAGGTTCGGGCACAAGGGACACACAATAATAATAATACAGGTGTTATACCTAACCAGCTCCATCAATCTTTAAAAATACTTAATCTACCACATTCTGATTTACAGAAAGCTGCTATCCTGAATACTTGCAGAATTGTTAAGAAATTCTTGCAAAATGATACAGAAACATGATACCATAACTAACACACGAACACATCAAAACACACCCATCACAAGCTCACAACACAATAGAATCTTATCATCATAATTACAATCACTAATATCCTACTCTAGTATAGCAATTGGCTTCGGCCCGTACTATCTTATAAAACAGGCACTGAAAGCCGAGATACAGAAATGTATAACATAATAATAATATTAATTAACACTGAAATACATTCTCATATCGTGATAGGGTATTCTTTGAACATTATTAACGGCCCTCCTTATGATAAGCAGTTACCGTAGCCTATTGACGTTTGCACAACAAAGGTGTTGCTCATGCCGCAGAGACCTCTTCACTCCTCTTTCTAAGAATCCCAAAAAATAGGGACCATTTCAGGGCTTTTAAAATGGTTGCTACTAGGAAATAGCAAAATTAAAGAGACTAAAGTCTTTGAACTCATTAAGATTTGATAAAGCAGTCGGATAGGATAAACAGGATAATTTTGTAGGAGGTAGGGCATAGCGAGATTTCTCGCTCAAATTGAGCTGCCCGACTGGGGAAGTACCTCCGCCTTACAGAAGACCGCAGTGAATCAACAATAGTTGTCTTTCTGCGAGTGAGTAAGGTTACCAGAGCTCATTGGGGGAGTGACTATTCTGACAGCATGGGTTGGCTGTCAGTTCAGTAACTCCCTATTTTAAGAAACAGAGATTTGTGCAAATACGTCAACAATTTCATGTACGCCTGCAATTAAAACAAATGACAACTTGTTCTATAGCAATGTTGCGTCAGAAAACGGACGACAAGGTTACAAAACGCACAATTATAAATAATTATACAGGGTGACATCCATGTGGAACATCCCAAAGGATGACTACACCATAAAACTGTCGGTTATTGTTTGTTTGATGCACATAATGTTGTCCAGTGCTGTATAAGTATGTGTCAGAATAAATGTATTTTCTTTCGTTCAAAGACTGTAATCCACCTTACCTCAAACAGTCTATAGAAAATGCTTGATCCTAATACCTTTTTTAAACCAACTAACTACATCAGCAGTATAACGTTTGTTCACAGGCGGGTGTGAAGAATCGTTAGCATGTTTATAAGGCAATAAACTGGACAACGAATGAGGGGCTAGGAATTGCCGTTGTTGACATAATTATAAAAGATCTTTATATTTTTTCTTATATTTACGCCAAATTTGTCTACATTTGCCTACACCTGACTTGTGCAGAGCAAAAGTAACTGAGATTAAAGTTGACTGTTGCCTTAAATTTATACTGAGTTTAAATTAAAAGAACTGTATAAATTATTTCAGCCATAGTTTAATTTGTTATGATGAAGGCCACCGTATTTATTTCACACAAAAAAAATATCAAGATTTTACTACAACCCATTTGTAGTTCCACTGCCAGCAGTGAAACTGCAAATGGGTTGCACGTCTCATTGACAGGTTATACTACGCTAGCCGCGGGTTCGCAGACTTCACATGTCATCTAGAAAATCTCTCAGGCATGCAGGTTTCCTCATGTTGGTTTCTTTGACCATTTTAGTATGTAATAAATATAACTTTGTAAAGTTACTAGTAACTACTTTTAGATCGAACTGATCACACGACTAGGTTATCACAGCTCATTAAATTACACCTTGTTTGCACGATGAAGGAAAACATCGCGAGAAAACCTATCATCCTATTCCTGATAGATATTTTTGGTCTAGACTATAATAATAATAATAATAATGTCCTAACATATGGATGCCAAACTTGGACCTTCGATCTTAAAACCAGGAACAAAATTCAGACTACCCAGAGAAGAATGGAAAGAAGTTGCCTAGGTATAAAACTGGAGGATAAGGTAAAGAACGTTGACATTCGAAAGAAAACTAAAGTGTGCGATGCCTTAAGTTTTGCAATGAAGGCAAAATGGAAGTGGGCAGGTCACGTAGCCCGTTACAAGGACGATAGATGGACTGTGACCAAAAGGCACCAGATTAAGAGGTCGACCAAGGGCCAGATGGGCAGACGAAATTATAGCGTGCGCGGGCGGAAGTTGGCTAGACAGAGCCAATGACAGAGAAGGATGGCATTCCTTGGGGGAGGCTTTTACCCGAACGGGGTCCATGCATTAAATAATTAGGTAGTTGATAATGAAATCAAATAATAATTAAACTATTTACAAAATAAAATCTATAGTTAGAAATAATTAATCTCAGTGTAATAATTGTAATTGAATATTATAGTTACTACGTTACCAATTGTTATCGTTTAATATGTACTATGCGTGGAATTTAATAAAGCTTTATTATTATTATTATAAAAAGCCTTTGGATTTAAACTCAAGACTTTATCGTGTTTTTTTAGCTTCTGTGTGATGCGCTGGTTACGTGAATTAAAGAATAATAAAATCTTTTATTTTATTATTCAGTTCTAAATAATGGCTCCAAAGGTAGAATAGAATAATTCGAATAAAAACTCTTTTAAGGAATGAAAAAAATGTGTTCGTCAAAAGTTTTACTATCGAATTACGGTAAAAAAAAATTTTTGGATATAAATAAATAGCATTTAAATAATATCAATAAAATTCGAAAAAAAAGTAGTTCTATTTCAACGTTATTATTACCTAATTTTATTTAATGAAAGACCAAATAAATCATTAAATGTAATTATTAACATTAGATGTCTATTTATAATGTGTAATATTTGTTGCGCCCTACAGGGTCCATAATTGGGTCTAGCATAAGATTGTCCCATCTTTATTAAGAATGCAAATAAACGATATGTATATATGAAAACTTTTTCTACACCTCTTATTAAAATAAATTAAATATAGATCGATAATTGGAGTTGGCCCCTAAGACGACCTCACTGACATTATTTTTTTAAGAATTATACGGTTAATGAATTCTACGTACAATAAATTAAATACTCACTTTTTCCTAATAAATCCATGATGGAATCATCTTCCTGCGATGCCCCGTAGGAATTATGATAGGAACCCTTTCTACGTCCCAAGGCTCCTAATAATAATATATCTTTTTCCTGCTCGTTAGCAGGCCGCCTCCTATCCGATGGCAAATCAACATCTTTCACATCCAAACTATCTTGTAAAGTCAAAACATCATTTTCATTACACAAAACATTAACAAAACAACTTAAAAACGCGATTAACAACAAAAAAGTTCTTGAAAACATTGTATTATCACAATGGCGCGTTCTTCTGCGGGTTTTGAAATTTTTATTTTTAATTTTTCCCGCCGATCCATCGAGTCCGTTTTCGATTACACTTTTGCACATTTCACTGGTTTTTAATACACAACATTTTTTGTTTTCACTAGTGTTTTTTTTTTGTATTATTTTATTTTTTATTAGGTTTTATTTTATATTATTGTTTATTAGCGTAAGACGTCTTGCCGCGGGAAGTCAGTTATCGGAAGTAAACTGCAAATGCCTCACGCCTCGTTCCTTTTCACTTTTCGTTAGAGATCCCCAAGCATTTTACATTTTACTTAACGATACATATCTGCTCATTATTTCAAGAATGACGTTGATGTTGACCTTTATCATCTGTGAAGTAATAACTGTCATTATAATTTTTAATTGTGATTTATTGCAACGAATTTTTTATGCAGAACCTACTGATATTTCGCTAAGTAAAACAATAGCTGTATTATACGAAACTAGTTTTGTCGTGTCCATGGCGTGCGTGATATATAAATATTATGTGTAATAACAGTTTATTTCACTTTGTGGATTCAGTCCAATTGAAGAATAGACCATGTAGGTAACAATTTCTTAAATTAGTGTTATTCACACGATCAAATATTTGACAGTTAAACATATGTGGATTTATAAAAGTAGATACTTTTTTTCATATTTGACATTCTGCACGTAAAAATTAAAAAAATAAGAACTGAATTGACATAATATGATTACAAGAGGTTTTTACATTACCAGCGGTTCATCCTATGTAATCCATGCTTTTTAAATAAAATATAAGCTTAAGTTTATCTCAAATAATGTAGCATTTTAATGGTAAAATACTGTGATCAGACTTTCAGCAGTAGTTTAGTCAGAGCGATATGATTATCGCTCCAGTAGTTTCGGAACCTTTTCAATGCAAACGAACAAAAAATCAATCTTTCCTTTTTATAATATTAAGTAGTATAGATAAATTTATGTAAATATTTTACTTTTAATGGAGTAAAACGCTATAGTAATTAACTAATCATCCATTAAACTAAAAATTACTCAAAAGACAATACAGAACGGAACAGCGGTTACCCATTTCTTACATGAACAACACAATTACAATGACAATAACTAACAAAAACGTAGGGTAGCTGTTAGTAACAATAACATCAGGTCAACCAACACCTCAGTCTGTTCAAGACGATGTATGCTGCATGATTCAATAATATCAATATACCGCGATAAAATGCGTAAAAAGTACTTAGATTAATTGCCAGTGTTTTTTTCTAAATCACCCAACTGTTTAAGATTAAATGTACTTAACAGTATAACTTGCATTTATTATGTGCTCAAACGGTGAAGGAAAACATTGTGATGAAATCGAGCAAAGAGATTTTCTCGATGACGCGGTGTGTGAAGTCTACCAAGACGTACTGACACAGGCGTGGTGGACTATAGCGTAAACATTCTCAAATTAGATGAGACCCGAGCCCAGCAGTGGGGCAGTAATAGGGTATATACTTGATGTGTTTCATATTAAAATGAAAATTAATGTATTGTCTAATTAGTTATCAAAGCACATTTGAATTTGTCAGTCACGAAACGCAATATTAATTGATAACTCAGAATAGTTTTTATTATCTACATACTATCATGCCTGTTTACCACTGGTATAAGCAGAGATAAGGTATGTGTTATTGCCTCATCTACTCTCGTAAACTTGCTTCCATGTTTTACAACGATTATTCAAATTAACAAGATCTAGTAGAAAGCTTCTATTTTAGGAAGCAGTTTATAATAAACCAAGTAATTAAAATACGTTTAACATAGTATCCTGGACAGAAATAGCAAACACGTTGATTGTAAACCTTAACAGTATTGCCATATTAAGTACTGCATAATGAGATACAAAAACGGTTTTAATGCGGCGTCTAAGTATCAAGATTGACTGGTCACACTTGAACACTCATAAGACGCCGACTTTCGCCGTAGCTTTCCAAAACACGACTCTAAATGGCCGGAAAACGTCGTATGTAGCATCACCAGGTATAAAATTTAGATTTTATTCACACCAATATAGTGTCCAAACTCATTTGACCGGTGTCCATCGGTGACAAATCCCTCTGATTGATTTGGAATATTAAATGACACGGAAAAATCTACTTTAATTCAATCATCTAAAGGTTGATTTTTTCTCGGTGCGTATTCGAGGCGTAATTTGTACAAATAGACAAAGTCTGCTTTCTTTACTAATGATATCTGTTAAGGTTAATTTCGCGGTATTGCATTATCTGTGGCTAATTCGTTTTTGATAGGGCTGTGTACTTACGGAAGCGCGCCAAAAGTGGGTCAATTACAATATAAAAGGTTCAATGGTAATTAAATTTTATTGTTCAAGAAATATTTCCCAAGCATTTATTTACGATAGATTTTAATTGGATTGAATTATGATAAACTACAGAAAGTTGCCCGTTGGGTATGCTGTTATGAATAATAATTACTGGGCCCTTATATACCTACCATGAATGATGTAGAGTGGCAACGAAACGATTTATTTCGATACTAAAGGAAAATATTATACGTGCAGCTTAGAAATATTCATTACTTATGTTTTAAAGATTAAATATTGCAAATACAAGTGCAGCTTAGAAATATTCATTACTTATGTTTTATAGATTAAATATTACAAATACAAATGACATTTAAACTGGCAAAGGAAACTAGGTATAATGCCAAGTTGAGTCCTTTTTTGCTTTGCCGAGAAATAACTTGAATGAGAACGAATGAATGATATTGTTGTGGTTTTTTGATAATTACCTATGTTATTATTACCTTGACTATTAAAGGGGGGAGAGCGTTGGCTATATTTCATTTCTTCTCAGGCAGGGATCAAAAATTAGCTAATATGGATTGCGCTTTAAAGTTTAAAGACAGTATCAAACACATTAAACCTGTTTAAACATTATAAAACAACCGGAAAAGTACAATAAACGAAATCGAGAGTGTATCGGAACGTGGTTTGACAGCTCATCTTTCCCGCCATTTTCACTTTCATTTCGAATGGCGCGAACAGCACGAAGTGCGTGAAATTAAGGTGCCATCGCCATATTGGCACACGATTACCGAACGATTGTACAATGTTGGATAGCTGGTAAGCAACATTACTTTTAGGCTTACTACATAATATGACAAGCAATAACGTACATACATACTATCACGCCTGTTGTCTTCAAGGGTTAAGCAGAAGTGTAGGTACTAATGTACATACACCCACATTTCTCTGGTACATTTTAGGTCCCATTGAATAAGGTGCGAGCCTATTGCAATCAACCGAGCATAAATTCAAACTCCGAGGTGCTTTATATGCTTTATAACAGAGAAATTAATAGAAAAATGCAAAAATAGATACTGCTCAGATGCTCGAAATTGCTCGACCTTGGAATCGAACCAAAGATGAGTAGGTACCTAAGATTGATATGGTGTGCTCTTTGTCTTAAACTGGAAGAAACGAAAATATTTGATGCATGCGACGTGGGACGAATTTACTGTAATAATTATGAATCTATTTACTGTTTTTTTTCTGTTGTGCACGAAGCTTATCTCTAGTTAAAAGGGAGATATATACTATAACTATAGTCATTAGTAGTTTATAGTTCATTATATAGCTAGATAGATGTGCTTTAAATCACAAAACACTAAATTAATCTAGCGAAAGGTTACCAAAACAGGTTCCGCAATTAATTAAGAATACAGACGCAATTTTCCCTCGTTGCAAAACACCTCTTTAACAATTATTTCTCCCTTACGCAAAGTAATGTAAAATTAAGGAAATACATTGAAAATAACACACACTTTAAGTAATTAATCGATCGCTTTCTGACTACCAATGAGTTGCCGTAAGACGTTAATGCGTTGTTTATATAACGAGATTCAGACGGTTTTGCATATAAGCAGCTACTTGTATATTTTCACGCTTTTACCCGCGTGGAAACTTTTGTTGTTACACGTAATTTGTATTACAATTTAATATCTACCTAGGGCTGCCATCTGTCCGAGTTTCCCCGAATTTGTCCTAGTTTGAAGGGCGTCCGTGGGCCTTCCGGCAGGGGTTTTCAAAAGTGTCACTTTATGTCGTTTTATTATTGTTACAAAAAAATATTTTTTCAGAGGCGTCCGGGGAAAAAAACATATTTTGCCCAAAAGTCCGGGTTTTTTGCTATGTTTATCCGGCTTTGGCAATTGAGGTGAGGGCAGCCCTATATCCACCTATCACTATACACTGCCCACTGCTGGGCACGGGTCTGTCCATTTGGGAGGGACTAGGCAATAGTCTACCAGGCTACAGTACGGAAAAAAATCTTAAGCAAGCAGGTTTACACATGAGGTTTTCCTTCACTATTTGAGCATGTGGTAAATACGCACATCACTTCAAAATGTTATTGGTAGCCTTGGGATCGACCTTTGAACTTCAAAATCTACTAGACAAACCATGAAAGTATCAAAGCGATGAAAAAAAAAAAGAATGAATTAAAACATTATTAGGAAACCTGCATGCCTGAGAGATTATCTTGATAGCGTGTGAAAGTCTACCACATTAGGCTAGTGTGGTGAATAGTGACCTGATCCCTCTCAAATACAAAGAAACCCTAGAGACCAATGAAACCAATGGGACTTTAAATGAGTTCATGAATGTGTAAAACGTATCTAATTGCAATACAAATTAATCAATCAAAATATAACTGTCTTTCGTTCAAATATTGACCTAAATTATTAAAATTTTTATCTGGAAACCAGTTTTGTATCAATCATTCACTAGTTTTTTATAAACGCCATATTTTTTTGTTGCCAATTATAAAAATAGCTATTGCTCGCGACTTCGTCCGTGTACAAATAGTAATTGCATCTAATCTCTTATCCTCTTCTTTTAACAGATTCCTCATACAAACTTCCACCCAACGTTTTGCCATTTAAGATGTGATTTCCGGGACAAAAACTATCCTATGTCCTTCCCCGGGGATCAAACTCTCTCCATACCAAATTCCATCTAAATAAAGCGTGAACAGGTAACATACAGACAGACTTTTGCATTTATAATATTAAATAAGTACGGATTTCATTTAAATTTAGAACAAGCATGACTGGAAAATTAAGGTTAAACTATAGAGCAGAGATATGCATTTCTGAACAAGCTCGCTGTCACGTTGTCTTTGCTCCGAGTGAAACAGAACGTAACATATTACGTATGCGTTTCGTAATCCCTGTTGTTTTGTTAAAAAAATAAACTTTAAGAGTTTGCAAAACGGATTGTTGAGATGGCGGATGTTGGTATGTGTCATTGTTGTGGCATTACGACACAAAGTAATAGACAGGGTTAAGTGTTGAAATGTTGGTATGACTGTAAACGGAACGTTGAATATGGAAGCGTGATTTGAATAAAAGAATAAATATTAAGTGACTTTCGGACTGCTTGGTGACTAACATATTTATTATCACGTCTGTATACTTGAATGAATAGGCAGAGGAGTACTGATGTTAGAAAGATTCCAAAAATTAAATGTTTTGATCAACATTCGTACGTACAGCGTACCCAACTAAATCGGTTCAGCGGTTTAAGCGTGGAGAGGCAACAGACAGACATACATTCGCTATATATCTATAATATTGCCATGGATTGCAATAAAAATACATTTTAGCCGATTTTATCTCAGTATATTGATATTATACCGTCTGGTCCTAATACTGATACAAATGATGCTCATCACATAAAACATTTTTTGCCGTACCCAAAAAGTCCCACACATGTTTCTTATAATTGTATTGTAACATCTATTTAACTTGTGGAGTGCAATAAATGTATTGATTCTTGAGTATTGAGCATTTGTTCCTACCGGGACTCAAACCCAGGACTGGCCAGGATCCATTGCACAGAAGGTAGCGTTAACTACTGCTGGGATAGTCGGATCGTCAAATATCAATACAGCGTGATAAAATACGATAAAATTTATATGTCTAGTATTCAGATAAATAAATATCTTATTATTATGATGCTATAACAGCTCACAACACTATAATCACCGTTATATGAATGATGGATGGATGGACGCAGAAAGATAATATCTTACTTTGGAAAGTTAAGTGTATTATTTCGCAATAAACATTGAGGAAATGTTCATAAATCTCAGTGTGTTGAAGGAACTGAATGTCGTTGCCAACGAGCTTGCTAATGAGAAAATGGCTTATGAAGGAGCAATTTTGATTTCTATGAGTGATCATTTTCTTCTCGGAAGCTCTCTGCGCAGATATTAATAGATGGATAGATAGATGGATGGATGGATGGATGGATGGATGTATTGATGAATGGATGGATAGCGTTATACATATGAATGATGGATGACGGTAGCAGAAAGACAGCCTCTTACTTGGGAAAGTTAAGTGTATTATTTCGCAATAAACATTAAGGAAATAATAATTATATACTTAATAAATAATAATACATCTCAGTAAGCTGAAGGAACTGAATGTCGTTGCTAACGAGCTTGATAATGAGAAATTGACGTTTGAAGGAGCAGTTTAATACGGATGCTCAGATGGATGGATGGTAATATGAATTATGGATAACGGTAACAGAAAGGTGAGGAAATCACCATAAATCTTAGTTGAATGAACTAATTGTCGTTGCTTACGAGCTTGCTAAGAGAAAATGACTTACGAAGGAACAATTCTGTTAAAGTTCAAGGTTTCTTAATAATAGATATCGATAGATATATGTATAAATAGAAAGATGGATTGGTCGATAGAAGGATGAATTGATAGATTGATATTTTATAGCTTGAGAGATAGGACATACTTAGATTTTTGGCTCGAATTGAGCTGCCCGTCTGGGAAAGTACCTCCGCCTTGCAAAACACCGCAGTGAGACAACAAAAGATGCGTCTCCGCGAGTGAGTAAGGTTGCCAGAGTTGTTATAGGAATTCCGATTTGTATCCGACAAGTAACTCCCCTATTTTAGGACAGGAAAAGTGTTTTCTGTATGGGACCCAAACTGTATAATAAATTACCTCAAAGTATTCGAACAGAGGAAAATATTAGAATTTTTAAAAATAAAATAAGAGTGTTGTTATTAAGTAAAGCATATTATAGCATCACTGAGTATCTTAATGAAAAAAATTTTAAGTAATAATTAAGTAATTAATAGTTCGCATGTTTTATACCAATTAATATTGTACACCGTCTAGTATGGTATGTCACAGAGATCTGTACTTTTAGAATTAAGACCTTTCTATGTTACTTTGTGTACCTGTGATAACAATAAATGGATTATGATTATTATGAAAACATTCCTAATTATTTTAGCTCCTTAAAAATTATTGTAAAAAGGATAACAGGGTTGGCAACGCCCGAGCAACACATCTGGTGTTGCGAACCTTCATAGGCTAATATCTATCGATGATATGGAATGTAAGCTATTAGTTCAAAGTCGATGAAATGAAGGTTATGACCTCTTGACCGATAAGTCTACATACGGCAAAAGTAGTGCTTTTACTTCCGTAGTAGATTAGCAATAACGTGCAAATTTGAAAGAGGTGCAAATGCATTGGTGCTCTATTTAATCTGTGGTTAAACTCGACGGATCTGGAATTTATTATTTTGATTTTGGTAATAAGAATTGCTACTTCGATATTTCTTTTTTTATAACGAATCTAGACATAGAATAAGACTTTTTATAATAAGATGTTTTTTTTTCAATATTTTATTAATAAAATACACAAATAAATAAAGGGGCTATGTTGTGTACGTAAAGATAAAACTACTTTCTACGGATTTTATTGGAATCTTTATTATTATTCATAATAATCAAAACGTCAGGGGAATTAAATGTGTGAAATTAAAACATGATAATCACGCACGCCATTATAAAACATATTAAAAATATCTCTCATCATAATTCATTAAAAAAACTAGTTAACAATAACGTTTTAATAAAATAAGACTCACCATTATAAACAAAACAACATTGTAATAGAAAACAAACCTATTGACATTTATCACCAATATTTAAATTTCGAATGCAGCGTCATTGTTTATTTTTTTATTTATATTCAAAGATTATTGTGTAAAAAGTTTCTACTGTTATTTTATTTGTTATAAAAAATATTATTATTGTTATGATATAATTATGAGTTTAGTATTATTTTGATACGTGCAATAGTTTTTAGTCACTTCACGACACTGTTTGTTAGTTCTCACAACAAGCCGACGGACGCACCAGCGTGGGGTGTTAAACCATTCAACTTTCATTTGAATCGCTGCAATTTGTATGGAAATTATTTTTCAACAGTTAATTTATAGGCTAATGTCACGATTACGGTGGCTTGACGATATAGTAAGTTATGCAATGTGTATATTGATTAATATATTTTTACCGTCATTATTTAACTTGAATATATCGACCAGGATATTATAACAAAGTAAAAGAAACTCTGCTATACACTATGACATTAATTTTATTAAAATTTATTCAAGATTACTTTTTATTGAAAAAAGAAATACCGTCTTTACGTAATAAATCATAAATTGTATGTCATTTTCCCAGTTTATAACACTTAATCATAGGACATTCAATATGTATAAAGAAATTTTGAATTATAAACACTGGACCTAGAGTAGCATATTTACATGAACACTCCATAAAAAGTTACATAAAGCCTCAACACGTAACCTCCATGCTCATTTTTTTTAAATAAATAAAAAACAAAATACTAAAAATAAAATATTGCCAACACCACCGCGAGAGAGAGGTGGCGAGAGTCGAAAGTAGCATCAAGTTATACTTTTTTATTTTACATTTTAGCTTGACATGGTCTTGAATAACTAGATCTATAGAACTAGGTCGATATTAGCATGTTATCTGGACAGGCTAATGAAAAGGAGCCCGGGTTGGATTGAGTCCAGATTAAGATCGTTAGGTATTTCCCGCGTATTAAGTTTTTATTTTAAAATTTTACAGCTTGATCTTTTTTATACCACAACGTTGGCAAACTTGATCACGGCGGTTACTGGCAGAAGGAGGTTCTCGCACACTATAAATTTAAATTTTATTTATCTTTGCCTCATTAAATAGAATAATAAAAAAATCGAACTGTCAAATTTAAACAATGACAGCATCAAGCCCACAAGTTTAACTACTTTCTCTATTACATTTGATTACGCAATCGATATTATTGACTACTTATTTCTTATGTAAGTTAATATTATTATCTAATTTCTTTAAATTATAGGCTCATTGGAAGTAGCGATCGTAAAAATATTTTATAGGTTTCTGAATTTAATAGCTGCAGTAGTGGAGAGATTTGTTTTGTTTTGTGAATTAGTAGCTTACATCGGAACTTATGTAATCTGTATTTAAGCTCGGTTTTATTATAGTTTAACGGGTTCTTTAATCAAATAACTGTGCCATTATGTACTGGTCTACGCTCCACAGACATAATATTATGTCTTACGCAGTTACGCCGCTATGTATGTAGGTAGAGTGATATTTAGCTCTATTTTTCAATTTTAACAATTTATTTGATTGATTGATTTTATTTCTGTATATAGATCTTTTTAAATACACTTTTTCAAGTCATGTAAGATTTTTTAAGTATCTAGATGGCATCGACATTTCCTAACTGACGACCTCTGACTGCCTCTAAGAAGAAATGTCGAAACTAACTCAGAAATTCATGGTCTCTTGTAAAGTCCAAACATTTTGGTTACATTATGTGAGCCTGACGATATTGACGTTGACGATTTATAGCTAGCTTTTGTCTGTGACGTCGTCTGCGTAGAAATAGTAATTTTATCAATCCGCTTATTTATTCGTACCGACTGTTAAAAAGTTATCGATCCCGCATACAAAATTCCAGCCCACTTTTTGTCCTTTTAAGGGTTGATTTCCGGGACAAAGACTATCGTATGTCCATCCTTGACACTCAAACTAACTCTTTAGAAAATTTCATCTAAATCAGTTCAGTGGTTTAAGCGTGTAGAGGTAACAGACAGACAGACGGACAAACATACAGACACACTTTTGTATTTATAATTTTAGTATGGATATGGATATCAGCCTATTTCCGTCCACTCCTGTACATAGAACTCCCCCAAACAACACCAAACATCCCGGTCTGGGGCAGCTCGCATCCATCCGCTGCTAGCCACCTTCTTCAAATCGTCTGTCCATCATATCGCAGGGCGTCTTACACTACGTTTGCCTAAACGCGGTCTCCACTATAATACTTGTCTGCTCCATCATTTCTGACTCCAAACTAAACTCAGCTGCTACTCAAAATTTTAAAACCCCTTCTGCCAAATGACCCGATACCGACGACCTCAAGAAAGTCTACTAAATCCGGAAGGTTGTGACGCAATTTGGGGAAGGCCAAGCCCAGCTGTGGACTGCTAGTGATTGAATAGCATTTTCCTCAACCACAAAATATAACCTCTTTGGTTCGAATTCACAACAACTTTAGAGACTTAAAATCCTTAAGTATATCTAAATAAGATTATATCAGCTTTGAGAGAGTAATATATCGTTAAAGGTAATAACTTGTTGATAATAACGCCAGCCCATTAAAGTAACGTTACAGTATCGCGTTACGTAACAATCGTGAAGGTTGCAGAGAAAGCAAACGCGATGCTCAAGACAAAGCATCGCGTTTGTCTTGACTTTGACGGATAAAGCGGCGTTCATATTTGTGGGGGAATTCAATAGTATATCTTATTTCTGAATAGATTTAAGATAGACTTTTAATTGAATACCTATGATCCAATATATAAAACAGCGCCATCTAGTTCCCAGCTATGCAACGAGACCCATGATGCAACGTGACTTAAGTTACGGATACTAGATGGTGCAACATTGCACATTCTTTTTTGAAAATTCACATTATACCGGGTGACTTTTTTTACCGTCTTGATAAAAATAGGGGGTGATGGGTAAATGGAGTAGAAGCCTATGGCATAGTTATTTTACTTTTTTTTTGTTTTACACTCATCATTTAAAATTTGTCTACTAATATACACAAGTAATTTACAACCAATATTTCATATAAAAACATAAATGTTTAATTTTCAGAGATTTTTTAAAAAAATAATTCAAATAATTCAAATTCTTAAACATAGTCACCCTAATAAACAGGCGGCATATCATGAATGATATCGTTTCAAATAGGTAAAACTAGATCTTCAAACAAACGCACACGTGTAGCCGCCAGCGATTTTCCGATGCTGACACAGGATCCCCGCTCCCGCCATCCCGCGCTGGACCCCCACTGCCCTACAGTCCTATTCTAATTATTTTAAATAATTTTTAGTCACATACGATTAGGCACTCAGTGACGTCGCGTGATCTATTCGCAATGTTTACGTTACCGCGCATGTCTCCGTCGGTCGCTCACTGTCATAAAAGTGATTAACGTAAACAATTAACATGTACGAATATAACAATGTAGAGTACTTATTTAGTAGTGGTGCAGTGTTATATCATATCCCTTGAAAGTTTAAATGGTGTACGGGGAATGTATACAGGACCAAGCCATCTGCAATCTCTTCTTCGACATTCGGCCTGTCGATTCAAACGAATCCACAAAAAACTCGTCCCTCCCATCCATAATATTCCATCATCGATATAATGTTAGAGGACGTTCCTTTGAATTATTTGCGGGGAATGTACCTACTTCCAGAGAGAGAGAAACTGTGGACACTGTGATTCCTGCGATATCGCTCAAAGGTACATTTTTAAAATTTGTAATTAAAATCACTGTAATTTGTAATAAGTTGATTTTAATATTTTAAATACGTCGAGTATGTAGTAATTTCTAGTTTACGCATGCTCGTACCTAATTAATACTTTATTTTTTCAAAGAAATAATGACAAATGAGAAAGTTTAACATGTAACACACAACTATACCATGCTAAAAGATCATAAGCTCTTTAAAATATGAAGGGAAGATTGATATCTCTACAAAACAATTCGGAGTTTATAAAATCGCAACGGAAAAATGCCTAGGTATTCAGATATGTAGTTACGCTATTTCGCTCGCACTTTTCATTCATTAGAAATCACGGTACACGCAGTGTAGGCATCTATTTTACTATTACGCACGCGCCGTGTAGGATGTTCTCTTTTTCTGGATTTTCTTGGATTTTCAGAACTCCCAAAATCAAAATGCTATTACAGAAATAGTCTCGTCCGCAGATTCCGTTCTATACATATAACCTATCCTATAATTATCGAGACGGTAAAAAAAGTCACCCGGTATATAGAAAAAACATGACTCATGTAAAAATGTCCATGCTCATTACAGCAGTGGCAGCTTTTAAGGCCGCTGCGCTGATCGGATCGTTCAATATTATTTTTCTATTATTTATAATCCGATTTACACAGAACGAGCTCACAGTATCCTTGGTCATACAGTTTTATGTTTAGATTTAGATTTCATAGAGTCTATTACGGGGTTTCAAGCAGGCGGTAGTATCATGCCATCTTCTCTGCTTAGCCCAGAACTAGATAGCGCTATGTAATAATGCTAGCCTGTGGGCTAGCTATACACAGGCGAGTTACAGCGCCCTCCGCGTCCAGTATAATAACGCGTTCTGGGCGATATTGGGGCTGCCCCGTTCTTGCAGTACCTCGGGCATTTTTGTGGAAGCGCGCACCGGTTTCACACCACCATGCGCAAGCGGTGCGCGTCCTTGGTGCGCAGGGTGCGGGCCAACTCCAATGTTGTCCTGGCGTTAATCGCAGGGCGATGGGACTGCCTTTGCCCTATTAGAATGTGCTGCAGTAGGCATGTAGCCACGGCACGCTGACTAAATAAATAAATAAGTCATATTTATTTATTTATTTATTCAAAATAGTATTTTTAGTACCAACTAAATATATGAATAATAATATTGATTGTAAAACATTTCCGATCTCTTTATGGCTGAGCTCTTATAACAACTAACGTTGCTAAAGCGGATGCGACTTTCACCGCGCTAACCTATGGCGTAACCTGACAGAACACGTTGCCAAAACAGCTGCTGCTATGTAAACAGCAATAAGACACGATTATAAGTAAAACAGATTAATGATATTTCCGTTTTTTTAACATTGCCCTACAATAGGAATTTCTTCTCTGTGTCGTCCCGCGTCCGCATCAGTGCGTTTATAAACACTAATAATCTTGATACAATTAGTTTATGTACGTACATATTTGTTCCGCACAGGCATCGAACCCGTGACACGCGGTAGCGGTACAGAAGCCCGTCGCTTGACTACTGCACCAGCCTTGCCGTCTATTTATTTAATTTGTGGATTGACAATTATTCAGTTTTCTAAAATATTTAAAACATAAGTAATTAAAAACATAATTAATAATAATATTTTGGTGTTAAGGCGAGGTTTAAGACAAAATAGAATAATTATTGCTTTCGCTTGATTCGTTATATCGGTATCCGTCACTTCTGATTTTGATGTTCCATTCATCATCATCAACCCATTATTGTCCCACTGCTGGGCACGGGTCTCCTCTCATTTGAGAGGGATTAGGCTATAATCCACCACGCTAGCCAACTGCGGGTTGGTAGACTTCACATGCTATCAAGAAAATCTCTCAAACATACAGGTTTCCCTACGATGTTTTCCTTCACCGTTTGAGCATGTGATAAATACCTACACATAACTTCCGAAAAGTTAGTGGTGCGTGAACGAATTTGAACTCAAGACCTTTAACATGTCAGTCCGCTGGTCACACCACTAGGCCACCACAGCTCAATTGTTGTTAGATGTACCATTATAAGTAACAATTTTTTTTTTAATATTTCTATTTAATCTGTGCATGCATTTATTTGATGAAGGTATATGCTACTAGCACACAACACTTAACTGTAAGGAATCGATGACTTCGATAGCCCAGTGGTTGAGCGATCGGCTTGTGCGTCGCGGGTTGCGGGTTCGATCCTTACGGAGCAAATATATATACGTTCTACAAGTAGTTGTCCCGGGTCTCAGCGTGTGATTATAAACGCGCATGACACAGGAAAAAACCCTATGACGGGGCAACATTAAAAAAATAAAACAGTGTCTATATAATTCATTTATTATCTGAATACTTATAACAAATATCATAGCCCAAAAGCTCTATTACGACAACTGTACATTTAGTAGTAGCTAGTATAACAGATAAAAAAATATTTAATACTAGCTGCCTCCCGCGGCTTTGCCCGCATGGTATATAGATAAAAAGTAGCCTATGTGTTATCCAGGTAATATGTATGCTAAATTTCGTTCAAATCTGTTCATCGGCTTTTTCGTGAAAGAGTAACAAACATACATCCATACTTACAAACTGTTGCGTTTATAATATTAGTAGGATAATTTATAATATACTCCGTGTTTTTTAACGTATAAGTCAAAGTCAAAATATAATTTATTAAAAGTAGGCTAAAATTAATTGAGCCTTTTTGAATTTCCACAGTAAAGACAGACCCAAAACCTGCCCACCCGCCATTCACCGCTTTCTAGTGAGAAGAAGAAGCGGCGCAAGGAACTCCCCAGGAACACATTTCCGTCTTATCATTAATTAAATTAAGAGTTTGATGAGCATGCTCGCTGCTCCATATCGGGCACCTTGTTTCTGCATACCACCACATAGTCAACAATAAAAAAAATGTATTGGATGTTCCTCCTCCAAACTTAGTTACTGAAAAATCACATAATATTTATCATAATCCGGTTTTCTACTTTACCAAGGAGTGCTTCCAAATTTGCCAGCATTCGTAATGAAAGCATAGGAATCAACAGTATAAGTTCGATTCGATCCATAAAGATCTTCGTCTACAGGTAGGTATCAAAGTATTACAATACATAAATACATCCATATGTGTATCTAATATCTATACGGCGCGCGTGCATGACGAGATGTATGAATGTGGACGAGGCAAAAGTGGTATGCAGGGACCGTAGCGCGTGGCATTCTGTAGTTTCTGCCTACCCCCATGGGAAAAAGGCGTGAGTGTATGTATGTATGTACATCCATATGTTATTAGGTACACAGCGCCATCTTGTACCGAACTAAGCGACGTGTTGTTGTGTTCCGGAGATTACATGGTCGGTAGACCAAGATTCTCTGTTGAGAATCTTGCTTTTGAGAATTTTAGATAAATAAATAATAAATAAATATTCTTCGACATTTTACACAGCACCATCTAGTCCCAAACTAAGCAGAGCTTGTACTATGGGTACTAGACAACGGATATACTACTTATATACCTATTTTTTTTTGTAAATACATACTTATAATACATAGAAAACACCCAGACGAACACAAACACTTATATTCATCACATAAATATTTGTGTCCCGATAACTAATAAGCCCCAATATGCTCCTCAGTCTAGACATCAAACCTAAGATTTTGTGCTCAATAGCCGGCCAATGAAGAAAACGCTAACAGAGATCGATCGCATGCATTAAATTAGGTACTTATTTTATACTTACATCCCAATTCGTCAAACAACTTCGGTTTATGACCAACAGCTTCGAATTTCACTTCATCTTCGTCATAATGTTCAGTGACAGGCACTTCAATTTGAGTCACTTTGTCATGCACTTTCGTCAAACGCACATCACTATTTAATAAGTTCTCAATTTGAGACTTCGGCAATACCGACTTAAATTTTAAGTTCTTTATTTGTCCGTCGCCATCCATCACAGTTATATCTTCGTAATTATTCACTATGTCATTAGTCTTTCCAACACTTTTAATTATTTCAGAGTTAAATTTATTTTCATTCAATATTTGTTTCAATACTACATCAGTTTTTTCATTGATAAAGTTTTTCGAATCGTACAAATTACTATTCACAACATCTAAATCTATATCACAGATTATATTACAAAATAAATGCATCAAAATAAACACTTTGGTAAACATTTTAATTGCGACAACACCAGTTTGTTATTTATTCAAATATGACAGCACGGCATTATTTGAATTTGGAGTTTTTTTGAAAATTTCGACGGTTTGCTTTTATTATGTTATTGGTTTAGTTAATTCGTTTGTAAAATTGAAAGTATATTGATCTGCGCGCGCGCCGGCTATAGGGGAGCGAATGACGGACATTCGAAAGACAAGTTTTGGTGAAATGTTTACGTAACCACTTATAAGTAATAGGTAAACACAGACAACGCTTGAGTCAGGTTTTGTTACAGTTATTGTACTCCGTATGGGTCAAAAGTGGGCCATCTTTTAGAGGTGTACTAATGTACACCCACATTTCACTCGTATAATTTTAAGTGCCATGTAATAGGGGGAGAGCCTAGTCAAGCCCAATTTCGAGCTGCTAATGAGAATTTCATGGAAAAACCCAATAACACTTAGCTCGATCTTAGAACCGAATCCAAGACCTAGACCTAGATACAGCTTGATCCCATTATTGTATGTAGACGTAGAAATAAAAACGAGGGGTAGATATTATATTCCCATCAAATGTCAATGACTAATATTGGGATTGGTACGTGGTCGAAAAAAAAGTAGGTACCTACCATACCCAAAACCAAATAGATATACTGAAGTTTCAGGTTGAGTAATTTCTGTCTACCTTCATGGGAATAGGTCGTAATGATGTATGTTGTATAAGACACTAAAGTTCCCCAAAAGACATCAATCAAGCTTTTTATTCAGGCGCTAACTAATAAAAAATTGTAAACATTTTGTGATTTTTCATTTCAATCTTTTTATTCAGGCTAATTAATAAAAATATTGTAAATAAATTGTGATTTTTAATAAAAAAAACATCGTATTTATTTATATACAAAACATATTATAAAAAAATGATTTCTAACACTTACACATAGTAGACATCAAAATAAAACTTCTTACTATTTACAGATTAAGTAGTTTTATTTCAACGTCGATATTACAATTAAATTAGATTTGTGTAAATGTATTTGTCATTCAAAGTTTACTCTTGGAAGTTTTAAGTAACTTTTTGAGTTCTTGGCGAAGTATTTTGCCTGTCGGTGACTTGGGTATTTGCTTCATGAAGCGCACTCCGCCTCGCAAGTGTTTCGGGTTCGATAACTGGAAACATACAATTGTTGATGTCAATATCATCGTCATATTAACCAATAAACGTTCACTGCCAAGGACCAGTTAAATACCTTTAGGTATAAATAAATATATTTGGACATTATGACACAGCGCCATATATTTCAATTTTGCAATGAGGCCTGTGTTACGGATATTAGATGGTTCATTGGTTACAGACATAATATTACTCATAGAAACATCCATGATCCCGGTAGAAATGTCCCATGCTCATCACACACAAGCATTTGTCCCTACCAGGAGTCAAATCCGGATCCCCTACAAAATAAAACTGCTGTGTTAATTAGGTGGTCAATACAGTTGGATTTTAAAACCTATATTTGAATATCCATTTTACTGTCGTGATCTTCAGGCGAACGTAGATCGACGTTGTACTTGGTACTGACCCTTTCAGCTACGAACTGCTGAACCTCCTTCTCAGTGAGGGTCTTCCCGGGTTGAGGGACAACGAACGCTAGAGGAAGTTCCCCAGCAGCCTTGTCTTCAACGCCAACCACTGCCGCGTCCCTGATGCTCTCGTGCTGCAGAAGAACTGCTTCCAGTTCTGCTGGAGGCACCTGGGTGGTAAGAATTATTCCTTATTATATCTTAAAGAGAGATAGAGAGCTCGAGCTCTGTGGCGTTCACTAGAGGAGGGCTACCATCTAGCAGACGACGAATATAAGCTAATATCTTAAAGACCATTTTCAATTTTAAAATTTCACATGGTCGTGCGGCTTAATATCAGTATTGAATACACAGCAACTGACATCAGAAGATTCTATTCCAACGCCAATATCCTAAATATCAACATATTATCATGCTATTCAAATTTCTAACTACCACTAATGATTCACAGTACGGCCGTCCTCATAGTTTGTTGCAACAGTAGAGTAGTGTAACCGTACCCCTTAAATATATTTCACTCCTTTTTTGAAGAACCCGAAGAATAGGGAGTGTTTTTGGTTTTATAAAATAGGGAAGTTACTAAACTGACAGCAGACGGACTTCCCGTGGTGTTAAATTGCCACTCCCTAAACAAGTTCTGGCAACCTTACTCACTCGCAGAATCACAACTATTGTTCTTCACTGCGGTCTTCTGTAAGGCGGAGATATACTTTCCCAGTTGCGCAACTCAATTTGAGCAAGAAATCTCCCTATACCTCCCTAGGACCTTGCCGACTGATGTTACTTTACCTGATAACCGTTATATTTGATGAGTTCCTTCAATCTATCCACTATGAAGAAGTATCTGTCTTCATCGTAGTAGCCCACATCACCAGTCTTGTAGAACCCCTCATCATCGAAGTCACTCCCTCTGTCTTTGCCGACGTAGCCCTTCATCAGCATGTCTCCTTTGGCACATAACTCCCCACATTGGTTCGGACCTAATGGCTTTCGTGTCTCTACATCGACCACCTGGAAATAAGTAGGCATATTTGATTAGAACTGCCTCACTGGTCTACTGATCGTAACTGCTGAAGTGATCCAATACCTCTTGGATTCGATTCCTAGGTTGAGCACAGTGATATTGGGTTTTCTAAGAAATTCTCAGTAGCAGCTCGGAGTTTGGAGTCGTGCCCAGTTGATGTTAAAAGGTTTGCCCTCTACATGAGACCTAAAACATACCGGTGAAATGTAGGTGTATGTACGTGTATGTACGTGTATGTACGTGACTACACCTTTGCCGAATATTGATTATGGATGGTGCGTGCAATGCCCTTATACTCTACCCTCATCATCAACCCATTATTTTCCCACTGCTGGGCATGGGTCTCCTCTCATGTTAGACTGTAGTCCACCACCACTGCGGGTTGGCAAACTTCACATGCCATCGAAATCTCTCAAGCATGTAGGTTTCCTCACGATGTTTTCCTACACCGTTTTGAGCATGTGATAAATACGCACATAACTTCCAAAAAGTCAGTGGTGCCTGCCTTGGGTTAGAACCTTTGACATCTCGGTCCACTGGTCTCACCACTAGGCCACCACAGCTCTTACTCTATATTCAATATTATACTCTACCTTACCTTCATGATAGTGTTAGGGCATATGGTGCCAACACTACCAATCTTATGAATATTGGGATCGTCAGGGCTAAACCTGAGGGCTGCGAGAGTCATCTCCGTGGCACCATACCCTTGTCGAACCGCCAGGACGTTGGGGAATCTGGAAAATAATGAATTACATTTATTACATTGACCTCGCATATCTTTTTTTTTTAAGTGCTGAAAATCCTTTAAGAACCTTCCCGTCGCCTGGGGAGGCGACAGGGTGTGTCGGACTCCGCATGAGCGTTTACCGACTAATAAACCGCACCCGTCAGCGCCACCAACCCAATTGCCATGGGATTCGCAAAAGCATGCACCACAACCCCGGCGGGTTACACCAGAATATTATACTGACTTCTATTTTAAAAGAGTGTCTATAGAGTTTCTTGGCGGATTTGTTTCCATTAGAACAACTTTTTTGAACCAGGCAACTAGAGTATTACAGTTTTATAAACGCTTAAAAATGATTTTATATGATTTTATGATTTTTTTTAATTTTCTTTTGATTTTGATTTTAAATGATAGGCGATTATCGAAAATAATTTATAAGGCACATGCTAGTGGAAACGTTGGAGGGGCACCCTTTAAGGCGCATGTCCGATGTTGAACTGCTTCAAAAAATTCAGGTGCACAGTACCCGTAACCCGCGCACATACATGACAAGATAGAAGAAGTGGTCGAAGTGAAAGTGGTATGCAGGGATCGTAGATGGTCGCTTAAGCATTTTAAATTTATAATTGGGGAACTACCAATATCATAAAATAAAAGATTAGAAGGATCCTCCTTTACAATTGGAAGGATTAACACCTGACACCTCCTTCCCTCCATAACTTAATGTAGGTATTATTTACATACATACATACATACATACACTCATGCCTGTTTCTCATGGGGGTAGGCAGAAACTACAGCGCTACGGTCCCTGCATACCACTATTGCCTCGTCCACATTCATACATCTCGTCATGCACACGCGCCAGTTACGAGTACTGCGCACCTGACCTTATTAGGTATTATTTATTGCTATTAAAGGCTTTACTTCTGAAGAACTGCAGGGATGGTATCCTTGTGAAGAGGTGCGGCGCCGGAGTACACAATCCTGACTGAACTGAGGTCGTAATTAGACTGGCTCTTACAAACTGCTACTAAAACTGGTGGGACCACTGTAATAGCGACTGCCTAGAAGACAAAAAGAACATAAAATTGTAGCTCTTTGGTATATGAAATCAAGCCTACCGCAAGAGATTTTGCAATTAACAAATATGTGTAGGTATACAGATTGTTGTGCTGTGTCTGGGTGTTTGTGCATTGTGAATATTTGTGTTTGTAAACGCCATCCACGGCACTGGAGAAATCCTAAATCCTAATGAGGGGATTTTATTTAAACGTTTAAGAAAAAGAAACACTGCTCTCTAAAAAACACTTTATAGTAACTACGTAATAAAAAAAGTAGTGAATTCTATGGTACCTACACTGTAGTTCTTAAATAATACATATAATACAAGATGTAGTTAACGGTTTCTCACACAGTCCGCTTCTAATAAAAAAATAATCATCTCAATCTGTGGGAAACTTTCGAAATATTATATTAATCCTTATTAACATAACTTTTTTTAGTGGCAAACAAGCTTACTTGCTTCCTGCGCCGCAAGCGGTTACCGTAGCCTATAGTAGGGGAGCCCACGATGCTAAATGTGGATTTACTCGAGCGTCGCGAAAACCTATTAGAATTGGTAGATTAGATGATAGGAAGAAAAAATTGTCCTGTAATGTTTTCACTTTTAGTGGTGGGGGAAGCGCATACAGATTTTCAAAATTTTTAAACGAGAAACAGTGACATACGCGCGACTGTTATTGATATTTTTCAGGCGGCAACATGTCGGTTAACCAAAATATATAGTAATGTGACGATTTTCGTAGTGGACGCTATGCGGGAGGGGTCAAAAATTCAAAAAGAAAAAAAAAATAGTCCGGCGCGTCAGATTTTCAAAGGGTGTGTTCAGTGGGTGTTACAGATACTGTCATTTCTTATTCTGACGATTTGGAAGTGTACTAAGCTCGCAGCGAATTTACAAAAATTTTAAATCTTCGATTTTGATCTTAATTATCATTTTTTATTGCACCCAGCTTGCGAAAATCGTCAGATTATACTTTTTGGTTATTCTGGTATCTCTAACATATATACAACAACGACCGCGCTCGAGTAAGTCCAGTTTTTACAACTTTGTTACCCTCCCACCCCTTCAGGTTACGCTTGAATCGTCAGATTAGCGAATATGGTACTCCTTAGCAAGTAATTAACCTCCCCTATCTTAACCTGACGCGCTCGAGTATTTCAAATAGTTGTTTTTTTTTCGGGTCCCCTGAGTACACCCACCACTGTTAAGGACTCATACTGGCTGCAGGTACTTATCAATATGTAAGGTATCTTCCCTTATATGAATCTGCCGCGCTCGAGTAAATCCAAAAATCCCTTCTAGGGCTCCCCTACTACTATAGATAGACGTTTGCAACACTACGTGGCGCTCACGCCTTGCCAACCCTGTAGAAACAGTTAAGGTTTCTTAAAAAACTGACAGCAAATGGAATTCCCAAGCTGTCAGAATAGTTACTTCTCTAACGAGCTCTGGCAACCTTACTCACTCGCAGGGTGCCAACCATATTGTTAAATACAGTATCATACTTTTATCCGCTCGTTTATACTTTTGACTGTTCAATGAAAAAAAAGTATACAAAATACTGTTTTCATACCACTGGTATTTTAAGCAATTTTACTTAGCTTAATGTACTTAGATTTGAAAAAAAAATGAATACTGTTTCATTTTCTAAAATACTGTTCATTTTATTTTTCTGACCTAAATATATTTTATTTATTGTACAAAAAGTTGGCAACCCTACTCACTCGTAGAAACAACTACTGTTGTTTCACTCCGGTTTTCTCAGTAAGGCGGAGGTACTTCCCCAATCGTTTTACTTATTTCAATCTCTAATTCCTATTCGCGGACGGGTAGGAAATCGATATAACTGATTTACCAAATAAAAACCTTAATACTAACCTGATATTTTTCAATAATCTTCAAATACAAGTCTACTTCAAATTTGGGCATAAACACTGTTGTTCTTCCTATCGTGAAGGCAGTGAGCGCTCCCACCAGCCCCATGGTGTGGTACCATGGGCTCATGCTAACGGCTATCTTCGTAGGGTCAAGTGTTGATGGTCTGAGGGTAATAAATGATTTAGAATTACCATTTTCTCTTCAGGCAAAGAGCAGGATCGAGAAGAAAAAGTTTATAATAATGGCTATTTCATCAGATCGGTGTAAAAGTTGTGTTAGGACCGGTTTTCAGAGAGGAGGTGGAGAGGAGAGAAGTGCGGAGACGTGTGTTGATTTGATTAACCAATCAAATTTCGTTATTTAGTCATCTCCAATACACATCTATATCTGATTGGTTATTGAAAACATCTCCATACATCTCTCTTCTCCACTTCCGTGGAAACTGGGTCTTATTCATGCCAAACGGTGAAGGAAACACTGTGAGGAAACCTGAGAGATTTTCTCAAGGGCGTGTGAAGTCCTATCCGTACTGGGCTAGCTCCCTTATGGTAAGCGGTTACCGTAGCCTATAGACGTCTGCATCATCGGAGTAGCCGCTCGCAGACTCAGCTCAGCTCAGCTCACCTCTGAAAACCTTACTCCCTCGCAGAAACACAACTTTTGTTATTTCAGTGCGGTCTTCTGTAAGGCGTCATAGGTATCATGTATATAAAAGAAACCAGTCTATTACAAAAAAATACTTACAAAGAACATGCGGTGATTACATTCAAATGGGTTAACATAACACCTTTAGGCAGACCAGTTGTTCCTGAGGAGTACAGCACCAGTAATGTATCTACTTGGCCCTGAACATCTGCTGACTGAAACTCCTCATACTTCACGTTTTGCAGGAATCCGTTGCTTTCAAAAGCCATGTCGTTGTACATTAACAAATCATTGTGCCTTTCTTCACCGAAAGCGATGATTTTCTTGATGGATTTCAAAGATTTTAACGTTTTTGAGTGTGCTTTGTAGATGGTTGGAGAACAGATGATGTATTTTGGTTTCGATATGTTTGTTACGTGGATTAGTTCACCTGAAATGAGGAGAAAGGTTTTTGATTGTATTTTTATAGGTACTAGTCAGGTATGTAAATACTCGACAAAGAATAAAAGCACTTGAGGGATTTTGCCGCAATATATTAATATTATTTAATCCCGAAATGTTAAATCCTTTATAACATCCATGGTCACAGGCAGATTGTCACGCGTAGGTGTAAGATATTAGTAAATACGTCGGGAGTTCGAATCCAAAGCATGTACATCTGATGTTTCAAATTGAGGATCACTACCTGAAACGGTGAATCATTGTGAGGAAGCTGTATACCAGCCGAAGTTTCCTTAGTTAGAGACTTCACATGCCATCGAGAAAATATCTCACACATAACTTAGTGGCCAATGTGGTGAATTATAACCTAACCTCTCTCATCTCGTATGTAGCGACATCTGTCTCGCCACATAAGAACTACGAACTCAGAACGACGAAGCTAATAATCCTACATCGCGCAAGTGAAATTTGCACGCGAGATAGCATAAATACAATCACCTAACATCAACCGTAGGACAGTAGCCCACCAGGCATAAAACCACGCCTGGTCGGAGGATCCTCTTTTTCAAATGGATGGGATTTCCATCTCCTTCCCTCCGTACGTATATGACCAGCAGCGCGATAGTAAATAGGTTTTAAACATGACTTAGTGGCCAGCTTCGCATCGTAATGAATTATAATCTAATCTGAGATTCCGATAGTATATACCAGTGGGGCAGTAAATCGGTTGATACTGGGTTGATGATAAAGGCAGTAATAAATACGATGATATTAAATATTGATGAATACGATAATTATAAACGACGTCCCAATCAGTCTAAGGCTAGTTAACACTGCCTTCTGTGTCAGGGTTCTGGGTTCAAATACATTTGTATCCGAATCATGGATGTACCTATCTATAATTTATAATATGGAAATAGTTACAAAAAAAGAAGTAAGTATATACATAGTATATCAACCAGCTCGAAACTAGATGGCGCTGTGTCATAATGTTAAGAAAAAAAAAAATTTGACTTGCCTTTTACATATCCTGTACTTATTGTCGTCAAAACTGCGCCTGCGCAAGCCACGCCCACAACTGCTCCCCAATACTCCAGTCGGTTTTCAGAGAAGAGAGCGATCGTGTCTCCCTTAGTAACGCCCATACGTGTGAGCGAGATGGCGAAGTTCATAGCTTGCTGGAGTATTTCTGAGTAGGTGATCCGTTCGTCTGTGGCACCGTTTATCTGAAAATGTTAAATTATAAGTTAAATACCAACTGCGCCGTTGGTCTTGTGATCGATTCTCAGGTCGAGCAAAGTGTTATTTGGTTTTTCTATGAAATTTTTAGTAGCAGCTTTGAGTTTGGATTCATGTGTGGTTGGCTAAAACCTCGCTCTCTATTACATGGGATCTAAGAAACAAACCGGCAAGATGTGGGTGCACATTAGTACACCAGATCTCTGCCTCACCCTTTTGAGGTCACCAAATCATCGCCAAAGTGACTTTGGAGCCTAACTAAAAGCGGTCAAACACGGCTCTGTTACGTTACAGCAGAGCTCCCGCAATCGCCATTCTCACCTCGTCTTGATTGGTTGGGTGTCCACAACCGTGAGATGTGGGGGAGCCTAGACTTAATTAGAGGTAGGATAAAGCCAGATTTCTCACTCAAATTGAGCTGCCCGCTTCAAACAACAACCGTTGTTATGTGCAAGGTGCAAGTGAGGTTGCCAGAGCTTGATAAGGGAGTGATTATTCTGACAATATAAGACCACCCAGCCACTGAGCCGCGTAGCACATGCCGATTGTTGCATTCGCTACATAGTATAATTGTCGGCACGAGTCGTGAGTACAAATTTTAGTAGTAAAAGCCATTTTACGCATGTACGCTTTCGGACAAATTTGTTCAGTATCGGTTTACCGGTCAGAAACTATCATGTACCTTGGCCCCCACGCCATCGTCATTCCGCCAAAGAGGCCGAAAATTTATGGAATGCGCAAGTGAAGTTTGTGCTCACGACTCGTGCCGGTACCTATAACTCCCCTATTAAAAAAAACCTAACCCTATTTAAAACTCTCCGTGGTTTTTACAGGGCAGGCAACGCACAAGCGACACCTCTGGTGTTGAAAACGTTCTTAGGCTACGGTAACCGCTTACCATCAGGAGGGTTATAAGCTTGTTTCATCATCATCAACCCATTATTTTCCCTTTGCTGGGCACGGGTCTCCTCTCCTTTGAGAGGGATTATAGTATACCACGCTAGCCTGCGGGTTGGCTGACTTCACATGCCATCGAGAAAATCTCTCAAGCATGCAGGTTTCCTCACGATGTTCTCCTTCACCGTTTGAGCTTGTGATAAATACGCACATTCGGATTGAACTCGAGACCTTTGACAACTCAGATCCTCAGTCCACTGGTCTTACAGCTTTGCTTGTAAGCTTGTGTTGCTACCCTCTAAGTATAAAAATAGCCACGGTGAATACGGCTAGACTAGCATATCCTGACACCCGTAGAATAAACCGGTCTGGCCTAGGACAAACTAGTTTAGTCTGAATCGGGTCTGGCCAGTAACAATTATGACATCTTCACACCGCTTAGCAGATTTAGATGAAATTTGTTAGGGAAATAGTTTGAGTCCCAGGAAGGACATAATATAGCTTTTATCACGGAAATCATCCCGTAAGAGGTTGAAAAGGGGGTGGAAAATAAACTACCCCAATTAGTTATTCTTAACAGACGAAGTCGCCGGCAGAAGCTATATTACAGCCATCAAAAAGTCAAATACTGATAATATTTGTAAACAAAATTTTATAGATAACATTGTTTAAATTTTCTTGATTAGATTAGAGTGACTTTAACTATCTCGGCTGTAATACTCAAGGTCATTTTTGTTTCGATCAGGTCATTAATCTGTACTTACGTCTTTCAGGTATTGATTTCTTACACTTAGCTCTAAGTACGTCAAAACTAGTAATTAAATAAATATTTCTGGATATTATGACACAGCGCCATCTAGTTCCGAGCTAAGCTTGTGTTACGGATACTAGATGGTTGATATACTACACAATATATGCTTTTTTTTGTTAATACATACGTATTATAGATACATCCATGACTCGGATAGAAAACGTTTGTGCTACCCCTACTGGGATTCGAACCCGGGACTCATAGCACAGCAGGCAGTGTTAACTACCGCTGAGCTAAACGGGTCGTCAAATGAACTACTTTAGGTATGCAGATTTTATCACTATATTTTGATATTATTCTCTCCTGATATTTCGGATCCTTTACAGCATCCAAGGTCACGGGCAAAAAAGTAATTACTAGGTAGCGGCGGCATTAGGTACACGTACATATCTAAGTATAGCTACCCATTTATACTGTTACCAATGGTTATTTTGTGTATGTCAATAAAAAAAAACATTGGCTTTCTCTATTTCTGTATCTACTTAACTAATGAAATGTAAGAAGAAAAATGTCGACACAAACTCTATTAAACTTTTAATTTAAAAAAATATTTTCTTTATTATTGCGATATGGCGGCAAACGAGCAGGCGGCTCACCTGATGGTAAGTGATCACCGCCGCCCATGGACATTTGCAATACCTGAAGGCTTGCAAATGCGTTGCACACCCCTGCAGAAACCGTATTCCTTATATACTCCGCCCACTTTGATATAGCGAAAGGTAAGATTAGATTATATTAAATATAGTTTACTGTTTAAATATTGTTTTAATAATTGTAATTTGTCTTACTTTAGTTTTAATATTGTTAACTGTTACAGCATTTTTTTTTTTTTAATGTCATTGCAATTGCATGACATTGCCGTTGTGAATTTCCTAAACATGTATAATTAGTAATAAAAGGTGTATCTCTTACTGGAGACCCAAATAAAATTATAATTTAATTTTAAGAGTAGGTACCGAGAACAGACTATGGTAAAGGAAAAAATAATTTGAGGGAGCTGCTTCAGTAACTCTATGCCTACGGTACAATTGGACAAGCTAATTGGTATACCTACATGCAACTATAGACCGATCTAGGTGTGGATGTAAACCAATTGGCTTGTTCGACTGTACCTTATTACGGAGGCAAAATCACTTCCATCTTTTAAAAGACAATTATTCAGTTAACAGAAGAAAAATCAGATCTTTCCTCTTTATAATATGAGTAGGCAGGTATAGATGTAGTTTAATCAATCAACCATAACAAAAACAATAACTAAACTTAGTACATAACCTACAATAATATGATAGCATCATTAAAATCTCTGATTCAGCTTACCAAAGCCACAGAATTTCTATGTTTCCATAATTTTCTTAGTATAAAGTCTCCAAAGTTGATGTCAGCTGGTACCAAAGCACTACGGGCGCCGTACACGTAATTAGGGTTCTTCAACATTATGTTGTTTACGTTAATATGATACTTATATCACGACCGATCGCGTCTAGTTCTCGCGAATCACTAACGCGATAAAGTCGGTAAACATGTAGGTAAGTACTTACGATGTTTATTGTTTAATAATGCCATTCATACCTATCCATACTAATATTATACTTAGATGCGAATGTTTGTCTGTTACCTCTTTACGCTTTAACCTCTGAATCGATTTAAATGAAATTTGGTATGGAGATATATTATGTAGTTTGAGTCCCTAGATTAGATTTTTTGTGCCGAAAGTCATCCCTTAAAAGTTCTAAAAAAGGGGTGGAAGTTTGTATACGTAATCGGTGATTATATAAAAATAAATAAACAGATTAATGAAAAAGCAAATTGGCTGATATTACTATTTCTACGCAGATGCTGTCGAAGGAAAAAGCTACTTGACTATTAAAGCGAATCGTGCTACAACATTATATGCAGGTATTTTGTAGACGTTTTTGAACATTAGTTTTAACATTAAGTACCTAATATATTGTCACGATTTGTAACAACATACATTTACAATGAACCTTCACGGCTGTCATTCTCGAAGGGTTTGGCACATTAGTATCGGCCGGATACTAATGTTTTCTACAAGCACATTTCGCTGGAATGTCATAAGTCCCATGTAATTGGAGGTGAGCCTATTGCCATCAACCGGGCACGAATCCAAACTCCGAGCTGCTGAGATTTTCTTAGTAAACCCAATAACTAACACTACTCGATCTAGGAATCGAACCCAAAACCTCTTGCTCGACAGTCACACTTACGGCCACTAGACCAACGAGGCAGTAATATTTTTATTCTTTAAAAATTGTCTGACACTAAGATTTTCGCGTATATCCTAGGTTTTTATAGATATTATGCACAAATCAGACATGGAACTACTTACGTGATCACAGAAGCCGATCGCTCAACCACAGCGCATTATGTTATTATTAATTTAAGAGCTCAGCTCTTGTCGGTGTGCGATCGCCACTGTTGTCTATCTCCTGCTTTCTGTTTGATCTCTTGATACGACTCGATCGGAACTTTTTCCTTCACTTGTTGAACAAAACTTCGTCTATGTAATAAAAATAAATAAATAATAATAATTATAAATATTCTTGGACATTATGACACACAGCGCTATCTAGTTCCATGCTAAACAACGAGGCTTGTGTTACGGATACTTGTTGGTTGATATACTACATATATACTTCTTTTTTTTGTAAATACATACATTATATATATTATACGTAGATACATCCATGACTCGGATAAAAATGTTTATGGTGAACACACAAACATATGTTCCTACCGGGATTCGAACCCGGGACCCACAGCACAGGAGGCAGTGGTAACTACCGCTGGACTAATTGGGTCGTCAGCTTGTATTCAGTACATTCAGTAGTATGGGTAAAATTAAAGGAAAAAGAAGGGGAATACCCCCTTCTTTTTCTCCCCTCTAGTAAAGTTCTACCGAACAGACCGGGAACGTAGTGCGTAGCATTCTGTAGTTTCTGCCTACTCCCATGGGAAAAAGGCGTGAGTATATAGTATAGTAGTACAGTAAAGTACTAAATCAAAGTATCCTTTATTCTTACAGTGGATTTCTAATCAATCAGACGCTCAACATGGATGGGTCCTAGACCATTTTGGGCCAATGTAGGTATAATACATATTTCGCAATCAGCGTACGTTGATCACGATTGTGTAATAATTACTTCTTATCTGTGTTCTATACCCAATGGGAACGTGTGTAGTTTGTTATTATGTATGGAAAATAGTTTCGCATACTTTAAAACCTACCTAATAAATAAAACAATTGCAATAATGCTCCTCAGTACTGAATAAAGTGGTTATTTTATTATAGGTATAATATAACAATGGCATAACTACTACATACTTACTTTAATGTTATAAATGTGTGTGCCTGTCTGTTTGTCTGTTACCTCTTCACGCTATAACCCCTGAACCGATTTACATGAAATTTGGTATAGAGATAGTTTGAGTCTCGGGGAAGGACATAGGGTAGTTTTCATCCCGGAAATCATCCCTTTAAAGAGGGAAAAGGGGGTGGAAATAAAATTACTAATTTTACGCAGACGAAAGAAGTCGCGGGCAAAAGTCAGTGGACCATTATAAATATTATTATATAATATGTAGTTGACAATAGAAATCAAACCTTATTATTAAGTGAATAAAGAACATATAGTGACAAGACTGAATACGCATATTATGATTAAATTGTTTTGGGTATATACACACTAACACGCCTGTCGTTCATGAAGGGTTAGATAGAGGTGTATTAATGTACGCCCACATATCGACTGTATATTTTAGGTGCGAGGATTTTATTATGACAAACATAACCCTCTTTCTGACGCAGTCGGGAAAAAAGTGACTGACCTTTTAAATAACATGTCTGTCTGTACATGTTAACCATATTTTATGCAAATAAATGGAGTTAGTAAATAAAACAAGGTGACAATTACATAATATTGTTTATATATCATTTATTACACAGTGGTCGGCGGGCGCGATCACGCGAGGTAGCTGTACGTGTCCTTCTCACCCTCCGTGCGTTCCAGGTACTCCTTCTCAATCAGTATGTCGATACATTTCTGTCAACAAAACATATAAACAATCAATATAAATGCTGTGGTAGCCTAGCGGTGTGAGCAGTGGACTGAGATGTCAGAGGACTTTTCGGAAGTTATGTGCGTATTCGTCACATGCTCAAACGGTGAAGGAAAACATCGTGAGGAAACCTACATGCTTGAGAGATTTATCTCGATGGCATGTGAAGTCTGCCAACCCGCAGTAGGCTAGCGTGGTGGACTATAGCCTAATCCCTCTCAAATGAGAGGAGACCCGTGCCCAGCAGTGGGACGTTAATGGGTTGATGATGATGAACATACCTTGATGACTGGCACTCTTGGCTTGAAGCGGGATGACAGCTGGTTAAGTACTTCCACCACCAAGTGCTGGTGTTTCAGTGTCTTGCGGGTCTTCATTATCCTTACTATTGCGGCCTGCAAACAAAAATTGTTCATTTGAAATCTAAATCCATACATCATTACTAACCTACATAGTCAGGCTCACATATTGTAACCAAAATGTTTGGACATTAAAAGAGACCATGATTCTCTGAGTTTGTTTCGGAATTTCTTCTCAGAGGTCGTCAGTTAGGAAATGCCGATGTCAACTAGATATAAAAAAATATATTACATGACTTGTAAAAGTGTCTTTAAAAAGATCTATTTACAGAAATAAACAATCATTCATTCAATCAATCATCAATCATTCAATCAATCACTCATTCAATATTATAAATGCGAATGTGTCTGTCTATCTGTCTGTTACCTCTCCACTTAGAGAGATAGATGAAATTTGGTATAGAGATAGTTTGAGTCCCGAGAAAGGATGTACGATAGTTTTCATCCCGAAAATCATCCCTAAAAGGATGGGAAAGAGGGGTGGAAGTTTGTATGTGGTAAAATTACAAATTTTACGAAAAGCTAATTTTAAATAAAGCTACTTTTTGTAACAGTTGATGCAGAAAGAATGTTATTAGTTTGAGGTATCTGTGTCTGGCTGTGACTCCTAACTTAGTGTTACCTGTATAAGCATCTTGCGGTCCTCCTCGATGTGTTTGTGCGTGGCCTCTTGTTCCACCTTCAGCTCCGTCTTCAGCGGGATGTTGATATTCACGCGGAGTTTTTTGCTGGAAATATAACAAATAGTTAGTTATATGAAGGATAATATGTATTATACACTCACGTCTGTTTCCCATGAGGGTAGGCAGAAGCTACAGAATACCTAATTTATTAAATGATCTGTATAAAAATATATATCGCTCATGGTAAAATTTTGATCAGGCCATTTTGTTACTATATCAAGTCATCCAAGAAGTACCTATTGCTTGGCACGTGTCTCTTCTAATTTGAGAGCGATTCATTTGTGAAGTCTAGACATAGACTAGACTTTACGAATGAATATTTCTCATGAATATCTCTCAGATGCTACTGCGTCACCTTGACCACAGCTCGTTGGGGGAGTAACTATTCTGACAGCATGGGAATTGTCCGCCAGTTCCTGCCGTCAGTTTAGTAACTCGCTTATTTTAAGAAACCTAATAGGATTTTTATACGTTTAGCAACGCACGAGGGACACCTTAGGTGTTGCAAACGTCCATAATCTTCGGTAACCGCTTATCATCAGGCGGGGGCCGTAAGCTTTTTTAATACCCCCTAGTTGTATAAAAAGAAATCATACATACATACATACCATCACACCTGTCATCCCCGAAGGGTTAGGCAGAGGTGTAATAATATGTACACCCACATTTCGCCGGTATGTTTTTAGGTCCCATGTAATAGTGCGCGAGCCTATTGCCATAAACCGGGCACGAATCCAAACTCCGAGCTACTACTGAGAATTTCATAGAAAATCCCAATAACACTTTGCTCAACCTGGGAATCGAACCCAGGACCTCTAGCTCGGCAGTCGCACTGTACGACCACTCGACCAACGAGGCAGTTAGAAATCATCAGTAAGAAATCCCGGTAGGTTAATACTTACTTCTTATAACCTAAGTAGAGCTCGACGACTGAAGCCTCAGACAGCTCTGACTCGTCATCCTGGCAGATCAGCAGCTTTGCCTTCAACAGGATCTGTAGCACCTGTACATAACAAACATGTTATATTAGTACTGAACTACTGACTAGTGGTCTAAGTCTACCGTAAGAATATATGCAGTGGCGGATTTACATACTTGTTTGCAGTAGGCTAGATATTGAAATTTTGCCGCCCTTATTGACGTTTGTTATTCAATACCCTAGTCCACCATATAAATCACATATTTCTTTATCAATGAAATTACAACTTTATGACTATGTTACTTATAAAATGTTAAATTTGTCGCCCTAGGCTCTAGCCTCCTCAGCCTGCTGGTAAATCCACCACTGAATATATATTTATTAGTACCCCGTTGAAAGGCAGCGTCGCCACTACCGGGGTTGACGCAACAGTTTTTGCCAACGGCCCCGTCCCTTACCCCAGGGGTGGGATGACCAGGGTTGTTGGGACCTGCCCTTCTCCGTGACGTACCTTTTTTTTATTGCGATTAGAGGGCAAACGTTCAGGCGGCTCACCTGATGGTAAGTGATCACCGCCGCCCAAGTACATTTGCAACACCAGAAGGCTTACAAATGCGTTGCACACCCCTGCAGTAACCGTTTTGGTTTCTTAAAATTTACCTGTATGAGGAAATCTCCTTTGATGCCGGTGTGCTGCTCCAGCTGGCTGACCGTCCAGGAAGTGTTGTCGTTGTACTGCAGCAGAACTGCCATCTGGAACGTGCTGGCTTGCAGCGTGTATCTGAAAAGATATGACTTGTGTTAATAAATAAATAAATATACCCGGACATTATGATACAGCGCCATCTAGTTTCGTGGTAAACAGCGAGGCTTGTGTTACAGATACTAGAATGTCGATATATTAGATGTATACTTTTTTTTGTAAATAATACTTATTATACATAGATGGATGTATCCATGGCAGCGTTAACTACCGCTGGAGTAATCAGGTCGTGAATACTTTGTTAAATGGCATATTATATTTATTACTGTTGATTGATCTGCTGACGGTACATCATCATCATCAACCCATTATTGTCTCACTGCTGGGCACGGGTCTCCTCTCATTTGAGAGGGATTAGGCTAGAGCTGTAGAACGCTAACCTACTGCGGGTTGGCAGACTTCACATGCCATCAGGAAAATCTCTCAAGCGTGCAGGTTTCCTCACCGTTTGAGCATGTGATGAATACGCACATAACTTACGAAAAGTCAGTGGTCTTGAACGTGTATGCGTTTGAACGCGAGACCTTTCAGGTTTCACTTCCAAAAAGATTAATACATTTCATCTTTATAAAAATAGCCGGAGTATGGACAGGCTATTAATGTCGTTGATACCTACCTGTTCTTGAAGCAGTTGGTGACGAGCTCGCCCTTGCTCATATTGTAGAGCCAGTTCAGTTTGCGGCCGGAGTGCTGTGACGAGTAGAACGTTGTAAACCTATGCACTGAACGCTCCAACTGGAAAAAAGAAAAATAAACTATGAAGAAAAGAATACGAATCCACCACATAGATTAAGAATCCACCACCTAGTGTGGGTTGGCTGTGGGTTTTACATGAAATCGAGAAGGTCTTTCCAGGCAAAATATATTATTTGAACATTGAAAACTACTTTTTATAATGGTGCATTGTAATTGTTCAACGCCATCTGTTGGTGTGGCGCGTGGCAAAATCGATAAAACGCTTTGCTCTTTGTTTCACGATGCACCAGCAGATGGCGCTTTTACTACTATATTAATGTTACCGACTACGCCACCCCCACCTCTAATAACAACACTCTCGAACGATCGAACGACGAAATTTGTAATTTTAAAAGCTAAATCCTATAAACTATTTTATTATCCTAACACAAAAATACAATTGTTAAAGCAAGAAACCCGACTTTAACTATACAGTAATTGAATTTAGACATTCACAGTAAGTACCTATCTATGATCTAGGGCAGACTGGGTGTTGAATTGATGTTGAAATGATTTTTTACTTATTATGATCTAAATTACCCTAAATTTTTGGTAATTTATATTGGTAAAAAAATTAAGGCACTTCCCAATTTTAAAGCCAGTTGGAACAATTTTTATGACCATATTTATATCCTATAAATATTCGATTGTTTAACATACTATTATGATCATCCCCGAAGGGTTAGGCAGAGGTGTACTATCTGAGAATCGAACACTTACTCAGCAATTGTACTCACGATGACTCGGCGAACGAGGCTATAGACCTAGTAGTCAATTGTTAAATATAAATGTAAGCTGATGAACTCACTTCAGTGGGCAGTTGGAAGCATGAGGACTGTTGGAAGGGCCAGGATCCGGAAGACAGGACTTGGATGCTGAAGTCAATGTGTAGCGGCTGCTCCGAGCTGTTCGACATGTGCTTGCGGAAGTTCTCATTCAGATCCTTTGAAACGCCAATGTCCTGAGAGAAAGGGGAGAAAAATATGTTTAGTTAAATGGCAAATGCAATTAAAAATTAATTATTATTAACCAAAAATGTTATCTATGATATAACATGATGTTTTTTTTTATTGTTGATTGGCAGAGCTGACACATCATCAAGATAATCTCTCAAGCATGCAGATTTCCTCACGATGTTTTCCTTCACCGTTTGAGCATGTGATAAATAGGCACATGACTTCCGAAAAGCCAGAGTTGCTTGCATTGGTACATTACAGTTTACTGGCATCACCACTAGGCTATCATATTTTTTTTTATGGTGATAATGGGGCAAACTTGTAGGCGGCTCACCTGATGGTAAGTGATGACCGTCGCCCATGGACATTTGCAACACCAGAGGCTCGCAAATGCGTTGCCTAACCCCATTGAAACCGTTCAGGTTTCTTAAAATAGGGAGTTGCTGAACTGACAGTAAACGGAATTCCAATGCTGTCAGAATAGTCACTTCCCCAATTAGCTCTGGTAACCTTACTCACTTGCAAAAAGACAACTATTGTTGATTCACTGCAGTCTTCTGTAAGGCGGAGGTACTTCCCCAGTCGGGCAGCTCAATTTGAGCGAGAAATCTCGCTATGCCCTACCTCCTAGAGCTATCATAGCCTTAACAGAGAGATATATAATAAGACTTAAATTTCTAAATATCAACAATATTCTTTTTACTTACTTGGAACATTCTCTGTAGTTTACTCGTGTATTCAAAGCCGCAAGCCTGCTTCAGTTTTGAGATCATAGATGCCTGTAAACACATCATATACATGAATATATGTAGACCTAAAAATGGTAGCGGGGATAGAATGGATGAGGAAGGCGGAGGACGGAGTGATGTGGCGCAATTTGGGAGTAGCCTATGTCCAGCAGTGGACTGCGATAGGCTGAGTTGATTGATTGATGTAAATTGTTGTAGAAAGTTTATGTTATTATTTAAACAAAAGTGTATGACATTTTATGTAAAACCGTTGGTAATTGCACTTCAAAGAAATATATATGTTTGGAAGTCTCAGTTTGTAAAGTCAACGCAATAGCTTTTGACTAAATAATTTAAAAAAAATCCTGTTTATTCCGGTTAATCTCCGAAACGGTTAGACCTATTTTGACGGGACTGCCAGCTGAAGTTGTGAGAAATATCATAGGATAATAGCCATAGGCATTTTTTTAAAAGACTTTTTTGTGATTAGGGCACTATTTATGGTGTAAAGTTTAAGAGATAAGCACTGTAAGGTAGGGTAGTTGAACATTTAGTTGTATGTACCTCGGCGTCATCGCTGGCGGACATGTGTTGCACCAGCCGCTTCGCCAACATCTTGCTGTAGAACTTCTGGAAGACGTCCTTATCTTCAATGTATTTGAACACAACCATCTGGAAAAAGTAATAAAAATTGTTATCGAGGCGAAGTTTTGTTTATCAAGTCGTAAAATCAAATGTTTTTTTTAATTAGTACAAAGGTATCTAAAAAGGTTGGAGATTTTAGTTTTAAGAGAAGCATATTTATATTCTATACTTTTTAACGTTTCCTTTAGTAAAAAAGAATTAACAGGTATCTACAATTATAGATTTAAAAAAAAATGGCGACTCAGCAGATATCACCTGCATGAAGTATGCACGTCGCTTGATTTATTCGTATAATGTGAAATCACCATCATCATCATCAACCCATTAACGTCCCACTGCTGGGCACGGGTCTCCTCTCATTTGAGAGGGATTAGGCTACAGTCCACCACGCTAGTCTACTGCGGGTTGGCAGACTTCACATGCCATCGAGAAAATCTCTCAAGCATGCAGGTTTTCTCTAGATTATCCTTCACCGTTTGAGCATGTGATAAATACGCACATAACTTCCGAAAAGTCAGTGGTGCGTGCCTTGGGTTCGAACTTGGGATCTTTCGACACCTCAGTCCACTGGTCATACCACTAGGCTTCCACAGCTTCAATGTGAAATAAAACGCGAGATCAGTTCTGTATATTGGAGTTGCCTCTGTTTCCTATTCCCTCGGAATGTAGTCATTATTAGGGACATAAAAACGACACAGCTCGCTATTTATGTATGTATAATGACTTACGACTTGATTGAGCGTGTCTTCGAGTTCAGCTTCCTCTGGGTTCTTGCTGGACTTCTTCAGCAGCAGGTCGCAGTACTTGGCGAGGAGTTCGGGACTCTTGGACGATGAGTTAGCCGCTTTTGTGACTGCATTACCTAAAGAGAAACGCCATTTTATTAACTTGAGTTAAATACTTAGAAAAAGGCGGTAAGATCTTTGACTTGAACACTACTGGACTATTGCAGCTTTTTAATCAAGTAAAATAAATTAATTTGGACACTCATTACCTCTCATTACTTGGCTCTCCGATATTATATATTATATTTTATATATTTTCTAATAAACATACACAGTAAATGTAATATACTGAAAATATATGAGAGACCTGTAGTAGCCTAGTGGTGTGACCAGTGGACTGACATGTCAACGGTGTCGAGTTCAAACCCGGGCTCGCACCACTGACTTTTCGAAAGTAATGTGCGTATTTATCAGTATTTATCACATGCTCAAACGGTGAAGGTAAATATCGTGAGGAAACCTGCATGCTTGAGAGATTTTCTCGATGGCATGTAAGCTCTGTCTCAAAAAATGAGAAGAGACCCGTGCCCAGCACTGGGACAATAATGGTTGATGATAGAAATGTAATATACTGTGTATGTTTATTAGAACTAGTGGTCGCCTACTGGTTAAAATTCGACCATTATTCATTGAAATTATAAGATTTTTATATGCATAATTAAAAAAAATTGCATTCTGCACTCCTTGATTATAAAAACTATAAGTGTAGGGAATTTCATACTCTTCCATCCGCGCATTTTTTTAAAATAGCAAAGTTTTTGCTTCATGTATTAATCACACAAATCATACAACACAAATTAATAAGAAAATTCGATATCGTTTTAAGGTGGAAGCTTCACGGTAGCCCGTACGAAAATTTGAATTTCGCGGGCTACCGTGAAGCTTCCACCTTAAAGTAGCATTATTTTAAATCACCCACCACCAGACAGTAAAGAATATTTCTCTACAAAAACCCACACGAAACGACACATGTTTATGCCCAGCAGTGGGCTAAAACTGTCGGTATACGTACTGTTGATGAACCTGCCGCACGCCTTATCAAGCGCGGCCACGAAGCCAGAGTCGTTGTTGAACGCGATCAGAACCAAAGCGTTGTATTTCTTGTGCACTTCCAGTATAGTTGACACGTATACCTTAGGATCCTGTTGGAGAAAGGAAGTTATTCATTATTATGATACTTTATTAATTGACGACCTCTGTGGTCTAGTGGTTCGAGTACCGGACTGCTGATCACGAGGTCGTGGGTTCGATTCCCATGGGACACAAATATTTATGTGATGAATATAAATGTTTGTGTTCGTCTGGGTGTTTCCTATGTATTATAAGTATGTATTTACAAAAAAAATAAGTATATAAGTATTTATATCCATTGTCTAGTACCCATAGTACAAGCTCTGCTTAGTTTGGGACTAGATGGTGATGTGTAAAATGTCGAAGAAAAAGTTTATTTATTTATTTATTTAATTGAAGTGACTGTTTGTAATGTCAAAATAACAGGTTTTTGAAGAAATGTACAAATAACATATAAAAATTGATATCAGTCTGTCTTTTTCTTTGTTTCGGGTGTAACGACATCTATCTCGCCACATAAGAACTACGGACTCAGAGCGATGACGCAAAATAATCCTACATCGCGCAAGTGAAATATGCACGCGAGATAGCATATATACAACCACCTAACATCAACCGTTGGGCAGTAGCCCGCCAGGCATAACACCTCGCCTGGTCGGAGGATCCTCCTTTTCATATGGAGGTATTTACACTCAAACAGCTGCAGTAACTTAGGATCTTTTACTGTAAAAACAAGATAGGGGTTTAAAAAAACTGCCCTTAAAAGATGTATTTACCGAAATAATAGGCCAGAGTGGTAGGCCAAAGCGAGATTTCTTGCAATTTGAGCTGCCCGGCTGGGGAATTATAAATGGTCCGCTGTATAGAAGGCCGCAGTCAATCAACAATAGTTGTGTTTCTGCGAGTGAGTGAGGTTACCAGAGCTCGTTTATTTGTTTGCTGTCAGCATGGGCGTAACTAGGGGGCTGGGCCGTGCCCACCCTAGGTTGTTGGGCAACCGATTATTGCCCACACCAAGATTAACATCTATTGAAATTCAGTGGCGCAGTAGCAAGGAGATTGAGGGTGTCGTAATTTAGGGGTCTTTATAGATCATCGGCAGGGCACATCGCTCGAAAAACGGATGGTCGATGGCATTCGAAGGTTCTCGAGTGGCAACCACGTACTGGAAAACACAGAGTGGACTGACGACCTGATAAAGGTCGGTCGTAACCGCTGAATACGGGTGACGCAAGAGCGGTCGTCGTGGCGATCCTTGAGGTAGACCTATATCCAGGAGAGGCCATTTAACGGTCGATATGATTAAATGAATGCTGCTTTAGACCATGTAGGTTAGAAGTATATGTGGTAGCAGCCGCACAGCCCGTCGGGGATGGTGTACAGTACAGTACAGTACAGTACAGTACGGCATATGTGGTGACGTACCGTGTGTGCGCACTCGCCGCACTTGTCGATGGCCTGCAGCCCCTGCGCGTGTATGTGGTGCTCCAGCAGGCGGCGCAGCTCGCACAGCCCGTCGGGGATGGTGTACAGTACAGTACAGTACAGTACGGCATATGTGGTGACGTACCGTGTGTGCGCACTCGCCGCACTTGTCGATGGCCTGCAGCCCCTGCGCGTGTATGTGGTGCTCCAGCAGGCGGCGCAGCTCGCACAGCCCGTCGGGGATGCGCGCCACCAGCGCGTACATGCGCCCCAAATCGCTGTTCTTGTCGCCGTCTAGAAGTTTCTATAGAACAAAAACTAATTTTAATTTAAAAATACAGGGCCACTTTTTTATCACCGTCAAAATTTTTGGACACATTAGGTATAATTAGGTATAACTAATAGAAACCATTTCTGCCAAAAAATATAGGCTAAGGAATCAAATCTTCTAGTTGCATTTAAAACAGGAAAAAAATCGATTCCGCATTACTTGGAATTCAGCGTGGAAGATCTCGAGGTGCTTCTCAATGAGCACCCTGTCACAAGTCTTGGCAAGCCGCTCCATCGTGGTCTCGTGTAAGTAAACTTGCACGCGTCGTTGTTCTTCTTGCAGACGCTGCTCAGCCTGTGGAAGTGACAAATAAGAAAAATGTTTAAAAAGCCGGACATTAAGACGGCACCATCTAGTTCCAAGGTAAACAACGACGCTTGTGTTACGGATACTAGATGGTTGAAATTTTTTGTTAAAGCAATAATTGTATAACTCACCTTAATCATATACTCCGTGACAGGGTTATTCCTGAGGAAGTCAGTGCTCTCCCTGGTGTAGAACCGCTCCGTGTCCTCAAGGAATACGGCCTCGAAGGTGTCCTTGTACACCACCAGGTTCTGGCCGCGGGCTGAAGTGTCATCTTCATTCAGACCTAATGCTACGTAGCAGTTGATCACCTGAAAGCAGGGAAATATTGTTAGATATGGCAATATAATTATACATATCAGGCTATTGCCGTTCACTGCTGAACGTAGGCTTCCCCCTGGAGGTACTGCCTCCTAGCAGCTCAAACTGAGCTGCCCGACTTGGGAAGTACCTCCACCTTTTAGAAGACCGCAGTGAAATATCATTAGATATGTTACTGTGAGTGTCTTCGAGTGAGTAAGGTTACCAGAGTTCGTTGGGTAAGTGGCTATCCTGAAAGCATGGGAATTCCGCTTGCTGTCTGTTAAATAACTCCTTTATTTTAAGAGACCTAGACGGTTTGTTCAGGGTCGGCAACGCGCGAGTTACACATCTGATGTTGGAAACGCTTTAGGCTACGGAAACCGCTTACCATCAGGCGGGCCGTATGCTTGTTTTTCACCCTTGTGACACAAAAAAATATAAATTTTTATTATTGTTATTATTATCTATTGGTACTTACTCCAGAAACAAGTCTTGTATTAATAGTCTCGCCGTTGCGTTCCCTCTCGATCAGTTTTAGCACTGCGTTGGTCACTTGTTTGTTAAGCCGCTGGAACAAATTGTCGCGCCACGTGACCAAAGCTAGCTGGTAGATCTCGTAAATACCCTGCAAATAAACACAACATAACATTACCAACTGCCTCGTTGGTGTAATGCTCTTAGAGTGCGACTGCCAAGCCCGGTTCTTAGGTCAAGCATGTTGTTGGGTTATTTAACAGCCTTTTAAAAAGAAGTTCTCAATTCGACTGTATCTTTTTAGGTTTCTTCAACTTTTGACTGGGTGGATTTTGATGATTCTTTTTTTTTATTTGAAAGCTGGTGCTTTCCGTGTGGTCTCATTTCAATTTAGTCTAGTTTTGACATTTCAAGACGTTTTTAAATAAACATTATTTTATGAAATTCTCAGTAGCAGCTTGGTGTTTGGATTCTTGCCCTGTTGATGACAATAGGCTCGTCTCCTATTACATAGGACCAAAAATTACCGGCGAAATGTGGGTGTACATTAGTACACCTTTGCCTATCCCTTCGGGGACGACAGGCGTGATGGTATGTATGTTTCTGTGATGCTATAAAGCGGTCCTTACCTTCCGCCCCTCCTCGCACTCGCGCTTGACCCAGTGCCTGTTGAGGTACGAGCACACGCCGTTCAGTACCCGTGAGGAGAACTGGTATTCCTCCCATTGCTTCGTGTAGAATGCTAGCACATCTTCACCCATTAATTCTGCTCCATTCTGTTGACAAAAACATTATGATTGTCATCGTTGAGTTTCGGGACACCCTGTATAGATTTGTATAGGCGTATAGATATAGGCAACGTCTTTACTTAGATTACTTAGATCTAGCTAGATCTCCGGTTCTTCTCCAGTCACTATAGTACCTTTCGCAGTCACGATTCAAAATCCGGTTTATTTTGTTTTGGGTTCTATTTTTTTCTTTTTCAATCGGTTTCTATAATTTAAACCGGTTATTAATTCATTAATTGCTTTATGAAAAGACTTTGTCTAAAACGGATAACTGGTCAACAACTTAATAGGAGTTTAAAATGTTAACCGGTTTCCATGCCCTGTTTAGTTATATAAAAAAAACGGGACACCGGACGCTTTCAACAGAACGAACTGAGAGATACCTTGCTCTAAACATCATATCAAATCTTTCTTACCCCTGCATGTAATATAATATACTACCTCCTCCTCCCCAAATCTATTCTTAGCTGAGATTTTCCAGTATATAATCTGCCTAAATTCTCATGCTATCTATCTATCATATTCAATGGATGCTCTTATTGTATCTACATTTTGACAGCTCCAGAAAAGAGTACCAGGGTAGCATAACCTACCTGAAGTAAATTGATGAGATAAATCCTGAGGAACTCCTTCAGTCTCTTGTAAAGTTCGAGGCCGACCAGTTGTGCTCCGCCTTGCACGTGTCCACTCTGAAAATTCACAACAACAATAATAATAATAATGAATTCATCATAATTAAACTACACACGTAGAGAGCAGCTGCAGTAAAGAGTTTTCGCTCTATTAGCGGATGATTTCCGGGACTCAAACCCTCTCCATACAAAATTACATCTAAATCGGTTCAGCGGTAATAGCGTGAAGAGGTAACAGACAGAAAGAAAGACAGACGCACTTTGTCTTTTATAATATTATATATAAATAAAGTAAAGAAGTAAGGATTACCTGTTTCTTGCCGAAGTTATTCCTGCCTCCATTGGTGTTACCAACTCGTCCACTGGAACTGCTACCAGCACTTTGATGGTGCACCGACGTACAGTAGTTGTACACGTGACTGTTATTCATTCAGGAAAATATTGTTTGGAGAAGATAATAAGCACATAAAGGGTAGAAGAAATATTCTATGTAGCACTCAAATATACCGTCTCTTTCGCTTTGCAGGCAAGTGAAAGGTCAGGAATCTATACTATATAAAAAAATAAGTTGGTTTGTGTACGCTAAAAAATACTCAAAAAGTTCTGCATTGATTGAGCTCAAATTTCGATATACAACTAGGTACGATATTTTTTCTTACGTTTCGCGTCAATAAAATCAGAATGTGTAGTATATTATAAAATTGAGTCATTATCAACCCATTAACGTCCCACTGCTGGGCACGGGTCTCCTCTCATTTGAGAAGGAGTAGGCTATCGTCCACCACGCTAGCCTACTGCGGGTTAGCATAAAATAGTAGTAATTTAGCATTGAGCCATTAAATACGCAAAGCTACGAATATTTCAAGGTTAAAATTCAATCTGATTAAACAGATTGTTGTTGGTTTGTTGCACATCAGCGTTGATTCTCATTTCATCAATTAAAAATAGCTATTACGATACATAAACAGGAGATACATAACTTCAAGTCCATAATATTGTCAAATTTAAATAAAGAGCCTTTAATTCCCTGTTAGAAAGAAATAGTCGACCATATTATGGTATCTATGGAGCCTCAGTCAAGGCCCGACTCGCAAAAGGCTGGGATTTTTAGAAATATAGTAACATAACGTACCATCACGCCCGTCATCCCCGAGGGGTTAGGCAGAGGTGTACTATTGGTTTTTATATTTTATTGTAAGCATACATTTTAACTAGTGGATGTCACTAAGGTAGGCCTACGTCTAGCAGTGGACGAATATGGGCTGATGATGATGATGATGATACATTTTAACTGCCTCGTTGGTCTAGTGATCGTACAGTGCGGCTGTGCAAGCTGTCTTGGGTTCCCCAGATCGAGCGAAGTGTTATTGGGTTTTTCTATGAAATTCTCAGTGACAGCTCGGAGTTTGGATTCGTGCCCGGTTGATGGCAAAAGGCCCCCTATTACATGGGATCTAAAACATACCGGAAAAACGTAGGTATACATTAGTACACCTCTGCCTAACCCTTCGGGGCGCCAGGCGTGATAGTATGTTAAGTTACATTTTAATATAGATCTGCGGAAGAATACAATCGACGACCAGAAGAAAGTATGTATGATTATAATCTTTTTTTTATTATGATAACAGGACATTAAAACGGTCGCCTGCCGATAAGATTTTATCGATAACACCGCCCGCCGTGCGTCGAGTGTTGTTTTATAAACAAACGCGACGATCGTCATATGACTGCTTATAATAGAAGCGTGTGCGATTAGATTCGTTATTAGTGGCGTTTAACATTATTTTTTTATTTAAAACAACATTACCTCAGACTAGGATTTTCTCCTGTGCCGTGGGTACGTTTACAAACACACATTTTCACATACACAAACGCCGAGACCCGGAACTAACTAACTAATTACCTGTAGATCACACAAATATTTGCTCCGAGCGGGGATAGAACCCGATATTTTATTTATTTATATTTATAACGTAACTAAAGCGATCAGTCGTTTTTGTTGCTAACCATACTACAGCACGGCCACTCTCTGTAACTCCGTACTGTCACTTACCTGTCATTACCTGCGTAGTTCGTTGTGTGGGTCTACAACAAGCTTACTTACTTCACAAACACATAAGAGCGTGTGCGTAAACGTCATCTTGCTTTGTAGATTTTTTTTTTATTATATTTGAAAAGGATACGTATACAGGTCCATATATCTCCTCTTCTCCATATGCTGCCTCTTGTAAACCTGTTCTATACCCTCCTGTAGGTCGCCCCATATCTGCAACAATATACATATGGACCCCATAATTATAGAGTAACGTATAATGTATTTAACATTCAGGCTACGGCAAAACAATAAGAGGTCTCCCTGAAAAACACATGTTTAAGTTACACAACATGTCAAATGAAACATGAGTCCTAATGCTTTGTTGTCCACAACAAGATTGCGATATACCCTAAGTAGTAATGAACCTTATTATCAAACAGTTCAGCAAAATAAACGGTTCATTCAACCAGTTAAAGTTATTATGAATTTACGGAACTTGATAAAAAAAATATATAAGATAAATCTCAAATAGCAATGTCAATATTTGTTTGGTACTCGGTCGTAGTTTCCGAAACACGATCAAATTGTTAAAACCATTTCAATATAACCTTTTTTCTATGTATATAGGTACCTATAGTTCTTCAACGTATCTGATGACAGGTACATAGACTAATTTGTCTTGCCCTTAGATGACTAATAAAGCCAAATAGTAAAAAAATAATTCGCTTAGAAAACCTAGGCAAATGAGGAGACGGACTGTTCCTAGCCATCCTTTTCTAGACATCACTCACCCTAGATTGGCAAAAGCAGAGCGATCCTAATAGAGCTGTTTAGCCGCTAAGTTAAGGTTTAGATAATACTAGCTTATGCCCGCGACTCCGTCTGCATAGAGTTAGTAATTGTATCCAATCTACTTATCTTTTTCTACCCTCATTTAATAAATTATCGATACAAACTTACACCCCCGTTTTCGCTTTATTAGGGGACGATTTCCGGGACAAACATTATCCTATGCCCTTCCCTGAGACTAAAACTATCTCCATACAATATTTCATCTAAATCCATTCAGCGGTATTAGCGTGATGACGTAACGGACAGACTGAAAGACAAACAGACGCACTTTCACATATATAATAAATAAAAAATTAAGGAAGTTTGATTATGTATATTCTTATGAAATATATAATTTAACAGCCCGGGCGAATTTGGGTCAGAACGCTAGGTGTTTAAAAATTCTCGTCCATAACATAAAACTGCAACATCTATGAGAAGACATTTTTATCAGAATGCCATACATTGGCAAACGGCCAGATTTATTAATAAATCTCTTGCAACTTCCTTATCGCTTACCGCATTGAGTCTAATTTCGCGGGCGGTGCTGAGAGAAAGCTGAATTATCGAAATGGCGGAAATAAATTTTTATTCCGTCATACATTATTACTATGGGACAAGCAAGTGCCACATACAAGGACGCTATAGAATACCAAAACTGATCCTAAGTTTCTTTTTTAATTATGACTTGCTGATTTTAACCTTAAAAACAAGAATATAACTGGTTAATCCGATAAAACTTTTACGATAACGTACTTCTAAAAACCGGTTTGAAAAGGTTTTGCGTCATACACGATAACGATGTGAAAAATGCTGCTGTCTTCACAGATATGAAGACTATTCCAAATCAAATTAAATCCATTATTACATACTAGGTGATACCCGCGACTGCGTCCGCGTGCAATTTAACGAGAAAAAGGTTTAGGACTAACATTGCAGCCCGTTTTATCCCCATAGGGGGTGAATTTTCAAATATCCTTTCTTAGTGCTCCCCACTTCAAAATTTCAAGTTTCTAACCCTTATAGTTTAGGCCCTGCGTTGATATGTCAGTCTGTCAGTCAGCTTCTCCTTTTATTATATAAGAAGATAGTTGATTTTCTGTATTTATCTACACAATACAATGTGCGACGTCGATCTGTGATGATAATTCAGTTTTGCGATTCGATAGAGACGTGACGTTACTTGGCATGTTCGATGCGATAAAGCGCGTTTTGCCGATGCCGGTGGTCTGTAAAGTATGTAGGATAAGTAAGGTAGGTAGGGTAGGCAGGTTGCCTCCATGAGCTGTACCCAGCGGGTAGGTGCGACTAGGGGAGTCCGCCGCCAGAACTGATAATGGCCCCAAGTAGGCGGCGCGCGTGTTCGTCACACGTGTGCCTGCGCGGAGGTTGCGAGGCGAGTGATGCCTCGCTCCTAGCCGGGGTCCAGCTATAAGAGCTGGACCGAAGCCCGCCGGGGTTGTGATGCATGCTTTTGCGAATCCCATGGCGCCGGCAATAGGGTTGGTGGCGTTGACGGGTGCGGTTTTTTAGTCGGTAAACGCTGAAGCGGAGTTCGACACACCCCGTCGCCTTCCCAGGCGATGGGACAGTCCGTAAAGGATTTTTCCGCAGTTAAAAAAAAGGGTAGGCAGGTTATTTAAGGTAGCGTATGCGTACCCGTGCGAGATTGGGCTGAATAAAGGTAGTATGTACCAACTAAATACTTCCCTAAATAATGCTGCTACAACCAATATGATTATTGGAACAATTCGCCCAATCGATTGCATCGAAGACATTTATTTATATGACCTAAAGATATGTAATATGCTTCGTATAGGTACAGACATCATGCTCGTATCTCGTCAGATATGCGCCGATGACAAAGGGAATGAAATGTTTATTTACTGCGGACGAAGTGCGAATTTAATGTATATAAATAAAGACTATGAATAGAATATGAATGAGAATAAATTTCCTCAAACCGCCAAGGAACGTAGTAACTAGTTTCTTGACGAGGAAAGTTATTCTTATTCATATTCTTTGGGCATTGTAGGTGTGTTTTTAATAAGGAAGGAGTTGAAAAGTATGGGTTGAAGCAAAATGTGGTGCTTTATATAATCAGGCGTCCAGAAAACTGGCAGTATTACTGGCAAGTTACCGATATATACTTAAATACATACCTACAAGTAAATTGTATTTGTATGATTAATTAATTAAGAGAAACAATTCACTTGTTATTAATAATAGCTGATCGACGCAACTTCGCCTACTTCATAAAAGTGGGTAAAGTTTTCCCCGTATTTAAAATCTTTTTCAAGTGTACCTTTTTCGATAATTTTTAGTCATATTGAAGTTGCGATATTTATTCGTATATTTTATACTAGCTCCCACCCACGGTTTTACCCGCATGGTATTTTATTCAAGTAATAACTCTCTGTACCTACACAAAATTCCATCCAAATCCGTTCAGCGGTTTTTGTGTGAGAGTAACAAAAATCCTTACAAACTTTCGCGTTTATAATATTAGAAGGATTCTTAAACCCAGCAACCTCTATAAGCCAACACCTTCAATAGCAATAAACTTAAATAGAGAATCTCGAGCGGGTTCTAGCAAAAAAATAAAACGCTTAGAATCCGAAACGTAAAGAAAATCGGTAACGAAAATTGAGGTGTAGGAAACTCCAAGAATACGCAAACAAAATTTATAAACGACTTGACGCGAACGTTAGTACGTAAGATATTGATTTATTACACTTACGCGAATATTGGACATTGAAATAAAACTACTTTTTACGGCTTTTATCGCGGTATATTGATATTATTTTAACCCGACGTTTCGGATCCTTTACAGCATCCATGGTCACAAAACTGCACGACCGAAGGACACGGTGAGCTCGTTCTGTGTAAATCGGATTGTCAATAATAATTGAAAATGTAAGGTAGCTGTAAGTAATTATAACTTCAAGACGACCAACACCTCAGTCGGCCCGTGACCATGGATGCTGGAAAGGATCCGAAACGTCGGGTTAAAATAATATCAATATACCGCGATAAAATCCGTTAAAAGTAGTTTTATTTTAATGTTGGTACGTCAGGTTCTGACCTCGACTTTAGAACTTGAAATTCATGGGCATTAGGCTATTTTAAGCCTTTCTTTTTTACCCTGGTAACAGTAAACCGTTTTTGATTATTTCCGATAAGTCTACAGTGGTAATTAAAAGATTCGTAATGAATTTATAAAGGACATACAATTTTGTAGTAACCGCTTATCATCAGGTTTGCCAAACTAGTGGTAAAAAAAATAAGCTTACTGACTGCCTCATTGGTCTAGTGGTCGTAAAGTTCAACTGCTTGGCAAGAGGTCTTGGGTTCGAGCAAAGTGTTATTGGATTTTTCTATGAAATTCTGAGTAGCAGCTTCTGAGCATGGATCATCTTGATCAACCCATTAATGTCCCACTGCTGGGCACGAGTCTCCTCTCAATTGAGAGGGATTAGGCTATAGTCCACCACGCTAGCCTACTGCGGGTTGGCAGACTTCACATGCCATTGAGAAAATCTCACAAGCATGCAGGTTTCCTCACGATGTTTTCCTTCACCATTCGCGCATGTGATAAATACGCACATAACTTCCGAAAAGTCAGTGGTTGGCCTTGGCCTTGGGTTCGAACTCGAGACCTTTGACACCTCAGACACCACACGGCTACCACAGCTTTGTTACCGTGAATACTATAAAGTATTACAATAATAATAATATACCCCAATAAAATCCGTAAAAGTTTCAGTCAGTAAGTACTTAATAGAGATTGCAAACCGGGCCCGGCCGGGCCCGGTGCCCTTTTAGACATCTACCGGGCCCGGCCTTCCATACCGGGCCCGGTAGGTACGAGAACTGCAGCACTGAAGCCCCAACTTGTAGAAAATTGGCATGGCAAGTTGCCAGTCTCCTCTCACCCCTGCTCGCTGTATGTGTGTTTTCTTTTCTACACTTAGTATAATTTATACTGTGACTTAGTTGACGTTTGTCCTTGGTTGACGAAGTATGTGTGTTGCTGTCAATCCGTCGCCGCCACAAGCACAGCAAGACTAGTTTATTTTAGATACTTTCATAGCATCATGTCTTACGGAATATTGCTGTGGGACCGTGCTGCAGACATAGAATCAGTCTTCGTACTGCAGAAAAGAGCAATAAGAGCCATTTATAACCTAAGTACTCGTGATTCACTCAGGGAACTCTTTAAAGAAATAAATATTATGACAGTGCTCTGTCAGTATATCTTTGAAAATATAATGAACGTTAGGAAAAATATATCACATCATACGAAAAGATGTGATCTGCATAATTATAATACTAGATATAAGTCAAAATTAATGCAGCCACAGCTTCGTCTCGCTAAAGTCCATACCTCTTTTGTGGGATATAGTTAAAGCTAAAGCTACCAAAGTTTATTTATCGATGTTGATAAGACAAGTTTAGTACATTAGGCTGCTTTATTAGTTTCTTATTCTAATACTATGTTTTCAAATACATAGTTACATTAGTATTAGTAATTAACTTTAAGCAAGCAGGTCTTTCTTTTAACTCTGTATAGTATTATGTAGTAACTAACTAATTCTGTATTAAAAACTCGTGATTTTGAGACTGATTAAGACTGACTAGTGTTGATTTGCTGTTTTGAAATAAATATTATTCCGTATCCTTAATAATTGTATTTTTCCTCCATTTACTTAAACCAAATTGTTCTAAAATACTTTAAAGGTTTCATCCTAATACATTAGGATCCTAAAACCGGTTGGCGACGAATGTTACCGGACCCGGCCGGATTGAAAAACATACCGGGTTGCAATCTCTAGTACTTAAGTAGCACTGTTAAAAATGCTCCAAAAAGCAACAGTTGTTTGTCTTTTTCTCAAGGCGGGATTGAAACAGCTGCCGCATCCCGTAAACAGGAGAGCTGGTTCGCACCCGGGTGGCCTTACAATCTGTCACTATTTACATTATTACGGTACAAGAATCTCGTAGGATGGATCCGTTACTTGGATCCGAGCATACCTTTAATTCTACGCCTGTCAGATGTTGAGGCTTTCATTCAGAAAATTGCTATTAAGGCAAGAATCCTGTGGCAAACAAGGATATTTATATAAATACATAATAAATAATATAATAAATAAATATATCTGAACATTTATGACACAACGCCATCGTAATAAAAATTCCCGCGATTTAGTTGGCGTGCAATTTAACGAAAAAAAAATTCATGCGAATAACTTCAAAAACGGTAAAGTTTCATACTAACTATGTATCCCCGTTTTACACCCTTAGAAGATGAATTTTCAAAAATCTTTTCTTACTGCTCCCCTACGTTATAAAAGGAACACCTGTACAAAATTTCAAGTTTCTACCCTTATATTTTAGGCCCTGCCTAGATATGTCGGTCAGTCACTCAGTTTCTACTTTTATACATACATATAGGTATATATATAGATGTAACTAAACTACATAGATACTTCCGTGCATTAAAACTTCTACTTTTATATACACTTTAAGATATACAGGCGTGGTGAGCGTTTTTTGACTCACATTCATGTTACTATTACCTATAGAATAATTTATGTTTGAACTTTCCTTGAACACTATTCATGACGTATGCTGGTCATAAATATATTATTGCTTATCGTCGTGGTAATACAAATTAAAATTAAAACTTGGTATCGCCAAAAATATGAACTGAACAACAATGTATTATAACGAAAACGACCGTACAGTCATTAATCTTCACCATTTCAACCGGCAGACATTTACTGCTGGTAATAGGCCTCCCCAAAGGATTGCTACGATCACCGGTCCTGCGACACCAGCATCCAGCACGTAGTACATCTACCGGTACGCGATCACCACTAGAGAAACTTCACCATAACTTCACCTAACTAAACCATCCTTTCTACCAGCGATATATGTGGCCCACTGTCACTAGAGTTTGGCGATTCTTTGGGCTATATCAGTGACCCGTGTTCTTCTACCGATCTGCCTCAATTGTGATTTGATCACGTAATAAAACTTCTAACATACACCTAGTAAATTAGTATCGTCATAATAGAATTACACGTTCTAATAAACAAGCGCAGATCTTGAGCTAAGTAATAATGTTGCGATTCTAAGTTTGCAACAATGAAAAAGGTTATCTTAATCGAGCCTCCAACCTTCAGCGACTGTCTGGTTGCGGGGTCAAGGTGAGATGTGTTTCTGCCTTTCGGGGTTGGTGCTCGAGGCTCGGCGCTAAATCGAGGTCACTCTATGATGATACCTAGTATTTTTTTTAACATTTTTACCGACTCTAACAGGAAGTGGTTCTCAATTCAGCCGTTTCCTTTTTGTATTTGAAGAATATACTTGCAGAATGGTCCAATTTATTTACTCCTCTCAGTTTTGATAGAAAGGCTGTGTGAGGCACTGAAGAAACTCTTCAAATATCATAGGCACGCATATCATGACTTTTTAAGAAATTCTCAATAGCATTTCGAAATTTGGATTTGTGGCAATGGTTCTTTAAAATCGGCCCAATAAAATTTGATCTCATCTTGAACTACAGACGCTTTACGGGCGCGATATAATATAAATATAATATAAATATATTATTATTATTATTTTAGCCCGAACTGTCCCAAAATTGAGCAAAGGCCTCCCCCCTCTTCTTCCATGCCAGTCGGTTGCACGCGACTGTGGACCAGTCTGGTTGAAATTTATCCAAATCGTCCAAATAATATAAATATAATATATATATATATGTTTTAATATAAAAATACACATATTTACTTGCTTACATATAATAGAACTGTCGGTATAACATGTGTAGCAAACGTCAAAACATTTACGGTGCTAATTGAGTTAATAACCTACTTTCTAAGTTGGTTAAAAGTACTGTTATGCATATCAGTTTTACTGTCGTTGGAAATGCAGTTCGGCTGGTTTTTGATCGATAATAGTAACCGTAAAGCTTCCGAATTGCTTAATTTGTTTAGTTTAGTTATACTTACTATCAAGATTGAAAAAACTGACAAAAAAATACTTTGAAATTATCAAGCATGGATGCTGTAAAGGATACGAAGCGTCGGGTTAAAATAATATCAGTTTACAGCAATAGAATCCGCAAAAAGATTTATTTAAATGTCTAATATTCGCGTAAGTGCAAGAAAAAAAAAAAAAACATGCGGTGCAGTCTTTGGCGACTATCGATAGAAGTGAAAACGCACGGAGGTGTATCTGTGTACGTATATACACAGTATTCATATAGCTCATGGGAAGGTGTGTGTAAAGAAGTTTTCAATTCAATACTTATCGGCAAACTCGTACAAAGCCATGGGAATAAGCTAAATGTAAAACATTTTCAATCTGAAGGCCAAGAACTTTTGAACTCAATGGATACCGCATAATAAATATTTCTGAACATTATGACACAGCGCCATCTAGTTCCGAGCTAAGCAACAAGGCTTGTGTTACGGATACTAGTCGGTTGATATACTACATATATTATTTTTTTGTTGTAAATACATACATATTATACATAGAAACATCTATGACTCGGATACAAATGTTTATGCTCATCACACAAACATTTGTCCCTACCGGGATTCGAACCCGGGACCCATAGCACAGCAGGCAGTGTTAACTACCGCTGGACTAATTGGGTCGTTAACCAATAATATACCGTAAGACCAGACACAGCTGCGTGTTGAGTGATGTCATAAAAAGTTTAAAAAAAGTTTGATGAAGAACTGTCCATTGGCGGTCTAAAACATCGTGAGAGGTGACGAAATCGGAGTGAACAGCTTTGAACAAAAAAAAATACCTGAAAAAAGCTAGCCGGCAGAACGGATTCCATTTGAAGATTGGTAAGAAATGGTAAGCTGTGATAGCCTTGTGGCGTGACCAGTAGGCAGTACAGTCAAAGTTATTTAGTTTAATCCCAAGACACGCCAAACTAACTTTTCAAAGTTACATGCTTATTTATCACACGCTCTCATCTGAGAGAATTTTGCAATGGCGTGTGAAGTCTGCCAACATGCCTGTCTAGCGTGTTGGACTATAGCCTAATCTCTCTCAAATAAAAGCAGACCCATGCAGTGGACCAGTAAACAGATTGATAATGAAGAAAATGGTTACTTCTCCTCATTAAAACGGGAGCTAACATTACAGTGTCCCATGAAAACTAAAGGGCAGAGTCTGCAGACAGATAAGTAAACAATTGCTTGTCCAGAGTATTAGAAATAGTTTGCGATAAGCGGATCAGGAGATCCGTAGAAGAACCCGGGTCGCTGACATAGCCCGAAGAATCGCCAAACTCAAGTGGCAGTGGGCAGGGCACATCGCTCGAAGAACGGACGGCCGATGGGGCCTGAAGGTTCTAGAGTGGCGACCACGTACTGGAAGACGCAGTGTGGGTAGGCCCCCGGCAAGGTGGACTGACGACTTGGTAAAGGTCGCTGGAATCCACTGGATGCGGGCGGCATATAACCGGTCGTCGTGGCGATCCTTGGGGGAGACCTATGTCCAGCAGTGGACGTCAAACGGTTGAAATGATGAAGCGGATCAATATTGTTCTTCATCACGATAACGCGTCCACATTACACCAGGCTTAGATAACGAATGCTGTGCGATTTTGATAGCCTCATATGACAAACCGATGACGTATTTCTGTCATAAAGTATTGACCTTGCACCTTGCGACGTTTTTCTATGTCCGAAAATTTAAGACATGCATAGAGGTTTACGGTCTACTGGAGGCGGCGGTAAATGAGATCCACAACGACGTTAAAGAAGATGCTGCTGAGGATTGGACCACTGCTTCACATAACGGCACCAACGAATGCAATAAAGTCTGGGCTTATTTATCAAATTACAAACCCTGGCAACTGGCTGACGTTTCAAGACGCTAGCAGACATAAGAACCTCGAAAGAACGAACAGAATATTGATCTATAGCCTAAAGGTATACAGCTCCTTCATTCTTCGATTGGAGTGGACGAGTCCCTACTCGTCCACTCCAATAATAATAGTAAAATAATAATAGTAAAATTATGTTAACGCAATATCGCTTAGGATGAATACTAATTCTATAATAGTAGTATCGTTAAAATTTATAAGTAAAACGTGTTGTTCATAGAACTTAAATCATACACAGTTGATCACTGTGTCCTCGGCTATAAAAAGATCTAACCCAAGAGGGTTACTCCGGATAGCTTCGAGTTTTGAATTAAATCGTGTTCAAATTTACGCACGACACACAAATCTACTAAGAAAATATTAAAACTCTTATGATTTAAAATGAACTACGTTTGTAAACAACAGTTACATTCTAGGAATCTGTAATCCCCACTGCATTAATTATGCTGAATAAATAATTATATACTTGATCAAGTTATGTTTGAGTGTTATGTAATCAACCGAAACATTGTGTAATGTGCAAAATGTCACTGATACTTATCATTTTGGGATGCGACTTGATCCGGAAGATACAACATTAATTCTGATCCTGAATGCTTACTTTCGAAACTTATCCCTTGACTCGAATAAAAAGTGAGTTCGGAGGAAAGGCGAGATTGAAATCGAGTTCGTTTTCAAGAGTAGACCCCAGCTCTTCCTGGAGATGTCGTAAGCGACTTTGATTTAGATTACTAGGCCGGATAGGTAGAAGCACCCACACAAGCTGATAACCTATTACACTAGCATAACTATGTATATAACTTAATATAACGGCATATATGTATGTAAGACCAATGTTAAGATTGTATCGATCTACTCATTAAGCGAAACGATCTAATAATATAATGTATAGCATACATAATATATTTTTCTTTAAGTTAGTAAATATTATTATAAAACGTTTATGTAGATTTCATTGAATTTTGACATATCGTGACGACTTGAGTTCAATGACTTAATCAGTAGCTTTTACCCACAAAAACCAAACTTTTTACAAAAAACCGGTCAAGTGCGAGACGAACTCGCGCACGGTGGGTTCCGTACCATTTACCCCGTACCTGTCGCCGTTATTAATACAGAGCAAAAAACACGTTTGTTGTATTAATTGTGTAAGTTTTTGTTCTCATAGGGCAACTGTCTAGCTATAACGGTTCATGAGATACAGCCTGGTGACTAACAGACGGACGGAAAACAGACACCGGGGGTACCGAATCCTAAAAAAATTTAAACCGATGAGAAACTAAACTGAAAATGGAAAAATAAACTTTGAACCACAGGATTTTCATAAGTACTCTCATGACAAAAAAGAGTCTCCTTATGTTTAAAATTTAAATGATTATATCAATAGATCGACTTACTCCTTACAAAAAATTTAAGGAAGCCCTCATAGAGCAATCTCCTTACCTCAAAAAAGCATCTTTTTCGACATAAATCAAGCGCTTTAACAGCCAGGACAGTCAGACGAGTGGAGTCGATAACCTACATTCGCGCAGTTGGCAAAGAATTTACAGTTATGTCAGGCTTTCGACATTAGACAGTTATTTAGTGTTTGTTATTGTAAAAACTGGGCTATTCAAGGAGTTGGCTAAAAAATTGGTTTATTTCACAATGCATAATATACCATCACGCCTGTCGTCTTCGAGGGGTTAGGCAGATGTGTGTACTAATATATAGGTACTTACATTTCGCCGGTATGTTTTAGATCCCAAGTAATAGGCGGCGAATCTATTGCCGGCGAGCCTATTGCCATCAACTGGGCACGAATCCAAACTTTAATAATTACTACTTTGTTCGATCTGGGAATCAACTCTCATACTCAGCAGTTGCATTTACGACTACTAGACCAACGAGGCAGTCAAATCATATTTAAGATTTTTTTTAAGAATTTCCTAACTGACGAAATTGTAAGAAGAAATGCCGGAAAAAACGAATCCCTAAATAGGTTTACAATATGTGGGACCAACAATGTAGGTCTACGTCTGAAATGCCCTTTTGAAGAAAGCGCACGGTTTAACGACTCGAGGAACGTCAACGCCAGATGTTTCAATAACAAACACAACTATTTGTTTTCGCATAAATATGATGAAGATATAATCTAACTTATACAATATACCTAAAACTGTTTACAGAGAAAAGTTTCGACCTAGATAAATATATAGTTTGACTGTCGTTTAAAAATCAATTAAGGGAGACAATTTCAAAAGAGTGTACTGATGTGACAAATGGTTTGGGCACGTTAAGAATGAATGATAGGACTTTTACAAAAGGATTGAATAAAGTGGATGTCAGTGGAAACGCCCTAGAACGTCTTTCAAAACGGTCAGGTGCGCAGTAATCGCAAAGTGCTACGCAATTCTGTGTTTCCTGACAAGTTCAATTCAAGGGTCTTCAAGTCAGGAGTGTATGTTTAAGTATATTTTATTTATTATTTATATCTTTTAGTTAAACGTGCTTCATCTTAGGCCAGACACACCGTCATTAACCATCAGATGAGATTGAAGTCAACCGCGGTATGCAGGGATCGTCGCGCAGCCTTTTGTAGTTTCTGCCTGCCAGCTGATTACTTACTAAATAAATATGTAACCTATTCTGTCAGATACAAATCAATGTCATGATAGTTCGATACAATACATGTAAATGGTATATTGTTACGTTGAATTAAACGATAATACGCACTCGACACGGGCTCTAAGGGTCAAGGCACAACACTGTCTAGGAGTCGGGCCGAAGCGAAGCGTCAAATTCTCAATCGGAGTTGTCATATACCATCACGCCTGTCATGCCGGAAAGGTTAGGCAGAGGTGAACTAATGTATAATTGTACACCCAAATTTCGCTTGTATGTTTTAAGTCCCATGTAGTAGGAGGCGAGCCTATTGCCATTAACCGGACACAAATCCAAACTCCGAGCTGCTACTGATAATTTCATAGAAAATCGCAATAACACTGCTCGACCTGGGAATCGAACCCAAGACCTCTTGCTTGGCAGTCGCACAGTACGACCACTAGATCAACGAGGCAGGCAATCGGAGTTGTTTGCATGGAAATGTGTGCATTATAACGTCAAGATAACGGTCAATATGCTATGCAGTTTTTAGGCTTCCGTATTAAACGAAACACCCTATAGTTTCGTCACATCCGTCCACCTGTCTGTCTGTTTGTCTGTCCACGAGTTAGCTGTGATACTTTTAATATTAGGAACGTTGTGAAAAACATATTAATCATACTGGTTCTAAAATATTTTTTGAAAATAAATGTATTTCTCTTACACATAAGTGTTTGATTTTGTCGTTAAAAATTATTACATGTGTGAAAACATTTTTCAATTCAGGGATCCGTTTGCGAAAAATTAAGCTTTGGTTGTAATAGCCAGCTGTTAAATTGATGTTTTTTTACACGGTCCGAAGTAACGTTAATGAATATTGGTCAACCAATGGACAACAACGGAACGCTACGCTGCACGGGACCCGACACGAACGCTTCGATGCGCTTCGACGATGTGTCAGTGTGACACATCGTCGAAGCCCATCCAGCCCTAAATGAATCAATCAATATTCATTTGTAACTCTTCTTAAAATTTCACGGGTAATATGCCTTTGAACACTATAGGAATACAGTATTGAAATAAGCCCTTCGTAATGCCATGAATGATGAACGGTTATATAAAACGGCAAACGGCGAAACCCCGGATATGTGTATGTTCGTGTATTAAACTGCAATAACCACCTCTTAGCGTGCTCCCGACCCGTGTAAATATGCTCCGTTGTTATAAACCAAGTTATGTATACATGACGAAAGAGTAACTGATGCCATTGTCAAAGTAAGTAGGACGGTGAAACAATAGCAAACGTCATAACAGACTACCATTATTACTGTACTTGATAATTAGTATTTTAAACTTTATTATATGTTATATAAGGGCGGATATTGCTTGTTAAGGTACTGTTAGAATTGCTCGTGTGTCGGCTAATTGATGATTGGATTAATTAAACAAATATGGCCTTTATTTGCACACGTGTATTGAATACATATGGATAAATGTTGTTTTAGATAAGTAATTGATTACTGGATGACATTGACATAATTTTAATTAACCATTACGCCTATATCATATCCAAAGAGATAGGCAAAGGTGTACTAATATTCCCAAATCTACATTGCACCGGTACGCTTTACGTCCTTGGGCTACCCTATTGCTATCAGTTGATACCACGAAGCGAATAAGAGCAAAAGCAATAACATGAACCGAAACTTCTTACCAAACCGTATCTGATGCGGGGACCGTGTAAGGTTTATTAGTCCGCTGATTCCGGTGGGAACAAATAATTATATGATTATGCCTGGTACGTGAAATCTTGTACACATACCTACTCTAGCACTAGCATAGACTAAAAAAACAAGGGCACAGACTGCCAAGTCGTTATTCATCATCAACTCACTATCTTCCTACTGCTGGGCACGGGTCTCCTCTCATTTGAGAGGGATTAGGCTTTAGTCCACCACGCTAGCCGCTGCGGGTTGGCAGACTTCACATGCCATTAAGACAAATCTCTCAAGCATGCAGGTTTCCGCACGATGTTTTCCTTCACCGTTTGAGCATGTGATAAATACGCACATAACTTCCGAAAAGTCAAGTGCGTGACTTGGGTTTGAGCTCGAGACCTCTAACATCTCAGTCCACTGGTCACAAAGCTAGGTTACCACAGCTTTTGTTCGTCGTTCCATAAGTTAAATTCAGTGGTTAACTTCTAAGCTGCTTTTGATAATTTTGTAATATAAAAAACCAATTCTCGCTCGACCTGGGTATCGAAGCAAGACCTTTACCCATCAGTCGCACTTACCAACCAACGAGGCAGTTCACAATCACAATTACATTCTTTAATTTTTACTTACAAACACGTGCCGCGCCATTATCTGCGACGGTACGTGTAGAAGCCCTAATTAAAAGTTACGGCAAACACGTGATCGCTTTACTGAAGGGGATTTAATTAACTGTTGAAGACCAAGAAGACTTAGTTTGTTTTATTTTTTATTTAACTTACACGGTAAAAACATTCAACTTGAACTTGATTTACAGATTGCGGAATGGTTTTTTTTTTATTGTATGCTATGTTCCCGCCCCGTTTTCGTACAAGAATTTAAAGAATATTAACTTCATGAAACACAGTAGGGTTCAGAAAAAAATAAGCGGCATAATTTCAATCTAGTTTCATTAATCATCATAACATACCATCACGCCTGTCGCCTGTCGTCCTCGAAAGGCTAGGCAGAGGTGTGCTAATGTACCTCCACGTTTCGCCGGTATGTTTTAGGTCCTATGTAATAGGGGGTGAGCCTATTGCCATTAACCATCCAAACTCCGAGCTGCTACTGAGAATTTTATAGAAAAGCTCAATAACACTTAGCCCGACCTGGGAATCGAACCTAAAACCTCTTGCTTGGCAGTCGTATTGTGTGACCACTAGACCAACGAGGCAGTTGTTTACATTTAGTTTCATCATCTTATAAGCTAGACATAAACCTCCCCTAAGGATTTTCATAGCGACTAGTCCTGGGCCACCTGCATTCAGCGGATTCCAGCTGCCTTTACCAGGTCATCAGTCCAGGAGTCAAAGTTTTCATAAGGATCCCTAACCAATTCTTTTTAAAAAAGTATAGGTTATGTTCACCACAGATAATGTAGCATTCTAGTCGTGAAAGAATTATTCAGATCGATCCAGTGGTTTTGGAGCATATTCAAATCAAACAAACAACAATTAAAAGGCTTTTCCAAAATCGTTCATCAACCCAATTACTGTCTCACTGCTAAGCACGGATCTGCTTTCATTTGAGAGGCATTAAGCTTATATTAGCACTAGCTTTTACCCCGGCTTCGCTCGCGTTAAGAAGTATTATTATTAATTAGGTATAGCTTTATGCATGCAAAGTCTCAGCTCGATCCGTTTAAAATTGACAAAGTTTCATACAAACTTTCATCCCCTATTTTATCCCCTTGGGGGTAGAATTAATCAAAATCCTTTCTTAGCGGATGGCTACGTCATAACATCCACCTGCATGCCAAATTTCAGCCCGACCCGTCCAGTGGTTTGGGCTGTGCGCTGATAGATCACTATGTCAGTCATAGTCACCTATGAGTTATATATATTTAGATAGATAGTGGTACGCCTAATGCCATTGAAGTGGCCTCTTACTATTCAGAAGTTGTTTAGGCCATTGACACGATAAGAAGATAGATAGTGTGAGCTGGCAGACTTCACACGACGGCGCCGTCGAGAAAACCTCTCAGGCAGGACGTTGAGCATAATGTGCTTATGATAAATATCTTCTTCTCTTCGAAAAGCTAGTAGACAGTTCCTTGGGATCAAACTTGAGACCTAAAGAATTCTCAATTCACTGGACTAGACTTCCCGTGCTGTGAAGAGCGAAACCATTTGGTCGACTCGATTGGCGCAGTGGCTGAGCAATCGGTTAGTGCGTCACGGGATACCAGTTCGTACTCCGGCCTCCACACGCGAACATTTATTTGTAGTACAAATTTTGTACGATCTACTAATGGTTGTTCCGGGTCTGGGCGTGTGTGTATGTGGAAATTTGTGTGTCGTAAAAGCACCGAACACAGGAGAAAATCCTCTAGCGAGATGTTTACTAAAAAAAATTACCGTCAAATTGTTTTCCGTTACCATTTTTTTTTTATTGCGATAAGGGGGCAAACGAGCAGGCGGCTCACCTGATGGTAAGTGATCACCGCCGCCCATGGACATTTGCAACACCTGAAGGTTTGCAATGCGTTGCACACCTCTGTAGAAACCGTTTTGGTTTCTAAAAATAGGGAATTACTAAACTGACCATTTCCGCGCGTGGTAAAAAAAACACGCACATGATTTCGAAAAGTCAAACGTGCGGGCATTAGATTTGAACTCGAGACCTTGGCCGTCTGTAGCCATATCACTAAGGCTATCGAGGCTTACTATTTATGCATTTAGTTCTATCATAATTATAGATAATTTAATTATATATTGTCTATACATAAACATTCCTGAAGAAATTCCTTATCGTACCATTACGCCTATCGTCCCCGAAGGGTTAAGCAGGTGCTTTAATGTACACCCACATTTCGCCAGTATATTTTAGGTCCAATGTTATAGGGGGCGCGCCTATTGCCATCAACCGGGCACCAATCCAAACTTGGAGTTGCTACTGAAAATTTTATAAAAAAAAAGAACAAATAGCACTTTGCTCGATCGACCTGGTAATCGAACTCAAGACCTCTTGACCTCAAGACTTATTAAAGTAGCTTTATACAGTAGAAAATAAGAACAAAAATAAAAATTGCTACATCCGAATTAAGAAGCATTTTTTGAAGTCGGTTATTAAATAGAATTGTCTTTTTCATAATAATTTCCCTTTATAGTAGGTACTTTAAAACACGACGTAGCCTAGGCAACTAGTACGTCAGTAATATTAAATCACAGAGTAAGAAATAAACTGAATAATCATCGATCTGTTTCATAAACTATTTCATTGCCTCAAGGTCGGTTACACAACATTGATTTACTAGATAGGGCACATAGTACCTCTGTATTTGAAAACCGTAACTAAATAAATGTAATTAGGTTGGTTTTTCATTAACTGAAATGGGTTTAACAATTTTCATTATATTTTTTTAATTAAACATTACGGATTTCGCTAGCTAATACACACACATAAGATAAATTTAAAGCATTTTAGATGTTTATTACAAACACAGATGAGTAAAAAATGGCGTACTTTTGCTCGATTGTAAACACAGTGCAGTAATTTGATTATAACTAACACACAAACAACAGACTGTCATAGTAAAAAAAAACAAATTCGTATTGCGATTTTTAAAGACATTTGGTGTCTTTAAAAATCGCAATACGAATTTGTTAACGTTACACAAATCATTTTCATTCCTTGCCTGGGATGTGCCGAAAGGGAATGGAGAATACACACAAATATGTAGGTAATCGTCTTAAATATAAACGATTTCTTATACGTAAATGGCCAATCATATTATTAGCTTATTTTTTATAATGCATGCAGATTCAATGTTATACGAAGCATTCCATTTATTCACTAATCTGTTTGTAAAAAATTAAATGTTGAATAAAATCCTTACCTGATCGAAATCCTTCTGTCGTAACGGCATTTGCGGCCGCACATTTGTCGAGCTGATCGAACTCATCTTGCCTCAATATCGCATAAATACAGAAATGTAACTGGCTATACACAATTCATATAATGTAATAAAAAAATTATACTAATCACGTAAAGAGATCACAGTGTGGCAGCTGTTTTATACAACTGTTATATACATAATTTCTGTTGTTTTTTTTTCTATTTTGTTATTAGGTACACTATGCTGTTGCCTCTGCTCTTGTCAATTCTGAAAAAAAAAGAGAAAGCGGTTAGTGAATGCATGGAGGTTGCATTTGAAACTAACGAAACTATTTTTTTGTCTGTGTCTTATGTGGATGCTATGTTTCAGTACAGATTTATGAATATTTTAAAAATGTTTCTTAATTAATTAATTAGGCAGAGTTAAGATTTCTTTGTATAATAGAGTATAATAAAAAGCAAAGTATATTAAATTCAGTTTAAAAGATTTATCACTCATATATCTTCTCTAGTATAGAGTGGTATGAAACATTGATGATATTTTTTTAAACAAAGTCTCATTTTTTTTATGAAGCAAAAATGGTATGCAGGCTTTGTAGCATGAGGCATTCATTCTGTAGTTTTCCGTCTACCCCTATGGAAAAAGGTTTAGTGTATATACGTTTGTATGTAATGATTTTTGGAAGTATAGTTTGTTAGACATATTAGATAAATAGATTCTGTGATCTAGCATGACCTCACTGCAGAATGCAAATTTATACAAATAAAGAGACCTTTATTATTGGTAACTTAAGGTTTCTTTTTTATAAGTATAACTTGTACATCTGTGAGAGGAAAGCCTTGTAGATGTAGGAAATGAGTATTAAGAATAACTAATGCTATAATAAATTTATAATGTAACATGGTTTTAGGAAGAACTTAGATTAAGACAGCATATATAAAGACAAGAAGGATATACTAAGGCCCCTAGTGGTAAATCAATTTATGTTTTATTGTGTTTGTAATAAGTTCCTATTAAGAATAATAGGTAGTTAGTGTACTAAGAATATGTGCTTCTTAATTCATTCATATCCTATGCATAATATTTATCTAGTCCAATCCATAAAGACATCTTATGTGTACATGTATCTCTAATTTTTTAATATTATAATTTCCCATTTAAATTCAACAAGAAAGTAATATTTTTTTATTGTATGATTAAATGCTTTATTGTCTATCTACCTTGAACTCAAAAAGTTGAAAAAAATATCTTTCTTTCTAGATGTAGTAATAGTAGTATTAAATTTATGTTAATGCTGATAAATACGACAAAAAAAAGTCGAGCGATTGTCACAAAAGGGGAAGAAATGAATATATATCGCGTGACAGCACTAAAGCTAGGCGAAACTGTAAAAAGTTCACAACGCATCATAACATTAAGTTATCTTTTTAAGCACGCTAATAAAAGCGCTTAATATTAAAAACACAACTTTTTTTGACGCTTCTAATCAATAAAGCAAATCGCACACCAGCTTGTTCTTGACAACGCAACGCATATTGTTGTGTTGTAAAAAAGAACAAAATAAAAATTGTTTAAGCGAAAGTATAAACAACAACAACAACAACGATACTTCTTACGTACTACGTTACTCCAAACAAATATTACGTAAGCATGGGAAACAATATAAGTAGCTAGCTGGTGACGATTTTTTTAATTCGATCATTTTCAAACCGTTTTAAAATAGGTGTGATAACCACCCTACATTATTGTAGTAAGTCCTTAAAATTTCGATGATGGTTATGTACAATTTAAAATATTTAACATGACCACCTTTAAAAGCACTATTCCTACCACTACCACTAGCACTACCTAAGATCTTTGTATGTATTCTGTATAATAAATGATTTCTGATTTCAAGGAGTTGAGATCAGTACTTTTGTCATATATTTACTATGTAAACCGCCGACTACTTGTTTTTTCCTTTTCTCAACTCTTGTCCTACATATGGTTGTCTGGAAGAAATAGCTATTAGCGATAAGACCACCAATTGTACTTTATGTACAATAACGAATATTATATCTATACGACAACAATACTAATAATGTGGAGTACTAGTAACTAAAGGGTAGTTATACAAAGCTTATGGGGGGGATAAAACATTAATAATTACTGTATAATTACTATCATCAATTCAGAAATGTATCATCAGTTAGGAAATGCTGATGCCATCTAGATCCTAAAATAATCTTACATGACATATAAAAGTGTCTTTAAAAGATCTACTTACAGAAATAATCATTCATTGAATCAAATCAATCAATGCCATCTTCATGTAACATCTATCTATCTATCTATCTATCCAGCCGGTGACACCCACTGCTGAGTAAAGGCCTCTTCTCTATAACGCCACTGTTGCCGATCTTGTAACATCACAATCACTAAATACTTACACAGAATCTGTTCCAACATAATGTAAAGCTTAAGTAAACCTAGTTAGCTAGCCTAGCTTAAGTAAACCTTATTTTATTTAATAAAATTTCACCCATTTGAATAAATTGGGAGTTTGTGTTTCTAACTATTACAATATAATTTTAGGCACAGATCTTTAGAAAATAGTATATTTATTAAATTCCTTTTTGTCCGGAATGTTTAAATTTTTTGACAGTTTAGAATCTCTGTAGATAAGCGAATTTCGCTATCAATTATACAACTTTGAGCAAACAGATAGCCATAGCCATTGAATCTATTTGTAAAAACACCTCAATATTTTCTCTCTGATACATCTCTGTCAGTTCAGGAAAAACAAGTTCGGAATAAATGTAATGTATGTATTGATTCAAATGAATTCTTTTGAATATCAATTTTGTGTTTTGATATCACATAGCACGAAGGTCACAAGGTTACCTGTAAGACAATAAGACTTACAGTATTATAAACAACATTTATAACTTTTTTAAGTAACTATGAAAGGTAATGAACCCAATTCATTTTAGAGATTCAGTTTTGCATATTATCTGAGTCTAGAAAGGGCTTTGATATGTAAAAATAACTTGCTTATAGACTGATCTAGACTGAAATACAGAGGACTTAGTGGCTTGGTTTGTCCCAGCAAACTAAAGCACCCATTCTAGAAGGCAATTTTAGGGAACAGCCAAAATTATAGCATAATATAAAATTGATTTCGAAAATATTGGATAAAAAGACAGTTTATGTCTCAGGGAAGGACATAGGATAGAATGATACACTAATTATCCAGGAAATAGTCAGTAGTTATAAAGGGGGACAGAAGTTTCTATACAGACAACAAGGTGGGCACAAGCTAGTACTTAATAATAATAATAATTTCTATAGAAAAATATGAGCAACAAGATAAAAATGCATCTGTTTTATAAATCACTAGCTGCCTCCCGCGGCTCTGCACGCATGGTATATAGATAAAAAGTAGCCTATGTGTTAATCCAGGTAATAAACAATATTTATGCTAAATTTCATTCAAATCTCAAGCGGTTTTTGCATGAAAAAGTAACAAACATCCATAGTTACAAACTTTTGCGTTTATAATATTAGTAGGATTTACTAAAGTATTAATAGTGATTGCAGTGAAAGTAGCGTATAAGGTAGTGTCATGAATAGTCAGTGATTTATTACTACTTACTTCGGCCCTCTAATATTATAACAGTATGCCTATAAGGAAGTACTGTGAAAGACAGGCATACTGATTTCTAATTTTTATACAAATATAAGTCACAGGAGTAAAACTATTTTTATTGGCCTTTTTTTGCAGTAAACTGATATTCATGATCCAATCAGATGTTTCAAATCATCTCCATGTTTTATTTAATAACAGCTACCTAACATTTTTCCTGATTACTGACTACAGGTTGTGGCAAAAATTTGCATAAAACATGCTTCCAGTATCCTTTTGGTCTTTTGGTACTTTTATGCTTGAATTTTATTTATTTATTTATTTACATTCCACAATGTGAACTAGATGGTAAGTAGCATAATATAGTATGTTAGATCATCATGGGCCCTGTTTAGGGCACAGTAAAATTAAAAAGTAAACAGTAGGAGAGAGGAAGAGTAGCGTAATTTTTAGTTGTCTTTATAAAGTAATTATTTAATTAAACGAACACAACAATAAAATAAATAAAGTAAAATAGAAGATATCTTTGAAATATACTTTGATATTAAGTCTTTTCATTTAATAGAATTTATAAAAATAGAAGAGAGAGGCAAAAACAATTGCAATCGGTCACAATTGATACCACTAGTCCAATGATCACCTCATTGCCTAGTGACCAATAAGTTAATAATAGTCAAATGTTTTTATTTCAATTAGACCAATATTACAGGTACTTTTTAAATGTGGAAACTAGTTGCACGGTTCCAAAAGGTGGTTCTTATGGAAAAGAACCTTAGTAGAATAGATCATTGAATTAATAATGAACATTGGTGAATGAGAACATAACAGAGATCAACCATTAATGGCTATGGCATTAGCAGCCATGTTCAAAATAGGTTGGGAAATCATAACAAAGTTCTTTTATAAAATTAAAAAAAAAGAATTCCATAGATTAAAATTATTGGATAGGTATTTAAATACATTGAGACAACAGTTATCTTATCTAGAGCATTATTTAATTTGTAGTATGATATTGCCTATTGTGTTGTACAACAGCTGTTAAATGTAATATTCATTGTTTTTATAGTTTATATTGGTAATTAAATAACCAGCTTGCCACACAGTATTGTGTGAATGTTGAAATCAAAAAAACATATCTGTTTACCTTTTCAAGCACAAATTTTTGTATACAACATTGTTTTTTATTGATAGAAAGCTGTAATTCTTGTTATTTAAACCTTACATAAACATACCTTACTTGTAAATCGCCAGTTATTTAGCATAGAGTAACAAGCTTCATACATCAACCACAATGTGGTGTAAAAAAACTATGTCAAGAGGATAACAATCAAGTATAGCAGCATTTTAAAACAAAAACTCGCTCAACAGTGTCTGTTCATTCAACTAGAACGCATATTTACATAAAATATCCCATATGACCAATGTATACCCACTTTCTATATTACGAAAAATATACCAATAAAATAGTGGGAATTTACCATACGTCAACAGATTACATGCAATATTCACCAGAAAAAGTAAAAGTGGCTATGCAGATGACAAAGGAATCGAGATTTTGCAACCTAAACAAGGGCAGACGAAAACATGTTTTTTTTCCTATACCCCACCATACACTTGCCACATACCTTCACAGTTTCACAGACACACTTCATGGCACTGTACTGAACACTAAATAATCATAAAATAAACGATTTAAATAAAATAAATTGTTCAATTACGACTGATTTCTTTGCTTGACAATGCACAGGTAAGTACACATCTGTGCCTGACAATTGACTGACAGGTATTAAATATGATACTACAAAAAACGTTATAATGTAAAACCAATAGCAGTAATACTGCGCGGATGATGTATTTTATTTGATCGGATTATACTTACGTAGCAATCGTTTTCACGCTGTCATCGACCACATTTCACTTGAAATTAACGCGACACGATGCAACGTAACGTTGTACACTTTTAAAATCACAAATTGATTTGCCAAACTTAATGCAGGAAATAATAGGCCCTTATTAAAATAACCATTTCTTTCACGCACTTAAATGAAAAACAACAAGGAGGAAGAGAGAACAAAACCGTATTTTATTTTTTGGCATGTATAAACTGTAGATGGCGCTTTGATCTTCATCTCATGGGTGCGTTCATTGTAAAACGTATAAAGTTTAGAATTTAAGATTACTATACTAATTGAGGAATAATCGTTAATACTAAGAAATATCTTAAGAATAAATATCAAAAATATTAACTACGATAAACAAAACTGAACGTTTCAAAATTTCAAAAAGGAAAGCAACAGTAAAGTATGAATTAATTTTTTTTATTTCATCATCAACATTATTAGTTTACCAATGGCTACATAATGCAAAATAATATTTTGATGTCATCGCCAAACTCAAGTGGCAGTGGGCAGGGCACATCGCTCGTAGAACGGACGGCTGATGGGGCTTGAATGTTCTGTGGCGACCACGTACTGGAAGACGCAGTGTGGGCAGGCCCCGGTAAGGTGGACTGACGACTTGTTAAAGGTCGCTGGAATCCATTGGATGCGGGCGGCATATGACCGGTCGTCGTGGCGATCCTTGAGGGAGACCTATGTCCAGCAGTGGACGTCTAACGATTGAAATGATAAAGAGTGTTTCGCGTAAAAAAAACACATGTCTAATTTAAACATACTTAACCGTTTTAAGTAGAACTCAAGAAATCCAAGCATACTCAGTGGCGTAGCGTGAGCTTTTGCCACCCGGGGCCGTCTGGAAATTTGCCGCCCCCTATTCTAGTAGTATAAAAAAAAACATGGCACTTAATGCCACCCCGTTTCATATACCACCCGGGCTCATGGCCCCCTCTGCCCCCCCCCCCCCCCCTACGCTACGCTACTGAGCATACTGTTACTCTTGACTAGTGGGTAGATGGTTGCAATCCAGATACCGAAAATTTCCGCATGCCTGAGACCAAGGATGCCGCTTTGTCGAGCTTTTTTATGTCAAGGATCGTTTCATAGTGTCAGCTAATAGTATTCTGCGCAGAGAATCATCAGAGGAATTGGCGAATCATCAGGGAACCATCAAAGGAATTGATCAGAGTAGCCATTTCTAAGCCAAAAAATAATTCGTAGGCGGCCCTTAAGTGTTTTTTTTTTAATAATATCAACCATAGTTTGTTGGACCATAGTCGATTTAATCTTAATAATATTTTTTGTATTATAAAGTTGTTATCCTGCGGGGTCACCTCTTTATATGACGTGTGAATGAATTAATTATGGACTAATGTCATTACTAATAATCAGTAGAAATGCTGTATTTAAGAATAGTCAAATAAAATAGCTAAATTACGAAGGTATCCGCGCTAGCCAAACCAGATTGGCAACATTACATGTACTATTGAACCACCATTTGAGCTTGTACATAGAACGTGTCTTCGAAAAGTCAGTGGTCGAACTTAAAACCTTAGAATTTATAATTCACTGCTTTCAACATCAGGATATTACTGTGCTCAAGTGGATACCACTTGATTGAAACGCAAAAAATCTAAACCAATGCAATAGATGCGGGCAGCACCGAATTTTGAGTTCGGTTTGATGTGATTAGGTAACAATGGCTGATGCGCATTACGAATACACCAGCGAATGCATGGGGTGACATGCGAGTAAACTAATAACAATTGTCATAATTTTTAATCGAGTTCACCAACTCAAGCTCGGAGCGAGTTAAGCTGAGTTGGGACCATCACTAGTTTATATTGTTCGTTCGTTCAAAGTTTTAAGTTCGTTCTTTAAGTTGATTTGACAAATTGACAGTTTGTTTTTTAATTAGAGTCTAAGAGTTTATTTTTATTTGAAACTGCTTCATTATTTTTGCACAATTCTATATGAATAAAGAATTGATTATTGTGTGTATTGAAAACATATTAATCTAAACTGCTTTTCAAGTAGCTATAATCATGTGTTATGTTATTGTTACTGGCCGAAGTTTAGCATGGCTCTTACTGAGCCTGGTAGCTTTTATGTTAATTTTAACAGGTATTATGTCTCCTAAATGGCTTATGGGCCAGCCAGTCGTGCTCAACGAAAATAATATCACCAGTTTTTATGTTCCTAGCGTCGGTATTTACAATAGGTAAGCTATGACCGTTTGAAATATTTTTTTCACTCACAGTAAGTCAATCGAAGTATGTCATAAATGTTAATTTAAAGTAGTATAATTCAAGTGTTATGAGTATGAGTATTTTTTCCTCTATACGTAGCGTTATGTGTTGTTATTTTATTTATAGTAGCTCAAGTTAATAATTTAGTTACAAGATCATATTGTAAGTATATTCTTATTTTAATAAGAGTTACATTCTTGTCTGTGTATCTATCGCCAATTTTCTCAATCCTCTGGCTTCTCCTTGACTCCTGATAAGAAACTACTTGTGAGGCCATGTTTTTGTAATAAGTGAAAACGGCACTCCTTCGCTAGTCAGCTATACATACTTGGCTTTTTACTCAATATGTTGTTGATCTGCAGTTGGAACAATATCATTATATCTACCATTAGACTTCCACTGCTGAACATAAGTCTCCCACGGATTAAAATGATACCAAAAAAACACAATCGAAACTCAAGTAATCACATCCCTGTAGAATAAGCTCTTGTTAATGATTTTTCCTCTCAAATGCGGCATCCAAATGTCAGGGCCGTCTCCCCATAAACCACAGAACTAATTTCTTTTAAATGTACCCTGGATTCCAGGTGTATCCGTATGAGAAATGACCACAATAACTGCGCATCATTCTCGTTCTATGGACTGGCAACTGATGCCACAGTATATCCTACACCGTGGAAGGCAGCCATGTTTTTCCTCTCGCTATGTAAGTATAAACATGTATCGACATTAATTATTTTGATTTTGTAACTAGAGGTAGGGCAAAGAGATATTCCTTGCTCAAATTAACCTGTCCGACTGGGGCCGTACCTCTGTCTTACAGAAGACTGCAAGTGAGTAAGGTTACTGCAGCTTATTGGGGGAGTGACTATTTTGACAGCATGGGAATTCTGTTTCCTGTCAGTTTAGTAACCCCCTATTTTAAGAAACCTAAATGGTTTCTACAGGGTCGGCAACGCGCGAGCTACACCTCTGGTGTTGCAAACGTCTATAGGCTATGGTAACCAATTACCATCAGGCAGGCTGTAATCCTGTTAGCCACCGTTGTGGTATAAAAAAAAGCTATTGCTGAGATTGTTGATAATAGATCTAATGTGATTTATAAACATTATATTAATGAATGGCAACACTTATCTCGTTTGGCTTGTAATTGGCTAAATACTATACATCTGTTTCCACCTGAACAAACTGGGTAAGCAGAAACCAAGGGCTTCCACCTTGTACTACCCTGGCACACGCATTACACTATACTCATTATTTAGTTAACTATGTTTTTTTATGTATGCTAAACTAAAATTATGCACAAAGCCATAGTTGATATCCATGCTCTAAGCCAATCAAAATAATATTTATTATATTTAAAGAAATAAATCTGATAAAACAGACAGAATTATAAAAGGTTTATAGATTTATGAATACCATTTCTATTAAGTATTGTCATAAGAGACACTGTGGAGTAAACACATGTTCAAAAGTAGGTCTTGGTTCTGTACACAATCTCAAAACACAGTCTTGACTATTTATAATAATGTTAAATTCATATTTTTCCTGTTATATTACTCGGTAAGACTAAGTTCTATATTTATACTATACTAGGCTGAGATTGTTGATAATAGATCTAATGTGATTTATAAACATTATATTAATGAATGGCAACACTTATCTCGTTTGGCTTGTAATTGGCTAAATACTATACATCTGTTTCCACCTGAACAAACTGGGTAAGCAGAAACCAAGGGCTTCCTTGTACTTCCCTGGCACACGCATTTTTTCTTCATCTACACTCATTACCTTTCACTATACTCATTATTTAGTTGACTATGTTTTTTTATGTATGCTAAAATAAAATTATTCACGAAGCCATAATCAATATCCATGCTCAAAGCTAATCAAAATAATATTTATTATATTTAAAGAAATAAATCTGATAAAACACAGACAGAATTATAAAAGGTCTATAGATTTATGAATACCATTTCTATTAAGTATTGTCATAAGAGACACTGTGGAGTAAACACATGTTCAAAAGTAGGTCTTGGTTCTGTACACAATCTCAAAACACAGTCTTGACTATTTATAATAATGTTAAATTCATATTTTTCCTGTTATATTACTCGGTAAGACTAAGTTCTATATTTATATTATACTAGCTTCTGCCCGCGACTTCGTCTGGGCAGTATTAGTAATTTTTTAAATTATTTCTATTGCTATTAAGAAATCATCGATTCTGCATATAAATTTCCATCCCTCTTTTCGCGCATGTAAGAGCTGATATCCGGGACAAAACCATCCCATGTCCCCGGATCTCTAACTAACCCTATACCAAATTTCATCAAAATCGGTTCACCGGTCATAGCATGAAGAGGTAACAGACAGACACACTTTCGCATTTATAATATTAAGATGGATATACATATAGGTATATACAGGGACATACACAATAGTGTTTTAAATGCATGGATTTACTAAGTTTCATTCTGCCTGGTTTGTATTAGAAGTTATGGCATCCATGCAAATTAAGTCTTCAATTTAATTAATGTAATTTATTCTTATTGATATCCATTCATGTATTCTCTAGGTATAAACAGTGTTTGCATAATTAAATACATACGTAATTACAGCTATTCAATTTCGCATGAATTATTTAAATGTAATTCTGACGATGAGGATAACAATGGTTTCCTTGACGTGTCCATCAGAGTCCAAGTACTTGTACTATTTCTTATTGCCAGGTACTGTACTAGGATTTTTTATATTCTTACCACGAGGATGTCAAACAGTCTTACGATCCACACGCTGGTAAGCGGTTACTGTAGCCTATGCTTGCAACACCAGATGTAAATTTCTGTAAATAAATCTTTTTGAAGACACTTTTACAAGTCATATATAATTGTGATGTATATAGAAACCACTTAGGCTTTTTAAAATAGGGAGCTACTAAACTGACAGCAAACTGAATTCCCATGCTGTCAGAATAGTCACTCCCCCAACGAGCTCTGGTAACTTTACTCACCCACAGAAACACAACTATTGACGACCTAGTTAGTCCAGCGGTATTTAACACTGCCTTCTGTTCTATGGGTCCCGGGTTCGAATCCCGGTAGGGACAAATGTTTGTGTGATGAGCATGAACATTTGTATCCGAGTCATGGATGTATCTATCTATAATATGTATGAATTTACAAAAAAAAAGTATATATGTAGTATATCAACCAGCTAGTATCCGTAACACAAGGCTCGTTGCTTAGCACGGAACTAGATGGCGCTGTGTGCCATAATGTCCAGGAATATTTATTTATTGTTGATTCAATATGGTCTTCTGTAAGGCGAAGGCCTCAGTCGGGCTGCTCATATTGAGCGATAAATCTCGCTATGCTCTACCTCTCAATTCTACATAGATTGGTATTTACCCTTTAGAACGTGACGGTCGGCTATAGCCGACAAGAGTAAAACAGTAACAGATTTAACAATAGTAATTCAATTCAATTCAAATATTTTTATTTCAAGTAGACCAATATTACAGGTTCTTTCGAAATGTCAACACTAGTTGCAGTAATAATAATAATATTGTAACGTGCGATAGTTTCGCTCAAATTGGCCTTCAAATCTACCACATTAAAAGGGTCGGCATCGCGCGAGCGATACCTCTGGTGTTCCGTTGGCCTACGTTAACCGTATCAGGCGGATCGTACGATTATTTACCATTCCTGCGGTATTAAAAAATGTGGTATAGACTATCAATAAATGCCTCTTTAGATAAAATCGACTGATTCCGAAAATTGTTGCGCCGTGCTTAAAGCCGACTATAAAAATCAGTATAAACTGGTTTAATAGTGGACGGGCCGCGCTTCAGGCCAGTTCTTGGTCCGCTTACTAGTTGTATTTCATGATGAATAATTGTTTACAGGTGCAGCAATACAATTCGCGACAGTATTAGCAGGTGTTATGGCATGCTGCGTCCAATCTGTGTTTAAGAAGAGCGTTATTTCTCTGGCAGGAGCTACTCAGGCATTAGGAGGTATGTTGTTTTAGAATTTTATGTTTATTGTTAATACAGCAGTAACTGAATCTAGCTAACAAAAGGCTTATACAATTCAATTCTACGTTGCAAGAATTCGTCTTTCCAAGAGTAAATTAATGTATGCGGACTTTATGACTACATCTATAGCGACATCTATTTCCAAGCTTAGCAACAAGGCTTGTGTTAATTAATATTCGTCACCACACAAGAATCGTTGTTAGCTTGGGCTGGCGGATAGATGGCGCTGTAAAATAATTTCCGGGATCCTTATTACGAAAGGCAGCCTTATGGCTTCGCTAATCGAGTCATCAGTAGGTCATCATCATCATCATCATCATCATCATCATCATCATCATCAACCCATTATTGTCGCGCTGCTAGGCACGGATCTCCTCTCATTTGAGAGTGATTAGGCTATAGTCCACCACGCTAGCCTACTGCGGGTTGGTAGACTTCACATGCCATCGAGAAAATCTCTCAAGCATGCAAGTTTCCTCACGATGTTTTCCTTCACCGATTGAGCATGTGATAAATGCGCACATAACTTCCTAAAAGTCAGTGGTGCCCGGGTTTGAACTCGAGACCTTTGACATGTCAGTCCGCTGGTCACACCACTAAGCCACCACAGCTCAAAGGTCAAGTGTGAAACAAACATTTTAATTGTAAATAATGTTCTTTCCAGGTCTGTTTGGCGTGTTAGGGCTGCTGCTATACCCGTGGGGTTGGGGCGCGACTCGAGTGAAGCGACTCTGTGGGGAAAACTCCGAGCCCTACATCCCAGGGGACTGTTCTATTGGTAAGATTGTACTGTCACTTAACTAAACTGAAATTATCATGTCTTTGAAATTAGCACGACTGGAGAATCAACCCTCATTCATTTAATTTCTTGGAAGTAGGATAACAAATATAAGTGTGGTTAGATATTATCAAAGACGTTGATGACAAATCGGCTATTATTACGGGGGGTAGATAGGTGAGGTGTGGTAGCCTAGCGGTGCGACCAGTGGGCTGAGATGTCAGAGGTATCGAGTTCAAATCCAAGGCACGCACCAATGACTGCGGAAGTTACGTGCGTATTTATCACATGCTCAAACAATGTGAAAACATCGTGAGGCATGTGAGGTCTGCCAACCCGCAGTAGTTTAGCGTGGTGGACTATCGCCTAATCCCTCTCAAGAGACCCGTGCCCAGTAGTGTTCGTAATTATAACATCAAGACAACCAACACCTCAGTCATCTCCTGAACAAAAGGATGCCGGGTGAAAATAATATAAATATACCGCGATAAAATCCGTTAAAAGTACTTTTATTACAGATAATAATTAGTGAACTATTTACAATTAAATCATTTCATCATTCCAGGTTGGGCCCTCTTTGTAACAGCTACAGGCATAGCACAAATATTCCTCGCCAGTGCGTTATCCAAGACTGCGGACAAAGCTGCTAACTCTGACAAGGTACAATTCCAAATGGATGAAGGCAAACAGCTGATCTGTCTCGCTTAGTACCTACAAATATGACCTAGGTCTCAGGCTTAGGTCACAATTAAGGCTATTTATTCCATTTTATATGATTAATTTTACTATCGTCTGAATATATGTAAAAATGTCTGGTTAATGTAGGATTTACTAAAATACGGTATTATTTTTTGATACATTTGATGCTTGATGTAATGCATAGATGATAATTTCTCAAATCGTGTATAAGAAATTAGTTTTTTTATAACAATCCCAAACTATGAAGAGTTTATGATAGACAATGAGCAAAATTCATTTTTTTTTAAATATGACTAAATCATATTGACTGAAAATCAAAATGCGTCCATTTTAATACTATTTGACTTATAAAAGACTGTTTTTTTTTAATCTATACATTCATCATTTAGAGATCTTCGGTAAAGTATAGTTTGATAAAAGGTTGTTGAAAAAAAGGTCTCTCACACTTAGTAACATTGAACAATATTTACGTTCATATAAACAAATGTAGAATAATTCCCGAGCTCTTTAAAAAAAGTTGTCGGCTATAGCCGACAGCTCTTCAGCTGTCGGGTATACCCGACAGTTGAAAATTAACTCACGACTCAACAGTCGGCCATCAACGACAAATGACGATAGCCCTGTGCACTTATTTTTTGGCTTTACTCTACCACTGCTGGTTTTAGCTCTCATTTGAGTAAGAGATAAGACTATAGTCCAACACGCTAGCCTAGTGTGGGCTGGACTTCACACGGCACCAAGAAGATCTTTAACGTGCTGGTTTCCTTGCGATGTTTTTCTTTTACTGTTTGAGGATGTGTTTTAATTACATTTAGTGTTTACATTACATTTACAATCCGCGCTAGGCTAGCGTGGTGGAGTAATCTCTTTCAAATAGGAGGACACCCGTGCCCAACAGTGGGACAATAATTGGGTTGATGATATATGTATGTAAAATATATATAATAGATATATGATGTATTAGTATTATAAAATTTCACTTCATAGAAATGCTAGAATCATCACAATCATATTAGCTTAGTGTTTTTAAATATAAAGCCAATGACTGAAAATGTTATTCCAATAAATCTTTTATAACATCTAGTTAGATTATAATGTGTATGTTATAATTTAGATTAGGTTTAAAATAAGGCTTTGACCCGCTTAATTCAATATTTTTTTAGTTTTTCTTTGCAAATCGTAGATCAATTAATTGGCCTATCACATCCGAGGACCCCTTCATAATATACTCGCCCAAAAATGTCTAAAAGAAAAAAAAATATCTTTACGGGCTATTAGCGGCTAGCGCCCCTTTCGAGCAATCTCTCGACTACCTCGTAGTTATTTTCAACCAATTTTTTTACGGTGATGAGGGTTCAAACTAGTACGCGGCACCTGATGGTAAGTGATGACCGCCGCCCATGGACATTTGCAACACCAGAGTCTTGTAAATGCGTTGCCAAACACCTTAGAAACCGCTCAGGTTTTTTAAAATAGGGAGTTACTAAACTGAAATTAAACGGAATTCCCAAAATGTCAGAATAGGCACTCCCCCAATGAGGTCTGGTAACCTTACTCACTCGCAGAAAGACAAATATTGGTGATTCACTGCGGTTTTCTGTAAGGCCGAGGTACTTCCCCAGTCGGGCAGCTCAATTTGAGCGAGAAATCTTGCTATGCCCTTCCTCCTACAGAATTATGCCAAGTCCATAGATTTTATGTCTATTCGGATGCCTGAAAACGTGTCTTGCATATACGTATACGATTCGGGAGCCGAGTTGTGGGCATTAAAAGTATTAATAAATTACTACTTACGTACAAACGGTAATAACATTGTTACTGAATGTTGTGACCATAAAATATGTTAGATTTATATTGCACTTAGGGGCCCATAAGACCGGGGCCCTACTATATCTTATTGGGCCACAATTAGCGAGAAATCAAATAATATTTGAACTAAGCGGTCTCATTGGCGAATTCACTTTAAGAGAATATATTTTCCTATTATCGTATGCTCTCGCTGTATCGTTAGTCACAAATAAAATCAAAGAAATGTTAACAAATACTCATTATTATATACAACTTTATATATTAATACCATTTTTTAGTCTAATACATCACTTTAAGACTTTTAAAGGTCATATAATGCTAGTGTTCTGAGAAATATATTATATTCTATCATTAAACCATATATAGCTTTTAGAATTAACTATCCAGTTATTTATTGTTCTTATTATGTGTCGATTTTTCAATAACTTCAAACAGAGGATTAATAAAAATGGAAACACAGTTTAAGTTCAGCGTCAAACGGTTGAATCGATTTTCTTGAATCATAGATTAGAACATTCTCGATAACGTTACCTTTCGAATTAAAATTTAATTGAATTCAGTCGAAAAATAAATCACATCGTTTTGGAGGTAAAGGTTACACAAGTTCATGGATAAAAAAATTGCACTTATAGGGCCCCCTATTTTTGTCGGGGAGTCTAAAATATGGTTTCCAACAATAATATTGACTGATGATTTGTTAAGGGCCCCGTATTTTAAGTTCTTATAGGCATTTAACCGGATATTGTAGAAATCTATTAAAGAAAATCTGATGAAAAATCGACTCAAAAGTATTATAGTTAAGAAAGTAAGTAATGGTTGATGTTTCAGTGAATAATGTATTGTTATTAAAAAACTTATATAAATATTTTTATAACCCAGAAATACATTAGTTTTTATATATAAAACTAGTACCCGCCCGTGACTTTTTCGCGTGGTATGTTGATAAAATGTAGCTTGTGTTATTCTGATATATGTTAGCTATATTATTGTAAAGATTTATACTAACTAGTTCAGTAGTTTTTGCGTGAAAGAGTTTTAATAAGATATGTATTTTTGTTAGCAGAAATATATTCTAAATGTCACAAAGAGATAAGTAAATTTATATTGACGACTCAATGAATGGTTCTTTTTGTTAAATTAAATAATAATATTTTGTATTGGCATAATAATTCTATATCACAAGTGATTTTACAAAATATATGTATTCTTTTGTATTAAAATATATATTTTAGTGTGCCATAACGATTGGCTTTAATATTTAAATGAAAATGATATTTGGTGTGAATTGATATTTATGTTTATATAATTGCATATTTTTTTTTAATGTCTGCCTTTGACCTTGGTTGTGTGTTCGTAAGTGCGGTGTCTGAGCGTGGGGCCCTAGTTCGATTTCCAAACCGAGTATAGAGTATTTCACTAATACCAATTGTGTAATACTCTGTTTTCGGTGGTTAAAGCTGCGTTCTATGCTATGGGTTCGAATCCCGGTAAGGACAAATATCTGTGATGAGCATCAATATTTGTATCCGAGTCGTGGATTTATTTTCATATAATATCTATTACTAATTGAAAAAAAAAATACATGTTTTCGCAATTTCGTCAGCCCATCAAATCCATATTGCGAAATGCGATATACTATCACGCCTTTAACCTCAAAGAGTTAGACAGAGAAGTAAGTTAAGTCCCCATGTATTGACTTTACTCCCGGTTTAACTTCAAGCTGCTACTGAAAGTGTTATAGTAAAAGTACAGCACGACCTGGTAATCGATTACCAGGTCGTGCTGTACTTTTACTATTTAGCCAAGGTCTTAACGCTCAGAAACCGCACCCCGCAGACCATATTGCAATGATAATAAAAATAAATCTACATCTAAATTAGTACTAAGAATTTATTACTCAGTATTATTGTATTTTCAAGTCTTATGTAACCGGTTGTCATTATTTTTGAAGTATATATAGTATTTACTGCATCGAATAAAATTAATAGATTGTTTATGTTAAGGGCATATCTATTTATGACGGTTTTGGCCCGTTTTCAACCCTCTCCTTTACGGCCTGCCTGATACCACGACGGTGGCAGTCAAGGTAAGGGCCCGCCAGTCGGTAAGCGGTCACCGTAGCCTATAGACGTTTGCAACACGACATCTACATAGATATTTGTTGTCGTTTGCGGGTTGCCGAAGAATGTAAAAGAAAATATGAATTTTGATCAGCAAGGTGCAGGCTTAGTGGTGTGACCAGTGAACTGACGTGTCAAAGTTCTCGAGTTCAAACCTGGATACGCACCACTGACTTTTCGGAATTTATCAGATGCTCAAACGGCGAACGAAAAACATCGTGAGGAAACCTGCATGCTTGAGAGATTTTCTCGATGGCGTGTGAATTCTAACATCCCACAGTTGGTTAACGTGGTGGTCTATAGCCTGATCACTCAAATGGGAGGAGATCCGTGCCCAGCAGTGGGACAATAATGTTGATGAGGTGGAAGCCACACCTCTGGTGTTGTAAATGTTTATAGGCTACGGTTACCGTTTATCGTCTGGCGGGCCCTTAGGTTGACTGCCACCGTCGTGGTATTAAAAAATAAACAATTAACAACATTTAACCGAAGGAATTTTGAGTATGGTTTTGTAGGTATATGTTTATCTATTTTTTTTTATTTTCATAACCGACAACTGGGCAAAACTGATGCCCTAAGGTTAAACAGATTGTCTAGGTATTCCTAAGCCCCCAGGACCGACGGTTTAGGGACTACTCACACTTATTCAGCTCTAAGAACGCGGAAAGTTGAATTATTTTAGCATTATTTTCTATGGACATACGCTGAATTGCGCTGAATATACGTGAGTAGTCCCTTAACGTATAGTCCGAAGCACTGAGGGGTCGTGGTATGTTATGTAGTCACCCATCCATTTCCTGACCTTGGCTAGCGCAGCTTTACCTAATAATAGAGATTTTTTAAAAGTTCTTGTTTATTCGATGCGGTAATTGACAATAAACTATACAAGAAACAGTAATTATCCTATTTACTACATAAATATAAATAAGTATCTATATATAAGAATTAGGTTTAAGAAATATATTATACAAGTTTTTACAAGTCTATATACAAATAATGTCTGTATTTTATACAAATTACCTACGTGTATACCTAATATAGATATTTTGAATGAATTTTGAGTTTTATTTCTTGAAATTTCTCCTATTTTATCCTCGAAATAATTAGAGAAGTTTAATTACACTGAAAAGTTATCTAGTGTTGTATTACTTACCAAATAATATTAGTCTCATGCGAATCAAACTCCGAGCTGTTACTGAGAATTGCATAGACAAACCCAATAGCACTTTTGACCTGGAAATCGAACCCAAGACCTCTTGCTCAGTAGTCGCACTTGCGATCACTAGACCAACGAGGAAGCAAAGTGTTTATATAATATGTATTACTATTTCTTGCGGCAGTCGTTTCGGCTGTATCTGAGTAGATTGCCAAAAGGCTCGAAATATGGGCGAGTTAGAAGTTCACGTCCTGTGCCAGGCAAGAGGGCCTTCTAGCTAGCATAACACAAACTAATTCAAATATACTAAGAAATCAGTCTTCTAAGAAATACGTCCAAGTTCCTTATGGATAATTGCAGTAAATTGCTAGATAATTATAACAACTGGACCAAATGATTTCGTTCCGACAGATAAATACGTACACACTGTTTTTTCCTTGTAACAAAGGTTTGTTACCTTTGTTACAAGGAAAAAACAGTGTGTACGTATTTCATCTACGTGTAGAATTCAAATATTAGTATGTAAATGTCAAGGCGAACTTGGCAACCTAGGTAAGTGAAATAGAACGGACTGGGCACTTTAGTATACCCATTTACTGCCCTACTGCTAGTTACGAGTCTCCTCTCATTTGAAAGGCTCATGGGCGTATCTAGACTTCCTCCAGGGCTTGGCCCCACCTGGGGTGGGCACAGTTCACCGTGTGAGAATTTCTAATCGGTAGCCCAAAATCCTGGGGTTGGCACTGGATCGATCTGAGTGTGAGGTTTGGCAGACTTTACTTGCCCCAAAAAGTATCTCAAGCATGCAGGTTTCCTTGCGATGTTTTCCTTCACCGCTTGAGCACTTAACTTCGAAAAGTCAGTGGTGCCTGCTTTGGGATCGAATAGAGACCACACAATCCACTGGCCACGCCACTAGGCTAAAACAGCTTCAATCTATCAATCTAATGTCTTACGCAGATTAAAAAAATCCCAAACAATCCTCGTCCAATTTGAAGAGGCATTTAAAAAATAGCATTAAAGAAATGTGTCGGCTGTCGAAGAAAAACGACATAAAACCTAGATTTATAATACAATACATAACAATTAGTTTGACCCACATCCAATTTGAATCAAAAGGAAACGCAGATCGCTCCGATCAATCAAAATATTTCAACATTTTTGTGAGCAATTTTCAAATTCTGTTGAATAGTTATCGGCGTAGCTGCGTGGTGCCACTTCTAGCGAGTATTATAGTATAGTAACATGTATCACAGGTTTTTCATTGATAACCTGTTTCATTTTATAATTAAATATCACCTATCTGAGAGACTGCTTTTTTTAAAATTATAAGATCTATAAAAATTGTGAGGAGATTGTTTTTTATTATGTCATTTATTGCAATGCGTGTTTTATGTAAACTTGAAATTGGGTTGAAATTGACATGAGTAGATTCTATTCAAATTCAAAAAAAGTATTCTAATATTTATATATTTTTTAAATAAGCCATCTTTGGGTGCCTTGCAGATGTGAAATATCGAAACTGCCAGAAAATAGGCATGTAAGTACGGTTTATGAAAGAAAATAAATTTGGCATAGTTATATTTTTATTAGAATTCAAAAAGTACATAAGGGAAATATAATAAAATAAAACATTTCCATCCTCGGCAATATTTGAACTTCCACACACAATTAGTATCAATATTTGATTAATAAAAAAAATAAATAAAAAATACAAAAAGAAATATTAATATAATTAAATTACAATAAAATTTCTTCTTTAGACGCTGAAATTCAAAATGAAAGCAGTACAATACTTCCATTAAATTGAAAATCCTTTAATTTTTATGTTGTGTGTAATTAATACCATAATGTTTAGTTAATACCATATTGTGTATATAAAATCTATCTAATATATAAAATTCTCGTGTCACAGTTTTCGTTGCCATACTCCTCCGAAACGGCTTGACCGATTTTGATGAAATTTTTTGTGCTTATCCGGTATCTATGAGAATCGGCCAACATCTATTTTTCATCCTCCTAAAAGTTAGGGGTAGTCCACCAACCCCTATAATGTGGCAAAACAACGTTTGCTGGGTCAGCTAGTATACATATATAAATCATTGTAGTTCTCTCATAAACAATATTGAATTCAAATATCGTTAAGTTTCCGTCTGCATTAAGCATTACCCGCTTACACTCGAACCATATCCCAACCCAACTTCAACGTAACTATCGCCTTATTACTATAGATATAAGGTTCAAATTCATCCGCCACGTGCCACTAACAATATGCCGCAAACCCATGAATCAATCAACTCACACTCAGTGATTACAGTGAGACAGACATTCCCTCGGGGTAAGGGGTTCGATCCCGTGCGAGGCATCAATCAAAACTCGTCTATTTTCACATCCGTGGCTCACAAATCGTTGTATTTATTTCTTTTTGTTCATCTGTTTTGTAGAAAACTATCTTTTGCCTGCGGGTTTTGTTCTAAAGACGAAGATTGGAGTAAAAAATGTGTTAATGCAGTTTACAGCGGTAGTTTACACTGCCTTCTGTGCTTCGGGTCCTGGGTTCGAATCCCGGTAGGAAAAATGTTTGTGTGATGAGCGTCTATATTGGTATCCGAGTCGAATAAGTAGGTATTTACAAAAAAAGTATATAATTATGTAGTATTTCAACCTTCTTATAAGGGGGCAAACAGGCAGGAGGCTCACCTGATGGTAACTGATCACCGCCGCCCTTGGACATTTGCAACAACAGAGGCTTGCAAATGCGTTACCGAACCCTGTAGAAACCTTTTAGGTTTCTTAAAATAGGGAGTTACTAAACCAACAGCGAACGGAATACCTTGCTGTCAGAATAGTCACTCCCCCAACGAGCTCTGGTAACCTTACTCACTTGCAGAAAGACAACTATTGTTGATTCACTGCGGTGTTCTGTAAGGCGGAGGTACTTCCCCAGTCGGGCAGCTCAGTTTGAGACAGGAATCTCGCTACGCCCTACCTCTAAAAAAAATATATAATGTTTCTTTACCTTTTATGAATTTCAATATCTATCAACCTACCTACTAATTCTTCATCAAAACAAATTCTAAACTTAGGTTTTCATGTTATTTCGGTATGTTTCTTTTTTATGTAGATATGACATGTATAAACACTAAAATAACATACCATCACTCCTGTCGTACCCGAAAGCTTAGGCAGAGGAATACTAATGTACACCAACGTTTCGCCGGTATGTTTTAGTTCCCATGTAATAGGGGGGCGAGCCTATTGCCATCAACCGGGCACGAATTCAAACACCGATCTGCTACTGAGAATTTCGCAGAAAACCCCAATAACACTTTGCTCGACCTGGGAATCGAACCCAGGACCTCTTGCTCGGCAGTCGCACTGTACTACCACTAGACCAAAGAGGCAGTTTGGTCTAGTGGTAAACGCTGAAATACTTGAATCTAATTGTTTTTATTTCAATCTGATCGCATATAAAATTTGAGGGTCTATGTGACGATGCTATGTGCACATTAAAATATGGTAACTTAAAAAAATTACATACATGAGGTCGTGACCCAATGTCACTTATATTGGGTTTTCCCATGAAAATCTCAGTACCAGCTCGGAGTTTGGATTCGTGACAGGTCGATGGCAATATGCTCGGCCCCTGTTACAGGGGACCGAAAATTACCGGTGAAATATGTGTGTAGGTACATAAGTACACCTCTGTCTAACCCTTCGGAGACGACATGTATGATGGTATGTCATATTATGCTTGAAAAATACTGTAATGTATAATAATGTGTATAAGTTTGTGAAGCAGAGGTTTCCACTTCTCACATGCAGTTAAACGAATGACAGTTTTGTTTATATTAAGGCCATTTAGAAGATCTTACCTAGTACCTACATACCTCAAATATCTTTAAAAGTATATATTCCATAAACCACAATAACATTTGCACATAATATAACCTCCATAGTAGCTTTCGTTCCTTTGTTCGACTCGTGCGCAAACGCGTCACGAAAACTTCGGCCAATCAGAGTCGTTCGCGCCCGCGGCCGGTCACGATTCGACGCCTTCCATATTTGAATGCATGTGTCCTAATGTTCTGTTCTTTTTTTAAATGTGTCCGTGTGTGTAAGGTTATGTAATAGTATTTGTAAATAATAAGTATATTAACTATATCGGTCTACTGGTCGAAGTGCGAATGCTGAGGAAGAGAGCTAGGATTCGATACCCAGGTCAAGCAAAGTGTTATTGAGTCATCATCATCAACTCATTATTGTCTCACTTGACTGCTGGAGACGGGTTTACTTCATTTGAGAAAGATAAGGCTATAGTCCACCACGCTAGCTTACTGCGGGTTGACAGAATTCACATGCCATCAATAAAATCTCTCAAGCATGCAGATTTCCTCAAGATATTTTTCTTCACCATTTTAATCACGTGAGCAATACGCACATTGTTTCCGAAAAGTCAGTTGTGCGTGGCTTGGGTTCAAACTTAATACTTTGGACTTAACAGCCCACTCGTTACGCCATAAGCTATCACCGTTCTCTATTTTATTCTGATAAATTAAAAAAATACAATGAAATACTCAATACTCAATTCTTTCTAAAAAAAGAAAAAATCCTAAATAAACTATTGATTATGTCTCCATACTCATTAATCAGAAGCCAGTCATTAATAAAAACCAAAGAAAACAACAATTAGGTAGGTAGTAATTAAGTATTATAAATAATTACGATTATAAAACCACTGCTTCTGCTCGAGGCTCTATCGCTATTGTAGGTTAATTATTTTCTACGGATGATAAAGTAGGTACTTCTTAATATATCCTTGCTTACCCATTTCTCAAACCAAAATTTTTTTTTTTTTTTTTTTTTAATGATAAGGGGGCAAACGAGCAGGCGGCTCACCTGATGGTAAGTGATGACCGCCGCCCATGGACATTTGCAACACCAGAGGCTTGCAAATGCGTTGCCAAACCCCTTAGAAACCTTTCAGGTTTCTTAAAATAGGGAGTTACTGAACTGACAGCAAACGGAATTCCCATGCTGTCAGAATAGTCACTCCCCAATGAGCTCTGGTAACCTTACTCACTCGCAGAAAGACAACTATTGTTGATTCACTGCGGTGTTCTTAGATTAGCCCAGCGGTAGTTAGCACTATCTTCTGTGCTACGGGTCCCGGGTGCGAACCAATCCACTCCATGGGCGCTCGGCTACCACAAGAGCTGTGGTAGCCGAGCGGTGTGACCATAGACTGAGATGTCAGAGGTCTCGAGTTCGAACCCAAGGCACGCACCACTGACTTTTCGAAAGTTATGTGCGCATTTATCACATGCTCAAACGGTGAAGGAAAACATTGTGAGGAAACCTGCATGCTTGAGAGAATTCTCGATGGCATGTGAAGTCTGCCAACCCGCAGTAGGCTAGCGTGGTGGACTATAGCCTAATCCCTCTCAATTGAGAGGAGACCCGTGCCCAGCAGTGAGACATTAATGGGTTGATGATGATGATATACAAATACAAATTAATTCTTTAATTTAGACGCGGGTTCCAAGACAGTAAACATCATTTCCCTGGGACAGTACCGGCTTCATTGTCTGGACGATATTCTGTATGGTTACTATTGTTGATCCTGGCTTACAGGAGTTGCAGTAGACTTAGGGTGGCGGGTATGTCCCAAAAAAAACCGAATATAAAATCCTAAAATTTTGTTAAATATTGACGATCCGGTTTACACAGAACAAACTCACTTATCATAAAATTAAAAATCAATGTTTCTTTGCTAATACTAATTTTAATTGTATGTGGAGTCAGGCAGATTTTATTTCAATTAATCTTCAAAACTAACCTGTAATTCGGCTTTCATGCGGTTTTCGGGTTGATAGTGTAAGGGTGACCAGCAAAAAAATTGGTGAAGGAAAAGTCCTTTACGGAACGTCCCTCCGCCTGGGGAGGCGACGTTGTGTGTCGGACTCCGCCCAATGTGAGCGTTTACCGACTAAAATACCGCACCCGTCAACGCCACCAACCTTATTGCCGGTGCCATGGGATTCGCAAACAATCTCGGCGTGCTTCGGTCCAGCTCTGGTCACTGGACTCCAGCTAGGAGCGAGGCATCACTCGCCTCGCATCCTCTGCACAGGCGCACGTGTGACGAACACGCGCGCCGCCTACTTGTGGCCATCGGGTTTGTGAGTATGTTGGACATTGAATGAGCACACACATCATCATCAACTCATTTGCTGCTCATCGGCTACGTCCAGGTCTCCTCTCATTTGAGAAGGAAGCTTAAGTCAAGTAGGTACGCTAGTGCGAGACGCTACCTAGAATATCTCTCAGGCATGCAGGTTTACTCACAATGTTTTCCTTCGTCATTTGAGTATGTGTATATACATAAAGTTATGTACATAAAGTTTTTAGGTCCCATATAATAGGCGAGCCTATTGCCATGAACCGGGCACGAGTCCAAACTCCGAGCTGCTACGGAGAATTTCATAGAAAAATCCAATAAAACATCAACTTCACTAAGCCACTAAGCTAATTTCCTCAAGTACCCTCAATGTATAGTCACCATATAAAATACAAACACACACATACACCCGTGAGAACTCGCTCGGGAATCGAATCCCCTATAATCAACCAATCGTTGCACCGCAATTAGTTCCGTCCGACAGACAGACGCGTTGTATATCACTTATATATTAGTTATATACGTACATATACATGATAATTAGTATGTATACATCTATTTGTTACTTGTATAAAAATGTATCGAATTTTGGGTGGTACCAGTCGATTTTGAAGTCAACAGTCTTCAACGCGTTCAATCCCAAGTGGTTTTCCTTCACCGTTTGAGCATGTGAAAATACGCGCATCATCATCATCATATCAACCGTTAGACGTCCACAGCTGGACACAGGTCTCCCCCAAGGATCGCCACGACGACCGGTCCTGCGAAAAATACGCGCATAACTTCCGAAAAATCACTGACTTTTCGAAAGTTTTGCGCCTTGGGTGAACTTCAGACCTACGACAACTCAGTCCTAAGTCACATCACTACGCTAACACAGCTCTTAAAAAAATCTATTTATAGAAATCATTATAGAAGAAAGAAAAAAAAAACATTTATTTGACGCAAAAAAGATACACACACAGATACAAGATTAGAAATAAACAGAAGAATTATACATAGTATTTTACTTATTATTATATTATATTTAGTATTTATATAATATATATATATATATATTTAGTATTTAGTTATTATACATATCTTAACAACAGCTTATTCTGTCAGTTAGAAAGTCAATGAGCCGACAAAGAGATACCATCTACTTAACTATTTATGGATGCACCAATAGTTAACACTTTTTACTAAACTCTTACACAAGTAATATAAAGACTTATGATCCGTTACGAATAATTAGTGTAATAATAGACGTTGATAACCTGATTAGTGCAGCGGTAAAAAGGCTGCCTCCTGTGGCAAGGATCCTGGGTTCGAAACCCGGTAGGGGCCAATGTTTGTGTGATAAGCATGGACATTTAACCTCAGACACGGATAAAAAAAATTACTATGTAGTGTATCACCTATCTTGTATCTGTAATACAAGCCTAGTTGTTTGGCTGGGAACTAGATGGCGCTGTGTAATAATGTCCGAATAAATTAATAGCGTTTGAAATTGAATTTGAATGCAACATTTTATGCTCGTTGAGAATTAGTATTGACATCTAACGTGGCAATACCTCCTGTTTTTATACCTACGCCCTTTTTATACAGTTTGAAGATAATAATATTTATGACTTTCTTATTTTTTTTTAAATGTTGCCCCACACTAGTATTTTCTCCTGTGTCGTGGGTGCGTTTACAAACACACATTTTCACATACACAAACGACCAGACCCGGAACAACTACCTGTAGAACGTACAAATATTTGCTCCGTGCGGGGATCGACTTGCAACCCGTAACGCACAAGCCGATCGCTCAGCCACTGCGCTACCGAGTCGTCATTATTAGATCGTTATTTCAATATTAGACATTGAAATATAACAACCTGTTACGGATTTTCTGATGTAGGGTGGTTAGACTACCCTAATTTGCAACCCTTATGATTAAAAAAAAAACGACCAGTTTCTCAGTCTGCCCATGACCATAGATGCTGTAAAGCAGTCTAAATACCACTGCAATAATCGTTACTTTAAAACAAAGGTTATAATCTGTATAAGTAGATCTTATGAAATTAGAATTTAAGTAATGGTAGATACTTGAGAAATATGAACTAAAAATACTTTTTACGGAAATAATCCCGACTATCCATTGTATTGTATCCATTACACAATCCATATTTATAGGTTTGTAAAAAGTATTTTAATCTTTTTATAAATACCATTGACTATTATCAAGATACAGATTATTAAGAAAATAAAATTATAAATCAGTTTATTAATCGTCGAGAAATACGTTCAAAAACAAAAAAAATACCCATCAAAACTCCAAAAAGATCCCTCCAATTAGAAACATAGATACAAAGCATTTGGGATGCGAAATAAAACTGTGTTTGATGTACTTAATTGGAGGCTAATTCGTGGCCGCCGGCTGCGATTACGGCCGGGAATCGAACCTGGTACGGTGGTGCCATAACTCATGCAGCAGTCAAGTGCACTTTGATTTATTTGAGACGAGCATCGTCGTGATGTGGAACATGTTATAGTGTATATAAGTCTGGGTACTTTTGTTTTAAAGTCGGCTAAAATTATTACAAGATTTTATTTAACTAGCACTGTTCGTATGTAAGTTCTCCGCTTCGAAATTTGCAAACAATTTTTTGATCACTTCTGATTAATGTAAGGAAAGTTTATTTATTAATAATTTTACGCGGACAAAATCGCAGGCAAGAACTAGTATCACATATCGACCTTAAGTTGCCATTACCTACCTCCTAAGTGCTTTAAGTTCAAGTTTACAGGAAATCATAAAAACTTAATACATTGTCCCACTGCTGGGCACGGGTCTCTTCTCTAGTAGGTAAAGCTTAGGGAACTATTGTATAAAATATTTTTAATACATTATTTTAAATTATAATTTGTATTGTGTACGCGTGGTTTTTTATGGGCGCGTTTGTTTGTGTGCCTATGTGTGTGAAAATATACTCTGTATATATACATATATGCGGTATGCCACTTAATTAAAGGGACACATATGACGTAAGTAGTACCTTACATACATTAAGTAGATAAATTACAATGTATGGTAAAAGAGCATCCAAGTACTGGAGGGTAGAATCGGTAGAAATTATGAATAAATTATGTCATAATTTCCAATCTTTAGGGTTCCGCAGTTACGCTGACAAATCGCCTGCAATACAAGAACAGAATTTATTCTCGTGTGTAAAGTCTTGTATTATATTTGATGAGTCATTTTTGCTTGTATGAACGCGCTAATCAAATTACCAGTCCGATTTCAAAAATTTTTTCAACATTATCTGTGAGTCACATAGGCTATATTTATTACTAGAAAGGTTATAAATAAAATAAAAATTTTAGATACCTACCTACGGAACACATCCATCGTGATTTTATTCTATATCAAAAGTTAAAAGCGGTTTAATTTTAAGTGAATTACCAGCTGAATGTCTGTAATAGTTATGTATTAAGTGTATAAGACAGTGATCGTGTAATTTGTAGTTTTATATTTCCTTATAATTCGGAGTTAGAGGAACGTACCAGCTGTCAATTTCACATGACAATTGTGTGATTTTTGTAAGAAATAATTATGTAGGTACCTATTTATAGCTTTTCCGTTTTGTATTTGTTCAGCAAGGCTGTCCATTGGTTGATTTGAAGTTTGGGCGGATTTCATAATGAAGTCGGGCGGTTGGCCAGTTGCTTGATAAACTTTTTTCAAAGATATATTTATACATAGATAAAGTTACAAATGTCTTACAGTTACGCGAAACAAAACTACTTTTGGACATAGGTAGTGAGAACACATCTAATGATGATCATAATCAGATTTTTGTTTTATTCATTTATGAAAATGAAAATGAAAATGAAAAAACATTTATTTAAACATACTAATTAAAAATTAATCAACTTGCAAACAGTTTTAAAAGGTCATCAGAATATTTAATCTGTATATAGACATGAGTTACAAGGGGACATGAGGGGTTACATGAGTTATTGATTCATTATTTTTGTTTTTATGTTGTTACTTTTGGATTTGACTACCACCTATATATATATATATGATTCGTTTATTGATCATATCAATTGTCAGACGTCCACTGCTGTACATTGGTCTCTCTTATGGATCGCCACGACGAACGGTCCTGCGCCACCCGCATCAAATTTAAAAACAATAACAACAAAACTATATAGTTAACTTATATTAATAGGTTCTTCACTCATCATATCAGCTAGATGACGTCCACTGCTGGACATAGGCCTCCCCCAAGGATTACCACTATGGCCAGTCTTGGGCCACCTGCATCCAGCGGGTTCCAGCGACCTTTACCAGGCCGTCATTCTTCACTCATTGTTTTCGAACTGTCATACCTACCACTCGTAAAGAATTTTGAAATAGCAGGCGTCACAATAACGATATTCAAACATACGTAGCTTTCATAGGATTCATCCTGACTAATAAATTAAAACTTGAGTAGGTAAAGACCAGTTACCGTTCGAATCCTAGCGGGGTTTAGCCTAGTTGAGAATGTATCAAACCATTTTTTAAACCATTTTACGTTTTGTACGTTATCGTATGACCACAATCTCAAATGACGGTAAGTGACGATGTGGTTTAAGAGGAAGGACGCTAACCTAGGAGCAACCTCGTGATTCGAAGATCCTTAAGCTCCTATTTGTCTTGTCTTTTTGTAGCTACTTACAATAACGACTGACGAAAGTGAGAAACTTGAAATTAAAATCGTTGTTTGCAACACAATCTACATGTATCTGTAGTTACAATAGATGATTGTTCGTACACGGAGTAATCTTGAGGCGATAACTATCTCTTAGTAATTCATTGTTTTTTCTTGTTACCTTCGTAAATTCATTGTTTTAACTTCTTTCTTGTTGCTTTTGTAAGGCGGTGTCGAAACTACCTCTTTTTTGTATCATGATCAACCCATTATTGTCCCACTGCTGGGCACGGGTCTCCTCTTTTTTTGGGAGGGATTAAACTATAGCCCACCACGCTAGCCTACTGCGGGTTGGTAGACTTCACATGCCATGGAGAAATCTTTCAAGCTTGCAGGTTTCCTCACGACGTTTTGTTTTACCGTTTGAGTATGTGATAAATACGCACATAATTTCCATTAAGATAGTGGTTTGAACTCGAGACCTTTGACATGTCAATCTACTGGTCACACTACTAGGCTATCGCACAGATATTGCTTTTTTGTATGTGTATGCTCTCTTATCAATACATCGCGCGGTTTTTCATGTCAAGTTGGCCAAAAACTTTCATAATTATGAAAATAATGATTATAATCATTCTGCCAATGTCTTCCTTCGTTATTCCTTCCTTATTTGGTGGCTGGTTTAGCACACATATCAGGCTGCCCTCGTTTGATGTGGCCAGGCGATAAGTTTTTTTTAAATGGGGCATATTTTGGTTTGTTTTGGAGGATTAGAAGACTTCGTCGTTATAATGTGTTATCAAATTAAAAGAATATTTTGTGGTACTAGGGAAGACCCCAAAACACCTATTTAAATTCATTTTAAAGCAATGAGAATTAAGTATACAATTAGAGTTTTCACTATTCGACAAGAGATGGCGCTAGTGCCGACATATTTTATCGAGTAAATAATGTTTGCATATGAATTACTAGCTGATAAATTATGTATTATCATGATTAGAGGAATATTATAGATGTTAAGTAAAAAAATACATTCCATCACAAGCTAACACTTATATATTTACACCTTTTTTAGACTTAGAGACATCGACATCTGTCTCAGTAAGGGGCGGTGGCAAAAATGATTCCAATTCTAGTAGCCACGGCGTTGGTGTTAAACGGAGTACAAATCCAGAACATTATCCCTGGTATTGAATTTAACGGGACGGACGATACATATCAGCTTTCATTTGCTACGGAATTAGAGTTAATATCGAGTTAATTACCGGGAAAGACACTTTACGAAGGCCCCACGTCGTGAATACGACGAGAGAGAGATGAAACAGATTCTCTGTGATATTCACCACAGAGATTCTGCGGGTCTTCTTACCCAGTTTCTGCCAGCTGTCATTCAGAAGATGCACCATGTTTCCCTAGACGCCAGTGGTAGTTCTTAAGTGACTAGGGCCTATCTGAAAATCAGCGCTACGGCATTTTGTGATGTCGTAGCAATATGCCGAGATAGGGCCTGTTCGGTTCTCATGCAGGTCTTTTTTTTTTCTGTTTTCTCAAACTGTTTTTTTCTTTTGGTCTCCTGCGTGTGGCCGAATAAATCTTTTTCTTTCTTTCTTTCTTTCGTATTTATTTCAACAGTTGTTAGTTTTTGGATAGTTAATGCGGTCCAATTTCCATTAAAGATTTTTGAGAAATGTCGATTGCTTTCTTTACCATTAATGGTCAGAGAGGCTTCACGTGTAGAACCTTGAATATCTCGCTATTTGATTTTAATCTTTTCTTTTAACACCATGAGAGTGGAAACACAAGAACAGGGAGTGTCTTTCTAAAAATAGAGGAGTTACATGGACATCAAACGGAATTCCCCATTCTGACAGAAAAGTACGGCAACTTTACTCACTCGCAGAAACACAACTACTGTTGTTTTACTGCGGTCTTCTGTAAGGCGTAGGTACTTCTCGAATTAGGCAGCACAATTTGAGCGAGAAATCCCGCCATATCCTGCCTCTATAAAAACTTAAAGTAAGTAGTTAAATTTCAAAAAAACATTCCTAGACCTGATTTTTTAATCATTTCAATATCTTATCTAATACTGCAATACATTGTAACTCGACCCTCTTCTATAAAACACCATTAAATACGAACTCGTATGTACGGATAAGTATCTCCCACATAGCCCTGCCTACTTACTTCGCGCCGCGGCTTGAAGATACCTGGTTGCGTGTCCGTATAGCGTGTTCCGATGCAATTATCCGTCACAACGAACTGCGGTTGGTTTACTTTTATTTGTATTCCTTCAAGACGTATTTTTAAGTCTTTTTATACATTTGTGGGCAAAGATATGTTGCATGCAAATGTTTGTTTTTATATTTCTTTAGTTTGTATATATGTAAGTACTTCGTGTTTTGTATTGATTTGTGGAGTTTTATGCTTTGTTTGGTTCAATAAACTCTGTCTTATTACGTGGGACCTAAAACATATAGGGGGAGGCACCTAGTGCTGTACTAGTTGCCTCCCGCGGCTTTGCCCGCATGGTATATAGATAAAAAGTAGCCTATGTGTTAATCCGGGTAATAAACTATATGTATGCTAAAATTCATTCAAATCTGTTAAGCGGTTTTGCGTGAAAGAGTAACAAACATCAATCCATCCATCCATACTTACAAACTTTCACGTTTATAATATTAGTAGGATACATATACAACATTGAGAGCTGTGGTAGCCTAGTGGTGTGACCAGTGGACTGAGATTTCAAAGGTCTCGAGTTTAAACCCAAGGTACACACGTGAAGGAAAACGTCGTAAGGGAACCTGCATGCTTGAGAGAATTTCTCAATTGCCAGCAGTGGGACAATAACTTACAGAAGACCGCAGTGAATCAACAATAGTTGTTTTTCTGCGAGTGAGTAAGGTTACCAGAGCTCATTGGGGGGTGACTATTCTGACAGCATGGAAATTCCGTTTGCTGTCAGTTCAGTAACTCTATTTTAAGAAACCTGAACGGTTTCTAAGGGTTTTGGCAACGCATTTGCAAGCCTCAGGTGTTGCAAATGTCCATGGGCGGCGGTCACCACTTACCATCAGGTGAGCCGCCTGTTCGTTTGCCCCCTTATGACCATAAAAAAAAATGGGTTGATGATGAAAATATACGGTTTAAATTTAGGTGTTCATACACCCAACCTTTTGGTGAGGAGCACCGTGATATTATATTTGAGAAGTTTTATATTTCACTAGCTTCTAGCTAAAGGATATTCTATCTATCGATCTATCTATCTTCTGCACGCGATGAAGTAGTTCTATTTAAATGTCTAGTAGGTATTGGATTACGTGATCGATTTGATTAGATTACATAATGATTCATCGATAGAGATTCGTCAACAGTTTGTCACGGGAACGTTCGTACCAGAGAAAATATCATTACGATTCTTTAGCGTTTGAGGTGAACCAACTAAATAATTTACACCCACATTTCGCCGGTATGCTTTATAGATCTCATGTATTCATATTCATATCGTTTATTTGCATTCCACAATGTTAATAAAGAAGGTAACAAACAATCTTATGCTAGACCCAATTATGGACCCTGTAGGGCACAACAAATATTACACATTGTATAGACATCTATCATATTCATACATAATACATCTATCATTACATAATTATATTATGTAATATGGGAGCCTATTGTCATCAATCGGCCACAAATACAAACTCCGAGATGCTACTGAATATATTTTTCCAAACGTTGCCCACACTAGGATTTTCTCCTGTGTCGTGGGAGCGTTTACAAACACACATTTTCACATACACAAACGCCCAGACCCGGAACAACTACCTGTAGAACGTACAAATATTTGCTCCGTGCGGGGATCGAACCCGCAAACCGTGACGCACAAGCCGATCGCTCAGCCACTGCGCCACCGAGTCGTCAATTGTATAGAAAACCCCAATAACACTTTGCTCGACCTGGGAACCGAAATACAAATTCTCCTTTTCAGTAGTCGCGCTTACCAATAGACTGACTAAGCAGTAAAAATAACCTTATACCATTTTTTTTTTTTTTTTTTATTAAGAAAGAAAAATTCAACCTCAGGCGGGACTCGAACCCGCGTCTTCTGAATAAGTACTCCAGACGCTCTGCCAACTGAGCCACCGAGGTATCCGCCTGATGTGTTGAATTTTGCCTTCTTTATGTTACTTATGTCTTACGTAACCTTATACCTAATAATAATATTATGACACATTGACCTACATAATATGCACACAAAGAATCTGTGTCTGACAAAAAACCAAAAGATATCAGAACTGAGGATCAATAGTGCATGGAGGATTTAATTACCATGTGTTGTACATTATTGGGTGTAATGATAGTGTGGGGTACCAATCGGCAGATTTATTAGATGCGCCTGATTGATAGGTGATCGATTAGAACTGGCGATGGATGGAGTCGACTTGATATGTTAAACATTTTAAAACATACTAGCTTTTGCCCGCAGCTTCGTCTGTGTGGAATTAGTAATGTTATCCAATCTGCTTTTATATCGATTTGTTTATTTATTTGTTACTTGTCTTTTTAAAGAAATTATCGATTCCGCATATCAACTTTCACCCCTTTTTTCGACCTTTGAAGGAATGATTTTCGGGATAAAAAATTTCCTCTGTTCTTCCTCGGGACTCAAACTGTCTTCGTACTAAATTACATCTTAATAAGTTCAGCGGTTAAAGCGTGAAGAGGTAAGGAGACGGACAGACATACTTTCGCATTTATAATATTAGTGTGGATATGGATATTCGTATGAATTAAAAATAAATAATAAACATGTTAATATCACACAAGAAAAGGGTGCGTAATAAGGTAATAGAGAATAAAGAGAACAAATTTATTAAAGGTTTCTTGCTGTCCTAATCTTGTCCCGAAAAATGCTATGCATTAAGTATATAATTTGAAAGATTTTGAGTGAGTATATTAACTTTGGGTGCTACGGTTCGAAAACATAGTATTTCCAAGGCTGAGTACAGTTGACGGGAATTATTTATCAAACTAAATCAATCATGAGGATTATCAGTCCAGTGCTTGCTCTCCACTCAGAATAAGATGTATTGAGCCACGGTCTACACATTTTTATTTTATTTCCCAACAATATCTTTACAGAGTATAATCCAATGCGATATTGAGGGATCTTAGTACTAACTTTTGAGGGTATGAGGGATGGTTGCTGCAGTGGTCAAGCGTCTATGTCATGTGTCGTGAGGTCGGTCTGCTCGGGTGTTTGTACATTTTGAATATTTGTGTGTGTATAAATTCTTAGTGTCTCTTCTAGTCTTACTATTATACAATCAAAGATTTAGCCTTTTCTCTTACCCTAACGTTACCTTACCAAAACGTTACCCTAACGTTTTCTTGTTTGATGGTCCAAAAAATATAAAGTTTTCCTCTCCACAGTTTTCTCAATTAATATTTTAATTGCTACATCGTTTCCACAAGTTTTATTTTCCGTGATATTAATGCATGCATTATAATTGAGGGACGGGGGACATGATTTAGTGCCTGCAGCATCTGATCCTTTGATATCACGACGCGCCTTAGAGGTGACGGCAGAAACAATAAATTAAATTCCAATATTTTTTTTATGGTGATAAGGGGGCAAACGAGCAAGCAGATCACCTGATGGTAAGTGATCTCCGCCATTTGCAACACCAAAAGGTTTGCATATGCATATGCGTTTCCAAAAATAGGGAATTACTAAACTAACAGCAAACAGAATGCCCATGCTGTCATGTGAGGAGTGTACTCACTCCTCCAACGAGCTCTGGCAACCTTACTCACTCGCAGAAACACAACTATTGTTGTTTCACTGCGGTCTTCTGTAATACGGAGGTGCTTTCCCAGTCGGGCAGCTCAATTTAAGCGAGAAATCTCACTATGTAGGGCATAGCGAGATTTCGTCTCGGAACTAAACTATCTTGTAACTTCGTTTTTGCGTCCATCTTGTAAATATTGATATATGAGGTGATATCCTCACGAGATTGACTGAATAATATTATGTGGGCGACTGTTATGGATTCCCAGAAACATGACACATATCTTTAACAAAATCATAATCAGATGTTTGTCTGTTTTCTATCAGCGATTTAGGTAACATTTATACTATAATTTAGAATGCCTGCAAGGTCGGAAGGTATGTCTGAGATAATAATTTTTAACTGACTTCAAGAAGGAGGCGGTTGTTCTGATGACTGATTTTTTTATGTATGGTCAACGATTTCTCTGCCAGCTGTACCCACTGCTGGGCACGTCTCTCGTCACTAGGTTAGTGCATATTGGTAGGTTCTACGCTATAGAGAAAATCTCTCAAGCATGCAGGTTTCATCACGATGGATTTTCTTCATTGTTTGAACATGTGATAAATACGCACATACTCTTAACTTCCCAAAAGTTATTGGTGCCTGCCTTGGATTCAAACTCGAGACCTATGAACTTACAGTCCACTGGTCACGTAGTTAGGCTATGGAAGCTTCTTTCTGTACTGCATGGTGCAAAAATTATTTTAAATAAATAAAATCAGCTATCATTGCGGTAGGCCACTTTCAACTCTATTATTGAAAGCGTAAGAAACAAAAATGGCAGAGTACAAATTATTATTATTGCCTATGTATTATTAATGATATGCATAAATATATACATATATGCTTAAAGTGCATAACAGGATGTGATATTTAGAAAATAATTATAGGTTTTGGACCTGTTTAACTATATACTTCGTAATAAGATTCAGTAATTTTTTTGTATCAGATTATTAGGTATACATACTAATGATATATTAACTACATTAAAATAAAACTACTTTTTACAGATTTTATCGTGTTGTCTTGATTTTATTTTTAATCCCAATGTTATAGATCTAGGTCAAGCTTCCATAGTTACAGACACACAGTCATACCAAATATCCACTAAAATGTTAGGTGACCAATACCTTACATGTTTAATTAACTATAAATATAAGTTGGCTAATAAATAAACATATTTATATGTTTGTCAATCAAATTGCAAGTAAACTAGTGTACTATCTTATCCTCCTTCCAAATTCACTCGTCATTATTTGCCAGAGTAAAAAGAGTAGAGTTTTCGAGCTGTTAAAAAGGTAGGTAAATGTCTTGTGTCGCTTACTACACTAAGAAAAAAATATTGCCAATTTTTTCCGCCCCTAAAATCTCAGTGATAAACAATAAGTATTTATTTCAATAATAGACCTTTTGAAGACACTTTTACAAATCATGTACTTATAAGATTATTTTTGTAGTTACCGAAGTAGATGGCATTTCCTTACTGACGATCTCTGAGAAGAAATTCCGAAACAAACTCAGAGAATCATGGTCTCTTTTAAGGTGATGATGTTTACCCGGATTGTTAATCATCTCTGATCTTCTACTAAAAGTTTTCTTACAGAAAAGACCCCCATCAGCTCACCAATCCTGCTTGAAAACACGAAGATTTGAATGAGTGAAGTCAAATCATTATTACAAAGTTTAATGTTGATTTATTCAGGAATTCAAATGCTTTGTAACAGGATATACTTACAATAAAAAAAAATACAGGAACTTAAATCTTAGCTATCTTATACCATTTTTTATTTGACGAAAGATTTTTCGTCTCAAAAATAGATGAAAAAAATATGAATTCGAGCTCTAAGCAGAACGGGCGAAGGTATTTTTTTAAATAAAAAAAGATAACGTTCACAAAATGGCCGCCGGCTGTCGGCAGGCGAGTATGGTCAGCAGAAACGTGTGATTTATTTAGTTTTTTATTTATTTATTGTATTGTATTTTTTTGAAATGATATAGGTATTTGCATTATGCAGTAGCAGGATTTTTGCCTTTAAGGCAGATTATTGTAAGTTTTCATTATTGACCCATTAACAATCATACTACTGGGCAAAGTTTTCAGGTGAAGATATTTCAGGCATATACCTATACATACTCGTAATACAAAACTCTGGTTTAGTGCTTGCTGACAAACTTATCATACTGCAGATGTTCTTGATGTTTTTCTTCAGCGTTTCAATTAAGCACAATTAATTTAATAATTTATACCTCGTGCGTAATTTTGAAAAACTAAGACCTCCTGTAGCATAGCGAGATTTCTCGCTCAAATTGAGCTGCCCGACGGGGAAGTACCTCCGCCTTACAGAAGACCGCAGTGAATCAACAACAGTTGTCTCTCTGCGAGTCAGTAAGGTTACCAGAGCTCATTGGAGAGTGACTATTCAGTCACTTGAGAATTGAGTGAATTGAGTCAGAATTGACAGCATGGGAATTCCGTTTGCTCTCAGTTCAGTAACTCCCTATTTTAAGAAACCTGAACGGTTTCTAAGGGGTTTGGCAACGCATTTGCAAGCCTCTGGTGTTGCAAATGTCCATGGGCGGCGGTCATCACTTACCATCAGGTGAGCTCGTTTGCCTCCTTATCACCATAAAAAAAACCTCACGCATGTCATATCGCAATATATTTTGATGTTATTTAATGTCAAAGTTTCGGATCCTTTACAGCATCTGCGGTTATGGGCTGGCCACAATCATGAGCAGATACTATGATAAATGGCTAAAAAGTATTGATATAAACCACTTTTGACGGATTTTATCGCGGTATATTGATACTCGGTATTTCTCCACGAATACACCAAAATTCGATATTGTAAGTTAACGTATTTCAATGTCTAATATTCGCGTATGTGTAAATAATCAATAAAAAAAATTAGTTTTATTTCAATGCCTAAATAGGTACATCGTGATAGTCACTGACAAAATTGATTGTTTTTTAATAAATAAGCCTCATCAACCCGATTATTGTCCCACTACTGGGCATGCGTCTCCTCTCATTTGAGAGGGACTAGGCTATAATTTACCACGCTAGTGCGGGTTGACAGACTTCCCACGCTATCAAGAAAATCTCTCAAGTATGCAGGTTTTCTCACGATGTTTTCCTTCACCGTTTAAGCATGTGATAAATGAAAATATAATAATTTATTTTTTTCTCTACCACTACAAATACCAGTACTTAGCTTCGGTAGGTACGTAGATATGTTATTTTCTTTATGTTAAGATTATAATAATTTACGAAATTTGTAATTACATTCTGTGCTACCGTATAAAATATACCTAATAAATTATGTTTTTAGGGACTTAAATATCGATAGTTTACTGTACGGCCACAAACGGCTTTTTGATTGTAAATAAATTGTTTAAAAATCATGGGAATTAAATGCGTTGACAGATAAAATTGATTTACATATATGCACTCACGCCTTTTTCCCATGGGTGTAGGCAGAAACTACGGAATGCCACGCGGTAGTATCTCTATGTACCACTATTGCCTCGTTCTCATTCATACATCTTGTTATATGTACTTAGGTACATGAGCGCCGGTTACGAGTACTGCGAAGTAGACCTTTTTGAACCTTTAAATAAATAATCGGTTTCAGAGTCACGGGTTGCGGGTTTTATAAAAAAAAAATTGTGTATTATAAGTACTGATTGACTCTTAATTGTTTTGTGTATGTGAAAATGTATACACGTTACAGGAGAATGTCTTAAAATGGTATTTTTATAATCAAAATTAAAGCAGTCGCGAAATTTTCGTAAAAATAATAATTTTCATGATCTACTTTGTGACATCACAGTCACAATGTTTAGTTAATGAATTTATAATACCTACAAGACTTATAACGTAACCATTTTTTAAATAATTGAATACTTATTTTTATATATTATATAGACCAAAACATTTGTTAAATACCCTATATATGACAGACATTTGCGACTTTGCCACTTTTCCGTTAACATTTTTTAAGACTGATCTATCGTAACTAATAGTTTTTTTTGACATCTAAAGAATTCTTTCTAAAAGTTAAAAAACAAAAGGCCAGCCATTATGACGCATACATTTTTTCGACCTATAAATTGTTAAAGTTTCTAATGCTTTGGGTAAAAAACCAAAAAAACACCTATGAGCGTATGTGGCGTATAAAAATCATAATTGCAGGTTATAACCTGCATTTATCGTATTAATCTATAGGTTATGTATAGAGGTATTAAATTGAAGCCTCTTTCGGCTTCCGACGGCGCTTTTTTCATGTGTTTTTTGGTTGTATTTTCATTTTTAGTTTCAAGATTTTGGTGATTGATATGAAGAGTCAATGAATATTTTTTCGTGCATTAACCAGGGGACAACAATGTTGCGGATGAAGTGTTGAGAAATAATGTTGAGTTTTAATGGAATAAAAAAGAGAAAAAAGTTTTTGTATTTTGATTTGACTTAATATGCAATGAATGAAACCTAACATGCCCAAACGGTGAAGGAAAATATCACGAGAAAAATACATCGTTTAGAGCTTTTCTCGACGGTTTGTGATTTTTGCTAAACCAGCTCTAAGCTAGCGTGGTGGACTATAGCTTAATCCCTCTTAAATGAGAAGAGACCCGTGCCAGCAATGGGACAGTAAGTGGACTAATAATTATTTTAATCTTTATCGAAGCCAATGAAGGAATCAAGCGGAGAAGAGGGGTGAAAATTGTATACTTAGTAATAGGTATAGGTACCTATTTTAAAAGAATCAAACGAGTAATAAGTCTTTAAAATAAAAGTAAAAGAAAAAAAAACGGAAAAATATAGATTTTGATTTTATTTCTTTTACAATTTTAGGCTGATGATAATTTTATTTATGAAGTTCGCTTTACAATTTACGATTAACAAATTCGGCAGGCAAGCGCCAAAACAAGTAGAAAAATAATATTTCTTAACACAAATATATTATTTACTCGTATTAAAACTCACAGCAGTTCAATAAAGGTTTTATGCAATAATGAGCGCATTTCTAATGACTGTGTAGCTGTATAGCGATGCAGATAATGATTGTAAACAGAATGATCATTAAAGTATGTTTGGCGTGACCCCAGCTAGAGGCGTGGGTGTTTCGTTCCATGTAACTCCGGGAGTTTTGAGAGGAACGCTGTTTTCCATTTGCGTCGACACGCGGCATGTCGACACGGGTCGGGTGTTTGTTTGTTTGGTTTTGTTGAATGATGTGTATATATAGAAGGTCACCTGCCGATCCCCAAGGGTTAGGTACAGGTGTACTAATGTATATAGATTTTCCCGGTATGTTTTAGGCCCCAGGTAATTATTGCTACCAGGCATGAATTTAAACTCTGAGCTCTCACTGATAATTTCGTAGAAAAAATAATCAATAACACTGCTCGATCTGGGAATCGAACCTAAGACTTATTGTTCAGAAGTCGCAGTTTACGAACACGTTGAATGACATTTGATAAATATAACAAAATAATTTGAATTATGACAAAATACTGTCAATTGTAGAATATAGCATCACAAACTTATAAATAATATGTTTGGGTCATTAAGAAGTATTTATGTAGGGCCCTATTTTGTTTAATGATATATTTTATATAGATACACATAAGTATTACATAATAATATATGTATCGAGAATACCGGTTACAAGAGTTCATTGCTTTTTCCACTAATTATATAGAGCCCAACGTGCTCAAATAATGTTCAGTTCAAAAATACCTACTGATCAAACACATGGCAGTTTTGCCAAACCGTGTCGGAACTCGACTCATTGGAAAACGCCCGCCGACATTGCCGCGGGCCTACTCGTACCAATGGTATAATTACGACCAGTGTTTTCGGGGAACAGCAGCTTTTATTATCTGCGGCTACCGTGATTAGATGGTCCTCAGATAACTTTGGGAACCCGAGGAAATAAGACAACCACTTTTTTTCTCGAATATTTTTCTGGTTTATTTTTTCAAAAATATATATGTGTGTATGTGTATGCGGTTGTGTTTAATAGATCTAGGTACTACATGTAATTTGAGTTTGTAAAATATATTCAATAATTGCTGTAAGGATTTGTGTAGTTGTCTCAGGTAACATAACTTTATTAGGTATTTATCACTGTGGTAGACTAGTGGGGTAGACTAGTCTTATATTTAAAAATCTCGTGTCACGGTGTTTGTCGCTGAACTCCTCCGAAACGGCTGGACGGCTTATTATGAAATTTTGTATGTATATTTGGTAGGTATGAAAATCGGTCATAGGCTATTTCTTATACCCCTAGGTGATAAGGATGTCCCTCACCAGATTTTCTATTTTTTTGACAAAATATTTTTTTGTATTTTTTTAATAAAAAAACACTTCTAACTCTAAATTTTCACTCTTCTACCACCAACTCCTAACATGTGGCAAAACAACGTTTGCTGGGTCAGCTAGTATTTCTATAGATTTTGATTCCAAGACCCTGATGCCCGCAGTGCACTAATCACATACATCTTCATCATTAATTCTATTACTGTCCCACTGTTGAGCACGGGTCTTCTGTCACTACTGCAGGGTTGGAAGACTTCACGAGTCATCGAGAAAATCTCTCACCCATCTGGTTTCCTCGTGATGATTTCCTTCACGTTTTAAGCATGTGATAAATATGCAACTAACTTCCAAATCTTTGGTTTTTACCTATATTCTTTTCTTATCGTCCACTATCGATAAGGTAAAGAGAAAATTAATTAATTTATATATTTACTTACGTACTGACCTCCTGAAAATACCTACGTTATGTGTAATATCAATGTTATTATATAATTGATTCTCATAGTCAGTGTAATTTAGTCAGTGTACACTCTGTGTTAACTTTGAGATGCTACTGAGAATTAAAAAGAACAGCAACATTTTGTTTTACCTGGCAATTAAATCCAGGAACTTAGGGACTACAGGCACGTTTTCAGTGGTAGTGAGGCAGTGGTCAAAAATGATATTTTTTGAAAAATTGTTTAAGGATTTATTTGTTACCTACCTAAGCTTGCTTTTAAAAAAAATAACGATCTATGTACCTACCTACTTACCTACAAATTCCTACAAATTCGATGACATTGTAAGATCATAATAAGTATATAATTAATCATTCATGAATACCGATAACTGGTGAATCGATACATAATGTGCCTCAGGCGGGAACCGAACCCGCAGTCAGGTAGCATCTGACAAGAAAAAAAAATGAATTACAAAAATGAATTTTAATACATCGAATTAAAGTTAGTTTAGCAATATCAAATTAATCTTACGCTATTTTAATTCCGAATTAAAATAGCAATAAAATTATTAATTAATTATTTAAATGATTTAACATCTTATTTCAAGGTGTTTAAGATCATTTTCCTTCGTTAATTTCAAGAATTGTTGGCGGATTTTTTTTTGCCTTAATTTATGCCTGCCTTTGACCGCTCTGGTTTTTTATTGCAATAAAGATACATATCACAATTTTCATTGCATTGAAAAATCAACCTTATAGTATTAAATATAAAGTCGAATTTTGAAATGATCACCACCAAACAGTTATTTTAATTTAAGTAGGTATGCCTACAGTTATTATGCATAATTATTAACACTGGTAACATTATTGTATAATTAAATGACGATGGCAACATTGAAATTGAATTAAATAATCATATTACATTGTTGATTGGTTGCAATACTACGTAGGTACCTACTCTTTACTCTGTATTTATCATCTGTTACTGTTTTTTTATAGATTTTTATGTATTTATTTTCAAAACGTCTCCCCACACTAGGATTTTCTCCTGTGTCGTGGGTGCGTTTACAAACACATATTTTCACATACACAAACGCCCAGACCCGGAACAACTACCTGCAGAACAAACAAATATTTGCTCCGTGCGGGGATCGAAACCGCAACCCGTGACGCACAAACCGATCGCTCTGCCACTGCGCCACCGAGTCGTTTATATGTTTCTTTCCGGATCTATATGTTCTTTTTCGGTTTTGCGATCATCTACAAACACGCTCACATCCAAAAGAATTGCCTAAAAAGCAGAGTGGGTAAAATTTTCCCCGTATTTGCAACATTTTTCATTGACGCTCTGCTCTTATAGCTCGTAGCGTAATTTTAAATAAAAATAAATAAATATTCCTGGACATTATGACACACAGCGCCATCTAGTCCCGAGCTAAGCAACGAGGCTTGTGTTACGGATACTAGTTGGTTGATATACTACATATATACTTTTTTTGTTGTAAATACATACATATTATACATAGATACATCCATGATTCGGATACAAATGTTTATGCTCATCACACAAACATTTGTCCCTATCGGGATTCGATCCTGGGACCTCTTAGCACAGAAGGCAGTGTTAACTACCGCTGGACTATCAGGGTCGTCGAAATAAATAAAATAGCCTTAAAGTTTCGTAAATGAATAGGCTTTCTTATAATGCAAGAATCTTTCAAATCGGACTCGATTTATCGTAGTTCTTGAGATCAGCGCATTCATACAAACAAACAAACTCTTCCACTTTATTATATTAGTATAGATGTAACATTTTGTAGTATATTAATTTTTTGCACTTACGCGAATATTAGACATTGAAATAAAACTATTTTTTTACGGATTTTATCGCGGTATATTGATGTTATTTTAACCCTACCTTTCGGATCCTTTACAGCATCCATGGTCACGGGCCGACTGTGGTGTTGGTCGTCTTGAAGTTATAACTACTAACAGCTACCCTACATTTTAAATAATTATTGACAATCCGATTTACACAGAACGAGCTCACCGTGTCCTTCGGTCGTACAGTTTTGTTCTTGGATTTAGATTTAATAGAATCTATGATGTAGATCTATTACCACCTGCTTGGAACCCCATGATATCAAAATCAAAATAATATTCCGTGAAAAAAACTGTAAAAAGTAATTGTATTTCAGTATTTGTCGTATTTTTTTTTCAACTTCAATTTATTTGTAGTTCTACCGTTCTACGTTAGTTAGTTTCACATCGTTATTTTTCATCCGAAGATTGTCTGGTAGACATCGCTATTTAACGACACGAACACCATTTTACCCTTTTTCATAAATAATTAAGTATGTTAAATTATACAAATGAAAAATCAATATCAATGTCATTATACAAATTTCATAGAAAAACCCAATAACACGTTGCTTGACCTCGTAACCGAACCCAAGACGTCTCGTTTAGGAGTTTCACTTACGACCAATGGCTAACGAGGCAGTTAAAAAAATATGTTATCACATTAAAAAATGAAAAGAAAAATTTCCCTATCCGTAGATACATTATTTATTCGTCGTAATTCCAATATGGCGGCCGCACCTTAGGGTTTTCGGGGCTCTAATTAATGAGTCAACTCCTGTCCCCTGCTGACACACGCAAATTACTAATACGGGGTTGAATTAAAAACGTCCCCACCCTATTAAGCCATATTTAATTTAAATATTTGGAAAGGGAAATATGTATCTACTTTATAGAATTTTGTCGCGGTATTTTAGGCTACGGTAATCGCTACCAAGCGGGTCGTAAGCTTCTTTGCCACCCCTGTGGTATACAAAAACTAGTTCATCATCAACCCATTAACGTCCCACTGCTGGGCACGGGTCTCCTCTCAATTGAGAGAGATTCGGCTATAATCCATCACTGCTGTGAAGTTTGCCCACCCGCCTACTGCGGGCTGGCAGACTTTACATTATGTTATGTGCGTATTTATCACAAGCTCAAACGGTGAAGGAAAACATCGTGAGGAAACCTGCATGCTTGAGAGATTTGTCTCGATGGCATAATTAGGATGTTATTTATATTATTTATATTTATATAGCTGACCCAGCAAACGTTGTTTTGCCACATTATAGGGGTTGGTGGTAGAAGAGTGAAAATGTTTAGTTATAAGTATTTTTTAATGCAAAATTATAAAAAATATACAAAAAACTGTTGCGACATCCTTATCACCTAGGGGTGTGAAAAATACCCTACGACCGATTCTCAGACCTACCAAATATACATACAACATTTCATAATAATCCGTCTAGTCGTGTCGGAGGAGTTCAGCGACAAACACTGTGACACGATGACACGAGATTTTTATATATAAGATAAGATTTAAAGTACATATAAAACGATTTCTGATGTGTCTATCCTCATACTGCATTATTAGGGAGCGTAATATTAAGTTATTAATAAAGTAAAAACCCATTAACTTTATTAAATGCAGCCTTTTAAGTAAATTAATGTATTTTGTTGTCGTTGTGTCCTCACTACGTTATATTTATGTACTTATGGAATATTTAATATAAGTAATTCGGTTAAGGGTTATGTACAAAATATTTAGTTATTTCATAACGTTTTATAAATGCTTGAAAAAGTTCATATAAAATAAAAACATTTTGATTGATACGTTGTATTTAAGTAAGTATATTTTGCTGTGATGGTGTGACCAGTGGACAGTAAAGTCAAAGGTCTCAATTACATGCTTAAACTGTGAAGGAAAATATCGTGAGGACACTTACATGAAAGATTCGATGACATGAGAAGTCTGCCAACCCGCATTTGAATAGCGTGGTGGGCTATAGCCTATAGCCTTATTTCTCTCAAAAGGAGAGGAGACCTGTGCCCTGGGGTAGGATGACAGATGTCTCATTCTAATAAACAATTAACATGATTAATTAAGAAATGGTACGAGTGACTGCCGAGCAAGAGGTCCTGGGTTCGATTCCCAGGTCGAGCAAAGTGTTATTGGTTGCTATGATATTCTCAGTAGTAGCTCAGAGTTTAGATTCGTGCCCAGTTAATGGCAATAGGCTCGCCCCCTTACATGGGACCTAAAACATACCGGTGAAATGTGGGGTGTACATAAGTACACCTCTGCCTTAGCCTTCGGGGACGAGAGGCATGATGGTATGTATGTTTATATGTTTAATTAAGAAATATTTCCGTTAGCGTGTGAAGTCAGCTAACACACTATATTTTCCTTTACGTAACTTGGAAAAGAAAGTTATTTATTTATACAAGGTGGGTAGGAAATAAGCATACAGTCCTGCCTGATGGTAAGCGGTGACCGTAGCCTATAGACGTTTGCAACACCAGAGGTGTCGCTCATCATCATCATCATCATCATCATCATCATCATCATCAACCCATTAATGTCCCACTGCTGGGTACGGGTCTCCTCTCAATTGAGAGGGATAAGGCTATAGTCCACCACGCTAGCCTACTGCGGGTTGGCAGACTTCACATGCCATCGAGAAATTCTCTCAAGCATGCAGGTTTCCTCACGATGTTTTCCTTCACCGTTTGAGCATGTGATAAATACGCACATAACTTCCGAAAAGTCAGTGGTGCGTGCCTTGGGTTCGAACTCGAGACCTCTGACATCTCAGTCCACTGGTCACACCGCTAGGCTACCACAGCTATTTCGCTAGGCTACCACAGCTATTTTGAGGTGTCGCTCGCGCGTTGCCAACACTGTAAAAACGTGTTTAGGTGTTTTAAAACAGTGATTGCTTGGGTTTGAACTCGAGAGTCGAGACCCTTCGATTTCAAACTCCACTGGTCTATCACACCTTATATTTATTTGTATCCGCCAGGCAACCGGCTTGTCTTTATATTTTTAGAGGTATTAATACTCTATCGTAAAAACCCATATTTTTCCTCCAAACACACGTTTTTAAGTAAGAATGGATTGATAAAAGAAAAAAATGTATCCGGTTGAATATTTCTACAGAAATAACTGTTGACCAACAGGTTATAATTATTAATTGTTATATAATAGCTTAAATATGTGAAGAATAATTTTCTACAACTTATGATTCTAACAAATTAAACAATAGTTATTTTGGCACACACAAACTTGTTTCTATAAAACGTTGCTTCAATGTGCCTATACCGAAAAATATATCAATTTTCTTATCAGCCTATCGCAGTCAACACTCTGTCTTCCGCCTTCCTCATCCAGCTACCTCTTTAAGCTATACTAAGCTATACTATTACTTCCCTTACATGTATCCTACCAACTATCTGTTGGGAATATTAGGCTTTAATTCGTTCGAGGTGAGAAGAGGCTTTGACCAACTTATAATTGGTTTTAAAACTCTGAGAGGACAAATTGACTGCCCTGAGCTCCACAACCTCCTCTGTCGACTATATGTGCCCGGCAACTACCTTGCTCATCGTAGGAGTCGCCGACACAAATTATTTGCGAAGCCGGTGTGTAACACTGTAGCTAGAGCAGAGTCCCCAATTTGTCGTACTCTAGAGGTGCTCGACGCCCTCCTGTTTGTCAATACTGAATGTGATGTGTTTGATGATGGGTGGAGAGAACTTATGCGAGTGTGCTTGATGTTCTGCGAGAAGAAGTATGCGAGAGTGTCCTCTGTTACGTGTTAGTTTTTAATTAGAGTTAAGTAAATGTGTGTAGTGTTTCTATGTTAATTAATGTAATTGGTTTTAATCAACCGTTTTAATTAACTATAAATAAATAAATAAATAAATAAATTTAAGGTCGTCACTCCATCTAGCCGGGGCCGTCCAACACTACGTTTGCCGGTTCGTGATCTCCACTCCAGAACTTGTCGGCTCCAGCGGCCGTCAGTTCTTCGACAGATATGAACAGTCCACTGCTACTTCAGCTTGTTGATCCTGTAAGGTACAAATAAAAGAATATTAAATTTAATACACTTTTTGAGAGGTAGGGCATAGCGAGATTCCTCGCTCAAATTGAGCTGCCCGACTGGGGAAGTACCTCCGCCTTACAGAAGACCGCAGTGAATCAACAATAGTTGTATGTCTGTGAGTGAGTAAGGTTACCAGAGCTCATTGGGGGAGTGACTATTCTGACAGCATGGGTATTCCGTTTGCTGTCAGTTTAGTAATTCCCTATGTAAAGAAACCTTAATGGTTTCTGCAGGGGTTGGCAACACATATGCAAGCCTTCTGGTATTGCAAATATCCATGGGCGGCGGTGAGCACTTACCGTCAGGTGAGCCGCCTGCTCGTTTGCCCCCTTATCACCATAAAAAAAAACTTGCACGTAGGTATATTAGAGAATGAAATATAGGCTATAATATATATGTAGAAGGTTCATCATCACCATCAACCCACAATTGTCCCACTGCTGGGCTTAGGTCTCTCATTTGAAAGGAATTAGATACGCAACTCTTAAATAATGCGTCAAGTGAAGGGGAAAGTAGGAAAATAGTTGTATCGAGACTATAAAAATAATTCAGAGGATAGATAGATATATACATGTAATAATGGGTCGCGATTACTCCAACGATAAAAGCTGAGCTCTTAAGTTAATATAAATATACGTACATAGGTCTACATAATTATGTTTTATCGCAAGTCACCTTTGTAGATTAAAACAAATTACAGTGTATGTACAATAATTATTTATTTAAAACAATAAGAGCTTGTTTCAACACCTTTAGCCGAGTGTCATTTAAGAGAATCAAAATCTACTTCACCTTATATATACAGTATTTAATCTAAAAGGCTTGTTCTACAAATTAATATATAAATTTATAACTGGAAAACGCAAAATTTTAAAATAAATATAATGAATTTTGCTATAAACAAAATGGTCAGGTTTAATATAGTCAGCAAAAGAGTAAATATTGCACAAAAAAGTGATATAACAAACACTAGTTATTTAGTTCCTCTACTCCTCACTAGATGGCGCTACTAGTGCGTTAGTCACCAGCCGTCATTACAAATTGTCATTAAATCATTTTAATTGCGCTTAAAGCGCATATAAATTAGCTAAATAAACACCATTGACGGTCCGCCTGTCTGTTTTTGTCGTATGACATCCGAAACGCGTGGTAATCGCAGTTCGTATTGAATTGAGTAATTATGAAAGATTGGCCTATTAAGTGGAGATTGAATCGTTCATTTGTATAGATTAGTTTGTCTTGTTTGTGCGTATTTAAGGTGTCAGGTCTATGTTTATTTGCTGTATAATAGCATAAAGGGGGTAAGTAGATAGAAAAGTAATTAATCAAAACACTTTACTTTAATTTCTTTATACCAAATAGCTGTAAAGTGCGACATCAACTGCTTTCACATCTATGCTTACCCTTATAAGAAATATCAAGTTAGTTTGTCTAAGCTACAAAAACTGAAAATGTTCTTAGCTTAAATTTGGCGCAATACAACCCGATTTAAAGATTGTTTTTATTTTTCTACGGAAGAGAGAATGAAAAATCAAAAGTGATTCAGTATTCTGTTACGCTAAAATCCAAGCAATGGAACATGACTTATAGAAACCATTGTATTACTATTTCAGTCGATTTTCTTTCACATATCTTGCTAACTATACAGTAGTGTATAGTACATCAACCCATTTAATGTCCCACTGTTGGGCTCCAACAGACACTTAACAATAATTCTTTTTACAGACGTTTTTTAATTCTTTAGGGTATTTACCTATTAGTAGTTCTTTTTTTAATGTAGGTATTATATTTGATTAACTATAGTCATATTTTATGGCTAGTAGCTTAGTTATAATCACAATGATCAATCCAACTGCGAGGTTAAGCTGCTCCTGCTAAGGTTTGTGAATGGATGGGTGAGACGCACGCAGAAAACGGTTAGCCGTCGGTACCGTGGGTGTCATATATATCTCGAACACTACCTCAAATTTCCGTTGTTTGCTCGACATCCCTATGTCATAAGGATCCAGCAGAATATCAGCGTCAGGATATTATATCCTGGCACATGCTGAGCTGGACTCCTGTTTGGTGCGATTGGGTACACACTTAACTGTGCATCTATTAATTTACTAATTTTATTTTTATTTTTAATATTGTACGAGTGTGTTTTTTGGCATCAAATAAAAAAAAAACATATATATAAATGTTAGAAAATCAGAAAACTGAACATTTCGATATTGAGTTTTTCTTCTGAACATACTCACGAGAATACTATAAGAATAATGTTGAGTTAGTTTGTGTAAGATTCAAAAACACAAAAAGTTCAGCACTGATTGAGCTCAAACTTTGACACGATATGTGATTTTTTTTTATCTTTAAATGACATGATATGTGACTTCAAAGATTTTATTTTATCTTTCAATGGCCACAATGTGCCACAACAGGGTACTAGTATTAGTAGGTATCTATAAACTCAAACTGGCTGGCAACCGGTAGGCATTTTCACATTTATTCATTACTAGCTTCCACCGACGGCTTTGCCCTCATGGTATATAGATACAGAGTAGCCTATGTGAAAATCCAAGTAATAAACTATGTGTATGCCAAATTTCATTGAAATCCGATAAGCAATTTTGGCGTGAAAGAGTAATAAACATCCTCTACGTCCATACAAACTTTCGCGTTTATTATTTTATTTATTATTTTTAATAAATAAAATAATAAACGCGAAAATAATAACATCAATAACAACAATGTTTAGTATATATGTAGTATATCAACCAACTAGTATCCGTAACACAAGTCTCGTTGCTTGGCTCAGAACTAGATGGCGATGTGTCATAATGTCCAGAAAAAATATTTAATTAGTCTCACATTTTACAAGCTAGGTCGTTTAGCTACAATCTCACCTGATAGTGACGTTGTGGTTTTATGTAGCCCGCTTAGCTAGAAGATACCTACACTCCTACAGTCGTGACTTGAAAACCCGCAAATGGTACTCGTCAGTAAAGACAGATGCTGCAACAGATTCCATTTTCTCATGCGTGAGAATGTATGTTTGAATGTGTTAGCACATTAATGTGAAGAGCTGTGAGAGCCTAGTGGTATGTCGAGAGGATTGTGAAAACAAAGGTCTTAAGTTCAATTAGTACTTTTCAAAGGTACGTTTTCCGTGAAGGAAAATATCGTGAGGAAACCTGCATGCCTGAAAGATTTTCTCGATGACGTGTGAAGTCTATGAACCCGCAGTAGGCTAGCGTGGTGGACTATAGCCTAATCCCTCTCAAATAGGAGAACATTGTGCCCAGCAGCGGGACAATAAATTGGTTGATGACAGTTCTGTAGTTTCAGCCTACCCCCATGGGAAACGGGTGTGGGTGTATTTTTTTTCAGGAAAATAAACAATTGCATATTAAATGTAACATAAAACAATGGTACCTACTTAATATCTAATAAATGAAAATAATGTACAATCAACACCATTTTCCACAATTTGCAAACAACATTTATTTTAAATACGTGCTAGGGGCACAAACGAAATAGATTAAAAAAACATTATGTTTATCTAAAGGAAGCGATTAAAAACAACCGGGAGGAGCAAAGTATTATTGGGTTTTTCAATGAAATTCCCATCAACAGCTAGGAGATTGAATTTCTGCCCGGTAGATGGCAATAGGGTCACCCCGTATTTATTACATGAGACCTAAAAACATATCGGCAAAATCTGAGTGTACTTTAGTACCTACATCTCTGCTTAAGCCTTTGGGGACGACGGGCGTGATGGTTTAACAATGAAGGAAATCATCGCGAGCATAAGGAAATCTGCTTACTTCAGAGAGATTTTCCCGTCGGCGACGGTGCCAAGTCTGCCAATCCGCATTATCGTTCTGAACTATAAAGCTTATTAACACCCGTCGTGTGTAAAATGACACCCGTGCCCAGCTGTGAATTGTTAAATGGGTTGAAGATGATGAAGTTTATATAGGAAGGTCTATTTATAAAATAAATAAAATAAAATCCATTTATTTCAGGTAGATATTCCTTAATATACAATATGTCAATTTAGTAACATCACATAATTATAAAATAAACGAAATGTCAGAAATATAATAATAAATAATAATAAAATACAAGTGTCGTGCAATTTTTTAATAAACAAATGAATAAGTCAGTCAGTATGCCGTGGCTACATGCCTACTGCAGCACATTCTAATATAAGGGCAGTCCAACCGCCCTTATATTAGAACCGTATCTAGTCGACACCATGTCATCATTATCAACCCATTATTGTCCTACTACTGGGCACGGGTCTCTTCTCATTTGAGACAGATTAGGCTATAGTCCACCACGCTAGCCTACTGCGGGTTGGCAGACATTACATGCCATCGAGAAAATCTCTCAAGTATGCAGGTTTCCTCACAATGTTTTCCTTCACCGTTTGAGCATGTGATAAATACGCACATAACTTCCGAAAAGTCAGTGACACTCGAGACCTCTGACATCTCAACTGGTCACACAGCTAAGCTGCCACAGCTCAACCATGTACAATACACACCATGTGCAATATAAAAAATAATATAACTATTTAAGATTGATGTTCATGATTCGAATAAAAAAACAACTCTTTTGTTCTCTTCATAATATTTCGATGATCAAAGTGCGCGTACGCACATAACAGATATATTTCATACTTGCATTTTATAACAGGCTACAAATCGAATTTTCGAACGTTCGCCAGTGATTTTAAAACTTCGTAAGGTAAACGTGAAAAACTGCGCGCACCTCCGGGCAAAAACCTCGGTGCGCGGCGCGTTTGGTGCGAGGGAGACGGAATGAGTTGGGAGCGAGAGGGGGGAGAAAAACTTGCGCCGGCGCAACCACGCTCGCATATCTGGGCAGGAGACGGCAAAGAGTAAGTGGAAATAGAAAGTAGAAGCGATTAAGAGATATGTACTTGTTTTAATAAACATTGCAATAAGTTCAATTCTTTTCAGTTCAGTCTTAAGAGAGAGAGTTTAGGCTATAATGAGGTTAGGTTATAGTCCACAACGCTAGCCAATTTCGACTTCATATGCAGGTTTTCTAACACGGGACGTCAAACAATATTAGTTGACTCTGAGCTCTTCTCAAATAGACCTGCTTTTTGGAACCGTATAATTTTGACAATTCAACTCAAATGTTTTATTTCAATAAGACTAATATTACAAGTCAGGACCTGTAATTTTGTTGTAATTTAAATAAAACAGTTGAGTTTAAAATCTTCGTAATACAAACGTAAAGTTATGTAGGTATATTGAACAGACCAAAAGTATCTTCTCGCTAGCAGCTAGAAGTGTTGCAACCGTTTCAGTACGTTTAGTAATACAGTATTACCATAATATTATGCCTATTTCACCGTCTACATTTAATTCATCTTTGCAACACGTCGCTGCCTCGTAACTTGCTTTTGATGTATCGAGCAAAAACAAGCGGCTACAGACTAGTCCATTCAACACCTAGATTTGTTTATAATTAATTGTCGTTTTATACTTTTTACTCATACGGCACTGCGTTTGAGGTGCTCCGCGCGTTTCTTGCCGTTGTTTTGACCCCGATTATAAGTAATCACAAAAATCCAAATGTCGGGGTCAACAAGAGCCACTGTAACAAATAAATAAAGAGGAATAAATCGGACATTGTGACACAGCGCTATCTAGTTCCGAGCTAAGCAACGAGGCTAGTGTTACGGATAACTAGATATTTGATAAACTACATTGATATTTTTTTGTAAATATCATACATAGGTAATATAAATAACATCCATGATTATCACACAAACATTTGCCCTAACCAAACTATACTTATTGTAGAATAGGAGAAAGAAGATTATGTAGTCCTATTTGTAAGATATCGCGGTCCCGAATAGGAGTGAATACAAAGAGAAGAATAATCTTTGACTTCGATTTTGTACAACGATTTATTGATCCTTGAATTTTTTGTCACTGGGATCCAATGGTTGTCTGGAAGAAATTGCTCTTAGCAATAAGACCGCCAATTGTACTTTTATTACTGTGTGTATTTCATATTTTTGTCTTTTTTGGTTATGTACAATAAAGAATATTCTATCTATCTATCTATCCGCTGGACTGAAATGAAATTTTCCTTAACTGGTAGGTTAATTAAGGGAATATTCAGTATGACCCCCGCCGCAAAAAGCCACTCTTCTGGATTTTGGGGGTGAAACAATATTATAAGTTTAAACGTGTGTTGGTATATATATATGTCTATGGTTTTGCAGCTCCAAAATGGGTCAACCTTTTTGCAATATCTGTTATATATTGTATACCAACAAATGTTATAATAGCTCTTTTTGCAATGATCTATTTGAGTTGTTCTTCTTCGGTCGAAGAATCATGAATGACGTCAAATTTAATACCCATATTTACTTTATAAACACCTTTTAATATCTATTTAAGTTTTTGTCGGAGGCAGGGCATAGCGAGATTCCTCGCTCAAATTGAGCTGCCCGACTGGGGAAGTACCTCTGCCTTACAGAAGACCGCAAGGAATCAACAATTTGTCTTTCTACGAGTGAGTAAGGTTACCAGAGCTCATTGGGGGAGTGACTATTCTGACAGCATAGAAATTCCGTTTGCTGTCAGTTCAGTAACTCCCTATTTTAAGAAACCTGAACGGTTTCTAAGGGGTTTGGCAACACATTTGCAAGCCTCTGGTGTTGCAAATGTCCATGGGCGGCGGTTATCACTTACCATCAGGTGAGCCGCCTGTTCGTTTGTCCCCTTATCACCATAAAAACAAGTAAATCTGATTCTGTCGTTTGAAGATTTCTAGTGCCGTCAGGGTTTTTTTTATGTGGGAAAATAAAATAGTCCTTAACTAATACATTGACGTCTAGTTAGTTGACCCTTCCGTATGACGTCATGTCACGTGGCGATCAAGTTTCCTCTATGCCCATTGATTAGAGGGTATTGTGAGTATTGACTGAGCATTATCCACAATTACCTTTGTGTTGTGAGTTGATTATTACGCTATTATACATATAGATACAGACAGACGTAGGCTATTGATGTACACGCGCAGTTCATAGGCCTTTGACATTATTGACGACCCGATTAGCTCAGCGGTAGTTAACGCTGCCTTTTGTGCTCTGGGTCCCAGGTTCGCATCTCGGTAGGGACAAAATGTTTGTGTTATGAGCAAGAAAATTGGGCCTGAGTCATGGATGTTTCTAAAATATATAATAATTATGTATGTATTTACAATTTTCATTAATTTTGTTATTGCCGAGAGATACGTTTGCTCTTTGTTTATGTTTTGGCGTTTCACATCTTTCTACCAGTCTCCCATTCCTATAAATATGACATTTCTAAAAAAATATACGAAAGAAACGTACCTATATTCCAAATTTCCAATTGTTTTTACGGTTATTAACTTTGGCTGAGATTTGATAAGGGCAAACGAATTGAAAAGTTTTGATTTCTAATTGACATCATCTGTTTTTACAGGGTCTGCAATGCGCGAGCGACACTTCAGGTGTTGCAAACGCCTACAGACTACGGTAACTGCTTACCATCAGTACGGGCTGTGAGCTTGTTAGCCACCCTCATGGGATAAAAAAGCCACGAGCCCCACCGCTCCAGGGTCAATTCATATTGCCCACAATTCGTAAGGGGCCTGTGGGGTTTATTCCGTCTGACTTGATGGGAAAGATTGATAGCTATTCATAAGTGTGAATTGATTATGTTGTGTCGTATTGGGATGAGTTTCGACGTCTGATGTGTGTGCATATTATCGCGCGTTTTAAATAAATAATTTACCGTGGTAAAAGATTGGCTTGTGCGTCAAGGTTAGCGGGCTATATCACCGCGCTGAAGAAATAGTTGGTTTGCAGTTGTTCTGGGTCTGGGTGTTTGATAATGATAAAACCTAATGTGAAGTTACGTTGTTTTTTAAAAAGAAAATAAAAAATTGTATCTATTTTTTATAGTAGGTACCTGATTATTGAAATAAACCTTTTTAAGGATTGTTAATTATTGATAATCCAATTGCTATATTGGATAGCAATCGGATTATCGAAGCGAAACAGCGGAAAACGAAAGAGGTTATAATATAAAAACACGTCGATGCTTGGATATAATTTTTAGCCCCAGTCCAGTATTATTGATATTTTTTCCAATTAACTTAGTGGTTGCATATCATTAAATCAATATAAGGCATTTAGGACTAAGTTTATAGCTAGTAAATTGTGGCCTAGTGGTGTGACCAGTGGACTGACATGTCAAAGGTCTCGAGTTCAAACCAGGGCACGCACCACTGACTTTTAACTAAGTTATGTGCATATTTATCACAAGCTCAAACGGTGAAGGAAAGCGTCGTGAGGCAGCATGCTTGAGAGATTTTCTCGATAGCACGTGTAGTCTATCAACCCGCAGTAGGCTAGCGTGGTTGACTACAGCCTAATCCCTCTCAAATAAGAGGAGACCCGTGCCCAGCAGTGGGATAATAATTTGATGATGATGATGATGAATTGTAGGTCCATCAGTTGATCAAACCCCTTGCAACACATGCGTGATGTTATATAAATGAGTGTCATCTCCCTTACAAAAAAAAATGTTTATTTAAATAGTGTAATTCAACCGCTTAACATCCTTCAACAACATTTTTACAACGCGATCATCTATACAATATTGTTCACTGATTAACGCATAATCTCGGGGGTGTTAAGGGGTGAGCACACGCGCCGCAACGGGGGTGCAGTCACAATATTGAGCTGGACCGTGTGATCTGGCTTAATCGGGTAATCGCCCCATTTGGTGCAAGTGGCATGGAAAGCGTGACGTAGTGTGTTCTATAGATGCGGCAAATTGTTTAAATATAGGTATATATTTTCATGACAAGATGTAGACGAGGCAAAAGTGGTATGCACATATCGTAGCACGTGGCATTCTGTAGTTTCTGCCCATCCCTATGAAAAAAAAGGCGTGAGTGAAATGTATGCCTGTATATTTTTCTGGCTTTTGCTCGCAACTTCATCTCCATAGAATTAATAACTTTACCCAATCTATTTATTTCATACCTTCCTCCTTTCTTTTAAGAAATTATCGATTTTGCATACAAACTTCGACCCTTCCGTTTCGTCCTTCTAAGGGATGATTTCCGGGACAAATCTGTCCTATTTCCTCCGGTTCTAATACCATCTCTTATCAAATGTTAATCAAAAGTTGAGCGGTTAAAAGGCGAAGCGTAAGAGTAAAAAAATATACAAAAATCGCTGTACTTATACGTTTTGTATAATATAAAATGCCGCATCCATTCCGTATTATGTTAATGTATAGTGCTAATTGTAATAGGCTTATTTGCACATATCAGTGCCCACCGTGGGACTGTCCTTTGTGCATCTATAATAGACCCTAATTTATTTGACATAAGTATTATTTTTAATTAGAAAGGGATTAAAAGACATTGTCATGTTATTGTTGCATAAAAACTCTAATTGAATGATCGTGCGGAGTTCATTATTTCATATTAGACATTGAAAAGGAGGGACGTACTTGAAATTTAATTAATAATTACATTTTACATATTGGGAGGTTGGGCATAGCGGGATTTCTAGCTGAAATTGAGCTGCCCGACTGGGGAAGTACCTCCGCCTTACAGAAGACCGCAGTAAAACAACAGCAGTTGTGTTTCTGCGAGTGAGAAAGGTTACCAGAACTCGTTAGAGAAGTGACTAATTCTGCAGCATGGGAATTCTGTTTAGTGTCTTTGAAGAAACTCCCCCATTTTAAGCTACGTAAAACGGATCTTCACTTTCTTCCTTTCTATAATTATGTTCTGTTAATTCACTTACTATCAATAAATATTAAAACAGTATACCTTCCACAATTAATTAAATTACAGAGACAATAGTTTCATTTTCGTATGATAATTATACTAGTAGGTACCTGTAACTAAATGATTCACTAGTAAAATATAATTGAATAGGAGCCAATCATATACAAGTACCTATTTAACAAAAATATCTTTCAAACGTAATAATTACGCAATCTAATTGGCTTATTTAAATTTAGAATACTATTCGTCGCAAGCGCTGATTGGTGACGCGTGGCGGGTTTTCTTGACAATGGCCGATAATTTTGTGAATTAACTTTTCAATAACCAATATAATGAGAGCTTTTGAAGTGAAGATTGTTTAAAGTTTCAGAGTTTTGTTGTTTTGGTCTGTGACTTATTAAGTTTTATTAGTAATGTAAGTGACAGTTATTAATGATAAGTGGGTATTTTAGTTATTATGTAGTTGAGAGATGCTAAGTAGAGTGTTTTGTTAGTGTAATTTGGTGTTATTTAACTGATAGTTACGAGAAACGGATGTCGGAATATTTGAAAGCACTTTCGTACACGTTGTAAATGTTGTATGACAAGTTTGTTTTCACTTGTTAGAGAAATTCTGTGACAATTGGAAATTAATTCTCTTTTCGCGATATATTAATATAAGGTATTTGATCCTGATATTTGGTATCCTTTACAGCATCCATGGTCAGAGGCAAACTGTTGTACATCAGTAAATAACGTAGGAGTATAATCAGTAGATAACGATAATTATATATTTTTCATTCAATTTATCAACTGATTACAAAATGGTGTCATAAACTCACGTTACACTATCTACTATCATCCAAAGCCGTTTCGATCCCACTGCTGGGTAATGGTCTCTCTCAATGCGTGCCATTCGCTTCGGTCCTGTGCCAATCTCGTCCAAATTCGACCCGAAAACTGTGCGATATCGTCAACCCATCTCGCCGCCGAACGTCCAAAACTACAGCAAAGGTATTTACAAAAAATTATAAGTGCTGTATTACCGATCTAGTATCCGTAACATAACACTCGTTTCTTAACTGGGAACTAGATGGCGTTGTGTAATTATATCGGGATATTTAATTAATTATAGTTTGTATTTGTTATTTTCTTCATAAATACATTTTAAACCGTTTGCCTACATTGTATTTTCGGCATTTCTTCTCAAAGGTTGTCAGTAAGGAAATGCCGACGCGATCGCGCCATCTAGATCCTTTTTATTTTTGTATAATTGTCTTCAAAACATCTATTTACAGGAACAAATATAATAACTTATTACTATTGATTTCTTACAGTTACGCGAATATTAGACATTGAAATAAAACTACTTTTGTCGGCCCGTGACCATGGATGCTGTAAAGGATCCAAAACGTCGGGTTAAAATAATATCAATATACCGCGATAAAATCCGTAAAAAGTAGTTTCATTTCAAAACTTATTACTAATTAAAATATACTAACAAACTTAGCTGAATTCTTTTTTCTTGACTTTCTTTCTGTGTGTATAAATAACACACTCGACAAACGGATAGTTTGGCATCATTCATTCATTCATGTTTTACGTCGCACAAATTAATGACAAAGAAAAACTAAATAGGGGGACATTTTACAAAGCCATCCTACCATTATATTAACTACCTCGGAAAGTAGAACTTCAGATTGTAAATATTTTACGCTAATTGGTAGAATGATGCTTTGAATTGTAAAGGTAGAGCCACATTATAAGGTAGGTACTAACCAAACATTGGTTCTCGAATTTCTCGATACATAGACCTATGTATCGAGAACCAATGTTTTGATTTTAATCAAATCAAGGAAGAAATCAATGCAATCAATCCATGGTGAATTCAAGCTTATGTTATTTTTACAATACTTTGTGATGTCGAATTATGAAAACTAGCTAGAATGTACAGATAATTTTTTAGGATGAATATTTTTTTATAAAAAAAATATACAAAAATTTGCTCTTGAATTGTAATTTCGTTGACAAAATACAAATTATGTCATATATAAATATCCTAAAGTGAAACGAGTTCTTGCAGGCCATACAAATTTTTATCTCGTATGAAAATTGAACTAGTGAGAATGTATTCATTTGAAATATATATTTAATAAAAAAACAAAGAGCGCCAACCATCCCGATCCTAAATTTAATTACAAGTGATTAATTAAAATGTAATAGCAGTGTCAGGTTTGGTTTTCATACATACATTTAATAGTCAATTAAGTACAGTATCAGTTCTTGTTGGTCTATAAATATATGGTTTTGGTTTCGGTACCTACACAACAATGTGGCTCCACCTTTATTTTCATAAAGTACTAAAATGAAGCGATGAATTTTCCTCAGCTACCCTACAATGAACAACGCTAGGTCAAATTAATTATTTATTTAAAAAATCAAGCTTTTTCTAGGAATAAAAATCATTGCAAGAAATCGTTCCTATTGGGGACTGTTTCCATAATATGGCGAATTGTTATGAATATTTTAATATTGGGTTTTTACCTTAATATACTTATTTTCAAACCCTTTTACTGCCCTACTGGTTTCCATATTTCTTCTCTCATTTAAGAGGTATTTGGCTATAGTCCACCACGCTAGGCTGGGTTGGTAGACTTCACACGCTATCGAGAAAACTAGGTTCCCTCACGATGTTTTCCTTCGCCGTTTAAACATGTGATATACGCATGTTACTTCCAAAAGTCACTGCTGCGACTCTTGGGTTTGAACTCAAACCCTTGACTTCACAGTCTACTACTAGCCCACACCACTACGCTAAAACAGCGTTAGTATAACTTTAAAAGCTATTTCATTTGCTGTCAGTGTAGTAACTATACTGACAGCAAATGGAATTTCAATGCTGTCAGAACAGTCACTCCCCTAACGAGCTCTGGCAACCTTACTCACTCGCAGAAACCCAACTATTGTTGTTTCACTATGGTATTCTGTAAGGTTCTGTACTCCCAGTCAGGCAGCTCAATTTGAGCGAAAAATCACGTTATCCCTCTATTCGTGGATAGATAGTGAAGTATCCGTTTCCCTAGAGTTCTTGTGTTTGACGTATTATCATCATCATCATTATATCAGATAGATGACGTCTACAGCTAGACATAAGCCTCCTCGAAAGATTTCATTCACCTTGCCGAAGGCCTATCCATGCTGCGTCTTCCAGTTCGCGGTCGCCACTTGAGAACCTTCAAGCCCCAACGGTACCCTGCCCACTTGAGTTTGGCGATTCTTCGGGTTATTTCAGTGACCCGGGTTCTTTTACAGATCTCCTCATTCCACATTTGACGTATGCGAACGGTTAATATCTTTAACTTCTATTGTCAGGCTCACATATTGAAACCAAAATGTTTGGACTTTAAAAGAGACCATGATTCTCTGAGTTTGTTTCGGCATTTCTTCTCAGAGGTCGTCAGTTAGGAGACGCCGATGCCAACTAGATACTAAAAAAAATTACATGACTTGTAAAAGTGTCTTTAAAAAGATCTATTTACAGAAATAAACAATCATTTCATCATTTGAACAGAATGACGTGCCGTGTTAGCAATGGACACTGTGTTCTGCATATTTATGAATATTGCAGACAGTTCGACCGCGGCCTCACATTAGCAATCATTATGTCCCCTCAACGTCTTTATGTATGTAAATTGCTCATTAATGTAACATATCTAGGACTTAAAGATAGCTAGAGCGAATAAAATTCAAAATTAAGTTGAATATTTAAGTTTGAAAACGTATAAGTTATATTTGTTCATTTTTGAGAAATCTGACGGTCAAATTAGCCCAGGGGTAGTTAAAGCTGCTTTCTGTGCTATGGGCCCCGGGTTCGGATACCTTGTGCTTGTGTTATGCTTATGCTAGTGCTTGTGTAGTATGTATGTATTAACAAAAAAGTATATATGTAGTATATCAACTCCCTAGTATCCGTAACGCAAGCTTCGTTGCTTAGCTCGGAATTTGCCCGCCGTGTCACAGCCTTACGTTCCTACTGCTAAGTAAAGTCCGATTGCGCACATAACATTTACAATATAACACCGTCTGTTGACTCCGAAGGGTTAGACAGAGGCTTACTAATAATGAACACCCACAATTCACCGGTATGTTTAAGGGCTTATGTAATAGGGGGCGATTCTATTGCCATCAACCAGGCACGAATGTAAATTCTAAGCTGCTACTAATAATTTTATAGAAAATTCCAATAACACTGCTGATCCCAAGACCTCTTCATCAGCAGTATCATTTAAGATCACTAGATCAACGAAGTAGTCTTAGGTAATGCCGATATTGTATTTTATGTGAGATGACATTTGCATTTGCCTTACTGCAAAAAAGGCGGGCATTACAAGTTATTAAAATTTGTAGGCTTTTGTAAATTAGAGAGTAAAATATAGAGTGCAGTTTTAATTAATGTAGTAGGTATACTTTATGCGCATTTCCGTCTAAACACCTTACGCCGACTTGACAACACGATAATTATTACAAATAACAAAAAAATGGCGTCCCATTTTTTGTTTCGTCCAAAAATGACACAAACGTCGCCGAAAGGTCGGGATACGAAAAATACAGATAAAAAAAATACTTATACCAAAAATTATACATGTCTGTATTGCAGAGTATATAATTTAGCCCTATAATTCGGCGGGACATAGTTCTTTTTTGTTTGCCGTAATTACGTTTCGGGTTGTGTTTGTGAATCTTTCCGGTTTTTTTCACGAGTGACTTTCCGTTTTTTTTCCGTCGTCAGTTTTAGGTGATCATCTTTTGGATGGCACGCAATGTAGCAACTAAGTTCTATGATCAAGTAATTATGTAATACACTGTTTTTTTGCAAGATCGTATCCTTTGTCTTATTTGTCCCGAGTTCGATTACTCGCTCGAGTCAAGTGTTATTCGGTGTTACTATAAATACATATACACTACTATAAAATTATAAAACTCTCAGTAGAAGCTTGGAAGTGATATCACTTCCAAACTAAAAAAAAACCTTAATTAATGTATATTTCTTTCCGTGACTTTAATTGCATCTTATCTGTATCACGTCTCATTGTAAACAGTTTTATTATTAATTTATTAATAGCGAGAGCCTAGAGGTCTGTCACACAGGTTCCGTACCTAGTACAAACTCCAGCTCTCATCAAGGTCTGTACCTAATTTAGTTCCTAAATGTCCCTAATGTACCTTTTTGAGATAAATAAACAAAATATTATTATTATTATTAGATCCTATATACTTGAGTAACAATCAAGATATAAACGCCCAGTAGTATTTGCTATTGTATTTTTAAATAAATAGAAACAAGAATAATTAACATACAAAAAACAACCTTATTATCTTCCCATAAAGTATAAGTAGGTTTTTTAACCAACAACCATATAATCTTACAACAAAAGTAGGTAGGTTACACACAAGAAATCCAAACTAAACATAGGTAATGCTGAAGCCTCAAAACGCCTGGCGTTGAGTCTGGATAAAAAAATAAGTAACAACGGACAAAACCAATCATTTTATTGTGCTTGATTGTACTCCCGTAAGAAGTGCAACTCGAACTGTCGATACGTGAATACAGACAATAACAATTGTGATTGTAAATAAATAGTTAAATAATATTTTAATTAATATTATTATACTAGCTGACCCAGCAAACGTTATTTTGCCACGTTATGAGAGAGAGAGGAGTTGCATTTATTAATGCCAAATCATAAAAAAAAATACAAAAAATCTTTTGTCATAAAATAATTAAAAAAACGTCTGGTGAGGGACATCTTTACCACCTAGTGGTTTAAAAAATAGCCTATTGCCACGCACTACGATCCCTGCATACCACTTTTAAAAATCGTAACTTTAAATAAATAAAACAATTATTTCCGGACATTATTACACAGCGCCATCTAGTTCCGTGGTAAGCAACGAGGCTTGTGTTACGGACACTGATATACTACTTATACCTATACCTTTTTTTGTAAATACATACATATTATACATAGATACATCCATGACTTGGATACAAATGTTAACGACGCTCATCACACAAACATTTGCCTCTACCGGGATTCGAGCCTGGGATTCATAGCACAGCAGGCAGCGTTAACTACCGCTGAGCTAATTGGGTCGTCAAAAAATAAATAAATATACATAATTGTTTTCTCCGCGACTGTTCCCAAGATGTCACTGAACACAAATTGCTACTAGACCACAATATTCAGTGAACTACACAGATGGACAAAATTATATGTTTTATTATTATTTATTACATAGGGGACGAGAAAGAGACGGAAAATATCTCTCTTATGTATAATATTATTGGGGGACAGAGATAGACGAGGTACATAGGAGTGTAGTCCGAAGGGCGTATGTATCGTCACGGTCCGCTTCTTTGTGGGGTAAGCTGATATCCAAGTTGTATTTATAAATTCTGTTATACACCAATAAATTTTATATGAGCTAGTAGAGGTTTAGTTTTATGTGGTTGTGTTGAAGTTAAAAGCCTCGATGGGTTGCCATATTTTGTCATACAATGGTTAGTTTGAACATACCATCACACCTGTTGTCTATTAAGAGTTAGGTAGTGGTGTACCTATTAATATATATACTCCCTTTTCGGTAGGCGAGCCTATAGCCTTTAATCGGGCATGAATTCAAACTTCGAGCTGCTACTGAGAAATTTCATAGAAAAACCCAATAATACTTGCTTGCTTTACAATGTTTATATGCAACATCAATATGAGAATAATGCAGTTTTATGTGAAATGTATAAACTATTTACCCAAGACAAAATAAAACGAATTCAGAATGCCATAGCATATATGAGTCGACCCGCCTCCACCGACAGCACCTGTTCAAGTATTTATGTCTAAGAAAGGCGATTTTCAGCCCACCATGCGTCGTTCTGCCTGATGGTAAGCAGTTCCGTAATTCTAGCCATCCAACCCTGTAAAAACCTTTTCAATTTTCCTTTTACAATCGCCGATTCCTCGGCAAATTCACGGATCGATTCATCAAAAACTTTTAACATTCATTCGAGAGTTCCTCGATCCGACATAAGTGGCTCAACCCACGTTTGAACTGTTCCCTTGAACTTGGCGTATCAACAGAATTACTGTGCGCCGTTTAAAAACCTATTCATTAACGCCGTGTGGTGGAAGTAATTGAATATCGCGACAGTTGGCGTAATTAACTGTTAAGGTACGATACAATGTGGTGAGGTGTGGTCGCAGTGGATGCTTCGAGCGATTTTGTAGATAATAGTGCATATTTTTAGGTAGGTATATTCGTGATTTGTCGTTTTTTCTTTGAATTAATATTATGGAGTGAAGGAGGTTTTATATACCAATTTTTAAAGCGGAGATCTTGAGTTGGAAGTAATTCCTGAAAAATATACTAAAAGTAAAGGTTGTAAAGCTACCTAGTACGAGTTTTACTGAAGATAGGTGGAAGATGTGGAAGCTGAAAGATGAGGAATCCAATTTTAAGGAAATGCGAAAAGTAAAAATATGTTCTTTATTTATTATTCATAGTTTGTTTATTTGATAAATGTAATCAAATGGTTTGCCTTAGTCTTTGTTTCAGATTGTGAAATTAGAAAGAGTTTATTGTTGATATAATATTGGTCATATACAAAAAAGTTAAAATGTACTTACTGTAATAAGAAAAACAATAATATTATTTTCTTTAAACTATTTTAGGCAGGCATACAAAAGGACTGTTCTATCAATGTTGATTATTACAATATTTTATGGATCTTATGAAATTTTATGATCAATTACTGGTAATCATAATGGAAATAAATACAAATCTTGCAAATAAGTATCCTTAAATGTATTCAAGTCAATGAAGATTAAGTTAATGATAAAATTAACGAGCTAATCTATTGATACTCCTCTCGCTCCGCTAGTCGCAGTCACACGCGCCCCACCCCAACAAAACAGTAAAATAAAAGAATATTAAAAACAATGCACGAGTAACGAAGCCGAGACAATGGCTACACAATAGCTCAGTCACAATAGGGCCGTACCACAATAGAGTGTGCCGAGTGCATTCGAGTGCGCTCGAGTCGAGTGCACTAGTGCAATTTGTTGCGACTTGCGACTCAGAGTCGATCGACTTGACAAGTGTGCTTTCAATTCCTATTAGAATATTGTGGTGAAGATATCTCAAAGTGTATTTAGTTATCATCGTCATCAATCCATTTATTATTTTGAATGAGAAACAGATGAGAATCTATGGAGATTGTTGTTGGTTCTTCTCCATAAGACCTATTTTTGACCAACTCATAAGTAGGTACCTCCTAATATTGGTCTAATTGAAATAAAATATCCGAGTTGCCTCGTTGGTCTAATAACGCGGTTACTGAGCAAGAGTTCTTGGTTTCGAAATCCAAGCCGAGCAAAGTGTTATTGGGGTTTTCTATGAAATTCTTAGTCTCTCGGGGTTTCTATTTGGGCCCGGTTGATGGCAATAGGCTCACCCTCTATTACATGGGACCTAAAACATACCGGTGAAATGTGGGTGTACATGAGTACACCTTTGTTTAATTAACCCTTTGGGGGATGACAGGCTTGTCAAGGTCACAAGGTCACTCAAATTTTCTGTTGATGGTGGCGTTGTAGAGTGCGAGTAGAGTGACGCTGATGGACACGTCATGCTCGTGAACGGGTGCTGCCTGTGAAGGCTGGTTGGTTCATCCTACATGCTGCAGCATTCTGAATTGGTTTTTTACCGTTTCACCCCCATTTCGCCCTGGATAAGTTTTAGGTCCCATATAATAGGGGGACAAGCATATTGCCTTTAACGGGGCACGAATCCAAACTCCAAACTGCTACTGAAAAATTCATATAAAAGCCCAATTATACTTTGCTCGACCTGGAAATCGAACCTAAGACTTCTTGATCAGCAGTCGCAATGTATGACCACAAGACCAACGAGGTAAATAACGACTACTAAATGTATATACATTAAATACATCATTCCATTTGAGCTACAATAACTTCTTGGTCTACATTTTAAAAAGCACTCTAATGCACTTTATATACGGCGCGTTTTATTGCGAAAATCCATTTACATGTTACGATACGATACCAAAACGTATAACTGCAAGTCCTCTGGTGTTGCAGATGTCCATGGGCGGCGGTGATCACTTACCATCAGGTGAACCTCGTGCCCCTTTATTTCCATAAAAAAAGTGCGTTGTGTTTGTAGTTAAACTCTATTAACCCTCGTTATTATAAACTTATTTTGAGAAGTATATCAATCAAATAAAAATCAAAAGGTTTTCATTTCAAATTAATCAACTTTATCAATTTTTTTTTATGAAAATAAGGGCACACGGGCAGGAGGCTCACCTGATGGTAAATGATCACCGTCTACCATGTACATCACACCAGAGGACGTGCAAATGAGTTACCTGCCTTTTTATGAAACGTTAAGATACTGGTTGCACGGCTCCAAAAAGTTCTTATCCGGATCTTGAACCGAGAACGTTATCTTAGCTTACATCTATTAAGATATTGATTGCGAGACGACTACGACACGACACGTCAAAAAAGTCGTCAAGTCTAAATTAAATTGATTTTTCCGCCGCGCGCTCCGTAAAACGAAAGCTTTTAGATACATTAACGCATTTGAAATAACTTTCTAGTCAAATTATAATAATATATTTCAGCTAGTAACTAACATAAATCGTATAGTTACATAATTATAATGTTAGTTAATTGAAATAATACAGATCATATTGCGGTTTATTATCTATATATCTATTATATATTTTTTATTGGTAAAATGGATTTGTGTATGCTAGCTCACATAATAATAGCCATTTGATAAACTGAGTATTGATTAGATTCATTGTAATATTGTATAGAATTATTTAATTAATAAACATATAGAACTGTGTTGCTGGGGAGTTTGTTGCGCCGCTTCTTCTTCCCAGCAAAAACACCAGGAAGCGGTGAAGGGCGGGCGTTTTTGGGGGCTGTCTTTATTGTCAACGTTCAAACAGAGCCTATTAAATTTGGCCTACTTTGAATAAATGATATTTTGATATAGAATTTCTTATTTTTTTTATACATATTAATACGTGAAGCAAAAACTTCGTATCTACCTCTTTTTACGAAAATTGCGCGGACGGAAGAGTATGAAATTTCCTACACGTATAGTTTAAGGAGTGCAGAATGCTAATTATGCATAAAAAATATTATAATTTAAATTAATTATAGTCGAATTAAGACTAATGGGTGACCACTAGTTTTTATTAAAACCCGACGATTCGGATCCTTTATAATTATAGTATCAGTCACACGATAATTCGGAAAGTAATATAATTACATATTTTTTACTTATGTTTAAGTCAGAATCAAGAAGAAATTCACATTACTTGTATCAAAAACAGAAACATAATAATAATTAATATAATTACATCAGCTCACTTTGAATCGTGAAAACACACAAAAATACTCGAAAAAAAAATATCACAATTTCAAAACATATATTCGTGTATGTCTCTCAAAAGAGGGAAAAAAGTAAAAGTCATTATATTGAAGTCCCCAATACCTACGGCTGTGTACGCAGGCCTGGGGGTTGCGTTGCCATGGCAACCACCGGGGGCGGTCACTATGTAGTAGGTAAATGAAGCGAGCGGGAAAGAGGGGTAGCTGAAATATTTGTACACTTATTTTCTTATATTTTTTATGTGAATCGTGCTAAAAAAATATATTTTGTATGGTGTTTCATGGGGTATTATTTAAAAATATAGAAATATAGTTTAAAGCCTCGGACATTAGGATGTTCTGCGGTTAAAGTCTCTTTTAATTTGAGATGGAGACATACCTACCTACGGGGCATTAATTGGGTAATAAGTAGCTTAATATTAAATTATAATTTGTTACATGTCTAATAAATATTCTGAGTCTGAGTCTTTATACCAAATGTAATATCGGCCATAAAAACAAATGAAGTAAAGAAAAGGAGTCAAAATCGATTCATTAGTTTAAGAAAATCACAGACAAACACAGATTCACGTATAAAAGCCCTCTTAACGTTAGGGATTAACAATCTATTTACAGAAAATAAAATGTCTAATAAAAAAGAAACACCCGAATTATCCCAACAATAAACAGACTGCAAATATCATTTCCAAAAATTGGTTCGTTCTTGCAACCATATGGTCCCAAGGTCGCGAGATTCATCGTCCAACAGCTATTGGCAGTAAAAGTATTAATATTAAGAAAACCGCAAGAATAACATAAAATTAGTGTCATTTCATCATAACACTCCTTTATTATATTTATTATTACTTTAAGTGAATGTATGAGATGCAGTATAAAAAGACCTGTATTGATTTTTATATCAATCAGTGTTGTAGATCAGATTTAGTACATCTTTCAATAGGCACAAGTCTCCTCTCATTTTTTATGGTGATTAGGGGGCAAAAGAGCAGTCGGCTCACCTGATGGTAAGTGATCATCGCCGCCCATGGACATTTGCAATACCAGAAGGCTTGCGTTGTCAACCCCTGCAGAAACCGTTTAGGTTTCCAAAAATAGGAAATTACTAAACTGACAGCAAACGGAATGCCTACGCTGTCAGAATAGTCACTCCCCAAACGAGCTCTGGTAACCTTATTCACTCACAGAAATACAACTATTGTTGATTCACTGCGGTCTTCTGTAAGGCGGAGGTTCTTCCCCAGTCGGGCAGCTCAGTTTGAGCGAGGAATCTCACTATGCCCTACTTCTCAATTGAGGAATTAGGTTAAAGTCCACCATGCTAGCTTAGTGCGAGATGGCAGACTTTACATGCCATTGAGACATTTTATAGGTACCACTCGGGTGGCAAACAAACTTACAGTCCACCTGAAGGCAAGTAAGTAGTTACTAGACATGTGCGCCGATGCTTATTTGACCGGCGGCGGCGTCTGGCGTCTAAAACGTCGGCGGCGGCGGCGTCATCGGCGTAATCGGCGTGGATGGTGAAAATAAGTAAAATATACCTTAATGCAAAATAAACATATATTTATTTACTTATACACCACTGTTCTCCAGCTTCTGATTTTTGTTTGACCACAAATTGTAAATAAAAATAATTTTATCTACTGATGTAAGATTAACCGTGACCTCTTTGCCGTAATGGTTAGTCCCTCGATTGAGAAAACTTCCTCGCTTGGTGTGCTGGTGGCAGGAACACTCATTATAGCCCTCATAGTTGAACAGCCAAGAATAACTATTCTGCTTTCCTTTCCAATAACGAAGTATATCGCCATCGAGAACATCCTTGGGGTCGTATCCACCAAAGTATTTCCAGCATTTGAACACCACAGGTTCATAAGACACTTTACTACCAGGAGTTATGTACTTTGTTCTGGGATAAAGCCAAAAGAAGGCTTGATGATGATTAAGTGAAATAACGGGCTCGCTTTGCTCTTTTACGTTTCTTGCAAAATATTAGATTCTCTCATAAATGGAGACATAAAGGAACTCGAACTCTCGCTTCTCCCCTTTCCTCAAGGCATTTGTCTCAACTCAGCCTATCGCAGTCCACTGCTGGACATAGGCCTCTCCCAAACTGCGCTATAACACTCTCGTCCGCCTTCCTCATCCAGTCTTCCTCATCCGCTACCTTTTTTAGGTCGTCACTCCATCTAGCCGGGGGGCGTCCTACACCACGTTTGCCGAGGCGCGGTCTTCACTCTAGAACTTGTCGGCTCCAGCGGCCGTCAGTGCTTCGACAGATATGACCAGCCCACTGCCACTTCAGTTTGCTGATCCTGCGAGCTATGTCGGTCACTCCAGGTCTTCTCCGGATGATCTCTTTTCTGATCTTATCCTTCAAAGAGAGAGACTCCGAGCATAGCTTGCTCCATAGCTCGCTGAGCGACTTTAAATTTGTGGACTAGTTTTATAGTCAGTGTCCACGTCTCGGCAGTCGGCACCATAGGTCATAACAGGCAAGACGCACTGGTTGAAGACTTTGGTCTTCAGATATTGTGGTATGGGTGACGCGAAGACTCGACGAAGTTTGCTAAATGCTGCCCAGCCCAATCGGATTCTCCTATGGCTTCTTTCTCGAAGTTGTGTCTACCAAGCTGAATAGTCTGCCCTAGGTAGATGTATTTATGTATATATTTTCTCCATTTCAGACTTTTATCAATGACCTAATCACATGGGCCTTAGCAAAGCGTGAATAGGGGAATTAGGTAATGGTGTAAGCAGAAGAGACGGATGATGTTGTGAGGAATTTGCGAGTGATTCGGCAGTTGTTGAGTATCACCGCTTTCTGGAGTATAAGGAATGTGTGTTTGGGGGCCTGTAGCATATCTAAACTACGCTGAAGGCTCTTCAGTATAACCCCTGTTGATGAAATCACTATTGGTACTATGTGAATTAATATTATAATTACGAATTATTTTGACGCCGATGAAATAATCGGCGGCGTCGGCGTGGCTAAATTGACCGGCGGCGTGCGCCACGCCGATCGGCGCACGTGTCTAGTAGTTACCGTGGCCTATAGACATTTGCAACACCAAAGGTGTCGCTGGCGCGTTGGTGACCCTATAAGAACCTTTTTACTCCTTTATACCGCACGCTGTAGTCGTTTGGGAAAACTCAGCAGATAGCTCATTCTACAGCCTGATTGTATGTGGTATGAAGTTTCTCTGGAAAGTTTGTGGTATGAAGTTTCTTGGAAGTTTCTTTGACGACCCAATTAGTCCAACAGTAGTTAACACTGCCTGCTATGCTATGGGTCCCGGGTTCGAATCCCGGTAGGGACAAATATTTGTGTGATGATCATCAACATTTGTATCCGAGTCATGGATGTATCTATGTATAATATGTATGTAAAAAAGTATATATGTAGTATATCAACCGACTAGTATCCGTAAGACAAGCTTCGTTGCTTAGCTTGGAACTAGATGGCGCTGTGTCATAATGTCCAGGAATATTTATTTATTTATTATTTATAACCTTACAGTACGTAATAATATTGGTTCTAAGGTCTGAGAATATTTAATAATTTGTTGCCAATGCTGAGACAACTAAACATAATACTGTCGATTATATTAATCGTTTTTTTACCACTGCCTCGTTGGTCTAGTGTTCGTTAAGTGCAACTGCTAAGCTAGATTGGTCTTGGATTCGATGTCCAGGCCAAGCAAAGTATTATTGGGGTTATCTATGAAAATTTCAGTGCCCGGTTGATGGCAATAGGCTTGTCTTATATTACATGGGACCTAAACATGAGATGTGGGCCCATATTAGTACACTTCTGCCTACCCCTTCGGGGAGGACAGGCGTGATGGTATTTTTACCACAGACTATACTAGTGATAATAAATATTATCAGATACTCATTTATTCGCTGATGCTGTACAAAGAGCTGTGTTGCAGTGAATTATGAACGGCTGTGTTGCCAACTTAAATAAAACTTGATGCTTTATTTTTGCTGTATTACTGGTTTTTAAATTATACGAATTTAATTAATTTCAGTCTTCAGAATGTTTAATTTTCATTATTTATTGTTGTGCAATGTAGTTTACAGAAAATATATTAATACCTAATAGTTAAATTAAAACATACATAGGCTCTGTAAAGATGTGGCAAGCATTCTTAATTATATAACTTATTACAGTAAGTAATTATTATCATAATAAACTTTTTAACACTTAGGTATAGGGATATTTTTATATCTAAGACTAGCATCTACCCGCGGCTGTGTCCACGCATGAGGTTGATAAAATATAGCCTATATGATTATTTATACTGATTCCTCCTAGGTTCCGTGTTTATTGATATCGGTTCAGTCCTTAACGCGTGATGTCGTGACCAAGGGAAATAGGGATTAATTTTTCTTTATATACTTGATCAAAATGTATTCTCAACAATAAATCACATTAATTCAAATTCAAATATATACTCAATATAATATTATGAACGCGAAAGTTTGTATGTATAGATGTATGGATGGATGTTTGTTGTTCTTTCACGCAAAATCGCATACATATAGTTACACATAGGCTTTTTATCTATATACCATGCGGCCGCGAGAGGCAGCTAGTAATACATAACATCAGACGGACAACAGTAGATCGAGACTTTCCCGCGTTGGTATGGAGCCGTCGGTTCCGATTCTAATATGAATCGCTCTGATATTTATAACCGTTACCGGTAGTCAGACACCTAGAGCAAAAAGAGCTGTGGTAGCCTAGTGGTGTGACCAGTGGACTAAGATGTCAAAGGTCTCGAATTAAACGCCAGGCTGACTGACTGTCAACGACCACTGACTTTTCAGAAGTTATGTTATTCATCACATGCTCAAACGGTGAAGGAAAACATCGTGAGGAAATCTGCGTGCTTGAGAGATTTTCCCGATGGCATATGTGCAACGTGGTGGAGCTATGTGGAGCTATTGTCTCACTGCTGGACACGGGGCTCCTCTCATATGAGAGAGTGTAGGCTATAGTCCACCACGCAGGCCTACTGTGAATTGGCAGACTTCACACGCCAACGAGAAATCCTCTCAAGCATGCAGGTTTCCTCCCTATATGTTCCTGCACCGTTTGAGCATGTGATAAATACGTAGATTACTGATTAAGTGTATCAAAATCTACCACATTCGACATTTCATATGGCATTATATGACCCTCATATTTTGTGCGGCAGTAATTTGGTGCTTATGAGGTCAATGAGAAGGGCGAGCAGGTTCGGTCACAATGTCAAGTGTTACATCGATTGTGCGGGAGATTTTTTACCTTGGGCTGTTTTACAGACGGTTAGGATTTGATACAACAGTGGCTGAACGATTGGAGTTTGTAACGTCAATGTCATTTTACACTGACGCGAATATAAGACGTTTTAAGAAGGATGAATGGAGTAGTTGTCCTTCGTCATTTCATTATTTGCGCGGGGATTTGATCATGTTTCGTATCCGGAGTCACAGACAGAAAAATAATAAAACAAGACATTTAAAATATATTTAGCTCTAAAAAAAAGGATCCAAGGGTCTATTTAGGACAATTATACAAGTCTTAAAGGTATCTTTAAGATTTTTTTGGATGTACATAGATGGCGTCGGCATTTCATAAATGACGATCTCTGAGAAGAAATGCGAAAATGTTTAATCTCTGCGTATATAATATTCAATGTTGGTATATTCGTGAATAGGCATTCGTTTGACCACATATCAAAGCACACTCGCCGAAATGCATCGAATAAAATACCTATATGTATACACAATCGTGCCAACCCGCATTTGCGGTTTTAGGCATTAACATAATTTTTATTAACAAAGGGATTGCAAAAGAGTCAATGATAAAATACGGTTGAGGTTAAGCAAAGAGGATTATTTTTTATAAATGTTCAATATCATCATTAAATCAGGTACCTAGTCTTCAAGCTTATACTATAATACCTAGTTTGGAGTTTAAATTTTAAAAAGGTTTTTAAATTGGCCTGAATTTTAAACCTGAAAGCTATTTTGTGTAAAACACGGAAGCCTAGTACTTTTATCTTATCTCCATATAGGTATAGGCAATATAATTTTTATGTAGGTTTATATAGATTTCATCTATATACCTGCCTATATAAAAATGGTTAGTTCGTGTAAGTTTTAAAAGCTCAAAAAGTTGTGCTCCGATTGAGCTCAAATTTCGACACAATATACAACCCGCTTCAAAGATTGTTTTTATATTAACCACAATGTTTCACAGGAAAGCATAGTAAGGTGTACCTTACTACGTTTTCCTGTGAAAAATTGTGGTTAGTAGGTACCTATATTGTATAAATATTCCATGTTAGGTATCGTTAAATTAGGTAACCTACCACTACTTCGCATGAAAGGAAATGAATGAAACTTGAAGCAATTTAATTTTAAAGAATTGAAATAACATTATTTGTTTTGAATTTCAATACTTAAATTCATGCAATTTTGTACATAAAACAGGGGCTTGGTCCTTTCATTTTATTCCAAATAAATAAGTACCTTATTACTATAAGCCCAAGAACAATAATTGCGCTGTGGCTACAATGTATTTGGTTAATTAAATTAATTTCTAACACATTTTCCGAACACACATACCTTCATTTACCTTAACTGAATAATGTTTTACGAAAAATCAAAAGCTTTGGTCACGTTTTAAAAATGGTTCGCTCCGTAAACCCTTCAATGTTCGTAATATTTTCATAACAAAAAACCTCGCATTATCGAGTATCATATTTCATCCGCCCGTCTCTTTCTCACGAACCTCAAAATACAACGTCAAAGAGAGAAAGAACTACCCCATCTGTTACCTCTCGAAACGTCTCTTAATGATATGCAATACGACCCTCTTTGATCGCCCATCTCATTCCCACTTGCGCGCTGAGCGAAGGAAAAAAAGAGATCGAAATACATAATAGTGTTCCGTTTCGAAATTACATTATGAAGTAGAAGCACGCGACCAAATTATGAAGAACTCTCGACGTCGTAGTGTTTATTCACCATCACGTATTTTTAAAGTGATTTGAGGGGAAGGGGGTTCTTCTTAACCTGGTCGGTTGTTGTAGTATTATTTTTCATGGCTCCTAAAGTGACAAATGGCGAGGAAATAAATTTTATTTATAGTTTTAGTTGACAGCAAGTTGTAAATGAACTTTTAATGGCGCCCGTGTTTGTTTACTGTGAGAATTAGTGGTTTATGTGATTTATATAAACTTGGTTTGGGGAAACTAGAGAGTAATGTACTAATGGGGTTGGTTTGTTTGACTTATATGAGTAAGTCGTGGCTTTTGAGGGTTAATTGTAGAACAAAAAATATTCTTACTGAAAAAGTCCTAATGAAGGTTTGAGGTTATCTAGTAATAAGACGAATACATATATACAATAGAATATCAAAAACTAGACCCCGAATTTCATCCTATGATTAATTTCGTTGCGGTTTCCGATACAGTTTTAATCATTCTCTTGGGATACATCGGGCTTCGTTGTATCAAGGTGTTTCTAGAAGGTAGCTCTATGTAGTAGTAGGGATTTAGTTTGACAGGCTTGTCTCAAGATAAATCTCGGAAAAAAGTGCTTATCCCAATAACTCGCAGCCATTATCACCTTTCTGACAATCAAAAGAAACTAAATCCAAATCGCTTCATCAGTTCACGAGATACTACGTTAAAGTTACACACACAATTATAATATAACACCTGTATTTTTGCGTCAGGTATTAAAAAATGAAGTATAAAGTAAGTAATAAAAATAAGTTCATAAATCTTCAACAAAACAATCCTAGCGGTTAGCAACATAGTAAAACATAGTTAGCAAGTGTCGGTTATGTAAATGGTTGCATATAGGTATGCGATTATGACCGCAATAGCGCTGCACATGCAATACATAAACTGCATCATTCATATTCAGTCGATCGGTAAGCGGGACGAAGTATAAAAATGAATGAACGAGAGGTAAGGCATAGCGAGATTTCTCGCTCAAATTGAGCTGCCCGACTGGGGAAGTACCTCCGCCTTACCTTCTGTAAGGCGGAGGTAAAAACTCTGGGCAACTTCTAAAAAAATTCTAGCATTTCTAGCTACTAAAAGTATAGGAGTAGTTAAGAATGCTGTTGCTTGCTTTCGTTGAGTGTAAAACTGAATTATAAAAGGAAAATAATCACCAAAATGATACGAGAATATTAAAATCAGAGGCAGGAAACCGACAGGGGAAGTACCTCCGCCTTACAGAAGACCGCAGTAAATAAAAAATAGTTCTGTTTCTGCGAGTGAGTAAGTTCCCAGATCCCGTTGGGGGAGCGACTGTTCTGACAGCATAGGAATTCTGTTTGCTGTCAGTACAGTAACTCCCATTTTTAAGAAACCTAAACAGTTTCTACAGGGTCGGCAACGCGCTAGCGTCAGCTCTGGTGTTGCAAACGTCTATAGGCTACGGTAACCGCTTACCATCAGGGCCGTAAGTTTATTTGCCACCCTTGTGATATGAAAAAAAACAGAATGTATGACAATGTTTATGTAAGTTTCTCTACCGTCAACCCATTTAATGTAATTTATTCCATATAAAATACATTACAGAGACAAAAACTCTATGCACTAACACACACTATACCTACGCAATAATCAATGTCACCTTGGGTAACAGTGTTTAACTATTTACCTACATTAACACCTGTATTAGTGCATAGAGATTTTATCTCTGTAATGTATTTTTATATGGAATAAAAATTAAATAAATGTCCCACAGCCAGGCACGTGCCTTTCTTGAGAGAGATTAGGCCATCACGTGTGAAGTCTGCCAACCCACACTAGGCCACCTAGAGCAGAAGATAATTATTACGTTTTAGAAAAACCCAATAACGCTACTCGATCAGGAAATCAAACTCGAGACCTCTTGCTCTGCAGTTGCACTTATGATCACTAGACCAACGAGGCAGTAGAATATTAATTCGGACACAAACTAAGCTTGACTGGTTCGTATGCAGATTTATTACTGTAGGTACCTAGTACCTACACACAATTTTAATGTTGGTATGTTAATGTAATTATTTCATGTTGAGATACGCCCCGGATGATAGTAGATATAATTGTTTTGCTGTTCGGTGGCAAAATTTTACTTACTAGCTGCCTCCTGCGACTTTGCCTGCATGCTATATAGATAAAAAGTAGCCTATGAGTTAATCCAAGTAATAAACTATATGTATGCTAAATTTCATTCAAATCTGTTAAGCGGTTTTTGCGTGAAAGATGCGTGAAGATCCATACTTACAAACTTACGCGTTTATAATATAAGTAGGAAGTAGGATAGGGTTTTTGAGTTTATCAAAAGGTGTGCCACTCCCCAATACTTCAGAAAATATACATACCATGACGACTGCATTTCTAGGTGTGTAGATAGTCATAGTCCGCTATAAACCGAATATAATAAAGAGCAGTCTTATTTCATTGAACCGGGCACAAATCTTCCTTACAGAAGACTGCAGTGAATCAACAATAGTTGTCTATCTGCAAGTGAGTAAGGTTACCAGAGCTCATTGGGGGAGTGACTATTCTAACAGCATTGGAATTCCGTTTGCTGTCAGTTCGGCTCCCTAACTCCCTATTTTAAGAAACCTGAACGGTTTCAATGGGGTTAGGCAACGCATTTGCAAGCCTCTGGTGTTGCAAATGTCCATGGGCGACGGTCATCACTTACCATCAGGTGAGCCGCCTGCTCGTTTGCCCCCTTATCAACATTAAAAAAAAAAGATTTTTTAAAAGTAGGTTACTTGTTATGAACGTTTAAATAATTTTCTTTAGATTTGTTTCTGCTAAGTACATAGGAAGACCCTTTAAATATTATTAAAAGTAGGTACTTATGTTGTAATACTAGGTTAGATATATGACTACATATATGTATACTATCATGCCACTGAATTAGGCCTTTTTTATCTTGTACGAGTCAGTCGCATCGCATATTACAATTTTTTGCACGTTTCATCTAAGTACGTCTATAAAATTCCATCAGAAATTTTCTTTTAAAATAAAAATGCACAAGTCAGTTCGTTCAAATTAAATGAAAATACATAAAATATTTTTCGAGCAACCCCCTCCCCATTGAACCCCAACACGTCTTACCCCTGCCGCGGTTCACGCGCGACTGACCACGCACAATGCAATTTGATTTCGCAATGTACGTCTACCCTCTTCTTTCGCACAATTTCACTCGACAACAATAAGTAAATTGGTCCTTTTGTGGAAAATTCAAGATAATTTTCTAGTTCAAACTAGTGGAAATATTACTTGTTAGTTGCTTTTGTTGCTAAACTAGCTTTTTGTATTCTTTTAGCATTTTTTTTAAGCAAGCTTTGTGATATTAATTACAATTATTTAGATGTAACCTCAAATTAATCAAATCAAGAGGTATTTATTTCAATATTTTTTTTAAGCATTCCTGAAACTTTAAGATTCTTGATGCACAGTTCTAAGAAGTTTATCTTAAGGAGAAGATTGGTTATATCATCCCATTTACTATACCACTTTGATAACGTAATTACTAAATATTTAAAAACACATTGTACCACTAATAACTGATTAATTATCTATTGATACAGGAACTACTTCATGTATTTTGGTATTAAAAGTCAATGGTTTATCAAGAACTCAATATAAAAGTTATTTAAAAGTAATAAAGACATTTAAATACGAAAATACAAAACGTTTTACCATTAAAATCGATTCACAACAAAAACACATTATTAGTCCACGCAAAATCATCCACAAAACAAATCGATTGCTTACATAACAATAATCATTTCGATTTTGACAGGCAGGGTTGTTCCCACCCCCAAACACTGCACACCCCTATTTACGGACCCGGAAACAGAAATGACTACATTTTTTTTTGAAAAACCGCAGTCGCGACAGACGCGCGGCGCCCGCGCAGGCGGCTTCGAAATTTGAATTTGAAATTGGAACGTAATGGCGACCCTGGCGGCCATCATTAAAAATAGATCATAGACACGGATCAAATGATTTTGTATAATTTTCTATCGTTTAATGCTCGATCTCTTTGTAATTCTGATTTTTTGTGGACATTTAAGTATTACCTACTAATATTAACGAAGCAGTCTGGGAATTCATCAAAAACACTGGAGAAGCGTATTATATATATAATACATGTAGTTATAGATTTGGGAGAATGTTTTATGATTCAACAAAAATTCATAACCTGAGCATTTTTGACATACGGTCAGTATGTTACCGCCTACTGTAACCGTAGATGACAAAACATTATCTATCATGTTTATTAAAATATATCTATCTATCTATCTATCTTATCAGCCTATTGCCGTCCACTGCTGAACGTAGGCCTCCCCCAAAGAGCGCCAACCATCCCGGTCTTGGGCAGCTCGCATCCATCCGCTGCCAGCCTTCTTCAAATCCATAAAATATAAAAAGTATAAATTCGATTGTCAATAATTAACATAATGTACGTATGTATATGTTATATGATTGTCGGGATTGAATATATACGGCGATAAACTGAAGTGTAAGGAAAGCATCGTGAGGAAACCTTCCCAATCCTGAGAAATTTTCGCAATAGCATGTGAAACCCGTATTAAGTTAGAAAGAGAGAAGTAACGTTTATTTGTTTATTCGGCTAGCGTGGTTGACTAATATTTCTTAAATGTTGGTATGATGGCTGACGTATGCGTGCTGTCAGTATGGACAGGTCAGCTCAAAGCTGCACTGGTGTTTTCTTCAAAAGGCCATCTCAGACTTTAACATACATTGTCAAGCTCATATATTGTAACCAAAATGTTTGGACTTTTAAAGAGACCATGATTCCTTGAGTTTATTTCTTCTCGGAGGTCGTCAGTTAGGAAAGGCAACTAGGTACTATAAAAATATTTACATGACTTGTAAAAGTGTCTTTAAAAAGATCTATTTACAGAAATAAACAATCAATTCATTTCATTTAAAAAAGAAGAGACTTTTGCCCAGCCGTGGGACCGTAAATGGATTGATGATGATTTTCAACTCATATAATTCGATTAAGATTTGAAGGTTCATAATATAAATAGGTTAAGGTCGGAGGAAGCCACTGCATGCGGGTGGCGCAGGACCGGTCGTCGTGGCGATCCTTGGAGGAGACCTATGTCTAGCAGCGGTTGATATGATGATGATGATGATGATGAATGTAAATAGAAAGTTATCTATTTGAAAACGTGGATGTTAAAGCGAAACATTGCAAGTTCGTAAGGCACACTGTAATATCGACAAGATTTTCTTAGTTTTAGATTTTATTATGCTGCTTAGCTCCTATTGCATCGATTGCTCCGACGTCATCAACCCATTAATGTCCCACTGCTGGGCACGGGTCTCCTCTCAATTGAGAGGGATTAGGCTATAGTCCACCACGCTAGCCTACTGCGGGTTGGCAGACTTCACACGCCATCGAGAATTCTCTCAAGCATGCAGGTTTCCTCACGATGTTTTCCTTCACCGTTTGAGCATGTGATAAATACGCACATAACTTCCGAAAAGTCAGTGGTGCGTGCTTTGGGTTTGACCTCAAGGCCTCTGACATCTCAGTCCACTGGTCACACCACTAGGCTACCACAGCTCTAATTCAAACTCAAATCTTGCAATTCAATTAGACCAATATTACAGACATTATTTATTTATTTATTTACGAATACGTACAATGTTTTTACAGGTATTATTAGACCCAATGAAACATGTAGTTATTGGACAATATTGTTAATCTATCTATCTAAATTAATGCTAGGTGACTTAATGTAACCCTCTCAAGAAGAGCCGGCAAGAAACTCTATAGATACTCTTTTAAATTAAATGAAAATGATAAAATAATTGGTTTCCTTTACAATGTTTGTACATACGTAGGAAAATTCATATGAGACGAATTATATTATGAATGATAACTTAATAATTATTAATTTAGGATGACATAACATATGAGTATAAATGATGTCATCCACCTTTTTACTAGGAGGAAGGGCATAGCAAGATTTCTCGCTCAAATTGAGCTGCCCGACTGGGGAAGTACCTCCGCCTTACAGAAGATCGCAGTAAATCAACAATAGTTGTCTTTCTGCGAGTGAGTCACCAGAGATTGAGGGAGTGACTATTCTGACAGCATGGGAATTCCGTTTGCTGTCAGTTCAGTAACTCCCTATTTTAAGAAACCTGAACGGTTTCTAAGGGGTTTGGCAACGCATTTGCAAGCCTCTGGTGTTGCAAATGTCCATGGGCGGCGGTGATCACTTACCATCAGGTGAGCCGCATGCTCGTTTGCCCCCTCATCACCATCAAAAAAATCTTTATATTGACCTCAGCATGCGCAGTTCAACCTTACAGATCCATTGATCAGTATTAGCCATGAGCCATAAGCCACTCTCTCCCCATGAAACTGAGAAAAAGTGATATTCTCAATGGCTGCTTAAAATTACACCGTACATATTTAATTTTTGAATGTTAATATTTTTACCTTTTTCTACCTCTCTGCCAGGCTTCCCGCGCGCTGCCGTAACGATATAGATAATCACAGGAAATGTTTTGGCCTCATGAATATTAAACATATATTTTGGGATGCATAAACATAATTCTTTGTGTAGGACGGCGCCTAAACTAATTATGATAATGTTGTAGTCTAGACGACATGGTTGCGCTTTTCTGGGCCGGTAGATGGTCCAGTGGTTAGAGAACCAACTGTGGTCAGACTTCAAATCCAACCCTCAAAAATCTAACCTTATCAACTGGCTTCAAAAAGGAAGAGGTTCTCAATTCGTCGGAATATTTAGTTTTTTAAGACCTAAAGCCCACGCCTCTCGTACCCGAAGGGGTTAAGCAGTGGTGTACCGATGTACACTCACAATTCGCCGATACGTTTAAGGTAAATGTAATAGGGGGCGAGCCTATTGCCACCAACTGGGCACGAAAAAAAAAAACTGGGCACGAATCCAAACGCCAAGCTGTTGAAATAAAGTGTACGAAATCAATATGCCAAGCTGTTACTGAAGATTTCATAGAAAAACACTTTGCTCGACCTAGGAATCAAACCCAAAACTTCTTCTTCTTGTAGAAGTCTTGTCAAACTATTTTATTGCTTCTTATTTATTAAGTTACTAGTTTGGGTTTTTATACCATATAGGTGGCAAAAACGCTTACGGCGTGATGGTAAGCGGTTACATGATGGTGATGGTAAGCATATAGACGTTTGCAACGCCAGAGAGATGTCACTTGCGCGTTGCCAACCCTTCTTCTTATTTAAAAGAAATAATAAATATATTATTTGGCTGACAATATAATTAGAAGTATAACATACTATCACGTTTGTAATTCTGACAGGTTAGACAGTGACTTAAATGCATCATCTAAACATAGAGCTCCTAACGCGAGTTTCATAGAAAATCTTACCTCATCCATGTAACGGGAGAGCCTATTGTCATTAACTGGGCACAAATTCAAACTCTAAACGGCTACTGAAAAATTCATAGAAAAACCCCCGATAATACTTTGCTCGACCTGGGAATCGACCTTGGGAATCGATCTTGCTCAGCAAGTAATAAAGACCGACGGACAAACCTTGTACATAATATATAGCTATAGTTAATCAGATTTGCTTACTTTATTATCTACTATAGTTACCACTTACTTGCAATATTAAGTTTAAAAACAGTAGATGTAAGATTCACGTATTTACACTCACTTTTGATACTTTCACAATAAATCACAATAATTTCGCGCGTTTCACGGATATATACTAATAAAACACAATAAAATGTTGACAACAAGAGAGTTCCAAATTTGAAATTCGGTCATTCACAAGGGGCAATTTTCAATTTCGGTCTTTCATCATGACTAAAAAGGTTACATAGTTTTTATTTACACTGAAACTTTTTTGCATTATTTGTTTGTTATTTATATAAATATATTTTAACTTTTCACGGGTTTGTCTGTCCCCATCGCGGGTTAGTAGCGTAATGATACGACACTATTCACCGTGCGGTTTTCTACCCAATTATAATGGTGTACAATTTGTGTGAGCAAAGAGCAATAATTTTAGGTCAATACCAATTTAGTGTTGAGCTTATTATGTATAATGCGATCGTTGATATGAGGATATTATTGGGCTACAAAAATTGATTTAGTTGCGTAATTTACTTCTTTTAAACTTGTATAAATTCGTTTATTCCTCACTGACTGATCTATCAAATCTTGCTGTGTTAAATTGTCCGGATATATTTATTTAGTAATGTCATATAATAATTAAGTGAGGATTTATAATAGACGAAAAACTTAGTGGTTACTTTGTAAACTCTTAAAAACAATGTTGAAGTTTACCAATCACTTGTCGTTTGCTGAAGCTGGAAAGAATTTGCATTAAATTAAACAGAACGGTGGTACAGTTTACAATGAAAAATTACATAGTATTTTACTATCTAGTATCCGTAACACAAAGCCTCTTTGCTTAGCTCGGAACTAGATAGCGTTCTGTCACATTGTCCGGATATTATAATTATAATCCACATAGATATACTCTCAAAACCTATCTATAATAAGTAGGTAAGCTACAACTGAAAACTAAGGTTACCTTAAAACCATTTTGAAACGATATTTTCTGATTTATAATCGACTGAACGTGCATGGCTGTATAAAGTGACGTCAGTGCTTCAGAATGCATTCACGAAAAAAAAAGCACCTCATTTCATATTCCCGCGCTTTACAACCTAACCTATATTCAAAAACAAATTGTTTCTACCCAGGACAGATGGGTATCGGCGTGATTATATTTCTAATCCGTCATTAGACTGAACAAGTCTAGTTTTAAGACGAAAAGCATTGAATTAACATAATGATAATGTTGGTTGGTCATAGAGTAGGGCAGGGTAGAGGTTGCACTTTTATTATTTTTGGAGGAAAGTCAGTCTTGTCGGGAGATAATAACAATGTCATTAAATAGGAACCATTTATCTTATTATAATTATTTGACTTTTAGATTAGAGTTTGTAATAGATATGCTTTTGCCCATGACAGATGTTTAAAGATTTTCCTTTAAGTGCTGAATTTAAAAAAAAGTGTGTGTGTGTGTGTATTAGTGTACACACGTAAGAAGTGAAACTTCTTTATGACATCATTTTTCGACGCACCTTTAGAAATAAATATGACGCGTAACGGAAAAATGTTACTCAGAAATAAAGATGGCGCGTAACAGAAAAACGTTACATTGCTATAAAATTTCTCCCATACGCCGATAAAAAAGTTTCACTTCAAAAAGTGGCTATTATAATTTATAGGATTTGATAAACGAAATTTAGGGTTTATAACAAAACTTATTCAATGGTGGATGTAATTAACAAATAATTATTATCAAATTGTACCTAATCATTTGTCCTCAGTAGGCTACTTGCTCATTACAAATCGGTTAATCAATCTCTGTTTTGTATTACTCTGTGATATCAGGATGTTGTTACTCATGTCAACATCAAAAATAAATGTTGGTAGAGACAAAATATTTACGAGAAAAATATGAACTTGTCTGTATGTTTGCAAAATACATACAAAGAAAGAAAAACAAATTTAATGAGAATAAACTAAAATAATACGCTTTGATAGCAAAATAGAGCTAAAAAGTAGAAAATAATGTGAGACTTGAGATAAAATCTTGTCAATATTTTATATAAGTAGAAATATGATTAGGGTGTTTTTCACTACCTACTGTATGAGGTAGTGAAAAACACCTAATCAACGCGTATTATTTTAGTATAATAACATTTTTTTATTCACACACATAAAGAATTCAGTTCAATTGCGGATTTTAAAATCATTTTTTTAAATCATTTATGTTCAAATTTTCTTAGACGTTTGAAAGAAAAATACAATGAATTGCGAATCGTCACCCACAAACTTCTGCCTCACCCCTGAGGATACAACCATGATGGTGTATTACAAAAAGAAAAAACAACCAGAAATAATCTCGATGACGAATTTCCATTTTTTCACAAGCAAATCCGCAGAACAACGCGTGTATGCAAAAGATACTAAAGTTAATGATATTCCTTACATGGGGCTATACTAAAAATTATGAATATTAAATTTATACGCCATTTTGTATTACAAGACCGTATTTAATAATAATAATATTACTCATTATGTTTTAGATTTTGGTAAGTTAAGGTATGGGTCCACGAAAAACTACGCGAAGCGTTTGTTTTTCAGATACATGTTTTTTTTATTGCGATAAGGCCGCAAACGAACAGGCGGCTCATCTAATGGTAAGTGATCCGGCGGTGATCACTTATCATTATCCTTATCCCAAGGATATTTGCAACACCTGAAGGCTTGCAAATGCGTTGCCAACCCCTGCAGAAACCGTTTTGGTTTCTTAAAATAGGGAATTACTAAACTGACAGCTAATGGAATGCCCATGCTGTCAGGATAGTCACTCCCCAACGAGCTCTGGTAACCTAACTTACTCGCAGAAAGACAACTATTGTTGTTTCACTGCGGTATTCTGGAAGGCGGAGGTACTTCCCCAGTCGGGCAGCTCAATTTGAGCGACGAATCTCGCTGTGCTTTACCTCTAATAAATTATTTCACAAGAGTGGCAAGCTTTTCGGCCCACCTGACGGTAATTGGTTACTGTAGTCTATGGAAGATTACTACATATCGCTCGCGAGTTGCCGACCCTGTAAAAACATGTAAACTCCTTTTTTAAATCTTTTTTAAACTGCCTCGTTGGTCTAGTGGTCATACAGTGCGACTGCCGAGCAAGAGGTCCTGGGGTCGAGCAAAGTGTTATTGGGTTTTTTCTGTGAAATTCTCAGTAGCAGCTCGGAGTTTGCATTCGTGCCCGGTTAATGGCAATAGGCTCGCCCCCTATTACATGGGACCTAAAACATACCGGCGAAACGTGGGTTACATTAGTACCCTTCTGCCTAACCTTTCGGGGACGACAGGCGTGATGGTATGTTACAACGAGGATTTTATTTTATTTTCGTTTATTTGGGAAAACAAATAATCGTACATTGTATATTATATCTAAATACACAGGTATATAAGTAAATGCACAATTCACTACGTTTCCACATGTTACTACGTTATGTTAGATACAGTTTTGGTAAGTTTAAATTAAATAAAATCAATATATAACAACAATACAATTATTTCGTTATCTCTAAATCGAACAGTTAGTACATATCTATAAAATACATAGTAGTTAAGAATTTTGAGCAAGGCGCTTAATAATTTGTTTTTTGAACTCATGTTTGGATAGGGCAAATACATCGGTATTATTAAAATTATTATTGTACGCTTGTACCAATCTCTGGAGCGAGGATGGCAAAGAACCTTACAGCTCGCCTGATGGTAAGTGGTTACTGGAGCCATAGAAGTTTTTTTATGAACTCGCTCGCGCGTTGCCTACCCTGTAAAAACCATGTCACTCCTTTTTTGAAGAACCTCATGCTGTATTCGATTCGGAAATCTTCCGCAGGCAGTTCATTCCACAGTCTGATTATACGTGGCATGAAGTTCCTCTACAATCGTAGATTACGCAACGTATTGACTCATAAGTTGTGAATTTGTTGCGCATGGCGACAGACGTCATGACTACAACATAGCTAGACCTAGATTTGTAGCCAGAAGGTCTAGGTCTTAATCTGTAGCTGATGGTATGATGCATACGTGCCGTCAGCAGCGAGAGGTCATTCTAAAGATGTTATAGTTATCATCAATCTATTTATGTTCCCACTACTGGGTAAGGGACTACCCTAATTTTAAAAGAATTAGGCTATAGCTCCCCGCTTTAACCTAATACGGGTTGGCAGGTTTCATCACGATGTTTTCCTACACCGTTCGAGCATGTGATAAATACGCATATAGCTTCCGAAAAATCACTGCTGGCTTGCTTTCGGTTTGAACTTAAGACCTTCGCAGTCCGCTGGTCACACCACTAGGGTATCATAGCTCTTTATGTTATGGTCATCACTGCCAAATTATTTTCGTAATATAATAGTAGTGTAGCGACATCTATCTCGCCACATATGAACTACGGACTCAGCACGACGAAGCTAATAATCCTACATCGCGCAAGTGAAATATGCACGCGAGATAGCATATATACAACCACCCAACATCAACCGTAGGGCAGTAGCCCGCCAGGCTCAAAATCTCGCTCCACAGCCTCCTTCCCTCCATAGTAGAACCGATATTCTATTGCGATATTTGTTTTATCGCTAGAAGTCTTACTGCCGTCTGTAGAAAACATACCTAAAATATTTCGATGCCTAACAATAATTTTCAAAATTATAAGTGTTAAGGTTTTTATATGGGAAAATATGAGATATTTTAATAATGTGTAGGTATCATATTTGAGAATTATTATAGTTAATTATATTATAATAATAATTATCTAAGCAATAATAAAGCCCAATTCCTAAGAAGTTGGATTGGTGTGCGATAGTTCGTAGGTTCATATTTTCCTTGTACAATTCCATGGGTTTAGACCCGTTTGCAAGCGGCATATAATAAAACAATAATAGTCAAATACTAAAACGCCTGCCTCGTTGGTCTTGTGGTCATACAGTGCGACTGATCAGCAAGGTATCTTGTATTCGATTCCCAGTTTGAGCAAAGTATTATTTGGTTTTTGGCTCGGAGCTTGGATTTGTGTTCGGTTGATGGCAATAGGCTCGCCCCCTAGTACATGTGACCTAAAACCTCAGTCACCTTTGTCACCTCAGTCCACTGGTCACACCACTAGGCTACCTCAGGATCTATAAATACTAAAGGTGGAAGCTCCACGCTAGCCCGCCAAATTCAAATTTTCGTACGTTTTTTGCAATTTGCCGGTCATTGTCAGGCTGTACATTAAACAAAATATGATTCGCGCCTGTAATAGGTATTTAGTTACAGAATTATAATCATTAATATCATCAATACAACCCTCACATTACATACAATTGGATTGAATGACTTTTTCATGAAATAGACAATCAATACAGTTATATGCACTTTGAGGGCTGTTTTATTGATTTAAATGATTATAATTCTGAAATGTCTGTTCTTGAAAGCTGGTGCTTCCCGTGTAATCCCATTTAAATTTGGTCCAGTTCTGAATATTTTAAGTCGGTTATCTTTAACAAAATTATTGTATTATTATATTTTTGTTTTGTCTCTTCAATTGTAAGGTATCATTAAACTATGCAGTTTGCTTCGGCCAATTTATTTGTTTAAAAATTAATAAATCAATATTTTGAGCAGTAACTTAGACACAAATGTCCACACTCATCACACAAACGTTGCCTCCGCGCGGGATTCGAACCCAGGTAGGTAAAACCCTTTACAACGAGAGACAGCTGCTTAATACCGCTGCGATAATCCCATCGATTATTTACTGACGTCATAATTATACTAATTAGAACATTCTAAACACTAACAAAGACATCTTCTAGATAATTACTTTTATAGACACGCGATATAGTACCAATGTTTTTATAATTCTCTACTGAGGCAGAGATCTGTGCTATTTGTTCTTTTAATAAAATACATCATCCACCGAATTATCGTCCCACTGTTGAGCACGGGTCTCCTCTCATTTGAGAGGGATTAGGCTATAGTCCATCATGCTAGCCTGCTTTGGGTTGACAGACTCCATATTACTGGTTTTCTTCCGATCTTCATTCACCGTTTGAGCATGTGATAAATACGCGCGTAACTTTGAAAGTCGGTGGTGCGTATTGTGGTCGAACTCAGGAGTACTCAGGACCTTTGCTTTATAGTTCACTGATCCCACTAGGCTATCACAGCTTAATATACAGTACATAATAACAGTATACCTCTAGCTTTCCTGGTAAGTGATATATGGACCGCAGGAATACTCTTTTGCCAGCTCGAAACCACGGTTTACGCGTTAGTGTGTAAGTATTCCAAATATCAGTTTATAAATTAACCAACGCCTACCTTTAGATACCTTGTAGACACCTACTCCACTAACCTCAGTTATTAATAACACAATTTCATCTGAGGAACCGTCTTCTTTCATCAATAACTTGCGAATATCGATCTCCATAACTGGAATGACAATTATCGATTTAACAGCGCCATCTAGCGTTGAGTAGCGCTCACACCGAACAACTAGCGCCGCCCGTTACGCCGCGGCGGCTTCGCGAACTAGCACCCGCTATACATCAAAATGGCTTGTAACCATAATTGGTTCAATTTGCTTATTAAAATAGATTTATTTTGTGTTTACACTGTAATAAACGAATGTTTTGTTTTACTAGCACTATTAACTATTACATAGCACGGTAATTATTAAGTTTTAACACTAAAATTGTGGTTTTATCAGCAAATTAATATTTTGATGTGTAATAAATCATTCGTTTCGATGCTAATGGTGCTTATTTACTTAAATTTTATAGCAATTACAGCGTATACTGAGTTTATTTGTATAATTCTGAAGTAATAAATGTAATTAATGTTTCTCGTCATACTAGAATGATTTTACTAACATCCTTCTTGATAAGTTCACTTCTCTTTGTGTCATTACCGAAATGCTAAGTTTAGATCGCAATTCCAATACATACTATCACGCCTGTGTCTCACAGGAGTAGACAGGTACGAAAGGTTTCCACCTGCTATGACCCTAACACACAACCTTTGTTTAAATTAACTTCTTTCGGCGATTTAGGTTAATTAAATCATCAAATAAATGGTTTAATATCTCTGTCATAAGAAAACTAGCTCCCTGCATAGGACGAGTAGGTTTATCCTATTCAACGTATAACTTATTGGCTTTAAAAATGTCATATCCTACTATAATATAATGAACGCGAAAGTTTGTATGGATGTATGTATATTTGCTACTGCATCACGTAAAAATTTCTGAATGGAATTTTAACGAAACTTTACGGTAACATTGTAGGTAAATACATCAGAATAAAACACATCGGCTATAATTTATCATTATTCCACGCGTGTGAAATCGGGGGCAGAAGTTACTAAAGATATAAATGTCAAATTTAATTCTCTACATATGCTTGTTTTCTAGCAAAAGTTCTCTAATTCCTTTATAAATCAGACAACGACGGCACACAACCACAAGTGTTGCTAAATAACAAAATAAAACACACCGACTTTTACTCCGGGAATGTGGTTACCCAAAATGTCGTGCTGATACCAAACAGGGACGCATTTCGAGAACTATTTTACGTCTTTACGTAGTGTAGGTGTATTTTGAGGGGCTTGTGGCTAGTCCCTTATTAGCCACGCTGACTATCAGTATAGTAGGCAAGTGGTACAGTGATATTCATACCTATCCATAGAGTACTTTAAGCCGTCGGTCGATCTTATTTATAGTCAGCAGTTTTGTTCAAGTAGGTATAAGAAATAAAAATATATATCAGTACTAGCTGACTCACGCGGCTTTGCCTGTATGGTATATAGATAAAAACAGCCCATGTGTTAATCCAGGTAATAAACTATATGTATGCTAAATTTCATTCAAATCTGTTAAGCGGTTTTTGCGTGAAAGAGTAACAAACACAGTAGTAGGATTGTTTATGATAACAGAATCAGTTTTCGGAGATCTGATTTCCGTCGCTCCGTGTTAAATAAATATATTAAATCGCAACTGGGTGTGTTCGTTTATTCATTCATTTTAGTCAAAAGACGTCCACTGCTGGACATATGCCTCACCCAAGGATTTTCTCGATGACCGGTCCTGCACCACCTGCAGCCAGCGGATTCCGGCGACAGAAAAAAATGTAGAAGGCTATTTTAGGGTATGTGTGAGCTACCATACTTGGAGAATGAAAATAATTGTTCAAACTTTACATCATAATAATATATCAATCCACTAATATTTGCCTTCTTTTATTGTGCTATTTGTATGTTAAAAAAGTGTGTATCTATATCTTTCTGTGGCATTGTTGCTCTTAAACGGATGAACTGATTTAGGTTTTTGTATATTTAAAAGGTGTCTCTATAGTTAGTTCGGCATTTCTTCTCAGAGGTCGTCAGTTAGGAAATGCCGATTCGATATTCGCGATATTCATAAAAGAATATTACACATGACTTGTAAAAGTGTCTTTAAAAGATCTATTTACATAAATAAACAATCTATCTATCCTATAAGATAAGAAATAAATATAATATAAGAAAATCTATTAAGCGGAGTGCAGATCATTATCTCTGTCAGGTCTTTTTCAGTGTTTTATTTTATTTACCGTCGGCAGTTTGTAGTGACTTAACAAACATTGAAATAATGAACATAATATACTCGTATTATGAACGTATTCTGCCGGATCTTTTGCTTAAAAATCGACTCTACAATTCTATAACTGTTTTTTACACTTTTGCCAATACTATGTACTGAAATTAATAAATCTACCGTACTATAATACATTAAGAATCTCTGTTCGTTATAACTTCAATTGATGCTGTAAACATTCTAAATAATATACATACAAAGTAGTTTTTATTTCAAAATAATATAGCCTTAAAAAATTATCATTTAAACATCTCCTCACTCAGATGGATTAGGCTATAGTCCACCACGCTAGCTTTCTGTGGGTTGGCAGACTTCATATTATACCGTCACCTTTTGAGCATGTGATAAATACGCATATAACTTTTGAAAATTCAGTGGTCTTGGGTTTTCAACTCGAGACCATTGACATCTCAGTCCACTGGTCACACCACTAGGCTACAACAGCTATTGTATTAGCTGATTCCAATGACACTAGACAAATTATACTAATGATTTTATCTCCTTAAAAGTTACAAGTTAATGGCGTCACATATAGTGACGCACGATATAATAATACATATACGTTCCCTAATTTTTAGAATATTCCATTCTTATTTTACTGCGTTCTTTTTCTTTAGTTGCAGTGTCTAATTTTAAACAAGCAAAATATTTGTCAAATACCTTTTTGTTGATAACATTTCTATTATAAAATCACCCGCTTATACACAATTAGCATTAGAAGCAATCCTGCTGGTACCTATGTAATACATGTCCCTGTAAATACATATTATCCCACTAGTGTTATTAACGCGAAAGTTTGTTTAAGGATGTTTGTCACTCTTTCACACGAAAACTGCTTAACGAATTTGGATGGAGTTTGGCATAAATATAGTTTATTGTCTGTACTAACACTTAGGCTACTTTTTATCTATATTATGTACATAAAAGGAGAAGCTGACTGACTGACTGACATATCAACGCAGGGCCTAAACTATAAGGGTAAGAAACTTGAAATTTTGCGCAGGGGTTCCTTTTATAACGCAGGGGAGCACTAAGAAAGGATTTTTGAAAATTCACCCACTAAGGGGGTAAAACGGGGGTGCAAAGTTAGTATGAAACTTTTTGAGTGAATGCTTTTTTCGTCAAATGGAACGCGGATGAAGTCGCAGAAAGCAGCTAGTCTACATATATGCCATGGGAGCAAAGCTGCGGATGGAAACTAGTATTATAGTTCTTTTAAAGTAACTGGTGTTAGATTGAATAAGTAATTTAACTAAGTACCTGCCTTTGCATCAACGCCATATAAGTTTACATAAGGCCTCTTTCCGGCCATTCTTACAAAGTAATCGCTTGAGCAAACATGTATTCAGTGTATAGGCAGGTAGGTTTGTTTAATTTCTATTTCACATAAAACGCAAGTAGGCCAATGACTTACAGAGGATGAACGAGGTCCGTGTCCAGGAAATGATGTATTTTTTTTATGGTGATAAGGGGGCAAACGAGCAGGCGGTTCACCTGATGGTAAGTGATGACCGCCACCCATGGACATTTGCAACACCAGAGGCTTGCAAATGCGTTGCCAAACCCCTTAGAAACCTTTGAGGTTTCTTAAAATAGGGAGTTACTGAACTGACAGCAAACGGAATTCCTATGCTGTCAAGATAGTCTATCCCCCAATGAGCTCTGGTAACCTTACTCACTCGCAGAAAGAAAACTATTGTTGATTCACTGCGGTCTTCTGTAAGGCGGAGGTACTTCCCCAGTCGGGCAGCTCAATTTGAGCGAGTAATCTCGCTATGCCCTACCTCCTACAAATGATGTAGAGATACTTACAATCATCATCAGCCTACATTCGTCCACTGTTGGACGTATGCCTCCCATAGTGAACGTCACGGAGCTCGATTTCAGCTCTTCTCATTCAGTTGCTGCCAGCTGCCTTCCGCAAGTCGTCGCTCCACCTGACCGACGGTCGTCCTACACTATGTTTACCGAGAATTACGGAGACATCTTAATTAGTTTCTTAATTATTCTTATTTAAAGCCTGTAGTATCCCACTGTAGGGCAAAGGCTCCTCCTTCTTCTTCCACTTTTATCTATCTCTGGTTATAAGTGACCAGTCATTTCAAAGCACTCTAGCCCATCTCACCATCTTATTAGTTATAGGCTGTTAATATAGTCATTATTCTTATTAAATCTGTGCCCAGCAGTGGGACAATCAATGGATGATGGTGACTCCTATCTATACTATCGTTCTAAAAAGAATCAATGATAATTGAGGCCAATAAATGAATCATCTTTCATTCATTCAAATTTGAGACTTCTCACCTCTTCATCAAAGTTTGAATTTAAGGATTTCATATTGAAAATATTGCCAGTACAACTCTGTACGAATACCGTGGGACTCGCCATTTGACACACGCCATTTCGTGAAGAGCGGGACAGCAGGTGCTTTGTCTCGCTCCCCATCTATTTCTATTAAGTACATAACGTTTGAAACGATGTCAATGTTCCTGCTTGGATACTTGGCACTTTGCCGACTACGGCAATAAACAAACAGTTTTGTTAAAATTTACTACCTATAAAAGTACCTATTGAAATAAAAGTACTTTTTTAACAGATTTTCACACTATCACGTCCTGTCTTCCACGAAAGGTTAGGCAGAGGTGTAATATATACCCACATTTTGGTATGGTTTAGGCCCCAAGTTTTATAGGGCGAGCCTATTGCCATTAACCGGGCACAAATCCGAACTTCATAAAAATGCAACAAGCTTATGGCCCGACTGATTGTAGGCGGTTACCGTAGCCTATATATAGACATTGGCAACACCAGAGGTGTCGCTTTAAAAACCGTTTAAAGTTTCTTAAAATTAAGGAATTACTAAACTGACAGCAAACGGAATTCCCATGCTGTCAGAATAGTCACTGCCCCAACGAGCTCTGTTAACCTTACTCACTCGCAGAAACACAACTATTCTTGTTTCACTGCGGTGTTCTGTTAGGCGGAGGTTCCTCCCCCAGCCGGGCAGCTCAATTTGAGCGAGTAATATCGCTATGCCTCTAATTTTAATCTTCTCGTATCATTTTGGTGATTATTTTCCTTTTAAAATTCGGTTTTACACTCGACAAAAGCCAACAACAGCATTTTTAACTGCCTCAATACTTTTAGTATCTAGTTAGAAATTCTAGAAATGGTTGTAGTAACTTTTTGTTGTAAGATAATAAAAGATAATGAATTGTTCTGTGAATTAATCACCATTTGCATGTCTATCTGATATGGTAAGTCTCGAAATGGTATGCTAATTTATTGGCCAGTGGTATTCAACTTTAGCTATAAGTATTTTTATAATAATTCTAGCAGGTACCGACTCTACGCCCGTTTAATTTAACTTATTCCTTCTTCATCCAAAGATTGTCTGGTAGATTTTGCTGTTTAGCGATCAGAGTAATTATATTAATGTAAACATTGATTTAATAGTCTTGTATATAAAATTCTCGTGTCACAATGTTCGTTCCCGTACTCCTCCGAAACGGCTTGACCGATTCTCATAAAATTTTGTGAGCATATTGAGTAGGTCTGAGAATCGGCCAACATCTATTTTTCATACCCCTTAGTGATAAGGGTTGTCCACCAACCCCTATAATGTGGCAAAACAACTTTTGCTGGGTCAGCTAGTTTTTTTAATAAAATCAATTAATGTAATGCTCTCAATTCTTCTAGCACAGGTATATTCTTTACTTACAAGGAGGTCACTATGTAAGATTTCTTAGAAGTTGTACAACTTTCGGCAATAAACTATTTTATTTAATGCTCATTTCAAATCTTATGGTGTAAGTACAATACAACGTCTTCTATCTATGTTAGCCATGATAGCTTTAACATCATCTCAGGCTAACCTTTCAAATAAACTCACACACACTCACTCCTCTTACACACATACTTATATACTTGATTTTATCATGCATATTCTGTATCGTGACGTGAAGTTCAAAAATGTGATAATAAGTACCCTATTTTTCCTATATTTAGCCAATCTCTTTCGCAAACACACGGGCCAGCCTAGTGTATATAACGTTAGGAAACTTAGAAACCTAGAATGATATGTACCTCACATATAATTTTTTCGTATTAATTTAATCACTTATTTAAACAGAGAAGGAAAAACATCCTATTTTCTGGAGAGTATGATAAGTCTGCCAACCCTCACTACGTCAACGTGGTTGATTATAGCCTAGGAATCTGTTTCAGGCTAAGAGAAACTTCACCGCCGGCTTAAAAATATATTTTCTTTTAGTGCTTAACGACTTCTAGTAGTTTGAGAACAGCTGTTAAGTTGTATACTCCGCTTAAAACCGTAGTACAAACAAATATATGTGTTTTTCTGTGTTGTAAAGAAAATGATAATAGTTATCAAGCTTTTTAAGACCACCCAGGTATGTTAGAACATGTTTAAAGACTAAGACTAGGTATAAAAAAGTAAAAAAGCAAGAATAAAAGAATGAGTGGAGCCAACGAACTCTAAAAAAGAAAATAAAGGCAGCGAAAACAATTTTGGAACTTAAGTTTTGATTATATTGATTTTATTCTTCGGTAAATAAGTTAGAAATAATAATAATATTAAATAAACAATCAAATGTAAATCTATAAAAAAACACAAAATAATATAATAATTCAATTTGTTCCCGCTCGCGCGCTAGATGGCGCTAGCAGTCCAAAGTTATATTTATAATTATCTATGTAAACTTGTTAAAAAACTGTTACATCCTATTTTAGATTTGATATAAATGTGTCCATATTGGCTTAATTGCAACTAAAAGTTTATAATGGGATGTTGTGAACCTTTTTACAATGATGATAATCAATGTTTTAGGTCTAGATTTTGTCAGACTAAGACTTCAAATTCTGAAGACAAATTCTCAGTTCTTCCAATATTTTTGCAATAGGTAAGTACCCTACTATAATAATAATATAGTTATATAGGTACCTATATTATTATGTTACATCTGATGGCATCTATGGCTGGTGATTACCCGATCTGTAGAGCAAGGCAGTGAATAGTAGAGAAGAGCTGTGGCAGCCTAGATGCGTAAACTGTGGACTGTCAAGTCAATGGTCTCTAGTTCGAACCCAGGGCACTTCCGGCAAGATTCCTTGAAGAATCTGACTGAATCTACCCCTTTTCCAACTGACAGGAGACCGAAGAACGAAATAAGAAACAAAAGTACTACTGAATAGGCTTATTACCTATCAACTTAGGATCATATTAAACCAGGTTTCAATAACAGCGTATCTATACCACCGTTGATTTCACCGTTTGTTTCTTTTTACAAAATCGCATCATCATCATCAGCAGCCTATATTCGTCCACTGCTGGACGTAGGCCTCCCCTAGTCAATGCCACAGAGCTCGATCTTCGGCTCTTTTCCTCCAGTCACTGCCCGGCGGCCGTCCTACACTACGTTTGCCGAAACGCGGTCTCCACTCAAGAACTCGTTTGCTCCAAAATGCAGACAGAGCAAAAATATATTAGGTTAAGAGGTCGAATGTGCTAATTAATCTACACAATAAAATTCTGCTGACCCCGTACAGTGATAGCGTGATATTACAAAACATCTTCAATCAGAGCGTCTTACGAATCAATTCTATTTGAAGTACTTGCACCCCATTTCCTTTATCTAAGGTCAAACTGACCACAAAACCTGAACAAGCCTTTAAATTCATCTCAAATAGAGTTCGGTTTCCCTTGAAGATTTATCGTAAATTGGTTTCGGAAAACGTCACAAGTACAGCTAAAGTTGCTGAGAGATTTGCTGCTGTAAGATTTGAAGTGAAGGTTGGTTTTTGGTTGTGGGTTTTGGGTAAAATTCAAGTGCAGTCAATTTGAGAGGAAGATCCAATTACAGCCAATTCAGATGGATTAGGTGGTCAGGTTGGTGGGATTTTCGGCGGTCATTCGTGTCATGTCGGGTTTTTACGACTCGGATCGTATTTGGCAATTCCTGGTATGCAGGATAAGCAGGATTTATGGTGCTGTTGATTCAGTCCATACTTATAAACGAATAACTCCATAGAAATAAGGGTCTTCTCAAATCTTGAGAGGGTGTAGACTATAGTCCACCACGATAGCTTTTCTGCTGGTTGGCAGATTTCACAGGCCATTGAGAAAGTCTCTCAAATACGCAAGTCCTTCACTGTTTTGAGGATGCGATAAATTTTACTCGATTGACACAGTGGTTCATCAGCTTGTGCGTTATGGGTTGTAGGTTCGATTCTTGCACAGGACAAATATTTGTACGATCTATTTGTCTGGGCGTTTGTATATCATATGAAAATTTGTTTTTGTAAATGCACTCGTAACACATGGGAAAATTCTAATATGAGGTAACAATCTTTTTTGTAACTCAGAAGTACTCTCTTTGAAATCAAACCCCGGTTATGCCACTAGACAATCACGGCTCTAACCACTCTACATCACTGCCTACCCCTATAATACTGAGCTGTCATACAAAACAATACTTAGTAATCTCATTTAATACTTTTTAATACAACAAGAGCCCTTAACTTATTTTGAACTCACCAAATACTTTATCAAAACCACGTTGTCATTCACCACATGTCAAATGAAAATAGCATTTAAATTCATAAAATTAAGGGTGAATAAGGGTGCAAAATAAATGTTGCGTTCGTATTTAATTTTGAAGTACCCTCGAAAAGAATTGAAACCAATATAATAGGTTTTTAATGCATCTGTTACTTTTAAATGTTGTTTGTTGAGAGGTATTTTTCGGAATTAGGTCCGATACTCGATGCCGATTTCGGAATCGTTTGTTTATACGTACGTACGTTATTTACATGCAGTTACTTCAAAATATCAAAAGAAACTGAAGTTGTAATAGCCCAGTGGTGTGAACAGTGGATTGAGAAGTTAAAGGTCTTAAGTTCAATCCCAAGGTACCACTGATTTTGAATTTACGTGGGTATTTATCACATGATCAAACGGTGAAGAAGAACATTGCGAGGAAACCTGCAACCTACTTATTTTAAGAAACTTTAGCTTACATTATTCGGATAGAATCTTATACATATTTTAAATTCCCTTTTCAGTTACAATACGTACCTAATCTTAAAATTCTAAATTTAGAATAGCATCTGTTTTGAGTCCAAATTTTTATACACATGTAAAAATGAATGTGCAGGCATGAATTGTCTGTACGTAAGTCACTGAACTCGTCATAGCTGGCTGAATGGATTTTGATGTTTTTGTGTATATTAATTCAAAGTCAAAGTCAAGTTTTATTTCAATAATACCAATATTACAGGTACTTTTGAATTGTTGAAATTGCACGGTTCCAAGAGGTAGGTCTTATGGAGAAGAACCGGCAAGAAACTCTTTGTGATTGGGTTCATAAATAGTTCAGTTAGACTGACTATCCGATTCGACAAATGGCGCTATCTGTGCTTAACCGTTGTTCTCTTATCAGCCTATTGCCGTCCACTGCTGAACGTAGGCCCAAAGAGCGCCAACCATCCCGGTCTTGGGCAGCGTTGAACAATTCTAAACCGTTGTTAGTTAGAAACAATAATTCCTTCTTATGATGATGTTGCTCTAAAAGGGTTTTAATACTATAAATTGACTGCGGTAACACCAAACATGGTTTAATCGACCGACGACTTAAGTAGGTAGCGGGGATGGACTGGATGAAGAAGGAAGAGGACAGAGCGAAAGTAGACAGTAGACTGCGATAGGCTGAGTTGATGGATTGAACAACAAGCACAGTTTAACCCTCCAGCCTGACCTGTCTCAGTGGCTGTTAGGTAGCCACGAGTCCCTTTAATAGAACCTATTATATCAAATTCGTATCCAAATATTCAATAAAAATCCCCACTATTATCGCAAAGTATAAAGGCGTGAGCACACTCGACGTAAAGCCGGGCCACAACGGGTATTATTTGCAAAATATTTGTTAAGGCTTATTGTACACAGCGGGGCGTGTTGCACTTTTGTGGATGAAGAACGGTGCTCACAGGGCGTAGTTAATATTTGAAGATATTTTATATTTTAGTTTTGTACTGTTTATATTACCTACCTACGAGTATAACTCAAGTATGATAATCTTAATGCCTCATTGTTGTTGCTTAGTGCAATTTTAATGTAGCGTCACCTAACCTATGCTTTATGTTGCCTTTGTGCTGTGTTAAGCATGGGCATCCATCTTTCTTTTAACCTGGGAAGGCACAGCTTAACGCAACAAATTGATTGTTTAGCAACGAAGAGCTAAAGAGTTTTTATATTAAAAATAATAAGAACATTTTTGCTCGACCTGAAATTGTATCCTGGATTAATCACGTTGGTCAAATTACAATGATGCAATCTTTAGATAAAGCTGTTGGTATTTCTAAATAAATCCAACTAATATTATAAATGCAAAAGTTTGTATGGATCTCTCTCTTTCACACAAAAACTACTTAATGGATTTTAATGAAACTTTAAAGTAATATAACAAACTTTTTTTTAAAGTAACATAATAAACTTTGACTTTGACTTTGGCAGAAGCTAGTATTGATAATAAAACTACTTTTAACAGACTTTATCGCGGTATATTAATATCATTTAATCCTGATGTTTTGGATCTCTTTAAACATCTATAGTCACAGATAAATAAATAAATAATTAAAATGTCAACAGATAATAATCGACCGGTGTAGATACACAACACAGGTAGCTAATCGGATCAGCGACAAAAGTGTTTTCGACCGTAGCTCGATCCGTATGTGTCGAACTCATTTGAGTAGGTATACCAAGTTATTGTGTGAAACTGGTCCATATTGAATAGCCATAGCTACTTGAAGTAGGTAATATCTTAATATTTAGAGATGGCTAAATCCCACGCCTTCGTCTGCTTGCAATTTATTTAAAAAAATCATTCGATTAACTTCAAAAACGGCAAAGTTTCATACTAACTTTGCACCCCCGTTTTACCTCCTTAGGGGGTGATTTTTCAAAAATCCTTTCTAAGTGTTCCACTACGGTATAAAAGAAACTCCTGTGCAAAATTTCAAGTTTCCTCATAGTTTAGGCCCTGCGTTGATATGTCAGTCAGTCAGTCAGCTTCTCCTTTTATATATATAGATGTTTATTTTATTACAATTACCTTTTAAACAAATTTGCATACCTGGTACGAGAATATTGTACTGCAATACCTTTTTAATTTTAAAAGAGTGTCTATGAAGTTACTTGCCGGTTCTTCTCCAAGAAATCAACTGCTTGGGACCGTGCAATTAACGTTTTATAAATCCTTGAACAAGTTTAATGAATACTGAAACAGATTCAATATTGGTAATATAAAGAAATATTAAATAAAATAAAATATAGACATTATTACACAGCGCCATCTTTTTCACAATCTCACCTGATGGTACCTAAGTGACCTTTTGGTATAAGATATAGCACGCTTACCAGATACCTATTTATACTTAGAAGATACCTATTTAGTCGTGATTGAAGACCTCTAAATTTATGCTTGTCGGAAATACAGACTCAGGCAGCTGATTCCAATTCCTAGCTGTGCGAATTAGAAACGAAGCTTGTGTGACGGATTCTAGAAGGTTGATACACTACATACATATATAGGTACGTACATACCTAACTGTATTTATTATATATAGAAACTATTCACAGAAATATTTAAAAAGAATGGAAAGATAATTAAATCTCCATGTATGTATCATTATTACAATCTATAGATTGTAATAATGATACATATTTTCATACTCTATGGCAGTTGTGAAATATTACATCTATGTATATATTTTTACACTCATTACTAATAAAACAATGAAATAATGATATCATATAAAATGAAAACTACATAAACACACACAAAAAAAAGACACACAAATAAGCCATATGTTCATATACACAATAATAAATATTATTTGCTCAGATTATGACGGGTTAGCAAAAAATAAATATAATAACGTTCACAAATCCATTGTATTCGGAAGGGTTAACCCTTTTGTATATTCACGCCCTTCAGTTTAGGGTATAGACAGATTTTGACACAATTCCACTTGGTTTATTTCGAAAAATGTATTTTGAAAATATTGTCTGGTTGTATGGTTTAAAGATGTATTATTAAAGTAGCCCTTTTCGACCAATAATAGGTATAATAGAAAGTGTCATAAAGCCGTATTATACAGAAAACTGCATTGAAAACATTCCATAGGTTGGTACCTATGGTCATCATCCACCTAGTAGTGTTCCACTACTGGGCACGGGTCTCCTCTCATTTGAGAGGGATTAGGCTATACGTATATAGTTCGGCCGGTCGTCTTGGCGATCCTAGGGGAGACCTATGTCCAGCCGTGGACGTCTAACGGTTGATGTGATGATGATGAGGCTATAGCCCACGGTAGCCTAGTGCGAGATGGCAGACTTCTCACATCATCCAGAAAATCTCTCAGGCGTGCATGTTTTGTTACGATGTTTCCCTTCACCGTTCGAACTTGTGATAAATACGCACGTTTAGACGTTTGCAACATCAGAGGTGTTACTAGCGCGTTGCCGACCATGTAAGAACCTTTTCACTCCTTTGTTGAACAACCCCATGTATTTATTAATTACTGATTTCAAACGATCAAGCTCGTATCATTCAAAAAAACAATCTACACCTAAAAATACAACTTTATAAGAATAAAACAATACGAATTATAAAAACACAATGACACGGAATCAAATCGGCAACCGGAATCACAGTCTAATATGTGAATCAACAAATGTGTGTTGTTTCTCATTTTGTTTTCCTCTTCGCTAAAGAATTTATTAATATTGAATTTTGACAAAAACGTGACCTTGGTTTGGTTCGTTCCTTTTGTAACCATTGAATAGGGGTACTTAATCAAAATCAGAAATGTTAAAATAACGAGTCATACTAACATTTATTAGTATATCCCCATAGCTTCGACCCGTGGGTTTGCCCACAGGTATATAGATAAAGAGTAGCCTATATGTTAATCCAGATAATAAACTATGTGTATGCCAAATTCCATCCAAATTCGTTGAGCGGTTTTTGCCTGAAAGAGTAACACACCCATCCATACAATTTTTAATCAACCCATTTATTGTCCCACTCCTAAGGACATGTCTCCTCTCATTTGAGATGGATTAGGCTATAGTCCACCACGCTAGCCTACTGCGGGTTGGTAGACTTCATACGCCATCTAGAAAATCTCTCAAGCATGCAGGTTTCCTCATGATGTTATCCTTCACCGTCTGAGCATATGATAAATACGCACGTTACTTCAGAAAGTCAGTGATACGTTTCTAGGAAGACTCAAAATCAAATCAAATCAAATTAATTTAAGAGCATTAGAGATTAATTTATTATTAATGATGTTAGTGGAGCAATCGCCACTGTTCTCTATCTTCTGCTTTCTGTTTTACCTCTTGATACGACTTGATCCCTACTTATTCCTTCACCTGTTCAACAAAACTTTGTCAAAGTCTGCCCCTTCTTGCCTTTCCCTTCCACAATTAATCATCATCATCATCATCAGCCCATATTCGTCCACTGCTGGACGTAGGCCTCCCCTAGTGAACGCCACAGAGCTCGATCTTCGGCTCTTCTCATCCAGTTGCTGCCAGCTGCCACAATGAACAAACCCTTAATAATCCCATTCACAAAATCTAAAGTGGTACAAACCACTTCGCAGCTTCCTCGGGTTTCCGAAAAGCGATTCATTCTGAACACAAATGTGTAAAAAAGACATTTCTATACATCGGCGAGATCATCAAAACAAATTGATGCTACTGAGGCGGAAAGGGCACAACTTTTTTGTTTTAGATTAAGTTGGGTTCCGTGGTCACTTCGTTCTTAAGTTTGGAAACTATCGGTGCGGGCGCCAATAATATTTGTGTCTCTGCGAGTGCCATCTAGTTTCGAACTAAGCAACGAGGCTTGTGTTACGGATACTAGAGGGTTGATATAATACTTATATATACTTAATTTTGTAAATACATACATGTTATACATAGAAACATCCATGACTCGGATACAAATGTTGATGCTCATCACACAAACATTTTCCCTACCGGCACAGAAGGCGTTAATTACCAGTGGGGTAATCGGGTCGTAATATTGGCAGACTCGTTAGGGGAGTGACTATTCTGACAGCACACAGGACCGGTAGATGACGTGCCGCTGTGCCACTGGGTCACGTAGCCTATGCCGACGGATAGCAGACTTACTGAAAGGCTGGTGAAGTAACTCTATTTTAAAAAAATAACTCTCCGTCGAGTGAAAAGGTTTTTACAGGGTAACGCGCCAACGACACCTCCAGTGTTGTAATCTGCCATAGACTACGGTAACCGTTTACCATCAGGCAGACGGCATGTTTGGCGGCAGGTAAGCTTGTTTAGATTGACATACATATGTACTAGAAGACCATCATATACTGTTTATTCTCATTTCTGTATTAGACTGATTCTGTTTATTCTGTAAAAAAACCGACCACAAATGTCAGAAATGGACCAAATTGAAATGGGAATAAAAAAGAGAGAATCTCATTGTTTATGTGAGTATTTAGCTTATCATCACGCCTGCTTCCTTGAAGGGTAAGCCAGAAGTGTACCCACACTCAGTTGATGTGTTTTTTGAAGGACTTTTCATCTGTATTTTTTGGGTGAACCGATTTTGATGATTTTGCTCGTGCTCTCCGTGTAGGCCCATTTCAATTTGGACATTTCAAGTCATTTTTTTGACGGAATTATCAGTCTAATACAGAAATGAGTATAAACAGAATATGATTGTTTTCTTGTACATGTATGTCAACGAATTATCTACTGAACCTTGCATCCCAAAGTTCAGGGCGCACCTCTCCGAATTCGGGTTGTCGCGATTAGGCCGGTGCCACAATGGGAGACAGCAGGGCGCCGGCTTATCTGATACAATGCTAATGTGCTCAGCGGGAGACGTGTGAACACCGCTTTATTGTGTGGTCCGAGTTATAAGCGAGTTACATAGGATGGAATAATGGATGGTCTACTGAGAAAAGTGTTGCGTTTTTATACCATTTTATACGAGGTGTTTTTTATGTATTTTACATGAAAGAAATTATGTAAAAAGTGGGTATATAAGCTATTCCCTTTGTGCTTGATGTGTCTACAATATATTTACGTGGCTTTCTGATTATTGACTCTTACGCAAATATTGGACGTTGAAATAAAACTATTTATTACGATCCTTATTGACGTATATTGATATTTTTTAATCCCAATATTTTAAACAGGATCGATATTTTTAGGACCAGCATTTTCGAAACATTCTTTTCACGAGAAAACTAAATCTAACCGTGGATGCTTGATTTGACATTGAAATAAAAATATTTTTTAAAATGATATTAAATTGATAATATTTAACCAGAATTGTGGATCCTTTACAGCATCCATTGTTACCTGACCAATCCTCGCTTAAAGTCTTCTAGGAATAATTCTCGCTCGTAACTTTGTTGACATAACATACTCTATAAACGCTCCCGCTACCGCCCATGACGTTCATCGCACCAAAAGGACGAGTGTTGATCTTTTTATGTTATAATACAGTGGCACTAATGTTATCCGAGTCCCACAGCGGGCCGTTGTTTGTAGCACTGTGTGTGATACGAACTTATAATGGAAGAATTAGTGGCGATTGAGTTTTAATTCATTGTTTGGGACGAGCGATAACAACGCCCTCTATGGACGCATGCGGCGCTTCTGTTAATTAGGTTTAAGGTAATGTGGGCAGTGTTAACGATTGAAATAGGTGTATTCCGTCAAATGTCAAAATCAAATGTTTTTTTTTTCAATTAGACCATTATTAGAGGTAATTTAGAAATGTCAAAACTTTCAAGACAGGTCTTATGGAACCGGTATGAAAATCTTTGTCAAATCTATGTAAATAAATATATCCATATAATAAATAATATATAAATATTATTAGTAATACAGTAAATTAGTAATTAGTATGCAAAGTATGAATATCATAAATTATATGTATAAAATAACAGTATGCTTACGATTATTTTATATCACTGACAAGCAATTATTATGATTATCAATGAACAGTTAAGGACTCAATTAACCTGTACAGATAATTTACTGGTTCTCGTAATAATATTAGTCAATTATCTTATTAATTGACAGACGGTTGATTTATTAACGTTTTGTTTGTCGGTCTTTTGAGAAGTCACCAAAGAGTTATAGTTACCTAGATGATGAGTTGAAAAGTAAAATCAGTGAGAATCTAGTGGTTAGACCAGTGAAAAGGGATAATCAATGGTCTTGAGTTCAAATCCGAGGCATGTAACATACTAAACGTAGACACGAGTTAAGTAACTCCCCTATTTTATAAACCGAAACGGTTTCGACAGGGTAAGCAACGCGCGAGCGACACCTCTGGTATTGCAAACGTCTATTGGCTACGGTAACCGCTTACCATCAGACGGGCCGTTAGCTTGTCTGTTAAGGCTATAAAAAACTACGCAATAGGTAATGACTTCGAAGTTACGTGCGTATTTATCACATGCTCAATCGTTGAAGGAAAACATCAGAGGAAACCTGCATGCTTGAGAGATTTCTCAATGGCATATGAAGTGTACCAACCCGCATTAGGTTAGCGTAGTGGACTAAAGACTATTCCTTCTCAAATGAGAGGAGACTTGTGTTTAGCACAAGTCTCCTCTCATTTGAGAATAATAAAAAGTGGTCAAATAGTCTGATGATAGTACAGCTCCATCTGCCGAAGACAGAACGTTGTATAAGCGCAGTTATAGCTTAGCCATGAGCCCCTCTGGTGTATAATGTAAGTAGATATACAATAACATTGTTCAATGGTAACATAACACCCTTCTTCCTTACCATTGAGCTACGGGGGAGTGGTCAATGACGCAAAAAACCTTTAGAATCCGCTTTACCATGTAGGGTTTGAGCTTCAAAAAGAGTCGTATATTGCAACGATTGTGAACTGTGGAGCTTTTGATACGTGTTTTCAATAACACTTAAGTTTTGTTGGCAAGTTGTGAAATGTAAAAACCTGTGTAGAACACTGACAGTGTTGTAGTGGAGTTTGACGTCACACATGGCGTGTCAAGTCTGCCAACCCGAAGTAGGCTAGCGTGGTGGACTATAGCCTAATCCCTCTCAAATGAGCGGAGACCCGTGCCCAGCAGTGGGACAGAGATAGGTCAAATCAAATCAAATCAAATGTTCATTTGGTTGAACATGAAACTTTATTATTACACATTACATGCATAATAATAAAGTTTCATATGTTCAGCTTGTCAATTTGCACTAGGTTCAATTAGATATAAAATAGGTTAAATTATTATTACTAGAATACAATAATGTAATTAAATTACAATACTGAAACAAATAAATGAAATACAATGTCAAATTTGATGATGATGATGATCTTATTCTACGTCCTGATTATGTTCAGAGGTCTCTGGACTCTCACATATTAAAAAATAAAATCCTTCTTTCTAAAAGTGTGTAAGTTTTTGAAAGCAACAGGACACATTGCACCTTGTTTCCGAAATAAGAGCCACTCGCAACTCATTGTTGCTCAAAATGGGCGTGGTTTTTTGTAAAAAAGTTGCAAGGATGTCCTTTTAATGTGCGTTTTATTGTGCTTTTTTAGATTATTTTAACAAGGGAGACTTTTAACGCTTCATCATCATCAACCCATTAATGTCCCACTGCTGGGCACGGGTCTCCTCTCATTTGAAAGGGATTAGGCTATAGTCCACCACGCTAGCCTACTGCGGGTTGGCTTTAACTTTAACGCTTAACTTTAACGCTTACTGCAACTGTATTTTTGTTTTTAATGTAATATGGAATCGTAACATTTTAGTAACAAATAGGCAAAAATAAAAGAGTGAGGGGTAGATACATATAGGTATATTAGAGTAAAGGTTTACGCTATTTACTTTAGATACATTTAATGTTATACCTAGAGGGTAGGTCAATTGTCATTGACCCGGCACAAATCTCAACTCCGATCTCCAAACTGAGAATTATATAGAAAACCTCCACAATTACTTTTCTCGACCTATACATCGAACCCAGTACCTCACACTGAGTAGCTGCAATTGGTATCACTAAACTATACAGGCACATTCAGTTCTTTCTTTTCCTTTTTAAAAAGCGTTGCCCCACACTTGAATTTTCTGCTGTGTCGTAGGTGCGTTTACAAACACAAATTTTCACATACACAAACGCCCAGACCCGGAACAACTGCCTATAGATAGTACAAGTATTTGCTCCGTGTAGGGATCGAATCTACAACCCGTGACGCACAAGCTGATCGCTTAGCCAATGCGCCATTCAGTCGTCAAGTTCTCTTAACAAATCTATATATAAAAAGTGAAGCTGACTGACTTAATGAATGACTGACTGACATATCAACGCAGGGCCTAAACTATAAGGGTTAGAATCTTGAAATTTTGCACAGGGGTTCTTTTTATAACACAGGCGAGCACTATAAAAGGATTTTCGAAAATTAAACCCCTAAGGGGGTAAAACGTAGTGTAGGACGACCGGCCAGGTGGAGCGACGACTTGCGGAAGGCAGCTGGCAGTAACTGGATGAGAGCTGATGATCGAGCTCTGTTGTTCACTAGGGGAGGCCTACGTCCAGCAGTGGAAGTATATAGGCTGATGATGGTGATCATGATGATGAAGGGGGTAAAACGGAGATGCAAAATTAAAAACATAGCCGATTTTTCGTTAAATTGCACGCGGACGAAGTCGCGGGAACTAGCTAGTTTGTTAATAAAACATCTAAACGGCAATTCTATAACTCCATACATCCATACGTCAATCAGAACCGACAATTACGTGTAACTGTACACCATACAATTACTGTATGTATGGCGAAAGTATGGTGACACCATAGAACTATGGGTTTATGGCACGCGCCTAAACTCAATACTAACATTATAAGCACCCTGTTTTATTTGATCACTAGCTGCTTGCCGCGGCTTTGCCCGCGTGGTATATAGATAAAAAGTAGCCTATGTGTTAATCCAGGTAATAAACTACATGTACGCTAAATTTCATTAAAATCTGTTAAGCGGTTTTTGCGTGAAAGAATAACAAACATCCATACTTACAAACTTTCGCGTTTATAATATTAGTAGGAATATACTATAACATTGTTGAGTAGAAATTATGTTTATTAATAATAATTTTTTTAAGTTCTGTTTCAGAATTGTGATGGTTTTCGTTTTGGTTGATGCTGAGGCGAATATTAGATATATAACATAACATACCATAACGCCTGTCATCCCCAAAAAGGTTAGGTAGAGGAGTACTAATGTACACCCACATTGACGGACTATAGCTTGATTTCTCTTAAATGAGAGAAAATCTTCGCCTGGTAATGGAACAGTAGATGGATCGATGATGATGAATATTGAGACAAACTAGTAATTAATAAAAATAGAGTCATTAGTTTTGAGAAAGAATTATTCAGACAAAAAAACAAATCTTTCCTCTTTATAATGTATTAGTATACATTAATTGTGTAAAATGAATAATCGTAATAACAACTATATATATAGTAATATAAGTTTAACAATAAGTTAATTATTTGCCACGCGTTACCCAGTAGGCCCGCTGTGAACAATATTGACAAATTACTACCGTTTCTACTCACCCCACTAGCAACTGCGTTGGATTAATGATAATTTTATAGCTTAATACATCATTATATCAGGGAGATATATGATTTAAATTAAATTATACAAATCGATTGAAATGAAACTAGTTTTTACGGATTTTATCGCGGTATATTGATATTATTTAAGATCTCTGTCTGGCCACGCTTAATGCCATTGAAGTGGCCTGTTATTGCTCGGTAAAGGTATGAATACGGTGCCAAGCCAAATGTAGACCCATCGCGCAGTGTACAACCAGGCACTGGCACCGATTTCATACCTTTAAAACTAAAAAGAAATTAAAACTGTATGAGGTTATTTTTAACTTTTTAGTTTTGAAGTCGGTTTTTTTAACGCAGTTTTTTATTTTATTTTTTACTTTTTAGTGTCTGTAATAGGTTCGTTGTATTATATGTCTTGTTGATCTAGTGGCCATACAGTGCGATTGCCGAGCAAGAGGTCCTGGGTTCGATTCCCAGGTCGAGCAAAGTGTTATTGGGTTTTTCTGTGAAATTCTTAGTAGCAGCTCGGTTTGGATTCGTGCCCGGTTAATGGAAATAGGCTCGCCACCTATTACATGCGACTGAAGAACGTCGAAAAGTTATGCGGTCAAGAACGTATTATCTTGCTTTGCTGTGCAAATCATTACATAATATATATCTCTGATATTAAATCACCTTAAAATATGACATAGTATCACTCAACGGCAAGTATCTTTCAAAGCTATCTTCTAACCATTCTTTTTGCCGCTTTATGAGAAAAGTTAGTCTGAGGCTCATTGTTCTTAACGAAATGGCCGTATTCGTTTCGCTTACTTCAAAACGTACGTAAATGTTAATACTCTCCGTTATTATTGAGGTGTAACCATCGGGCATAAGCAGAATGAATGAGCTTTTAAACAAAACACAGAAGTGCCGACATACTTTGCAGTTTGAAGAACGGTGTGAATAGTCAGTGGGGTATTAAAAACTTCAAGTACCAGGTGCTTCAGGCTTGTAAAGTTTAGATATTGTCAAGTCAAGTTCTTGAACGTCTTCTTAGAATCTTGATGATGAACGTTTTTGGCAAAGGTGGCAATCAAACTTACAACCCGCCTGATGACAAGCGGTTATTGTAACCGTAACACAAGCTTCGTTGTAAATTGAGATACGTTTTTCACGTGCTTCGGATATACTTCTCTATTTTTTTTTTAATATTACCGGACATTGCGACCGCTCCATTTTGTTCCGAGCTAAGCAAATGAGGTTTTTGCTACATATATTTGATTACTCTATTTTTATTGGAAGCCCTTTTCTATCAAATCAAACCAACTTTTAGATGACGTTTTATATCGTTCTCTACCCGACTGCACACAATAAACTCGGCGCGTACGCTCGTATTTTCCACATTTTCGCACAAACCGCCTCTAAGCATTCTCTTGGTGACACGTGAAGCACGCTTTGATGTCGCCGCCGGCGCAGTATATCTCGGAGACGTTTTTTTTTCAACAAAAATAACTTCTTTCTTGTTGTCCAACGGCCGGGAGGGACAAATATGTCTTCAGTTTTTACCTCACGGGTAGGGTTGGTCCTGTTCCAAATGAAATTGTAGTGAGGAAATCTTTGGACAGATTTCTGAGAGTCAGAATTCTTATTTTTAATATGAATTTATAATTTTAATTCATATTTGTAGGAGGTAGGGTGTAGCGAGATTTCTAGCTCACATTGAGCTGCCCGCCTGGGGAAGTGCCTCCGCCTTACAGAAGACCGCAGTGAATCAACGATAGTTGTCTTTCTGCGAGTGAGTAAGGTTACCAGAGCTCATTGGGGGAGTGACTATTCTGACAGCATGGGAATTCCGTTTGCTGTCAGTTCAGTAACTCCCTATTTTAAGAAACCTGTACGGTTTCTAAGGGGTTTGGCAGCGCATTTGCAAGCCTCTGGTATTGCAAATGTCCATGGGCGGCGGTCATCACTTAACATCAGGTGAGCCGCCGGCTCGTTTGCCCACTTATCACCATTAAAAAAAAATTGGACTTGAATTTACTACTAACGGTAATACCGATCCGTAGAAGAACCCGGGTTACTGAAATAACAGGGAGATCTATGTCCAGCTGTGGACGTCTAACGTTGGTATGATGATGATGATGATGATGATGATGAAGTGGTAATAACTTAGTGGTTCTTCTGATTTAATTTGCGTAATAAAAATAACTTTTCTAATTTCATCACAAGACTTCATTATAAAATTTTCCTTTCCAGTTTAAATAATGAATTGGTTTTCAAATCGAGACCTTTGTCTGATAAAATCACTGTCAATGACCTGGGCATTGATTTTTAATAATTTCGAAGTTAAATCCCTTGGCAGCCCTGCCGCTAAGAATTCCTTTACTGCTATTGTTTTTGACGCACCAGAACTTTGACGCGTGGTTCGTCGGTAGCTACCGCTTAGGGTACCGCACCCAGCGCTACTGGGATGTGGGTTCTATGGAATAATAAAATTAAGGTCCAATTTTGAAATAAGCCTACTTTTTATGGATTTTGTCGCGGTATATCGATATTATTTATTGCCAATGTTTTGGATCTTTTATAGCATCTATGGTCACGGGTAGACTGGGTGCTATAGCCCTAATATATATGGAATGAGTAGTTTTGTTTTAAATATGAATAACACAGTGCCTAACGTCCAACTTTCATCACAAAAAATCTAAGTAGGTAATATCATTGTTAATCACCTTGTAACAGAATTGTCGTAGAACGTCTACTTACTTCAAATTTTTACAAAATATACATATATTATGTGTATGTTATAATCAACTTCACAAAATCTGTACTAGACAAGAAATATCAATATCGGATAATGTCTCATTCCTAATTTCTTAAATCTAAGACATTGAAATAAAACTATTTTTTAACAATAGGCACAGTTATTTACCGTCGGTAAATCTTTGTTTCAGAGTGGATCTGTGTGTGCAACACATGTCTGCAGAGCTCAAACATGTAACGCTAGTAGGTACTGCATGACATCATCAACCCAATTATTTGTCCCACTGCTGGGCACGGGTCTAGTCTAGTTGAGAGAGATTAAATACGCTAGAGTCCACCACGTTAGCCTAGTCAACGTGGTGGACGTGACGTAATCTCTGTGGGTTAGCAGACTTCACATGCCATCGAGACAATCTCTCAAGCATGCAGGTTTCCTCTCGATGTTTTCCTTCACCATTTGAGCATGTAGTAAATACGCTCATAACATCCAAAAAGTCTTTAGTTCGAATCTTTGATTTTTACAGTCATACTACAAGACTACTTAACAAAACTACTGATGTGATACTGTATCACATCAGTAGTATCACTGATACATGTATCGCAGAAGTACTTAATTTTCTTCATTTTATAGATTTAGTCCCTATAAAAAATCTGTTCGTTGCATAAATATTTTTAAGAAATCAGCTGCCTCCCGTCAAATAATTTCTCAAAAAGCTTTTCACAATTAAAATCGGTTGTCGTTGTACGAAAAAATGCAAAACGCCGCCTTACGCAAAAGTGTCATATTTACACAGAAAAAGAAAGAAAAAAAAACAAAAAAGCGCGTTGCCAACCCCAAAAACTATTAGAGAATGCGGACGGAAGCGCCACGCCTACGGAACCCTTTTAAAAAATAATAAAACAGGCCTTTTGTTGGGGGCCCGTATAATGCTTTTGATACAAAAGGTATTTTTTTAATAGAGCGTTTTTTCGCTTCACATCTGGTCATGAAACTCGGTATGGACAGACGTTATGTTTCAATGGTATAAAATAAGAAATTATTTATATTAATGTTACATCTATATTAGTGTTCAATCTACGAAGGCGTAAGCAGAGCTGTAGTAAGAACTCACTGATGTACTCCAATTTGTGGGAATTTTAATAAATGTTTGTGTGATGAGCATAAACATTTGTATCCGAGTCATGGATGTATCTATGAATAATATGTATGTATTTACAAAAAAAAGTATATATGTAATATATCAACCAACTAGTATCCGTAACACAAGCCTCGTCATTATGTCCAGGTATATTTATTTATTTATTTATAATCATTAGCTATCCCGCTGGGTTATCAACACCCATAAACGCCATACCGATAATTAGATCTATGGGATTAGCAAATAGATACAGCAAGATCCTGACGGGATTATGCCCTTTTTTACTGCTAGTAATAGGAATAGGGGTAGCTCTTGCCTCGCATCCTCCGCGCACGCCAAGATATTTTTAGCTGGTAAGTCAGCCTCCCACGCCCGGACACTCTAGGTCTCCGTACTGAGGCTGGCCTGGAGTCACCTAGAGGTGACTAGCAGACACAGTTTACCCATATCTGCTCTGATGTGTAAATTTAGCAGTTTTCTCCACCTGGGTGGTTCGATACCAAAGACTTCATGCTCCGTACTCGCAATTACAACCACTAGACCAACGAGGCAGTTATTCTCACAGTTTGACCGATTATATTCAAGATTCTGTCAATTTTGATGTCAAGCTGTCATTTTTTTGACATTCACAACAGAATTAGGTATGTTAAAGTTAGCGTAATTGTCAACCTTTTAACATTGACAGAACAACTAGCCGTCACTTATAATTGGGTTTGTCTATTTGTTTCTAGTTACCTACTTATAGTGTGAAGTTGAGAAACTTTTCTATCCATAATAATATTTTACAGAGGAAGATTCGTTTTTTGTTTGGCTCCGAAACTACTGCACCAATCTGAATAATCCTTTCACCATTAGAACGCTACTTTATCCACGATTAACATAAGCTGTAGTTTATATATTTATAACTTCAATTGTTGCGTGAAGAGCTGTGAAAAATGTAACGAATAAAAACCATTTCGTGATGTCACAAAGTTAAAAAAAAATTTTCTAAGTTATTTCTTTATTTTTACATTTGAATTTGAAAATATGGACTTGGGTAATTTAAGTATACCTACTTATCTAAATATAGTAAGAAAACCTGCATCCAGGATATCCCTACGATAATTTAATGCAAATAAAAGACATTTTCATACAATATTTTCTTTCCGAAGCGTAGTCGAACCTAATTTTAAAATTGGATATTTTCTCTATGAGGAGTTTGAGAACTATAAGATTTTATTAAAAAATCCTAAAATGATCGAATCCAGTTTACTCAATCTGGGTATCGAACCCAGGACTTCACACTTAGCCGCCGCGCTTCCGACCACTAGATAATGAGTCAGTTTCATATTATTATTACGTACTTTTATATATTATTATTAGTTTAATCCAATACCGACACGACACATAAGTATTTCTATCCAGCCGTCCATTTTGTTCTCAACTTCACACACTCAACGTCCGTCCGACAAATGCTTTGTGGTACGCACAACTCGCGACAAAAACGCAAATATCCTTTGTGAGACGCCGCTGCGACAAAAAAGTCGCAACTATGAGGCCATCTGCTGGACGTTTCAATAAAGGCAGGGATAATTGGCAGGCGATCGTCATTTTAATTACACTCAATGTTTTTAGTCGATATTCTCAAAAAGTCGCCCCGTTAACAGTTTATTTGCGAGTGATGGCCGACACGTTCGATGTTTTAATGAGGTTCGATTTTTAAACTGATTTTAATAATTTGTTTGTTTCATTTATTTTATAATCTTTAAAAAAAAAACTAGCGCAATTATTTTTAACGGCATTGATACAAAAAGGAAAACTGATTTTATAACTTCAATTTTTTAAATTCCGTGTTTGAAAATTGCGTGATAGTTTCAAATATTGATATTCGTGATTTTAGATTTTTATTTACAAAAAAATCCTTTAAGTCTCACATTTAAGATTCGTATTTTAATATGTGTAACTATTAATGTGTCTACTATGTCAATAACAACATATTTCTAAAACATTGGAAATATTTTTCATAAAGTTATTTTTTACCTTCAAGAATGCTTAATGTTCGCTGTGATGGGCTGCCAAATGCCATTTTAATTGCATACGACATGTTTTACCGTCTCAAACCACCTTCCTTCACAAATTATCAAACAGTAAATTGATTAAAAATTATCGTTAAAAATTTTCAAACACACTTGAAAAAAAAAAAAAAAAGTTGACTCAATCGTCTAAGGAGAGGCAGTTTGAAAAAAAGGTTCTTTCTAGAACAACTTTGTTCATTTTTATGGAGAGGTACATAGAAATGTATATTATTATGTTATGACTGGGGTAGTGTTCTATTGGATAGTACTATTTGGTATTATAAAGGTCTTGAGTTCAATCCCAAGGTCACAAGATTTCCTTATGGTACGTGTTTATTACGTTGAAAGAAAACATCGTGAGTAAAACCTGCATGATATTAGTATTTTATACAAGCTGCACGTCAAGTTACTGATTAATTAAGACCCTTCTAGAAAGACTTTCGGATTAAAGACCTTCCGTTTTCAAAGAAATAATGGCTAAAGATTCATTCATAATTTATATGCCCTTGAAATTAAGAAAGAATATAAGGTTTCCACTTCTCTTAAATCTGATACATGACCCAATTTTCAAATGTTTCTCAATATTAAGTAAGTATATCCACTTTATCTCGTGGCGATCCTTGGGGGAGACCTATGTCCAGCAGTGGACGTCTGATGGTTGATATGATGATATCCACTTTAATGATGAAGGAAAGAAACAACACTCTCCTTATTACTAGCGTTAGTGACTTTCTCTAAGTCTTACGTCAAGCATTGGTCTTCTGTCAACGATAGTTTTCACCCCCCCATATTTTTTTTATTTTTTTTGGGACTTGCCCACCACCCGAATCCCTACTGCAACTCCTGTAACCTAGGATCAACAATAGTAACTATCCAGAAAATCGTCGAGACAATGAAGTCCGACGTGTCCCAGAGGTATGATTTTAACTGTCTTGGAACCCGCAGCGAATTTAATCATGAAGTTATGTAGAAGGAGTAAGAAAAACTCCCTCATATTTAGTAATTTAAATCACTGCTAATGTTTTCCAGCTTTGGTTTAAAGTGTGGCCACTGAATATTAGATTCTGGACTCGATTCACGATTCCCGATGTTTTGGGTTTGAATTCCAGATCAAGCAAAGTGTCATTGGGATTTTATATCTTCAAATTTTCAGTAGCAATTTCGTAGTGTACAGAATTGGACTTGTACCTAGTAGGTTCCTAAACGGCAAACCTATTACATTGGATAAGCCGGTAAGCTTTCCATCAGGGTATCTCAAAATCTAGCTCACCTAGGACTTCCTAGTACTACAGTTCCTAGTAGGTTACATTATCAACTTCATCATCTACACATGATGATGAAGTTGATAGATAATGTTTGACTTTTCTCAGGACCTTCGGGATTTCATATCATGGGTTTATGTATTTAGAAGTCCGTATATATCGCACTTTTGAGAACAAAGGGTGGACTTCTGCAAAGTTTTCCTTAAAGATGGAAGGAAGAGCATATTTAAGTGTTTTGACGTATTTTTTTAATAACTAAGTACTGTTTTAAGACGATTCTCGCCGCCTTAAATTAATTAATTCTTCACTAAAAATCCTCTGAGAAACTAAATCGTTTTTGCAAAAAATGCGTAAGTGATTCATTGTTACCAAAAGTGCGATAAGTACTTGTAAATACTACGTACAAGTACCTACACTTGAAATGTACTTGTAAGATAGTGGGGAGAATCCGTCGTTTCAAACCAAGTAAGGACATCACTAGGCCTCGCCCTATCCTCAACGTAAAGGGCTCCATGAACACATTGAGTATGACCCAAGCGGGAGGTATAAATATACCTGTCAATTATTAAAAAAAAAGTTCGTTAATAATTGCAACTTTTTGCAAAACCACTTCCTGCCACTTATTAAATAACTAAAACAAAAGAGGTTCAACATATGTCGCGTGCGAGGGTGTGCGGTTAACCAAATAAATTAACCAAATAAAGTCGAAATAATACATACACTCACGCCATTTTCCCATGGTGGTAGGCAGAAGCTACAGAAGTCCATGCAACCACTTTTTCTTCATCCACATTCATACATCTTGTCATATATACGGTTAAGAGTACTCCCAACTGACCTTTTTGAAGGAATTAAATCGAAATAAAAACACAAGAAAATATAATATTTTTCTCTTTTTATTTGACAAAAGAAATTAATTCACTTTTTTTTCTTATTTCCACTTTCCTTATATAATACATTGTAGTTATAAAGTAATTATGCTACCTATATTTATATATATAGTTTATTTCTCTATATATTACAAATAATATTTACAAATGTTTTATTTCATCCCGTAAAGACCCATTCTAGAAATAAAGATATTTTCAAAATAATTATAGTCAATTCATATTATAAACAACTATTGCAAAATTATTTGATAAAAAAGTAAAATTATTTAGAAAAAAAACAAACGTTTTGAAAATGGTGAAAATATGAATGGACTACATTATTTTCAAAGAAATTGCAGTTAAATTAAAGATAACATATTATTTATAGCTTAAAACAAAACTTTTTGCAATCAGAACACATTATTTTTGCACAAAATGTAATAAATACAATTTATTTTATTCAAATTATTATTTATTGTTCTAAAAAAAAACTTAAAATTATTTATCACAACAGACTGGTTTTGTGTTCCCGTTTGATTGTTTATTTTTCGAAAATTTAAATCTAAATAAATAAATGATGATTAAAGCTTAATTTACGAATACAATTTTCAAATAATAATATTAGCTATAGTTGACCAATTAAAAGTCTGAATAAAACAAGATTTTAGACATATTGCAAACAATTATAATTTTCCCTTATGATTTTGAAAATATTTGCCAATAACCAATCGATTTTAAATTATATTTGGCAGTGGCAATAAGTTAATTTATTTCAGTGTTGCCTTTTAGACGTTTCTGATAAATTTTGTTACGTATTAGATACCTTATTATAATTGAATTGAAATGATTTCCAATAAATAATTACTTTGAGAATTTATTGTTCAGAATTAACTAAATAAATTCAGAATACCAATATTCAAAGTTTTTAATATGAATCTTGTTATATTTTTTTACTAATTATAATTTTGTGCCCGGGAAACTAACAAATAAAATAAAAGATCCAACACTTTCACTACCGTCGATTGTCAAACTTTGACAGATAACACGATTCGTCTTTATCCAGGTATGATACGAATATCAACCAATCAGAAACGAGCATTTTAGAATCCTCAATATCTGATTGGCTGATAATTACGTCACTCAAACCGTTTAAAGACGTTACGTTACGTTTTAGGAATACAAAATTATTGATGGGCCAAAGAATTATGAGAAAATATATAAGCGATAATTATTGACAATATTTTGCAAGTCAATTTGAATTCTACATAATTATTTCGCTAAAAAACTAAATTGCAGTGCATTTGTTTGAAAATATTTTTTTTTAATCAAAAGTTTACGGAAAAAATAAACGCTTATTTATTTGGCTCATCAATATCTGTTTTTATTAACATATTTATTATTACATTATACAGTTAACGTTATGAACAATAATTAAACCCTATTTATAATTAATTTAAAAAATAATTAAAAAAATTTACAATGATTTTTATTATTACTATTAAATAATTCTGCTTATAATTAAAAGTTGGTTGTGCCGATGCTTTCGCGCCATAAATACGACGCCATTTTGTGCTGGCTGTCATATCTGTCCGCCATTTTCTACTGAATATACACTTACGTTTTAGTTAGTTTTATGTTTGTGCGATGACTGTTAAACCGCTGGCCATACCCTGTTGACAAGAAAGAAAATATTTATAAATCTAATATTGCATAAAACAAACTATTTCCACATTTATTTATTCATAAGTAGAGCGGAAATTGCAAACTGTAATTGGAAATTTTGATTTGGGGATTGAAAAATAAATTAGCGTATATTATGTTTTTATAGAATATGAAAAAACGGTACGCAGCAAAACATTTACTAGTGAATTCTGATAATAACTAGATATTTTCAGTTTCTTTTTGAAACTTTCGTTTAAAGAATAATATAAAATTATTGTACTCCTTTTGACCATGTGTAACATGCCCTTACCGTTTAGTTATAAATCAACGTATTATAAAACGATATTATGGTAGGTGCTGCCTCGTTGGTGAGCGAGTGCGACTGCTGATCAAGAAGTGGATTCGATTCCCTGGTCGAGCAAGGTGTTATTAGGTAGTTATAAGAAATTCTCAGTAGCAGTTCGGAGTTTAGATTCGTGTCCGTTTGATAGTAATAAGCTCGCCCCTTATCACATGAGACCTAAAACATACCGGCGAAATGTGAAAATGTGGATGTACCTTTGCCTTACCCTTCAGGGTCGACAGGCGTGGTGGTATGTAATACTTACACGAGTGGCCCAGGGTTTCCATCGGTCCGGTATCGGGAGCACTGTGGCACGTAGACCTGGTGCCTTCCCTGGACTCCAGTCACCAACCAGCTTGCCAAGCGTGGTGGTTCATTCCCCATTTCTGTAGAGGCCTATGTCCAGCGGTGGACTGCGATAGGCTGTTGAAGACGATCTCTTGATGAAATTGCATATATATGGAACTTACGTGAGCAAGTTAAAGCTGGTACTGGGATTGACCCTGGATCATTGTGGTGATGGAAGTAAGAGATTTAAACTTACTGTGATCGATTTCTAGTTCACATTCAGCTGATCACGAAGATTTAAAGCCACTATGGAAGAAAACAGAAGATATGAACAGTCGTCGCTCTCTGCTGGCTGTCTCTAGGGTTTTTTTAATATAACGGTTTCTGTACAGCTGATAGCATATACAGCACATAGAGGTTCACTTAACGTGGATAACTTACTGTGGCTAGGTCTGGGTAGCTCTCTGTCTTCCTATAGGATTAGGTGGAAATTGCTGTGATAGGTCTGGTATAAGGAATACTTACGTAAGTAGACCAGGGTTGGCATCAGTTTGGTACCATGAGTACTGGGGCACGTAGGGCGGGTGAGGCTGCGGGGCGCCCTGGTGGTGCAGCGCGTGGGCGGCATGCGCGCCCTTCATGTCCCAAGGGCCGGGCGGCGCGCCCTACGACAAAGAAAGCGGATGTTTAGAAGATGTGTTTGTTTAAATAAAGTATTTTGATTAGAACGAAATTTGAATAGCCGCGAAAGAATTTTCTATGTAAGTTTTGTTAAAAGATTCGAATCAAAAATTAAAAAAAATCTTTTTTCTATTCATTTCTTTTAAGTAAAAAAATATTTATATATACAGATGTTTAAAATGAATGAGCAATAACGTTTTTTGTCAAGTTAATGAAGCCACGGAGTTGATTTAAAGCAACACATAAAACCTATTTATCGATAATCTTGACTATCTATCGAAACTTGAATCGTGAGTAAATATCATCAACAATATAAAAAAGTAATTAATAATATTGCAGGTACTTCCAAGCGAAGCCGCAGTAAAAGCCAGTCAAATCTAAAAACTAATCGTTGAAAATGTGAGGCGCGGCCGGCACACCCATACGACCATTATCTAATAAGTTTTATATAGTTTTTATAATTTTCATACACGCAACCATACAAACTTGTATTTCTGCTTTCTATGGAAATAGGAATGTAATAAAACGATTAATTAAACAAAACAAAATGTTTTTTGTGGCTTTTTCGATAAACAAAATGATTATTTGTTGAATAAATTATATCTAGAATTGTGTTTTTTTTGTTTTCGAATGAATTGATTACTGTCGAGTTATTGCAAAATTATGATACCGTATGCGATTTTAATAAGTTATAAGAGAATCATAAAAAACATGGATTTATATATTTTTTTAAACTACGTGTATTGGACAAATACGATACGGATTCGAACCCTTACCTTTAGCATCCAAGGCATAGGTCGCCCCCTCATGCCGTCAGCGCCCGGCGATCCTTCTATGTCATCGGATTGGGGCGCGAAATAACCCTCCTACGGTAAGAAAAGGAAGCTCCCCTCAAAAATATGTATATCTTTAGGTAAAAAGCCTATTAAACTTAACTACCTTCATAAAACAGTTTACACTAAAAAGCACTTAGTTCTTTTACATATAAAAATGACTGAATTCTGTATTTGAAATTATATTATCTAAGTAATTAAATATTTGAAATATAATAAATTGATGTGCAAATATTTTCCAATTATTGTAGAATTTATTATATGAACTATTAAAAGGATTTCCTGCATTCTATTTTCAAATAAAACACCTGCGACGTATGTTTTCAATTCAAAGAAGCTTGTTACCTCTTTTCATCATTTTTGCCTATAAACGGTTCTTATTTTTTGTAAAATTTGCAGTAATTGGAAAATATTTAGTTATTAGTATTTGACTTACATATCCGACCCTAGGATCCCATGATTGTTGATGTGGTGGCTTCACGTCGCACGAGCTACCATCAGGCGACCGTCCTGCCGTCGGCTAGACAAATGGAAAAATATATTGTTAATATCTTGAATGCTATTATATTTTGACCAGAATATTTAATTGTGTGTTTACCAAACTGGGGTTCGGTTAAGTATGGTAAGTAATTTTATTCGTTAGTATGTTTTATACCACATAATAAAATATTTGAAGAGTAATCAATTCGCTTAACCATAATAATGTTCAAAAAAATCTCATTAAAATTCTCTTAAGTGGCCCACTACCACAGGTCTGCTTTCAAAAAAGCTTTAAGTTTAGCTGTCCTCTGCAGATTGACAGAATTCACACTTGATGTAGAAAATAACCGTGGAATGAAGGTTTCCTCACGATGTTTTCTTTCACCATTTGAGAAATAAATACATGTGATAAATACGCACTTAACTTCAAAAAAGAGACCGAAGTACCAGGATAGCATGACTGCATTAAAAGTAAAAAATATACAATTTCTATTAGTTCCTCTTACATATCCGACCTTGACATCCCAAGATGGCTGTGGGGGCTGCTTCACATCCCAGGGTGTTCCCGTTGGGGACAGGCCTGGTGACAGCTCCGATACTGGGGTTGAACTGGGGGTGGGGGAGTGAGCCTGCGTGGGTCCACCACCCTGGTATGCTGTAGGGGAGTGCTGGGAACCACTTGAACTACCACCACCGCCTGTTGTGGACAAAACAAAAGACATTTATTGATTAAACTGATGAAAAGAAAAAAGATGGCAAATTAAGATTTTTTTTTGCGGATTTCATCGTGGTATATTGATAAAATTTAAACTCAATATTTTGGATTCTTTACAGCATCCACAGTCTCAAGTAGACTCAGATTGAGAATGTTTTTTATAATATGAATATTTGTACAATATTTTCCATATGCACGAAATGATGATGATAATGATGGCACCCGGCCCCATGGATCGTTCCTATGGATGCTGTGAAGGATCCGAACTTAATATCAATAAAATCTGTAAAAGTAGATTTGTTTAAATGTAATTTTTACTCTGTTTTTATGTGAGACTGTTAGAACTGTCTTCGAAGGCTTACCGTGTAGTAGTTGGTTGTTGTTGGGCGGGCTGGCGGGCGGTAGACCGAGGCTGGGCGGAGGGGCGCCCACCTGAGCTGCCTTCATCATCTTCTTGTACTTGCTACGCCGATTTTGGAACCAGATCTTCACCTGTTGGCAGAAATAGAACGATTAAGAATATTTTTTTTATGGGCCCTTAGTCGCAGTTGTCTTCTGTGCAACGGGTAATAAGTTCGGTTCTCATATGGAACTAATATTTCTATGACATATAAGTTTGTCATCATCGAACCAATTACCAATACCCATGCTGGGCACAGGTCTCAGGATTAGGCTGTAGTCCACCACGCTAGAATAGTGTAGGTTGGCAAACTCCACACACCATCGACAAAATGTCTCAGGTTTACTTTCAATATTGTCCTTAACCATTTGAGCACATGATAAATACGCATCTAACTTCGAAATATCAGTGGTATCTAACTTGGGATCGAAACTGCGACCTTTGGCTTCAAAGTCCACTGCTTACACCACTAGGCTAACAAAAAATGTGTATGTGAGAAATATGTCAGAAAAAAGGATCTCCAACACAGATTAAAAAATATATAGGTGCGTTTATGTGAAACATGAAAAACAAAAGAAAAAAAGCTTTTGAAATCCAATACAACAAAACTACATAATTAAAAGAATTTATTGATTTCAATTAATAGTAAAAAAAATATTTCCTTACTCAAGTTATCATGTTATACGAAGTGCCGACAACATAGCCATGTATATGTAAATAATTTAATTGACCATCCATTCCAACAATAATCTGCTTTATTACCATACATGTAAGTACGAAATACGCATAATTATGTAATGTTAGTATATATTTGCATTAATACCTATGTAGGAATTGAAGATAGTAAGTATTTGCGTGTATCCATAGCATATCATCACGCCTGTAACCCTATGGGAGTCGGCAGAAGAGTAGTAATGACATCATTACCAATATATTAACTGTACCATTAGTAGGCACGGGTCTCCTCTCATTTGAGGAGAATTAGGCTATAGTCCACCATGCTACCCTAGTGAGAGTTGGCAGAGAAAATGTCTCAAGCATGCATGTTATCTCAAGTAATCTAAATGTTTTTATTTCACCGATTGGGCATGTGATAAATACGCACGTAACTTTGTGTGCCTCGGGGTTGAACTCGAGACCTTTGAAGTCATAGTTTACTAGTTATCAGAGCTATTATAATAAGAATTACGATTGCTGAGCAAGGGGTCCTGGATTCGATACTCAGGTCGAGCAAAGATTTTATTAAGTTTTATTCGGGTTTTCTGTTAAATTCTCTGTAGCAGCACTCAGGATTTGGTTTCGTGCCCGGTTGATGGCAACAGACTCGCCCCCTATTACATGGGACCCAAAACATACCGGTGAAATGTGTGTGTACATTAGCACACCTCTGCCTAACCCCTCGGGGACGATCGGCGTGATGGTATATACATTAAGAGTTGTCGAATTTCAGTCGTAATTTAATCTCGACTCACGCATAATTGGAGATCTTCTGAACACAGATTCACACGAATACCTAAACTAACATACATACATACATTCGTTTATATAGAGAGGGGTAGCGTGAATGGGGGCGGAGTCTCAGGGTTGTCAGCCGTTACTGTACCGTTAAAACTTAGAGATGGGACACGCTCAAGGTATTTTTTATCGATACTTTGGAAATGATTTCAAACTGTGACATTGTATATTTTTGAAACCTAATTTATGCTTATGTTGATGTAATGTAGAAAGAATCTGTACTAGAAGCAAAACTTTGTTTTTGTTGTGGTTTATAATGAACGAAACCAAAAATGCATATATATAGGTCGGTAGCTACTAAGTGATGTTTATTTCTCTAAATAGATTTTTCAAGACACTTGCATGTCATAATTTAGTGTTTTTTAGGATCAAGATGGCCGCGGTAGGAAATACCAAACTCTGAGAGGAAATGACGAAACAAACTCAGAGAATCAAGGTCTCAAATATCGTAAGGTTTTGCTATAATACCCTGTTTTTATAATATGTATGGTTAAAATACTTATAACAAAAAGGACGTGATAAGTTAAATTTTGTTTAAGATAAAGTTATAACAGTTACATAAGAGTTATGATTGTAATATGTTATAGTTCATTATAGCGTTAATACAAGTTATTGGCATGCAACCAGCCAGACCAGAGTGACAAGTAACATTATTGATAAACGTATGGTGCCTGTGGTAGCGAGGAACACGAGCGGTCGCGATATACGCAGAAACGACAGCGAGTTAATATTTTGGAGGACAGAATTTGTGAGTCAACATAGGTACATTTGATTTGTAAGAGAATAAACAGTCTGATGATAGATGCTGATATTAAATCAGAATCAATAGTATACAGTAAAAACCTATGGTGAGATCTGTGGGCGTTAATGTCAAAGATCCAATGAAATGATTTTGACGACCCATTTAGTCCAGCGGTAGTTAACACTGCTTTCCGTGCTAAGGGTCCCGGGTTCGAATCCCAGTAGGGACAAATGTTTGTGTGATGAGCATAAACATTTGTTTCCGAGTCATGGATGCATTTATGTATAATATGTATGTATTTACAAAAAAAAAAAGTATATATGTAGTATATCAACCAACTAGTATCCGTAACACAAGCCTCGTTGCTTACCACGGAACTAGATGGCACTGTGTCATAATGTCCAGGAATATTTATGAATATTTATTTAATGAAATGTCGAGTTTAATCCAGAGTCCGTTATTTATCACATGTCCAAACGGTGCAGGAAAATATCATGAGGAGTCTTGCATGTCTGAGAGATTTTCTTGATGGCGTGTTAATGTGTACCAATATGCACAAGGCTAGCACAGTGGACAATAGACTAATCCTTCTCAAATTAAAGGAAACTAGCAGTGGGACAGTAAAGGCGTTGATGATGACGCCGCAATAAAATCTATAAACAAAGTGAGTATTATTGTCAACAATCTTCATAGAATAATTTGAAATCCTTTCCGCTGACACAGGGACCCCACCAAGTGATCAATTTATATCGCCAATTCGTGTAATCAATGCATAACGGGTATAACGTGTGGAAAAAAAACCGACGCGTGCATTATTATTTACGTACACATTTTTATATGAGTTATATTTTACTTGAATGATTTTACGTCGGCACAAAGTCATGCTACGCGGGCTAAAGCGTTTTTTTCGACGATGCACAAGTACTCGCTATCTTTCGGATCAAACACAACAAAAAATGCTTAATCAGTACCGCGTTACGTATTAACGGGCGCTTGAAGAGTTACTTACATTAATTAGCTGGTTATGAGCCATGCAAAGTTTGATTGAAATTTAATTGTAAAAAAATGGTAGCAGTTATGTTAGATTATCGTCGGGCAGCGCTGAACAATTTGAATGAAATGCTATTAAAAATATAATTTACTAACTATTTTAATGACTTGTAGCATCTACTGCAAGATAAAGATCTGTTTTTCTATTCCTCACATAGTTGACGATCTTTATTGGCTTACTGCTTGACACTGGCTCATTTGAGAGATATTAGGCTACAGACTCTAGAAATAAATCAGGCATGTAGGTTCTCACGATGTTATCCTTCACCGTTTGAGCCTGTGATGAATATGCACGTGAATTCTAAACATTAGTTGTGCGTACTTTGAGTCTAACTCAATACCTTTGACTTCATGGCCCACTGGTCATACCACTTGACTACTACGGCTGTTACTGGTCTCACTAGGTACTAGGCTATCATAGCTTATTGGAGTCTAATAACCAAATTAAATTATTAGCTACAAAATGCTGGAATAATCTTCCACCTCCGCTAAAAAAACCAGTCTCTAAAGCCACTTTTAAAAATCACTTCAAAAAGTATTTGTTAGGAAAGCAGCAAATGCTCTAGAAGTCTAGCGTCTACTATAATGTGATCTGGATTGGCCAAGAATCCTCTCTTATCTTCATGGATATTATTATTGTTTGAGTGGTGTATGAATTGCGTTATCTATATACTTATTAATATTTATTCTACTCGGCTGGTATGTGTCTATTGTTTTTTTTTATTAATTAAATTTATTATGTATGATACATATTTATTAATGTTGTTAACCTTATTTAAAATTTACTGTGTATATCTTCTCGTGTGTCACTGTAGCTGTAAATTGATATTTCGCACCGGGTGCGACAGAAAATCAGCGCCACGCTGTCCAAGCGAGGCATTTATGCTGGGTCGTAGCCTTTTCACTGCCGCAGCAAATCTTTTTAACTTATTATACTGTATAGTGTTAACTTTGTAGCAATGAATAAATATTTTCTTTCTTTCTTTCTTTCAAATTTTTAAGCATACAGGCATAACAAGGCATACACTTAATAGTAAAAATATTCTTCTTTATAGGTGCCATGACAAGTCCTACAGGTGGCCAATTACGCTGCTATACAAATTTTCCCACTAGTAAACTATGATATCAATCTAGATAAAACTAAAACGCAATACACAATTGAACACAAAACCAATAACTAACCACCTACGGAAAACTTATAAGGATGTATATGTGGGTGTATTATTTATTTTAATATCGATACTTCTATCGATGATTCGATTTTATCGATAGCGTGTCCCATCCCTCAACACCCACCCTTCGATTAGCCGGGTCGTAGTGCACGATATAACTTAACCCCAACGTCGTCTAGCGCCTGTCCTATTGTATTGGTATTCGGCGTTCAATTCACTTAAGGCTTGTACACATGTAGAAGATTAGTTTGTATGGAACTATTTGTATTTCATGTTTTGTTTGTGTTACGGTTTTTTTAAATGCGATTTATGTAAAGTTTTTGTAGGTTATCGGTTGTTTTAAAATTGGAAATCGTTTTTAAATGTCCATTACATTAGTATTATAAACACGAAAGTTTATATGGATGGATGTTCGATTTTGACTAACGATTTTGGATGGAATGTGGCATACAGATAGTTCATTATAAGATTAACTTACATATAGGCTCTTTTTAGCTATATACCATGCGGGCAAAGCAGCGGGTGGAAGCTAGTAATATGTATATAAATACAATTTTAACAATTAACCCGCGATTTCTTTTTCATAATGAGATATATTGAATGTGTCATCCTGTGCTTTTTATTCACGTTTAGCTAAAACTAGTTGTCATATTGTATATACTATTGACTTAAATGTTAACAGCCACGTTAACCACAGAAATTACCACACCCAGAATATTACAAAAAAATATAGTAAAAACACATTTGAATAACAGAAAAAATGTGACGAAATCCTCAAGGTTTTTATCGAAAAAATAATATCGACAATAGTTTGTGTATGTGTAGGAACGAATCATTTCAATCGTCGGACCATGGACGATTGTGTTTGTGACAAAAGCCTCACAGTATAAATTCTGTCAAATAAATGTTTATTACGTACGGATGTCGCGTTGGGAAATCAAACTTAATTGTCGAAGAACGTTTTTTTGTACAACATTTTTGTCGATGCTTTTGTGTGTTACGAAATTTTTTATCATTATAATGATTCGATGACCTTCCACGATAATTGCTTGGCGACTGAAGGGCTTTTCTATTTGATAGAGTCTTAGCTGTCAAAATGCCTGAAAGTATTAAATCTGCGATGAATATGAAACCTTGTGTGTAAAGAAAAGAAAGTTTAAATTCCAGTAAATTATCAAGTTTATCTTACGTATCTTTTATTGGCAGTCCTTATTTGGTTGTGTTATTTATTATAAGAGCTGAAGTTTAGTTATATCTTGAGTGAAATATTTTTTACTAACACAGCAGAAGAGACAGAAAAATATCTTTCAGTTCTCTCTTACATTAATAATACATATAATAACACTATATTTAATTATAGAGAGCCCACAATACGGTAACATAAGTCTCAATTGAACAATATATGTAAAAATAAAACAAACTTAACAGATTCTCAGAACGCCCTATATACAATTCACAAGGTGGGATATAAGAAAAAATACATAGTATTTCTCAGCTGCTTTCAAATCAACCGGCGGAAACGCATTATTGTGGTTTTCGTAGCCGATATTCGAGCAATCTGCTGCTGTAGCCCACAATTGGGGCTTTAAAACTAAATAAGAACGATTCGACATTAGCAAGAAAAAACAGAATGTTTCAGCTGTAAAAATATAAACGTCATACAAATGTTTGACTTAATATCAATAATAGGTATAAATATAGTTTATATTGTCTTCCATTTATAGCGCAACTATAAGCCTTTTATTTTTCATTTATTATTTCATTTATTATTGCCTCGTTTGTCAAGTGGTGCCGAGTGCGACTGTTGAGCAAAAATTATTGGTTTCGATTTCCTGATCGAGCAAACTGTTAATGCGTTTTTTTCTATAAAATTCTCAGTAGCAGCTCGGAGTTTCGATTTTTTCCTGGTTGATGGCATTGATCGATTGAGGGCTCGCCCCCAAATACATGGGACCTAAAAACATGACAGTAAAATGTGCGTGTACATTAGAACACCTCTGCCTAACCCTTAGTGGACGACAGGTGTAGTTGTACCGTTATTAAAATATCGATATTTAAAACAATCGATATATCGCCCCACCTCTAACATCCGTCATCTGTCACGTGAAACTGTCATTGAAACAAAAAAAAGAAAATATTACAATATGGCCGCCGCAGCATATGCGACCACAATGCAATATGTATTTACAACAGCTATGTGGATCACGCACGTCTATTGTGTTATGACAAAACTGTTTAAAGAGTTTTTGTTGTTTAAATTAACTATAAATTTATACTTTCAATGGCGGTAAAACATTATTATTCAGCCTACGAACTGTTCCGAGCTATTAAAGACTAGAAAAAAAAATTTAGCACAACCTCAAACCAAATTTTTCAACGTTCGGTTTTCAAAATATTTTTTATTCGTTTTAATATTTTGAGTCTGATTTAACTGGCAAAGAGGTCTGATGGTAATTATTATAGTAAAAATATTTTCATAAATCCTTACACTCAGCACTGAACTAACACAGCAATTTAAACTTTATTACAATCTATTCATATTACCATTATTGATATAAAGTAAGTAAAGTAATGGTGTAACTTTGTCTTAGACGATAATAGCAAAATAATATGTTCTATAGCAATATGTCTTAACCTCAAAAGAGGCCATGATTCTCTGAGTACATTTCGGCATTTTTTTTCATAAGTCAGTAAGTTACGGAATGCCGATGCAATCTAGTATTCACAAAATATAGAAAATATGATTTGTAGGTGTCCTTAAAATATTTATGAATCCTATTTAATTCCATAACTCAGTTTATGAATCACATAGGTACCTACTTACACAGATATGCAATACAAGTTGCAATTTCCGATGATAATAAATTCATAGATTATAATCTGTAATGTTGATCGGCGCTAGATACATTAATTATCATACTAGAACTTATAATAAGACACACATAACAAGCTAAAGGTATTATTTTTTATATGTATGTAGATACATAGTCTATGGTCACTAGAAACCTTTTTGATATTTTAAGAATCCCAAAAACAGTTTCAACAGGATCGACAACGCGCGAGCGGCACTTACGGTATTGCAGACGTCCTATGTCCAGCAGTGGACATCTAACGGTTGATGATGATGATGGTGATGATAGGCTACGGTAACTGCTTACCATCAGGCGGTCTCTATGCTTCTTTGACACCATCGTGGATTTAAAAAAAAAACAGATTTATCGGTATTACATTCTTGACTGCTATATGAAATTAAATCTTATGTGTTTTACAATTTAATCTAAATTAGTAATAGCGTACCTATCTAGGTTATCACATAAATATACACAATATCTATTTTATTTATTTCTGTAATGCACATGACAAATAAGTAGATTTATGGTTTAATTGTTGTAATAACTTTATTTCCGGTGACCAGGATTCATAATAACAATATAAACTTTATATTAGTAATACAAAGTTAGTGATGTGGGTTTTAAATAAACACTTTTTCTTGTAATAAATATTTCCTATGTTACTCAGAAATAATGTAGCATTCTAATAGTGAAAATTTGAAATAGGTTCCTTAGTTTTTGAGTGTATTCGTAAAGAAACATAATTATAGTATATTGCAAATATACACCTTTCTTCTTTATAACATTATTATAGAATATATGTTAGAATATAATAATATTATAGAAGTATAGATAATCGGAAATCATGGCCTCAAAATTCTAGCTGAAATCCTGGAGCAACGATTAATTAAAACACAGTCCAGTCTATCGGCCATCATGCCCAGAACGCTATTGGAACTTGCCCCCACACGTCACACCAGGGATGTCCATCATCTTTGCATTATTGCAAAAAAAGCAATAAACTTGCATTTCTGCAAACATCCCCAATGCGCTACAGTAAAGAGGCAACCCCATCCCTGAAAACATTATTGTACTGGACACGGATGCAATCATCTAGTACCCGTAACACAAGCCTCGTTGCTAATCTCGAAAATAGATGGCGCTGTATCATAATATCTAGTTATATTTGCATTTATTTAAAGCAGGTATCGTAGCGTGGCATTACTGTAGTTTCTGCCTACCCCCATGGGAAAAGGCGTGAGTGTATGTATGTATATTTATTGCACAAGTCGCGTCATCATTTGTCACCGCATTTCAAGCACCTTACACGACTGTACCTAGAACAACTTCTATTTGTGCTTTTGCCCAACAAATTGAGCACGTATTTTTCACAGAAAAAAATAACCTGCCCTGTTCCCATCGGTTTCGTCAGTAGTCGCCGTGGATGGCGGTATGCACTCCGGTCGGCATCCGCACATCGCGCGGCTCGCACAAAGAGATGACCAACATTCACGGCATAGCATCGAGAAACTGGTGCCTTCTCGTATACAGCTATTCCAGCACTTCCATGGACAGGTTTATGTTCCAATATAGATTTGTAATTGTACTTAGGGTAGGTATCAATTTAACACACCACTATTACGAACGAGCTTGCGAGATAAAATGTTGAGTTGGTTTGTGTGAGGTACAAAAATATGACACGATATCGAGAAAATCTCTTGTGGTCAAATATTATAACAATAGAACATGTTTTAGCCATTTTTAAGTTCCCCTTAACTATAGTGTTGCAAACGTCATGGTTTCTACAGAGTCGGTAACGCGTGCGAGCGTTGCAAACGTCTATAGGCTACGGTAACCGCTTACCAGTTGGGCCGTAATCTTGTTTGTCACCATTGTGGCATAAAAAAAACTATGTTTAGGAAGTAGGTACTTAAAATTTTCATCACATTTTGGGTATAAATAACGAGGACAACAAATGATTACGAATAATTGGGATATATGTGCGTCTCTTAGATTCAAACTCAAGAAACATGTTTCGGAAGTCAATAGTCATATCACTAGTCTATTACTACTTAATCTTGAAGTAATAGAAGTGAAGAACTTGGTATGTAGCACGGAAATAGGTGGTACATAGTTAGTTCAATGATTAAAGCGGCTTAAGATAAAGGAAGTACTTACTACGGCATTTAAATCGTATACTTTCAATAAAACTCTTTAGTATCGGATGTGGCTGCGGTTTAATATAAAGTAGAATGAAATACACTATATTTATTAATGCATTAGAGATGTGTTTTTCAAATTTAACTTTTATTTTATTTAAAAAATTTAATTTTTTTATAAGCAAATTATACGTTTCCATTTTAAGTTATCTTAAGTTATTAAAGATATACCTATACTTTATAGTATAATTAATAAAAAGTTTGTGCAGTTTTATTATTTAAATAGATTTTTAATAGCTATTATGTTTTATATAAATGTAATACAAATAAAGCGAAAGGAGTTACGCCAACACAAGTTATCCATTTTAAGTCGAATTAAATTATTGTAGTCTTTAACTTAAAGTGATGCCTTTGACCTAGTTTAATTTAAACTGAGATTGAAGCACTGTTTATTTGTTCAGTTATAAATAGTAATAAAATCACTTTAAAGTCCATATGAAAGTGAATCTTATTCTAGCTCTCTTCTAGTATTTATGTGTCATTTTTAAATGAAACTAGCTGCACCTTGTCACGTTTTGATGTCGCGCATTCGTGTTAAAATTTGAGATCAATCGGTGCAGTTTCTTTTTTTGAGTTTTTGAAGCTTACGTTGTAAATTCAACATTTTACTATAGAGCTATAGGCGATAAAAAAACTAATGTGTACTAGTAATTATCTGATTCCTCACGAATTTATTACAATAATTTATATTGTAGGTAGGTACATTTGAAGTAAAACAGTTCAATCAATCAAAACACCGAGTGTGTGAGCGATAACTCGCTATCAGTAGCTGTCAAATCAGAACCGTTCTTTGACAAATCGAAAGGAAAGAAAGAAAGAAAAACCTCATAATTCACAAAACATGACAGCGGGCATCAGTAAAAGTATCAATCATCGTGAACGGCTCAATCACTTTACCAATCAGTAGATGAGAAATATAAATAATTAATCGGTTTATATATTAATGTTAATTCAACGGCAGTAGTGCATAAAGCGGTCCACGGTTCGAGAAAAAAAAACAGTAGCCGCTGCGAGCTCGCACTGGACAGTGAATGATGTGGAGACGACCTAAGTTTTATTCTTATTTTATTTATTTATATGCAATTGCAGTTTTGCAATGGCATTTTTTTGTAATACATGTAATTCGGTTTACGCCATCGCTTGGCTATTTTATTTATAGTTTTATTTTGAATATTAGATACCCATCACGCGTTTTGTCCCCGAGGAGTTAGGCAGAGGTGTCATCACGCGTTTCGCCGGCTGTTTATGGTCCCTTGTAATAGGGGGCGAACCTATTGCCATCAACCGGGTTCCCGGATTTCAAACTCCGAGTTGCTATTGAGAATTTCATAAAAAAAGCCCTATCAGACTTTGCTCGATCTGAGAATCGAACCCTGAACTTAAGACTGATAGACAAATATGGCAGTTTTTACAATATATTTTATAAAATAACTCGTCTAATGATATGATTAATTGTTATTTAATGTAAGTGTTGATTATTTTAAGTGCTGATATCTAAGAATGAATTTAAATAAACATTAATAAGTCTTAAGCTACGATTGTAAGCGGTTTTTTTTTTATAAATGCACAATTAAATACAACACCACTTCAAAAAAGCATTAACAAACACACATAATTTTAATTCAAAACCAACTTTATTTTTATTATAACAAAACTTAAATTAGTTAAATAAACCAAAACAGGTGTTAACTGTCGACACCCTTATCATAATCCAATAAATTAGTGATGCACAAGCGCGTTTTACATATCGATACATTAGTGTTGTGACAAGCACATTAGGCGGTCCATTGGCAGTAAAAAAAATATGGGCATTGAATATTTAACGATTGCAATAAATGCTTTTTGCTTCTTGTAATTATTTTGCATTAATTTTATTACTCCAAATGGCCGTTTTAAAATGTATCATTTATATAAAAATAATTTTATTGATGTTTTTGTATTTTAAAAGGATAGAAACTGCTGGTAGGTTTCGTAAAATGGTGTAAAAGTTACTCAAAATCGTAATACAAGCATTAAACACTTGACATTTGACAATCCGGTTCGAATCCCGATAAGGGCAAATGTTTGTGTGCAAGCGTGAACATTTGTACCTGAGTTTTGGATATTTCTAAGTTCAAAAAACAAAATCTGTGCAGTGTATCAATCATCCGTAACACAAGCCTCGTTGCATAGCTCAGAACTAGATGGCGCTGTGTTATAATATCTGGATACATTTATTTTATCAAACAGATGTTTTAAACATATAATTAGACATGAAACTTTGCACCTAAACTATCGTATTTTTTTGTAATTTGTTTGTTATTTATATTGCATCTGACATTTCCAATAAAGTCGTAAAGTTAATTCAGATAGACCAGAAAAGAGCAAATAAAGTATTATAGAGCTTTTCAAAAAACAAAATCAGTAGTTTTATCTGACGGTATTTTTTTTTTGCAGAACTTACTATAAAGCAAATAAATCACAGCACTCTCCATGGTTTCCATAAGAGTGGCACAAAATACGCATCACAAACGTCTCGGTCACATGGTCCATGTTTTACGCCGGGAAAAACACCAACATTCCCACTCTAGATGGGAAAAAATGCCGCTCTTGTAATAAATTTGATGGCCAGTTTGTTTGTCACTCGCTACGAAAACTGGTTGGATTAAGATTTTTGATCTTCAGTTTATAAGGGAGTGTGATGAACTTACTTAAAACAATGACTATACTATACTTTATGTTTGAGTTGCAACTGAAATTAGCCTGTCTTCTGAAAGAATATAGGGCCCGCAAAGGTCATATTATATTAACCATGAAGATTAGATAGTATCTCAAAAAAATGAGATTGATCCTTAGTTAGTTTTCGACAACTTGATGATTCCTCAAAATATTTTAATTCATCAATCCATTTATCGTCTCACTAACTGTCACGTGTCTCCTATAATTTGTGAGGAATAAGGCTATAGTCCACCATGCACTTTTTATAATATATTTTGATTATTTATCATAAAGATAGCATTGGTGCTTTTCATTGCCAAGGAATATGTATGACATTAGTAGAGTCTAATAGATAAAAACTTATTACGCTCAATGGTCTTAAATCCTGCCTATACCTTGTTTTATTTACCTCAAGCACTACTAAACAACACGTTTGCTTTTTACACTCCAGTTCTTCATAGAAATCAAAGACATATTCCTTTTATGGCGTTCTTTACAATGTGCGATGACCATTGACTCAGTTTACCATAAATAAGTACTTCATCTTACAGCTCAGTGATACAGCTATTCATTGCTAATCGACTTTATACAGTATCGATGTCGATATATGCTTTTTCTCGACCCGCGTACGTCACTAGAATTGCGTAATAATGAATTTATGAGATTGCTAAAGTGAGTTAGTCTTACAACGCGGGTTTGCGTGAGTGAATTAGCTTTAATATTGTTGTAACTGTGTTTTTTGCAGTTCAAATGATTTATGCACTTATTTTTACGATAATTTTGCTCTTAATAGGTGAGCAAGAAAGACCGGCCGAGACAGTAGCTTAAAGGATTTATTACGAATTGCAATGGATAGCTCATACATATTTATTGGCGATTGTAGCTTTTTTTTAACAATTACTAATTAAGTACCTACTTCTTACACTTCCGAGAATTTTGCATTTTATTTTATCCCACAACTTATCTTACTTATAATACAATCTGATATTAAGTACTTACATTTTAATTAAGTATTTTTCTGCAACCATGTTACAATATCACACTAACCCACATTTGTGAAGTGTTGATAACTACTACTATATATATTAGGCACTTAAATTCTCGAAAAAACACATCGATATTTAATAAAATAACTGACTTAAAAACCTAATGCGATTGAGCATCGGAAAAAATGTCGCGATATGTTTTTGCGAGCAAGTGAAAGGCCACGAAATGTCTTTATCGGCGCCGACTCGACTTTATAGTCCCACTGATCGCGCCAGTTACACTGTCCGCAATAATATCGATATCTTTTATCGATATATTTATTTTTCAATTAGATCGTGGTACCTACTACACTAATTTCAGTGTTGAAATAAAATTAAGGATGATGCACTATAATTTTATTTTTATGTAAGTGCTCTACCAAAGAGCGACTAACACAAAAAAAATTGCTCCGTGGCTCCTGGGAACCTTCAAAAAGAGAGCATATTCTTTCCTGAAAGGCCAGCAATGCATTTGCAAGTCCTCTGGTGATGCAGGTCCATGGGCGGTGATCACTTACCATCAGGTGAGCTTCCTGCGCGTTTCCCTCCTTAATATCATAAAGCATAGAACAAATACTATTGAACTGCAACCCGTGACTCAAAAGCCGATCGCTCAGCCACTGCATCAATCGAGTGTCAAACACACATATTATATAACCATTTAATAAGATTGATGCACAATAAAGCCGATTTTTTTTTATTTTACTACGAATACTTCTAATAATGATCATGTTTTATCAATATCAGTTAATGAAGGTTCAAAAAGATAGATCAAGTTTACAATACTTTACAATTAACCCTCTCTTACCCCCGACAGACATAATAAAACATCCCAAATTGAAACACGTTACTCAATTTACCCCCAAATTACAGACATATGGGTTGAATTATTTGATCCCCCGTTGCCTTGGCAACGCCCTCGCAGCAGGGCTGTCTCGATCGCGGCCAACAGGCCAATTACAATTAGCGTCCGTATTATATTTGTGGCAGCCCTTGTTATTAACAAATTGCCTCGGCTTTATTAATCAGATCCGTATTGTGTTTGTTTATGTCAGATTTGATTTGGGAAATTCTCGTTTTGAGGAGATGAAGTTATAAGATCTTGGCAAAGTAATTGATTTATAAAAAATACAGTAAATAAAATTACTTTTTTATGATTTTATCGCGGTATATTATTTTAACCCTACGTTTCGGATCCTTTACAGCATCCATGGTCACGGGCAGACTGAGGTGTTGGTTTTCTTGATGTTAAAATTACTAACACCTACCCTATATTTTTATTAAATTGACAATCCGATTTACACAGAACGAGCTCGCCGTATGCTGTTAAGAAACGAAACAGACGAAATAATATCATATATAGATAGATTAGAAATCAATTATTGTTTTTTTTTGTAATTGTAAAATTATATTTAATGATTAAAACCTTAATAACGTCACAGCTGTCCAAATTGATTTTCACCGGTTTCAAACATTACCCACATCAAATAATCAATGAATTTATACATATTATGTTTATGTCAGAAGAACTTAACTCGTTCCGAATTTAACTCGCAAAAGTGTCGTTAAGTCATAATATATCATAAATTTACTATCCTTCTGTATTTGTTCTTTGATACACGTCACCCATTAATTTCCTATGTCCTAAATTAATGGTGCTACAATGACTCCCCCTTAACCCTCCGCTGCAGATCTTGTTGCAGAATAACGAGCAACAAACTGGAGACTGGTTACTAGGACACTCAATAACATATTGTTATGTTCAAATTATCACAAATTGCAATTGTAACTGCTTTGGCTCAGTGGTTGGAAAGTGCGACTTCTTGGCTAGAGGTCTTGGGCTCGATAGAGTTGGTTTCAATGAATGAATGAATGAATGTTCTCAGCAGCAGCTCTCGGAGTTTTATTGGTGCCTGTTTGATGGCCCTAGGCTCGTCCCCTGTTTCATTGGAGTTTAATATACCAGTGAAATGTGGGTGTCCATTTACACCTCTGCCTAACCCTTTGGGCTCGACAGGCGTGATGATATGTTATCTTAGATTATCACAAAATGCTCAGCATTAGGTAGGTATGATGGATGTCCAACTCTTAGGTACTTGAATAGTAGACTATAGATACAAAATTACTTTTTACGGATTTTATCGCGGTATATTGATATTATTTAATGACAAGTTTTCAGACCCTTTCTCAAAGGTATATGGTCAAAGTCTGCCCGTAACCATTTTAATTTCACAACATTATCATGGATGAAACCGAAATCCGTGAAAATTTTCATCCATCCATCTTCCAGTATTACAGAACTAAGGATGGATATATTAAAACAATAGAATTCTCGATGTCTTGGGCAACAGTCCTCGAAATTCACATCAATCATACGAAAACGCATGCAGCTTGAGTTTTCTCAGAACTCAAAGTCACCCAAAGTAGGTACCCACGGTGCGTTCACTGTACACGCAAACGTACTAACGCACCACCGCTGCCGACCCACAAACAAAAACAGCTCCTCCCCAGTCGAAATAAGATGCATTGTCTAAAAAAAAACTCCAGCTCAATAGAAAAAGTAACTTGGTTTTTATATACAAAGATACATTTTTTTTCCATTTTTCTTCGTATTGTTTCAGACACACGCGAGGCAACAATTGTATGGTTTTTCTACCAAGACGGAAGTTGCCATATAATTATTTTCAAATTAGACGCAATTGTAAAGATTTCGGATGTCTCTCGCCAGGCCGTGAGAAAGATGGCGACATTTTTTTTGTTATGTCAAAAGCTCGAAATATGTGATTTGATTTTAAGTGTAATATGACCGATTTTGGTCATGTGAACATCGAAACAATAGGGATGGGACCCACAGAAACTATAGCTCAAAGAATTAGGCAAATAGTCAAAAGGTTACACTGCCTCGTCGGTCTAGTGGTCGTGAATGCGGTTGCTGAGCTGGTATTGGGTTCGATAACCAGGACGAGCAAAGTGTTATTAAGGGGGTTTCAGGTTAGCAGCTCGCAGTTTGAATTCTTGCCCGGTTGATGGCAATAGGCTCGCCTCCTATTACATGGGACCTAAAACATACCGGTGAAATGTGGGTGTACATTTAGTACACCTCTGTCTTACCCTTCAGGGCCAACAGGCGTGACGTTGTAAGTAATATAATATATCATTAACTAACCCGACGCAGATCTTCAGTCAAATTTTTGGTATCAAACGATGAAGATTTGAATACCAAAAAACTTCATTAGAATTTCATAATGATAACGTGATGACCGTATAAAAATAATAAAATATTTAAATTTGAGTTTTACTATAGTTATGACATAATTATGAGAGGAGTATTAATGTCAGAAGATAGAGCTGAATGTGAATTTGTTACCTTTTTAACGTACACGATAAAAAATCATAAATTTTGTTGCCAAATTTTATACAATGTGGAGATGATAACACGACAATAAATGAAAAGACGAGCCAGCGAGTTCTAGAGATCGATATTTAAAAAAAGTTCTTTTCAAACAAACTAAATAGCACAAATATGCAAAAGAAATTAGATTTGCGTGAGGAGTTCTTTAAGATTGGCGAAGGTCTTTTAAGTGGTGAATTGGCAACATGTGTTTATACTTTTGTTGCAGGTTTTTAACCTTATCTGTGATAGCCTAGTAACCAATACATCATGTTGAAAATATAATAAATGGTAATAATGTCCTGTGTCTATATTATTGGGTATATTTGATTGATTTTTGGTATACAGTATTAGAATATCATTAGGTATACTGGGTTTAATTTATTGTCGTGTTATCATCTTCACATAGTGTGTCTTAAGTTTGCTTTCTATGGCAATCTGCTGCCGGGTGGGGTAGAAGGGGGGTGGAATATGCGGGTTAGGGGATAGATATTCAATAGTCCATATAAGCGGGACATTTTATCAGGATTAGACAGGTTATGACGCAATTGAAGGGACAAATTTGACACCTGAAAAAATTCAAAAACCCGACCAAGTGCGAGTCGGACTCACGCACGAAGGGTTCCGTTGAAAATTAGACAAAAAAATGCGTTTTTTATATGGGAGCCCCCCTTAAATATTTCGTTTTTAGTATTTGTCGTTATATCAGCAATAATAATACATAAATTGTTAAAATTTCAACTATCTAGCTATCGCGGTTCTTGAGATACAGCCTCGTGATAAACAGATGGACGGGACGGACCGACATAGGGTCACGTTTTAACCCTTTGGGTACGGAACCCTAAAAATTGTGTAGTTTGTGCTCGTGAGCCGATTGATCATTTAAGCCTGTGTATATAAAAGTATTTTATTAATATTATTTTTTTGTATCATAGTAATTAAGGTGGAAGCTTCACGGTAGCCCGCGAAATTCAAATTTTCATACGTTTTTTGCAATTTGCCGGTCATTGTCATACTGAACATTAAACAAAATATGATTTGCACATGTAATAGGTATTTAGTTACAGAATTATAATCATTTAAATCAATAAAACAGCCCTCAAAGTGCATATAACTGCATTGATTGACTTTTTCATGAAATAGACAATCAATGCTAAGCAAAGCTTCCACCTTAAGGTTATATGATGAATAGATATGATTAAGCATAAATAAATATAGGATAGTAAACTCGCAACACAGAGCCGTGATAAGATCTAAGTTGGAGCGATCCTTGAAAAGTCTAGTTGAACTAGATGGTTGAGTAACTGTTATACTTAGGGTTGCCACAGAAATGTTATGAAAATAGTTATAATTTCTGTTTCAAAGCATATGGTTTAACGTGTGTATGTGCGTGTTTGTGGGAGTGTCTGTGGCATCGAACTTTAAAGGATTACAACATTTGATTTCGTTTGAAATGTCAATCAAATCTGTATAGTTTTTTTTATGGTGATAAGGGGGCAAACGAGCAGGCGGCTCAACTGATGGTAAGTGATGACCGCCGCCCATGGACATCTGTTAGTTATTTGAAAGTCATCAGATTTTCACGAGTTTTTAATTCATTTGTATGATTAAAATAACATATATTTTTTAGTATTGTTTTCGTATTATATTATGGTTATGTTAAAAAACTATGAACTAACGTTGAAAGAAACACTGTGAGGAAATCTGAATGCTTGAGAAATTATCTCAGTGGCGTAGACTTCAGACGCCACGTCAAATTTCTTAACCACCATTCCGGACCAGGCTAGCGTGGTGGACTAAATCCTAATCCCTACGAACCCCTATCCTAAGAATCCCTTATCCTAAGAACAGGAACCGTTAGAATTGGAATTAAAATAATATCTCCGGATACTATGACACACCACCATCGAGTTCGGAGCTAAGCAACGAAGTTTGTGTTACGGATACTAGATGGTTGAAATACTTGAAATACTACATACACATTATATAATATGACTTAGATACAAATGTTGATGCTCATCACACAAACACTTGTTTCTGCCGGGATTCGGGAAACTAAGACTTGGGAATTTGAATTGAAAATAATAATATGATATTTAGTATCAGCCCTATTTGATACAGATTGTAGGTATTGAATTTTCCTATAAATAATTGCAATTGACAGGTAAGTCGCCATGGCGGTCTAGATCTAAATCAGCGGTTATGCTTCAGTCGCTGTCGCCGGGGGCGGGGCCGCACGATGGATGGGTGACCGGAGAAAGTTGACAACTTTCCATGTTATAACAGAAAATTGTTGGTAAATGTCTAGTATTTTTGAAATGTACTGCTGTATCGGTAGTGGCGCCTTTTAAGTACAATATAATGGTTGTTATCTTTTTAAACAAAAAGGCACCTAGCCAAAAGTGGTATGCAGGAATCGTAGCGCGTGGCATTCTGTAGTTTCTGCCTACCCCCATGGGAAAAAGGCGTGAGTGTATGTATCTATGCTTCTAAACAAACGTCACGACGGTTTTCAGCAGTTGTCACCACGAATTTCACATGTCACACCTGTGTTATGGTGTATCGCATTGACATCGGTTTATTTAGACAGATAGATAGAATATAGGTAGCTACCATGAATCGTCCAGAGTATGCGAAGAGGTCATATTATACATATATGTATATGTTTACTAGCTTTTGCTGTTTTTTTTTTAATTTTATCATAGCTTTTTTTTCCAGCAGTATGAAAGACTGGGGCAACCATGCTAGCCGCCTCGTTATCTATTTTTGTTTAATAAATATACCTGTAGGTAAATAAAGTCTAATAATAAATTTAGAAATTCGTCATCATAAATTTCTAATTAATTAGTTTCTCCTATTGACCGCTAGATGGCGCAATTAGCAAGTTTGGTTCGTCGAAAGGTACGACCAATTTATGAGACCTCTAATTTACATAATATGTATATAAAGGGCGAAAGAGCAGATGAGGTCAAACTATATTGGTTGTTGAATGTAAGGAATTTAATCATACATAATTATAATTAAAATGGATTACTATGCTAAAACATTACAGGCATTTTATTTAAAGGAAAATAAAACTGACATTGACGTTACATATCAATCTAAAAAGTGCCTAAAAGGTGGCTAAAATATGGTTCAAAACCACATGGAAAAAAATACTGGAGAGTTTCTCCGGAACTTTGACAGAAATGATGTGCAGGAGAGTCTGTTCATCTCCATGCCTGCACACTCAAAGGCCCTGAAATCAATGGATTTTGAGTGTTATACATATTATACATAACAGAGATTATAGATTACCACTACTATTGAAACGAGAGACAGATGTGTTAAAAAATAATAATGTTTCTGCTTTCATCATCATCATCAACCCATTAATGTCCCACTGCTGGGCACGGGTCTCCTCTATATAGTCCACCACACTACTGCCGGTTGGCAGACTTCAAAGACCATTTAAAAAATCTCTCAAGCATCCATGTTTTCCTTCACCGATAAAGCATGTGATAAATACGCACATAACTGTGCGTAATTAACGTAATGAACATCTAAATACAATGTACACATGAACGCAATAAAAATTTTTGACTTGGACTTTGACTTCTGAAAAGTTAGTGGTGCGTGCCGCCTGGGTTTGAACTCGAGACCTTTGACACGCCAGTCCACTGGTCACACCACTAGGATACCACAGATTTCTGCTTTGCCTTTTCCCAAATATGTTGGGGTTCATCGAAACATCAGTATTTTACCAGAAGCTACTGCCTACAGTCCTTCGCAACCAGATGACTAAGCAAATAAAATAAATAATTGCAGTTTTATCACCAATGTTACAGGTTATTTACTGGTGTTTTTGACATTATAATATAATTTGTTCAAAGTAGGCCAAATTTAATTGGCTCTTTTTGAACGTCGACAGTAAAGACAGCACCCAAAATCACCCGCCCTTCGGCGCTTCCTAGTGATTTTTGAATTGTCAAAATTAGTTTCTTTAAACATCCATCGACCATCCATTTATACGGTCCATAGACTGCTCTCATAAGAACTTACAATAAAATAGTAAAATAAGTGGAAATACCATTCCATCCAAGGTCATAACATCAATTTTCAAATTACGAAACAAGAATAACACATGCATATTTATTTGAAAACGGAATACCTACACATACATCAATAAATAATCTGTGAATACATGTATACACACACATATACAAGGCCACATAAAATTATTGTGATTGTTGGTACCTCCTTGCTCATTATGATCGCCTGGTACCATATGATTGATGCACGTAAATTGTATGACGGAAAACCGTGAGCGATGTTGAGAAAATATTATGTTGGTAGTGTTTTTTATTTCTATTTTTATGTCTAGATTCTAGATAGCCAACATAAGAATCTAAATATGATATAAAAAAAAAATGGGCTCGAAATCACTGAATTCTTTTTTCATGTTGGTAACCCCAAAAATTTTAAAAAGTAGAGATCCCAAAGTTTGCCGGTACATTAAGTAAAACCTTAAATAATTCAGTGCCCACGTAATTTCAAAAAAGTTGGTTTGAAAAAACTACAATCTAACATTAACATTATTCTAGTAACTGCCTCGTTGGTCTAGGGGTCGTCACTGCAAATGCTGTGCAAGAGGTTCGATTCTCAGGTCCAGCAAACTTTTATTGGGATTTACTCGGAGTTTGGATTCGTGTTGATAGCAATAGGATTGCCCACTATGGGACGTAAAACATATTGGCAAAATGTGGGTGTACATTAGTAGGTACACCTCTGCCTAACCTTTCGGGGATAGCAGGCTTGATGTGTTATATTTTGGTATTTAGTGTTTAACATAGGTTGATTAATAATAATTCTAGTAACCCACGCCCCCTTCAAACAATGATCAAAAATTGAAAAAAAAAAAAAGTTATTCGAAAATTCAAAATTCAAAAATCGATTTCCATCTGTCATTTCGTCACGCTATAACCTAATAACTGTTACCGTTGAAAACAAGCCTTTTACCTTTCGGTATAAGATTGAATATAGTTTGTAGTATGATAATTGTCACTGTACCGGGTACAAGTTGCGGTATTTTTGCCTCACGTACCGTGGTCTCGACTTGAGATCTGTCATTATTGTGATAACACTGTCTGTCTACGTGCGGGAACTGTCCGTTTGAATAGTGATGTTACTCCGTCGATAAATGGTCGACAAATATCGATATATTTTAGAAATTAAAAATAATATCGATACAATAAAATTGGCATTTATTTTCATCATCTAAAATAATTACCTTTTTAGTGAAGTAAGTGCTCAAAGTTAGAAAATTGGCAAACGTTCATAAACTACGGTATCGCTTACCATCACCTTGTTTGCCACCCTTGTGGTATATTAAAAGATGTGTATTTAAGGAAATTCTAGACCTCTGATTTCGACCCCACCTTGCTTGGTAGATGGATCAGCTCTTTGAAACTAGGTTTTATTTATTGTGCCACAAAAACTACTTTACCGTATAAACTTAGCGTGGAAATATGTATACAAAATGTACGCACTTATTTTCTGTTACCCAAAACAACGCCGTTATTTTTTATTCCATCTAATTGTCAGCCCACCAGTCTCCAGCACCCGTGACGTCTGTCACAGATGACATGACAGGCGGCGCCTTTCAAGTATATCTACAATTTAATTTTTCCCATATAAATTAAAAAATAGGGTGATGTTTCGAGTCGATGCGAGTCCATCACTAAATTACATATAGCTAGCTAGCTATACACAAGTTGTTTACAAACATATAATTACTTGGTAGGTCGATGCATATCCTGGCCTGTTTAGTGTGTGTGCGTGCAGTTGTGTGGGTAGACTATGTACACACAATAATGTGAATGTGTGGGTAAACTAGTTCTCTTAAAGTATGAGTGATTGTAAGACGCCGGCGACCACACAGTCGCTTGATTTATTTAATTAATTTATTGTTTTGATTCCGTTATCGAAAATAAAATATGTGCGGATTTTATAGTTCACCACACTATCCAAGTGGCAGACTTCATAATTGTCATCGAGAGAATTTCTCAGACATACAGGTGTTCTCACGATTTGAGCATGTGATAGATTCGCATGGAAACTTTGAAAAGTATATAATGAACTAAAGACCTATGACTTCATAGTCCATTGGTCACAACATTAGGCTATCACAGCTGTTCGCGGTATATAGTATCCGTAGCCATGGATAATATAATATGAGATAAAGGCAATGATTGAAATAAAATGTCTTCTAAAAATTAGTTCATTAAATATTTTTGTACACACCAACAAATTCTGGGTAACGGTAATTCTTGGGTGACGGTGAATTATGGACTACACTAGTCCATCAAAAGCAAATAAATAATAAAAAATATAAATGTTTTTTTAAATAACAGACAACTAACTTTATTTTTTTGAAATAAAAAGAAGTAATTACGTAGGTAATAAGTTTTTTTACACAAAATAAAACAAAATTAGTGTAACAATTACTGTTAGAACGCGTGTCTTTTTTTTTCTGTAAAGTCATTGCAATGATAAAACGTTTGAGTCTCAACAATTTCAAAAATAGAATAGAATTTTAGCAATCTTTGCGAAATAAAACAAGGTTTTTTATTCCGATGTTCAACAAAAAAGGTTTGTAATTGTTTTCGTTGTAACCTCTTTGAAGAAGTGGTTAAGGGGCATTCCCCGCGACTCTTAAGCGTAACCATACAATTAATTGTGTTGAGTTGAAATCGGAAGAATTATAAGAAAAACTAGTTTATTTTTTATCGTTCTACCCCTCTTAAATGAGAGGAGACTCATGCCCAACAGTGGGATTGTAAATGGGTTGATGAGAAATTGGTATAAAGGATATTACCCGCAACAGAAACCGAATAACTTCACTTCAAGCAATTACTCCGTAACGTAAGTATTAAAACTGACAGACTCATCAAAAATAAATTTTAATCATAAATCTACAAACAAAAGTGAATTTTAATTTAATACATATACCGTTGATTATGCAAAAGTTGGCACTAAATACATCAAAAAGCTGACACCGACCACAATTAGGTATTTACTGGTTAAAAGCTGATATGAATCTTATACACTATAATAATAGCAATTAAAATGCTTAAACGCCACATTTAGTTGTACTAATTAATTATTTTTATCTATCCGCCATTGTTTTTGGTTAATTTCTGACTGTTATAATGATTATTATGATTTATTTAAATATAAATAGTATGTATGTTGCATTTAAAAGCAGAAAAACCATTCATATTTATTTATTTCCATACTTCATATTATAAATGTGCAAGTATGTCTGTCTGTTTGTTACTTCTTCACGCTTAAACCGCTTAACTGATTTAGATGAAATTTGATAAAAATGAAATTTGGTGTAGAGGTACCTAATTTGAGTTTCGAGGAAGATCTTTGGTCTCCAAATAGTATCAAGAAACGTGTTTTATTATCTTAGAATATTTCTTGTTGTGACGAAGCAATAAGGGTATAGAAATGAAAACTAATATTCAACATAACATTAACAAAACACATGAAAAGTTAATTTAAATAATAGTTTAGCCTGTCGTTCCCGAAGGGTTAGGCAGAGGTGTACTAATGTACACCCACATTTCACCGGTATGTTTTTAGGTCCTATATAATAGACGCGAGCCGAGCTGCTACTGGGAATATCATAGAAATACCCAATAACATTTAGCTCGAACTGGGAATCGAAACCAAGACCTCTTCATCCGCTCAGCAGTCGCACTACCAACTAACGAGACGATTGAAAGATCTTATAGTAAATCAACTGCTAATTTATAAGTTACTTTCTATGGTTGATAGACTTCCTTCCAAAACGCAAGGCCCCAAGGTAGGTATTTAATACTCAATACTCAATATTTTATTGCATTCCGTAATGTTTTATAAAGGTGGACTATTGATAACTTAGATCATTATCGACCCTGTCGGGCACAACAAAATTAGGAGAGAGGAAGAGGGTTTAGCATCATTTTCAAATTGATTGCCCATTACAAAAGTATTCTGAGGCATATGAAAGGCAGATCGATGTCTATGAAGTAAAAATATTGCAAAATAATGGTTATTTAATATGTTTTGAGTACGTTAGCCGTACGGTCGTGGTGACCTCCGAATGCTGGACTCCCGGCCGTCGTTCCGCGCGCTGCCTTCATAATTGATGTGCATAAACACGGCATGTATACAGGCTGTTGCGTTGCGTATTTATGACTTCATTAATTGTGAGCTTTGTTTAATGTTACATACTATTATGCCTGTCAATCCTGATTGGTTAGACAGCGGTATAAGTGTACTATACTTACAGGATTGTAAATGTAATACAGTTCATTTTGCCGGTATGTTTTAGGTCCCTGGTCATAGAGTCTACCGCCATCAATTGATATGAAACTCCGAGCTGCTACTGAGAATTTCTTAGAAAAAATCAATTACAATTTGTTCGATTTGGGAATCAAACCCAAGACTTCTTGCTCTGCAGTCACACTTACGACTACTGCGTGCTTGATTTGAGTAATATGGAATACTTCAATGGTGTTAGGTGTCGCCAGATAGATATTATGCCTCGTGCAGGTTTTGGGGCAAATATGACACTTTTGTGCATTGCAAGTGTAAATCTGAGAGCTGTACAAAATTTAAAGGCTAGAATAAATAAGAACCTTTATCAAAGAAGCTACTGCTTAGAGCCTTCCTAACCATTCAAATATTAGACGTTAGAACCACAAAATGATAATCTAGCAGGTATTATACAATAAAAAAAAAATTGTTCATATTTTTACCAAAAAATTTAAATGAGGGACAAAAAACAACGGCACAGATAAAAAAAATACCAACAAAAAAAATAACGTCCTATGAACAAATAAATTTAGAAAGCACACACAGCTACACGTAATTAATCAATCATCAACGCCTTCGCGAACATCCTATATCTGTACTCACACATACAATGATGTATACATGCACGGGACTCGCACACGCGCTCACACCGACTCGTGCGCAGCAGCGCGTAAATAAATTTTGTACGGACAAAACTGTTATTTTAAAATAATAATTGATGTGCATTCACAATTGTCAATGGTCGTAGTTTTTTTTTTTTCATTCTTTTGTACCAGAGTCATTATTTTTTTTTTCCTAGGTACTAAATGTAGGGATAGGAATTAATTTTTCCGCTTCTCTGCCAAGGTTTGCCGCGGGTCTAATTATGCGGATTCTATGGCTGTTTGATTATAAAAGAATTGCTAGGTTTGTTAGCCTTGACTAGTAGGAATTTTTGACATGTTATACCTACTATAAGCTTTTGATCGCGACCTCTTTATTATAGAAGTAGTAATTTTATCCAATCTGCTTATTTATTGTTAGTCTCTTTTTTTTTTTAATTATCGATTCCATAAACAGACTCCCACCTTTCGCACCTCACTCTTTTAAGGGATGATTTTCGCGACATCAAAATCTTTATACCAAATTTCATCTGAATCAGTTCAGCGGTTAAAGCGTGGCAAGGTAACACAAACATACATACTTGTGCATTTAAAATATTAGTATAGATGACGCGTCGGCCTAGTCTTAATCACCTTTTGACCCCTGCATAAAGCATACGCTTATTCAGCAATGTATTATGCCTCAAAGTCAAACACAGACGAAGAAAACGAATACTCTATGACTGATATTAGCTTACACTTCGTTGTACATAGTATTTGAATAGGGCATACAAACTCGGTTTTCGAGTCGAACTTGGATGAGGGCTGATGATTCGGGACTTGAAATTTAATGAAATAATATTTAAAGAATTCTCGATTTTTAATGACATTCTATTTAACGAAATCAAAATGTAACACAACATTTTGTTGTACAATTGTTTTTTTTTCACAATTATTTTGATGCACAGATTAAGATAAAATTATAAGCTAAATTCTAAATAATAAGTTATGTTGATTTCAAGTCAAAATTCTGATTTAAAAACCTGATTGCATCATCTAAATGTTGAAGTCTCCATTTTTAATTCCGGCCCAACTTAATTTCAACGATTAAAAGCAGATGCGAAATGACAGCAACAAATTGTTGCCAGACCAAAAAACATTGAAGTCGAATAAAATATACACCGTATTTTTACAACTATTTAACCTTTTTACAGTTTTAATTCCAATTTATAAGGTACCTTAACCAGTTTGATCAAGTGGAGTAAGAAAAAAAATACATTGCTTTTTTAAACATGAAGGAGACACGACACAATATTTCTTTAGGTCCGTTCAAATCTATTTTGTACTTGTTTTAAAGGCACATTGCATAAACGTACACACGACAAGCAGTTTTGAAAATGTTTCTATTTTTTACCTGTACTGTTTGACGTAGAACTTCAAGAATTCTGTCATGGAATTATGCAATCTTTTGACTTACATTTTAACATAACAGTTGCATAATAATATCATGAATTAGTTACATATATAAGTATAAACTTTATATAAAGATTATACGTTTGCCTTGTTAATCTAGTGATCGTAAGTGACTTCAAAGTAAAAGGTCTTGCGTTTGCCAGGTTGAGAGGAGTTTTATTGTGTTTTTCTATTAATTCCTCAGTAGTAGCTCGCAGTTAATATTCGTGCCCGGTCGATGGCAAAAAGCCTCGCGTCAATTTCATGGTGTACATTAGTAAAGCTCTGCCTAACCTTATAATAACTGCAGGCGTGATAGTAAGTCCAATACAAAAGAATTCCCGCTTAATCTCATGTCAAATCTTAATACAAATATTTTCCCGCTATAATTCAAATTACGAATTGGTTAATCCAATCTAGCATTCGAATTCCAAATATTACACAAAAAAACAAACTCCAATATTGTTTTTGTTTTTAAAAAAGGTCCGCTATACAATTGGTCAAGCGGCACTTCCGTGACAAAACTGGGGAAAGGGGCTACCGTTGATGGGGTGGTCATTAAAATCCCATAAATAAAGAGAAGAGTCGCCGGTTCGACTCCCGATCGACATATGTTGCGCCATCGACAGCCTGCTCTTGTAAAAATAAATACGCAACGTAGAGTTGAACATTTTTAGACCTGGCAATAAGTTGTTTAATTTTTGCAAAAAAATTATTGTATATACAAATTTGGAATAGTGTAGGATGATAAAGTTAATTTTGTAGATGAATAACTTTGCTATGTAATCGTTTATATAGAAAACTAAATGTTACTAACTCACTGACTGACTAAAGACAAAATCGTAATATTAATTTTAACAGGGTTTGGGTAGAATCCTGTCTCAAAATTTAGGATCGGATGGGATAGGTTGCGCAAGATAGCTGGCAGTGACTGGAGGAAAAGAGCCGAAGATCGAGCTCTGTGGCGTTCGCTGGGGGAGGCCTACGTCCAGCAGTGGACGAATATAGGCTGATGATGATGATGATGATGGGATAGGTTAATGAACTAATACTTCAAAATTGTTTTATTATAAACCTTATTTGTTGCCCTTTAACTAATAGGTATATATTTATGGATATTTCAAATTTAATTTAGTTATAACGTTTAATAATTAATGTAATTATAAATAGTATAAACTTTAAATAATATAAAATTTAATTATCATTATTATCAACAAAAATTGCAAGTTAAAGCTCATTCTAATTGTAAATGTAATATTATCATCGACATGCCAATAATAATACCTATAATAAAAAAAATGCATTAATTATTATACGTTTTTAATTAATGTTTTCTTTTATTTCAAAGCTATTTGTATGCAAGTTATGACGTATGATGCCATTAAGCTTGTTAAAAAGCAATTACATTAATTTTAAGCAAATATAATTAAAAGATCGTTAATGTTATATAATGTTATTTAAACATACATGAATCCTAATTCTGGCGTAAAAGCTGCCTTTTTTATTTTAAAAGACGAAACGAACGTAGAGCATAGTGAGATTTTTTGCTCAAATTGAGCTGTCCGACTGTGCAAGTAGAGTCGCCAGCAGGTCAACATAAACAATACTATCAAATTTTCTCAACTGACTATTAACCCTATTGGTTTGTCATAAAGTTGAAAATCAATCAAAGAAATTTGACAGATTGTGGTAGTTTGATGTGCTGGCCACCGTACTTCACTTTACAGAAGATCGCAGTGAACAACTTACAGTAGTTCTGAAGAAGTAAATCCCAATTCGGATACCTAAAACGGATTCTAACGCATCGTCCATAGGCTACGGTAACAGCTTACTATCAGACGGGCCGTAAGCTTATATGCCAAACTTGTGTTTTAAAAAAAATTGACAATCATGGTGTCAGACAATAAAATTAAACTCGTATTGATCTGACTAATACACACTGAATTTTAACCGCTATCTATATTTAATAACTAGCTGATTCCCGCGACTTCGTCCGCGAGCAATTTAACTAAAAAAAAAAAGTTTCATATTAACTTTGCACCCTCGTTTTACCCCCTTAGGGGGTGAATTTTCAAAAATCCTTTCTTAACGAATGCCTACGTCATAACATCTACCTGCATGCCAAATTTCAGGCCGATCCGTCCAGTGGTTTGGGCTGTGCTTTGATAGATCACTATGCCATTCAGTCAGTCACCTTTGAGTTATATGTATTTAGATTCAATATTTCTAAAGAAAATTTAAATTAAAAACTTACAAGCGCGTGGAATAATCAAGCTGAAGGATGATTCTTTTAAGACACAAAAGAAGGTGCTATTCTCATACAAGTTCCGTTCTAGTTTAGTGAATGACAAGTGTGAATAAATTGCCCATTGTAACATTTTTGAATCTACATAATTATTGCTCTATAAATTGTTCATGGTGTATAAAAAATTAAACTCGACACATTATGGATACCGCGGCTTTCGTCCGGTAGCAGTTGTTACATATTTTTGTTTAAAAAATCTATATTGACATTTGTTGGCGCTTTATAAATATTGGCAGCAAGTGTTGGCTGTATAATACTTGTTTCTTTGCCTACTGTAAACGTCAGTTGCTACATAGATTCTTGTGTCAAAAAAGTTTGATTACTAACCTGTCATTGTAGCGTTTTAACTTTTGTTTTCGGTCAAACATCCAACCTAATGCTAATACTAATATATTATAAATGTTAAAGTATTTCTGTTGCCTCTTCACGCTTTAACCGCTAAAATGATTTGGATGAAATTTCGTATGTAGATAGTTTAAGTTCCGGGGAACGACATAGAAAAGTTTACATTGCAGATATACTCCCCTAAAAGCGCGAGAAGGGAGGTGGACATTGGATATTAAATAAGCATATTGGATAACATTAGTAATTCTACGTAGATCAAGTCCCGGGAAAAAGCTAGTCAATTATACTTTTAATAATAAAATAAAAATATTAATCACCACAGGACACGTCTAATATATTCTGTGGTCGCCGAAAAACGTTAATTGTGTATGTTATTAGTTGGCAAGGTGTGAATCGACTAACAACACGTATGGCAGAATACAACACTTGTCCGTGCCTGTATCTGTTAAAAAAAAAGCAACAACAACAAAACCTTAATTTGTAAACGCAAAAAGTTTATTCCTTAATCGGAGCGAGTCCCATTTTTGTTACAAATAGCGCTCATTACATATTCTTGGTGCACTACTTTAGTGAAATTTACATATTAATTACATAATTGTTTTTATATTATATTTTTAAGAAATATATCATGACCAAATAAATAATTTAGAAATATTTTATAATACTTTTGTACAAGGAATAATATTTGACAGCGCCTTGGTCTCATTTTTAGTTTAAAAAGTTAGCTGTCATTTTAGCAAGATTTTCAATAGATTAAGCTTTTTCGCTAGCTGCGGTGACAGTGGCTACCGTTTAAACGTAAACGTAAAAAGTAGATAGCGATTATTGTTATTTGACTGATGTATTAGACTACCTCGTCGGTCGTAAGTGTGACTGCTGAGCAAGAGATCCTGAGTTCGATTCCTAAGTTGAGCAACAAATACTTGTAATATTTAATAGTATTAATGCTTTTCTTTCTTTCTTTCAATGTCTCTCAAGAAGTATGCCGTCAGGTTATTCCTTTGAAAGCAAGCACAGTTTAATTATTGTTCCTCCACATTTTCCCAGCGTGACGTTTCCAAGATGGCGGCCGTTACGGGCGACAAGCACGGTAATGGCGCTATCTCAAGATCGACCTTACAGACATCCGTAGTTTGACATGAAATTGTTTTATTATTTTTTAATAACTTACGTCAGGTCGTCAGGATGTTTTTAGAGTTAGTATGTGTTGATTTCCTATCTTACTATCACGGTTGTCGACCGCAAAGGGTTAGGCAGAGGTGGTTTGTTATACATCCCAGCCTATTGCCATCAACCGGTCATTAATCTAAACTCCGAGCTGCTATTGAGAACTGTCAAAGTCACATGAAAATTTGAAAAACAGTCTACTATAAGTCTACTCTTCAGTTGTCTTCTCTGAACAGTCAACTCTTTGAAATAAATCCCGTTTTAAAGTAGGTTTAATAAATACTCCCTCCCCCTTCTTTGTTTTTTTTTTGTTTCTTCAAGCACTGTCATTAATCTGACATAATCCACTACTAGATTTGACAAGCAGGTACTTAGGTATATTTTTAATACCTGGCTGGTTAGTATTTATAAATGATCTGTGGTCATCTGATATGAAAAAAATAATCTCCGGTTTTTTAATGGCCTACAATGAGATTTTTCTGTGTTAAAACGTCACTCTAAAGATATTCTACGTGAAGAACAATAAAGTATAGTAATTAGTCTATGTCCATTTTGTTAAATTAAATTAAGAATGTTATATGTCTGTAATGTATGTATGAATGCAAAAAAAAATTTAGAATTTTATTAAAACTGGAATACGTGCATGCAATCGCAAAAATACCTTCTTATTTCCTGCTTAAAATCCAACCATTGCGGCAATGCCTTTGCTTACCTGCAACAAGAACAAAAAAAAATTACACACGTCATAGGTAAAAAATATATAAATTTTGGCGCCGAAACAAACGCTGGCCGCCATAAATTCTAGTCCAATAAAAAAGCAATTTAAAATACATTCAAATTCGAAAAGAGAACAGTGCCGTGCCGATTTAGTGAGGTCCGTAAGTTAGTTAAAAAATGACTATTTTCGTTTGTGTCGAGTGGAAATGGGGGGGTCTTGTGATTTTGGTTGGTTCCCGTGGTTACGCACGCAACCGTGACGTCATCGTTCGGTAACCACGCTCGCTGCACAGCGTTATAACTTCACTATCGTGAGATTATCGGCTGTGGGTACTGTTAGTTCGCTTTTGCACATAAAATACCTTTTTATTGACAGTTTAAACTTAAAAAAATGTGATAGCTGATGAGTCTGATATCGTTTTAATTATGGAAGTTAAGCTAAAAATCTTTTGGAAAACAAATGACCTATGTGTTTCATTATTAAAGTCACATTCAACTAAAACAAAATTAATTATACTTTCTTTTAAATCCACTTTTCTCAAATCAAATGAAATCAGAAACCTGCCTACATAATTTCATACAATAATTAAGTTAGTAAGTAAAATAAACTTTTTACCATCCTTGAACATGAATGTTTGACCACAAAAGCAAAAACCGAAAAAAAACCACACTACCGTTAACTAAGACCACTCTAGTGCATCACGCGAACATTCGAAAACTAACGTCTGGACGTTTCCGGTTACTAAAAAACTCTTTCTGACATAAAACAAACTAAATTCTGTAAATTCAAAAACACACCAAACATCCCTATTCAACCGCAATAAAGTTTAATATCGATTACGAAAAATATTTACATTTGGAATACGAACAATGTTGCCAGTATACATATTACGTCATAAAGACGGTCTTTTGATTTGGGTTCTGTTATTTTACCGGCAAAAAAAGAAAAAAAATGCTTGTATGAAATTAAAATGTATCTCTTTTGTGTGTTTGGAACAGTTGGTTAAAGTTTATGTTTTCTTAAAGTGGATAAAAGTTGTGGCAAAATTTTGTATTTCTTCTATACTGTTGATTTGAATGTCTTTTGTCCTAGGTCTTGTGTGATGGCAAACACTAGACAGTATCAAAATTTTGAGCTTGTAAAGTCGACTAGTAACAAAAAAAAATATGAAATTTAATCTTAACTACGGTTTAGGTATTAAACCCGTAAAATATGTGTAGGTAATCTAAGGAAAAATATAAAAATAAAAATACATTTTTAATTAAATCAAAGACACGATGATTAAACAAAGAACATCAAAGATTAGTAACACCAATTACTTGGCAACACTAGGCACAGCTCAAACAGTACTTTCGCCTGAAGCGAAAAAAAAATACAAAAGAGTGACCCCACGATATTCAAATTTGGAATTATGAATGGTTTCGCCTGAGTTCGTTCGGTTATTAGGGTTCTTGAGTGATAAAAACCTCTTTGGAAGAGATTGTTGCTAAATATACAGAGAATGCTTTGTATTTCTTTATTTTTTGAGATAATATAGAATATGTTGATTTCTTTCACTTACGCGAATATTAGACATTGAAATAAAAACACTATTTACGAATAAATTGCGGTATATTAATGTTATTTTAACCATAAAAATTAAGCAACATGATTGCATTCTATTGTAATTTTTTTCACCTGCACGAACGCTCATCGTTACGAATTCAAATTTCGAACCTGACCGTACCCGCTATAACGTACGGACTGTCATTCATTCTTTCCATTCGTTCCTCGATTTTTTCAAATAGACGAATGATTGATAGATGATAATGTAGTTTTTTGTTAGCCACGTCATTAGGTGCTTAATTAGTTGTGAACTTGTTCATTTGTTCCCTCGTGTCTTTGACCATAGAACTGCTAAAATAGTAGATGGTAGTTAAATAATAAATACATTATGACACAGCGCCATCTAGTTCCGAGCTAAGCAACGACGCTTGTGTTACGGATACTAGATTTTTTATACACTACAGGGGATTATATTTTTTTTTTGTACATGTTATACTTATACATAGAAATATCCATGACCGCAAATCTCCATGCTCATCACAGAATAATTTTCCCCTACCGGGCATTTGAACCCAGGACCCTTGCCACACAAGGCAGCCTTTAATACCGCTACCCTAAAAACCCAAGTGTATCAACCATCTAGTATCTGTAAAACTAGTTTCACCTAACTGAGAACTAGATGGCGCTGTGTAATAATGTCAGAAAGTATTTATTTATTATGGTATTTAAAAGTTGACCAACGGTAAAAGGTCACAGCTGATGCAATCTCGTTAAGTAGATATTTCTCGATACATTTACTTAAGGTATGACTACATATATTACTACACGTTTTATGTCTATATTACCTATATGAAAAAATATAGATACACTATAAACACACAATAACTAATGAATAAAATATAGATTATGTTATTGGTCTCATATTAACCCTCCTTCTGGCGCAGTCCGGTAAAAATATAAGGGCAAATACTACTTTTTATGGGATTTGTCTGTCAATTTCTACATAATTTTATCGATTATGTAGATATAGTTATTCAGCGATAATCTATAAATAATCGAGCTACAATTACCAAAATCATCTAAAAAGTTTCAATATAAAAAAAGCACAAATGGCCCTACCAAGGTTGTGACCCTAGCCTTTGAAACTTTTTAAATGCTACGTCACTTCCTACTTCGTTTCCGCGCCACTTTCCTCGTAATACTATCTACAAGATTAATTTCATATTTTATTCTTTAAGATAAAAATACTGTATGTTTAATGTCTTTGCAGATATTGTAATGATATTTATGCGTCAATAAAAATGCACTCTATAGTCTTATTAGTAAAGTATACTATCCTGACTCCTATTTTCCATTTGAATATAGAACGGCTCCTCTCTTTGTTTCCATAAGGACTATATCTATGTAATAGACAAAACAAAATGTAGAGTAGCATAAATCCTTTAGTATTTTTTGCAAATAGCAAAGGAATTTGAAACCAATATATTATGTACCTATTTGGTCTTAAAACAATATTAATTTTATTATTTAGCCCTGTATATACAATGTGGAGATGACAATATGACTTTAAATGAAAACACTGGCAATACTGGTTTATAGAAACATTTGTAAACTATCAAATAAATCCGAACATGGAAATTAAAAAAAAAAAAATTTTCTTACAAACTAAATAGCTTAAAACTGCAAACAAAATAAAACACCATTTATAAAAATGGTACACTGACCTGCGATAAGAATGGCAACGCAGCTTGGTTTCATTCATGTTAAAGCTGTGGCCGACGCAGCGACGTAATGTTTGGCGCCATTATTCTTATTGTTATTAATGCTCAATTACACAAATCAAATCACAGAATATTAACCAAATAGTCGGGCATCATTCACCCGCGAGTTATTCACTGATCAATTTATTATTCACAATCACTTTTCGATCACATAATTATGTCGCCAGTCATTAAATTTTTTTATTTTCAATATGTCCGCCGTGTTCTTGAATACACAAACTACACCGACGTATAATGTTATTTCTCACTCTTGATAATAGGTCTCACGGTATGTCCGTACAGCTAAAGCGGCATTACCGTGACACTCCCCATAAATTAAAATCATATCAGTGTACTCCGAAGCGGTATAATTGTAACGAGGCATGATTATTTAATAATAAAACCTTGAAACACCAAGTATTAAGCGTCTAATTTCGCAAAGTTCACTTAGCTATTTAACTAAGTACCTATAATACGTTTATGTGTCCTGTCACTATTAAAACAAAGCGTCAAATTTCGCACAACACAACACAACACAACAACAAAGATACGATAACACTCGCGCGGCGACTTCAAACGGGCGCGGGCGCATCCGAAATTCCAGAGAAAATAAAATGCGTCACAGGCAGTAAGGACGTCCGGTGACACACTGACCGCGTAACCTAGACACGTCGACAAGTAAGCAAAGAGGAAACAAGCAAACTTACCTATCTCTTTCGCACATACATATTTTCTTATCTAGCTGTGATGACACGCTTTATGACTCTTATGGCTCGGGCATAAAGTATAATTTGCATTGAGAAAATAAATTTGATAGAAAAGGCGTAGGTTTTTAAAGTGGCGAGCTGGCAACGTAAGTCGTTAACCTGTCGCGTGCTCTCCTGTTTACAAAACATCATGTCGAAAATACTTAAAATGAAAAATAATGTCCTGTGGCTAAACTACTGGATATATTCATTTGATTTTTTGTGTGACGGTTGGGAATATCATGACTTATACGAAGTTTCATTTATGATCATATTGTCCTCCCCACATTGTATAATTTTTTACAAATATCTTAAACGCGAAGCAAACCATACCGCATCCATTGAAATTAAAGCCGATGTACAACCTACATCCGAATACACATTCTAGCAGGTGGCTAGTAGAGAATTATGATTTATGGCAACACCAAAACAAATCGATCTCACTAATTGGATCGACTAATACTCATCCGAGTATTGCACAACACTAGCCTACTAATTGTAACTTTTATTACATTGAAAATTGATTAAGACATTTATAAAAATGGTTTCCCTTTGACGGCTTGATGTTAATTAACTTTAATGTATTATCGGCTTGTTTTAAGAAGAAATATATTTTGTATCAGCTGCCTCTCCATTGAAAATAATGTGGGAAAATAAGTACAAACATTGTCGGTATAAAACCTCTTTTTACTTTTTCTCACTACTAACACAGATCCTCCTCGGCAAATAAATATTTTTGCAGTTGTAGCCTGTTTAGCGATGTCAAACTCCAAATAGACTATTAAAAATACAACTATATTATAATAAACTGTCTCGTTGGTCTACTGGTCGTAAGTGCGACTGCTGAGCTAGCGGTGTAGTGTTCGATTCCTAAGTGGAGCAAAGTGTATTAAATTGTCAGTAGCAGCTAGATGAAAATAGGCTCGCCCTCTTTTACATGAGACTTAAACACACCGGCAAAATGTCGCTGTACGTTAGTACACCTATGCCTAACCCTTCGATGATGACAGCCGTGATGGTATGTATGCAGGTATGTATGTATTATGATATGGTAGCACAGAAAATTAACACTGGCATACAACACTGTCACTTCAATGACATTAAATGTCATTAGATTAATGCTATCGTTCACACTTTACGCGCCATAATATCAAAGTAGTTCGAAATACAAAAAGCCCGCCAACAACCTGGCCGTCAACTTTGATAACTATAGACCCTAAGTTTTACTTTTAATTTCTTTTTTACTTCGTTTTGCATCGTAACAATTATAAGGTCACCAGTGCTGGCATTTAAGATTCTGACATTCATTTTTAAAGGTACAAATAAAGATAATAAAATACTGTTTTATAGCCCTTTCATATTTGTTATGATTTTTATAGTTTATGAGAAGTTATCACGCATGTAGGTACGTAGGCTTACATTTAATTATAAATGCTTGGAATTAAAACTATCGCTTCTGTATAGAGGTCAATTAGAACACAAAACTATTTAAAAAAAGTATTTAACAAGACATCCTGTGTTGTACAAGACGGAGGTGGAATTATACAAATTGTCCGTGCCTCATAATAACTAGAAACATTCCGTATCTGTACATAAAATTGCTTGTAAGCAAGTTTTAAAAATTCGAACGCGTTATTTTTTGAAAATCAGTCTCGATAGTATATTATTTAAAAAAGGCGTTAGGATGTAGTGCTCTGTAAATACTTTGACAAATGCAACTTCAAATACCTAATTATGTTTTTGATGTTAATCTAACCTAAATGAAATGACAATACTTATTGATTTTATACATTCACGTAAATATTAGACATGATGTTTAGGATCCTTTACAGCATCCATGGTCATTTGCCTATGACTAGGTATATACTGCGACAAAACTTACTACTTACTTTGGTAAAATAGTTTTACTTAAAAGAGAAGTACCTACGTTACCCAAGAGAATAATTTCTTAATTTGGTGGATTCCAAAACAGATTAGACGTATATCTTGCTAGTTACTATACATAGGTATTGTTGTTAAACAACTAATAATGAAGTAATTAAAACTGCCGGCGTTTTTTCTGACGCTGATTTCGTTACACACGCAACATCAGGTACCTAACAACAAAAATATAGTACAAAGCCACAACTAGTAGATAGCCGACCGTCTTGAGCAAGCATCCGGTAAACCAATAGAGCCAATATACCAACCAGCTCCTGTTGAGCCCTGGCCTCCTGTCACCTTCCCCCTCAAACACCTTATTTTGTTCCTACATAGAGAAGGGGGGGAGGCCTCACAACACTGGCTGATTTTAACAGGCAAACGTCACTTGAGCGAATTAGACGATAATGGGAACTTCCTACTTACGATCAACGGACAGTCACCGTGATTTGTTCCAGTTTCGAATTTGAACTTTTGATTTTGGAACGCGGGGTTTGAATTGCGTACGAGCGTATGCACACTCTTTGAAGAGTCCTTACAGAAACGTCATCATCGATTTCAAAATAAGAATGTACCTAGAACGCTCCAGTTCTGGCAACGTAACCAGGATGTAGATGAACTGTTAAGTCAAAGGTCTCGAATTCCAAAGCCACGCACAACTGACATTTCGAAGTTACATGCGTATTAAAATTGCGTATTATCACATGGTCAAATGGTGAAGTAAAACATCGTGGAGAAACCTTATTAAATGAGAGGAGACAAAATGGATTGATGATTGTCGTGCTAATTCCAATTTTATTTACAAAACGATCAATATGTTTTTTGATAACCTCAAAGAACCTTTTATTTAACATTTTTTTTAAAACTATATGCTATATTAAGTATGTAAGCCGATTAAAACAAGTATCGGTTTCAGTGAGCGACAACCAAGAGGCCTCACGCAGTCTAGATTAAAAAGCAATAATGTTATTATCTACTGGGCGTATAAAAAAGTCATTACTACCAGCAGTATGGTAAGTATGGACCAGCCTACATCAATTTATGGTAAGTACCTCGCGAATCTTCCAACCCCATTGAATGGGAGTTCGTTAAGTTCGTAACGTCAGAAGAGATAAGATACTAATGCTAAAAATGTAAAAAAAAATTACCCGGAACGCAATGTCGTAATGAAAAAAAACTTTTATTCGATATTCGAAATTTAAAATTTTAATAGCGTTTTTTTTTTTCAATATTATCATTCTTTTTTTATTTTTGAGATTTATGTGCATATTTGTTATCATTGAAATAAAACTACGGATTTTATCGCGGTATATTAATACCTATTATTTTAATCCCAAAATTTTGGATCTTTTACGGCATCGCTCGATATCAATATACCGCGATAAAATCCGTAAAAAAGTACTTTAATTTCAAAGCTAAACCGAATTCAAAATAACGAACTAATTCTAAACAGTAGGGTGAATAGTACAACATGCATTATAGTTAATATATTTTCAAATTAAAATTGCGTACATAAACTAGACCTTTGCCATTAATTGCTTGATATAGTACATAATATCTTTATTACATAATAAAATAACTGCCTTATTAACCATCATAGAAAAACTGCCAACATGGCAGCAGAACCAGCTTGAAACGACCTCCCCCGCCCTCCGTGACGTTGAGAAAATGTGACGTTGTAAGGGAAATATCGGTCGCAGTGAGGGGTCAGGATAAAATGGATGTTTTATACGACGTTCTTGCTTATATTATTGTCGAGTACATTGAGCATATTTCCATTGATGGACGATTTATGGCCGTTTTTACGCAAAAAGCTGACGTTTTTCGACGATGTGTGAATTTATGTCTGTTTTCGCGCTCGTGTTAAGAGAGAATTTCTCTCTGAGTTTTTGTTAGTGAGCGTTTGGTTTAGTGTCTTTTTGATAAATGTTTTTTGTTTGACACAAAAATGTTTTGGCAAGATTGGGATAAAAACTTTAAAGCTGCATATTCAACAGGTATTAAATTCACTTTGTTTCTAATCTAAAAAGTTCATTCGGATTTCTGACACTTCGCGAATATTAGACATTGAAATAAAATTACTTTTAACGGATTTTATCACGATTATGAAAACGAATATTAAAAATGATACAAAAATACTGCGAGAATATCCGTAAAAAATAGTCTTATTTCGTTTGAATACAGTCACAATTACAACAACGAGCTGTATGTACGACTGAGAATGTTATTTATAATTTGCATTTCATACTTCGAATTCATATTTCGCACTTGATGTGCCGTAACACAAGGGGTTAGAGTTCATAATAATTACTTTACTGGACTGCCTTCAAGCAAGAAGGTTTACTAGGTCACGCGAAGTTTTATTGAGAAATTCTCAGTAGCAGCTCGGAGTGTGAATTTGTACCCGGTTGATGGAAAGCTCAACCCTTATTACAATCATCGGACCTAAACAACATACCGGTGCAATGTAAGTGTAATTCATTGTGGTTCTAGTACACCCCTGCCTAACCCTTCGGGGACGATAGGCGTGATGGTATCATCATCATCATCATCCCATTATTTTTCCACTGCTGGGCATGGGTCTCCTCCCATTTGAGAGGGATTAGGCTATAGTCCACCACGCTAGCCTACTGCGGTTTGGTAGGCTTCACACATCTCTCAAGCATACAGGTTTTCTCACGATGTTTTCCTGATTGTCCTCGTGATGGTATGTTATGATGAAATATCGTGTCGTGAGGTAAAACGGACAGGGTTCGGCACACATCAAGCCACGTGCATCAATGCGGGTTTCCTAGTAATAGATGTATTTTTTCCTTCTAAAACTAGTTATGCACGCATTGAGTTTTTTATTTACTAGAGACGACCCCGCATTGTGAATTTACTCTTTTGTATTGTTGCGTTAGCCCTTTGTGAGTTGTTAGACTTTGGTAGCTGATGTAAATATAGCAATAAAATATATCGCTTAGGGAGCTGTGGTAGTCTCGGGAGCTGTGATAGCCTAGTAGGTTGTGATAGCCTTGGGAGCTGTGATAGCCTAGCCTAGCATTCCAGTACTGACGGTACTGACTTTACGAAGTTACGTGCGTATTTATTACGTGCTCAAACGGGAAAACATATGCTTGATAGATGTTTTCAATGTCGTGTGAAGTCTCCCAACCCATTAATGAGACAACTGTGCCCAGCAGTGGGATAGTACGATGATGATGAAAGTATTACCTACTACTTTTGAATATTTTTTTATATATTTTTTTGTACAAAAAAAAGCCAACTTGAATCTTCTTTAGAAATTCAATGAAAATGTTCAACGAATATAAATTTCATATTTGTTGATCTAGTAAGACATTGTTAATAGTTTAATTACTACATAGTTAATTATATTATGTGCATAATAATTTTATAGGGAGCGAGCCAGCTCCCTTTGTCCATCCATACTATAATATTATAAATGCGAAATTATATCTGTCTGTCTGTTACCTCTTTACGCATTAACCGCTGATCCGATTCAGATAAAATTTGGTATGAGGTGTATAAAAAGCATTTTATGTCCTTCCCCGGGACTCAAATATATAACATACATAGGATACTTTTGTCCCGAAAATCATCCCTTAAAAGGGCGAAAAAGGGGGTGGAAAGTTACATGCGAAATCGATCATTTTTTAAAAGAGGATAGTTATAAATAGATAAGCAGATTGGATGAAATTACTATTTCTATGCAAATGGAGTCACGGTAGAAGCTAGTTTGCTAATACGAATGCAAAGGTTTGATGATGTGGCAAGTTTTTGTATGGTTCAGTTGTCTTGTTAACTCGTCATAAATTATTATTAACAAACGGACAGGAAGTCGGGAAAACTATGAATGAATGAAAGGTGAACAGCTAAAGTTCTGTTATTTGAGAATAGGTTATCGTTAGTAGGGTTTGTTTACTTTATGTCAAACAGTTGATATTTACGTCGACATTTTTATGTAGGTAATATTATGATAACTTTTCAGCTACATTCAGTTTTACACATGTTGAAATGTAGAGTAACCAGTTCGGTAATCGGTTTCTAAAATTACTTGTCAAGAAAATAACTATGATATTTTTGAATCACACTGTTGTTTCATGAGTCGGATCTTCTGACACTCGATGACGGTGGCTCTGAATGGGACGAGAGAGGACTGTAAACGAAGAGTCACGGAAATTTCCGAATACTCCCAAAACTGCGATCGGCTTGATTGCTAGTTAGCCGAATAGTCGGCCGCTTTACAACCGACAAATCGGCTCATTGGACAAAGTGATCCTCGGAAATCCTCGCTATTGCTTTTTTTTAAATTTATAACCTTCATTGTACCCTTATTTCATGAGTGTTATCATTGTAATATATTATGTATATATTTTAATGCTACGCTTACGGTTCTTTTAAATATTTTTTATTTCTTTTTAAATTTTTGACGACCTGATTGGCGCAGTGGCTGAGCGATCGGCTTGTGCGTCACGGGTTGCGGGTTCGATCCCCGCATGGAGCAAATATTTGTACGTTCTACAGGTAGTTGTACCGGGTCTGGGCGTTTGTGTATGTGAAAATTTGTGTTTGTAAACGCACCCACGATACAGGAGAAAATCCTAGTGTGGGGCAAAAAAAAAAAAAATATCCCTCAAAATTAATATTTCCTATAAAATTATGTTCGCTATATCTCCTAATAATAATTATACATTTAAAACAATATCTCATACAGTATGAATTTACGGCAAAAAGCATTAAAATTTTGATTTGAAATATCAGTTATAGCAAAATACACAAAAACTTGTATTACTTCTTTAAAACATAAACAGCTGATATCATTTTTATATTCCCAAGTATGGCATTTGAGTCCTTTTGTTTCGTCAAAACGACTTCCTGCTACGATGATTAATCTACTAGAGTTTTTGCGTCTCGATATTACAATCGATATTTTAATCGATTTTTCCGTATACGTATGAAGCAATCGATTTGCCAAACGTTTTCTGTAGTCGCCTTCCAATTTAAACTGATATAGCTGAATGTTCTACTAGAAATTATAGCTTTTTGCCATAATACAATTAAGCAATACTAATGTTTTAATAGCCTAATCGCTCTAAATGAGAAGAGACCCGTGCCCAGCAGTGGGACAGTGGTGATGATGATAAATGTTTAAAATACATATCATTAGGTACTAACTGCCTAATTATTAATTACTGCATTGACAAGCATAGACCAGGCAATCATAACATGACTAGGACTTAAAAATAAAACTACTTTTTTAAGGATTTTATCGCGGTATATTGATATTACTTTAATCCTGACGAGTCCTTTACAAATACAGGGATTAGGCTATAGTATTGCGGATATTGCGGATTGGCATACTTCACACACCATCAAGATAATCTCTCAAGGTTGTAGGTTCCTCACGATGATTTCCGTCAATGTTTGAGCACGTGATCAATACGCACGTAACTTTAAAAAGTCTTGAGGTTGAACTCGAGACCTTTGACAGTACACTAATTACACTACTAAGCTATTACAGAGTCAGAAAAATAATTCAAAATATTGTAATCTTTTACAGTTTACATATGAAGTAAAGTTTTTACTTTTTACTAGTAAATCCTAGTTTATAATTATACAAACGCGCATTCAAGGTTACTTTTTGTAGTTATAACGTTTTGCCACCGCACGATTTCGTATTGTGTCAGTTTTGAATTTAAATTTCCAAAAATAGTGCAATTTTTTTTGGTTGCCTTTGACGTGTATGCTAATTTTAGTATCACTGTTGACGTATTTTTGATATTTACATTGCTATGACGTGAAACTTTACTTAATTATACGTAGTTTAATCATAATTTTTTGTATTTTTTTTTACAGAAAACCCGTTTTTCCCACATTTGTTGTCAGTGCCGCGTGTACCTACGTACAAAGCAACTGACGAACTTATACAGATAATGTATTATTAGATTATCCCACCAAAACATCTGCATATAAAATGGCGCCAAGACTCCGTCAAAAAGTTGTCAGATCTCATTTAGAGCCAAGCTTCTGACTCTATAAAGCCTAACTTCACAAACTCTACACCTTAGTCAAAATATGCGACTCCCGGATCCTTAATAGCACACTGTCTACCCGTGACCATGGACGCTGTAAAGGATCCGGAAGGTCGATCAATACACCTTGATAAAATCCGTGAAAATAAAGAAAGTAGTTTTATTTCAAGGTGAATTTCGTTGAGGATAACGCATGATGTGATAACGCACGCTGCCATTAAAAAAGTCATTATATACTTAAGTCTATTCTAGAAAGGAGTTTAATCCAATAACTGTCCTTTTGTTTTAAATACTTGTCTTTGTTTTATAAAATAACCTTAATTCCTTACAATAAAGTATCTAGTATTAATATCGTCGTGATGACAAGTCACTGTGTAGAACTTAGCATGAACTTAAACCGGAGTAAGTTCTACAGCTCGTATGCAAAAGGTTCACATCCACGTCAGGTATGAATGGAGGAGGCGGGTTCCGTGCCCCCAATACGACGGGTACAGACGTGAGCTAAAGTATTAGTCAGACTTGGTATATTTAAAATTAATTTAATAGATATTAAAATATAAAATAGGTTTATTAAAGAGAGAGGGCTCACTACAGGAAGCCTACGTCCAGCAGTGGACGAGTATAGGCTGATAATGATGATGATGAAAGAGAGAGGGTGAGGAAGGTTTTTATTTTTATACCACTAAGATGGCAAAAATCTTACGGCCCGCCTGATGGTAAACGCCTATAGAAGTTAGCAACACCAGAGGTGTCGCTTGCGCGTTGCCGACCTTGTACAAACCGTTTTAGGTTACTGATATATTAGGTATATGTTTCAATTATTTTCAATAAATATGAAAATATATCTAATAGTGGGTGTATACTAGTAGAAAATGTATGTTCCTGTATGAATAATGTGACATAATGTTTTAATGTATTTTTGTTGCTCAATTAAATATGACGGTTTTACCTTATCATTAAAATTATAATTTCCTTTACTAGCGGTCTAAACGGTCATAAAACTGTGCATATATTTCCCTTAATGATTTTCCTTAATGAGCATCATTTATATTAGCTACAAAACATAAAAGGCGAAATAAATTAATTAAAAACAGACATTTTGCGTTAAGTCCATTCAAGAATATCTTGTTTACAATAAAAACATAAAATGTAAACACTGAAAGAAAGTAAAAATGCATTACATTACATACACGGAGAATAAAACCTTAAAATAATCATAAAGCAATGTTTACATTAAATGTACTTATACAAAAATTCCGGCTTGACTGGGCCTTCAACCGCTTTTATATCTTTTACCTTTAACCGTGCAGTATTTACAAACTTTTTTATCAATGTCAATTAAACTCGGTGCCGACAACAAGTTGTTTCACCCAGCATTGAAATAAAAGTGAACCACTTTCTCTTTGCGCTGCAGTTATAACATACGTATGTAAAACTGTGTTGTCCTTTCCTTAACTTCATTATGCGTAATTTTTGTTTACAAATAACATTTTAAATCTAGTCTGTGAAATATTTCTATATAGTCTTTGGTCTAAGATCTATAAACGTACTGTCCTTCGGCATAAAAAAGTATTTGGCTGTATGGAATAAATTTCCTTTGCTTAAAAGTGAAATCGAATTTGACATTCAACATTATTGATAAATATTGGAATATGGAGTAAATATTGTTAGATCGTTTAAACAATAGAGATTTAGAGCATATTTTGTAAATAAATACAGTAAGTAATATTCTACATCCATAATTCCACCACTTCTGTCATTTCTCTGTGCGTAAAAAACTTGTCTTTCAGTGTTGCAAACGGTAAAAAGTTTCGCATTGACGTTACGATCAGCTGAGTAGATTTATCGGCTTAAATATTGAATAGCAGCGTGTTTTATGGCAAATCATTCATGGATATACGAGACTTGTTGTTGCTTTTAACTACAAAATGTATACATTACAAAACGAAGGTTTATTATTTGAATATACGTAGAACGGTTATGTTGTAAAAGCAACAAAATGACCACAAAGTATACTTTGCGGTCTTAACTAGTTCTGCATATTAAAAAAGTTGGATTCGATTTTTGAACTGGGATTTTTAGTGATAGGTACAGACCTATACTTGTATCTGTGCCAGCACCTTTATAGGTTCAACACTGGACGTGTACCTACATTAAATAACAGTACTCGCTCTTTTTTTTTTTATACCTTTTATATCAGTTTGATCGCGCATTTTTTATGCCGTCGAGCGTCGTCCGTAAGCGCAACTGTGCGCATAGCGTGGCGCTAATGATTTTTTTCAAGTTACTCGGCAAAATTGTATTAATCACTTCATTTTTCGATTACTGCCGCTCTTGTTTAAGTGTGCAAGAGGTCTTGGTTTCGAATCCCACGTCGAGCAAAGTGTAATTGAATTATTGTATGAAATTCTCAGTAGCAGCTTGAAGTTTGCTTAAATTTTTAATATATCTTTTACCAAATGTCTCCGTTATAATATTTATTTATTAAAGTGTTAAATCATAGGCTGGCCTATATTTCAGCCAGAGAATAATTAGCATTGCCATCCAACGTGGCAGCGACGCGGACAATTTCTTTGATGCCCTGTAACTAATATATCAATATTTATACATATTATTAATTTAACTGAGATTAAGTAATCAATAATGAACTAAATAGGTTATTGCATGAATGGCTCCGTAAAGTATGATACACAAAATATTAAATACTCAGTTATACCAGTTGTGCACTGCAAAGGCCGCTTGGTTCCGATAAATACGACTTTCACGTTCACGTATTACGGGCTAGGCAGAGACCATGCCATTTGCCTTTTAAAGGCATATCTCATTAAAGATTATTATTATTCTTGTTAACTTTCTGGTTCAATTATGTTTTTGTTTTGTTGTAAGTTTATTTTCGTTCTAACATTTTAAAAACATGTTTACGTTGCGCAGCATGTTGAATGAAACATGTTTCCGTGTTTACACCGTCCCGATTCAGGACAAAAAGTGGACTATTTGAAGTCAAAGATCCTGAGTTTGATTCCAAGGCACGCACCACTGACTTCGAAATTAAGTGCGTATTTATCACATGCTCAAACGGTGAAGGGAAACTTCGTGAGGAAACCTGCATGCCTTAGAGATTTTCTCGAGAGGCTAGCGTGGTGGACTATAGCCTAATCTGTTTTAAATGAGAGGAGACCCGTGCCCAGCAGTGAGACATAACCGAGCTTAAAATTATTTTGGAAAATAAAAAAGTGATAATTTTTTTTTTTTTATTTATTAATTACATTCCGATGTTTTAAAACGCAATAGTTAATAAAACAAGCATTTCTTCCCGCCAAGATTAAATTCAACATTTTTTTTTCTCTGCAATGAAGAGATTTTAATAAATATAGTGACCACACCCAGAGGTTGTAGCGAGCGGCTGCCAATCACACCGTAATGTAACGTTCGATCAGAACAAGGATTTTATTTTAAATGTAAAATAAAGACACAATATTTCTCACCGAAAAGTAAAAAGGTTCAGCCATTTGAATGATTAGTTATGTGATTTATATTTGAAGGAAGACATACTAAGAAAGTTCAAATATATTAGAAGTGACCATTCTACAACTAACATTCAACGTTAACGTAACGATCTTTTTTAATATTTTTTTATAAATATTTGGTAGATTTTCCTTCCCGGGTTACTAGGACATAAGGTTCATTATTGCATAATTTTTCAGTTCATTAGTGCTCAGCTGAAATGAACCATTTAACTAGTTTAGAAACCCACTAGTTCTTCTATTTATACAACACCAAAAAACGTCATTGTGTCATGGTATAACGTTGAATAATGCAATTAAACCAACATCGCCATAATAGGAACAAAAGCATGACATATCCTTACGAACTATTATAAAGAAAAAAAAGGAACATCGAGCATTCCATGTGCGGTACGCTACGGTGTGACAAGAGCCGCGTATGGGTGTGAATATATCTGTAAGTATCAGCTTATGGGATGCGAAAATTAATAAATAATAAGACGACCGCCCCACGAATGAGCGCGATCATCGAACGTACAAACATTTCGCTTTAATAACATCACTTTTATGAGCAGCTGCGTGTTTTTACGGGAAATTATGATAATATTATTATTGTACACACTAATATAATAATAATAATTTATTTAAAATAGACATACGATAATATTAAGTAAAAGTAAGTTTTTTAGGAGGTAGGGCATAGCGAGATTTCTCGCTGAAATTGAGTTGCCCGACTGGGGAAGTACCTCCGCCGTACAGTAGACCGCAGTGAATCAACAATAGTTGTCTTTCTGCGAGTGAGTAAGGTTGAGCGAGGAATCTCGCTATTCCCTACCTCCTCTAAAAATATATAAATTATATAATATATAATTATAGTTATATATAATATGTAAATATTGTAATTAATCGACATTTGATAAATTGAGTAATTCTACGCTGTAAACATTGGCGTGCCTATCATTACCCTGTGCCTACTCTTACTACTAGCCTACCAAGAACTTCCTAGTACCTAGTAGTACCTATTACTACCCTGGTCATTTATCAGGGGGGTCTAGGCCCAGTGCTTAGTGAAAAACTCATTCCACTTAGATAACCAACACATACAAAAAATCACTAGAAAATATCCGACAAGTTTCAATTTTAAAAATGAGTTAATCTTTTTTTTAGCCTAGCGCCGTTGATCACCTAGCTACGCCACCAATTCCGTCAAAGGTCAAAGTGGCGTTGTAAGATCTAGGAAATAAAAACTACCCAACCTTTCTCTGGTATTATGGCACTAGATACCTAAGTCCTTGACGTTATGACACGGCTCTTTGTTACTTCTGCCAGCTTCCTACTTGGTCGAGTTACTCATACGTTTTACGTGCTATGACGTAATATGGTAGATGGTAGTTTATAAAATTTAGTCTGGCTGATACATCATGTAATATACTACTAATATTATAAATGTGAAAGTTTGTATGTGTGGATGTTTGTTACTATTTCACTCAAAAACCTCTTAACAGTTTTGGATGGATGGAATTTGGTATGCCAAATATTACCTGGATAGTATGCGGGCAAAGCCGCGGGTAGAAATTAGTGTAACTCTAAATCTATTTTTTACGGATACAAACCTATCATACCATCACGCCTCTCGCCCCGAAGGGTTAAGCAGAACATTACCTACCTACATTTCGCTAGTATGTTTTAACTCCCATGTAATAAGGGGCGAGCCTATTGCCATCAACCGGCCACGAATCAAAACTCTGAGCTGCTACTGAGAATTTCATGGAAAAACCCAATAACACTTTGCTCGACCTGGGAATCGCACCAAAGCCCCCTTGCAAAGCAGTCGCACTAACCACCACAAGACCAACGAGCCAAGTGAGAAATTAATATGTATCATCATCAACCCATTTCTCTCCCACTGCTGAAGACAGATCTCCTCTCATTGAGAGATTAGGCTATAGTCCACCACGCTAGCCTACTGCGGGTTGGTAGACTTCACATGCCATCGAGAAAATCTCTCAAGCATGCAGGTTTCCTTACGATGTTTCCCTTCACCGTTTGAGCACGTGATAAAAATAATATTAATATGTATAATTAACGCTTTTATTATCATATCTCCGATGCATTTGTGCATAAGCAGAATGCCGATAATGTGGCCTCTCGCAATACCGTTCCTATAATTTAGGTCATATAACTAGCCACAAATTCTTGAATACATTAATGTTTAGATACATTATTAACTGCAATTAATTCATGTGGAAAATCCAGTTAGATTTTACTAAGCTATGTTGTTGATTAACTAATAAATTCACAAGGTTGGGCTGGGTTTTTGGTTACCCAATTTTCGGATTATCCTTATTAATAAGGGTATTTTGGAAATAGTAACTGCCCTGTTGTCATTAGTGCGACGGCTAAGCAAGAGGTCTTGTTTTCGATTCGAGGTGGAGTAAAGTGTTATTTGGTTTTTGTTTGAAATTCGTAGTAGCAGCTTGGAGTTTGGATTCGTGCCCGGCTGTTGGGAATATTATAGGCCTGCTCCCATTACATGGGGCCTAACGTTGAAATGTGGGTGTACATTAGTAGTACACCTCTGCCTAACCCTTCGGGGACGACAGGCGTGATAGTATGTATGTATGAAGGTCGGTACTATGAAACGACTGATAGGTCTATAATCTACATAAAAGATTTTTTGAGTAAAAAGAGGTAGGTAGAGTGTATTTTTCGAAATTATTTTGGTACCTGGAATAATTGTAATTTAGTTATTAATTAGGTACCCACCCCCCCCTACCCTCCATTCGGTAAGAAAAGCGGTTAGGTTGAAAAAGGATAACGAATTTTCTCAACAAAAGGATATTTCTACACATAAAGTACTAGGACCGCATAAAAGAAAAGAAGTTACCAACAAATACTTGGAAATCAAGAAAACGGCAAGCGACCGTAGTGCAGCACTTAGGCACTGTGTCAAAACACTGTGTTCTTAATCTTTTATGATTCAAACACCGAAATAAACTCTGTGTCGCAGTTGGAAAGCGGATTACAAGTAAACGTTGATTGCCTTGAAGTGCGCCGTCTCGCTCTAATGCGTGTATGTGTGTATTGATATCTCTTTCTACAAGTTACGCAAAAGGCGTTTTTAAAGAATGCTGGAACGCGTATTGATGGTTGGTTTTCTAATTGCGAATACATAAATTAGATGAATTATAGTTTTATTGTTCAATCTTGTTGAATATTTGAGGTAGGCAGAATCTATCATTATTGTTTCGACTTTTAAACGATAACTTGTGTTGAATTATTTTACACAAAGCTACTGACCAGACCTCCAGAACCTAGTAATTCGATTTTACTGGACCTCTAAATAGCTACCACTAACCATTTAATAATTACTACAAAAATATGTTCTCGATAAAGATTGTACAAAACAAACACACAGATACAATCACGCCTCTTGTCTCCGAAGGATTAGGAAAAGGTATACTGTATACCCACATTTTGCCGGTACGTTATAGGGGGCATGCCTATTGCCATCAACCGGGCACGAATCCAAACTCGGAGCTGCTACTGAGAATTTAATAGAAAAAACTAATGACACTTCGCTCGCCTGGTAATCGAACCCAAGACCTCTTGCTCACTAGACAAACATACATCACATATAATGCAGCTACAATTCTTGGAAAATGCAGAGGAAGTTACGTAATCTCATATTTTATTTACCTATGTAGGGATGTGTACCTACTATTTAAATTCATACCTATTTAGACTACGTAGACATCGATTTTATCATCATCATCAATCTTTTATTGTCCCACTGCTGGGCACGGGTCTCCTCTAATTTGAGAGGGATTGGGCTATAGACCATGCCGCTAGCCTACTGCAGGTTGGCAGACTTCACACACCATCGAGAATATCTCTCAAGCAGGTTTCCTCGCGATGTTTTCCTTTACCGTTTGAGCGTGTGATAAATACGCCGCTAACTTCCGTATAGTCAGAGGTCTTGGGTTCGAAATCGAGACTTTCGACATCTCAGTCCACTGCACTGGTCACACCACTAGACTGCCACTGCTAACTTCGATATTATACTACCTAATTTAAGGCCGTGCGAATAATTCCGTGGTAAGGTTTCAGGGTTCGCCTATGCATTTGATGTTTGTATAAAAAAACTAGCTGCCTTCCGCAGCTTTGCCCGCATGGTATATAGATAAAAAGTAGCCTATGTGTTAATCCAGGTAATAAACTATATGTATGATAATTTCATTCTAATCTGTTCTCCATCCATACTTACCAACTTTCGCGTTTATAATATTAGTAGGATACACCTATATTAACCACTAGATGGTTCCCCTAATACAAGCCTCGTTCAGATTTATAAGGCGTTGTATTATAGTGTCCAGATATATTTAGTTTTGTGAGACGCCCTGCGACTTGATGGACCGAGGATTTGAAGAAGGTGGCTGGCAGCGGATGGATGCGAGCTGCCCAAGACCGAGATGGCTGGCGCTCTTTGAGGGAGGCCTACGTTCAGCAGTTGAAATAAGCTGATAAATAAATATAGGTATATTTAACTACAGTGACAAAATCGATAAACAGCGACATTTTCAAGTTATTTTTTTTTTTACATTTTCTGCAAGTTATAGTGAAAACACACCCACAAGATGGTAAATAGTTTTGTTTAAAATATACGCAGGTATTAGATACAAACTATTACATATGTATAAATATACAATATACAGTAAGAAAACTTGTATAATATAAGACGTGTTTAATGACAGGAAACTCACGCACACAGCGGCAGTTTGTGTAAAATTACATACACACACATTAACAAACATGATAAGTCACCGTGGCGACTTGTAGAGATAGCAAAATAAGGTCCATCGTTTGTTTTTGTTTTCTATTGCCTGTATTAAGCTGATGACCAATTTTAGACCTTATGATTTCTAAAACAAAGGGCAATATTGCGCTTTTTAATAGTATTGTTTACTTAAATTTATGACTGCATCTTTGGTCTAGTGGTAGTTAGTGTGACTACTGAGCAAGAGGACTTGGCTTCGATTCCCAGGTGCAGCAAAAGTGTTATTGGGTTTTCTATAAAATTCTCAGTAGCAGCTCGGAGTTTGGATTCGTACAGACTCGTTTGCATTACGTAGGACCTAAAACATACCAGCAATATGTGGATGTACACCTCTAACACTCTGGGGAGGATAAGCGTGACGGTAATACTGTCAGATTAATTATTAAAAATAATTTCAGATTTTTTCTGCTACCGGTACTGAATATTTTTCTGATATAATAAATGCATCTAGATTTACCATCAACCGAGATGCAGCCTGAGTCACCGCCATGATAAACCAATAAAATATTACACGCAATTCATACCTAGTTATTAAAAAAATGTATCAGTCATTCAATGCCATTTTTTATCTTGTTTTGTTTACGTTAATGTATGTGGACATTTACACGTGTCGATTGTTTACGTTTCTTAACTGTCCCACAAGTGGGCAAGAGAAGTCTGTATAGGTCACAACTTGAGAGGGGCTAGCTATTGAGCAAGATTCCTCGCTCAAATTGAGCTGCCCGACTCGGGAAGTACGTCCGCCTTAAAGAAGACCGCAGTGAATTAACAATAGTTGTGTTTCTGCGAGTGAGTAACGTTACCTGAGCTCGTTGGGGTAGAGACAATTCTGACAGCATGGGAATTCCGTTTGCTGTCAGTTTAGTAACTCGCTACTTTAAGAAACCTTAACGGTTTCTACAGGGTTGGCAACGCGCGAGCGACACCTCTGGTGTTGCAAACGTCTATAGGCTACGGTAACCGCTTACGGAAGAGCTTTTGTCAATGTCAACCCCTCATCCTCTACTAAGAAATAAAACTACATTCTATCAGGTCTCGTAAAGACACACTTTTAAAAGCCTGATACTCAGCTACAGATACTAATACAACTCACTTCAAGAGCTCACGTCAGTTTTGTTCACATAAAGAAGTCTCCACAAACACCTCCTGTCGTTTCTTCAACCCTGGTACATTTGGCGTGATGTTTTGACTGGCATTCATCAGCGCGGAACAGTTTTTGTGCCTTCACTTCCGCTTGTCGCGAAGATATGAAGAATAACATACATTTTTGATGCACAAGAGGGGTGTATCCGAAGATATTTTGAAGGATATCTTCGTTTGTGACTGTCTGTTTGTGCGTTTTGTCGGACAAAACGAACCTAATGGGTTATGGGACCAAAAACATGCCAATGAAATAATAATGTATATATAATGGATATTATGACACAGCGCCATCTAGTTCCGAGCTAAGCAACATATCTTGTGATACGGATAGTAGAAAGTTGATATGAGTGTGGGTGTACACTAGTGCACTTCTGTTTATATAGAAAATTGATAGAAGAAGAAATAAAATCAGAATGAATCTATATACGCTTAAACATTACTGATATTAGTAGATTATTAAATCTAGCAACACCAGAGGCACTAAACGAGTGTTGACATACCATCTGTCATACCTCTATCCCCAAAAAGTTGGGTGTACTAATGTACCCCAAAAGTTCTCTCATAAATGTTTTATAACAAGTATTAAAGGGATTTTGTTATGGAGGAATTTATAGAAAAACACAATATCAAAGCACGACTGGGAATCAAAGACACGCTCGACAGCCTTGCTTAGCAGATAACTTAATGATTAAATTCACAAAAAACATCTCAAAATATTTTGCATCGTGTGTACTTAAAAATTACAAAATTCCAGATTAAAAAGATACTTAGTGCGAGCGATTAAGAACTCTCATTACCTGAAAATAAGTGCCATGATGTGTGTAAATGTTACATTGGCAGATGTCAGATAAACAACGTTTTAAGGATGTAGTTTGATTGTGAAGTAATGAGTACATTATATTATCTTCATAATTTAAATTGTTTTAAGTATTTTTAATAAAAATTATGCATTTTTGGTGTTAGGGCTTGCCACCGATAAATGGTAATAGGAATTTATTGACCACAAATTTCTAGCTCACACATACAGAAAAGAATAAACATTATAAAATGACAAAGATGAGCGAAAATGAGATGTTGGTACGAGAAATGAGATGAACGAGAAATGAGCTGAGCGTGAAATGAACTAAGTTTACAATGTCCTTCTCTACGTTCAGGACCGCTATACTTAAGCAATCAAGTTATAAATATGTACATGCTGTTACAAACTAACTACAAGGTCGTTTTAGAAACCTCTTTAACATAGAAACTCGAGGACCTTATTCATGATTGTATAAAGATGGATATTGTAATGTTATGTGGGCTAATATTATAAAATTATAAACTTGAAAGTTTGTTCCTCTTTCACCCAAAAATAGCTGAGCGGATTTGGATGGCATTTGGCATACCTAGAAATAGTTTATTGCCTGGATTAACACATAGGCTACTATATATCTATATACCATGCAGGCAAAGCCTCGAGTGGTTGCTGGTATTTTAGAGCGGTCCTATACAGCATCCATGGTTCTTCAGTAACCCTGATCATGAAGAAGACGTCATCGTGTCTTTTTAAATAGTTGTATGACGTATTAGATTCGAAAATACTGTATGTAGTGGCCGTAGTGTACTAAACACCCCACAATAAGGCCCGGTTTTCACCAAAGCGGAGTGGAGAGGCGATGTGCGGAGCTGTGTTTTGAATAACCAATCACATTTCATTATTTCCACGTCTCCTCTCCACCAGGTTATCTGATTGGTTATACAAAACACATCTTAGCACATCTCCGCTCCTCTCCGCTTTAGTGGAAAACGGGCCTAAAGACACAATGACCTACATAAGCGAACACACGCCACATCTTAATGTAACATCGATGTAAAATTAATTATAAATTAAAACTAACAAGTTTAATCTCACCTTGCAATTAAGAATGTTTGCCATCAATAAATTTTCCTTTTGTACAGTCTGTAAGCAAGTTTCGCTAACAAAAACTGTAGCTTTATTTACATTTTTATTGGAAAACTTGATGCGCTAACTGTATACGCGCAAAAAGCGAAGAAGTATATCATTGAATATCTCGCCGGTTGTTTCGGTAATTAAAATTGCGCTTTAGTAATATGTTAATAGCGTCGAAATTAAGTTGTAGTGTGATGTTTAATGTATTACTTTAATTTTATTATGCCCTTAACGGGGTTTGACAAGCATTCTGCCTGTATTTGTCCGTCTCCATACGCAAATGTAGAGGCAATTTCTTTATCTGAAGTACCGCAGGACTTTTTGTTAAACGCCTAGGCATTTTACAAAATACTGAAGGTTGACTGACTAAGTTGGTACATTGTAAGCCGAAAATATTTTTGTTGCATACGGCAATTGAACCCACGACCTTTAGCGCAGAAACCGGCGGTACAGTTAAAGCGAAACATGTTTGTGTAATTGAGTAATCTGTGGCGATACATTGATATATTAAAAACCGACGTACTAGATGTACTAGCATCATTAATATAAAAAATATTTTTTAACTTTTTGTTTAGGTAAACCTATTTACAATTCTAGATATGTATCACTATTTCAATCGGAGAAGAAAAATATCGTAGGCCTTCCGCTAACCCTGCAACCCAGAAGGGTTAGGCAGAGGTGTACTAGGTACAACCACATTTATACATTTCACTGGTAGGTCCCACGTAATAGGGGGTGAAATTTTATGTCACAAGGATGGAAAATAAGCATACGTCTCGCCTTATGGTCTGTGGTTACCGTAGCCTACAGACATTTGCCACACCAGAGGCGTCACTCGCGCGTTGCCGACCTGATAAATCCTAATCAATCATTTTTTGTTGTAGTTGACAAATTCCTGTTAATCCAGTAACACTAGAAAACGAAGACTCTATTGCAAGTTTTGTATTGTTTTACCAAAAAATAAAATGTACAAATTTTATACTGTCAGGAAGTTTTATGCAAATGCAGCAGAGGTGTCGCTAGCGCGTTGCCGACCCTGTAGAAACCGTTTACGTCATTTCTGGCACATATTACCTCAACATACCAACGCATGTAGGTATAAAACTATAGAACAACAACCCACATGAAACTCATACATCAATATTGCGTGTTTTTGTCATGTAAGTACTATCGCCAACCAAAGGAATGCATTTTGTATGTTAATTGAAAGAACATACATAAATTAAACGCACATAATTGTTAAGATTATCTTTTAGTTGAAAAATATAATAAAATACATACCGTCACGCGTGTTCCCTGATAGGTAAGGTAAAGTTGTACTGTAGTCTACCAACATTATTATAAGCTACGCAACGATTATGTGCTAAGCAACGAGGCTTGTGTTACGGATACTAGTTGGTTAATATACTACATATTATTATTATTTAGACGACCCGTTTAGCTCAGCGGTAGTTAACGCTGCCTGCTGTGCTATGGGTCCCGGTTTCGAATCCCGGTAGGGACAAATGTTTGTGTGATGAGCATAAATAAACATCTGTATCCGAGTCATGGATGTATCTATGTATAATATGTATGTATTTACAAAAAAAAGTATATAAATGTAGTATATCAACTAACTAGTGTCCATAACACAAGCCTCGTTGCTTATCACGGAACTAGATGGCGCTGAGTCATAATGTCCAGAAATAATACTTATTTATTTATCTACTGTCCTTCAGGTGGGCACGGGTCTCCTCTCATTTGAGAGGGATTAGGCTATAGTCCACCACGCTAGCCTACTGCGGGTTGGTAGACTACACACGCCATCGAGAAAATCTCTTGGGCGTGCAGGTTTCCTCACGATGTTTTCTTTCACCGTTTGAGCATATGATAAATGAGCAGTTATCTTTAAAACGTCAGTGTGTCAGTGCTTGAACATTTGACTTCACAGTTCACTGGTCATATGTATATCTTACGACCTAATAGGCGCAGTGGCTGAGCGATAGACTTGGGCGTCACGCATTGCGGGTTCAATCCCCGCACGGAGCTAATAGTTGTTCCGGGTCTGGGTGTTTTTGTATGTGAAAATTTGTATTTGTAAACGCACCCACGACATGGGAAAAAATCTTAGTGAGGAACTACGTTTTTAAAAAAATAAATGAATATCTTGTATCGTTAAGTTGTTCAGCCTTTAATCCTGCTTACACCACACAGTTTTACAGTCGTGAAAGCGGCAAAGTGTACCGTGTTTTCCCTTGGCACCGGCGCGGCGAGTTTTTATCGGTCTTTCCTGCGGCTGCCTACAAAACCGAACTGCGAAACGAACGCGGTGACCATCGGTTCGGGTAGTTTCGGATACTTCTTTATATTGAATCTGTAGTGTGTCAAAATTATAATTTAAATAAAACAGGAACAAAGAAAGACAGTATGTTTGTCAATGATGTATCCCACTAATATTAAAAACGTGAAAGTTAGGATGGATGTGTGGATGTTAGTCGCTCTTTCAAGCAAAAACTATTGAATGAATTTCGATGAAACTATAGGTTACTTATTCTTTAACAACTCCACGGATGAAGCTGCAGGGGAAAACTAGTAAATTATAAATTAAAGAGATTTGTACCTATTAAATAAAAACTGTTGTCGTTTTTTTATAATCCGTCTTATATCTCATAGTAGTTTGATGGCATGGTTAATTAAAATCTTTATCTATACATATCAATTTAATGAGTTTTTATGACGTATGACGTGAGTTAGGTACCTACTACCTACACTGCAAAAGATTATAGAGGATTAGAAGATTAAATTAACGATGCTGTCAAATAGAAGCAACTTAAATTGTTTATGGGTAATCTAAATTAAGAAAAAAAAAAGGAAAACCATAAAAACATTTTTGTTTAACCAATTTAGTTCAACAAAACCACTTCAAATAATTCTGTCCCACTTCCTCCCCAATACGTGGTCACCCTGCACCTTCTGTCCGTACATTACCATACAATGGGAGACACCTCACACGTCCTTGGTCCATTATCTGTTTATCAAACTACCTTCCTATTTGTAATTATGAATAGAACACCTTTTTTATGGAATCTTTGCTGGAGGTCAAAAGGCAATCTGAACACGAATGAATACCTAATATCGTATTAATTTAATCATTAATTAAGTTTTGTTGTAAGTTTTTTGGTAATGTGTATGCACATTAAAACTGCGAAGTCAAAGGTACCGAGTTCAAGGCACGCACCACTGACTTTTCGAAGTCACGTGTGTATTTATCACATGCTCAAACGGTGAAGGAAAACATTGTGAAGAAACTATGCTTTAGAGGCATTTTCTCGCTATATGTTGATATTTTAAATCCCAATATTTCGGGGCCCTTACAGAATCTATGGTTATAAGCAGACTAACCGTTAATTTGATCTAGTTTTACTTCCGACTTCAAAAAAGGAGAAAGTTCTCAATTAGACTGTAATTTTTTATGTTTGTTATCTCAGAACTTTCAACTGGGTGAACCGATTTTGATGATTTTTTTTTATTTGAAAGCTTGTACTTCCTTTTTGTTCCCATTTCAAATAAGTCCAGTTCTGATATTTGATGTCGGTTTTGTTTGACAGAATTATTTTAAAATAGAAACTATTAATTATAAAAATCCAAACTTATTACATTTAAAACCATCGACAAGTCATTTTTTACTTTAATGAAATTATTTTATTCACAGAAATACATATAAAAGTTATATATATTAGTAGTCTGTCGTGGAGGGTATGTAATTAAAAAGTTCTCAGTTCTAGAAACTTCCACCAAAGTTTTTAATTAGAGGGATGCAATTAAAACTACGCAAGTTTCTTCTAGTTTAACATAATGTAGATATTTTTGGAATGGAAATTGGATTAATTTTGTAGTTATTTGTTTGAATTTGAATCCAGCACGAGTTCACAACACTGCTTGTATTGTTATCAAATCAAAAACCTCACGCATATTAAATCTGATTATATGATAAGTTAACCTGCCTGGTACATAGTGATACCATACTGAGCGTAAGGTGTTCGGTTCGATTCTCAGGTCGAGCAAAACTATTTGTCAATAAAATTCTTATTAGTTAGCTTTGAGCCGGAATTTGTGCCCAGGTATATAAACTAGAATGCTATGTACCTCTGCCTCACTTTAAGATACTACCGTGATGATATATTATAGATGCGTATTTATCACATGCTCAAATGGTGAAGGGAAACATCGTGAGGAAACCTGCACACCTGAGAGAGATTTTCCCGATGGTATGTGAAGTCTGCCATCCTACACTAGGCTAGCGTCACCACGCTAGCCTAGAGGAAATAGACTAGTCTGTCTAGCTATTCCACCGAATAGCTCAAATGAGAGGAGACACGTATATTTTTTTTTGTACGTGATCATAGGTTTGTATTCAACTTTTTTAATTTTGAATAACTGGCTTTTGACCAAAAGCCAAAAAAGTCGTGCGGTTTTGTTTCTTTTTCTTTCCTTCTTTCTTTGAGACTCAAGCCCAACAGTGGGTCAGTTAATGAATTGAATGTTGATTAATTAGCATTCAATATACTTATCATCTAGTGATATCTAATAAATATACATAGCTTCATAAAATGTATGGTAGATACTCAATGCAAATTAAATGTTGAAAATGACTCATAAGAACGAGTCAGACGGGATACATGGTAGGCTGGTTCCTCTTGTGTCTAAAAGTATACTGCCTTTTAATTGCTATGTGAAAGGAATGTTTTTTAACAGGGCATAACAATGAATTCGAATCCGGGTAGGTACAAATGTTTGTGTGATGAGCATCAACATTTGCATCCGAGTCATGGATGTATCTATGTATAATATGTATGTATTTACAAAAAGAAAATGAATATGTAGTACATCAACCATCTAATGTCTGCAACACAAGCCTCGTTGCTTACCACGGAACTAGATGGCGCTGTTTAATAATGTCCGGAAAAAAATGTATTTATTTATTTATAACATAACTTACCAATATGCCCGTCATCCCCCAAAGTGTTAGACAGAGTGTCATTACTGTACATCCACATTGTTGTGTTTTAGATCTAGCAAGAATGCACACTCCGAGCTGCTACTGAGAATTAAAAACAATGACACTTTGCTAAACCTGGGAATCGTACCCAAGATCTCTTACTCTGCAATTGCACTATCGATCACTAAACCAATGTTTTTCTTCACCGTTTGAGCGTGTGATAAATACGCACAATAGCCAGTAGTTTGAACGCGGTACTTTAGATTTCACAGTCCATAGTATATACATAGTATATAGTATATACACACCACTAGACTACCACGGCTCCTAAAAACCTCAATACCCAACATCCGTAATATCATATCACGCCTATATCTGCAAAAGGTCAGGAAGAAGTGTCGTGTGGATTTAACTACACTAGTTTGCAAAAGTGTCTTCAGAAGATTGCAACATATTTTAAAACTTGTTTCACGCACTTTTCGAAAAACATTTTGCAACAAAACAATTTCATCGTATCCCGATTACAAATGACTACACAAGTATTTTTTTACCCACGAACAATCTGTGATAGTAAAAATTTCTATGAAACATGCACGATCCATCGTAAAATCAATTATAATGACCCCGTACCGTGAAAACGTTTTAATTGCAGTCAAAACTTGTTTTTTTTTATTAATTTTTGAGGTTATTCCTGATCCGTGCCAGTATTTTTCCGTTATATATATTATACTTCTTTCAAATCTAGCCAATCAGTGGTTGTATTTTTTTCTTTTATCCTTTTTTTTTGTGAAAAATGTTTCTGTGATGTTTGATTATTGTTAATTTGTTGCTTTTGCGATCAATTTTGCATGCCTCATATTTTAGTTTAATTTTGTTTTATGGCTAGTTTTATTAGACTGGTTTTGTTCAAATCTGTTTATTTTTATTAATTGGTTAAGGTTACCAGAGCTTGCTGGGGGTTACCTCTATATTTTAAGAAATTTATACGGTTAGGGTCGGTAACGCGCAGGCGACACCTCTGGTATTGCAAATGTTTATACTACGCTTACTGATGGTAAGCGGTTACCGTAGACTTTGGTATGTAAAAATATACTTTATATATAAAAATCTCATGTTATATAAAGACTAGCTAATTCCCGCGACTTCGTCAACGTAAAAAAATTGTTGCATACTAACTTTGCACTCCCGTTTTACCCTGGTGGATGAATTTTCAAAAATCCTTGCTTAGTGCTCTACGTTATAAAAAGAACCTATATGCAAAATGTCATGTTTCTAACCCTTATAGTGTAGGCCCTGCGTTGATAATTATGTCAGTCAGTCAGTCAGTCAGTCAGTCAGCTTCTCCTTACAAAAGATAGGCTCTGATCTACCGGCGACAAAAGGAACACTACACAGATCAAGAGCCGATAGACATGTAATATCCCGCGCATAATAACCGCTATATCTTGCAGGCGACAGTTTTGGGCTAAAACCTAGACTGGGCTAGACTTATCTACTCTTGTCGCATTGGTTTAATGACTGTGCTTGCTGAACGTAAGATTACGGAGCCGATTCCTGGGTCAGTCAGTTTTGTTTGGAGATTTTTTGATATTGTACTTGTATTTTCCCAATTAGTCCAGCGGTAGTTAACTCTGCCTTCTGTGCTAAGGGTCCCGGGTTCGAATCCCGGTAGGGACAAATGTTTGTGCGATGAGCATAAACATTTGTATCCGAGTCATGGATGTATCTATGTATAATATGTAGATATGTATTTCAAAAAAAAAGTATATATGTAGTATATCAACCAACTAGTATCCGTCTCACAAGCCTCGTTGCTTAGCTCGGGACTAGATGGCGCTGTGTGTCATAATGTCCAGGTATATTTATTTATTTATTTATGTGTCTGTCTCGGTATTTAACAATCGTCTGGACTCTTACTAGTCGTATTTCGACTAAACTTAATGAAATAGTTGCATCAGCGCAGTGGCTTAACTATCGGCTTGTGCGTCCCGGGATGCGGTTTCGATCCCCGCACAGGACAATTATTAGTACAATCTTCAAGTAGTTGTACCGGGTCTAGCCGTAAATTGTGTGTATGAAATAACAATTACTGTAATTATTTTAACCGCAGGGCAGAGGCAGACTAAGGTGTTGGTCGTCTTGAAGTTGTAATTACTAAGCTACCTTACATTTTTAATTATTATTGACAATCCAAAGTAGTTGCATTTCAATGTCTAATATTTGCGTAAATGTAAGAAATCAATATAATTGAAATTTAAATGAAAATTAAATGTTTGTAAACGCATCCACGTGGGTAGGCCTCCGGCAAGGTGGACCGACGACCTGGTAAAACTCGCTGGAATCCGTTGGATGTAGGTGGCCCAAGACCAGTCGTTATGGAAATCTTTGGGGGAGGCTTATGTCCAGCTGTGGACGTCCTCTAGCTGACATGATGATGATGATGATGAAACGCATCCACGACACAGGAGAAAATGATAGTGTGGGGCAACGTTTTAAGCCAACAAGAATGAGGCAGTGTTTCATAAAAAAAAATACCAATAGGTAACTGTACCACTAAACCTTAAAAGCCACAGTCTGATATGACGTAATGTGTGTTTGTATATCGATAGTAGGTAATTGTAAGATCACAAGAGGCCGCCTAATGAGGCTGTATACATATAAAAAAGATGGCTGTTTGTGTATTTCTCTGGTCATTTATCAAGCTGTGATTAAAACTATATTCGCTTGGTTTATTCGTCTGGACTATAAGAGCTCTTGAAAATTGATATATAAGAAATATATGTATAAGAAAGTAAGGATATAAATAGTTTGATCTCGACTTTAAATCAAAATAAAACCACTTTTCCGTGTTTTATCGCGGTAGATAATATCGTCGTTGTCAAACCAATATCTGCTATGTACAAAAAGTATAACTTTGCGATAGTTAATATAAATAGCAGGTTTTACATACATATATACATACACTCACGCCTTTTTCCCATGGGGGTAGGCAGAAACTACAGAATGCCACGCGCTACGGTCCCTGCATACCACTTTTGCCTCGTCCACATTCATACATCTCGTCAAATAGCAGTTTTTATTTGACAATATTTTGGCTGATGCACATAGCATGTCTTTTTTAGCGTCTACAGTTCATCGTATAATGCTTAGAATCACATAGCAGCCTTTTTATACGAATTTTGATTAGTAAACTAGTCATAATAGTCAAAATCTCCAAAAAGTGCACATAACAGATATTCATTTGACCCCGACGATATTCATATAATTTTATAAGACTACTGAAACAAACTACATATGTATTTATATATGTAGGTATTTGCTAATTATCTCGAAGTGCTTGAATTCACAATCTGAGTGATCTTATCTAAGTTCCAGAAAAAATGCGTTGACAAAAACTATATAAATATAAATTCCATGTTTAAACATTGACATAAGCAAACATATCCGGGTTGCTCGGCTAGTGTTTCTTCCACCATGTATTAATACCACTGGCGCCACCTGGCGGCGACTTGTTAACGTTTTACTACTGAACTAACTGGATCTACACAGTACTGTCAGTGACAGCGAGAGTCATGAAAGAGTTTAAGGAAATGTAGTAGACTTTATAGAGTACTTATAGAGTTCTGCCTCGGCCTCGCACTGGCAGACATGCCTAGGTATTTAAACCCTAATTGATTCCTAATAACATATAGCTTATTTTCTCCACGAATAATGTAGCATTATAACGGTGAAAGAATTATTCAGATCGGTATAGTAGTTTAGGAGCAAACAAACAAAAACAAATCTTTTATTTTATACGATGAGTATAGAAGTATAGATTAACAGAATACTCTGAAACTCAACTGGTTTCTGTAAGAAAAAAACAACGATACAAGCCGTCAAAAGTAGTTTTATTTCACTGTTTAATATCATGTTGCTAGGTCTAAAAAAATCAGTGAAAACTCAATCTAGGAATAAATATTTTTTTCATTGTTCTTTATTCCAATCAATACATAAGCAAATCGCAATTAATACTTTATGAAATAAATAATTTTCAATCACTTCTGTGCCCGACATTACGACGTGTTTGCACAAGATCGCTGCCGGCGGTCAAAGGCTTTGTTTTATTTCAATATCCCTGCCTACACCTACACGTCAAGCGTAATCATAATAAAATCAGCCTTTGATTTTAAATCTTAAATTTTGCATACAACTTTCTGAGTAACTGTATCTCTATCTTATTATTTGCATAAAACTTCCTGGCTGTATTAAAATTTGAACTTTTTTCTTCTTCATCAAACATGGAATAAAGCCTACGTTTTTAGGTACTGGATTAACAGTAATTTGTCAACTACAATATGAGGTTCTTAAAAAAGGATTGTTTAGGTTTTAACAGGGTCGGCAACGCGCAAGTGACAGCTCTAGTGTTCCAAAAGTCTATACTAGGCTACGGTAACCGATGACTATCAGGCGGTCTGAAAGGTTGTTTGTCACCCATGTGGTATAAAAAAATAACTTAATTAAGTATTTTTAAGTTACTGAAGATATATCTGAACAATTTTTGAAACACTGTCATGTAGCTCTGAGTTAAACAATGATGCTTGTGTTACTGAAGATTGAGTCTTAAAACAAATTATGTATACTCTATCATAGGATCAAATTAAAAAAAATAAAGAAGAATTACTTCGTAGGTAAAAAAAATAAGCACCCAACCTAAAAAAAAACTATTTTGTCTAAGATAAGATAAACAATTTTACAACTCATTATACTTTACCTTTTTTTAATTAATCTATAGTTTATCGAAGTCAGTATTGCCAAGTAACAGGAAATAAAACTACTTATAAGTAAAAACGAAAGTAGCAACACCGCAGTTAAGAACTTAAGATACACGTTTTACTGATAACGGACATGCAAACCGACTGATAAAGATAACTGATGGCTAGATTTCTTTGTTTCACGGCTATACACATGAGGGTAAGCAGAGGTTAAGTAGTAATCTTCAGTTTAATATAGAGTTTTCTCGATATAGGTAGATATTAAAGAAAGAAAAATTTCCACCATTGAAATAAAAAGTATTTTTTACTGATTTTATCGTGGTGTATAAATTATTAGCGCGGTAAAAAAGGCTGCGTTCTGTGGTATGGGTTCGAATCTTAGTATGGGCAAATGTTTGTTTGATGAACACGAACATTAAAATTTGTACCTGGATAATTCATGGATAATTCTATGTATTATATACAGGTAGTTATGTATTTACAAAAATATAAATATATGTAGTATATCAATCATCTAGTATCCGTAACACTGGCCTTGTTGCTTATGCCTCGGAACTAGATAGCGCTGTGTCATAATTTCCAGATATATTTTTATTTTATTCATAAATACATACAAAGTAAGAACCCGAATAGTTCGGCGGTCTTTGCCGAATAGTTACCGGATAGTCACGAATTACGAAAGTGGCCGGATAGTCGACTTTACCGTGTAGTCGGAACATCCTTAATGTCAAACGTTACGGCTTCAAAAATGGCCGCATACGTTGACAGTTAAAATATAGGCCAGTAAAACTGAAAAAAGGACTCAATAGTAATTAAATTAAATTGGAAAATCGCTTAGCAATTGATGACAATTGATCGCAATGGGAACCAATGTTGTTTTAATTGTTTTAAATAAAGATACAATGGGGTTTAGTTGATTGGAAACTCGTGTGTTGATAAAATATAGTCAGTAACTATACTTAGAATTAAAACGTACTAACTTTTTTGTAGAGACGAATGATAAGCTGTTTTATCTTTTGACTTAGAAAGTCCTAAATACCTTGTATGACACGGAGGTATTAACAGAATATTTGGCGATAAATTTTTATGTGTTACATTAGTAACATAATATGTATTTGTATGTGTGTTTGTAGCATCGTAGCTCTTAAACAGATGAACCCAAAAACGATTTAGCTTTCCGTTTTGAATATAGCTTGGTCGAATGTGATCTTAGCTAAGTTAGAAAAAAATCTGTTCAATTTTTATTTATATTTTTGAACCATATGCTTCATTATAAATAGGTTCAAAAACGGACGTAATAGACTGTAGGTACCTTAAAGTTCCAATGTACTTAAAAGTTGGTAGAGGGTCGAAAAAATAGACTAATATAAAATAAGATTTCCCTATTATATGCTATTTTCTTCCAACGGTGAAAAAACTTTATAGAAGCAACTCAAAAAGTTGCAAGGTTTATACTAAGGAAAATGACGAATATTCTTGAATATGATAATAAAATTGCCCAATATACCGTTTGCATTTTAAAACAACACTAATCAAATACAACTCTAACTATATTTAATACACCACAGATAACAAAAGGAACACTATCTTTCGGCCACAGACAAAAGAATTCAATAGACAACTTCAATATGAAAAAAAAAACACAGAAGCATTGCCACTTTAACGGAAGCACGTTCTTTTTGTCGACAATTGTTCTCTAAACCGCACAGTCATGACATTTGACGAGCTGCTATTGGTCGTCGGCTTGACTTTGACAGCCAATCAGAGAAGGCATACGAAATTTTGTAAGTCATCGTTCTTATCGTTTGAGATAGTGACTCGGCGGGTTCTAAGATACCTTATGTATATATTTTTGTAAATAGATTTCTTTGAAAGTCTTTGATAGCCGAAAGGAAAAAAGGTATATACATATAAAGTCTCTTTGATGTTGCATAAAAATAAAATAAAACATTTTGCTATGGACAGTCTGTGTTCCAAATTCAAATCATCTGCGATTCTTACACGTCGGGATTTCCATAAAGAGTCATGCTTATTTTATAATGGAAAAAAGATGTAGCTCAGTTATTGTCTTTGATTTTTATTTGTAAAGCCAAGGACAGGTAAGATTATTTATAGCTATTCCAATAGTAGGTAGGTATATATGTTTATTTAATAGCCTCAGTCAATAATCACAAAAATAATAAATAAATATAATAAAACCCAATTTCCGAAAGAATTATTAGCAGATAGATTTCATACCAATCAAATTATTGTCAAACAATAGAGTTATGATATTAAAAACAATATAAATTTCTATAGATACCTACCGTTTTTTTACCATTATTTTAATTCAGTAGCTGTACCTACAGGCAACACAATCACATTTTTTTTTCGATCCGGCAACACAGCGCCTCAGTAATACGAACAACAAAAACTTATTACATCAATAGAAACGTAAATAATTACGTATATAAAAAGAAATATACAGAGAGAAATACTGTAAAGGAACACACAGTTTGAAGATTCGTCACAGCATCCATAGTTACTGAATTAACTTGAGAACATCCATCATCATTTTGCCTGACGGGTTGTGATCAAATGGGATTTTTTACGTCAAACCAATCTGTCAGTACTCTGTACCAATGTGAAACGGCTTATTTTCCTTTAATTTCCGCGTTGGACACTATGGGTTCTTCTGTTATGGGAGAATTTTTAAGATCATTTCTCACATATGAAGCCTAAAGCATTTGAAACTAAATATTGGATTCAGATTTGTTAAACAATGCTTTTGTATATAATACCGACTATACCTTTCTAAATAATACTGACTATATTTGAAATAGGCTAAAAAACGACATTGACATGCAAATGCACAAGAAAAAAACTAATAATGTTATTGTTTTTTAAGAAAATCTATCACAACATTATTGTACTAAACAACACTGACATAAATTCTAAAATTTGGGAGAATTTTTAAGATTATTTCTTACATATGAAGCCTAAAGCATTTGAAACTAAATATCGGATTCAGATTTATTAAACGATGCTTTTGTATATAATACCGACTATACCTTTCTAAATAATACTGACTATATTTGAAATAGGCTAAAAAACGACATTGACATGCAAATGCACAAGAAAAAAACTAATAATGTTATTGTTTTTTAAGAAAATCTATCACAACATTATTTTTCTAAACAACACTGACATAAATTCTAAAATTTGAAATCAATATGACGCGAACGTAATCTATTTTTTCTAATGTTCTTTTTTTAAAAGCCTAGTATAAAGCAATAGTGCCGTACCACAAGCGCTTCAAAACCAAAATATTCGATTAGTAGATACGTTAAATTCGATTTAAACGTAAGAACCGAAACCGATTCTGTTCAGACATTGTGAGAATCGATGTTACGCTCATTACAGAACATTTTACGCATCCAATAGTTTATTGTGTAAAACATTGTATTGAGTAATTTTTAATCAAGTTGTCCTACATCGTATGGTTTGGTAATAGTGTGGTAAAGACCTCTTTCATTATGTATTTTTTTGCGTTTTTAGAATATGCGTATCCTTTTTCGGTGATTTTTTTTTTCAGAAATTATTAGTTAAAAAACATTGGTGCCAACCAGAATATGACATTGACTTGTAAAAGTGTCCTTAATATAGATCTATTTAGAGAATTGAGGAATGAAAACGTTTTTTCAGGGTTGAAGATGCGCGAGTGTCACCTAGCCTGGTGTTTTAAACATACATGGGGTGAGCTTGTTTGCATTCCGTTGTGGTGTAAATAAGAAATAAATATTATCACATCATTATTTCATTAAAAGGTCCGTAATTTTAATTATATTACCAACAGGGCTTTGTTGGCGGAATTTATATAATATTTAATAAATTTATACAAATATTTCACAGGCTACTTCATTTTAGTGTTAGTTATTCGAGTGTAATCGAATAAACTCAATTTATTCGACTTAGCCCTAGTTAAATTTCCTACAAACCTCCCTAATTCAAAACAGCATCGCTTCGAAATTCAAAAAACATGTACTTCGAACCGTTGAAGTAACTATTTGAAATCTCACGCGTCGTTAAAAAAAAATTGCATCTTCAACTCAGGTTTAATCAATCATGAGAGGCTTTTTTTCTTTTCTTTTTTTTTTCATTCGCTATAAGGTAACACAATGTAATGAATAAAAAACAGTGACCTTATAAGCTTAATCCGATTGCATAAGATCAATTAAAAACATCGTTTTTCATTAACGTAGATACAGGTCCTACATTCTTTTAAAAAAAAATGGTCTATTATCAGTCAAGTATATAACTGACTCGTCGGTCGTAAGTGTGACTGCTGAGCAAAAGGTCTTCGGATCGATTCCGAAGTCAAGGAAACTGTTATTGGTGGGTGGGTTTGGAGCTGGGGTTTTCAATTAAATTCTCAGTAGCAGCTCGAAGTTTGGATTCGTGCCTGGTTGATGGCAATATTTATCAAATGCTCAAACAGTTAAGGAAAACATCTTGAGGATACCGACCTAAGATAATTTCTTGTGTAAGCTAGGCTCGCGTGGTGAACTACAGCTAAATTCCTCTTATATGAGCGAAGGTTTGTGCCCAGCAGTGGGAAATTAAATAGCTTGATGACGAATAGAAAAGATAATGATAGGTGTTGTTTCGTTTTTCATCGATTATTCATCACTTAATATAAGCACTCCAGTAACACAGAAAATAGTCGAGTCAAAAAAAATCGATACCAACTCGACTAAACCAAAGAAATTTAATCAATAATTTAAAAATGCAGTTTTGAAACATATGCGTTGTCGCCATATTTTAATTTTAATACAATACAGATTAATAAACTTCGCTGTGTTAAGGAACCGTGGCACGGCAGCTAAAAAGAAAAATGTTCAGCTTAAGACACAATAGAGCATCAACAGCACCTAAAGACAAATGTTATGATTTATTACCGATGACAAAAACCACACCTACAAACTGACATATACGGCCTTAGTAACCTCTAAACTACTTAACAATAAAGTTGAAAATCGCTTGCGCAGGTAGAGTGAAAACTTAATTATGTTCTAAGTAATGCAATCTCAGATTAGATTGTTTAGTTTTTGTCAGAAAGACCGGAATAGTACCGAGTTCAATTCCGTCTTGTTTTTTTTTGTTTTGTTTTAATGTGGAATCGAATCGGATTGGTTGCAGGGTTGTGACTCGACTATTTGACTCGATTTATCGACTATTGACGATAGAAATGACACTATTGTTTTCCAAAGGAGATTTAAGACATTTGAATGTCACTTTTTATTTGACAAATTATACTGCTCAGTGTTAAATCAAAGAAACACGTTTTAGTTCTATTAAAAAAGATATAACAATAAAAAAAAATATTTATAGCATGCAAATGATTCTTATAATTGAATAATTAGGAAAACATCAAAATTTGCATAATAATTATTAAAACATGAATTCTAAAGAATTTTAATTTGATTGTTCAGAAAATAACATATGAATAGGTAATGACTTTATTTGTATATTTAACGGATTAAACAGAATTTCATAAACATTTTTAAACTACAAAAGTTAATTACTTTATAGGAAATGAATAAAATTTTATTTAAAAATATTAACAGTGTATTAAAAATATAGTCGTATTGATAAAATACTTATTGACTATAATCTCGTTTATCGATACCAACTATTCTCGATTAGCGCGCATCCCTAAATCGATGCGGGGTTCATCAAAGTGCGGTCCACAGACAATAACTGAGAAATATTAAATTATAATAAAATTAACTTAGCTCTTTTTATACAGTTAAAAGTAACTTAAGAATGGACAGAGCGTGCACAGTACAATATAAAGGTTACCTAGGGGTAAAAACTGTTTGACGGAGTTCCGACGATAGGGCAAGACTAGGGATGTGCGGTGTTTAGTCCCGACATACTCCGCCGCTCCCAATCAAAATCAGCGAGGATTATCCGCACTTAAAAATTGAGTGTATACTTTTTTTAAACAGATCTTTTGAGAACACGCATACAAGTCACATTTAACATGTTTTAGTATCTAGATGGCGTCGGCATTTCCTAACGGACGTAAGGTCGTTCGTTGCTTTGTTTTAAGATGTAGACTTTTTGGCTAACAATATGTGAGTCCAACAATATAGGTGAATACATGAATCTCTAAGAATACTGTATAAATAAATGTAAACTTTAAATTTCTCTTTCAAATGAGGTTTTTCCTGTTAATATATATTTTAAGGTTGTCATCTAAAATACCAATTTACCACTATTAGTAACCTAATTTGTATTGTTAAAAATACTAATTGTGCCTATATTTGTATGCCGTAGAGGCTAAACATGACTGTCCATTATTTTTATTTTATGTTTAACATCTTGCATGCTTATGTATGTATACTCATGTTTACAAATAAAATTATCTTTATCTTTATCATTATGAAATGATCTTTTGACGAAAAAATCATGGCAGTTTTGAGTTGACAGCACCGTTGAAGTTCTCTGCCAACGGCACGCATACACCAGCCACTGTAGGTAGTTAAGCATTAGTTTAGCATAAGCTCAACTATTATTTAGGGGCTCAACGACATAATACAGTGTTAGGGTCTTTGCTGGGTCTTCCCAGCAAACACAAGCGGCGCAGTAAGACAGCAAGACAGTCCTCAGTAAGACATTTTTGTCTGTTTATTTAGTAATCATTTATTTCTCTCAAAAAGGTAAGTGCATAGGAACGTATATATATTAGGCAATGTACTAAAACCTTATTGACAGTTGAAGTTTGTCCTAGGTCCCTACGGAACCTGTTATTGTTGATAGTTCTCCAAAATATTTACGTAGTAGGGATAAAAGTTGTCGTCAATATTAGTATCGTCAATATTATAAATAAATAAAATCTTAAACAGATATAAAACATTAAAATCAAATATTCATTGAATTATCACACATAAAGCATTGAATGTCGGTCTTACATTTGTCTTGCATAAAACAATACCTACGTTACTGTTACAAAATTAAATTCTCGCAACTTCTAAAATGTCAATAATACACGACAACGAATTTCTGTCGCAAATACGTGACATACCACATGACTAGATACTTATTTGGACATGGTATAAAATAACTAGAGACCAAAGAGGTTATTTTACAGTAACTATAACCTTTAGTTATAAATTTTACTCTTGCCTATTTTTTATCATCATAATTGACTGTCCCACAGTTGGGCATGGGTATCCTCTCATCAATACACCAAGCTAGCCTACTGCCAAAAGTAAGATTCTTCCTCATATAGGATTAAATTTCCAAGACTAGCAGTTTCATTTCATTAATATATAAGTAACTTTTTCCCGCGACTTCTTCTGCGTAAAATTTAAATTTAAGGGATAATTTCCGGGATGAAAACCATCCTATGTCCTTCAAACTATTTCCATACCAAATTTCATCTAAATCGGTTGAGCGGTTATGTAAAAACTATAACTCCTTTACAAGTTCAAGACGGTTCGTGTTCAAAATCAAACTAACTATAGGGCCATATACAGAGTAAAGACCAGTCTACACATTATAGAGTCTGCATCCCTATATCGGTCCATACCGACCGTACCACGATTATTCATTCCGTACGGTGACATATGACGAATCAATTTACGAACGAAGCCAATCGGAATATGATTTCCGAACGCATACGTTTGTCTATGGCGGGGGTTTTTTTCTTAATAGTAATGATAGGCGCGCTTTGATTGCGGCAAGATCCGGTAAGGTTTTATTATGTTGGTAATGATTTTTATTAGATTATATATCTTTTTGTTGGTGCCGCTATATTATGGTAATATTAAAATGAGAATATTGTTAAATTGTTATTTTTAAATTGCGAATCATCTGTGAAATTTCAACAGTAATAATTTGACACTATAATACTTGCAAGTGTTTTCAATTGCTATCGAATAAGGTAATTAGTTTTCTAAACAAAATACTTCAAATACATAAAGTTTAAACGGTTTTTTTTAATGATATAGATATGTTCTACTTACCGTTCTATTGCGTAACTTCAATTTTTTTTAAAATACTTGACCGCAAAAAAATACGTCGGAATCGAAAGTAAAAAAATAAAAAAGAAGCAATTTTAGTTTCGTAAAAAATCTATAGACAATTCACAATGAAAATTACTACTTAGAAGCAGCAGTGCGTTATCTGTGACAGATATTAAAAAAAACCCTCCTTGTCTTTTAATTATACGTTGCTGACATTAGGTGGATACGCTGTTTAGTGATTTTAGAAGCTATACTAATAAACTTAAGGTCTATATTTAGATGGACACTGATTTACAGATAAAAAATGTAGTCAATGTACACACTCGTGGATAATTACTAGGTGTGTGACGTAATTATAACGCTGGCGACGTGTGGGGATTTTTTCACGAATATTTCTTTTATTTTTTATGTAAAAATAAAATGTTTCGATTAAGTAATACCTACTTAGATAGTAGCAACTGGATTTTTAAAAGTCGAACACATAAAAAAACAGTAAAGGAACTTTTCTTATAGTGTTAGCGGCCATGACAAATATCTTCAAGGAGCCTAATAGGAATTACCGCGATTATGCACAAGATAATACTTTGCATGGCTCCTAAATATTTAAAAAGTTACCAAATGACATTGAAGTGTCAAATTTGATACAATTTAAAAATTAACGACCTATCTAATTATTTTATTTGTAAAGGCTATTTATTACCTATACCTACATACCATTTATGTTTCTTTCAAGACAAAATTTAATGTGAAAGATGAAAATGAAAATTTTAGTTAGTTTTAAACATTTGAATTGTATGTCATTTCCCTTCCATCTTATTTGTAAAACAGAACATGGCAAGCGTTTGATCACAATCTCACCTGATGGTGAAGTGACTCAAGTGACGATGTGACCCATTTTGGGTAGATTTTAAGATATTTAAATTAATAAATTATAACATCTATTGTACATCTAAAATTCACTTAACTAAATACTTTTGACTTTGAATAATATCTTCATTGGTTCACCACTTACCTGTGTCTGCGTTAAGCCCAGACTAGCAGCAAGTTCAGCTCTTTCAGGCAGCGCCAGGTACTGCGTCCGCTGAAACCTCCTGTTCAACTGCTGGAGCTGAAGACTGGAGTATATCGTGCGTGGTTTCCGCATCTTCTTCCCTTTGCCGTTCACGCGAAGACCGGGGTCGTCGGACAAGCCGCATTTTTCTGCAAAAGAATACAATTGGTTAGGCACATATTATCGGATTTTTTTATAGGTTATTAGAAACTGGCAAACCAGCTCGCGGCCTGCTTGATGGTAAGCGGTAACCGTAGCCTATAGACGTTTGCAACACCAGAAGTGTAACTCGCGCGTTGTCGAATCCGTAGAAGCCGTTTTAGATGTCCTAAAATATAGTGATTCCCCTAACAAGCTCTGGAAACCTTTCTCACTCGCAGAAACACAACTATTGTTGTCTCACTGCCGTCTTCTCTAAGGTGGAGGTACTTTCCCAGTCGGGCAACTCAATTTGAACGAGAACTATCTGCCTTTCATAGTGTTTAAGTGATCTGTTATGTACTCAAACACGGTCAAGATATAAGAAAACGACCTAGTATGGTATTTGACAATTTATCAATAGAGTTAATTTTTCAATTTTTCAAAAAAAAAAAAAAATTTTTCAGTGCTATTGGAAAAATCGGTCTTAAGGTAAATTACACTCCAAAATAAATCATCCTTCAGTGTTTTTCAACCTTCAAAGGGCAGCTGATACCTTAAAACTGGATGCCTCATCACTCACAAGTGTTTATGTAATAAAAGTCAATCAAGACTTTATGGCTTTGACGCCATAATGGCTTAAATTAATTGTAAAACGTACGTTTGGTTCAAGTTTCCAACCGTTCTTGTATTTTCACGCCTGTTAAGAGAGTTGAGAGGTAAAATTTGATTTATATATTACATAAAGATAGAAAAGGCATTGATATTTAATTAATTAATTTAATTTCTTCAATTAACCTTAAAGAAGCCAAGGATTATCAACCCAATTATTGTCCCACTGCTGGGCACGGATCCCAGGCTAAAGTCCACCACCTCATTGCGGATTGACAGATTTCACATGCTATCGAGAGAATCTCTCAGGGATGCAGGTTTCCTCAAGATATTTTCCTTCACCCGCACGTAACTTCGTAAAGTCACTGGCGTTTGCTCGAACTCAGGACTTTTGAGTTTACAGTGTTCTGGTCACACCACTAGGCTATCACAGATTTTAAACAGCTTCTGCGACACATACCATAATTTTATTGTTTAACTAGGTACTAAAAATAAACGTATAACATACATATAGAGTTAAACTTTAAAGAAAATCGACTAAAAACCCCAACGAGATATCGATTAGACACCAATTTTTATTAATTTAAAAACTCGTCTAAATTCGAAAACCTTCAAAATATCGAACGCTACCAACGATCGCCTTCCGAATTCAAACATCGCGTACGTTCCGATACACGTACCCACTATAAATCAACACATAAAACTTCGCAATAAATCTACAATATAAATATTCAACGCATAAGTCGGGCTGTGAAACATGGCCATCCATTTTGTAAAATATATGAAAGGCACTCCGCTACTTGATAATAGTCAGTGGTAAGTTGTAATTACTGGGTTCATATCGCTACATCAGATCGCCGTAAGACCAACACCCTGCTTTGTGGTAAGCGTGCTATATCTGGGCTAGTGGTGCGAATATAACGATGTAAATCGAGTCGGTTAGTCGATTAATCGGTTGTTTGTACAGTCGATTGTTAATTTAATTGATATGAATTATTGTTAAGTAGTGTATTGTTAAAGTATTTTGTAATTATGTTGGTGTGTTTTGTATCTATAAGGATTTAAAGGTATATATTTGGTAGCTAATATATGACGCCATCACGCCTGTTGTCCTCGAAGGATTAAGCAGAGAGCTATTAATGTGCCTCCATATTTTGCCTTTATGTTTTATATGGCAGCCATGTAATAGATGGCGATCCTATTACCATCCACCGGGCACAAATCCAAACTCCGAGCTGCTACTGACAATTTCATAGAAAAACCCAATAACACTTTGTTCGACCTGGTAATCAAACTGAAGCTCTTTCGCTCAGCAGTCGCGCTCATGACCAATATACCAACGAGGCAATCGATTATTCTCATTAAAACGATTATATCTTACGCTATCGCATCACTAACGAGAGTTCACGTTTCTCAGCACTGCATATTAATATAAAACGCACTTCAAAACTTTTTTATTCGGTATCCGGACGCGCTGCGTGGAAAATTTTTGAATTTGGAATTGTCCGCGGCTCTTTTGGTGCGCTTTTTAAAAATCGAACGCGAGACCGTTTTTTTTTTCGTTTTTTTTACTTGTTTAGATGCGCCTGCGATTATTAGCGTAATGGAATTTTTGAATACATCCTTTACGATTTGTGCGAACGAGTGCTCATTTTGTAATAAGAAAATCCGTACTATAAAAAGCAAAAACCGTTGTAATATTATAAATGTGAAAATATGATTATTTATTTGGTAGGTATAGATGAAATTTGGTATGGAGATAGTTCATCGCTTAAAGGCGAAAACGGGGGATGTAATTTGTACCGGCAATCAAAGATTTCCTAAAAGAGTACTATAAAACTTAAAATTTTACTAAATAAATAACCAGAATGAGTAAAGAGCAGATTGGACAAAAAACCTACCCAAATTATTGACCCTACGCAAGAAAATCGCGGGCAAATACTAGTTCATAAATAACCCCAGAAAATTCATTTTCCAAATTCAAAAATCCACAATTGGAACACATAACTTTCAAATTCAGAATTCAGTTACAAAATTCAAACGTTCGTACCGGCCAGTGTCGCGATCTGCGATAGATATGCAAAACTGTTTGCGCTGCCGAGCCTCGTAAATCAACGGCGTGATATTAATACTTCCAGTTAGATGCACCACTTAATAACTTCGAAGTCGAGTTACTTCCTCATATTTGTACGAAAGGAAACAGTAAAAAGCGACACGGTTACCGTAGTCTCTACACGTTTGCAACACCAAACGTGCATCTCGCGACCGACCCTAAAGGTTGAATAAAATAAACTAATTTCTTTTTTTTATTTTCTGGCAACACAGTCATTTTTAATATATTAGTGTGGTAACACTCAACTTTACAAGCTGAACGATTTATGAATACAATTTCACATTACGTTCGTCAAAAAACTACAACCGCTTCCCATGGGCCCATACAAACATGTATGTATGTATGTATGTACATGTCGGCGTCCGTCATACATACAGACGAAACAATGCGATGCCCCGAGCCATGACACACCCTCCAGCCACTAGTGATGTGCTGATGTTGTATCGATAAGTAGTGATGTGGATAAATTAATTGTTTATAAATAATATTTTTTGTTTTTTGTGCAACAATCTCTGTTTAAGATTCTCTTTGCCACAAGAAACCAAAGAGTCTTTGGTTACTTTCTCGTTGTAGCATAAACTGTATTTTATAGCAAATGTAATTTTGAATTTATAGATTATGATATATAAGGGAGAGCCTATTGATATCAACCGAACACAAATCGGAACTACGAGCTGCTACTGAGAAGTGCATAGAAAAACCCCATAACACTGCTCGACATGGGAGTCGAACCCAAAACTTCTTACACAGCAGTTAGACTTACGACAACAAAACTAACGAGGAAGGTATTTTAAATATACAATTTTAATCAATTAAATTAGCTCAAAGTGCGAAAAATAGCGCACAGGCTTATTAGTTCAAGTAAAAAATAGCGTATAACATACCCGTTTAAAAATAATAACGGTTAATTCTGATGTTTAAAAATTCTAAGACAGAGCCGCACACGCACCATACTGTCTGTACTCCGCCCCTAACCCGCCTACCGAAAAACGGAACGTAAACCGTACCAGCCTAAAAAACAATAAAACCCTTTGCCTGATACGAAGAAAAAGAAAAAAAGTATAAAAAAAATATCTATGGACAGACGAGCGGTTGAAACGTTTGGTAAATTTTTGTTCGAAATAAATATATTGTACAGAAATTGTTTGTAAGTGCCTTACAGCCGCAGTAGACTAGCGTGGTGGACTATAGCCTAATCCCTCTCAAATTAGAGGAGACCCGTGCCCAACTGTGGGACAGCTAACGGGTTGACCTATAATAAAACTATAAGAAACTAATAATTTAAAATAAATTATTTCGCTTAGTTTTGAAAATAATTATTTGGAATTTTCTTACGCAAATATTAAACATTCAAATAAATTACTTTTTACGGATTTTATCGCGGTATATTAAATTTAAGTAGTTATTTATAAATATAACATAATATTAAGACTACTCAGTAAACCCTTATCATAGATGCTGGGAAAGATCCGAAAAGTCGGGTTCGAAATAGTATCAATATAATAAACTTGATTAAGTCCATATAAAAAGTTCTATTTCAAAGATCTAAAACAAAATATAAAATTATTCATTCTTAAGTTTATTAAACTTAAGAATTAATAAGTAATAGTAATACTTAAGTATTTATTTGTTTACTATTACTATAAACATACATAATCAAATTACTAATACCTATACATAACAAAGTTTTCTACATTTTTTTTTCTTTTATACATAAAAATGTCAAACATAAGTCACCCGTCAGTCACGCCTGCGACTAGAGTATAAAGAGAACTAGTCGTTGCCCGCGACTATGTCTGCGTATTTTAATAATTTTATCCAACCTGCTTTCATCAATCTGCTTATTTCCTTACCATGAACGCTGCAGATATATAATATACTTTTAGTTAAAACCTCCTTTCATGTATATTTCTTTCCTCTTCTAAATTATTATTGATTTCGCATTCAAACTCCCAGCCCCCTTTAGCTCTTATAAGGAATGATTTCCCGGATAAATTCTATATCTATATATATACTAAATATATATACTAAATCGGTCAATCAAGACACAAACAGACTGGCATACAGTTTGGAAGTATGGATATAGATGCCGCGGCCTCCATTTTGAGTGAAAAAAAAAACAAGAAAAAAGTCTTCACTCTTTCCCGCTCTTACGTTTACCGCGCTTTTTATTAAAGAATGGCGGTTGTATGGGAATCAAATTATTAACTTTTAATTACTTTCACCGTCTTTCATATTAACTTATGAAGTTTCCGTCAAACTTGTTTTTGATGTCGTTTTGTGATTTATTTGTTTATGATAATCAGGTACCTACTTATATTAAGAAAAAGATTTATGACTTCAATAAAATTGACATGTTAACTTATCTACACCAATAAAACGTTTTTTAAATTAATTGAATAAATCATTATTAACATTCTTATCCTATGTAAATGTTTAAAACTATTTATAATACTGGCTAGCTAGGTTAGTAATTATGACATTAAGACAACCAACACCTCAGTTTGCCAGTGACGTACGCTGTAAAGGATTAAATAATATCAATATAACGCGATAAAATCCCTAGAAAAGTATATTTAATTTTATTTCAATGTCGAATATTCGCAAAAGTGTAAAAAATCAAGCTATTTTTCCTATTTTACGTATTTTTTTCTAACAAAATATGGATAAGTATAGTCAGTATCAAAAGTTTTAGCTTATATATTTTTTACGCATTTTTTGTAGCAACGCTAGACGGGGTGTGTCTAACGTTTATCCTTAGGAGCCCTCTCCTAACTTATCTTATTATGATCTACACAGTTTCGGGAACTGTTGCCAGCCAACGTGTTTGCTGTTCATAAATTATTTATTTTAATACCTTCATGTATAGAGATAGACAGTTTTTAATTTAGCATTTTATTTTCTTATACGACTAAACTCTAAACATACAAATTTTTTAAGGTTATATAAAATAAACTAGCTGAATCTATTCTTTAGGAGTATTTTACTTTTTCATTATGTTTAGAAATCAGTCGCTGCATCACATAATTATAATTAACAAAAACACCGGACATTACAAATACTAGTTGCTGTTTGTCAAAGGCTTTCACTAAGCAATATTTCTAACGAAAAGTACACTTCCAGAAATACCAGCGCTGCTTGCTCCTCTCAATAAACAAAACACTATCAAATTATGTTATTTTAAGCTATCACCCACACACACATACTCATGTAAGCAACGCCAACACCCACACAGAAATCGTGTACAATAAATTACCATCTTATCACGTTACCGCGCGACTGTACCTCACACGTGCTGCGCTTTGGGCTAAGGTATCTTCAAAAAATACGATAAAAATGTTGTTCAAAGTAGTAATTAAAAGTTAGCTAGGTATGTTATTATGTTTGTGTCTCGGGGCAGTCGCCAGTTGGATGATAGGAAGGTTCCGGGGTACCAGCGTGTGTAGCCAGGGGGTTGATTGGAGTAAAAGGGTGAAAAAAAACCTCTAACTTGGAGATTATTCATAAAACTGTGCCTTAACATTAGAACCTCTGCCTGCTCCTGATCCTGATCCTACAGAAATATGGTCGTGATGGTATGATAAAAATTCACCATAAATTTCATAAATAATAATATAAAATGTCGTACAACTAGCTACTGTCCTTGTAGCTATACTATATGAAGCTTGAAATTAAAACTTCACTCTGTTCAGTTTAATCAAACTACACACAGGCTTCAAAGTTTCATTAACATCGGTTCGTCAGTTCAAAAGTTCATCATGAACAAACAATGTGCCATTTTTTTTTCTCCAATACTTTTCTACTTGAATGTACTTAAAAAGTTTTATTGATACTATAGAAACATATATTTTTATTTTTGTATTAATTATTTATATATGCATGTCAGTAAATTTGTTAATAAAACTAAAAACACACTGAATAGGTGATAAAAGTTAAAATAAATATTATTGTAATGCTTCTTATGTCATGTAGATTACTTTTTGTCTAATAAACCGGCAATAAATTAAACAGATTGACACACCGCTGAATCGGCATTTACCTCACTCGTGTGATAGTTTAGCACAATTATATCATAAATTAATTTTGTCGTAAAAACTTTACTCGGCCGGGTATAGCAACAGATAATAAAAATTTAATTAATGAGCAAAATAGAGCATGTTTCGTGGCGTACGCGCAGTGGGTGTGACCGAACGAACGTTACGTTAAGCGCTTTTTAACATGACTGTACTTTGTTTTTTATTCTCTTTTTCGATTTCGAATTTTAGTGAGAGTTTTAGTATAATATGAAGCGGGGAAAATATTGAAATGAAACTGATTTTTAACGGATTTTATCGCGGTATATATTGATATTATTTTATCTAGACATTTCGGATTCTTTACAGAATCCATTGTTACGGGTAGAGATAATAAATATGTATAAATAAGTAAAAAAATATAAAAATAAGTGAAATTGGTAACTCTAAGTTTGTATATTGTTTGCAGCTGAAAACATACTGGCGTACTGTGGGTATAGATACATCAGTGCATATCTCCCTAACCTTTCAGAAATGAAGACGTTATAATATTTCACTTTATCATTAGAAAGCGTGTACGTCTGTCTTTTATCTCATCACACTATAACCGCTAAACCGATATAAATGAATTTTGGTATGGATACAGTTGGAGTCAAAAGGCCTTCCCCTGTATGTCCTTACACAGCATAGTTTTTGTCCCTGAAATCAGCCCTTAAAAGGGCAAAAAAGGGGATGGAATTTGTATGCGGTACCGATAATTTCATAACGCAGGGCAAATGCTACTAAGTCTGGCCTGGTACGAGTTACTCTTTAAACAAGACTTAATCTAATGACTTAATTACATGTTAACAAATTGTTTAATTAATTTTGGACAATGTATGTTTTGACAGTTAAAGCATTGTTGTCATTGTTTAATTGTCACTGTCATCATAAATTAAATAGGGCTTGAATTATCGTGGCGATAAAAATCAAATTTAAACTTTTTTATGTTCTGAACCGACATGGCCAACTAAATGTTCGTTCGGTCAGAACTGTATACGAGATTTGTAAAAAAAGTGCGAATAAAACTATGATAGCTGATAGCCCAGTGGTGTCACTGGTGGACAGGTTAGTCAAAGGTTAGTCAATTCAATCCCAAAGCACGCATAACTGACTATTCGGGAGTTATCTGCGTATTTATCCCTCTCAAACGGTAAAAGAAAAACATCGTGAAGAAATTGCACTGAAATTTCAATTCATGATGACGCTTGATGTGACTCTGATTCTCTATCTCTTTAAAATAAGATTCAAACTGGAATGATTAACGCATCATCATGTTTCATTACGGTCTTCTGTAAAGCAGAGGTACTTCACCAGTCGGGCAGCTCAATTTGAGTGAGGAATCTTGCTATGCCCTACCTCTCGAATAGACTCCTATTACTTGCAATGTAAAATTCAAATTGGTATGATTGAAGCATCATCATGAATTGATTACTATGGAGGTACATAGTAGTTTTGCAGGCGAAAGTAAAAACATGGTTATAATTATGTATGTATTTACTCACACAAGTACATAAAAGCAGGTCAGTCACGTGACACAGTTGAAGGTGACAAAATATGTCGCAACAATATGACCTTTATTACAGCATAATATCAGGGGTCATGATAAAATATATAAGGTTAAGCTACACCTGCCGAGGTCAGTAAATTGATGGGTGGAATTGAGACTCTTCCGTACTTCGAAGTGTATGTATATGGCGTTAATCCAAACTGTAATACGAATACCTACGGTAATTGTTAGAGGTAGGCAGAACCCCGAAAACCCCCGTTCAGTTTATCCTTCATCATCATCATCATATCAATTGATAGACGTCCACTGCTGGACATAGGCCTCCCTCCAAGATTGCCACGACGGCTGGTCCTTCACCAGCTTGGATTTCACGGACCTTTACCGAGTCCTCCAACCAGTTTATCCTAAGGAGATAGATCAGTATTTCTTAGTAGCCTGAGGTCCTGATGACTTGAACTCCTCAAGTATGGTACCTTTATAGACCCTAGTAGTCCAGATTATTGTCAATAGGAGACATCTAAACTATAAACTAACAAACTTTACAGGTCAAAATGTAATAATTCTCTCCTCGACCTAGCAATAGAACCTAAATTCTCACTTTGAGCTGTTGGCGTTTCAACCACTCTACCGAGACTCTTACTAAGTTACACTTAATTAACTAAGTTACAATTGACTTCTACATATTTCAATTTAAGTCACACAGTCACATAACTTTTCAAATTATTCAAATTAAAAATAGTCAAATAACTAACTATGCCTTTGCTTTTCAATCTTCAACTATAATTGAATGTTCATAGAGTATGATTTAGTTTGCTTGAGCGTGGCCATAAATCTTCAAAGCTTTAACAGGAGGTGATCATATTAAACGGACTGTTTGTTTAGTTTGTCTAATTGTTTAATTAATGTCATTGTTGAAATACAAGAAATTTTAAAGATTCTTAAAAAGTTTGGTTCAAATATTGAAATAAAACTATAACTTTTTTCTATACCATTAGGATGAGAAAAAAGCTTTCGGCCCGCCTGATGGTAAGCGGTTACCGTAGCCTATAGACGTTTGCAACACCAGAGGTGTCGCTCGCGCGTTGCAGAATAAAAACCTTACTGGGTTTCTTGAAATAAGGCAGATAATTAATAAATACAGCTGTGGTAGCCTAGTTGTGTGACCAGTGGACTGAGGTGTCAAAGGTCTTGAGTCGAACCCAAGGCACGCACAATTGACTTTTCAGAAGTTATTTATATATTGGCACATGCTCAAACGGTGAAGGAAATACATGGTGAAGAAACCTCACGATCAAAAACGATCATCATGTGAAAGCTTGAGAGATTTTCTCCATGGCATATGAAGTCTGCCAACCCGCAGTAGGCTAGCGCGGTGGACTAGCCTAATCCCTCTCAATTGAGACGAGACCCGTGCACAGCAGTGGGGCATTGATGATGATGGAGATGAATTAATAAACAGACCTTAATCCTAGATTTGTAATAACAACAGATAAATATATTTTGTTTATACACTATATCAAATAGTCTACCGGGCATTTCCGACGTAGCTATTGCTGCCTGGTATCCTAAAGACCTAACTACAACCTTCAAGCGAGGAAGGGTTTAGAAACGTAGTGCATTTCCGAAATGACTGGACGTATGTGAAAATCGACCTTCGTGATTAGGGCTGGCAGTCGGCTAGCTATACTATTTAAATCGTATTTAGAGATTGTCATATTCGCAGATTGTCAAGCAAATGTATACGGTTACATTCGCCAGTGGTCATATTCGCATTTTGTCATATTTAAAGTTGGTTCATATAAAAGGTTTGTCACCTTTTATATGACAAATATTTAAAGGTTGTGTTATTCGCTCTTCGTCATAATATATTATTTGCATTCCATATTTGTAGTTCGTCATATTGAAGTATTCACATTGCGTCTTAAATTTCAATGTTTGTCTTATTTGGTCTTCGCCATATTCCAAGTTTGTCATATACGCAGAAAGCACTCGCAGATTCGCAAATAATCCTCCGATTATAAGAGTTTAAAAAATCGCGTGTCCGGAGGGTTGGTTCTTTAGTTACCAGGATTCTGACACATGACGTATTCAGTCCTAGTTTCGATACCATAGTCGAGAAAAGTATTACTTCTAGCATTTTTTTCCCGCCCTCAAACATAAAGAAACTGTATTGTACAATAGTATCGACTCCTCTGTCCATCCTTACCTAACCCTTGAGAGATATAGGCGTAATAATATGACATACCAATTAAGCTGATATTAAAATTAATTGTAAATATGTACATAATATTATTGCCAAACTGCCAACCTTGTTCGATATTAGACCTGCACGGAAAACGCATGTCGGAACGTACTGATTTAATCACAGTATATCCTTTGCACGAAATTTTTGACGCCTTAAAAAAGTTATCAGGTAATTTTTTCTACATTGTCTGTGGATTTGCGTGTCGTTGTTTTTTTTCGCGGATGGCATTGAAAGTGAAACTGATACTTGGGTTATTAAGCAAATTTTTAATCCTTATATTTATATTAGTTAGTACATATTTAACGATACGATTAGTGCAGTGGTTTAAAAGGCTGCCTTCTGTGTTAAAGTGCCCGGGTTTGAATCCCGTTAGAGGCAAATGTTTGCATGATGAGCATATATGTATACCTGAGTCATGGATATTTATATATAGGTAGTGTATCACCTTGAAAGATTTTGTTGATGGCTTGTGAAGTCTGCCAACCCGCACTAGACTAGTCTGGTGGAGTATAGCCTAATTCCCTCTCAAATGAGAGGAGACCCGTGCCCAGCAGTGGGACGGTAGATGGATTGATTATAATAAATAAATATGCGGTACTTAAAGCCACCTACTATATATAAGCATTATATGTATATAACATAGTCATAAATGACATAAAAACCAACCATAGTGTATTGTTTTCAGTAACGAATACGGCTCTATATTACTGTCACATTTATGTTACGTTATGATGGATGCAAGGCTTTAATATAACCGATAACCCTGTAACTGTTAAAGTTACGGCGTAACGGAAATTAAAATCTGGTTATTAAGACTTAACCAACCACTTTTATCGATGCAGATATAAACTAGTATGATATAAATATTATTTTATGCAACGTATAAAAGATAACAGTGTCTATCCACGCTAATATTATAAATGAGAAACTGTCTCTGTCTGTCTGTTACCTCTTCACGGCTTAACCGCTGAACCGATTTAGATAAAATTTGGTATAGCGGTAGTTTGAGTACTGCGAAAGGACACAGAATAGTTTTCGTCCCAGAAATCATCCCTTAAAAGGGCGAAAACAGGGGTGGAAGTTTGGATGCGGAATTGATAATTTCTCAAAAGAGAAGGGTAAGAAATAATTTAATAGATTGGATAAAATTAGTAATTCTGGACAGACGAAGTCGCGGGAAATAGCTGGTAGGTAGTTAATGATCAAATGGACTTTCGTTTTTATGTATTTGTATTTCTGCGTGTGAGTAAAGTTACCAGAGCTCGTTAGAGGAGTGACTATTCTGACAGCATGCGAATTCCGTTTGCTGTCAGTTTAGTAACTCCCCTATTTTAAGAAACAGAAAGCGTTTCCTACATTTTGGAGTTTTTCAAAAGAGGAGTATAAATGTTTTTTATGGCTTGGCAACGCGAAAGTGACATTTTTGAGGTTGCAAACGTCTATAGGCTACGGTAACCGCTTACCATCTGGCTTATATAATGTATAATATGGATTTATACCTTTTGTTTATGTTTGCAGATGGTTAAAAAATCTTTAAGTAAGCAGTTGCATGATTTTAACCCGTGAATGATGAAAGCGTGAATTATGAGCATTTAATTAATTATTTAATTAATTGTAATAATTACACGCACGCAAATGTATTTATTATAGGCGTTGTGAGCAAAACTGTTTAGTATCTTAATACTATTAGTGACGGGGTTAAATTTAACTATAAAGAACCGAACGCATGACAAACAGTTACGAAAAATCCTGTTAATAATTATTTAGGTATGTATTAAGCTATTATCAATTTCAATGTAGCTGTTAGTCATATTTTTGTGATGAGCATCTACATAGTATCCATAAAACAAGCCTCGTAGCTTAGCTCGTAACTAGATAGCGTTTTAAATATTCTCTTAAATAACTTTTAAAATGCTTAGTCAATAAATCATAACACTCATTTGCTATGACTTCAAAATTGATTATAAGAAAAGGAACGACAATTCCTCGGAAACTATCGCGACACATTCTAAATTCAAACTCTGCCCTCCGATTGGTTGCAAACACGGCGACAAATAAAAGATTCATACGCGAAGCCGCCAGACGGCGCTGGCGTTCGGAAAAATTTATTGCGAAGCTTAGGGTTGTCTATTAATAGTATACTTACTAATATTTTAATCATGAAAAAATAATAAGGCTTTCTGTATTGATCCAGTGACTATAAACGAAGCTTGGGAAAAATCTAGGTTAGACTAAAATGCTTAAGTAATGCTTGTAGTGTGAACAATACTAATTGTTTTTTTTTTATATTTTCGTTAGTTTATTAGTTGCCAGCGCAACGGTTGAATGTGAAGCTTGGATGTGATTGTAAGGCAAAGCGTTATAGGAATTTTGGGAGTTAAGATATGGTAGGGTTTCTGGTTAACGGCAATAGGCTCGGTTTATATTATATAAGTCCTACAAATATCTGAGCAAACTATGGAAATAGATGATTTGTACAGGTCAACACAGGATTATTAATTTGAAATTTTACTGTATATGCATTCCGATGCAATTACTACTGGTGGGAAGTTTTCATAACAAAAGAGCTGATTCAGGAATTGGAAAGGCCACTTTAATATCAGTTCATAGAAATCTAAAGAAGGAATGAGAAAGCAAGAGTTTGTGAGTGATGATGATGGTAATGATTTCTCTTACCTAAGTAGTGGTTTAGATGTGAAAAAGAGACATTTCCGTGTTGATCTGGGAAGGAAAAATACAGTGAAAAATGTTTTGCCAATCAAAATATCTAAACTTAAATAAAAAAAAAACACTTACAAAAGGCCTGTCCATTTATAAACTATTGAGCTGAATTAAAAATGGACAGTTTAATAGAAACCGGTATTTATGTACTAATTTATAATAGTCAAATTTTTTAAATCCCAGTACAAGACGAAAGTTTCAATATATCACTTTAATTAATTTCATAAATGGTGTTTCTTTACAACAATATAAAATTTAAATAAATCCACGTCGATACCTATTTGTGACAGCCCTAATTACAGTTCAACTGTGCTGTAGGGGACTCTATTAAATATTAACCCGCGGTTCCGTACAACAATTACTAGTGTTTTGACGTTCACTATACCATTCCGATTTTATTCTACCATTAATGCTTTGAATGTACCATTTTTTTTATGAAATCCTTATTTAGAAGTTTTATCAGTGTTTAATTTGTTACTTATTATCAACCCATTAATGTCCCACTGTTGGGCACGGGTCTCCTCTCAGTTGAGAGGGATCAGGCTATAGTCTACCACGCTAGCCTACTGCGGGCAGACTTCGCATGCCATCGAGTATTCTCTCAAGCTTGCAGGTTTCCTCACGATGTTTTCCTTCACCGTTTGAGCATGTGATAAATACGCACATAACTTCCGAAAAGTCAGTGGTGCGTGCCTTGGGTTCGAACTCGTGACCTCTGACATCTCAGTCCACTGGTCACACCGCTCGGCTACCACAGCTTTATTAGTTACTTAATAATCTGCATTAACACCTTGATTATTAGATGTAAAGTATGTAATATAAAATAATTACAAAATACAGTTTTTTATATCTAAATATCTCTAACAATCAAAACTTTTATAATATAGAGATAAATATTCCAAAATTCTATTTTCTACTTATCGATCAAAACACATATCGCTACGCAGTCGTATCGTCACACTTAAAACAATCCGAAAAGTCCACTAAAATATTAAAGACAGACGACATTTTATTTCTTTTGTGACGAATAAGTTTTTTAAGAACCGTCATAATATAGTCTGACGCCTCAAAACTGACGGTTTGACTCATAACGTGACGATCACAGCCCAGTTGAGTGACGATAATTTTGGGGTGAAATTGGTAAAATTGGGGTGTTTCATAAGACAATTGTAATGATCCGTAAATAAGGGTAATTTGGGAAAAAATATGGCTTACTTTTATCGTGAAGGTGTTAAAAAATTATTGAATTGAATTCGTAATGTAGTAATAACATGTATTATGTCTTATTAGAATTAGAAAACTCTTTATTTCATCTTTTTTTGGTTGAAAAACTTGTTTTTTAGGTGTTTAAGTACTTACTTGAATTATATGTGTAGAATAAAAAAAAAGTTTTTAATGTAGGTAACTACCTACTTTAAATATAAAAGAAAACATTTGTTTCGCGTTGCTTATCAGCCATAAACCTCCGATTTAGTAACCGATTTTAAAGTAACTTTGCATACTGTGTGTAGTTTGGTCTAACTTGGGATAGTTTTAGATAGGATAGTTTTTATCTCAAATTATATTGACTATATTTTTTCTTATTACAAACCTATGAAGTACTAAGCCATATCAACATGTGGCTAGGTCTACTAGTCAATCATATGTATAGAGCAATGCAAGTAGTACGAGTGTATGTACATAATAATAAATTTGTCTTTAATATTTATCATCATAATTACACTAGGTGTTAGCTGAGTCATAATACGGCCTCCTAATAATGAAGAAATATCCAAAACACATTTCTTAAAAAAAACTTACAAATTTCAGCTTTGTAGCCTTTATAATTTTGACTATACGTTGACAGATCAACGCAGTCAGAGCAAACGATATTACACTTAAAATTAAATATCACATAAGGACCAAAATCGACTTACCATCTTTAGGCGGACTGGCACATTGCGGCGCATAGGACCCTAAATGATAACCATAGGTATTTTGGTGCATCGGGGGAAAAGGATAACCTAACGACCTAGGACTGGGAAACCCTGACGCCTCATGAGGATTCTGCTGACCCCCAGGACTCCCAAAATGGTGGGGATGCTGATACCCCCCCTTAAAAGGACCGTACCCATGTTGCTGCAGTTCTATGAAAGCAGATTTTGAGGAGACATTTGTTGGTGTGGAGTTTGCAGAGTTTGATATATCGTGGGGGGTCTGCGAGCCCCCCAGGTGGTGGTGTTGGTGGTCTATCGAGTCCTGGGTGGAGAGGGCCGGCTGGGGGGTAGATGGGCCCCCCCCGTCCGAAGACTGGGGAGGCCCAAACGGATCTGTGAAACTCAGGGTGGATGGTTTGTTACTGGGGGATTGAATTCGGGTAATTTTGAGGGATTTTATTGTCTGCGTGGGTAGTTTGCCGCTGGGTTAGCCTGAAACAAAGAAACATGTTGGTTAATACAAGGAAAATAAAATCCTAACTTACACTTACAGCCATAGAGACTGTAATTGATAAAACCTTGTCGCTTGTACCGTTTGACAACCCGTTTAGCTCAAAATCTCATATCTAATATTTCAGTCTCGCCTTTCTTCTTTCTGACATTCACTGTGTTCCGAGCTTTTGTATGGTAGGTGAGTTGAGTGAGCAGAGAACCGCCAAACACATCTCTTCGGTTATAGCGATTGACCAATCGCTAAATACCTAATAAGAGCGAGCCTATTGCCATCAACGAGGTACAAATCCAAACTCCGAGCTGCTATTGAGAATTTCATGGAAAAACCCAATAACACTTTGTTCTACCTGGGAATCGAACACTAGACCTCTTGCTCACCAGTCACACTAACGGCCACTAGACCGATGAGGCAGTTAAAAAAACGATAAAGTAATAAAAAGCCAAGCTTTGATGGAAATGCAATGATTACAAAATATTCAACTCTTGCGCATATTTTGAGGCGCGGCAATCAGTTGTAACTGTTTTGATGTTTTAACTGTTTGGGTTCCGTGTCTGTTAGTAAACGTTAGTGCTTAAGGTGATAGAAGTGTTTATTATTGTACTTATTGATTTCTTGCACTAGGAAATTCGGCAGATGAATAATACAATAGCTTATTTCGTGCAGTGCAGTCATTGAAATAAAACTTGTTTTTATAAGGTATGGTACAGCACCAATGGTCAGTCTACCCGTGACTATGGATGCTGTAAAGGATCCCAAACGTCTGCCGACCGCATCGATAGAATCGAGAAAATGTAGTTTTATTCCAATTATGAATATTACAAAAACAAAACATTGAATTTAGCCGGCGTGTTTTCTAACTTATGAACAAAAACTGAAACCAACTTAAGGAATCATGGTCTCTAAAGACCAAATTATTTTGTTACCATTTCAACACCTTACCAGGTCCTTGTATCATCAGCCTATATTTGTCCATAACTGGACAAAGTATGAACTAAGACAAATATATATCAAATTATGCCAAAGAATCACACTTTTTAAATTCGAAAACGAAACAATCCGAAGAGTTTTTTTTTTAAATACCACCCACTCCCACGAGGTTACTTAAGGTCAAAAGTTGTGGGTTTTCTTTAAAACAATTTAGTCGACACGGTCAATTGATTCAATAAGTGGACGTACAATGTATGTCGCCATGTAGGGGAGAGCCAACATTCATTTAACTTTATAACTGGTTGGATTTTGTGCCTACAATATATCTGGGAATTTATATGTTGATGTTAAGTCCAGTCACTAGTGAATAAGCATAACATACCATCACGCCTGTCGACCCCGAAGGGTTAGACAGAGGTGTACTAATGTACTCCCACGTTTCGCCGGTATGTTGTAGGTCCCATGTAATAGGGGGCGAGCCTATTGCCAATAACCAGGCACGAATGCAAACTCCGCTGCTACTGAGAATTTCATAAAATAAACCCAATAACACTTTGGTTGGGGATCGAACCAAGACCTCTTGCTTGGCAGTACGACAACTAGACCAACGAGTAAGTATGTTCTAAGCGTTCATCTTCGACCACATCGTCACTTACTGTCCGATGAGATTGTAGTCAAACGCTAATCTATAAAAGATAAAAAAAGCCAAGCTGTGGTAGCCTGGTGGCCTTTCAAAACTCAATCCCAAAGCAGGCACCAGTTTTCGGAAGTTATATGCGTGTTTAGCGGGGTGGACATCATCATCATCATCATCAACCAATTATTGTCCCACTGCAGGGCACGGGTCTCCTCTCATTTGAAAGGGATTAGGTTATAGTCCACCACGCTAGTCTACTGCGGGTGGGCAGACTTCACATGCCATCGAGTATTCTCTCAAGCATGCAGGTTTCCTCACGATGTTTTCCTTCACCGTTTGAGCATGTGATAAATACGCACATAACATCCAAAAAGTCAGTGGTGCGTGCTTTTGGGTTTGAACTCGAGACCTTTGACATCTCAGTCCACTGGTCTCACCACTAGGCTACCACAGCTCGGTGGACATTTAAAATGAGCATATGTATGTAATTCAATCCGTACGTTTCGGTTCCTTTACAGCATCCATGATGAAATGTTATTCATATCTACTTTTGGGGTGACTGTTTCTCCTATCAATCTCTATATTGTAACTTCTAACCCTTTCTGTCAGTCGTTACCAATCATATTCATATTTTTTTATTTAATGTTTTCTCGAGTCTCTTTCTCCTCTCAAATCCATCTACACTCTTCCTACAATCTTCATTACTACAACACCAACGCAAAACATTAAAATTAACAGTGTGGTCTGATCTTATTATATTTTATTATTAATGTTCAAAAAAACACCGAACGAGCCAATGATTCAACTCTACGATATTTCTCACAAAACTATCTGGAAACAGCGCCATGGAATAAAACAAATGGTTCGATGAATTAAGATGAAAAAAAACCCTTTTCGGCAAGATCTTTGTGTTAATTACTGGCAGGGCTGTCAAGCGGATGCTGTTGGTTATTTTGATCTAGATTTTTTTATTTAGAATAATGTAGTTTTTTAGCTTTTTTATTATTACTACTCATATTTTAAAGTTAACATATTTGATTGGAGTCACTAGAAAAATAGAAAGAATTCGCAGGATTAATAATTGTTTATGTTATTGTTTTTGTCTCATTTATAAAGAGGTGATTTATTAATCGTTTCAGAATCAAATGCTGTTGGTAGAGCTACTTCTAATATAGGTCACAATTTTTTTTGTTGTAAACAGATAGGTAAGCTTTTAACGAATGAAGGAATAGTTAGTTAGTAGAAGTTTCAACTATCACAGTTGCAAGCAGATGCAAGGCATTTTAGTGAATAAATATTTCTGTTTCGTTGGTATTGTGGTCTTAAGTGTGACTGCTGAGAAAGAGGACTTAGGTTCGATTCCGAAGTAGAGCAAAATGTTATTGGGTTTTTCGATGAAATTCTCAGTAGCAGCTCGGAGTCTTGATTCGTGCCCGGTTAATAGCAGTAGGCTTGGCCCTCTATTTTTACATAAAACTTACTGACGAAATAGCAATGTACATACTAATGTACATTGCTATTTCGTCAGTCATCCCTGAAGGGTTTGGCAGAGGTGTTAGTACACCTCTGCCAAACCCTTCAGGGATGACAGGCGCTATAGTATGCATAAGCAATACTCAATACTCAATACATTTATTGCACTCCACAAGTTACATAGATGTTACAATATAATTAAAAGAAACATGGTGGGCCTTGTTGGGCACGGCAAATGTAGGAGCCATCCCTGAAGTCATCCCTGAAGGGTTTGGCAGAGGTGTACTAACACCTCTGCCAAACCCTTCAGGGATGACAGGCGCTATAGTATGCATAAGCAATACTCAATACATTTATTGCACTCCACAAGTTACATAGATGTTACAATATAATTAAAAGAAACATGTGTGGGTCTTGTTGGGCACGGCAAATGTAGGAGAGAGGAGGAAGTTTTACTTCCCTTTTAAACTTTAGGTACATTATTTTATTTAATAATACATATATGTACATTATTTTATTATACTTAATTTTTTATTTATTTAATTATTTTAGTTAAATATTATTCTTTATGCAAATTAATATTTTTCCTTCATCACCAACCCTATACATACATTTTTGTACCCTTTCACTCTCACCACATTCCCTATATCTCCATCTCTTTCCATTTCCGAGCAATCCGCGGCGCCGCCAAAGGTCGGGTCAAAACGTTTTATTTTTTTTCTCTCTTTGTTTTTTTGTCTGTTTGTTAGTCGTGTTGATTGCTCATGTTAGTAATAATAATGTTTAGCCATAACTAATTGGTGTAGAGTATTATTGAAAAATATTTATCACACTGTATTGGAGTATTCAATTTGTTGAGGATTTGGTGATGAATGTCCTGTGAGGGTCTGTCAAGGGAAATCACGAAAATATTATGACACAGCGCCATCTAGTTTTGATCAAACGAGGCTTGAATTATGGATACTTGATAGTTTATATTATACATAGATACATCCATGACTCGGACACAAATTAGGTATGTCCACGCTCTTCTATCAAATATTTTTCCTCTACCGGGATTCGAACCCGGGACCCTTATCACATGAGACAGCATTTAATACCAATACGCTAATCAAGTCGACATAGATAAATTTCTGTATAATAGTCTAAATATTGTCATTTATAAAATAAATATCATAGATGACAAATTTCAAATAAGTAACGAACGTCTAACGGTCAAATGTCAAAAGATACGTTACATTTGAAAAATGGAACTATCAATCTATCCCTGTCTAATTCAGACTTAAGACATATCTAGACTATTACATTCTCGCTAACTACCCAGGCCACGTAAACTCGCTGATCCGTTACGTTGGGTTCATGGGAACATGTGGAAAAAACACATAAATAATGGGTGCCCCCATAAAATTGTATTAAGTATTCATTAGACGATGTTGCATGCTCCAATAGGTTTTTAGTTTCAAGTACGAATTTTTATTATAAGTTATCTGATTGTTTGGCGATTGATTGGTTTTGATTTTGTATGGTTATGTTGATGGGAATACTCATTTGAATATTCATGTATTCGTTTTACTTGTTTTTTTTTTCATACCACGAGTGTTGCAAACTATCTTACGGCTTGCCTGTTGTACCTAGATAAACAGTTACCGTAGTCTATAGATGTCGCTCGCATGTTGCATGCCCTTTATAGACGGTTTTAGGTTAAAATAGGGGAGTTACTGCACTGATAGCCAACGGAATTCCCAGGCTGTCAGAATAGTCACCCTAACGAGCTCTGGCAACCTTACTCACTCGCAGAAACACAGCTATTGTAGTTTCACTAAGGTCTTCTGTAAGGCGGAGCTGACTTCTCGAAATCTCACTGTGCTATATCTCTCCAACTTCGATTCGATCGATTTTGAACAAGAATATGATTAACTTCTACACCAAGAGGCAGTACATCAATCATTTTTACGTTGCAAATTTATAATCACTTGAAAAATGGCACATAAAACTTGTTTAGCAAAGAAAAATAATAATAAATCAACAAAGAATCAATCAATTCTCCAATACTGATCAATAAAACATTAGCTCATCTATCTAATCTCATGTTCAAACCGAACGTAGATTTAAGAGAAGCGAAAAAACAACACAAAAATGATTCATTAACATTTTTCATAGTAGATTGTTATCGAATTAATTACCTTATTGTTATTTATTCAAAGAATAAATTAAAAACCATTTGTACATAGCCGGTATTAGTATGATCTTCAGATAAACTTTAAATTACGAGATTTAAGTTTAAGCTTATCATCTTTATAAGTAGTCATATTTCTTAAATTTAAAGTGCAGCTGCGATATTATTCCTGCCTTCTATGGTTTCAGATACGAATCCCAGTAAGGGTAAATGTTTGTATGATGACCATGAACATTTTTGTACCTGAGTTATGGATGTTTCTATGTATCTACGAACCAAAAATAAATATATATGTAGTGTATTTACCATCTAGTATCCGTAACACAAGCTCAGTTGCTTAACCCGGAACTAGATGGCGCTGAGTCAATAATATTCTGATACATTTATTTATTTTATAATTCTAAGAACTTCAGATGATACCAGTAGATCATTTTGAAAAATAAACCAGAAAACTATAATTGGATGTGCATATTTTGAAGCATATGAATATTTTAATGTGCGAATGCCATTTATCTAATGGAAATGTTTTAAAACACGATAGTATGTGACAGAAGACAGGTGATAGAGCTGCAATATCTCTTGAAATTTATAGTATTTAAAGAAGGAAATGCTTGTCAATTACTAGTTAATAAAATAAAAGTGATTTTTTGGTCCTTCGGTACGTAAAGCTTGTTTGTAGAATATGAAAACGTGGAGTGGACTTGTGCCAAAATATACATATTAGTTAGAAATAGATTGTATAGATGAGGGAGATTTGGTCCAGTTATGGAAATAGTTTGCTTGGTACGATGATGATGGGATGCTGTAAAAGTAATTTGAGTACCTAGTGCATCCGTGAAAGAATTAAGTGAAACTGAATCAGTCCGAGAACCGACTTCATAATTTCACGTGTAAACTAGCTAGAAATAGCATAGCATATAATGTATGCCTAATAATAAACAAATATTTTAATAATCTAAAGGCCTTAATATTAAGACAATTATGCATATTTCTGAAATGTCCTCAAATTATATTTGAAAGAAAAGAAGAAGTAAAAATCAGTTATTTTCGCATCAAACCAATGCTATATCATAAAAGATGAATAGCTTATGAGGTATAAGGTTCCAATAACTCCATGTATTAGAAAATGTAGTCTTATAAGCTCTAACAAAGATACGAAAAAGCAATACACAATAAGTATAACTTCAATAAAATGATCAATCAAGTGAAACAAAGGGAATACAAAATGATATATTCCCTTTGTAACAATGTCTCCATTTTTATGAAAAGGGTTGCAAAAACACTGGCGCCATGTCTGACCTAGACTTGGTAATTAAAGAAGATAGACAGAACTGTGGGGTTGAACGCCATTTGCTAATTGAGAGATTTTTTTTATAGAGACTTTTCTTTGTTCCCCGGGGTTCCTTTATGTGCGAACGTGTTCAGAATTATATTCGCTGTTCATGTTACTTGCATCAATTATTATTATTGTTTTGAATTGATGTAATGTCTAGTCTGTATTGATCGTATTTTTGTTTCCGTGCCTGCGTTTTGTTTTTTTTCCTTCATCTTTGTATTGTTTTAATTTAGATTATTGCTGATTTTAGTTTGTAATTATACACTGAGATAGATGCCGTTTTAATTTCTGCAGTGTTAAGGATGTTTACTGTGATAAGGGTTCCGGGTTCAAATCTCCGTATAGATTTTTGTGGTGACAATAGACCTAAATACGAGTATAATACCTGAGTGACGATGTTTTTATGAGTATGTATATTTACAAACAAATTATTTACATATAATGTTCTTATCAACCTTCTAGTAAATATTCCTCTGACTATATCACTACTGGGCACGTGTCTCTCATAGAGAGTGATTTGGCCCGATTTGAAAAACTTCACACGCTTTGGAGTAAATATTTCAGGTTTCCTGATAATGTATTTCCTCGCAGCGATGCTTGGGCAAATGAAACACGATCATATTTTAAACATGAAGTGTGCACTAATACTAATGCACTATTTACTTTACTTGAATGTTGCTAAGTTCATAATTTATAGAGTATTGCGCCATAAAGATCTAAGTCATTATGTCTCCTAAGTTTTCTAATACTGTAGAAAAGTCTGTCCCAAACTGTCATTGGCACTATAAAATAATGTCATTGCCGAAACTAGGACGAGTACTACCTTCCCTTTGCCGACACGCCGAATTACAATAAAAAATATACAAAAAAAAATCTCTGGCCGTATAAAATAACGGTATTCGAATTTCAAAGCCATGTCGAATTTCATATTTTGAACGTAGAACGTAAACCTATGCGGCCAGCACGCGAGTCTCGTAAGAGTTTTATTGTGATTATTAATTGAAAACATGCGATGCTGTGTTATCTGTGTTTATTTGTTGTGTAGAAAGTTACTACAAACGCGCTGGACAAACGAATCTTACAATACAACATAAGTATAAGCACTTAATTTAATTGTTTTTGGAATATTTTCAAAAGGGATCTGGCCTCTGAGGATGAGACTGTGGAGTGTGGGAGTTATACCTCACTAAAACCACCCTGGCTACCATCAGTATACGAACGGGGATCCTGGATCCTCTTAAGAAACCAGCTCCGGAATTTAAAAGGAAATTAAATGGATCCCAATCAAAGCTTGGTTTTTCTACATCTGTTCATATTTATCTAACAATGAAAATATGATCGTGATTATTGTATATCACAAGGGTGGGTTACCGTAGTTTATAGACGTTTGCGACTACTGACAGCAATCGGAGTACCCATAATAACGTGCTTTGGTAACCTTACTCACTCGCAGGCAACACAACTCTTGTTGATTCACTGCGGTCTTCTGTAAGGCGGGGGTACTTCTCCAGTCGGGTAGCTCAATTTGAGCGAGTGGAATATCACTATGCCCTACCTCTACCGCACAAGTTCTTGTACATCGGTTCATCTAAATCTAACGTGTACATGAACATATATTCGCGATGGTACGTTATAAATAATTTTACGCCTGGCTCAGTTATGTATGTAAATTATATGCAATATTTCGCGAGTATGACGTATAAATTCGCCTTTACTGGTCACTGCAATCAGTTCAAGGCAAGTCACTCAAAGTCGTATCAAGCACGACAGTCGAGTTGCTGTTGTTGAGATTTTTTAATTTATTTCTTCTTACAAAGACTTCTATTTTGAAATAAATCTACGGTATCTATGGTAATGAAATAAATCTATGGTAACTACTTTTTAGACGATGTTTTGGATCCTTAACAGAATCCATAGACGGGTAGATATAGATGCTGTAAATGAGCCGGACGTCGGTTTAAAAGAACATCAATATACCGCGATAAAATCCGTAAAAAGGTGTTTTATTTCAATGTCTAATATTCACGTAAGTGTAAGAGGTCTTATTTAGACATTAATCAAAATGTGATGGAGAATGTTTTTGTTCTAAAGTAATAAGGGTCTACCTTCTTCTGAAACTATTGAAAACCAGTGTCGTGGACTATAAGCCTAATCCCTCTCAAATGAGAGGAGACCTGTGTCTATCAATGGGACAATGAATAAGTTGAAGATGACTATAATGAGCTTGTTATCAGACATTTTGGGATTCTTAGATACTTATCACCGTAATACAGACATTATTTTGTGTTTTCTACGGCATTTCCACCAGCTAGCTTTTATTGAATGAAAAGAGATGAAGATCGAACTCTAAAGCATTTCCAAGGCTGATTTCCAGTTGAAGGCAAATATAGGCTGATAATTATAATGATCATGTAGTCTAAACCCATCACAAATAGTTTTACGCGATATTTTATTGGTGTATCTCAAAGTACTAAGATTAAGTATTAGAAAGGATATCTTGTTAGCTCTACAGTGTTGTTACTAGACGGGTTAACAGGTTTCAACTTTATCAACGAAGTATTCTAGATGAGAACCCGTCAGCGAACATAAATCTACAGATAATTTAAACATAGCCGGCCATATTTTAACGTTTACTATATGCATAAAACTCCATGTTGAATCAACGACAAGAAATCTGTGTTTAGGTTAGAAGTTTGGCAAGGGAAATGGGATATTCAGCCTTATCATCAACTCATTAATGGATATGGTTGGGCCTCCTCTTAATATGATAGTAGCTAGGCTATTGTCCATGCTTCCTTAGTCTGTGGTAGCCGACTTCACACGCGCCATCCACAAAATAGCATAGGCCTGAAGTTACGTTTTTCATCATAGTTTTAGACTGACACCTAATATGTTCATGTACGGTTTTGTTTACTTCTGTAACTGGAATATAGTTACTAGGTTTATTTGCTAGCTTACAATTCCTAGAATATCAAGACAATGCCTAGTACTTATAAATCATCATCATCAGCCTATATTCGTCCATAATAATTGAACATAGGTCTCCCGTTGAGAATGCCTTATAAGCTGTTTTGCAATAAAAGCAAATAGAATTTTAATATCATCAATTTAGGACCTTTTTGGGTTCAGCCTTCAGTCTATGTAGATGCATTTCAATACTTTAGACGAAGTAAATGCCATCAGTCCTCAAACCAATAACTGGGTATGAATACCATAATAGTAAACTAGTTGGTTTTTAGATTTCTGGCAACCACTGACAATTGTCACAGATAATTCGTATAACAACCAGGATCGACAGAAGGTGGTTTTAGAAGCATGTCAGGGTTTCGTTGTGCTATACATAACTTGACCTCGGTATAGGCAGTTTAACCTCCAATAATCTTAATAAAACTCACATAATACCCAACCCCCTAACAATAAATATTATAATGTTAATTTGCGCGGGTAAATCAGTCAACACGGTCGCGTGTCGCCGCCGCCATTTTGGTTTTAACCTCATTGACAGCGCGCTGTAATGGCCGCCACAATAGAAAGGGCGCGAATAATAGTCGATTGTTGTTTTATTAATCTTTAGACGTCATACGACGACAAAAAGTGGGCTTATTAACATTCCATGACAGTTTTGTTGAAGAAAGTGAAGGTTTGATGGGGAATAACAAGATTACCTAGATTTGGCACGATTAGCGATTCAACTGACCGATCGGTTTCTGTGCCATGGTTGGCGGGTTTGATTCTCTCGCGGAATAAATATTTATTCCGATTTTATAACCTGGTGATATTTCAGTCGGGGTAGCTGTTTGTAAGAGTTTTATTTGTAAACGGTATTTTAATTTTATGGTATCGTCCTGGTTCAGTACCTATCCATGATTATTTAATTCATCTTCACTGCGCATTGACGAATATTAAATCACCAATAAATTTATTGGTGATTATCACTTTTTCATTACACTACTTAACAAAAATAAATCAATTCTTTCCAGCCTACGATTTGTTTATTTTCACTATCATGATCACCATAATATCATCTAGATGATGTCCACTGCACATTTGGCGGTATGTTTATAGTCCCATGTAATAAAAAGACACACACCAATAAATCAATATAAAAAAAAAACAGAGGAACCTCCTTTCCAGTTGACATCTGTCAAAGTTGTCACCCGAAGTGCGCAATTTAATACGAATAAACAAATTATTTGACACTACCATGAATATATATCACCACGATTGCCATTTGAGAAAATATCTTCGCCTTTTTTCTGTCTGATGTTATTTGTCTGTTTTAATTTTTAACCTACAGCTAAGCTCAAACGTTTAAAGCCTATAAAACTAGTCCCGCTGTGAAATAATACATGTAAGAACAAGACAATTACATTAAAGTACAGCTTTTATAAGACACGATAAACTGTCACAGGTTATTTCAAATAAGAACTCCTTTTGTAGGGCTGATACTACTACTAAATTATGTCGAACTGTCTCTTGAAATAAGAATTTACCCTATTTTTAACCCTGGCTTGTCGCAAAATGTCTAATTTGCTGATTAAGTATTCCGTTTGAGTTGAATTGGCTTGACGTTTTTGTTTTTTTTTCTTGCAAGCGCTGTTAGGTGTTTCGATGAGTAATGTAAGTTAGTGCTGTGCTAGGCTTGACTCTTTGGTCAAATTATCGTAAGAATTGCCGAGTTCAAGGTACTGTGTTTGGATCCCTAGTCATGTAGGAATAGATACTAAGTACATCTGTAGCGGTATACCTCTGTTTAAAATTTTGGGAATGCAGTTGGAAGTTTTATCGTAGCAATACTATATCAAATGAATATTGTAAAATTCAAGTGTCATAGCCTAGTATTATAGAAAGATACTACTTTTTACTCAATTTAAAAAGCGTAAAAACGCTAACATACGCTAAATTGATAGACAGAAAGAAGACATATATTTTAAATGAACTCCGCAGACCTCGTCCTCTTTCATGTACCTACAATTTTTATATTCCCATAAAAATATTCTCCATGAAAAAGTCGGTTGATCACAACCCTATAATTATAATACCAATTACTTAATGCACAAACAACAATACTAATTTGTCCAATCGGATTAAACATCGATACTATTTCGCATCACTAATAAGTGCGCAATGACATTTGGCGGCAACGCGCGTGCAGGTGGCGGCCAGAATATAACGTTGTAATGGCGTTTATAGCACAAAAGTTAATCCCTACAACATTGTCCATGTTCCAACGTTTAACTGGCAGGATTAACTCTCACGTCAAAGTAACTTGTGAATAAATATTTATATTTAACCACCAGTCTTTACAGATTAACTGTCTCGTTGGAAAAAGTGACTGCTTATCGTGAGACCCTAGATTTGATTATTTTCAATTCGATTCATTCCAATATGTCGACGATATCAGTTTTGCGAGCACTTTTTCACTTCCCAGTCAAGAAGTAGATTAATTGAGCTGAATTAAACTAGTGTATGAGAATATATACATGTGATAGCTTAGTGAAGCAAAACATTATGATGAAACCTGTATGCCTGAGAGATTTTCTCGGTGGTGTGTGAAGTCTGTCAACCCGCAGTAGGTTAGCTTGGTGGACTATAGCGTAATCAATCTCAAAGGAGAGGAGACACGTGCCCAGCAGTGGGACAATCAATTCGGTTGATAATGATGCTGATGTATGAGAGGATGAGTTTTGACTCTGTATAAATTACTACTCATGCACGAAAATATTTACAGAAAAACAAAATTTTAAATAACTTATAACACATTTTTTCGAAACCCCCTTAGGCGCGAGGTCGCTCTTATTGGTATTATTAGGATTATTTATACGAGAATTCCCAGTAGCAGTTCAGCGTCTAGCCCAATATTGGCCATAGACTTGCCTCCTATTAGGTACTTGAGACCTAAAACATACCGGTCAATTGTAGGTGTTCATTAGTACACCTCTGCTTTATCCTTTGGAGAAATACCCGTGGTTATATGACTGTATGTAATCATTTCTTTACGCCCTAGGAGTAGCTAGATTAGAGCAACTGATAACATCTAATAGGGCCAAAGGAAAGTAGAATAAAATATATTTAGCCACCTTCTAGCACTTTGAAATGTAAGCAGTTTCTTATTCAATTTCTATGAAGACACTTAGGCACGTGAAGATTAAAATCACAATCCAGCCCTTAATTTTTCCCCGGAGCACCTAACCAGGCTATCGTTCAATCAGGTCTCGACAAAAGAAATAACCGATAGCCATCAGCTTTTCCAGTTAGCCACCGCTAGATGGCGTGCGTCGCGGCTGAGATCGCGTGAGATAGTGAAATGCTATCCAAGACAGTCATTTCTTTCTCTTCACTCTGATTGCTTTTGTCGTAAGCAGGGAAGTGACGTGCAGTTGAATTTGAAAGAGTAATTGTTTGTTTTTTTATCTTTTCCAAAAAGTATTATGGTGGGAGTGTCTTGTACCACCAGAACTGGATATTTAGGTGCAAGGAGTTTTTAGTTCATTACTGCTTTGTTCTTCTTAACCCTGTAAATTCTTATCAGGAAAAACTTTTAAGTAAAGAATCGGCTAACGAAAACAAAAACTACAATATTCTGATGAAAATCATCGAAGTTATATTTTTTGTGTATATGTATAAAACATTCGAAACAAAAAAATCTCATTTAAACTTGCCATTGTAATTCGTCACACAAGCCAAGTTATTTCCTACGTTATATTTAAAGGTCAATAAAGTTTAGATCAGTGATTGAGTGATATCACCCGAGGTTGTCAAGTCTCGGGTTCAAATGGCTATATGCAAGGCACATCGCTCGAAGAACGGAGGGCCGATGGGGCTTGAGGTTCTCGAGTGGTGACCACGTACTGGAAGACCCAGCGTGGGTATGCCCCTGGCAAGGTGGAAGTGGTGATGGAGGTGGTAAAGGTTGTTGGAACCCGCTGGTTGCGGGTGGTGCAGGACCGGACGTCGTGGCGATCCTTGGGGGAGACCAATGTCCAGCAGTGGACGTCTAACAGTTAATATGATGAGTTTAAATCCTAGATATTACCTCTGATTTGTATGATATTTTACCGTGAGTTTAATTTTTACACTAAAACGGTGAAGGAACGAGAGCGATTTCTCTCGACTGGAAGAATTCCCTCGACTCTACGAGTCTCTTAGAAGAGAGAGACTCGCGCTTAACTGTGGGACAGTAAATGAATTATTGGTGTTGAAAAGTCTGATTTTCGAGTCTAAGTTCTTTAGACGTAGGTACGTACGCATCCCCATAGGGTTAGGAAGAGGTATCACTTAACTTTTAGGTCCCATGCAATAGACGGCAAGCCTATTACCATCACCACGAATCCAAACTCCGAGCTGCTACTGAGAATATCAAAGAAAAACCCAATAACACTTTGCTCGACCTGAGAACCTAACAAGATCCCTTGGTCAGCAGTCGATCTTAAGACCACGAGCCCAACGAGGTAGGGCGTGAAGTTATAAATAAAACTAACAGCATACTTAACTCGTTCCCGTAGAAAAACCTTCGAAAGACCAGTTAACATTTGCTCCGGCGACATTAATAAATCATTTGTCAAACGTCGCCATTTTGTCTTATTAACCTTAAGAGGAAAGCGCGGTAATTACAGGGGGTTGTTGTGCTCCCGCGCACATAGTGATGCGATAGCAGTCGAGTTGTTGTAGTCGATTTTCTTTGTTAGTCTATCGGTTTAGCAAATATTAGTCGAGTTTTCTCATTTTTTTTTAATTGTAGTTTTGTGTGTTAGATTGTGGATATAATATAAATACATTACTAAAATACTATAAACGTTATATCATGAAAAAATACTTAGGAATAAAAATAATATCAGACATCTTTTAGCATTACAATTGCATTTGCAAAAAATCTCATCTAACTGTACACTAAATATTAATAGGAAGTTATCTATTCATGAAAAAGCAACCTTTATTTCACTGCTTGAGTTAGATAAAAACTTTTGATGAATGAACACAAGCGATCCTTCAACTCGATTAACAATCGAATGCCGATCGCCGAGCGCATCACTACAAAGGTCGATTGAAACATCTCTATCACTGTGTAATAATCAAGAGCTACCGTGGTGTGTCAATTAAATTCTTTAATTTAATACGATTCGTTAGGCAAGTCATTAATTTTATAATAATGGCAATTTTTTGTGTGCACGTCAACCCAAACTGACAGGGCGAAGCTAGATGTGCCTTTTGTACGATAGCCGACATATCGTATACATTTTGAAAGCGTATGCTTCTAGAATTACGCGCTTGTCCACGTTGAGGGGTTAGATTTATAGACTAGTGGTCTCTGGATAGTACCGTTAGCCTATTGTGGGTTGATAGACGCAAAATACCGTTGAGGAAATTTCTCAGGCATGCGAGTTTCTTTTGGCGTAAGTAGTGAAAGCTAAAATACTCAAAAAGCTCAAAAATGTTCATTTGTATTTGATTCACGAATTGGTAGTCCATGTTTATTTATTAGACTATCGCTCCTTACCACACAAATATATTGTACTTTTATTCTTAAAGAATTAGGAGATATTTAACAAACAATATCTCTAGGACAAAACAAAACTCTGACGTGAATAGAAACCACGGCCAAAACCCGGATCAAACATAAGTGTCACCCAAATACCCATTGTGTAAATATGTCACATCAATAGTCAATAGTCAAAAGAAACATCAAGTGGCGACTATTAGTCGCGATAACATGTCAAATAATCGACTAACTGACTTATTGACTCGGTAGTGGCTAAGGGTTATCGATGAAAATCAAAATGTGACATTTTTTGTTTGTTGTTTTTTTTTGATGTCTTTTTTAATAGCTTAGATGGAAGACATGGTTTTGAAGATAAGCTATCGCCAGTTGTAGATGACCAATCATTGATCATTTTTAACTGGCTATGAATTTAAACCGTCGGATAATGTCAATAGAATCAGTCGATCTTACCACGATCATAACTTTGCTAGTGACCTATAGTTGTAGTTATATAAGTTAACAAAAATATACAAAAATACCAATTTTATTACCAACAAGCATCCTAGGTTTTCCTCTTTCAATTTACTGAATGCTTAATCAACCAACTACAACTTGTTTTATACCCTTTAAGTGGCAGACTAGCATACTTGGTAAAAAGCACCCTAGGAGACTGAAATCCAATCCTTTGACAAATTAAAGGACGAAGCATAAAGGACCAAATACTCAATATCCATTTCCAACGACGGAAGTAAACCAAAAGTAGTTTACCAATTAATGTTTGATGAAGTTAGTTATTTTTAGAATCGAAACCCCTTTTCAGGTGACAAAGTATATGTGAAAGCCAATAATAATGATTTGAATGAACAGAGAACGTATATTATACACAGTAATCGTTGTGTCGATAGTAAAATAGCTATTAAAGTATTTGAACGGAAGGCTTACAAAGAAACACATTATTGATTGCCCACAAAACGTATTGAAGTGGTAACAATATTGGACATGAACGGGGCAATTGTCCTTTTCGACTTTATGCTCCTAATCATAAGGTTGAAAGGTCGATAGGTACTGTAGTTAGAACTAGCGGTGAGGTCGTAATTAATTTTTTAGGAGTTTATGTAGAGTTAATTGGTACGGCAATAAAAAAGAGTTGATTTGCCAAAATATTCACATAAAATGAATTAAAGGTATAGTTGGAAGTCTGAACCTTCTCTAAGATAGATATGGATTCAAATGACAGTTCATTACCTTGGTCTAGCATAGGATGGTAGGCTTCAAACACCTTTGTCTCTTTCTAGAAACTTCTTAGAGAATTAAGTCCTCATGATGTTTCTCTTGTTTCGGCAAGGTGGACTGACGACTTGGTAAAGGTCGCTGGAATCCACTGGATGCGGGCGGCATATAACCGGTCGTCGTGGCGATCCTTGGGGGAGACCTATGTCCAGCAGTGGACGTCAAACGGTTGAAATGATGATGATGATGATGATGATGTTTCTCTTCTCTGTTACATACGTAATATTAGTTGGTATTATATCGCCTCTGTATAATTTGTAGGATTAAACAAAAGAAGACTATTTAGGCCTTAAAATTATGCTCTACGTCTCATGCAGTAAGTGTCAAGCCTACCATTTATGGAGTAGACATCCAATTTTGGACTGTAACTAAGAATTTCTTGACAACTGAACTTAATGACACTATTTCTACCTGGAAAACTTTACCAAGACTGGCTCGCCAGTCGCACTTATTACAGCAAAAACATTTTGAAGTTTACAAATGAAAGAATGTTGTGAAAACTGAGAACAAAGTACCTATACATTTTATTTAAAAGAGTATCTATGAATTTTCTCGCTTTTTGGAATCCCATAAGACATACTTCTTGGAACCGTTTTAGTTTTGGCAATACGACTTTTTTACGGATTTTATCGCAGTATATCGATATCATTTTATCCTGACGTTTCGGGTCCTTTACCATCTATGGTCACAGGGAGTGTGATCATGATAAAATAGCTAAAAAAATGTTTTATTTCCATTGAAATCGAGTAAACTAGGCATTTCTAATATGCACGTAGTTGTAAGAATTTTGACATCTCAAAAGGACCTGTAACATTGGTCTTATTGAGATAAAAATAAATAGTTTCTTTTCAATCTTTCTAGATTATCTTGACTGTTCAAAAACTGCAGTTAAAGTGCCAAGCTTAACTACGTCTTGAGCGTCGGAATTAAGATTACAGTACCTACCTATCGCTGAGTTGAACTTTAGGTCAGATCATGAATATGTTGGATGCTTAATTAAAACGAACCTCGGTCTTTGATAAACCGGTGTTCTTAACAATAATTGCCGCTATAAAAACCGTATGTGATTACACGTGAAATCGACTATATTTTTTAATATTTATTGATTGAAGGACCTATGTTAATGAATACAGTTTTTTTGAGAAATTGTCTTAGAGCAAAAATGTTAAGATTGAGATCATAGAAATATGAATAGACATTGACAGAAATAGAAAATAGTCACCTGGAAAACAGAGGGACAATTTCAAAGATATTACAAATTCGTATGAGTACAGAAACGTTAATTTTGTCATAGTGTATAAATTATTTGGTTTTTTTTGGTATTATGTGACCATTTAGTGTGCTTTATGTGATGAGATTCTTTGTTATTTAGACTATCTACATATTCTCTTCTAAAAAAATATTTTGGTCTAACTATAATTTCATAGATTATTGAAATAAAATAAAGTATGACGATTTTTATTGTCATGCTTGCCCATGACTATGAACGCTATATAGGTTCCAAAACAGTAGGATTAAAATAATATCACTACTTAAACAGTTATAAAATATGTAAAGAAATACTATTTTTTCACTGTCAAATATTCGCGTAAGTGTAAGAAATCGGCGTGTCATTGGATTACTCCAAAATGAAATTTGGTGTCGTAATACGTGTTACCTACATTTCATAGAATTGCGGATAGACCATTAAGGAGGTAGGAGTAGGAGGGACCTACAGATAATATTAATAATACTGCAGTTTTTACTATGAGAGGTTTTAGTTTTATCTCTTGAAGTACGTACCAGGTAAGTAAGTATATCTACTAGTTTTTATGAAAATACCAAGAACAAGGAAAATCTATAGCAAAACAATAATAAATCATAAGCCAGTGGTTGATCTCAAAGTAATTATAATGTTCATGCCGCGATGTTGGATTAATATCTAACCTCCTTAGTTACTTTATATACTAGATATGTTGTTTGATTAGCTTCTCGGTGCAAATTTAATTATTTGCAGTTGACATGAATTAATCTGTTAATGTCAGTAATAAGTGTGATCACGCGTGTAATATAAGAATTAAGATTACGTTATAAAAACTACTTCAAGCTCAGATTACTAGATTAAACCATATAGAGAGAAAGAATAAAATAGAAGGTGAAATTGTCATAAACTCTAATGTTATTTTAGAAGATGAAAATTTATCTTAATCGCTTTTACTAATACTATCAAAATTTTACGAAATAACAATAACGCTAAAAAGAAATACCGTAGAAAGAAAGGAGAGCCCAAATAGCATGTTTTTGTCAACCACCTTTTTTTTCGGGTCTTTTAATAGAAATATGATTAAAAGGTGTCAAAAACGCATGCATTACTGATACCTGGAGCGCAACTCAACGGGAGGTCATAAAAGCGTTGACAAGATGTTTTGAAAGGCGGTATGAGAGCCATAAGAACTGACAGGTGTGCTCTTAAGACTAAGTTGAAAGCAATTTTGGTACAAACATAACAGAACACATTGGGCAGAGGTGTAGGTACTAATGTACACGCAAATTTCGCCGGTATGATTTAGGATCCATGTAATAGGGGCCGAGTCTATTGTCGTGAACCGGGCACGAAGGATGCTACTGAGAATTTTATGGCAGAACCCAATAACGCTTTGCTCAACCTGGGAATTAAACCCAAGACTTCTTGCACATCAGTCGAACTTACGAGTACTAGACCAAATAGAGAATAAACTGTGATATCTTATGATTCTGCATATCATCTTAAAACAATTAGCGGTGAAGAGAGAGAAGAAGTTGGTTTTACAAATAATTTCTTAAACATATTATCTTAGACATGTTCAAATAATAAAACAACTTTTTACGGATTGTTCGTAACCATAAATGCTGTAAGGGATCCAAAATGTAATAATAAAATAATATTAATATACCGCGATGAAATCCGTAATAGTTATAATCCAGAAAAACTGAATACATACCTTGCAAATGTATAATCTAAGGCAGTTTCTTGAAATAAGAAAACAGAAATTTTAATGTGGTCTTCTAGTACTTATGAGACAAAAAAGAAAGATCTACAAAAGATATTAAAATTTTAGGTTGAAGAAAGAAGTTTTGTGAGAGACGAACAGAGTTGCTTCTTAATTTGGGAGTTATGTAGAGACTTTTTGGCTACATTGGTCAATAAAGTATTTTTGAGATCATTTCAAGAACTGCTGGTGAGAATTTGGTCCTTCGGAAAGAAAGAAAACTGCGGCAATTCAAAAAGGTATTATCACCTCTTTTCAAAGGTTTTCGTCTACGCAAATTTAATGTTACCTTTCTAAAAATTTATGCGTTTAAGGTTTAATTCCGGTTCATCAGTTGTCTTTGTAAGTTGATTGGAATTTACGGGAGGTTTTTTTTTGGACTTTGTAAATTAGTCAGGGAATACTACGTACCTAACAATTTTATAGTGACTAAAAATAGGAAAATAGCATTAAAGGCAGACAGAAAAAGTTTAAGAAGTTTCCTACAAATCGCGGCTATATTCTATATTTTTTTACTATGGTAATGTAATTTTGGGAAAAGCGCGGTAATGATACTGTAAGGTACCTAATTTAAAAAAATGATTTTCCGTAATTAAAATGCTTAGTCCTAAGTTCCGTGAAGTGAAAAAATATAGGAACTACGATTGATCTCTTTTTATTTTTGAAGTTTTAGAACTAGAAAAATCTTAGATTAAGTGTAGGTAAAGTGTTAAACAACGCAAGAAAGCAATATAGGATAGGATTTTATTTTTTGAGAACACGCGTTTTTAAAAAAATATTCTCACTTTCAATTTTTATAATTTTGAGGTTTGTGTTAAGTTCTCAAGATCTATGTAATACATTTTTTATACATATTCAAACGAAATATCAGGTAATTCCAATAAGCGTCTTATTAGGCCTAAATTAATTGCCAATAAATTGTTGGTTTTCGGAAAAAGCACTAAGTTTTTTTGGATTTCGGAATCGGGTACTAAAAGTAGTACAAATTTGAAGCAATTTCGCCGCATCCCAGAAGGTTTTCAAAGGTCAAATAATCTTTTAATTCGTAAACTGAGTTCAGAATCGGTGTATATGTATTTCAATGTAATTTTCATTATTGAAGATATCTAAGAGGATATTAAAATAAATGATAAAATAGGTACTTACGGGTTCTGGATAAATCAAGCGATATTACACAGCATCACTTTGTCACAGATATTTTTTCTCAACACCACAAAATTAATCAAGTTATATTTATTTATTAACACTTGTCTTTCCTAAACACAGTACTTCCACTTTAAAACGTCGGAAACATTAAACAAATCGTTGATTGGTCGAATTCAAATTTACGAATCGAAACGTTTTATTATGTATTTTAAAGAATTTGCAACGGTTCGGAGACGAGAGAAGTGAGGCGTAGCAATCAAATTTATTATTGCCATCAATTAGAAAGAACAGGACAGAATGATAATTGCCTATCAATTAGCGATCCATGCATTACGATTCAGCAATTATGGAGCACGTGGCATCGTTTCCGAAATTTACTTTGTCGATAGTCGATTTCGATTTTCGCGGCGATTGACCCTACGTCACCGATGTCATTTTTAATCACAACACTGGTCCCTGTATCGAGTCAAAACGAGTCGTAATATTCGTAGAGTTAGACTATAGAAAATCACAGTCGGTCACCACACACTAAACACAAATGATAACAGTCATCAAGTTTCTAAAAAACCGAATCGTCACTGGCTTCGACGGATAAAAAAAAACAGCTCACCGACGCACACAAGCACAAAATTCTGTCCAATTAAAGATAATGTTTGTGGATATTTTAATAGCGTACCCCTCCGAAGAAACCCGACACAACCAACTCCTGTTGGATTTAAGCACTTAATGATCGGTTGGGGGAAATTGTGCGAGAAACGAACGGCCCAGAGTAGCTCTGTCTCTCTCTAATTAGTTCCGAATCGCGCCACATGTATGGGCGTTGTGGCGCCACTGCTGCTTGGTAGGCGTGGCCTAATCCGAGGCGGTATATTACAAAGGAGGAGCTGAGTTCTGATTGGTTGGCGTTCGTGGCGCGATTTTTTTCGTTCGTACGTGCAACGAGCGTCGGTTGGCAATGTAAGATCGATCGTCGGCGCCAGGGTTACTATTATATGTTTTTTATGGGTATTTTTTGGCGGTGTTCAGTGCTTTGGTAACCTGTTATGGAGGCCACGCCCCGCCGGCATCGCGGGTACAGACAGACAGAGAGACACAGGCTATCAATCGAGTCTCAAGCCGTAGGGTTTTTTTTAAGTGCGGTTATATTTTTTTTGTAATTTTTCGTGAGTGTTTTGACTCTGTGCTGTGTGACTGTTTGTATGTCATTGTGTTTTGTATCTCGTATGTAATGTCATCATGTTTTTTTTTCATTGCACTGTATAGCTGGTGTTGTTTTGATTACATTATGCGTATTGTGGATTAGTTAACTTTTGAAAAGTTATTTACCTACTCTTACAATCTCCATTTTTGTATGTACTTAAATGATTTTTTCGACGTCTGAGGTACTACTTACGTCTTTAACAATGAAACCCCACTGTTTCTATTTAGTTTATTTTTATAACTTATTGGAATTACAATAATAAAATCAAATCAATGCAACATGTTAGTAAATAAAATATTAGTTCAAAAGTTTCGTAACAAATTTTATGCTGGATTGTACTTTGTGTTAAACTTTTTTCTTAACTAAAGTAGACAAAAGTTATTGCAGAATTTGAACCAATAATAAATAGGTCTGTATCTAGTACATAATAAAAATAGGTTCACAAACAAAAATCCTAGCAAAATGTGTAACCCAAAATTATCTTTTAATTTTAGATTGGTTCCAAGGTAGGTACTCTATAATTTTTTTAAAAACATATAATATATTTACTATCTCGCCTGTCGTGCCCAAAGGTTTTGGGTTTGGCAGTGGTGTACCTACTAATGTACCTACCTACCTACTTAGGTACCTACGCCCACATTTCGCCGGTATGTTTTAGGACATTCAGATTCCATGTAATAGGTAGTCTAGATCAAAAAAAACATTGTTGTTCTAACAAGGGGTTTGAATTTAATTACTCTGGGCATTGAATTTAATTACTTTATTATATTTATGAGGACTTTTTGACATTCTTTTCATTTATGTCAGAAAGTGTTTATAAGTAAATACCTTACATATTTAATGCCCAGAGCCTTGTTATACTATCGACCCAGATTCGAATTCTGGGCAGTGAATGTGTAGGTATCTAGCTCTAAAGACTAGGTAGGTTTTAGTTGAGAACCAATTTTTAGAATTGCGGTTCCCGACAATAAAACGTACGTAGGTAATATAAACAAAGGACTATAAACCATACAATTAATTAAATGAACACGAATTTTTCTTTTTTTTAAATCTTTTATTGTGTGGGTATATAAATATAGGTATGGTATGGTATTTATCACAGTTCTATTATTTATAAAGCATGGTAGGACCTGGGGAAGGTTAAAAAAATCAGGTTTGTTAAGATGGTAGGAAGGTAACTTGGGTAGTTCACTGGTGTAGGTACCTACCTATACAAAAAAAATATAAAAAAATATTTAAAAATTACAAAAGAATAGGCAGTTTTATAATAAAATTGAGACGTCATAATTTTTTTCATACGATATAAAATTTCTAGCTATCTATTTTAAAGTAAAGTACGAATGTCAATATTATGTAGGTAGGTATGTGAGGTACCTTATTATCAATATTTTCACGTGAATTTAATAATGATAATGCTAGTAAACCGCGCATATTTAATTTCACTTATTTCTTGTCCATCTAAAGGTTGCCTGGTAGATATCGCTAATTAGCGACAAGACCGCCATTGTACCCGTATTCCATTCGTATTAATAATTTAACTTTATGTAAGTAATGTTTATTTGTTGACTGCTCTTCTCATCTTTACATTGCATCATTTTATTTTGTAAAAAAATATTCTATAGGTACTAATTTTCCCAAAAATAAATTAAAAATAAAATCATATTTTCAAAATACTAGAAACGAATAAACTTACCTTAAAGGGCTTAATAAACCAATTAAACATATTTCCAAGTAGTGAAGTACATAAATAGCAGTCTAATAAGCCCCTTAGCCGATGTCAAACTGTCATAAATGTCATAATATTATGTCAGAGTACTTAAATGTCAACTTGACGTTAGCCCGACGACGGGACATCACTAATGTTTTAATAAGTTTTGGTATTTATAAGGTTGTAAGGGGTTAGTTAGCTAATATATAGCTAGAAAATAAAACCTACTTTTTAGAATCGTAGTTTTGACAATTCAAAAGCACCTGTAATAATAATGGTTTGCTTGAAATAAAACATTTGAGTATGAAAATACTCTTGCGGCTTGCGACTTGCGTCTATCAAAGTTAAATTTATTATGTTTTTTCGGTAATTTTAAATAAAAATAGCTTATGTAAGAATACGATCAGTTATAATTTTGTATTCAAATATTTGCTGAAACAATTATTTTAATATAGCTGTGCAATTTAAATTTCAATGTGTAAAATCCGCATTCAGAAATCAGTTTGGTAACTTTAAAAGTCAAATCATGATAAAAATCATCATTATATAGAATATTGTACTAGTCTCTACGATAATTATCAAAAAATAAATGAAGTTTAATTACTCAAAAGGCCCAACAGTTAAAACGGGGTTTATTATTTATTTTAGCAAAAAATAAACATAATTAAGTATGTATTGATTTAATTTCATACTTTCCATTTAAATTTACAGATAATTTATTATTTTTTATTTTTATTTATTGGATAGAGTCCAACACTAAGTAGGTACATGTGATATAATAAAATATAAATAAATATTTCCGGACTTTGTTACACAGCGCCATCTAGTTTCGTGGTAAGCAACGAGGCTTGTGTTGCAGATACTAGATGATTGTTATATTACATATACCTGTACTTTTTTTTGTAAATACTCATAATAATTATTATACGTAGATACATCCATGACCCGGATACAAATGTTGATACTCATCACACAAACATTTATCCCAATCGGGATTCGAAACCGGGCACGATAGCACAGCAGGCAGCTATTTTATTCTGTACCTCCGCCTTACAGAAGACTGCAGTGAATAAACAAATAGTCGTGTTCCTGCGAGTGAGTAAGGTTACCAGAGCTTGTTTGGGGAGTGACTGTCCTGGTCGGCAGCGTGCGAGCGACACCTCTGGTGTTGCAAACGTCTATAGGCTACGGTAACCGCTTACCATCAGGCGGGGAGTTCGTTTGCCACCATTGTGATATAAAAACAAAAGCAATATAAATAATAGTATAGAAGCTAACTAATATTGAACTAATTTTCCCAGTTTTCAGGTGTTATATCAAATGCTCAAACGGTGAAGGAAAACATCGTGAGGAAACCTGCATGCTTGAGAGATTTGTCTCGATGCCCTGTGAAGTCAGCCAACCCGCAGTAGGCTAGCGTGGTGGACTATAGCCTAATCCCTCTCAAATGAGAGGAGACCCGCGCCTAGCAGTGGGATGTTAATGGGTTGATGATGATGATAGTTTTCCCACTATAGGTATGCCTTCTAACTGCCTCGTTAGTCTAGTGTTGGGTTCGATTTCCGGGTCGAGCAGTGTTATAGGCTTTTCTATAAAATTCTCAGTAGCAGCTAGGAGTTTGAACTCATGCCCGGTTCTATTACATGAGACCTAAAACGTCCGGCGAAATGGGTGCGTACATTAATACACCTCTGCCTAGCCTTTCGGGAACGACAGGCGTGATGGTATGTTTATTATAGTTTTATAGTAATTCTAAGCACGTATATTGTAATACACAATACTTGACAAGATGTCAAAACGCTCTATTAAAAATATGTAACGTCAAAATGGCGGAAATGTCAAAACGAGCAATTAAAAGTAATGTCATATTGCAGGAAATGTGTATTTATTTGTAACTATATATTAATAATATAAATATTTCAAATTAATATTTAGCGTTTACAAATAGGACTGTAATGTTTTAGGAATACAAACAGCATTGTTTTATTTATAAAACCACAGAAATATAAATAAGATTCTACCTACCTCTATGTTTTAACCAATGTTCATAATTTAAAAAAATAAATAAAAAAAAGTGCGGTTTTCTTGGTGCTTTTTTTAAATATTTTTTCTAGTTCAGGATATTTCTTTATTTTTAACTGCATTACCTGATATTAAAGGTAACACACCACTACCTATTATAAACGCAAAACTTTGTATGGATGTACTCGTATGTGTGTTACTCTTTCGCGTAAAAACGCTTAACGGATTTGGATGAAATTTAGCATAAAGATAGTTTATTAAGTATCTGAATTAACAAATAGGCTACTTTTTATTTACATTATCATGCGGACAAAGCCGCGAGAAGGTAGTAATATATACACATTTCTGCTTCGCAATTCAGCCATATTTCATAATTGTTTTTGTTTCTGTAACTTTGACACATGTTTCCTGTGCAGCTACATGTCACAAACTTGATTATTAAGAACGCTAATTACATATCTGTGACACGAGTCTTTTAAGCACATGGAAATAGAAACACCCTTAGAACTTATAAATTATGTATGAGCTAGTTTATTTAGCCTGTGGCTTCACTTGCAAGGTGTTTATTTATGAATTGATAAGGTGTTTATTGTTATTCACCACTAAAAATCTAAGTCGTTATAATCTATGCACTAATAGCAAATAAAATTTAAAAATTTCTCCTTCCCTCCATAATTGAAAAACAAAAACAAAAAATTACTTAGTTATATTATTATGTGTATAGGAAATATTCCCAAAAAACTCATAAAATAATTCAAAGTTTTAGATTTTTAAGTAAAAAAAATACATTATGAATGCGCGCCAACATGAATTATTTGCAAATAAAATGGTAATAATATTTTTATAATATTTTTTTAATGCCTAATTCAATACATAATTTGAGCAAAAATAAAATTTTAACGTCATACAGCGGACAATTTTATTGTAGTAGGTAAGTATATATTGAATACCTACGTTCTTTTTCAACGTCTATAACGTATTTTAAGAAATCAATACCTATTATATTTAAATCTTACTCGTTCTTAATCTTGTAGTAGGTAAATTAAAATGGCTTCAATACCGAACAAAAGTAGTGAGTCAATGTTTAAATTAAAACCAGGTAATTAAGACTTGCCTTATTCGTCGTTATTAACGCCTGTCGACACTAAACGTTGTATTAATTAGGAAATTTGTTCAATTATGTCTCATTTTGACATAAAAAATGGCGCCCGCTTTAAGTAGGTATAGGTACATTATATCAAACAGGTAATGAAAACTTTTTTTAAGATTGACTATTTCGTTACGCGTAAATTTTTATGTTTGTTTTTTTTTTAATATATTTTATAGTAATTTAACTTCGTAGGTACCTACCTAGTTAGAAGTAACATGTCATTGTGTATTTATTATGTGCTCAAACGGTTAAGGAAAAAAACGTGAGGAAACCTACAGTTGAGAGATTTTCTCAATTTATAATAAGTTAATCAACCCGCATTAGCGGCATTAGGCTATCGCGGGTTGGTTAACTAATTAAATTAAACAAATATTATGTGTGTTTAGGTTGGAAATTGGTTACTTGAATAAGAATATTTATTAATAAATAAGAAATAAACAATATTTAAAAAATATATATATTGCTAATATTTTTTAAAAAAAATTCGAAATTTAAAACCGTGTCAAGAGAAGAATCAATTTAATTTTTTTATAAATTCTGTCAACAATTATTAAATATTAAAATACGAATTTATTTAATTTATTTATATATAACTGTATAATAAAAAAACAACGTCCGGAAATATATATTATAATCTGTTAATATCATTGTTGCACAAATTATTTTCTTTCCCTTTCAACAAATAAAGCGCTACCCGCCATAATGAGATACAAAACTTTGAAGCCATAACATAATAATCTGTAATAGCGCTTCAAGCCGCTTTATTGGACAATAAAGGCTGTTCGAAATTCAAATTTCGTTTCCTAGAAACGGTAATAGGAACGTGGAAGGAGGGCATTATAATTTTATTGTTTATTTATTTTACGTGGAAAAGGGTGCATTTTGTAAAAATAAAAAAGATGGATTTTGTAAAAAAAATATTATGATCGACTGCTTCGTTGGTCTAGTTGTCATTAGTCCCAGTGTTCTGAGCAAGAGGGCTTCGATTCCTAGGTCGAGTAAAGTGTTGTTGGGTTTTTCTATGAAATTCTCAGCAACAGCTCGGAGTTTGGATTCGTGCCCGGTTGATGGTTATACGCTCGCCACCTATTATAAAGGATCTTAAAATATTGATTTCGTACACTTACACTAATATTAGACATTGAAATAAAACTACTTTTTACGGATTTTATCGCGGTATATTGATAATATTTTAACCTATCAGTGAAATGAGGATGTACATTAGAATACCTCTGCCTAAACCCTCGGGGACGACAAGCGTGGTAGCATGTTATAAAAAATATATAATTTTATAGTTTTTTATTGTGATTTGAATACAAGGCTTTTGCAATTCGCTGTCATTATGCAATAGGCTTTTTCTAATTATGTTATTGATGTAATTTAATTAATTAATAGTAATAATACGATAATTTATTTGGAAATCAGCAGGTGTATTTAGTTTCTAATTGAAGACTCGATTAATTAGCGCAGAGGTATTAAGGGCTGCCTGTCTGTTGTAAGGGTCCTGGGTTCGGGTACAATGTTCAGTCATAGATGGTTCTTTTAATCTATAATAAAAAAAACGTGGGGTCCTTTGTTAAGTCAATTGTTAGAAATATTTTATCGACAGATATTGGTAAAGCCGTTTTTAAAATATCTTAAAAAGACAAGATATATATAAAAATATCTTGTAAATATATATATATATATATTTACAAGATATTTTTTATGTTTTGTTAATCACACACACTATCCTGAATATAAATTTATTAAAAAAATATTTTTTAATTTGATTTTCTATAAGAGCGTGTTTTATTTGAACTGTCATTTAATTTTGTTATTTTATTAAAAAAAACATTAATCCTGAGGATCTTATTAAGAATAAAGGGACAAATTACACAAATTATTGCATTGTCATCGGTGGTTCATAACTGTGCAAAGTTTCAAATCGATCTGTCGTTTTGAAAGAAAACGTGAAAAAAATAAAAAAAAAACGTTAAAAGATCCGTTTTATAGATACACACCAAGATAATGCTTAGGCGAGTTAAAAATTGTAACTTTTGCAGGATCGTAATATGGAACTTTCACTACGTTCTATTCTTCCTCATAAACCTGCATTATATGGGGTCAGCAGAGGAGAGAAAGACAGGTTATGCCAAAAATAATATGGAATGGAGGAATTTTCTTTTCGGCTTTTGTAGTTAACTGTCAAAAAATGATGAAGAGATTTCCTTTTTTGACATTTGTGGTCAGTAAGTATTGTCTAAACATTTTCAACCTGATAACACGACAAAAAACATTAAAAAACTTTACACTTTACATAATGCTCCAGATATAACTATGTTTATTAAATAATCAAGCTCAAACAAAACCAATAAAACGCACTAAAAACATAATAAATACAAATTGATTACTTAACCTATTTTTACAACCTGTACCTTAATTAGTTTTTAAAATCTCCAAAGCAAAGCCTCATTGTGTTGCCATACCACAAAAGCGTGTCATAAACTGTTTGATAAAAAAACACACAGTGTTCACGCCTCATAAAATTAGGCGAACCAACAAAAAGGCTCGTAACACCACTATAAAAATGTCACAGAGTATAAATAATAAGAAGAATAATATGGTCATAAAGTATGACAAAACTATATTAAACTACTGTGTAGAAAAATGGCGTAAGATTTTTTTCTTTAAGATTTTTATTTATAACTTTGAAATCAAATTACTTTTTACGGATTTTGTGGTGGTATTTTGATATTATTTTATCTCGATGTAGCTTAATAATAATGTAATAATAGCCTCAATATACCGCGATAAAATCCGAAAAAAGTAGTTTTCGTTCAATATTTGCGAAAATGTAGAAAATTTTCGAATAAGTATTTTATAAGCTGATAATATGTATTTCGTATGAAGTTACCGTATTATATACAAAGAAGTTTAAAAATAGTATGTTTAAAAATATATGTATGTTTGTATAACTGCCCTTTAAGGACTAGTGAATGATTTTATAGGTCATTAACAAGAGAATAACACGAACACGCATTCTTGTTATTTATTTCTTCGTAGGTACTGTATGTTTATTTAAAACTACTAGTTATAGTACCTATAGTATCAACTTGGATTTCTGTAAATGTGTTATAATATAAGCGATAAATAAATAAATATATGTATTGTAAATAAATAACTAATCCAAATTGATAAAGCTTTGTACTCAAGATTTTTATTTTAGTAAAATTGTTCCAACAGATAGAATTATTAGTTATACCTAATATAAATGTACAAAAAAACAAAAACATAATATCGAATCAAAAAGTATTTTCTGCTTAGTTCTAGATAAATTAACACATTATGAGTTTATTTACATACTTAGTATGGGTATTTGTAATCAAATTGTAAAAGTTTAATTGTAGTATCAGAACAACATCTTTTAAAACCAAATTTTGTTTGGTGTCTTAGCATGATTAAAACGATAATAAAAAAAATACAAAAAAAAACCTTAAACATCTATAAAATTTATGCAATAATCCTTGTTCTAAATACTCATTGTCAATTCTGTTCACCATCCACACGCTAATATAACCCTTGTGTCCAAACAATTTATTCAAACGGTACTTTTCTACCATGCTAATGTCTTTTATACCATGAAAAGCATCATGAATTCAAATACAATGACAGATTTAAACATCGAACAAAGGGCGAACAAGTTCCTAAGCGCCATGCGCCAACGAAGACTCCCGAAGTCTGCCGAAGCTTTCCGAACCCCTGTCGGTCTCTTTGTAAATCTATTTAAGCCAGTCCATCATTTTTTATTAGTGAAATGACAATCAAAATGAGTCGGCTCTTTGCCATTTTTTTTTCAATAATGGAACCTCATTCTTCTATTGTTACGGGGAGGTCTAATAGACCCTTTGCAATTTTTTTTCGGTCTTGCAACACAGGTGAAGTGTTCAAAAGGGGTTGCCAATTCTATTTCATGTTATTGATATTATTCATTGTTCTTTGTGCTAATATTGTGATTTTTGGACAATACTGTAGTAAGTATATACTTAGAGTCTTAGAATGATAATTAGAATTTAAGAATAATTGTTTTGTTAAATAACATGTAGCACTACGATTAATTATCTTTCTTAACTGTAAAAAATATTTTTTTTCCCTTAGTTACTCATATACTATGTACTATTCAATTTCAATTTCAATTTCACTTCAATTATGTACCCATCGAAATTGGAAATTTACTCAAGCCAAATAAACCGTTATATTAACTATGTATTGTGTCTCATTACTTATTACTGTCTATTTACTCAATATAGGTTTATTTTTTACTGAATAAATAGATCATTGATGTGTATTGTTGTTTTATTCATATAATTCACCCTAATAATATTACCTACGAATAGGTATATAACATAGAGAGGTAAAAAGCTTCAGAGTCGTTATGTGAACTTCTTAACTCAAGCATGTTAAGATTTCTCCGAAACTAAATGCACGGCAAAAGAAGAAATTGAATGTTGACGTAAAATAAATAACTGTGAAGTCTCGACATCAATTCCGAAATTCCCGAAGCACGCACCACTGATTTTTCGGAAGTTATGTGCGTATTTATCACATGCTTAATCGGTAAAGGTAAACATCGTGAGGACACCTGCATGTCTTTGAGATTTTGAGTGATGTCAACCCGCACTAGGGTAGCGTGGTGGACTATAGGCCAATCCATCTCAAATAAAAAGAGACCCCTGCCCAGCAGTGGTGGCCTTGGGTTTGAATTGGAGATCACTGGTTGGAGATCAGTCCACTGGTTACACCACTAGGCTAGGACAGCTCTACCCTTTTTTAGGAGCCCGTAGCCTTCCACTGCAGCGCAGGCCACCTTCTTTCACTGCCGGGCAGACTTCCCCACTCTTCTTCCACACCTTTCTGTCTCCATTACTCAGGGACCAGTCTTTCTGGAAGGAGTACCGCTCATATCGCCATCTCCGACTGGGCCTGCCGCGTCACCTTTTACCATTATGTGGGACCCATTGGGTCGTGATTTTGGCCCATTGGTCGTCTGGTATACGGAAGATGTGTAGCCTAGTTCCACTTCAGCATAGCAGCTTTACGAGTGACATCAAATACTTTGATTTTGGTTTCATAGTCATACGTTAACTCTACCCATATATAACAAAAAAAAACCATAACAATATCATAACTGTTTGCACCGTATCACTGGGCCCATTAAGCCACCGTTTACATACGCCATCAGACGCGCATGCGCAAACAATTTGTTCAACGATCATTTAAGTAAACATGTGCATGAACAATTGGTCGCGACCATGGTCCTATAGCGTGGAAATAAATGGATAATGGGGGGACCAAGTTAGCGGGTAATCGGGGGGGAAATTAATGGTGACACGCGTGCTAGATGCTGTAGAGTAACTAGTACCTTCTAACAGGCATACTATACTATCCCCGGAGGGTTAGGCAGAGCTGTATTTAGGTGCACTCACATTTTGCCGGTATGATTGGTGCCATGTAATAGGAGGCGAACCTATTGCCTTAAACCGGGCACGCATCCAAATCAGATATCAGAGCTGATACTGAAAATTTCATAGGAAAATCCCAGTAACAATTTGCTCGACCTAGGATTATTGACCGAACCCAAGAACTCTTGCTTAGCAGTTGCACTTACGACCTACTAGACCAAATGAGGCGACAATACTTTACTCACGTCACGATAATAAGTAGAAAAGCTTTTATTTCAATGTCTAGACTCTAGTACCTACCAATGAGCTTGTCTGTGTGTAAGAAAAAACCCTCGATCTCAAAAGGCAGTAATAACATCATGAGGGTATCTCAGTAGGTACCAATCAGGTACCACAAACTTCTCACTTTACGAATATCATCGCGGTATATTGGTATTATTTAATACCACTGCCTGCGCCCATGAATGCTTTAAAAGATCCAAAAAATTTCGACATTCAATAATACCTAATAATATTATCATCAACAACCCATTATTGTCCCATTGCTGAATATAGGTCTGGCCAAGGATTGCCGGCGAATGTTCCTTACAAGATGAGAAGAAAATCTAACGGGCCATGTGACCTAACGCAGCATGATTAACGAAAGACGAACTTCGCGGAAGCTGAAGCCTAGCAGGACAATAATATTATCTACTACAAGCTGCCTCCCGCGGCTTTGCCCGCATGGTATATAGATAAAAAGAGGCCTATTTATTAATCCAGATAATAAACTATACGTATGCTAAATTTCATTAAAATCTGTTAAGCGGTTTTTGCGTGAAAGAGTAACAAACATCCATCCATACATCCATACTTACAAACTTTCGCGTTTATAATATTAGTAGGATTTTTATGACCTAATTATGAACAAAACATGCAACAAATATTTGACAAAAATCTATTCAAGAACAATTCCAATGGGTGGGCTTGAAATAATCACAAATACGAAGCGGAAATACACAATTTAATATCAATGATAATTTAAAAAAGATCAGCCAAGCTAAACTGGCGCTAACATGCCATTTTACAGATTATACAAACGAAAAAAAAAACACAAAGAGCGCGCCGAGCAAAGGCACCGCGCGTTCAGCCGAAAAAAAAACTAAATTAACACAAAATTTGAAATAATTAAAACTCACCTTGTTAGTGGGACTTCGATGTTTTTATAACTTTACCATTTTACCCCTGCAGCTATTGAAATAGCTGGAACCTCTTTATACGTTTACTACAAACAAATAGAGTCGCAAATAACTTAGCAATGCATTTTTAAAATGAAAAGTTATTTTTGTTTTTCATTTTGAAATGTGGCGAAGGAAATTGCGTTTCAGATTTTATTGTTTATTTGATTGTCCCTTTAGACGTATGGAGATATACCTTTGCTACCGGCTACCAGACTTTTAAAAGCAAAGTTCATAAATCTTTTACTGTTTATAATATTGCTGTTTCTATTATGAGATGGCTGTAAAGAAAGACGTGTTCTTAATAATTAGTCAAGAAAATAATACAGGTTGTGTTTTCCCGGGTCTGGGTAAAAAGAATGAGAGTTATAATACTAGTATTTGACGAGGTTAAAAGCCTTTACCATGGCCTAACTAAAGATGCAGAGTATAAATGTATTTTCTGATGTTTAGATGTATAGAGGCGACTACAAAGTAGTCCATATATGCCTGAGAAGGTCAAAAACCGCTAATCTTGATATTATACTTAATCATTCTTGCTGCTGTGCTCATCTATCGTATATCGTAAAGCAAAAAATTAAAAATATCGAAAATTAAATCCTATCTCTAAAATTGGACCAAACTACACATTGTATGGTTTAGTAAAGTTTCATTCAAATCGGTTAATTTGTTCAGAAGTTCATCGCGGCCAAGTAACGAGCCACAATCTACAATGTACTGGGACATGCAAGCCGTATTTTTTTAAAAGGCTGGTAACAATAGCATCGCTGGTGTTGCAAGCATTATTATTGGAACAATCCAGCAAAACGCTAAGGTGCACGTTTAGTATTTTTCCTATCGTCGTCTTCTAAAATGTTTACACTTGGTTTCCAATAAATACTTTGAGTTTGACGAAGGGTAGTCCACTTTTCACTCATCTTTTTAAATTCGTACCATATCTGCCTATAACTATATTGTAGAGGATCCAAAAGGAAAATAATAACAATACCTATATGTTATACCACAGTTAATACTGTCGTACCTCCAACTTCTAAAATAATCCATCAACAAACCATCTAGATTCTTATATATAACTTGTAACAATGTCTTTAAAAGATCTATTTACAGAAATAAAATATAATTTCATCATTTCATTACTTATTTAGTAAACTAACGAATCACAGAACATCATTAATCTTAGATATGCAAACACAGAACGCCTAGGCTTTTAAGTGAAAAAAAATACAATAAATCATAAATGTAACATCACTATCGTCAATATTTTGACATAAAATTAACAAAGACATCACTACCGATGACTCTTTCGGTGTGATGACGCTACATAATCCAGATTTTTTATCGAAATACATTAGTAAGTGACTGTGCACTTTCCAATGACACGTTTTTGAAAGCAGCTACTTCATTTTGGCAAGACATTTTTTCTTAAGATCCTAAATGCATTTTGGTTACAATATTTCGGTGTTCTTCCGGCAACAGCAAAAAAAAAGATAGAGTTAAAACGATTTGACCTCTTTCTTTCAAATATTTCGGCAATACATCTTGTATGTATGAATGTGGACGGTGCAGAAGTGTAATGCAGGTATCGTTTCTGATGGACCCCTTGGCTAATAGGCGTGATTGTATGTATGTATTTCAAATAAACTTACTCTTTACCTTAATATATTTTGCGTATTTAATATACGACATGATCAAACGGTGAAAGAAAGCATCGTGAGGTAACCTGAATGAGAATTTCTCCATGGCGTGTGAAGTCTGCCAACCTGCAGTGTGCTAGCATAGTAGACCATATTCCTGTTAATTATATTTAAGTACATTACATTTATAATTATTGACAATCCGATTTGAACAGAACTAGCTCACCGTATGGATACACAGTCGTGGAGTTTTAAGCTCGGATTTAGATTTAATAAAATCTACGATAGGATTCCAAGCAATAGTGATTATGACGAGACCAAAAAAGAGGATTTTTTTTAAACAGAATATATATTTAAGTTATCATAATCATAACAATAAATGTCTAAAAGATACGCAGCCGGTAGGATTCGAACCTACGCTCCCAGAGGGAATCTGATTTCGAGTCAGACGCCTTAACCACTCGGCCACGACTGCTTGTCATATGAAACGAAATGTCAGAACACTTTTTGATCTCTGGCCTAGTCTAGCAATCAATTATGCTAGATTTCCGGTATAAAAAAAACTCTAATATGTCTTTCCCCGGGATTCAAAATATCTCCATTTGCACGTCCCCAGGTGATGCAGATGTCCATGGGCGGCGGTGATCACTTACCATCAGGTGAGCCTCCTACCCGTTAGCCCCCTTGTTTCCAAAAAAATTAAAATTTCATTTAAATTGGTTCACCAGCTTAAGCGTGAAGAGGCAACAGACATACATAATTTCGTATTTATAATATTAAGTAGTAATAATGACAAACAATAATAAATATCTAAAACATACGCAGCCGGTAGGATTCGAACCTACGCTCCCAGAGGGAATCTGATTTCGAGTCAGACGCCTTAACCACTCGGCCACGACTGCTTGATATAAGAACCGAAATATCAGAACACTTTTTGGTCTCTGGTCCAGTCTAGCAATCAATTATGTTAATTTAGCTTATGCACGCGACTATGTCTGCGTAAATTTAGTAATTTTATCCATTTTGCTTAGGTATTTATGCTCTCCTCTTTTAAGAATTATCGAAGCCACATACAAAATCCCACCCTCCTTTTCACCCTTATAAGGGATGATTTCCTAGAGATATCCTATGTTCCCGGGCCGCAAACTATCTCCATACGACATTTGAAATCCGTTCTGCGGTTAAAGCGTGAAGAGGTAATAAATAGACAGACAGACAGACACACAGTTTTGCGATTTTATCCCGGAATTCATCCTTTAAAAGAGGAAAAAGGAGGATGGAAGATACGTTCTTAAAAGACGGTAGAACTCAAAGTCAACTGTTTTATTAAAGGTGGTAACCTAACCTTCACTATGACAACTTCTCACTCTACTCGAAACACTACCTACTGGTGTATTACCAGTAGACCAATACTTAAAAATCTCAAGAGTCAAAATCAGTCTCATAAACTTATTACCCAGTACTTTTATATAAAAAAAATACAACTACAATTCAAAATCTTTAACATACCGTGCAACTGTCAAATTGCGAATTTTTTTTTGTCTGTTCCATTGTCAAACACTTTCGAAAAAGAAATGGCGCTTACCTGAGCTCCGACAAAGAATTGACGGACGCGCAAAATCTATTTAAATACAACTTACACTAAAATTAGTTTATGATTTAGTAGACATATTATTGTCGTTTATTTTTACGGTAAAATTAGGTTAGAAAGACAATGGGATCCTATTTTAAGGAGGGCTGGTGTCACGCCTATTTCGTATTTGAACTCCCAAGAAGCGTTAGTTTATAGTACTGTTAATTTTAAATAAATTTAGGGCCTGTATAACGACATTATTTTGGACACGGTTAGAATCTCACACCTCTAAAACTAAATTAGAAATCAAATAAACGATTGAAGTCACACACAGTTAATTTTGTCTTTCAATATTTCGGTTTCGGTTTAAAGACATTTATTTTCTCAAAAAGAACATTACAGTTCACTTACATGATGAGAAAATGTACTAATACAATAAAAGTAACTAAGTATCTCTATGATCACAATACATTATAAGGTAGTTTTAGATATTATAATGACAATTCTATTTATTAGTTTAAGTATTTTTTTCTGACGTAATCTTCTAAACTCTTCTTAAATTTTGGCAAGCTATCGATATTAGTTACATGGTTAGGTATTTCATTATAAAGTTTGGCCCCTTCGTATAATATATTTTTCTTACCATAATCGGTTCTAGGCCTTGTTGTTTCTAGTTTTTTTCTTCTTCTTGCGTTGAATGTATAAGTTTTTTTTTTAAAGATTAGTTGTGAATGTGTATCTTGTGTTAGAATTTTGTGTATCAGTATACAAGTTTTAAGTATGTATAGTTGTCTGATTGTTAGGATTTTTGTATCATTGTAGATTTTAAAGCTTGGTGTTAGGTAGTCATAATTATATAGTGTTTTAATTGCTTTGTTTTGCAGAACTTGTATTTCTTTTGTATTTGTTTGCGAAGCAGCTCCCCATATCTCAACCAAATATTCAATATGCGGCCTAATTAGAGCGTTGTAGATCATTGCTCGAACTTTGTTTGGGATGCAAGCAGAAATCCGGCGTAGAGCGCCTACAAGAGGAGAAATTTTGGATTTAATATAATCGATATGGTGTTTCCATGTTAATTTTGTGTCTAAGATAAGGCCTAGGTATCTTTCACTGTTTGATTTAGTAATATTTTCATTATTTAATTTTAGTTGGATTTGATTATTAATTTTCTTATTTTTTGCAGCAAAGATCATGTATGATGTTTTTTTTGTGTTAATTGTCAATAAATTAGATAGGAACCAAGTATTTAAATTATTTAAATCTTTTTGAGCTTCTTTCATAATATCAATGAGGTTGTGACCAAAATAAAACAGGCAGGTGTCATCTGCATAAAGTGTTATGCTGCCTGATGTTCTGACGTTGTTTATGTTATTAATGTATATTAAGAACAACAAGGGACCTAGGATTGATCCTTGAGGGATTCCGTAGGTCAGTTTGGCTGGCAAGCTTATGTAATTTTCAATTTTAACAACTTGTATCCGGTTTTCTAGGTATGACGTAAGAATTTTATGCACTGTTCCTGATATTCCTGCCTCCGTCAACTTATTTAAGAGCAAACTGTGACTAATTGTGTCAAATGCCTTTTTTAGGTCTATAAAGACACCTAGGACATATTGTTTTTGGTCTATAGCAGTTTTGATTTTAGTCGTTAAATCTATAGTTGCGGATAAGGTACCCGATTTTGGTCGAAATCCGTACTGATTCTCAAAAAAGAAGTTAACATCTGTCAAATAAGTATAGAGACGAATGTAAACTATCCTCTCAAAAATTTTGGAGATTACCATTTTGGAGATTATTTGATTATAATATTACTTCATCATCAACCCATTTACGTCCCACTGCTGGGCACGGGTTTCCTCTCATTTGAGAGGGAAATCTCATTTGAGAGAGATTAGGCTATAGTCCACCACGCTAACCTACTGCGGGTTGGCAGACATTACAGGCCAACGAAAAAATCTCTCAAGCATGCAGGTTTCCTCACGATGTTTTTCTTCGACCTTTGAGCTTGTGATAAAATACTCACATAACTTCCGAAAAGTCAGTGGTGCGTGCCTTGGGTTCATACTCGAGACCTTTGACATCTCAGTCCACTGGTCACACCGCTAGGCCACCACAGCTCTTTTGCACACATAATGGGCTAAAAAAATCGTATAGGTACCTAACTATGTCAGTAAACCTTAACATTTAGTTACCACTAGCTTTAGCACATGACTTCATCTGCATATGGTTAGTAATTGCACCCAATCTGCTTATTGGATAAAATTATTAATATTTAAAGTTCTGCGCCGATTGAGATCAAATTCTGATTCGATATTTATAATAATATCCTTGGAGGAGACCTATGTCCAGCAGTGGACGTCTAACGGTTGATATGATGATGATGATGATGATTTATAATAATAATATTAAAGGTTAAATAGAGGTGTACTAATGTACACCTATATTTCGCATGTATATTTTGGGTCAGAGATAATAGAGGGCGAGCCTACAGCCTGAGAATTTTATAGAAAAACTAGCTGACCCAGCAAACGTTGTTTTGCCACATTATAGGGGTTGGTGGACTACTCCTAACTTTTAGGGGGATGAAAAATAGATGTTCGCCGATTCTCATAGATACCGGATAAGCACAAAAAATTTCATCAAAATCGGTCAAGCCGTTTCGGAGGAGTATGGCAACGAAAACTGTGACACGAGAATTTTATATATTAGATATCTATACATCATATTCATATAGGTATCAAAACGTATTATTTATAAAGATTATAAAAACATAAATATTTTCGTCTACAATTCTCTTTGGTCCCAAAACGGTATATTTTCTTTCACGAATCCGCACAACTCAGGTGTAAAACATTCGTTATTGTGATACACAAATCCGATTTTCCGAATCGATGGTTCCTCTATTTAGTATAGGGTTGAATGACCACGTATACTGGGGTCCATTTGGAAAAAAAAAACAACAAAGAGGATTCTAGTAGCTACTGTTTAAAAATATCTTGTGTTGTTGACCGTTTTTGTGCTCAAACTCCAAAATGTCTGGAACATTTTGATGCCTTAAACTTGGAAATAGACTAGCAATGTGGGTACATATTAGTCCCAAGACGACCCAATTAGTCCAGCGGTTAACACTGCCTTCTGTGCTATGGCTCCCGGGTTCGAATCCCGGTAGGGACAAATGTTTGTGTGATGAGCATGAACATTTGTATCCGAGTCATGGATGTATATATCTACAATATGTATGTAGGAATTTACAAAAAAAAAAGAAGTATATATGTAGTACATATATCAACCAACTAGTACCCGTAACACAAGCCTCGTTGCTTAACACGGAACTAGATGGCGCTGTAATTATTATTATTACATATTATATATTTCACCCCGGCTTCGCACGTGTGACTTCAAGAGATATGTATATTCTTTTCTAGTAATGAATATAGCCTATATGTTACTCTATATATATGTATATATATATATATATATATATATAGTAACACATATATTATATATATATACGTTACTCTGTACTCAGAGATAGCATTCTAATGGTGAGTTTATTCGTTACAAACACAATTTTTTCCTCATTATAATATATTTTTTATAATTATAGTATAGAGTACATAAGTATAGATAACCAATTCACAATCCCACTGATGGGCACGGGTATTTGGTACAAGCAGACGTCAGGAAGTGTTAGAATCTTGCAATAAAATAACCTTATTACAATTCGTTTGTTTACTGATCATGATCAACCGATTTTCTGTCCTAATGCTGGTCGGTACGAGTCTCCTCTTATTTGAGAGGTATTATGCTACAGTCCACCACGCCAGCCAACTTCTGGTTGGCACTTCGATGCCATCGAGAAAATCTCTCAAGTAAGCAAGTTTTCTCTTTATGTTCGTCTTCAAAAATCAAAAGTCAAAATATCCTAATTATTAAAAGTAGGCCAAATTTAGTTGGCTCTTGTTGAACGTAGACAAACTTCACCATGAACAGGTGATAATGATAAATACGCACATAACTTCCGAAAAGTCAGTGTTACATGCCTTGGGTTCGAGTCCTTTGACATCTTCGTCCACTGGTCATACCATTTAACTAGGCTACCACTGATAGCTTTCGAGCAAAATTTCGAGCAGCTATTGAGTACTTTATTAATCCCCCAGTACCAGCACTTTTCTCGGCTTGAATATCAAACCAAGTCCTCACGCTGAAACCAATGAAGTATTTTTTTGCTTAACTGCCTAAACAGGTAGGTATATACATAAACGAAAAGAAACACTAATACATAAATCAGTAATACATAATATAATCGTCAGACTCGCGTGTCGCCCGACCGGCGGGTACGTAAATAATTGTATGTAATCTCAATGTATCGGGGATAATATGATTTGCGTCTGCGCAGCTATAATGACAGGTAGCACGCATGCGCGAAGCACACGGCGTCATTTTGTATCTGCGGTATTTATTTAACACTGCAGATAGACAAAAAATTTGCCATCCATAGCAGATATCAAAGTTCTTGTACACTTTGCTTCGTTCATTAATCTGCTTATTATTCTTAGGAAAAGTAAAATTATAAAAGTTTTATAATCCTTCTTTAACAAATTATTGATTTTCCGATAAAGAAATCCACCACATTTTCGCCCTATATAATCGCCCGAAAATCATCCCTTTTAAGGAAAAGGGATGATTTTTGGGAAAAAATTAACTTCGGACAACTCCCGAGACGAAGTGCCATTAGAAACTTGAAAAATCGCGAATGGACTAGTTTTTTTTTTCTTTTGGTAAACGTTGCCTCACACAAAGATTTTCTCCTGTGTCGTGGTGTGTTACCAAATACAAATTTTCACATAGGTACCTACACTAACACCCAAACGCGGAACAACTACCGATATATCGTACAAATATTTGCTCTGTGCGGGATCGAACCCGCAACCCGTGACGCACAAGCCGATCGCTAAGCCACTGCGCCAAGGTCGTCAAGCCTGTGTAAATATTATACGAGATATGATTTTTTTTATTCATTATTTATTGATTAAAATATTATAAGCCCGTAAAATATAGTAATTTATCGTTTATTGGCTTGGCACCGAAAATAGTTAATCCAAAAATAATTTTATTTTATTGTGCATGTAGGTTAAAGGTATAGGATATTTTTAAAGGTTAATTAATAAAGACTTGGTTTATTAGATTAAGTGTTATTTTTAACTTTTAGTGCCATAAATGTTTTTGACGTCAGTTTTTTTTTGTTAATTACTTTACTTACATTCAAAGGTACATAGCAATAAAACATTTTTCATGGATTTTTAATTGAATAGATTTAATCTTGTCATTTTGGATCTATAACCGTATTTATAAACCCAGGTTGACTTCTTCTTATCGTGTCAATGACTAAACAACGTCTGAATAATAAGTGGACACTTTAATGTTGACTGAGGTGTTGGTGGTCTTGATGTTATAAAAAGTTATTTTATTTTAAATGTCGCGTTAGCTTAAGAAAGCAATAAGTTCAAAATTACATCGTCCAACAATTGAAATAATACCTACCTACCTAAAATTGGTTAATGAAAATACCTAAATTTATTTTACATCAAAATCTCACCACGTGTGTGCCGATCCTCGTCAGAGACGTAAAAACAATCGCGTTTCCTCCCGCAGTCTTGATTGAAGTTGTCTATTTGAGTACCGATAGCAAAACCAACCTAAGACAATATTTTCTCACATTATTTTTTCTATTGATTCCTTACACTTACGTGAATATTAGACATTGAGATAAAACTACTTTTGCCGGATTTTATCGCGGTATATTGATATTATTTTAACCGGACGTTTCGGATCCTTTACAGCATCCATGATCACGGGCGGATAATATTTTCCAGATTATTCTTTCTGGTTACAAAACATGTGTTGTAAAAATAGTAACTATTGTTTATTATAGTCTATTGGCGCGGCGGCCATAGATGCTATAAAGGCTCCGAAAGGTCGGGATAAAATAAAATTGATAAAATAAAAGTGATAAAATTCATAGAAAGTTAATTTATTTTCATGTCCAATATTTCCGTAAACATAGGGTATATATTTATTTATTTATTTATTTATTTATTGATTCGCCTACAATTGTTACACAGTTTCGTAATAAGGTTACATAAACAATAGTGAAATATCCATTGTGTACAATATCAATCGGCAAACACAGCATTCATCAAAAAAAGAAAATACAATCGGATGACAAAGTTGGTAATTTGTTTTTTAAAATAATATATGTAGTTTTACAATTTTTAACAACAACTAGTATACCTATACTATTCTAAATCGATACTATGGACTTGGTTCCTATATGTATTGAGAGTGGAGCCAAAAATATTTAACTTACTGTCAAATCTATTGAATAGCCTGCACATTCTGGGGACTGGAGAGTTAGTGCCTAAAACTGTTTTCCGATGGGGTGGGTAAAATAACCTAATAGGTTTACGCGGATATTTGTGGGGAATGTTAAAATTAATTCTAGAAACGAGTTGTGTACAGTCGATTAGACTATTTAAAAGCTTATATAAGAACAAGAGGTCGAGAAAATCCCTACGCGTTTCAAGAGTTTTGACATTGAAGAATTGTAGACGTTCAGCATAACTACGTATCCTTTTAGCAATGCCCTTCGAGTAGGCCAGATGATTTAAAAACCGCTTTTGTATTCGCTCAAGTCTAAGAGTGTGTGTCGCGTAGTGAGGACGCCAAACAACTGAACAGTACTCTAATACACTGCGAACGAAGCAATTGAATAATAGTATTTTAGTTTTCGGTTGGGAAAATGGTTTGGCGTTACGGATAATGAAACCAGTAGCTTGTGCAGCTTTTTTTATTGTAGCATCAACGTGGGGTATAAATGTTATTTTTTTATCCAAAAGTACTCCTAGATCTCTTACGACTTCAACCTTGTTCAAACACTGACCGTTCATGCTGTAATTTGACTCAATAATTTTAAGCTTTCGAGTAAATGTTATTTGGGAGCATTTTTTAATATTAAATTGCATGTTATTTTGATCGCACCACTCTAAAAGCCTGTTTATATCTTCTTGAACTAATTTAACGTCCGAAAGCGACTTAATAACTCTGATTATTTTTAAATCATCAGCAAACAAGAATGGTACAGTGTTTTTCAGACAGTCCGGTAAATCATTTATAAAGATTGTGAATAATAATGGGCCTAGGTGTGATCCTTGGGGTACGCCAGATGTTATTTTAAATATGTCAGATTGATATCCGTTGGCTACTACGTAGAAAGATCTTCCAGTCAAATACGAGGACAGCCATTTGACAAAAGAACCGGCAAACCCGTACGCAGTAAGCTTTTCAGTTAATACTGCATGAGAAACTTTGTCAAATGCTTTGCAAAAGTCCGTATATATTGCATCCACTTGTTCATTGGAGTCAACATTTTCGATAACATGTTCGATGAAAGACGTTAGATTGCTACATGTGGATCTACCGGCTATAAATCCGTGTTGATGACTCGATACAAACTTTTTAAAGTAGTTTTGTATTAATGGGCATATTAGTGCTTCGAAGACCTTGGCAAGAGTACAAATAATCGAAATTGGCCTATAATTGCTCACTAAGTTATCGTCGTCGGCTTTGTAAATTGGAACTACTTTTGCAAGTTTCCATCGTTCCGGAAAAACACCAATACTAAGTGATTTATTGAAAATTATGTTAAGGGGTATTGTAAGTTCCTCTGCACACCCAATTATAAATCTAGCCGGAATTTGATCGCAACCTGGGCCCTTAGTAATATCAAGTGATTTTAGTTTTTTCAAGATATCTTCCTGTTTAATATTAGCCGTAGTAAAAGAATCTGATGTTTCAATCATGTATTTTGAGCTACTGGATAGACGACTTACGTGTGACTGACTAGTTGAAGTATAAACACTTGAGAAATAGGAACCAAACATGTTACATATATCACTTCCTTTTCTGGATGTAGTCAATCCGTCAGTCATAGTAGCAGGGTAAGATTTCGAAAGACCACGTTTGTTTTTTATAAATGCCCAGAACGACTTTGGATTGGCTGAAATGTTTTGTTCTACTCGGTTTATATAAACATTATAACACTCCTTTGATAATTTGTTGTATTATACCTTTTTCTATATTTATTTGTTTCATGTACCAATCTAATGAGATCTTTACTAAACCAAGGTGGGTGAGAATTATTTTTGACTAGGATCGATGGAACATTCCGTTCAATAGTTCGATTGACGATATTGTAAAAAATGTTAACTAAGGTATTGGGGTCATCTATGCCAGAAAATAGGTCATTCCAGTTAACATTACCAATTTCTTCTTTTATAGCTGAATAATTTGCTTTTTTAAAATTTGGTCTCCTAGTTTTATCTGTTTTTAGGTAATTTTGTGAACTGTAACGCAATACAATTTCAAGGGGAGGGTGATATGGATCTATTTTACTTAAACTTTTGAGAGCTTTTGAAACGGTACATTCCGAATAGTCAACAAGAACCAAGTCCAGGATCTTTTTCTTAATGTTACTAACATTGTTACATTGCATAAGGTTATTAATATGTGTAAAGTCAATAAATGTTTGGCTGATTTTGGTGTTCATGCCTGGTGGTGTAAGAGTGCCAGAGCCTGTGGTACCGTTTACAAAATTCCAGTCTATGCTACTTAAATTAAAATCCCCTATTAAAATAGTGTGTGAATCTATCGTATCCGACACTATGTTATATTTGTCCAGAAAGTGTTCCAACATATGATATTGTACTGGAGGCGGTAAGTACACTGCACAGATTGCAACTCTAAAACTGTGAGTCACATTTACGGTCACCCACAGATCCTCGCATTCACTTTCCCAAGCACAATGTCTATTAGCAGTGAAATTCTTGGCAACAGCTATTAAGACACCACCTCCATCTTTAGTTTTGTGAAATCCAGAAGTTTCCCTGTCGCGTCTAAAAACGTTGTACCTGTTGTCAAAAAGCTCACTACTAAAGACAGAATCTTTAAGCCAGGTCTCAGTTAACACCAAAATATCGTAATTAGTACATACCAAATCTCGATAGAACTCAATACTCTTTGTCCGCAGACCACGTGTATTTTGGTAATATATATTGAGACAATCGAATTTTACAAACAAACAATACAAGAAACTAGCAAGAAAAAAAAATATTTTTTTTTTTTATATTATTATGTTTAAGGAATCTAAATCTCTGATAATCTTATTTTCGGAACCTTCATTCTTTTTAACGTAAATACGCCCTCCTCGTATCCATACATATTTATATCCTTTTTCTTTAGCTCTGAGGCGAGCAGCTGCATGTAATGCTTTACTAGTTGGACTCAGGTGCTCAGTAATGTAAATGGCAGATTTCTCAACATCAAATCCGAGATGTGAAGTATTTAATTTATCCGTTACAGGTTTTGATTTGTTGAAGGTTATTGATGCGGCCAGAAATGTGTCTCGGAATCTTGGTGTATTAAATTGAACAATGATTGACTTCGGGCGATTGTTTAAGTTATTTTGCTTCATTACGCGCGTGCAGTTAGCAATATTTTCCTCCGTGATATCACAATTGATAACCTTGCCCAATTGTTTAACAATTTTTACCAAGTCTTCGTTGTTTTTTTGTGGAACACATTGTATCTCAATGTTATTGGCCCGACCATGAAGTTCTAGATTATTAATGCGAGCTGTCATAACTTGTACAGTTGTTGCCAACTTAGAATTTTCGTCCTGTAGTGCTTTTATTGTTTGTGTAGTTATATCTCTAGCCTTTATCATGTCATCATATTCATTGCTTATGAAAGCAACAGAATTCTTCAAGCCCTCAATATCTTCTCGCATGACGCTTAGTTGTTGATTTAATAGCTCACGCATATTCATCGTGAACTTTTCCACCATGGACTCCATTTGAGATTTTATCACGTCCTCGATTATGGTGCGAACACTCTCCTCAGTTGCCGGTGGATTGGATGTACTTGGTGGGGATTGCAGGGCTGGTCTCTTACTGGAACGTACAGTGACATTTGTTTTAAACCGAGCAGGTATTGCCCCCCTGTTCTCATTTTTGGTCACACAAGACTGGCAACACCACGGTGACAATTCGCTTGAAGGCTCTAGTTCCAAACATTCGTGGTGAAAATCTTTTTCACAAACTGTGCATTGAAGAGTACTTCCACCTCGGTTCACCTGGGTACAACATCCCCATACAACCTTTGGTTTACTCATATCAGACCAAAATTTATAAATATAATACTATCTACAAAAGTTCATACAAATAAAGACCCGCGCGGAACGTGGTCGTAACTTGATTTAGTAGTCGCGGCACACTAATAAAGGCTCACTAACGCACGATCGTCTGTCTCTAATCTCAGCGATCGCGACAAAAGGTCTTATGTTCGCGGCAAACGGCGTCGCTTACGCGTTCGCACAAATTGTCTGGTTGTAAATGTTGCGCGGGTATACTAACATTTAATTCACAGATTTTAATTTTTGTTTAGTTGAATTTTAGCCGAAATCAGTTCATTTATGTATTTATTTAATAACTTATAGATAGTACACTGTTTTAACTATGGAAGTCAGATTAACACTGCATCGTATTTAGTTTTTAACTACAACAAAACTTTTTTTTTCAACGGAACGTTAGAAATACAACTTGTCGATCCGGTATCCGACTACTAGTCGGATATATAGAGTTGTATAGATGTACTTCCACAGTTCATTTGTACAATGGGCGAACCTATTGCCGTTAATCGCCACAATTCCAAAATTCTAGCTGCTATACTGATCATTTCATATAAAAAATCTCAATAAAATTTCTTAACCTGTAAATTGAACATAGAACTACATGCTTCGCAGTCGCCTTTTGTATTGAAAACCTAATCAGATAGTTTCATTGTTATTTAAAGTCTAGTCATTTTCTGTTGTTTGTTATTTTTATGCCATGAAACACTATGTAGTTCACGAAAACTATGAGAGTTTTCAATTTAAAGGAGTAATAACTACAATGGGCCAAAATACATTTTGATTAATATTAATAACAAATAAATATATAAATAAATATATCTACAGCGCCATCTAGTTCCAATCCGAGCAATTAGGCTTATGTTACGGATACTAGATCATTATCACCCATTTACTATCCCACAGCTAAGCACGGTTCTTCTCTCATCTTAGAGAAATAAAGCTGTAGTCCACCACGCTAGCCTACTGCGGGTTGGCAGAATTCACACGCCATAGAGAAAATCTCTCAAGCATGCAGGTTTCCTCACGATCTTTTCCTTCATCGGTCGAACATGGAAATTTCGGACAAAATAATAAATATTCCTGGACATTATGACACAGCGCCATCTAGTTCCGAGCAACGAGGCTTGTGTTACGGATACTGATCGGTTGATATACTACATATATACTTTTTTTTTGTAAATACATAGTACATATGAAACATTGTACATATGAATTGGTATAGAAACATTCATGACACGGATACAAATGTTTATGCTCATCACACAAACATTTGTCCCTACCGGGATTCGAACCCGGGACCCATAGCAAAGCGCAGGCAGTGTTAACCACCGTTAGACTAATTGGGTCGTCGAAAATGACTACGAACAATATTAAACTACTAGATATAATATTTGCTTGCTGACCATACATAGGGTCTATGGCGCCGTTGCTTTCAGTGGAGAAATATAGCTGTCCTACTCACACATTCGCTGCCTTCTTCTAACTCAATGACATCGACTCTCACTTTTTAGACCTTGACGTGGAAATTTAAGCTTTCTTTTTTTAACTACCTATTTTTATACTACCTCAAAAAAGTATGAGATTCTAAATGCATCTGTGTTATACTATATTTTTTTTTTTTTTATCTATATCATTTTATTTTATAAATAATAAATATGTATATCCAGACAATATGACAGCTCTCACAACGCGACCTAGTTTCGAGCTAAGCATCAAGACTTATGTTACAGATACTAAATAATACCTACATGCATATTATACATAAAAAATCCATGATTCAAATACAAATGTCCATTACATACCCCTGCGCTCCTCGGGTCGATTCTAGATATTGATTGATTTGACTTGACTTTTGACTTTGAGAGCCAGGAGAAAGGGTGTATATTTCACCCTTATGACATAGGTCATAAGAGTGAAATAGAATGAATGGTGAAATATGTGAATAGAAAAGTCTGAGAATAGCTGAGACTATTCTCAGACTTTTCTATTCACATATTTCACCTACAAAATATGTCATCAAAAACAGTTAAGCCGTTTTGGAGGAGTTCGGTAACAAACCCTGTGATACAAGATCTTTATATATTAAATTTATTATCACTTCCGACCTAGTATTGAATCCGATTTAACTTGGTATAAAATAGAATAGACATTAAAATAGATATAGGAGGAAACCCGTGCCCAACAGTGGGGCAATAAATGGATGGACAATGCCCAATGACTTTATTAAACAACAATCACTAAACACTAACATAAAAGTCGGTACGATATCAAATTATACACAAATCGAAGTAAAAAAAATCCTACCACTACACAAATACCGCTTCAGTTCCGAGTACCGCTTTATGACTCAGAGGTCCGGGGTTCGATTCCCGGAACACTCACTTAATCGGTCTACACCTTAAGGCAAATAGCGGTATAAAAAAAGGTTTATAGTTTAGTGTTGCCATAGCATTGAATATAATTAAAAGGGCCTAGATTCAAACTGCCTCATTGGTCTAGTGGTCATAAGTGATCAAGAGGTTTTAGGTTTGATTCCTAAGTCCAGCAGTGTCATAGGGTTTTTGTATGAAATTCTCAGTAGCAGCGTGGAGTTTGGATTCGTATCCGGTTGACGGCAATAGGCTCGCCCCCTATTACATGGGACGTTTTAGGTTCCAAAAATGTGGCTGTACCTACATTAGTAGCTACCTACACTTCTGCCTAACCATAATATATTCTGTAGTCTATTAATACTTATGTATGTATAATTATAAGTATGTATTTAAAAAAAAAAGTTTATAAGTATTATAATATCCATTGTCTAGTACCCATAGTACAAGCTCTGCTTAGTTTGGGACTAGATGGTGCTGTGTAAAATGACGCAGAATATTTGATTTATTGAGAATCTAACGCCTAATATGTACGTAGATACGTTAAATATCACTGCAATTAAAAATGTGGCTAACGTATTTAGCAAGAAAGATATTAAAATGTATTATAATTTAGATTATTTATATAGATACCTACTAATATTATAAAGAGGAAAGGTTTGCTTGTTTATATTGAATAAGCTCCAAAACTACTGAACCGATATGAATAACTCTTTCACCATTACAATGCTACGCTATCAGTGATAAACAAAAGCTATGTTTAATTTTAAAAAACAATTAGAAATCCGTATAGAAAAATCTATTCGCGTTTATATTTTTTTTCAATATTTATTTGATTACTTATCTACCCCAAGCGAAGCTGGGGCGGGCTGCTAAACTCCAAACAGCAAACCAGGACACCTAAACTCCTAACTGAAAAGCTACAACTGTAAATCCATTTTTAACTCTTAAGTTAACATATCAGTTCCTCTAAAAAATCTTGGTTAAGTCTTATGCAGTAAGTCAGCGCTAACAAATTACATTAGGGGCCATGTGAGTAGGGCGCCCGCGTATCTGTGATGACTGGCGCTTCTGCGCAGGCGCCGTACACTGCCCAGCAAAATAAACCGATCATAAAACTATTTATTATTTAATCATTTATTTTGGGGTTTATTTATTTTTATTTTTGCTCGGAACTAGATGGCGCTGTGTCATAATGTCCTGGTAAATTATTATCATTATATTATATTTAATTATTATAGTCTACGATTGTGATCATTTGTCAATAAATAAGAAATGAAATCAAACTCAAATGTTCTTTTCGATTAGACCAATATTACATATTCAAAAGTACCTTTTGAATATGTAATATTGGTCTAATTTTGTTTTTTATGGCGATAATTCGGCAAACGAGCAGGCGGCTCACCTGATGGTAAGTGATGACCGCCATCCATGGACATTTGCAACACCAGAGGGTTGCAAATGCGTTGCCAAACCCATAAGAAACCGTTCAGGTTTCTTAAAATAGGGAATTACTAAACTGACAGCAAACGGAATGCCCATGTCACTCCAATAACGAGCTCTGGTAACCTTACTCACTCACAGAAAGACAACTTGTTGATTCACTGCGGTCTTCTGTAAGGCGGAGGTACTTCCCCAGTCGGGCAGCTCAATTTGAGCGAGAAATCTCGCTATGCCCTACCTCCTACGAATTGTCGAATTTTTTGCACTGTTACACAAATAGTAGGTCTTAAGAAGAATAGCCTGATAAAACTGTGCCTAGTGTAGCCTAGTAGTGTGACCAGTCCACTGTAAAGTCAAAGGTCTTGAGTTAAATCCCGAGGCACGGACAAACAACTTTCCGAAGTTATATGTGTAACCGTATTTATCTCGTACTCAATCGGTGTAGGAAAATATGGTGGCTTGCCAACCAAAGTTGAAGTTTGCCAAGTCACACTAGGCTAGCGTGGTGGACTATTATACCCTAATGCTTCTCAAATGTGAGAAGACCCGTGCCCAGCACGGGGACAGTCAATGATTTGAATAAGTACTAGAAAAATAGGTACTCTCACGGGCCCAATAATATTGCACGCAACTGTAAACGATGACGAAGCAACAATGCCACTTCAAACTGATATTCATGTCGACTTCTGCTATTAATACAACAAGAACTTTACACATAAAGTAATTAAGTTCAAAATCTGTTACAGAACCGATTAAATATATTTTACCGAGCACCTTTAATTAGTGATTTAGTTCACATCTTCATCCCAGCTACCTGATAGGTGTTTATTTATTTTTTAAAGGATTTCCATAATGGATATTAAGTAGTGAACAGAATGATGACAGGACTTCAAAGTTGCGAGGATACTTGAAGTCTAACTTTATTTGGCCAGACGTTTAAAGAAGGTTTTGAATCAGAATCAGAATTATTGTTTATTTGTAAAACATAGGTAATACAAATTGGTCATAATTAGTAATAAAATAGTGCGCTATGTTTTGCCTTATAGACATACAAATATAGTTGTGTGTAGGTTAGATACAATTGCTAGGTTAGTTATGTAGTAAGTAGAAACAGGCAGGTATATAAATCTAAATTTTATATTATTGAATTAAAAACTAATCGAACGAGTTATCATTAAGGAATTCGTCAATTGTATAATAACATTTCTCAATTAATAAATTATTTAGTGCTCTTTTCAATTTTAGATTTGCAGTCATGCAGGTTTCTTTCACGGTGTTGTCTTTTACTGTTTTATTGAAACTGTGATAGCATATTATCACTAGGTTATCACAAAAACAGTGGACCAGTGTGAGGTCAAAGGCGTCGAGTTCGATTCCAAGGCAAGAACCACTAATTTCTTGAAGTTACTTACGTATTTAGGTACCTATCATAATTTTTTATTTATGCTCAGACGGTGAAAGGGTACGTCATGAAATTTTCTCGATGGTGTGTAAAATGTGCCAACCCTCATCATCATCATCATCATTTCAACTATTTTGTGTGTAATGTGATTAGTTTGACGTCCACTGCTGGACATAGGTCTCCCCCAAGGATCGCCACGACGCCGACGACCGGTTATATGCCGCCCGCATCCAGTGGATTCCAGCGACCTTTACCAAGTCTTCAGTCCACCTTGCCGCGGGCCTGCCCACACTGCGTCTTCCAGTACGTGGTCGCCACTCTAGAACCTTCAAGCCCCATCGGCTATCCGTTCTTCGAGCAATGTGCCCTGCCCACTGCCACTAGAGTTTGGCGATTCTTCGGGCTATGCCAACCCTCACTAGGCCGTAAACCCAAATCTAATGAGAAGATACCCGCGCCCAGCATTTTGACAGGACATTGGTCGACAATGATGATTAATACAATACTTAGGGTATACAGATTTCTTATACTTAGGTGAATACTAAAGATTGAAATAAAACATGTCATTATTCTGCACTGTATTGCAAGTAGGTTGGACTGCTTCTATGTGAATCACTGCTGCAAGCTATCATCATGGCTGGTATCGATAGACTTGAAGTTAAAATTCGCATAACTTTTGTTATTTTTATTATAATTATATAGCTTAGGTTAAATGTACTAACAAAGTATTTAAGAAAAATTGTTACTAACTAAGTGAGTCATTGTTACTTGTATAAATAAACTTAAAAATAAATAAACTTACTTTAACAAATTCTAATGGATGATTAACAAAAATCTAGGGTAACTGTTGGCTTTCATAACATCAAGACAATACCACAGTCTGCCTGTTACAATGGATGCTGTAAAATCTATTCAAAAACCTACTAATTCCTACTAATATTATAAACGCGAAAGTTTGTAAGTATGGATGGATGTTTGTTATTCTTTCACGCAAAAACCGCTTAACAGATTTGAATGAAATTTAGCATACATACAGTTTATTACCTGGATTAACACATAGGCTACTTTTTATCTATATACATGCGGGCAAAGCCGCGGCAGGCAGCTAGTATTCTCACAAATAACCTCCTTTTGGCCTTAGAATTTTACATAAGAATAACGAGTAACAGCTGTGCTTGAGTCTACTAGACCGCAGAAAGAATAAGGCCAACGCAAAGTCATCTTTACAAATCCATCATACCATAAATATAAACAAAACTACACGGTAAATACTCTTTTCTTCACACACAACCGCAATTATACATATATGATAAGTAATCAATCACAAAGTATAGCGGCTACTAAATATATTACCTTACTAACAGTTGCGCGTGACTTCTTCTGCGTGGTATCAGTAATTTGGTAGTTTGTTTGTTTATACAATTTGCTTAATTTTTTTTTTTTTTTATACAAACTTCCATCCCTCTTTTCGGCCCGTTAGGTATGATTCCCAGGATATAAATTATCCTATGTCCTTTCCTAGAACTCGAACTATCACCATACTAAATTTCATCTAAATCGATTCAACGGATTAGGCGTAACAGACAGATAGACATACCTTCCCATTAATAATATTAGTATTATGAATGATTGATTGTACGGCACCCAGCCCAAGGCTCTATGATAAAATACCTGTGCTTCTATTTATGTATGTGGATGTTTCTTGTTTGAATTTCGAACGCTACTGAAAATGAATAACGGGGGAAAATTGAAAACGCCGCCATTTTCAAATTTCAGTGAGAGACTGTCAATCTATTTTTATTACCTACTTAAAAATATTATTTTTATGATGATTTTACTATATCTACTGATGATGATAGCCTTGAGAACACAAATAAGATTTCGTACTTAATTAAGTTAATTTAAAATCTAGCTATTTTCTATAAATAGGTGGTGCTGCTGAGAATTTTATAGAAGAACACGTTGCTTAACCTGGGAACCGAATCCAACACCTATTGCTCAGCAGTAGTACTTACAACCACTAGAAAAACAGGTCAGATGACAGTTCTATTTTTTTCTTACCTTTTTAGTCAAATCCCTATTTTCCTATTACAACATTGCGCCTACAAGTAAAAATATATCCATTAGGTAGTTTACATGCCATAGAGATGATTTATTAAATATTAACTCGCTTTCACACGCAATAAAACATAAAGAAATGAGCCTCAGAACGGAAGAGGCAAAGATTAATTACTTTTTAATTCGCCATTTTGGTTGCGTCATGCTTTGCGCGGGAACGCGTAGTGAGGCGGTCGTTTTTTTTTTCTTCTTGTTGAACTTTGTTTGATGAGCAAAGGTCGTGTGTGGACAATGCCAATGCCATAGTGTTTTTTTTTTCAAAACAGGTCCGAGAAAAGTCAAGTTTATTTTCTTTTTATTTTCATTATTGTCAATCCACTGCTGAGCATAGATCTCATCTCTATTGAGAGGGATTAAGCTAGTGATTTTTCTTACATGATTAATTTCGTTGCGGGGTCCAAGACCGTTCCGACGAGCTTCATTGTCTCGACGATTTTCTGGATAGTAGCTATTTTTGATCCTGGTTTACAGGAGTTACAGTAATAGAGACTTATTGCTAACTTTTTTTGAGGACTAGCCCACCGCTAGTCCTCAAAAAAAGTTCCTTAGAGTTAATAAAAAACGTGGTACCTTACACGTATAGTTACGAATAGGCAGTAAGGTACATAATTTGGTACATTTCGAGTATAAATAGCATTCGTAACAATCTGGTAGCAATCATAGGTCTTGAATGTAGCAAACTAAGAAGTCATTAAAAATACCTATTACATTTATAATCAAACATTGAAAAAGAATTCTAATTGTTAACTTTTATTACATAAATATTACCTACATCAAATGTAAACATTTTCTTATCGATTTATTACTTACACAATCAACTACATCACAACAAGAATCGATACAATAAATCAAATTCATTTTTTATCTGTGTCCATTGTTTGGCGGGAGCGCCATTTTTCTTAACACTCGCAATTACAACAGTAATTAGAAACAGGAAACATTGGGTTTTGCTCTTTTCGACGACGGTAAAAGTGTTTTTTTTATTGTCTACGGTAATCCAATGATTTGTCGGTTTTAATTAGAAATGTGTAAAAAGTAATTACTAGAATGCTGGTGCATACAGTTTTTCAGTTTTCTTAGAAGAGGTTCTTGTGGGTAAGTTATTACTGGGCTGGTCAATCGGTAAAGTTAAGCTGTACTAATCAAGGTCAATCTAATTATAATGATTATAATGAGTACCTACAATAAATCGCTCGAGTGATATGGAAATGACCCAAAAAAAAAACATAAATAAAACATACATAACATAAATAAACTATCAAATAGATATATGTAGGTAATTTCTGCAATAGGCTATGATATCCTAGTAGTGTGACGGGTTCGATACCATGCCACAATGAACTTACGTTCGTACCTACTTATCACAGCTCTCAATACTATTGTTGCTAACGTACCACAAATCATGAATCGCAAAACGAACCACAAGCTATCGCCGATTCCACCAAAAATTAGTTCAGCCACTTAATTAAATTATTATTGGAACTTTAAAACTTTTACCGCGCCAACGCCTTTGCCGCGGGGCGTCGCGTCTCAGAGAAAAAAAAAGAAAATATAGAGAGAGAAAAAAAACAAGAACAGGAATAAAAAGTCCAAAGCGGAAAGGTTTGGCGCCACTGACACTTCGACTGTGGATGCTGACACGCCTCCGGCGCCGGCCGCGAGTGCGTGGATAGACTTAGATATTATATGATTTTATGGTAAGTACGGATGGATTTAAATTGATTCAAAAAGTAACTCAAAAACTAGATATCAGTGTCTTTAAATCTATCGTGAATCGGTTTTCTTATAGATAAGCACGCTCCTTCATATATAATGGTCAAATATTTAACCTGTTATAATAAAAAAAAAATCTTAGCTACGTAAATTCAAATATGAATGAAATGTTACATTACGCCAAAGTCGCCTGCCATTCGCCGATTTTTCATATAGGTATTACAAATAAGGTTTATCACTATACTTAACTAAGTACTTACTATACGAATGATGGGAAAGCATCTTATAAAGAAATAATCTGGTTGAGCGATTTTCTCATTAGCGCGGCCGCGTGCAGTCTACAGACCCGCATCAGGCCAGTGTTGTTACAGTATACTGTATAATTCTCTCTTATTTTGTTATGATACCTAGCCATGCTCGGCAGTAAATAGGTTGATAAAACCAAAAATAAACAAAGAGTATATACTTAGGTACTACAAAGACTAAGGTCTTACACCTACCAAAAAAATATTAAAAACTAATACCGAAAAGTAAAACCTTCTTTCTTTAACAGTCATCCAGACTTAAAACGCTAAACCGACCCACAATTAACCCCTGGACTACGTAAAACAGTCTAATGCCTGTAATTATATGCGGTTTTTATTATGATAAAGATAAAAAATAACTTTTAAAAGCACGCGCCGCTTGCCGCCGGCTTCGCCCTAATAGAGCTTTCCGGCGCCACTGTTGCCCCATCAAAAAATATTGTTAATTTTGTTTATTGGTCATACTGTTTAGGTAGAGTGAGTGAGAAATAAAATTCTGCAGCTTTAAACTTAGATTTAGATTTTTATTAGAATCTACGAAGTGCTTAATTTATTTCAATAGACGCACGAATTATCTCCTTCAAAGCTTGTATAAATAGTATTTTACTTCAATGTCTGCTCGAGGAATTATAATAAATCAGTGACAAAATATCATTTACGAGTTGGCCACGAGTATGTGCCTACGAGAATACCTATTTGAACTGGAAAAAAGTCTAATTGCAAATTGTAGTTAGTGTTTTAAATCCATACACTATGAAGTCATAATTTGGATTAAATGCATAAAATCTGACCTAACAAAATCATATATATATCATTGCGTGAGTTTACGCCACCCGGGGCCGTCTGAAAATTAGCCTCCCCTTATTCTAGTAGTCTAAAATATCTACGTAAAAATAATAATTTTATCACTAGTTTTTAACAGTGAAGGAAAACTTCCTAACATTCCTGATAGATTTCCTCAACGGCATGACTGTGATATCTGTGTCTGTCAACCTGCATTACGCCAGGCGCTAGCCTAATAGTCCTTATTCTAGGATCCTTGCATAAATGGGTTGAATAATTCATAATTATAAAGTTTTCATTTCACGTCGATATGTTGTGGTGTTCACATTTTAATCCTCCACCGTTGTTAACATTAGCATGTTATGTGTGAAATTGTGTTTGCAAACGTACCTACCTATGTACAATAGGTAAGTACAGAAGAAAATCCGAGCGAGGGACAACGGATGTTTAAAAAAAAGAACCTTTTTGCCGTCGACTTTCTTTAATTTCTCTTGACCTACGTCTATTTGATAGCACTTTGTGTTGCCGACGTCACAGGTAAGGACCTGAATGATTTTTTTTTCTAAAAGCCTCCCGCCTAACGGCCGCACGCGATCGGACGGGCGCCATCTTTGTTGTGTGTTTTTTTTTTCAACCGCAGTTGCGTTCAGATACAGCCTCAGGCGAAAAACAGTCACTCAAAAGTCACGCGTTCGGAAATAAAAAAATAACAAAAAGGTTCTTGAATGATACAGTTTTTTCGGTAAATTAGAGATTTGGATGAGGAATAGTTTTTTCGAGAAATTGCGTGCCCGACTTTTGGTAATGATACGTCTGCGCTCGCGGTGATTTTTGACTTGAAATACGCGGTTTTAGATGTTATTATTTTTTTCGTTGTTGTTATTTCAGTTTGGTTTACCTACATGGCATGGGTTTGACTTGCCTGATTCAATTATGTACGGTATGATTAACTATTATTTTATTTTTTTCATTCGGTTTTTTTTATCTAGGTACCTACCACGAAGGTGGCACACAATCTTATGGCCTGCCTGGTGATAAGCAGGTACCGCAGCGTATGGACGTAAGCAACACAAGAGGTATCGGTCGCGCGTTGCCGAACCTATAAAAACCTTTTCACTCCTTTTTTGAAGAATTCCATGTGATGTAGTCGTTTGGGAAAATCTCGTATCTATTCAATTTTGTAAAAATGATGTACCTATAACTACATAAGGTAACGGAGGGATATTGAACAAATTGGCCGAAAGCGTACATGCGTAAAATGGCTCTTACTACTAAAATCTGTGCTCACGACTCGTGCCGATAATTATAGTCTTGCTTGCAAAATGTGGCAGAATGCGAGCTCCTGAAGTAGACAAGTATATCTACATTACGTACCAGCATATCTAAGTCCCATAAGTACCAATGGCCCATGTAATTGAATTCAGCTATCTGCTTAATTAAAGGCTAGTTGGCAAATGGCAGTATAGCGAATCACGCAGCTACTAAATAAATTGATATCTACTAATCGATATACAAAGATAAATAAGAAGAATTGAAAATAAATACGATTAGCGAGCTAAACATTGAATATAAATATTATAAATACGATCGGCTTGTGCGTCACGGGGCGCGGGAATTCGATACTTCGATCCCCTAAAACTGAATATTATATTGTATGATCTACATCGAATTGTTCCGTGGTGGGCATTTGTGTAAGTGTTTGTGTTTGTAAACGCACCCACGACACAGGACAAAATATTTGTGTGATACAGCTTTTTAAAAAAAATCGGTGGGACCGTGATATTTGAAGAACACCACAATGATAATGACTGGCTCTGAGTTAAAATCTCTTTTTATTTTATAGTTATAACTTATTGACGTAAATAGGTATCGTAATGAATACACATACATACCCATTCAATTAAATTAACGACACAATCGCACGACCATTACGATGCGACACAATAATAGCCGTGATTATATTTGTTAATATGGATCGCGGGTTATGATAGGGAATATGATATGTTAATTAGATACCTAAATAACTTCTTAATAATAAATTAAATTCTTTATTAAATCTGTGGTGTATTTTATTAGGATTGACTAAAAACGATTGTCGGCGCCTTACACATTTATTATAGCAACAAGTGCTAATTAAACGAATTCTTGTCTACTGTGTTCAAATTATACTAGGCGCATATGACACAGTTCTATTATTTTCAGGAAAATCATGGGTTGAGGTCTACGAGCATGCTCAGTATGGCTTTAACACCGTGTATAACTGGTTACATAACAACCTTTTAACCTTGAATGCCGATAAAACAAAATACATTTTATTCACAATGAGAAACACTAACATGATAACTCATCAAAACATTTACGTGCATAACTGTAGAATGCATGCTGACACTGCATGTTCTTGTCCTACATTAGTTAAAACTGAATCTATAAAATATTTAGGAATTACAATTGACGCGAATCTAAATTTTCGCATGCACATCGATTTATTATGTACTAGAGTGCGGAAACTAATGTACATATTTAAGAATTTACGCAGTATAGCTGACTTTAAATTAATAAAACAGGTTTATTTAGCTTTGTGTCAATCCATACTAACATATTGTATTACTTCCTGGGGTGGTGCTGGAAAATCAATTTTACTTCCTTTAGAACGTTCGCAAAGAGCCATTCTAAAGGTAGCCACGTCTCGCCCTTTTAGATTCCCTACACACCAGCTTTATGTTTCGACTAAAGTACTAACAATTCGCCAATTATTTATTTTAAACATAGTGCTAAAACAGCACACTGAAATTCCGTTCAAACCCGTCGCCATAGATAAGAGAAGGAAGGACATAGTTTGTATAAAACCTCAAACCAAACATGCGTTCATCAATAGATTTTACTCATTTTTAGGACCATTTCTATACAATAAGGTTAATAAGTTGTTGAACATTTATGATGTAAGTTATAAAAATTGTAGCATAATGTTATCACAATATTTCGAGAAGCTCAACTACGAAGACACAGAAAAAATGCTAGAAATTTTAAAATAACTAATATCTTAGATTCGATATGTTTTATATTTTTATATTTTTGCTTAATTTTTGTATTAGTAGTACTAGGCGTGCCTTTTAAGTTCTGTCGTTTCCATATTTCCCGGCAATTTTGAACTTGCAACTGTTCTATATTCGAATGTGTTTAAATTTTGAATCTCAAAACAGTTGAAAGTATTACGATTAATGCTATTGTTTAGTCACAGCGTCGATTGGAATCTGTCAAGTTACGTACGAAAATGAATCTTTCTAAGGAAAATGTACGTGCAATAATTTTCTACAACTTTAGAAGAGGCCTGACACGGCTTCAGTGTTTTGAAGAGCTAACATCTGTGTTCAGTGATGAAGCCCCATGTCTGGGGACTGTCGAACGCTGGTATTTAGAATTCCAGCGTGGACATACTAGTGTTAGTGACAAATCTCGCGAAGGACGCCCAAAATCCGCCTTCACTGAAGATAACATCATTGCTGTGAGACAACTAATACTCGAAGATCGTCATGTGACATATCGAGAGATAGAGGCTCTATCAGGTATCTCAGGGACAACCATTCAGAAGATCTTGCATGAAGCGCTTGGTGTGAGAAAGCTAGTTTGCCGTTGGATACCGCATCTGCTTTCCGACGATCACAAGGCGGCCTGCGTCAGATGGTGTAAGAAAACTCTGCAAAGGTTTAACCGAGGAGAGTCAAATCACGTCTACGACATCATCAGTGGTGACGAATCTTGGATCTATGCCTACGATCCTGATTCCAAACAACAATCTACAATCTGGGTCTTTCAAGACGAGTCAAAGCCGACTAAAGTTGTTTGTTCTCGAAGCACTTCAAAGAAGATGGTTGCCACGTTCGTTGGAAAAACCGGCCATGTTGCGACTATTGCACTTGAAGATCGTAGAACGGTTAACGCAGAGTGGTATACCACAGTTTGTTTACCACTAGTCATCGCCGAACTTAGAAAATTTAACTCAAAGCGACGCATCATCCTACACCACGACAACGCAAGCTCACACAGCGCTCGTCAAACAATTGAGTATTTGAAGCAGGAAAACGTAGAAATTCTTGACCATCCTCCATACAGTCCTGACCTAAGCCCTAACGATTTCTTTACATTTCCTAAAATTAAAAAAAGTCTTCGTGGTCAAAGGTTCCAGTCCGGTGAAGAAGCAGTCGACGCTTACAAGTCAGCCATTTTGAACACCCCCACTTTAGAGTGGAATAAATGTTATAATAACTGGTTTGAGCGAATGGAAAAGTGTATTAAGCTACGTGGTGAATACTTTGAAAAACAATAAAAATTACTATAAGGTTCTGGTTATGTTATTTTCTTCAAACGACAAAACTTAAAAGGCATGCCTCGTATTATAGATGTAGATACAATTAATAATAGCCCGAATTCATTATGTATTTATAATATTATTTCCCTTGCAAATTTGTTCAATCTACTGTATGCTTAGTAAAGTGATACCCTGAAACACAGGTCTAACCTAATTCAGGCATATTGCTAGTAAGAAAATTAATATGAGTTATTTGTATTTAATTGTAAGATACCTATTGTTAAATGTATTGGACTTTTATTTAATAAAAAAAAATTATTAAAAAAAATAAAATAAAATTTATTTAATTAAAAAAAAAAGAAAAATATAATATTTTGCTATCGAACACAATTAGGCGTAGGTACCTACGTTTAAATCAAATCAAATCAAATCATTTATTTCAATTAGACCAATACAGGTGCTTTTGAATTGTCATATTTAATTGAATTTAGTTGCACGGTTCCAAAAGGTAGGTCTTATGGAGAAGAACCGGCAAGAAACTCCATAGATACTCTTTTAAATTAAATACAAAATTGTTGGTTTTGTTTTACAAAGATTTATGTGTGTAATGTAATATCAATATGAGACTGGTGCAGTTCGATGTGAAACGTATGATTTATGCAGACAGGAAATAACTAAAACCAATTTAGGTTGCCATAACATGTATGAGCCGACCAGTCCCAACTGATAGCACCCGTTCACGAGCATGACGTGTGTATCGGCGTCTGTCTACTCAACCATGTTGTAGGGAATAAAAAGACCCGACACACAACGCCACCACCAGCAGGACATTTGAGTGAGCATGACAAGCCCAGACTGCCCGGCAACCATTTCCAATTTTATAAAAAAAAAAAAAAAACAACGTCAAAGCCAACATCAGTCTCATATTTTACAAGCTATTTTGCTAACTCAGTAACTATTGCGTTAATAAATAATAAATTAAATTAATAAATAATTAGCATGTCAATTTGTAAAAGTGTATAACTAAACATGTCAAATTGTATAAGTGTATAACTGAGCATGTCAAATTGTAAAAATGTATAAATATATCTTTATGTAAAACAAAAGAAGTCAGACCAATAAATACAAATAATAAAAATAATCATGAGGCTAGTAAACCTGTGGAGCTGGACTAGCATTCTGCCAAACTTTTTTATCTACAAGATAATCTTCTAATTTGTAATATGCTTTCTTGCATAGAGTAGACTTAACGATAGATTTAAATTTATTTTCCGGGAGGTTCAAAATTATATCCGGAATTTTATTATAAAACCTAACACTATCCCACAAAAGAGGTATGGACTTTAGCGAGACGAAGCTGTGGCTGCATTAATTTTGACTTATTTCTAGTATTATAATTATGCAGTTCACATCTTTTAGTATGATGTGATAAATTTTTCCTAACGTACATAATATTTTCAAAGATATACTGACAAGGCACTGTCATAATATTTATTTCTTTAAAGAGTTCCCTGAGTTTATAGTTATAATATTACTATTGTTATTTATTAAATATCTATCGAGGTTACTTAGTATTGGTAATCAGATTTCGTGTTTTAATAAATTCACGGCAGAAAGAATGGTAATTACAAAACTTATAGTGCTAAGACTAAATAGTAATTCAAATTTACGATTTATAACGCGGCATTTTTATAATATCTTGTAGTACTTATGCTGTTAAGTATCCACAACATCGGGATAAAAAATATGACGAAAATTATAATCACTCGCCATAATACGCAGAAATCGTACAGTGCCCATCGCATACAATATAATAATGCGTTCAGGATATTGATGGGGTTGCCCCGTTTTTGTAGTGCATCAGGGATGTTTGCTCGAGTTGATCGTTTTTATACAACTATGAGAAAACGTTGCGCTTCCCTGGTGCGCCGCGTACGGGCCAGCCCCAACCTTATCCTGAGCTGTGTGGCCAGCAGACTCGATTGTCTGCACGTGAGTCGCTGCTGCAAGCTGTCCACCTCAGTGTTAAGAGAGTGGCAGTGGTGATCGTGTTTGCACATAGGTATAAGAATTCAAGTTACTAAGTGAGTCAAGTTACTTTAAATAAATAAATTATTATTATAATAATATAATAATGTCACGATAACGTTGTTAGAGGAATATCTACATTTATATATTTGTGGTGTGTGTTTAGGTAATTAATTACCATTCAATTTACCATCATCATCATCTCAAAAAGTCTAGTTCTCCTTACTGGAACTATTTTCAAAATCTTTACACCACATCTGAATCTGTTGAATTAATTAATTAATTCAACAGAATCAGATGATTCAATCAATCTCAATTATCTTTCATGACTATTCTATTCAGTGCATATAATGAACAGCTCAAAAAAATCATGTCACTTTTGTCAACGACTTTTTGGCGGGAAAGTGAAGAAAGTGAATTTTCTAAAATTTGTTTCAGTGAATTTTAATTTAAAATAAGTGGACCGAATTCCTTCGGGATGCCCGAGTAAGGTTTCAGCAAAAAACCACACCTTTATCGAAACTACGAAATAATATTTTTCTTATCTTCATATATGAATAATTCATCAAACCATCACTTATATCATCATACATCAATTTAAAAAATACTGTTGACTTGACTGTATGGACTGAATTCCTTTGCCTTATCCCGAAAAGAGTTAACTGTTGTCAGCCAACTGTCACCAGCCTCAGCCACCCAGCCTTTGTGTTGTCATTGTCAATTGTCATTTTAATCACAACAAGTTGTTGGGCTTGAACGCTGCCGGTGTTAATAATATTTTATTATAAATAAATACGATGGCTGCCCGCAATATATTGAAACTGGGAGCCCTAGAAGCTCAGAAAACAGCATTTTTGCTGTGCGATATCCAAGAAACATTTCGACCCCATATAAAGTATTTTGGTGAGGTAGTCAAGGTAGCGAATAAAATGGTAAGTTTAATAAATTATTGTTACGTAATTTATCATAGTACTATCCGTTTGTAATCTCATCTTAAGACTTTGGATTCGATTCGATAAGATTTCGGTACGATCTGTGTATGAATTCAGTGAAGAAATTGCTATCAATAGATCGCAATTTCTTCACTGAATACATGCAAAATAAAATTCAGTGCCGCAATAAAACCTCTTTGTAGCAATATTTATCAGTAATATAGAGTTGTAATGTTTTTTCAATCAATCCAAAATGCTGACCCTCACCATGGTAGGCTCACCGCCACGCTGCCTGTCTTGATAATGAGATCCAGGGCTCCAATTCTGATATAAACAAATGTTTTTGTAAAATATGCAGCTACGCTCATTAGTCATGCTTCTGGTTCTTGGTTTATCCATTTTTCCTCCATAACTAATAAACTATAATTACTTTATTATAATTTTATTGCATTTTAGTCATTATAATTTTCTTACATAGATTGACCTTTATCATAAATTCAAATAATGGAACTATCTTTTCAATTACTTAACTAACAATTGATATTCTAGTCTGAAGTACTTTAACAAAGAAATCAAAATAAAATTTGTTTATGGTTGGTTTAAACTCCCATCAGAAATATACATTTATTATGTAAAATCTTATAATGTACTGACACATGTGACAACCGGGCACAAATTCAAAAGCCAATAACACTTTCCTCGACCTGGGAAACTATCTCAAAACCAATGAATCAGTATGTTAGCTCTAAATATGAAATGTACTCGGAGTCATAAATACAGTTTTGCCTTACAAAGCCATTTCACATTTTCAGATGGAAGCAGCTAAGCATTTCAAAATACCGGTGTACATATCTGAACAGTATCCCAAGGGACTTGGCCACACTACGAAGGACATCAATGTAAATGATGCAGCGATGGTTTACGAGAAGACCCGCTTCTCAATGTACACTCCGGAGCTACAGGAAAGACTGAAGAAAGACGTGCCTGAACTCTCTTCAGTTGTACTGTTTGGGATTGAGGTATGGGCAGAAATAGGTGCATAGAATACTAGCTATTGCTTTCCATTAATCTACTTATAAAAAGGTGAAAAGTGATGATTTCTGGACAAAAACTATCCTTTGTCCATTCCCGTGACTCAAATTATCTCAATACCAAATTTCATCTGAATAAGTTCAGTGGTTAAAGCCTTACGAGATGACTTGTGGGGCAAAAATTATTCTATATAGTGGAGACAGTTTGATTTCCAGAAAAAGTTCTGGAAATCAAACTATCTCCATATTAAATTTCATCTAAAGCGGTTTGGTGGTTCAACCATGGAGAGGTGACAGATAGACAGAGTGACATACTCGCATTTATAACATTAGTGTGGAGTCTTGGTGGAGACCTATATCCAGAAGTGGATGCTTAACAGTTGATATGATGATGATGATGAATGTCTTATTAATAATTTCCAGGCCCATGTATGCATCGAGCAGACAGTGATAGATCTGCTGAGTGAAGATATTGTGGTGCACATCCTGGCTGATGGAGTGTCCTCCAGATCACTCATGGACCGGGGTTTAGCTTTGCAGGTATGTGATTTTTGTTGATCAATCTGTGGTTAGTGGTATTGGCGTATCTAGACTTATTTTTCAAGAATAAGGTAACAGATTATGGGTGCTTTAGCAAAAAAAAATTAGTCACCCCACCAAAATAACTAAAACATTAAATAAAACCACTTTAAAAAGTCTCCAGATATGCCAATGCTTTGTTATCTGTGAAGTCAATGATTTTGACATTGATACCAAGGCATCGACTTTATGAAACTATCTATGAGCGTATTTATCATATGCTTAAACGATGAAGAAAAACATCGTGAGGAAAAGTATACCTGAGATATTATCTCGATAGTCACTACACTAGTACGGTCGAGACTGTGAAATAAGAGATTTGTGCACAGCATTTGATTAAGTCATTTGAATTGTATTACTTGGTTTGTATTATAAGCTATGATAGGCATTGCATGCATTGGTCTGCATGCCCTGCATGTGATAGAGATTAAAGAATACCTTAGATAATTTAAATAACCCCACAGTTATTATTCTATGAATTATATTATTTTTATATTATATAACATTATTTTCCTAGATCATCTTTTAATAGCTCCAGATTTCTAATAAAAAAAACTATTTTTAATCCTTTAGTCATTTTGAAAAACAAACATCAAAATTTTAAAAATAAAAACTAAAAATTTTGAAATCTTTGAAAATCCACGTTCATTGATAACTTGCTATTTTTTTTATTCTAACTTACCCCATCACTAATATCTATTTATCTAGGGTATACCTACCCTTCTTACAAAAATTGAATCATACATAGATAATCATGCATAGAGGACAAATATTAACATTTATTTATTAATCATGGAACATATTCATAATTTTAAAAATAAAAACTAAAAATTTTGAAATCTTTGAAAATCCACGTTCATCAGACCATTGATAACTTGCTATTTTTTTTATTCTAACTTACCCCATCACTAATATCTATTTATCTAGGGTATACCTACCCTTCTTACAAAAATTGAATCATACATAGATAATCATGCATAGAGGACAAATATTAACATTTATTTATTAATCATGGAACAGGCAAAATTAAACCTAATTTTAATAATTCTAGCGCATGGATTCCCTTGGATGTTTCATTTCCACTTCGGAGAATGTTCTCTTCAAACTAATGAAGGATAAGCAACACCCTCAGTTCAAGCACATATCTAAACTGAATCAGGTGCCCACTGTAGACACATTAGGTTTTGACACTATGGCAAAATTGTAAACAGGTGGATCCAGTTTTGAACCGACTTAAAAAGCCCGACTTCAAATGTTCAAAAATTAACCGAATTAAAAAAAAAGTTGTAATGAGAACCTCCTCCTTTTCTGAAGTCGGTTAAATAGGAGCAGTTTCTCAATTTGACTGTGTTTTTTATGTTTGTTACCTCAGCACTTTCGACTGGGTGAACCGATTTTGATGATTCTTTTTTTATTTGAAAACTGGTGCTTCCCGCGTTTCCCTTTCAATTTGGTCCAGTTCTGACATTAACAGTCGGTTTTTTAGTCACTGGGTCACATATAGTCTTGTAGTCTAGTACTGTGAGCCTACAATTCGATTACAATTTTTTTTATTAAACGGTATTTTACGGTCTATCTAGACCAAGCGGGGTCCAAGCAAGGCCTTCCTCATTGCCCCTTCCTTGGATCCGCCCATGCTAGGGGGTCTATGGCGTTCAGACATTTCTGACCCCAACAAATATTTATTATTCTGTAGCTGTACCCCACACTTGTGTGACATAGTATGTGTCTTTGTATATTTATTGTAACATATTAGAAATAAATATTTTAAATGTCAAAAAACTTAAAAAAGCCTATTCTATAATTGAGCTATCTACAGCCAATTTTTTACTCTATTGTACTACATTCAGAGACCTTTTTTGACCGCACACCGAGACCGCGTGAGTAAAAGGTGTGTCTATATAGAAAGGACCTTATTAGGACAAAACGCGTTTCATAAACGTTGATGGTTAGTTTTAAAGACGTGTATTTATTTTTTGTATTGTCAAAAATAATAAATAAATATTTGTGGACATTATGTCACAGCGCCATCTAGTTTCGTGGCTCAAAGGCTCAAGTCAACGAGGCTTGTGTTACGGATACTAGATAGTTGATATACTACATAATATACAGTTTTTTTGTAAATACATACATATTATACATATATACATCCATGACTCGGATACAAATGTTTATGCTCATCACACAAACCCAAAGTACAGAAGGCAGTGTTAACTACCGCTGGACTAATTGGGTCGTAAAATATAAAAATTCAACAAAAGTAATTTCTTTCAAATACTTATAAAAAAGGTTAACTCCATTAAACCTTTGCTGCTGAACATTTCAAGTGTAACATCCATTTCTTTGAATGTCATCTTTCGAGTCCTTTAAAGCATGTAATGCATGATTTTTGTATAGCAAATGCATGTATCAAAGAAAAAATTCTGTATATTCTGATACTGGAGTGTGAAAAGTATTATGTATGATTATGGAAAGTCAAATTTGATTGTATTCTTGTACTTACGTAAATATTAGACATTGAAATAAAACTACTTTCAACGGATTTTCTCGCGGTTTATTAATATTAGGCATTGGTTTTTATAATCTGTACATCTTGGATCCTTTACGGCATGGATGCCGTAAACAACCTCTGTCTGCGACCATAGATGCTGTAAATATAGATAATTTGAATGTTTGTGTGTAACTGTAATCGTATTTGCCGTACACTGTAACGTCAAACCATATTTTTTTAGTACTATAAAAATAGTGATTTCAAATCATGGTCACTGAATTATTGTCACGTATATGTGACAATAACGCCCAAAAGGTTAAGAAAAGTCCGGACTACTTATAACAATATCAATGAAGACAATATACTGCGATAAAATCCATATAAAGTAGTTTTATTTGAAACCAAATAAAATTTGGCGGTTTTGAAGTTTTTTTCATTTAGTTATATTAAGGTGATTCCTTTAATATAATTAAATGATTCGGTTACGGGTAGTCTTTATCTACATTGTCTGTATTATTGTTTAAATATAACATTCCATGGTGTACTGACTTAGTTTGTATGTGTACTTTAGCCAAAGGCTGATATAATTATGTAAATATCAATCACTAATTTAATGATTTTAATATAAATACTGATGGTGACTATACATAGTCTGCCTCGTTGGTCTAGTGGTCGAAAGTGCGACTGCTAAGCAGTTTTGGGTTCAGTTCCCAGGCTCGAGCAGTGTTATGGGTTTTTCAAAGCAATTCTTAGTAGCAGGTTGGAGGATTCGCGTTGATGGCAATGGTCTCGCCCCCAATTATATATAATATAACCTAAAAAACATACTGATAAAGGACACCGTTTTTATTTAATATATAGAGACTACAATTGCGTTAAATTAAAATTTCAGTATTAAGTATCGCATTAAATTCGTGACTGATATTTTATACGTGTTCTTATGTATATTTTTTACTTAAGTATCCCACTTCTGGGAAAAACTGAATTGGGTCTAAGAAATGTAAGACTTTTTAAATAAATCGTTTTTTTTTCACAAACCTTGTTTTAATTTCAGCGTCTTCAAACCCTGGGTTGTTTTGTGGGCACTTCGGAGAATGTCCTGTTCAAGTTACTGCGAGACAAGAACCACCCGGCGTTTAAACAAATTTCTAAACTTAATTTAACGCCCACTGCTGACGAATTTGGGTTAAGTTCCAAAATTAAGGAATAAAGTTGATATGTTTTTAACACTTAGAAAGCACGAACAATTGAGCTAACGTAAATTAAAACGTCTAGAGTATGTTATAAATTCAAATATTTTCTTTTATGGTGATAAAGGGGCAAACGAGCAGGCGGCTCACCTGATGGTAAGTGATGACCGCCGCCCATGGACATTTGCAACACCAGAGGCTTGCAAATGCCCCTCAGAAACCGTTCAGGTTTCTTAAAGCAGTGAGTGTCTGAACTGACAGCAATTCCCATGCTGTCAGAATAATCACTCCCCCAATGAGCTCTGGGTAACCTTACTCACTCGCAGTAAGACAACTATTGTTGATTCACTGCGGTCTTCTGTAAGGCGGAGGTACTTCCTCAGTCGGGCAAAGAAGTTGATATTAAGATAGCGCCGCATACATACAAATCATGTCTATGTTATGTATAAACTGTTTATATTGCGGTCGGCAACGCGAGAGCGACACCTCTGGGGTTGCAAACGTCCATAGGCTGAGGTAACCGCTTACCATCAGGCGGGCTGTAAGTTTGTTTGTCACTCTCGTTTAAGGACGTTTTTCATCCAATTTACGCTGTCTCAATGGTCATAGGGTAGGGTAAATGTTATTTATTATATCGCAAAGTAGTAATATTTAAGGGTAAATGCTGCTGGCATAAGGTGTCCATATGTAACCCTTTGACCGCCACGGTCGGCTATACTCGACAAATCGGAACCTGCTCACGACGCTTTCGTCGGCAAATGTCGACAAAAATATAACTATTTTACTGTAGCGTGGCGCAGGGAACATTTTGTTTTCTTTATTGACGTGGCGGTCAAAATGGTTGATACACTAAATCGATTTTTGTTGGTAAGTCGTACCTATATATTATACATAGAAACATCCATGACTCAGCTGCAACAAACGTTTGCCCGTACTGGGATTCTAACCATGAAAGGCAGTCTTTTAATACTGCTGCGCTAATCGGGTCGCCACTACTTCGACGAACTTATTTTTGATGTTAGTGACGTCTTAGCGGCCATATTGTCCAAAATAGGGCACAAATATGTAGTTTCTGACCAGTTTTCCCGTCAGTGACAGACAACAGCGTCTGGTTCAATGTAAATCACTTTATTTACTGCAAAAAATATGTTTTAATGTTATAATATATATCTCGTTTAGGTATATAAAAAGAATTATGTTGGGTTAATTTAAACATTTTTTGTTTAAATTTATGTCATCGTAGCTCTTAAATAAATGGATCGATGCTGATGCGATTCTTTATGGAAGCTGACGTGATCGAGATGATTCTTAGCTACAATTAATGAAGATTTGTTCAGGCGTTTCAAGGTCACTAGCTCTTTAATTAAATTGTCAGTGATTTCTGGTTGATGTCAATTTATTTTCTGAAATGATCAATGCGTCGGGTGTTAAATATATTGTATTGGCATCTATGCAGTTTACTGTGGTATCTACATTTATATTATTTGTTTAATTTACTACCCATATTGAAGCATTATATAAAAACCATCACGAAATACATACTTAAAAATATAGTTTATTAAAATTATTTTTCCACCACTTCACATAAAAGTAAACGTTACACAAAATATAATTTCAATCACATAGGTATTAAGACTGAAAATCGAAATATAAAATATGTATGTTATGTAAATAATTTGGGGATAATTTATGTGAATAGATTGTTATACACGAACGCTTTTGTCTTATGTTAAGTTTAATATATTCGATCCAGCCCTGTCGTCAATTTGATGCGTACATTGTTACACAATACTATACCATAAAGTATATTTGACAAATGTTTTGTTTGTATAAAATTAGACACACAAAGGCATCAGTACCTAAAAATAAGAATTCAATATTTAACTTTTTAAACGCCATATTTTAAAATTTATTTCATTCATTTTATTACCCTGTAATTTTGTCACATATTTGTGTCAATGACTTAAATGGCTAAACCGCTTGTCACATGTATGTGACAATGGCATTTTAAGGGTTAATTTTTTTATAAGCTATAAGTATTATATTAGAAATGTATTCAAACCGAGACATCAGGTCTTCAATCGTAGCATTATAAGACGTAGAGCGCAGAAATGCATATTTATAAATGCCGTGGTTACACGTTGTATTAAGAATTTTATAAATTTGACGTCATATAACGTTGCTGGCCCGAACCACATAAAGGATACTATTTAATGTTCTATATATGTATATCTGCATGCCTGAGAGATCTCGGTGACCTGAATGGGTGATGTCTGTCCGCACAAATGAGAGGAGCCTATGCCCAGCTGTGGGACAGTGAATGAGTTAAAGGTGCCTTTTGGATGTACCATCACTACTAATTTGATATATAGCTTAATATCCAAAACAGTGTACTTCAAACAAAGCGCTCGTGTAGTACAAAAACTTCTGTAACATATACTAGAAATCGAAATATTATATTTTAGTAAAAAAAAAATGCAATTCTGGTTTTTTTATTTCAACAGCGACCATTTCAGTTGTTCCTTCGCCGATTGTAACACCTGGAAACAAGAAAAACTAACATAGGTATAGAATATATGACAGTAAAATTATTTATGGAATTATTTATAAAATATAAGTACATAGTGAAGACAGAAATAATAAAAATAATCACCAATATATCACCAGTAGGCAGATTTTTTTCTAAACATTCCGAGTTTTAATTCACCTATATAAAATTTATGTTATATGGGTATGTTTACCATAGAATGGCGTGTACGTTCCTATTGATTCTAATTTACACACATATATTGTTCTTCAAAACGTACCTAAATAGGTACACGAAAAGATTAGCATCAAATATCTTGGACATAATTTTTTCATTTTTTTTAAAGACTCCTAAAATGGTGGTAATGTTTTTCTAACTTCAAGATCAATATTTTAGGAGAATCAGGGTGAATGACGGTTTAATATTATTTATCATGCGGCGGTAGGTGATATCGTAAGTTTACTTTGGTAATAAATGTATGAACTGTACGTACAGTAATCCTTATTTAACCTATTAATCGCCAAAGTCGAGTATAGCCGACAAAAATGAAAATATTATGTGTACGATGACACAGTTGTCGGGAAAGAACGACGAGGGTAGAGTCTAAATTGTGATTTGTCGGCTATAACCGACAATTGCGTTCAAATGGTTAATTAATTATGTACAGTGCAAATCTTCCACGACAGAATTTTTGTATAATAGGATTATTTGTTTTTAAACTGGTTGCCTCCGTATTTAACCAGCACCCGGTGCAAGGGCAGATTCAGCTTTTAAGCTGGGGGCGGGGGGGAGAGCACCTAGTCTTATGGTCTATTTACTAGGTTCCAATTTGATTTACAGGGTATTTTATGTCGACCTTGACCCAGGGGGTCGGGGGGTGCATTCAAGACCCCCATGACCTTGGATCCGCCCTTGACCCAGCGGTAAGTAATGCACATTGAACTAAAGGAGAAACCGGCATCGTAGAGCGACAAAACTTCACACAATTTACTGAGTTATTAAGATGATACTTTACGACACAAATACTTTTTTATACGTAGGTGGCAAATAAACTTAGACGTTGGCAACACCAGAGGCTTCGCTCGCGTGTCGTTAATCCGGTAAAAACCTAATCTCTTGTATTTTAATCGCAAAAAAATACGACCGTTGTATATTTCTTAAAATATGGCAGTTACAACACTGACAATTAAAGAATTCCCATGCTGTCAGAATAGTCGCTCCCCTAACGAGCTCTGGCAACCTTACTCACTCGCGGAAACACTACTATTGTTGTTTCACTGCGGTCTTCTGTAAAGCGGAGATACTTCCCCAGTCGGGCAGCTCAATTTGAGCAAGGAATCTAGCTATGCCCTGCCGCTTTAAAACACTAGTCGATTCCTCATTTTGTAGTACAATCTGCATCTCTTACCGCTGGTTACTGTACTTAGTACACTAACATAAAAATCTATATAAAAAACCTACTTAAAAATATAAAATCTAACTACGAAGCGTTTAGTTAAGCAAAATTATACAAAGCTTTGAACTTACCAGCTCTAAATAATTATTCGAAAATGAAAGAGAGAGATGCCAACTTTTTTGAAAAAATAACGGAAATTCTTCAACCAAGCGTCAAGGTATAAAGCGGTACAGCCAATGAGGGTTGCCAATGATAAAAAAATAAAAAATGTTAGTAAATAAAATTTAATAAGCACTATATAACTACAATTACAATTATTAAAGTAGTTTATTTTACGTATGTATAAGTTTTTGCCCCGGTTTCGCTTACATATTCATTATGTTCTGTAGTATCTGAAATTTTTAATAAATAAAAAGTTTGAATAAAAGAATAAAACGAATGTAAATTGTTACAGGTTAAACATGTAGTTTTATCTCTGTTTAGTGCGAGACGGTTATAAAAAAAATGTGATAAAATATTTGTGATAAACTGCTTTACACATATAGTTTGCAGAAATATATTTAAAAAAAACTTGTGAATTTTATAAAATTGTTAAATTACCACATACCAAATAAATAAAAATTGAATAAATACTTAGCTGTATATGCAAATTATTTAAAAATACCCCACTCAAGTGCCAAACCAGAAAAAAAAAACAATAAAGTGACAGTATGATGGGAAATTTATTCAACAAAACAGTGAAAATAATAATAAAAATAGTTATTTTATAATAATTAATACTATTATTATTAATAGTTACCTTTTGCGTGACTATAATCTCAGTTTTTTAAACAAAGAATGTTGCCAACAAGTAAAAAGACTACAAAAAATTACATGTTACGATGTTGCTAGCAATAATAAAATCACTCAAATAATTGTACTCTTTGAGTCCAACTTTGTATGTTTGGTTCAATTATAAAATTTAATATTTACATAAATATATGATAAAAGGAAATAATATTTTTTATAGGTACTTAATAATATATAAACAAATTTTATCTATTTTAAACAGAAAATACCTAGCTAGGAAACGTACCTAATTCTAAGTAATAACATTAATTGTTAAAAACAAAAACTTAAAAAGACTTCGATAAATATACGCGATCTCAAACACCAGTATTGCCACATAAGAAAACAAAATAGTAATGTGTAGTAGAAAGTGCAATTTGAAAATCAAGTGATAAATAAATAATACTACTAATAATACTTACCGAATTTAAAAAAAAAGTTAAACTTTTCACTGACTAATATATTATACTGTCTGACGAGCGTAATTTCGTCTGATTCACATAAGAGAGAGTGGGTAAAATTTTCGCCGTATTTGAAAACATTTTTCATTGACGCCCTGCTCACATAGGTCGTAGGGTTATTTTAAATAGCCTAAAAGTTTCGTAAATGAATGGGCTTTCATATAAAGAAAGATTTATTCACATCGGATCGGTAATTCTTAAGATTAGTGCGTTCGTACAAAAAATGTTTTTGCGTAACATCGCCGACAAGGAAAAAATATGACGCCAGTAAGTTAGCGCGTAAAATTAAGTGTCTTAATTCTGTATGTTTACTTAAATAATGACGTCAGAAATTAAACATTATGGCGGAAGGTATTTTAAAACAGATTTTGGCTGTTATTATCAGGTATATGTCGTATTTTCGTTAATTTGAGGATATTTTTTAATTTGAGGTATTTTCGTTAATTTGAGCTGTGGTAGCCTTGCGGTATGACCAGTGGACTAAGATGTCAGAGGTCTTGAGTTCGATCCCAAGGCACGCACCACTGACTTTTCGGAAGTTATGTGCGTATTTATCACAAGCTCAAACGGTGAAGGAAAACATCGTGAGGAAACCTGCATGCTTGAGAGAATTTCTCGATGGCATGTGAAGTCTGCCAACCCGCAGTAGGCTAGCGTGGTGGACTACAGCCTAATCCCTCTCAATTGAGAGGAGACCCGTGCCCAGCAGTGGGACATTAATGGGTTGATGATGATGATGATGATGATGATGAGGATATATTTTATGTGTTTTCGTAGACTCAAGCTGAGATAAATCATAAATAAACTACAGTCTTTTGAGGCGATTACATTTTTAACAAAGGTGTGTTGTAGACGTAGTATTTTCGGTTTTTACTTTTTATATGCAAATTTAGTAGTTTTTTGTCGATATGATTTCTACACCGGACAACAGACGGAAAATGTCTAGTGTATTTAATACTATAAGTTAAATTGAGATCGCGAATAAATATCGAATAAGAGAGAAAGATTATTAAAAACAAAAAGAGGGTAGACAACACTTACTTATAACGAATTTGATAGATACAGGAAACTAATACAGTAATACGTACAAGTGTTATGTCATTAAGAACTATTATTGTATAAACCGGTAGCACCATATTTTGAATCGAAATATTTTTTGTTCCCTACATTTTATTTCTTAAACTAAAATCACACACTGCTTTATAAAAAAAAACATTTTGAGATTAAAAAAATACGGTTTCTATAGTATATTCGAGATAGGCGATAAGATTAGTCGAAAATATTAAAAAAAATCGACAAAATGTTGACATCAAATGGCATGCAGAAATCAATATGACACCCATAGTGCATTACGTAACATGCACGACCCGTTCATCATTTAGCGTATAGTTTTCTGTATCTATCAAATTCCATCTCACTAACCCCAGTGCAGTATATGACATACACAAACTACACAAAAAATATATACTATGGACCTGTCTAAATCATTTTCACTATTGTCTTCAGCATGTATCAACATGACACCAATTCCCAGTGCATTATATGACATACATATACGTAGCGACATCTATCGTGCTACATACGAACTACATGCAAAGCAATGACGTTAGGGTCGTCATTATAGGGGGAAGATTAGTCCCTTTATTGGAAAAGGAGGATCCTCCGATCAGGCGAGGTATTATACCCGACGGTTGATGTCGGGTGTTTCTGACAGGTGCAGAACTAACATGTGCAAATGGGGATTCGGAGAACCTAATTTTGCTGTGTGACTGCGGCGATCCAGAGAAAATTATGTACACCTTTTGGTGTGACCTTGTGCCCCAAAACCTGCACGAGGGACGATCTCTGTCAGGCCAAGCCTAACGCCATTCAATATTACTCTGGCCATTGACAAAATGAGAATAATATTATTTATGCTCATTGCGATTACAGACTTCACACGATCACGATGTAGTGGCTTCGTGATTGGAGCATAAATCTTTGTAAAACATAACCAACAATTTTGTATTTAATTTAAAAAGAGTATCTACGGAGTTTCTTGCCGGGTCTTCTCCATAAGACCTACCTTTTGGAACCGTGCAACTAAATTCAATTAAATATGACAATTCAAAAGCACCTGTATTGGTCTAATTGAAATAAATGATTTGATTTGATTTGCATTTGATTGTCAGTTAACAGTTTGTTCGTCGTTGTGTACGTAGTTCGGGCGTGGCGCGATAGATGTCGCTACAACATACAAAGACTACCAGAACATTTTATTGACTTGTTCCATTACCTGGGCTACTGTCTGCTCGCCTAGAGGTACGTCTTCTGTGCGGAGCGCCGCCCTGCCCACGATGGAGGTGGGGTCGGAGTCCAAGATTACACTGGAATCACACATTATTACTATTTAATTGAAAACTTGTTTAGGCACGCTGAGCGCTTTTGGGTGAAAGAAAATCATGGGGACTCGAAAAATCGTCACCGCACGCTTCTATATACATACTGTTTTTGTTGTTTCGAGCTATATACATACTGTGTATATAAGTCCATATGGATATACTTCCGTGCGTTTCCACTTCAATCCGCAGTCTCTAAAGACTGTCCCGCATGTTTTTTTACATCTGATGTCAAACGGTTACCGTAGCCTATAAACATTTGCAACATCAGACGGTTACTCACGCGTTGCCAATCCTGTGCAAACGTAATCACTCCTTTTTTAAAGACGCCTATGTTGTTGCAGTGTTTTGGGAAAACCAAGCTCATTTATCAAATCAATTCGGTCAGGTCAATTATTTCAGCTGACCAATGTGACATGCGTATAAGATATGTAAACCGATACTCCTTTGATAGCCAAAAGCTTTGAAAGCCTAGTGGTCAGTAACCAGTGCGCTGTGAAAGTTAAGTCTTGAGTTCAATCCCCAGGCAAGCACCACTGACTTTTCAGAAGTTACGGAAGGTAAAGGAAAACATTGCGAGAAAACCTGCATGCTTGAGAGATATTCTCAACAGCGTGTGAAGTCTGCCAACAAGCACTAGGCTAGCGTGGTGGAGTATAGCCTATTTCCATTCAAAATGAGAGGAGACCTGTGCCCAGCAGTAGGACAATAACTGAATTAATGATGAAAGAAAGAAAAATAGTTTATTCGCTTGAAAGTGACGCACAATAACAAACATAAATTATATACAATAAAATAGTAGTAGAATGTACTCCAGTAAGAAATTGAAAATATGCGTCACGACTTCGAGAAACGGATGAACGCTCAGCATAAAGCTGTGGCTTGTGCGGCAAGGCACGAATCCTCGGGGCTGGTTTATAGCGTTAGCTGGATTACACTTATAAAGTCAAAGTCACAATATAATTTATTCAAAGTAGGCCAAATTTAATTGGCTCTTCTTGAACGTCGGCAATATAGACAGCCATTTTTTTTTAAGTGCGGACAATTCTTTTACGGACCGTCCCGACGCCTGGGGAGGCGACGGGATGTGTCGGACTTCGCCCAATGTGAGCGTTCACCGACTAAAAAACCGCACCCGTCAACGCCACCAACCCAATTGCCGGGGCCGTAGGCTTCGCAAAAGCATGCACCACAACCTCGCTGGGCTTCAGTCCAGCTCTTATCTCTAGACCCCGGCTAGGAGCGAGGCATCGCTCACCTCGCATCCCCCGCCTTCTTGGGGCCGTTATCAGATCGGGCGGCGGACTCCCCTAGTCGCGCCTACCGGCTACAGCTCATGGAATAAAGGCAGCCCCAAAAACGGCCACCCTTTACAATATAGATACTCCATGCTACCCATCTAAAGGCAGGCCCGGTCAAGCTAGAATAATGGACATACCCGCCGTCACATATCTCGTCGAAGGCCAGCATAACAGCATCCAGGTTGTCGAGCAGGACTCTCCTCTCAACATTCCTCCGCAGCAGTATGCTGACAGACTCGTACAGGGCATTCAGTACTGATTGTAAGATGAGCTGAAATAGGCACGTACAACAATTTATAGTGATGCCACGAATATTCAGCTACTATTTGGTATTTGGCCAAATATTGCTTATTATTTGATTTTATTTATATTGAATACAGAATACCAAATTTTCAAAAAACATTCTTTACTACTTATTTTCCTATTATACCCAATGTACTCAACTCAAACTACCCAATCTACTCCATCCAACCTATTCTTCCCAGCCTTTCCTCTGTCTACTCTACTTAGCATATCTTACTTGGGTTTGAGTGTCAGAATACACAATTTGATGGACAATGCTGCCAAGTTGTTTCATATTCAGAATTTTTTATTAACCGTTTAATCACCCAAATCAGATTTATCCTACTAGTATCAACATCCAATTCATCTGTGTATTAAAATGTACTCAAAAACTGAATGGCTGAGAAGATGAAGAAAGTTGCATTTAATCCTATTTCGTGGCAGCATGATTTTGCTTGGCAAATATACTTCAAGCATAGCTAGTTGTTACAGCATCATCATCAGCCTATATAATCCTCTACTGGACATCAGCAGACAGTCCCTACCCGCTCGCTTCCACTATCCACATCCAGCTATTTTTTTTTGTAATTTAAATATTATATAGGTACCTCATTTTCGTGTGAACTGCCCATGACATAGAAGAATAGGTCTACATTACTCTTGTATACGCAAGTAAGACCTTCCAACATTATGATCTCAGCATTTGCTCTGAAATTATAGACAAAAAGAAATATTTATCTAAATCTAAACTAATATGCTATCTAAAATAACTAATAATAATAGAAAAGATATAAAACAAAATAAAAATAATAGAAAAGATTTTTTTTTTTAAATTTTTATGTTAGTTTTTAATGGATTTAATTAATTATTGACAATTTGATTTACACAGAACAAACTCACTGTATTTTTTGTTCATGCAGTTTTATACTATGACGGAGTTTCAAACAGTTTATTCTGTTAAAATGTGGGTATTTGAAATAATATTCATTTGCCACAATAAAAGGAAGGAACACCTTAAAAGGAAGTTATAGTTCAATGTCTAATATACCGTAAGTGTAAGAAATAAATATTTTTATCTAAATTTAATACCTGTGTGTCTTATTGAATAGGTTCTTTTCAAAAGCTTTCTGTTCCTTAGCAGTAGGCAGGACATCTTTGTCGTAGTACTTGGCCAGGATACGGTTGCCATCATTGTCTAGGATGCACATGCCTTTGACAATGTACAGGGTAGGCTCCTGAAATTGTAGACAGTAAATAGTAAAATATTTTATAAGCACAGAATGTCTATATCACATCTTTATCCCTTTACAAATGGACAAAACAGATTTTGTGTTATTTATTATATAGGTTATATTTATAGAGAAAAAGAACCCGAAGAAAAATACAGAATTTAGGTAGGATTAGATCATGCATGAGCTGTCGTTGTTGTTTAGTGTTTACATTCCACGGAACAATAAATGGGCAGGGCTCGATTTTTTCAAAGTTATATGCACACTTAAGTATGAGTTGGTTGTAAAGTGTTATACATAAAAAACCAATGAAATTTTGAACAAATTTTAATGAGACTGCTCATTCTGTTGTAAAGTGTAATTTGAAAGATAGGTTAGTTTTTATATGTTTTACTTTTTTTTTACAAATTTTCAAGCACTGCAGCTTGTAATGTATATAGCACAACGGCTATTAAGACTGCTTTCTGTAGTAAGGCCCCAGGTTTGAATACTAATAGGGGCAAATGTATGTTTGCAACATTTGTACCTGAGTCATGAACATTTATAGCCTATCTATTGTATCAACCATCTATGTAGAATCTGTGACATTGATGCTTAACTCAGAGCTGGATGACGCTGTGTAATAAATAGTTCAGATATATTTATTGATAGGAGGAGGAAACTAGACTGACCGGCTTAATAATTGGACAAGTCAAAACAAAGTATGTACGACTTTGCGTAAAATCGAGGAAATGTTGAACACTCAATACTACTGATGTTTAAAAGCCATCGATAAGAGTAAAGATATAGTTCTAATGTAAATGTAGCTAAATAGCAACTTTATTATGTTTAAAATTGCTGGAATTGTAGCTAAAACATGATTCACTCAACTACTATGAAGAGGGGGTGATTTCATTAATATTATCAATAAATGGCAGGATACTTACAAATAGTGATCCTTCCATTGTAGTATGGACCATTTCGTGAATACTTTTAAAGTGTTTTTAATGCTTTTTCAAGCTAAACATGCAATAATCGCATACGTTTACGTGTTTCTGTTTGACAATTAAATTTGACGTTTGATTTAATGACGTTGGCTTCAGTGATGTCAGTAAGTGAAATAGTTTAGTCGTTTATATACAATATATATAATATACCTAATACTAACTATATGTATATAAAACTATTTATTAATTAATATATACTAACAGTTTATACAACAGTTAAATGATGATGATAATACAAGTTATAGTTCATAGAAAAGGATATAATTATCATCAGCTGTAATATGAATTAACGTAACCGCCAAAATGACAAAAATGAGTTATATTTATGTACCTAAGATTTATTTTTTAATTATTTCAATGATGTATAGTGACAAGGTTAGGTTAGGTTAGTGATAAGGTTACGTTATCCTTATCACTAAATGTAAATAAAAATAACTTTTTAAGTTAAACGACACTTACACCAGTTTTTTATGACTATGCTTGTAAAATAAAACCCATGAATTTCAATTCATTTTCAAGTTTGGTCAAAGTATAATTATTTATTTATTTATTATATTATTCATAACTAGTATTAATAACTATCTTTAAGTTAAATTACATCCAAATCAGTTAAGTGGGTTTGTGCGTGAAAAAGTAACATACATTCATTATTAACATTTGTGTTTATAATACTAGTAAGATTTGCAATATAAAATAAAATTAAACAATATTTATCAAAAAGGAGGTTTAAAATACTTTGTTACTTTCACTTTGTTGTTGAATCTATAAGCTCTGGTTGTAAAAGATCGCTGCTTATCTTGTATTATTTATTTTATTATAAATGATATGTATTTATTAGTTAGGTTATAAATTAATAATTTATGAAATAAACTAAACGTTTAGTCGACTATTCTGTAAACAACACTATAATTTGAAGCGCTATCTAAAAATTCTTTGTGGAACTAAATCAGTTTCCCTAATGCAAAATTGCACAATTATGTTAACAGATGGCGCTGCATGTGTCCCAAAATATTTAATCATTTTACATATTTTCACTGCAGAAATGACGAATCCCGATTTTTTCAATCTGCATAATTTAAATTATCGTGATGTAATATAGGAACATATTATTGAAATATATTTTTGAAATTGTAATAATAGGTTAAATAAAAGTAATAAAATAGCATGCAATAACATAATGTAATATTAAGAAATATTTATATTTTCAAATATACATAACATGCCATCACGCCTGTCGTCCCCGAAAGGTTAGGCAGAAGTGTACTAATGTACACCCACGTTTCACCGGTATGTTTTAGGTCCCATGTAATAGGGGAGCGCGCCTATTACCATTAACCAGACGCGAATCCAGTACCTACAACTCTGCCTAACCGTTTGGGGGATGACAGGCGTGATGGTATATTACAGGTTATATAAAGAACTGAACGATACATACGTCCTATACGACCTGACGGTCCATCTTATCCTGATTTCTTCTTAAGTATATTATAAACGTACAAGTTTGTATGGATGTTTCTTACTCTTTCACGCAAAAACTGCTTAACATATTCGCATGAAATTTAGCATACAAACAGTTTATTACCTGGATTAACACATAAGCTACTTTTTATCTAAGTATATACCATGCGGACAAATCCGCGGGAAGCAACTAGTATTTAGGTTATAAATTGGACCACACATCTAAATAGTTATTAGTAACTGTATAGTACCTACCTAGACTAATTAAAATATCCCCATTCAAATTTTTTGTTTCATAGACTACTTTGATGAAACTTTTTAATGGCACAGACAAGCCGAGAATAGCGTTCTAATTACAATTATTTTCGCGCCACATTTTGACAGATGACGGGAAGATGGCCGCCAAGAATACACACGATATAGTCTTTGATGTGACCGAATCAAATTACCAAAGTAAAACTTCCTCCATAAACGTTAGAAGTTGTAACATTATGTAGTTTTATTTTTAACTGCTTTACCTTACACTAAACTGAAGTTTTGGTTAAGAAACTGGTGTCTGGGCTATGAATAACATTGACATCTTTTTATTTGGAACAAATGTAGTATTTTTTCTTAATAAGATGCAGAAATACAGTAACATATCTTTTTTAAATAATGATACTCTTTTATTCTGACGGTTTCGATCCTTTACAGAATTATCAATACACCATGTTTTATTTCAATAACTATTAAGTACCAACCCGCAATATTGAAATTGCAAAAAAAATTACAGGTACCAGTAACTGGTAACTAGTAGGCCTGCCAGATACTTCCCTAAATGGGGCTAATATAATACACTAGTATTTTCTTGTATTGTGGGTGCGTTTACAAACAAAAATATTTACATACACAAACACCTAGACTCGGAACAACAGCTTGTAGATCGTACAAGTATTTGCTCCGTGCGAGAATCGAACCCGCAATCCGTGACGCACAAGCCAATCAGGTTGTCTGATGAACTATGATGTAAATACATCAGTATATTCCCATACCTTACGGCTTACCGCTTACCCCATCAAGAATTCATCCGTGATGGTATATAAGGTTATGTCAACCCTTTAATAAAGAGCTATGATAGCCTTGTGGCCTAATAAAGCAAATTTCTTGGAGTTCGAACCCAAGGCACGCACCACTAATTTTTTCGGATGTTATGTGCGTATTTATCACATGCTCGAAATGGTGATGGAAAAGATTGAGAGGAAACCTGCATGCTCGAGAGACATGCATGTGAAGCTTGCAGGCTAGCGCTTTGGACTATAGCCTAATCCCTCTCAAATGATTGGAGACCCATGCCCAGCAGTGGGCCAATAATTGGGACTATGATGAACCCTTTCAACTCTACTGCTGGCTAATAACGATATGCCCGACTGAGGTACAAAGTACCCCCTGTACAAAGAGTTAATATGCATTAAGTGGTGTGGTAGGTATATTAAGACAACGGCTACAAATTCGATGTGTAATTTTTATTTTCTATTTTTTTTTCTCTATGATATTATTGATGTATTGTTAATTAGGATTATTATGATCATTCCTGATATTGTAAAATAATTTTGCTATTACCTATATAATGACGAGGATGTGTAATATTTAATTAAGTTAATCTTATAAGCGTTTTGGATGTGTCATCTGTTAGCTTGTAAGATAAAATGAAATAAAATAAATAAATAAATATCAAATATTTAAGATTGCTTGTTTAATCACGTAGTAAGGTATTACGTGTGATTTAATTGACTATTACCGATAGTTACGCCCTCCCATTTAATCTACTAATTGCTACTAAAATCGACTAAACAACCCCGTACTATAAACCGTTACTAAAACGATAGGTACATACTTAAGTACCTATTTATAAAATAAGAAAAATAATATCCAATATACATTGGTCTCTGTCGACACTATATTGATAGAGGTTGGGAGATCAGGTTATGTTGGTGATTTGTGAGAGTATTTTGGGCAGTACATTCATAAATATCAGAGGACAGACTTCAGCTAAATCATTTTAACGCCAAAACTGTGTATGGGTGACGCATTTGTTTGATTTAGATGATCCGTAACGGGTACGACACGACTTATTTGTTATGTATTAAGAAATTGCGTTGAATATCCGTATTTTAGTAAATAGCAGAAAGAACGGAATAGAGTGTTTTGAAGTCCATTAATAATATAATAATATAATAATAATCAGAATTAAAACTAACCACAAATAACTTATCCCTTTTATACATACCAAAAAGAAACAAAATGTTTATAAATTACATTTAATAGCGTGCAAATCATCGCAGGCTTATGTTATTCCCAAACATTTTATTTCAAATAATAATCGAATTTAAACTTAAAATTGCAAGTTGATTGAAGATACTACTAATCACCATCCATCTTCACTGTCCCACAGACGGCCGTGGGTCTCCTCTAATTTAAAGAGATCAGGCTATAGTCCACCACGCTAGCATAAAGTGGGTTGACAGACTCCACGCGCTATCGAGATAATCTTTCAGGTATGCAGGTTACTCTCGATGTATTCCATCACCGTTTTTCATCAGATTTTTTTTGTGTATTTTTATTTGGTAGGTTTGATAATAGGTCGTAAAGTACCCAGTTTTCATCCCCCTACCCCACCCTGATTATTCTTATCCCGTTTTTAGTACCTTTATCGCGCAGAACGGATTATGCCAGGTCAGCTAGTGTTATTATAAAAGTCGTGAACTATAAAGGTCACAAACTGTCAAACGTTTATGTCAACTGACAGACGCTTCTCACACCAGTCTGTAAATAAAATGTATTATGGTTCACGGAGTTAGAACTTAGCAGCTTAAATTTATAATGTATAGATCATTGCACATATGACACGTTTTAATAGTTATCTTTAGAAACTGATATGTTTTTTTAACCCCAGACGCAAAAAGAGGGTTTTTATAAGTTTGTGGTTCTGCTTGTGGCATCGTAGTTCGTAATCGAATGGACCGTTTTTGATTCGGTTTTTTGGTTTTAATCGATTCTTGTGGGGATCGAACCCCAACACGTGACACACAAGCCAATCGCTCGACTTCTTCACTAGCCGTGTTTTCATTTAGACCAAGATAACAAATTATCACACTCACACATTTGAGACCCTTTTTTATTAAAATACTAGTTGACCCGCGCAACATCGTCTGCGTATATTTTAATATTTTTGCCCGTTTCTGCAATATTTTTAATTTGTGCTCTGCTCCTAATGGTCGTAGCGTGATATTAAATAGCCTTTCTCGTTAAGTGGACTATCCAAAACAAATATAATTTTTCAATCCCAACCAGTAATTCCTGAGATTAGCGCGTTCAAACAAACTCTTTAGCTTTATAATATTAGTATATGTAGATAATTATAATCATGTAAATAACAGGAGAACTAATAAATAAATATTTCCGGACATTATGACACAGCACCATCTAGTTCCGTGATAAGCAACGAGGCTTGTGTTACGGATACTAGATGGTTGATATATTACACATACTATATATACATATATTATACATACATAGATACATCCATGACTCGGATACAAATGTTGATGCTCATCACACAAACATTTGCACAACAAACCCATAGCACAACAGGCAGCGATAACTACCGCTGAGCTAAACGGGTCGTCGGATTGTCGTAATAATAAGGTTTGAAGGCGTGAGTTAAGAAAGAGACGGAGGATAACCAGTCAGTATATTGTAACTATTACTTACTCTGTCACATATCATTACAAAAGCTCAAACATCTCGACCATTCGGCCACCACAATGGACCCGGAATGTGATCAATTTGAAGCTAGAACAATGTAAGCCATTAATTATATTTCTATACACACAGGTAATTGAAGCTGGCTTTCTGTCGGTACCCTGTGTAGACTGTGTTGCAACCATAGACGTGTCTGTCTCTCACACCACATAGTAAACTAATTGTAAAGTAATATTACTATGGTATGAATATAGTTTGAGTTTTAAGGAAGGTTATAGGATAGTTTTTGTTGTTGAAAAAAACTCTTAAAATGGCCGAGAGGCGGAAGAATGTATGCAGAATGAGCAGTTACGACCGAAAGTCATGATAAAAGTTAGTAGTTAATATGTATAACGTGCTTTATACATATAGGTAACCTTTGTATGGGCCAAGGGTGTCGGCAAACAATTTTACGGCCTGAAATTTTACATTTTAAAGCATATTTTATCTATTTATAATACTTACTATGATTTACCCGCGTCTTTGTCCGCGTAAAATTAGTAATTTTATCCAATCTGCTTATTTAGCCTCTTTTAAGAAATTAATGATTCCGCAAACAACCCCCCACCCCCTTTTCGATTTAAAAAACTATAACTTACCATACAAAAATGCATCTAAATCTAAAGCATGAAACGGGAACAGGCAGACAGATACATACACTTTTGCATTTATAATAATATTAGTATGCATTATTCCTTGAGTGTGGTGTAATAGACATGGCACCAGGAGAAACTTTAAAGCGTTGTGTACGCACGCTTATTGTTCGTCTATAAGCACTCACATGCCGCATGTCGTACGGCATAATGACTCATTAATAGCTCCTACTACATAATAGAACATATTATCACACCTGTAGCGTCAAAGAATCAGGCAGACCGCAGAAGTGTGCTCATGTACACCTTCCAGTTGCCAGATGTTAACATCGAGAAGAGGTACCGATCAGACCAGTTTGGTCGGAAAACATACCGTCGAAAAGAGGGCGAACAGTTAGTCCACCTCTGTCTAACCTTTCAGGGACGATAGGTATGATAGTATATTACATACTTACACTCACGCCTTTTCTCCATGGGGGTAGACAGAAACTACAAAATACCACGCGCTACGATCCTGCATACCATTTTTGCCTCGTCCACATTCATGCATCCGAAAAGTCAGTGATGTGCCTTTGTTTGAACTCGAGACCTCATTTGTATTAAATGAATATTCTGTCTTTCTGTCACTGTCGACGGAATGTATATGTAGCGACGTCTATTTTGCTACATAGCAACGACGTACATAGCAACGAAGAACTGTCAAAATTACATGATGCATTGAACGCACCAATCACGAAGCTCTTCGCGATAATGGAGTTTACAAGCGCAGAAAGCATGTACAAATACCCGACATCAACCATCCGGCAGTAGCCCGCCAGGCATAACACCTCGTCTGGTCGTAGGATCCTCCTTTTCCAATGGAGGGATTAACAACTTCTAGCTACAGTATATTGTTAGAAGCACTACAATCCGTAGCGAAGATATCATGTTTCTCATTCAGTTCATCAATGTTACAAACTAGTTTGGTGTTTATGAGATGTGTGTCGAATCGATTCCGACCACAATAGTTTCCACAATAGCCAGCTAATTGTAACTACATACATATATAGGACGATTTCACAGGTTACGTTTTTTTAAGGACAATCTCTTGATTGGATGGGTATGTGAATACAAAAGTGATACATCGATAGGCTCACATATTGTAAGAGGCGATTCTTGTACCTTAAAAGAGACCATGATTCTCTGAGTTTGTTTCGGCGTTTATTCTCAGAGGTCGTCAGTTAGGAAATGCCGATGCCATCCAGATCTTAAAATAATCTTATACATGACATGTAAAAGTGCCTTTACAAGAGATTTATTTACAGAAATAAATATTATTTATGCATATTAGTATGGCAGTATGGATTAATAAGCTACATTTTGCCAAATCATGGCAAATAGTTACTAGGTATTTAATTTTATATGTATAATCTGCTCGAAGAACGGATGGCCGATGGGGCTTGAATGTTTTCGAGTGGCGACCACGTACTGGAAGACGCAGCGTGGGTAGACCCCCGGCAAGGTGGACTGACGACCTGGTGAAGGTCGCTGGAATCCGCTGGATGCGGGTGGTGCATGACCGGTCGTCGTGGCGATCTTTGGGGGAGACCTATGTCCAGCAGTGGATGTCTAACGGTTGATGTGGTGATGTATAAGCTGTGTTAGCCTAGTGGTGTGACCAGTGGAGTGAGATGTCGAAGGTTTCGAGTTAAACCTAAGGCACCACTGACTTTTCGGAAGTTATGTGCGTATTTATCGCTTGCTCAAACGGTGAAGCAAAACATCGTGAGGAAACCTGCGTGCTTGAAAGATATTCTCGATGGCGTGTGAAGTCTGTCAACCCGCAGTGTCAACTGTCAACCCCTCTCAAATGAGAGGAGACACATGTCCAGTAGTGACAATAATGGCTTGATCATGATGATGATTTAATTTTATTTACTATCTATCACTTTTGTGTATACCAGTACGAAGGGCTCAGCATGGCACCGTCACGGTAAAAACAATGATATCAACTTTGATTACCTGCACCAAATCGTTAATCACTCGTTAAGTTGATTAAACGACTGTTAACACTTACATTTTGAACACTTACTTAATCAAGGATTAATTGATTTTGATGGCACGGTCAGAGTGGTCAGCCAGCATCATTCCCGGTTTCTGTTCCCGCGTGAATGCGATATTTCTATCATTGGCAGTGACGACACCGGTCTTCGGTCATTTAAGAGTGATTAGGCTATATTTATAGTCCACAACGCTAGCCTATAGTCAGAATTTTAATTCAATTCCAGATTTGACATTAGCTACTGTCATTTTGTGAAATAATGATACCACATATAATAGTGTAGTGATGAACACAAAAATCGATAAACAATCAGTGTGTGTGCCATCAGTGTGCCAATTAAAGACTAAATTATTGATTTTTATTTAAATAAATACATAATTATTCATAATAATTCATGTCATTCGGCTTCATTCTCCCAGTCTGACTGCACGAATATCTTATTTAATTGCGAATCGATATTTTGTTATTTTGTTGGGTTTTTGTTAAAGTGTTATTACGTTGTGTTTGTTGTTACGTTTATAGTTTTTTGTGAACTTTGAGTGAATATTAGTTAGTTACTTTATTATTATATTACTTTCATTTCCTGATATACTTAGTTTACGAGAGTAAAATTATAAACGAGAAGAATCGATCCGGAAATATTCCATTTCCATATCGAATAATATCGCAACGTCACTATTTAGTACTTGTCATAACGTTGCAACACTGAAATTGTCAAATCTGGAATCGAATTAAAATTCCGAGTATAGTGCAGGTTAGTAGAGTAAACAGGCAATGGAGAAAATATCTAAGGCATGCAGGTTTCTTCAAGATAATTTTTTCTTTACTAAACGGGTCGTCTAAATCATTAGATTTAGACGACCCGTTTAGCCCAGCGGTAGTTAACACTGCCTGCTGTGCTATGGGTCCCGGGATCGAATCCCGGTAGGGACAAATGTTTGTGTGATGGGCATCAACATTTGTATCCGAGTCATGGATGTATCTATCTATAATATGTATGTATCTATGTATAATATGTATGTATCTATGTATAATATGTATGTATTTACAAAAAAATATATGTATGTAATATATCAACCATAAAGTATCCGTAACACAAGCCTCGTTGCTTACCACGGAACTAGATGGCGCTGTGTAATAATGTCCGGAAATATTTATTATTATTAATATTTTCATTTTTATTTGCACGTAAGTTCGGAAAGTCAGCAGTGGTGATCTGTGATTGAATTTCACATAAAAACCCATTAACATTGCTTGACCTGGATATTGACCCTCAGTCCTCTTGCTTTGCAGTCGCACTTGCGACCAAAAGACCAACGGCGTAACAATATACTGCGATCAAATCCGTAAAAAAGTTTCAATTTAGTTTTTGGTTCAAAGTAGTTTAATTTCAATAAATATTTGGTTTATGATGGGTAATTTTCTTAACTGTAGAACATCTGGTTATTTAGTTAACGGGAACGTTTGTTTGTCGGTGTTTTTCTTCAGCTCTCACGCAATTACGAAGCGTTTAAGTGAGGACGTGTTAATTATGTTTAAACTTATTACAGCGTCGCAGTAATAAACCTGTCTTGTGATTGGTTAGTTGGTAATTCTCGAGTTCAATTGTCAGTTCTGTTTGAACTGTCGATCAATTATTGTAGACTAGCTGATGCCTGTAGCTTCGCCCGCGCAATTTAATATTAATTTCTCCTCCTCATTTCGCCCCCGTTTACATAGAATAAATAAATATATATAGATGAACCACTATGTGTATAGCGACGTCTAGGTTGCTACATAGCAACAACGTACATAGCAACGGAGAAGCTATCAAAACTGACATGACACATCGAACGCGATAAAGAGCTGTGGTAGCCTAGTGTGATGATTTTTTACGATTACTCCTAAGATATTCGTTTATAAAAAGTAGCCTATGTGTTAAAATCAAAAAATCAAAAAATAATAATCCAGGTAATAAACTATTTGTATGCTAAATTTCATTCAAATCTGTTTTGCGGTTTTGCGTGAAAGAGTAACAAACATCCATACTTACAAACTTTCACGTTTATAATATTAGTAGGATGTTTTTTTTTTTGTACAGCAATGGCAAAAATCTTACGGCTCGTCTGGTAGTAAGCGGTTACCGTAGCCTATAGACGATTGCAACACCAATGGTGGCACTAGCGTAATGCCTACACTGTAGAAACCGTTATATGTATCTTAAAATAGGGTATGACGAGATGTATGAATGTGGACGAGGCAAAAGTGTGTGTATGCAGAGACCGTAGCGCGTGGCATTCTGTAGTTTCTGCCTACCCCCATGGGCAAAAGGCGTGAGTGTAGATATGTATGTAAAATAGGGGATTTGCTACCGAGCTCTGGCAAGCTCACTCAGTTGCAGAAACGCAACTGTTGTTGTTTCACTGCGGTCTTCTGTAAGGCGGAGGTACTTCTCCAGGGCAGATCAATTTGAGCGAGGAATCTTAGGAGGAATTATATTAAGTATTTGATAAAAAAACACTGCTCTCAAAATACAAGGCCCGTCATATAAGGGCCAAGATCATACCATAGTCAATGATTGAAACTGCGATCTCACAGTTTATCAAACCCCAGTAAAACGAAGTACCGTTGCCGAACAGTTAACGAGGCAGTTAACAATTAAAACCGTAAAACAATCATTTAGTTTTAATTGTTTCTGATGAACTACAACTCTATGATTCGTGTTTGTATCAGGTTCGATATCCGGATCGGGTATTATCGATCGTTCACGCGTGTTTTTTTTGTTCAAAAGTAGAATTTTGATTTGAACGTGAGGAATTTTTTGTACAAAAAAAAAATTTATGTTTCATTATTAATTATATTTATTTCTGTGAATACTTACATAGTAATAATAATATCCGTACATTATGACACAGCGCCATCTAGTTCCAAGCTAAGCAATGAGGCTTGTGACGCTGAACCGATTTAGATTTAATTTGGCTTCATCATCATCATCATCAGCCTATATTCGTCCACTGCTGGACGTAGGCCTCCCCTAGTGAACGCCACAGAGCTCGATCTTCGGCTCTTTCCCTCCAGTCACTACCAGCTGCCTTCCGCAAGTCGTCGCTCCACCTGGCCGGCGGTCGTCCTACACTACGTTTGCCGAGACGCGGTCTCCACTCAAGAATTTTGCTTAAATAGTTTGAATCCCAGGGAACTATATAGATAGTTTTTACCCCGAAAATCATCCTTTAACAAAACGTCAACAGGGTATGAAATTTCTTCGCAGACAGTCGCGGGCAAAATTTTGTAATATATATACAATCATATAAATAGAAAATCAGATAGAAATGAAACAAGCATAGATTTATGTGTAGCACATAACTATATAAATACAAGTTGTCTGTACGTCTATACTTCACATTACTCGGGAACTAGTCACCGATATTTCATTATACATCATTTGGGGAACGACTGTGTTGTACAGGCTGTTGTTTTTATCTTTTCATTATTTTGAATATACGGACGAGTACCTACCTTACTCTCTTCGAAAAATATTTTTATTATTAAGTATCTTAACTAATACATAAAAAAGAATAAAAAGATTTGATTTTTTGTTACTACCCGTCTCTTTCTTATCTACATACATAAAACTGTATTCCTATTTCTCTTCGCTTCACGCGTGAACGACTGAACCGATTTTGATCAATTTTGGTATTGAAAAAAAAGGAATCTTGAAGAAGGATATAGGCTACGTTTTATTATAATAATAATAATAAATCTTTATTTTCAGACCAGAGATCCATAATATAGTAACATTAATTGGCACTTCCTAGAACTAAAACACGTGGAAAACAAATAAAAAAAATTAAAAAAAGTTACATAATATATCTGAGTGACGGTCTGTGTGCCGCCATCCAGTGACACATTATTTGGCCATCTACTCTGCGGCTACAGAAGCCACGAGACTGTTGTTATAAATCAACCTACCACGTGGGTGGAGCCACGGGTGAAATCTAGTTTTAAAATAAAATTTAATACTTACATCATATTTTTTATCTGATAAATTGATAATATATATTACTTACTGTAGCTTTAGCTTTCTTCAATAAAATCTGCTTATTTATTTTATCGAACTTCTACATTGCTTTTTATCCTTTAAGGTATGATTTCTGAATCAAAAACTTTACCTCCAAGGACTTTACGTCCTTCCTCGGGATTTAAACTATCTCCATACCAAATTTTATCAAAATCGGTTCAGCATTTTAGACATTATCAGTAACAAACATCCATACAAAATTGTAGCGTTTATAATATTAGTATGGATTGTATTTGAAGCGTGCTGTATGTCAGGTTGGTATAGAGAACCATTAATAACGATTGGGTGCGATCCATCAAGAATATCTCGGTTCAACCGCTGACCCACGAGCTGGGCACAACCATACGCTACAAGTGACGTCACACACATAGTAAAGTAACTGCCATTAAAGAAATAATAAATAAATATTTCTGGACATTATGACACTGCGCCATCTAGTTCCGAGCTAAGCAACGAGGCTTGTGTTACGGATACTAGTTGGTTGTTATACTACATATATACTTCTTTTTGTTGTAACTACGTACATAGATACACCCATGACTCGGATACAAATGTTTATGCTCATCACAGACCGGGAATCGCATACCCATAGCACAGAAGGCAGTGTTAACTACCGCTGGACTAATTGGGTCGTCATGCCATTGTTTCATATTATTGTAATAAACTGCATTATTCGTAGATATGTTGTCTCCAAGTGCTGTTTTTATATACTACAATCGTGGCAAACAAGTAAACGGCCCGCCTGATAGTAAGCGGTTACCGTAGCCTATAGACATTTGCAAAACCAGAGGTGACGCTCGCGCGTTGCCGACCCTATAGAAACAGTTTAGGTCTTAAAATCAGGGAGTTACTAAACTGACAGCAACCGGAATTCCCATGCTGTTAGGATAGTCACTCCCCCAACGAGCTCTGGCAACCTTACTCACTTGTAGAAATACAACTATTGTCGTATCACTGCGGTCTTCTGTAAGGCGGAGGTGTTTCCCCAGTCGGCCAGCTCAATTTGAGCGAGAATTCTCGCTATAGGTACCCAACCCCTCGAACGTAGGTTCGAAAGATAGAATATGCTTAAAATTAGTATTACGTTACAATTACTCATGAAAAAGTAGTGGTTTGACCAAAATACCGTGAATTGCAAGGGCACTGCTGGTTATGGGTCTTCTCTTATTGGAGAGGGAGATTAGGCTGTAATCCACCACACTAGCTGTGCAGATTGAGAGGGAGCAAGAAGAGAACATATTCTTTCTTGAAATGTTCTTTTCTTCTTAGAATTTCTCTTCAGATATCCATAGGCGGTGGTGATCACTTACCATCAATTGAGCTTTCTGCCCGTTTGTGTCCATGTCCCTTTTATGTCCATAAAAAAAAGATTATTAGACTTCACACGGCATCGAGAAAATCTCTCAGTCCGGTCATGCAGGTTTTCTCACGACGTTATTCCTTTACCGTTTGAGCATAACCACTGACTTTTCGGAAGTTATGTGCGTATTTATAACATTGTTATAAAAAAAACATCAAGCGAAAAGTCAGCGGTACGTGCGCGGGTTTGAACTCAAAACCTTTGACACCACTGTCCACTATGGTATCACAGCTAATGTATTGCAAGTAATATATTGTTATATAAATTAATAAAGCGTGATTGCCGACATTATTACATACAATAGTGTTGATTGATGCCAGCGTTTGGGGTCATGAGAAAGCAGAGGTCACAAGCGGCCCAACACTGTATAGGGATGCCTGTTCAATGGTGATTTATTTGTCGCGAATGTGTGCATACATACTAGTCCTTCTACATATAATAAATAAATATACCCGGACATTATGACACAGCGCCATCTAGTTCCGAGTTAAGCAACGAGGCTTGTGTTACGAATGGTTGATACTACATGTATACCTACTTTTTTTTTAAATACATACATATTCATAGATTTATCCATGACTCGGATACAAATGTTCATGCTCATCACACAATCATTTGTCCAGAAAGTAGAGTTCTTAGAGTTCTCAGAGGTCGTCAGTTAGGAAATGCCGATGCCATCTAGACCCTAAAATAATCTTATACATGACTTGTAAAAGTGTCTGCAAAAGATCTATATACTGAAATGAATACAATTTATCCCCAAAAAAGTAAACCATCAACGCGCAATCAAGTCTACCAACCCATAGTAGGCTAGCGTGGTGGACTATTATAGCCTAATCCTTCTCAAAATGAGAGGAGACCCGCGCCCAGCAGTGGGACAATAATTAAACAGATGACGACGATTTCTCTTAATACCTACGTTCACATAAAATAATTCCTTTCAACACAATGAATCGAATATAATATTATAATGAATGCCTCTCACTTATTTCGATAATAAGTGCCACACAAAAGGACGGTGGTATACAAAAGGTAAGAAGTGTTAAAAGATGGACAGCATTATGCGGATGAATGAGACAACTGATTGCGTGTTTTGATCGCTTACACCTTCAAAAGGAATGTGGTTATGCCAGATGTAACTATTTTTGTATAATATTTTTTTTATCTTTACTATAATATTATAAAGAGGAAAGATTAAATTTTTGTTTGTTTAAATTTTTATTTCTTTTAATTGAATAGGCACTAAAACTACTGAACCGATCTGAATAATTCTTTCACGATTTCTACTATACATTTCTGCGTTATCTGTGATGAATATAAGATATATTTAATTACGTTGGTCTAGTTGTCGTAAAAGCGACTGCTGAGCAAGAGATCTTCGGTTTGATACCCAATTCGAGTAGTGTTGTTGGGTTTTTCTATGAAATTCATTCAGCTCGGAGTTAGGATTCATGTCCGGTTGATGGCAATAGGCTGGAAAACGTGGGTGTACATTAGTACACCTCTTCTAAAACCGTTCCCTGTTGACAGGCGTGAGGTACGTTATATTATTTAAAAAACAATGTGGAATTAATATCTATATCTACCCGCGCGAAACCGGGGCGGAACGGTAGTTTATTAATAACGCGAATATGAATAGCGTTCAAATGATTGACACTTAATTTTGTTTTGCTATTCAGAGTTTCTGAGAAAAATTGGCTTGTATTGAAATTTTTGTCAGATCGTAATGGTACGTTAACGTGCTATATAAATACATAGGTATTTAATGAGTTTTTTACTAATAAAAATATAAATGTATTTTTTTTTTTATAATCCACGTAAAGAGTAAAAAGTTCTATAATCACCGCTTCTACATAATTATATATGTATATTTATTTTATGAATGAAGTTAAAAAACAACGATTTTGATATAAAATCCAAGACCTCACGATCACCCAAAAAGTATATAATAAACTAGTCCCTAAAATTACAGACAGCAAAAAAAAAATCGAAAGAAAATCTTTACTTAATCACTTGCGTATAACACCGTCCTCTGGTACAGACAACAAAACAAGGTGTGGATGACGTAATTTCCGCTGCAGTTAATCTTTTGTGCTTACCCTCAGTTTTAGTAACGGCCGTCGGAATTTTATTCTATTGAACACTTATAGTCTGACCATACCTTATAATACATGAAGTTTGGAGCGTGAACCATAGAAATATTCATAACAGAATAGAAGTATACATAAATATAAATTGTCAGCTCGATTGGTGCAGTGATTGAGCGATCGGCTTGTGGTCACGGGTTACAGGTTCAGTCACCGCACCGAGCAAATATTTAAACGATCTGTTTGGGTTTGTGTACGTGAAAATTTGGTTTGTAAACGCATCCACGGGAGAAAATACTGACCCGCACTAATATTTAATAAATGGTTTATTTAATGATTTTATCGCGGTATGTATAATTAGGTATATTTATTTAATCTTAACTATCCAGTCTTATCGTGACCGTCGATGCTTTAACGGATCAGAGTCATCGGGATTAAGACAATATCATCATCATCATCATCAACCCATTAACGTCCCACTGCTGGGTACGGGTCTCCTCTTATTTGAGAGGGAAAGACAATATATTGCGATAAAATCTGTAAATAGTATGTAACTTATAAAATGCCAAACAACAAATAATTCAAAATTTTTAAATATTTTTTCTCCGATGTTTGACAACCGATTTCCTTTCGTTTCATTTGGCATCAATAAGCTTTAGTGTTATTAGGGTTTAGGTAAAAAAAAAAAAAGAATTAAATATGATAAATAGGTATTACTATTTAAGATTTTTTTAAATTCTTTTTTGTAACGTCAATGGTATGGCGCAAGCCAAGCCGTGTCTATTATTTCATAGATACCTGTGGTTGTACGTAATGAATCGTTTTATTCCTTTAATACATGTATGTCTTTGCTGTCGGCACTTAGAATAGATATGTTTCGTAATGTAATTAGTGACGGTTCCTTATCAGATAATTGTTAAAATGGTTTGTTTAATTGATGTTTGTGACAGCATTGAAAAATTTCTTTCATTGTTTTGGTTGATTATAGCACTGCTAGCTGATAGTGACAATAACTGGACATAAAACCAAACTTTATCTCTCTATTGCTCTGCCTAATCCTTCGGGGACGAAAAGCGTAATGGTATGTAGATTCTATTCAACAATTTGGAGTGGGACAACTTTCGGCTAATATAAGATCTGAAGAGAGATGAAAGGAGTAGAAGTAGTAATGAGAAGAGAGTAGATATTTCATATAACATACATACATACACTCACGCCTTTTTCCCATGGGGGTAGGCAGAAACTACAGAATGCCACGCGCTACAATCCCTGCATACCACTTTTGCCTCATCCACATTCATACATCTCGTCATGCACGCGCGCCGGTTACGAGTACTGCGTACCTGACCTTTTTGAAGGAGTTCACCAATTATTTCATATAACCAAATGCATATAAGAAACTATGATGTAATTCATCTATATATACGTCGAAACCTTCATTTCTAAACAAAGATCTTACCTATTTACTGAATATCTGTAAAAAGCAGCTTTGAATTACTTCTGAGAATTAATATGTCCACCTGTGTAGATGGCAGATTCTACGCCTTGGGTAGCGGGTTTAATTTCCATGCAAATCAAACATTTGTATGATTGTATAGCAGTATTAGTTTCAGGTAGTTTGCATGTAGGTAAACACACTCACAAAACGAGTAAATCTGTACCTACCTACTGTACACTCTGTTCAGGCAACATTTTCTTCAAATGACCATTTCAGTTGTAAACCCACATTGTTAGACTTACGTACAGACCTTAAAAGAGTCTGTTTTTGAACTCAAAAACCGTCTCTTTTAAGGTCTGTTCGTAAACCAACTGGTTTCAACATTGTTTATCATAGGTCATCAGTTAGGTACTGTTTCAGCTCTTTTTATTACAGGTCCTTTTAATTCGACAAACACATCCACAGTCACATAAAATAGGTAGGTAATAAAATTAAATAAAATGAAAATAAATACATATACATTATCATACAACGCAATCTAGTTCCGAGCTAAGCAACGAAGATTGTGTTAGGGATACTAGATGGTTGATATACTACATTAGACTGCATGGATATAACTAATATTTTTTTCTAAATAATTACATATTATACATAAAAACTCAGGTCAAATATTCATGATGTTTTAAGAAATCAGAAAACTCCTGAATTGTGAATCTGAATAATAAACTAAATCACAGCTAAAAATAGTCTTTATTTTCCCTTTTCTCCAAATATCTCTTAGTCACTTTTTCCCCGTAATTTTCAAGCAGTACTCACGAATTCACAGAAATGTATATTGATCATTAAAAATGAACAAACAAAGTTCTGATAAACTGTCGATTTTGTTATAAATATTGAAAGAAAAATAGGCGATGGCACATCAAACGGGCTTTTGGCGAAGTTTGACAGGGCGGCGGAAGTGAGCGGCGGCCATCTTGCTTCGCCACAGGAAGCACCCATTTCGAGGCATCAGCGTTAGACGCTAGACTAGAAAACCAATAGACAGGACAAGTTTAATTAAATTATTATTCATATTTACATTTCAGATAAATAATCCATGTGTTGTTATTTCAAATGTTTGCTTTGCAAACTACTTCGTTGATCTAGTGGTTGTAAAGTACAACTGGTGAACAAGAGGTTTTGGTTTCAATTCCCAGGTCGAGCAAAGTGTTCATGGGTTTGCAACGAAATTCTCAGTAGCAGCTCGGAGTTTGGATTCGTGCCCGGTTGCTAGCAATATGCTCGCCCCCTATTACATTGCACCTAAAACATACCGGCAAAATGTGGGTGTACATTAGTACACCTCTACCTAATGCTTCAGGGGCATATCATTTCACATTTGAGTTTTATTTGTATTGAAAAAAAAAGCTGGTATCCTCTATAATATGAAAATGGAACGTAGATCGATACAGCCTAGTAAGATAAGAAAAAAACATAAAAAGATAACCATGACTGAATATGGCTCTTAAAATACAAGAAATCCTAGTTTTAGAGACAGTGTTATAAATTACAGTAATTAAGGTTTTTATGCTTATTAGCTTAAGCGTGGGCAGGCCTCCGGCAAGATGGACTGACGATCTGGCCAAGGTCACTGGAATCGACTGGATGCGGGCGGCGCATGACCGGTCGTCTCTTGGTGATCCTTGGGGGGACCTATGTCCAGCAGTGAACGTCTACCGGTTGATGTGATGAAGCTTATTATTTCTTGTACAGGCTTATGTCAAATTGCATTATTTTGTATGCTGCTCATCAGTAACTTTTGGTAAATAAAAGTACATTACGCAATTTCATCAGCATCATCATCCACAGCCTTTCTGATCCCACTGCTGGGTATTATAGGCCTCTTTCCATGCATGCCATTCGCTTCGGTCTTGTGCCAATCTCGTCCAGATTCGACCCGCAAACTGAGCGATGTCGTCGACCCATCTTGCCGGCAGACGTCCAACACTACGTTTATGGCCTCTTGGCCACCACTCAGTGAGCGTTTTGCTCCACCTATCATCTCTTCTGCTCGCCATGTGTCCCATCCAACTCCATTTGAGCCCCATAATGAACTTGGCGATGTCTCGGACCTTTGTCCTTTGTCTTATTTCCTTATTGGGAACCCGATCTTGTAGTTTGATGCCGAGCATGGCTCGCTCCATGGCTCTCTGTGCAACTCTGATCTTCAACACAGCCTCATGTGTTAGCGTCCATGTCTCAGCACCATAAGTCTTATTAATGACAGATAATAATAATTATTTACATTATTATTATTATCTGTCCTGTGTAAGCCGTTCTTCAGTCTGTAACATCACTAGTGTTGTCCATCGGAAGCGGGCGTGGTGGTACAATATTGCGAGTTGTCAGTTTGTACGTTTTTCAGTCCACGCCGGTAATACTAACTGCATTCATATCGTTTGATGTGAACTATTAGGCTTAGCTAATTGATTAGAGCATAAAACATGCTTAAATTAACGATTGATATTTAACTAGGGTTTTGTAATCGTTCGTATAACACAGGTAATTTTTTACTTGTAAAGAAAACTATTAATTTTTGTTTTACAAATTTGGTGAAAAATATTGTTTCTTCTGCTCCTGTTAACTCAACTACATTTTTTATATATGAATTAAATTAAAAGTATGATTTTTTATTCACATATATGTATGTTTATATAAAACTTAAACCTTGCGTAGTTATAAATACGTATAATATATAACCTGCTTAAAATATTGATTTTATCTTTCACCACAATGTGCCCCAACAAAGTGTATTATTATGAATATATTAATAAATAGAGGTACCTTATGATTATCATAACTAATTGATTAAAAAATACCGAATGACAACAGATGTCTCACAAAAAAATAACTCCAAAGACAAAATCAACCATTTATTGTACTTAAAAAAATAAATACCATAGACATTTTGCATACCGTATAAGTTTTAAACCACAGATGTTAGATGACGTCTATTTTTTTTAAGTTAAGCAAGATAGAGATGTCAGGCGGGCAGAGACAGGGGCATAAGTTATGCTAATGTGGTGAATATTTCAAGCTAATAGATCCCCTTGCTCGATTAAGTGGTGAAAACAGGTTGGAGTATGTTTCCATTGTTTATACGGCACGACTTTGTTAGTTGAAATATAATGTGGCGATATTTTATTACATAAAAATTTTATATTATGACTGTCTAATCTACTGGCTAGTAAATGTTGATTATAATAAAAGATCCTGACGTTTCGTATCTCTATCACAAAATCTCCGCTTGAGACCAATTCAAATCCCGCGACAAAATTCATAGAAAAATAGGTTTACTTCAACTATTTTAATACAGAAAAAAATACAGAGGTATTTTTCAATACATTAGGCTGCAAGTATATTATTTATTTCCAATCTTAATTCCATAGCAGAGAGTATGATTTTGTATACACATGAATACTTAATACCTTCTGTCTCCATCATCGTATGCTTTTAACGTCTCATAATTTATTTACACATTATAATAGTCACGACCGTCTAACTCACGCCAAATTCAGGCCATAGAGTATAAAGTATATTTTGACAGTTTCTTATTACGTTTGAATTATCATACATTACATATCATCACGCATGTCATGCCAAACGGGTTGGGCAGAGGTGTACCTACTAATGGACACACATATTTTTTTTATGGTGATAAGGGGGCTAACGAGCTCACCTGATGGTAAGTGATGACCGCCGCTCATGGACATTTGCAACAGCAGAGGCTTGCAAATGCATTGCCAAACCCCTTAGAAACCGTTCAGGTTTCTTAAAATAGGGAGTTACTGAACTGACAGCAAACGGAATTCCCATGTTGTAAGAATAGTCACTCCCCCAATAAACTCTGGTAACCTTACTCACTCGCAGAAAGACTTCACTTCAGAGATTCACTGCGGTCTTCTGTAAGGCGGAGGTACTTCCCCAGTCGGTTAGCTCAGTTTGAGCGAGAAATCTCGCTATGCCCTACTACCTACAAATATTTTGCATATTTTCGTTGTTTAACCACAATTTTTTAAATTTTTTGTATTTTTATACGGCAGAACAACGTCTGCCGGGTCAGCTAGTAATACAAAAATCTCTTGCGTCATTCTCGTGAGACAATGGACACACGCTTTTCTCTATGGCGCGACCACATAATATGTCCCCTTGTCACCACTCATCTATGGTAATATACCACGGCACATACCATCCGCAGGTATATGGTATATGGTCACTATTTGTCCAAATGTCGGTACCATTCACAATTAAATACAGTATTAAGCCTTTAAACTGACCTTTTAAAGTCTAAAATTTCATATGATACCGCATAGGTTCATAAGAAAAAATGCTCGAAATGTCATATGAACCTCATCGGTTCATAAGTGCCCGGTCGGCATTGGTCGTAGATTTCGTGAACATTTTCGGCGTTTTAGGTATTCGGAGGTCGGAGACAAATTACTATATTTTTGGAGAGGTCAAAGAAATGAACTTAAATATAGCATTAGGGAATAATAGAAGAGAAATAGGGAGCGGTGACGTTTAAGTCAAACGGTTGAAAATATAGATAGATAGATAGATAGAGTATTCTTTATTGTATACAAAGAAATACACACAACAAAATGGAATAAAAAAATCGTAAAAGTACAATATATTAAGTTTAAAGTTCGTAACTGACGCACATTCATTTATTTTACCACTTAAACTAATATTACTGGTTACCAATTCGCTGAGAACTACGTAGGATTTTTTTAATGGAAATAAGGGGGCGAACGGGCAGGAGGCTCACCTGATAGTAAGGCGAGCCTCCTGCCCGTTCCATGGATTCCTGGTAACAATACCTTCACGTATAGACGGAGTTGTTTGTTGTCTAGATGTTATAATTAATCATCATTTCATCATCAACTCATTATTGTCCCACTGCTGGGCACGGGTCTCCTCTCATTTGAGAGGGATTAGGCTATAGTCCACCACGCTAGCCTACTGCGGGTTGGCAGACATGACATGACTATCGAGACAAATCTCCCAAGCGTGCAGGTTTTCTCACAATGTTTTCCTTCACCGTTAGAGCATGTGATAAATACGCACATAACTTCCGAAAAGTCAGTGGTGCGTGCGTGCGTGCCTTGGGTTTGAATTCGAGACCTCTGACATCTAAGTCCACTGGTCTCACCCCTAGGCTACCACAGCTCCAAAAGTGTATTGCATCTTATAATGAATATAAGATGCAATACACTTTTGTTAATTATTATGGGTAATCGGATTTACAAAGGACGAGCTTACTGAAACTTCGTGATAACATAATATACACTATTTCTACGCAGGCAGAACCACAGGCAAAAACTAGTTATTGTATACATCTAAATAATCCGATAAAAAAAATTTCGTTGTCTTAATTATTTGTGTTTTATATTTGAAAAGAATTACATAAGTATTCGTTGACATAAATCCGTTGACATAAATTAGGAATTCGACGAAATGTCACAATACTATTAATAAGATACTTATTGACATATTACATGTATTAATCTTTTGCGGTTAATGCGACAACATTAACGGACATGCCAACATATTTTTTTTTATTTACGTAAATCTCGATATAAAGCCCTTCACTCAGTGTAGCGTAACAATTGTAGCGGTGAGAATTGTACTAGCAAACGTAGTGTTCGCCGTGAAAGGGTCCAGCCAGTGTTTTGTTTATTGAGCGGTTTGGACTATTTTTTAATACTAAGGCTAAGCTTGGCACCAATGCTAAGCCAAAAAAACCTGATACTAAAATTACCAAAACATTACGGACCCCCCTCTCCTCCCATTTATGTGATGGACTTGGATATTTCTACCTTAGTTATGTTTCAATGTATAATATTGTGTTAGTAAAATTGCTTTTAGAGATACGAACACGCCTCAAGATGAATGCTGACTCACGAAAAACGGAAATCGGCCTTTAAATTATACGCTGATCAGTTAGTAATATAAGTTTCAAGTAAAATGAGTAAGAATCAACTTACAAAAGTTAATTCTAATGCCTATAACCTGCATAGGAGTACGTGTTTCTCAGTGGTCCCACAAAAATTACCTAAACGATATTTTAACATGCGTTCGTATTATGCTCGTGTTCGTATTGGTACGGTGTAGTGAACGGTAACCTTTATAATAAAGTTTAAGAGGCTCTGTCGATATAATAAATGAGTGTTTCTTTGAAGATTTTACCTTTGAAATATGTTATTTAGATATTTTTTATTTGTGTTTGGAACTTCGTTGTGACATTGCACTAGTGTTAGAAAGGTACGCACCTAGTAATAAGTATATATTTATTTATCTATTGGTTCGGGAATAATAACTGTTACACACTTCTCTTAATAACTAAGTTATAATTAATAGAATATATCAATGAGTAACCCACACCGTTATCCACGACTTAAGTAAAATAATCTAAACATGAAACTATTCATATAGTATAGGCAAGCGTTTGATCACAATCTCACCTGATGGTAAGTGATAATGTGGTCTAAGATGAAGCACGCTTACCTAGAAGATACCTATTCACTATTAACTTGAAGTTCCCCAAATTGTACTCATCGGGAAACACAGAATCAAGCAGCAGATTCAAGTTTTTTTTATCATTTTTTTTAAACGTTGCCCCACACTAGTGTTTTCTCCTGTGTCGTGGGTGCGTTTACAAACACAAATTTTCATATACACAAACGCCCAGACCCAGAACAACTACCTGTAGAACGTACTTACAAAATATTAGCTCCGTGCGGGGATCGAACTCGCAACCCGTGTTGTTGTGCGCAACAACGCACAAGCCGATTGCTCAGCCACTGCGCCAATCAGGTCGTCGTATGATGAAGAAAACACCGTGAGGATAGAAGAGATTTACTCAACGGCGTGTGAAGTCAGCCAACCTGCTTGGTTTGTGTGGAATATAGCCTAATACGTGTGATAGTGATTGGTTTGATGATTAGTGTGATGATTTCAATGTGCCGTAGTTAATGAATAGTTAGTGACTTGGGGAGGGCAGCACAGAGCTCGATCTTCAGCACTAGGTGAGGAAGTATTCCCGTTTTAACACCAATTTTTAGAGCACCTATGCCTTGAGCACCAAAGGTATTCTCATTTGAGCACCAAACAATATAATAGCTTGGTGCTCAATGGGGAACAATAAAAAATGTTCAACTTTTTTCCCTTTTGAGCGCCAACGCACCTACCAGCGCAGTAGCTTCTAGTGATCGGGTGTATAATAATAAAACATATGCTGTGCTGAAACGGTAATACTCCTAGGTGAGTCCTTCGTCTAGCAGCGAACGAATATAGGCTGATGATGATACTTAATGTATTGCTGCGTGTCCCTTGAGCACCAAAACCTGCACGAGGAACGATCTCTGTCTGGCCACGCCTAACGCCTAACAGTGTTTAGCCGTTGCCACGGTTCGAAGAAGAATTTCAGTGTGTCACATCTAGATTAAAATCTTATTACTTGCCTAAATAGTTTAGATTAAACATTCCTAGATCAAGCAGACAAATTAGAGTTACAATAATTATTTAATACTAGGAAATGCCGATGTTAAGCATTTGCATAAATAATTGTTAGTTTTATTAACCACAGAGTATGAATATCATAAGGCTGTCGCGCCAACCAGAATTATTGTACCTTATAGTACATAATATGTATACATATATCTTATAATCGTGTATATATTGGTACCTAATTAGTCTAGTGGCCGCAAGACGTGATTGTTGAGCAAGAGGTTTTCGGGTTGTGACATGGTCCGCACTCGCTACTCCTTCGCCGCGCCTCAAGCCTCACCCCGCGCGACTATAAATCGATCGACAGACAGCTACAGAAGTTGGAACTCGCCTCGAAGCCTTCGCCGAACCCACCCTGAGCTTAACTCACCCTACTCTTGCCTAGTGTGTTTAGTGTTAATAAATTTGTATATTTTTGTATTTCCCAGTGTAATTTATCTCCATTAATTAGTTCCCGGTCGGCCACGTTCCTACAACGTGCCCACCACACGTTACAGGGTCGATTCCTAGGTCGAGCAAAGGGTTATTAATTTTTCTATGAAATTCTCAGTAGCAACTTGGAGTTGGGCTTCGTGCCTGGTCAATGGCAATAAGCTTGCTCCCTTATATGGGATCTAAAAGCATAACGGAGAAACGTGCCTTCATGAGTACCTACTTCTCTACCCAATTCTTCAGGAACGACAGACGTGATGGTATATTATGATGGTAGTATAGTATGATTGGAAGTTTGACCCACGCTTGGAATCATGCAAGTAGTTTTTGTGAGTTCAAGACTACTTTTTGCGGATTTTATTGCGATATATTGATATTATTTATTATAACGTTTCGGTTTTATTCTTAACGTTTTGAGCTGTGGTAGCCTAGTGGTGTGACCAGTGGACTGACATGTCCAAGGTCTAGTTCAAACCCAAGGCGCGCACCACAGACTTTACGGAAGTTATGTGCGTATTTATCACATGCTCTAAAGGCGAAGGAAAACATCGTGAGGAAACCTGCATGCTTGAGAGGTTTTCTCAATGGCATGTGAAGTCTGCCAACCCGCAGTAGACTAGCGTGGTGGACTATAGCCTAATCTCTCTCAAATGAGAAGAGACCCGTGCCCAGCAGTGGGACATTAATGGGTTGATGATGATGATGATGAACGTTTCGGATCCCGCGATTAAGTCCAAAAAGAGACTAGATCATAATTATTCTTCATCTTCTTCTACCGTTTGTTTTTAAGTAGGTATATTCTTTATAAATAAATAAATAAATATTTCCGGACACTATTACACAGCGCCATCTAGTTCCGTGGTAAGCAACGAGGCTTGTGTTACGGATACTCGATGGTTGATATACTACATATATACTTTTTTTTTTGTAAATACATACATATTATACATAGATACATCCATGACTCGGATACAAATGTTAATGCTCATCACACAAACATTTGACCCTACCGGGATTCGAACCCGGGACCCATAGCACAGCAGGCAGCGTCAACTACCGCTGAGCTAAACAGGTCGTCAAAGCTTTATATCTTGTAATTTGTTTTATGGCTGGTCTCGATTCATACTCTTAGTGAACATAATATTAATATCAATAACAGAATATCTAAGAGCTATGACTCAGTATGAATCACTTATCATTTCGCAAAAAAGACGGATGTCGGGTGACCGCACCTGTTGTTGGTACAATCAAATATGTATAATATTTTAAGTTGAAAGGAAAGTTACGACAATAATAATGATGTAAATAGGATTGTGTTTTGACAAAAATATGAACATCCTTAATTGTAAATGATTATTCACACATTTGATGTATTTATCAATGCCTAAAATTATGAAAAGCCTACCTAAAAGATATACAATAACAAAAATCAATTATTATCACATACTTATAATTTACATTATTTACAAAAATAACCGAAAGAAGTAACATTTTGTTTAGTAAGAAAAAGTAAAATGTACCTTTTAAGCACATATGCCATTTAATTCGCCTTAGTGCTTAAATTGTACATCAAAATATGTATATTTTTAACAAATTATCATTTGAAAAAATCTAAAAAACTATAAATACCTCAGTTTTACCTTAGTTTACGCCGTAAAACACAAATACAAATTGTACATTAGGACGCGAGTTAAGTGATGAACGCATTGATTTAGGCGTGTGTTTGTTGAGCCGCGGTCTCTGATCAAACGCCACGTCAGAGGTGCTACCGGCCTAAGCACACAACTCTAGTTTATTTTGAATATTGAGCAGTTAAACTGAATATTTTGCTTTCATCGACGGTTTAGTTTAAAACTCGCTTTTGACACACTGTTCAAATAATTTTGCATTGACTTATTAGCTTCGTAATTAAGATAAATATACGTATATTCATGAAATATAACATACCAGCATGAATGTGTTTTCGAACGATTTAATAGGGGGCCAACCTACAGCCATTAATCGGGCACAAACCCAAACTCCTATCTGCTATTAGGGATTTCATAGTACTAAATTAACCTTTTTCTAGACCTAAAAAAAATCTAGCCTAGACCGGTGGCAGTAAATTATGTATTGGCTCCTTCAAAAAGGTTAGGTGCGGAGTACTCGTAACCGGCGCGCGTGCATGACAAGATGTATGAATGTGGACGAGGCAAAAGTGGTATGCAGGGACCGTAGCGCGTGGCATTCTGTAGTTTCTGCATACCCCCATGGGAAAAAGGCGTGAGTGTATGTATGTGATAAATGATTTTCTTCTTATCAGCCTCTTGCCTCACAAAGCGCCAACTATCCCGAACTTGGGCAGCTCGCATCCATCGGCTGCCAACCTTCAAATACGGTCTTTTATGATAAAGATTTTTCACTAGTGTAGTGGTGTTTAGGATTAGCCTGAATCATCAACAAGAAAGTTCGTTTAAAATAATTTCATAGCGATATTGCGGACGACAGTAGGTGCCTTCACCCTACTTCGCCCACAGTATTTGCACAGCGGGACTGCTTGCCATATTCATTATTTATCTTAAAACTATAATTTGCCATAGTAATTACTAGATACACTGAAAAAAGATCACAAGATTTATTTTTTTATAATATGTTTGAACAAAATGATTTGTTGAATTTTCGTTAACTTGCCATGTTTGGTGAGGTTGTCGATTTGTAATAAATTGTATATTATACATCATAAATATGTACATTGAAATGATTGAAATGAAATGATTGTTTATTTCTGTAAATAGATCTTTTTAAAGACACTTTTACAAGTCATGTAAATTTTTTTTAGTATCTAGTTGGCGTCCGTATTTCCTAACTGACGACCTCTGAGAAGAAATGCCGAAACAAACTCACAGAATCATGGTCTCTTTTAAAGTCCAAACATTTTTGTTTATAGTATGCGAGCCTGACGATGTAGGTCAAAGTCTGAGATGGCCTTTTGAAGAAAGCAACAGTGCAACTTTGAGTTGACCTGTTCATACTGACAGCACGCCATCGTGTAGCTCAACCAATATTGAGGGAGCTCAACGACCCGACGCAAGTCAATGCAAGATCATTGAAATTAAAGTACTGTTTTACTTATTACTAACTAGCTTATTCTCGCGATTTTGTCTGCACAGAGTTAGTAATTTTATCCAATATGCTTTTTCATCATACTTCTTATTTATTTCTATCTTCTTTTAAGAAATTATCAATACCGCATACAAACATACAAAATCTCTTTTTATACTCAATGGTACGGGATTGAACTCGCGGCCTTTTACTTCACAGTCCATTGGTCACACCACTAGGCTATCACCGCTATTATTATTTAAATATCGATTACTATTTAAATGTTGCCAGAATTAACAGCACAGATAATACAAGATTAACTAATAATCAAAACGGAACATTGGTTTCTCGTATACCTGTCATCGTGCAGATAGCATCGATACTACTCGATATAATATCGATATAGTATCGATACCGATCGACTGTGGGTTACAATAATTGCTATTGTTAAGTATGAGCGGCTAGCTGAGATGTTTTGAGTTTAGGTAGAGTTAGGAACGGGTACAGAAGATGTTTAAATAAATTATAAATTAAATTTATTTCTGTCTTTTGAGGACACATTTACAAGGCTTTTGACATAGTTTAAGAATAGTTGCAGGTTTTGTATTTCCAAAAAAAAGGTATCATAAAAAGAGCTGGCCAAAAATATCATAGATAATCTTTTAAAGGGAGTTAAATTTTAAATAATAACTGGCTCATTGGTCTAGTAGTCATAAGTCTGGCTACTGAGGGGGTGTGGGGTTCAATTCGCAGGGCGAGCAAAATGTTACTGGGTATTTCTGTGAAATTCTCAATAGCAGCTCGGTGTTTCGATTAGTGCCCTGTTGATGGCAATAGACTCGCCCCCTATTACATGGGACCTAAAACATACTGCCGAAATATAGGTGTGCATTTATACACCTTTGCTTAACCTTTCTGAGATGATAGGCGTGATTAGACAGACATTTTGGATATTTATTAAAAACTAGCTGCCTCCCGCGGCTTTGACTGCATGTTATATAAATAAAATGTAGCCAAATGTTGAAAAGTTTATCCAAAAGTGGTTTGTGCGTGACAGAGTAACAAACATCCTTAAAACTTTCGCGTTTATAATATTAGAAGGTCTAAACAATTAATATTATAGTTCTATTAATGACTGCCATGTCTAAATCTTCTAAAGCATCTAACAAACTCAAGGCGAATGACGCAGCATCGATGATGAGGCTATTCGCGATCTGACCGACCAGGATCACTGATGACTGGATAAGAAAAACAAAATGATTAGTTTGACTGTCTTTGTTTAATTGAGTTCTGCGGTTTTGTGGTTCATGTTAAAGTTAATTTTAGGTGTGTGTTTTTAAATAAATGGCTTGAATTTTATGTTGGTAAATGCCGCTTAAGGTTTATAAATTAATATGATTTATTTTATTACTGTGAGCGGTAGCCTGGCCTGGTACCAGGCTACAGCCCATGGGAGTCAATTTAATTAGTTTTGAGGTGTATTATTATATGTTTTAATTAAGGATACCATCATCATTATTCTGTCGATGTTCCCTTCTCTTTCTATCAATATATGTGTAAATTTAATTATAGAATAAATTAATAAAAACGTAGCCAAATTTGATGTAAATTTAACTATCTGAATACAAAAAAATAAAGTAATTTTATATAATGTAAATATCATCAATAACAAAAAAATACTATGTTTTATTACTTACAATTTGGACGTACTTTTTTTATGCAAACCTATTAGACTAAAGTTATTCTAATTAACAGTTCTATCGTGGTACAAAAAAATCTTTTCCGCAATCGATTTCAAAACAAAACATACGTAATTTAACTTGTTTCAAATAACCATAAATATATTACATTTGTTATACATATGCCTATCCCTGTTTTGTGCATTTATAGAAAAAAAACATTAACACAAAAAAAACAAAAAGTCCTCCCTTTGTAAAAATGTATGTTCCCAATTTCCTTATCCACTCCAAACGAATCTTAGGTGTGAAAACTCAAGCCGTTGTCCGACGCAAACCAACAAAGAGATTAAAGTAATGAGCAAGCCGTTACAATCTGTGCGGTGTGCGATGACAGACAGACGGAGAAACGATTCATTATCATCGACCAGTCGAAAAACGTGGCCCTGGATGCTAAAAATAGGCCAGAAATCGTTCCGATTAATTCGGTTTCAGCCACCCTAAAACGCGATGAACACATTATTTTGGCGACCTGATAAGTACAGAATTTCGCAGCGTTACGAGGATGAATGACAGGCGATTGACGAAAAGAATTTATAAGGCAGATGTCACTGGAAACACCGGAAAGGGGTGCCCTAGAAGGACACACACCGACCTAATTGGTGAACTCCTTCAAAAAGGTTAGGTACGCAGTACTCGTAACCGGCGCGCGTGCGTGGCGAGATGTATGAATGTGGACGAGGCAAAAGTGGTATGCAGAGATTGTAGCGCGTGTTATTCTGTAGTTTCTGCCTACCCCCATGAGAAAAAGGCGTGAGTGTATGATTATGATGATTAGCTCTAAAAAAATATACGAAGTTCTATAAAATGTCAGTAGGGGCGTAATGTCATGCAGCGAAATGTACCCTGTATGTACACGTCTGCCTAACCCTTCGGGGACAAGAGGCGTGATGGTCTGTATACCTACCTGCTATAGCATAGTTAATTTATGACGTCATATCACAATATCCAGTGTACCATTCAGACTGGGCAGTCCATGCGCACGGTAATAACGAATGCATTAATCTAACTCAATCAATTTCAAAATGTAAGTGAACCTGAAATAAAGCCGTTTTGAATTCAAACTGAACTGATGCGACGCAAAGCGGAGGTAGAAAGATTCAATAACAATTTGATATGGTATTTTTAACCATCACGCCTGCAGCAGAGTAGTGTTTGCCCCGGATCTAGGGAGACAAACTAGTGCCCCCGTCAAATCAAACCTATAATAAATATAAAGAGTTTGTTTTGTTTCACGAAATAATCTCAAGAACTACTGATTGAATTTAAAAAATCCTTTTTTTATTCTCAGATCGACTCGACTCGATTATAAGCTATGTAATATTACACTACGACCAATAGGAGCGGAAAATAAAATGTTGCAATAACGGGAAGAATATGCCCTGCTCCGTCAATACAAAAATGTACGTGTGTATCTTTGTGTCTTGTTTAACTTCTAAACGGATGAACCAATTTATTTAGTTTTATTATTATGTAAAACAGGCTTACGTATATTAACTATGTATTCAAGATCTTTAGCTGAATTCTTGCTTAATATAAGTTTGTAAATGTCAAATTTGTTACGTCAAATGAGAGTGGACTGTATCTAGTGCCATTAGTAATTCTGTCCACCAACAAAAAAGTACGCACACATAAAAAGTTTTAAATCTAGTGTTTTATATGACAGTTTTATTAGTCTTTGATTGAAAGTACGGTGATAAAAATTTACGACGTGCTTCTAAGGGATGAGTGGATCCATTTATTTAATTGCATTTATTTGGTACTTTATATCGACTGTTGTATTTTTATCAGTAATACTTGGTGAAAGTCTCTCATCATCAACTTTAACTTAATATCCCACTGCTGGGCTGATGGGCTTCCCAATAAGAGGGGTAAGTAAGACTATAGTCCACCACACTGGTCTATAGTACTAGGTGTTATACCTATTTTACGCAGTAATGATAACTAATTATTATGATACATTTTGTTAATGATTTTCAAAATTTTGTGTACCATATAGCAGTATGTATGTCTATACCTTTATGTACCATATAGATTTCGTGTTACGTTGTTTCTCCTCGATTTACTTCTGAACTACTGATCCGATTTTAATTAAACTTTGCACACTATGTGTAACCTACACATAGTGTGTAATTAATTGTAGGTATATTCGATGCATACCTACAGTTAATAATAATTTAATCCTTGTTTGTATAATTATTTATTGTATTTTTGTTAATACAAAAATACAATAAATAATATAGCTATAATATACATAAACATCGACCCGTGCCCAGCAGTGGGACGTTAATGGGTTGATGATGATGATTCTTTATTGTAGACCAAAGGAACAACAAAATGGAATATACAGGTAGTAAAATAAAATTAACATATTTTTCGACAGGGCAAATATTTCGTGCCATTTCAACAAACCACATTGCTGAATTCCTAGCTGCAAGTACGCGTTAAATGTTGAATTACTCTAGACGACTGGACTGTTCGGGTGACTGTATTATTGAACTAGGCTTCCCATTCAGATCAGTCAGTATCGTGTGTACTGCCAATATTTTAGGCAGATCGATGTATTTCGTATTTGGTGTTAGATTCTGTTTTCAACCGGCGCCTCTGTACTCAGATTTAATACTGAAACTAACTGGGGTACTTTAATTTTTTAAAGAATATTTTGTTTCAAATTCAAATGTTTGGAATTCCTGACAGGAAATGGCCAGTGATAGTGTAGCATAAACTTTTTGGCATAAACCTCCACGCAAGTGAGTGGAAAAAGGCTATTAAATTTTAAGTAGGTTGCTGTCAAATTTTGTGATTCTTTTTCACTCACCAACAAAGTTAACGAGACATCACTAAATTTATTATATAAACGAGGTACTCTTTGTTCTGCGCAAATCAGATTGCCAATAATTTAACTAAAATGATAGGTAACTGCGAGTAATAATTATAACATCAAGACAACCAACACCTCAGTCAGGTTGACAACGTTGCTACTAAAAACGATCAGTTGGGATGAAATAATATTAATATAGGTAATGAGATAAAATCCGAAAAAAAATAATTAATTTTTATTATTATAAAGCAGAAGCACGAGTTTCGTATAAATAATTAATAATAATAATAATAATAATAATAATAATGTTTATTTAAAGAAACTTATACATAAGTTACAAAATATTTTAATAGGCTTGTTTAGGTCAACTCAGATGGATTAGTCATCTGTAGCCGAACTAGGCATAGCCTGTATTTCGGCTATCAGCGCCAAACCCCTCGATTTTTGTACATATGTAATAGCCATTAACATTTATTTGAATCATGTAGCCAGTAAAAATAATTGAATAAATATTCCTGGACATTATGACACAGCGCCACCTAGTTCCGAGCTAAGCAACGAGGCTTGTGTTACGGATACTAGTAGGTCGATATACTACATATATACTTTTTTTGTTGTAAATACAAACATTAATACATAGATACATCCATGACTCGGATACAAATGTTGATGCTCATCACACAAACATTTGTCCCTACCGGGATTCGTATCAAAGCAGTCTCAGATTAAAATCCATATCGTAGACACATCCGTATAGACAAATATACCAATACATATAGAGTATGACGTTCTTCAATAGGGGGTGAAATGTTGCAAGTAATAGCATCAGGTGCGGCTGTTGTGTACAGTTCCCGGTATCGGCGGGCCCCGCCGCGACGTCTGTAGCCCTAGTAACCGACGGGCTATCGATCCGGTGACATAGTGATGGGCACACGATAAAATTCTCGATATCGATATTTTATAGGCGATTGACGAAAGGAATTCATAAGGCGGACGTCAGTGGAAACGGGGGGAGGGCGCCCTAGAAGGACATACACCGACCTAAATGGTGAACTCCTTCAAAAAGGTGCGCAGTACTCGTAACCGGCGCACGTGCATGACGAGATGTTGCAAAAGTTGTATGCAGGGACCGTAGCGCGTGGTATTCTGTAGTTTCTGACTACCCCTAAGGGAAAAAGGCGTGAGTGTATGTATGTATGTATTTTTAGTTGAGTGCTTCGTTGGTCTAGTGAGTGTGACTACTGAGCAAGAGGTTTGATGATGATGGGCACGAATGCCCGGTTGATGTGAATGATGGTTGATGGCAATAGGCTCGCGCCCTATAACATGGGACCTAAAGCATACCGGTGAAATATGGAAGGGTTATGCAACGGTGTACTAATAGTACACAGTTGCCTAACCGTGTACTATTAGTACACCGCTGCCTAACCCTTTGGGGACGATAGTCGTGATGGTATGAATATTTGCTCTTACTTTAAAATTTCCTGACTAAAAAGATTGAGAGTTATTTGTTTTAGAATTTTAGAGGTTAACAATAACATCCATAACTCGGGTACAAATACCACTATACTTCATAACTCAACAAAGACATCCAAATGAGATTATCGACAAAATCTATCGATACTAATACCTGTGTACATGTTTCCCATCACTACACAGCTCAAAAGCTATATTTTGATAATTAAACGGTACAGACTGAGTTTTGTCGAATTGTAAGCGCTCCAAGATTTCACTAATTATAGCCTATGTGCTTAATTGGCAGGGGATTGAAAATTCATATTACGTTTTAATATTTTGTTTAGGTGGGTAGGTAGATATGTCGTAGGTACGTACTTATTCCCGCCGGGGTTGTGGTGCATGCTTTTGCGAATCCCATGGCCCCGGCAATAGGGTTAGTGGCGTTGACGGGTGCGGTTTTTTAGTCGGTAAACGCTTAAGCGGAGTCCGACACACCCCGTCGCCTCCCCAGGCGATGGGACAGTCCGTAAAGGATTTTTCCGCACTTAAAAAAAAAAAAGGTACGTACTTATTGCTACCTGTTAGAAGATAAGGAGTCTGGAAACTGGCTAGTTATATAAATAATTTAGGGGGGACTGACTCGTTGGTCTAGTGTTCATACAGTGCAACTGCTGAGTAAGTGGTCCTGGGTTCGATTCCCCGGTCGAACAAAGGTTATTGAGTTTTTTGTAGCGGTAGTGCTATGCTGCGAACCTTCGGGTAGTAGCCGAATGGGCCGGCACGTCCGGGGAAGGACCACTCTCTCACAGTAAAACCGTCGTGAAGTGGCAGTTACACTGTCGCCTTTCGTTCGGTCTGTGAGAGTCCCGGCGGCCCACTCCCCCTTCCCTCTCTCCTATGATAGTGCAAGATGCAGTACGAATACCCCAGGAGGGTACCACCAGCGTAAATCGTTGTGGAGAATCCCTCCCTGGACGTCCACGCTCAGGTCGTACGCCACCTGAGCGTGGACGCCCAGGCTGCCCTTCGTACTCTGGGGGGGGCAATTTTGTGCTATCATCTCCAACTAGGGGTAAACGGAGCAGGCAACTTAAGGCTACCCCTTCGACCCTTGCTGTGGATTTCTGCAACATTAGGGGGCTGAACTCCAACTTGCACGCCGTACACTTTCACCTTGAGACGGCGAAGCCGGCCTTGCTCTTTCTCACCGAGACGCAGATATGCACTCCGGCTGACACCTCTTTCCTCTCCTACCCGGGGTACAAACTGGAGCATTCCTTTGTGCCGCGGGCTGGGGTGTGCGTATACGTCAGAGAGGATATCTGTTATCGTCGCCTCGGGAGCCTTGAAGGACGGGACCTATCCATCCTCTGGCTGCGCGTAGACTGCGACGACCATCCCCGCATTTACGCGTGCCTGTATAGGTCCCATAGCGGCAATACCGAAACTGATCGACTCATTGAGCACATACAAATGGCTACAGATTCTGTGCTGCAGCAGATCCCATCCGCAGAGATCGTGATTCTAGGCGACTTTAACGCCCACCACGCCGAATGGCTTAGTTCACGCACTACCGATCATGCGGGGAGATCTGTTTGCGATTTCGCCTTGGCATATGATTTGACACAACTGGTTGCCTCGCCAACGCGAATCCCAGATGTGGAGGATCATTTACCTTCCCTGTTGGACCTTCTGTTGACCTCTCATCCGGATGGCTACCTGGTTTCCGTCGATCCTCCTCTTGGTTCGTCGGACCACTGCCTCGTTCGGAGTACGGTGCCAGTTGCGCGCTTAACACGGCCTCGCTTTGCGGGCTGCCGCCGCATATGGCACTACAGGTCAGCGGATTGGGACGGGATGCGGTCATTCTTTGCATCCTACCCATGGGGGCGGATTTGCTTCTCGCCGGATGATCCAGACGTCGTTGCTGACTCTGTTACCGATGTGGTGCTGCAGGGTATGGAACTCTTTATTCCGTTCTCTGCGGTGCCCATCGGTGGCAGATCCCAGCCTTGGTATGGTCATTCCTGCATGACGGCACTATGCCGAAAGCGGGAATGCTACCGGGCCTGGGCTAACGCATCGGCGTCTAGTGATGTAAATACCAGCGCACTTAAAAAGGAGTATAACTCTGCCTCTAGGTCCTTCAAAAGTGCTATTGCTAAGGCGAAGTCGGAGCACATTGACAGAATTGGCGACAGACTGGCACGTCTCCCGTCGGGAACCCGTGCGTTTTGGTCTCTCGCCAAGGCTGTCTTAGGGAATTTCTGTCAGCCATCCTTTCCGCCCCTACACACGGAGAATGACTCGCTGGCCCATACCGCGAAAGAGAAAGCCGATCTTTTGGGCTCTCTCTTCGCGTCCAACTCGACCCTGGATGACCAAGGAAACTCACCACCGACAATCCCGCGGTGCGATACCACGATGCCGGAGATTAAGTTCCGGCAAAGTGCAGTTCGCAAAGCACTTTTTTCCTTGGACATTCACAAGTCGAGTGGGCCCGATGGCATCCCTCCGATCGTGTTGCGGACATGTGCTCCAGAGTTGGCACCGGTTTTAACGCGTCTTTTCCGACACTCCTACGAATTAGGCATAGTCCCGAAATCCTGGAAGGCCGCTTTAGTGCACCCGATCCCTAAAAAGGGCAATCGCTCGGATCCGTCCAATTACAGGCCTATAGCAATCACTTCCTTGTTCTCCAAGATAATGGAGACCATTATCAACTGCCAGCTCCTGCGATACCTGGAAGAGCACCAGCTGATTAGTGACCGCCAGTACGGCTTTCGTCGGGGTCGGTCAGCTGGTGATCTTCTAGTCTACCTAACGCATAGATGGGCGGAGGCAGTTGAGAGCAAGGGAGAGGCGCTTGCAGCTAGTCTGGACATGGCGAAGGCCTTTGATCGGGTGTGGCACAAAGCGCTTCTGTCGAAGTTGCCTTCCTTTGGGCTTCCCGAGAAATTGTGCGACTGGGTCACCAGTTTTTTGGCAGGTCGGAGCATCAAGGTCGTCGTTGACGGTGCATGCTCTGATCCTAAATTTGTCAATGCTGGTGTTCCACAAGGCTGTGTCCTGTCTCCTACCCTGTTTCTTCTGCATATCAATGACATGTTGCATATCAGCAACATTCATTGCTATGCAGACGACAGCACTGTGGATGCCGTGTACACTGGCCGAGCAAACATTTCTCGGGAATGCGTCGTTGAGTGTCGGAACAAACTTGTGTCTGAAGTCGAGTCTTTGCTCACCAAAGTCTCGGACTGGGGTAGACTTAACTTAGTCCAATTCAACCCCAAAAAGACACAGGTTTGCGCGTTAACCGCTAAGAAGTCACCATTCGTCGTAACTCCTAATTTTGAGAACACTCCCTTATCCGCCACAGCCAGCATCGGAATACTTGGTGTCGACATCTCGAGCAACGTCCAGTTCCGCGGTCAACTGGAAAGTAAGGCCAAATTGGCCTCAAAGAAGCTTGGTGTGCTCAGCAAGGCGAGACGGTACTTCACGTCGGCGCAGCGCCTAAATCTCTATAAGGCGCAGATCCGGCCCCACGTGGAGTACTGTTCTCATCTCTGGGCGGGGGCCCCCCAGTACCAGCTACTTCCATTTGACCGAATCCAACGAAGGGCGGCTCGAGTTGTCGATGATCAGGCTCTTTCCGATCGGCTTGATCCTTTGGCTCTGCGTAGAGATGTTGGATCACTCTGCATCTTCTACCGCATCTATCACGGGGAGTGTTCCGAGGAATTGTTTGGTTTGATCCCGGCCGCTGAATTTCACCATCGGACATCGCGCCAGAACTCAAAGTTCCATCCATTTTGTCTCGATGTCCAGCGTTCCACAACAGTGCGGTTTTTGAGGCATTTTCTGCCTCGCACCACCGCTCTGTGGAACCAGCTGTCGCCGGCGGTCTTTCCGAACCGTTACGACGTGGGAACCTTCAAGAGGAGAGTATATTCTTTATTAAAAGGCCGGCAACGCATTTGCACGTCCCCTGGTGTTGCAGATGTCCATGGGCGGCGGTAATCACTTACCATCAGGTGAGCCTCCTGCCCGTTTGCCCCCTTATTTCCATAAAAAAAAAAAAAAAAAAAAAATATCTCAGAAAGCTCTGGGGTATATGTAATGTATAAAATAAAGAAAAGGCAAGAAAGAAAGCTGGGATGGAAAAAATTAATTGCTTATTTGCTGTAGGTACCTACCTATTTAAAACTAGGTATTTAAATAAAATTAGCATTTGTATATTACACATTTCACCGGTATGTTTTTAGGGCCCTATAATCGTGGGCGAACCAATTACCATCAACCAGGCACGAAACCAAACTCTAAGCTGGTACTGAGAATTTCATAGAAAGACCCAATAACACTTTGCTCGTCCTGGGAATCGAACCCAAGACCTCTTGCTCAGCAGACCGCTAGACCAAGGAGGCAATTAAAACAAAGAATTATTTTCATGTACTTATTTGCAAGTTTTGCAACTGATATTAGCTGTCATTTCAAAGTTTGTAGAATTAAGCTAAATAATAATTTTTCGTTTCAAAAGGTACGTAATATTATAAAAACCCACTTCTACCGCCCCCTCATAATTGACTGAAAACGTAAAGTACAGTTGTTTAATAATTCTTCAGCTATTTGCTTTCATAACACAGCCGGGGAGCCAGGCCCGCAGTGTTGCCAACTAAAAATATTTACCCAATTTCTCGGGTAAAATTAAGTTCGAATTTTGACGTGATGTTAAGTCAAACGTCAACTTTTGTGCGAAAATTGAAGTTTTGAGTTTGTTTTGTTCAGTTGTAAGGATTTTAATTAGGCAGGTATACTTTAGTAGCTTCGTACTTGATTGAAATTGTGATTCTTGTTGGATTTGGTTTTTAATTGTTTTATTTTGTATTGATGACGATCGTTCGTAATAAAAGTTAAAATATAATTACTTCGATAAAGTGGGGACCGCGTTTGGGCAAACGTAGTGTAGGACGCCCTGCGACACGATGGACCGACGATTTGAAGAAGGTGGCAGGCAGCGGATGGATGCGAGCTGCCCAAGACCGGGATGGTTGGCGCTCTTTGGGGGAGGCCTACATTCAGCAGTGGACGGCAATAGATTGTATCAATAGATATAGATATAAATGTTGATGCTCCTCATACAAATATTTGTCCTATCAAGATTCGAATCCCTGGATTACACTACAAAAGGCAGTGTTAACTACCGCAACGCTAATTGGGTCGTCATTAAGTTAAGACCGCCAATTCTGCCGTCATAATTAAAAAGGGCATAACTAACATTTAGTAAATATTGAGAAAATAAAGTTTGAATTTTTTTTTAGTTTTTATTGAAAAAAGCACCCATAAACTAAGTTTTCCGAAATTTTGCGAATGGCAATACTTGCATTTATATAGTACATATAAGACCATATTATATTTTTTATTTTATTTTAATGCATAAAATAGATAATTGACTTATTTTTTTTCATCTTAACATAAAAATTAAGTTATACATTATAATATTACGTTTAAAAGGCACAAACAACAAATTGTGCCTTTTTAATGTAAAATTTTGAGGATTTTTTTATAATGTTACAATGAAAAGGCACATATATTCAATTGTGCCTTTTCACTGTATTATTATTCGTATAGATTTATACAGTAAAATATTAGAAACTTGCTGTGCCTCGCGGTTTTACCCGCTTAGTTCCCGATCCCGTGGAAATTCTGGAATAAAAACTAGCCTATGAACTTTCTCAAGCTCTACACTACACAGATAGTCTAGAGCCTGAGGTTCATTAAAAATTCATTAGAATCTGGTCAGTGGCTTAGACGTGAATAAATACGTAACAGACAGACAGAGATACTTTCGCATTTATAATATTAAGTAGGGAAGTAGAGGTAACTTTCTTAATGAATAAAATAAAGTGGTTACAAGAAAATCAGACGTTTTTTTGCAAAAAGTTAACAAAATAAATATCATATTATTAAAGTAGGAACCTTCAATCATTATTAGAAACTATAATAATTAACTAAGTAATTAACATTTTAATCAAAATCTCGAATAAAAATTGAGCTACAAAATTGTCCACCCAGACTATAATTTTTATTACTAGAAATGCGTCTTAGCACAAAATTATTTTCCATAACAAATCAAGTAACACAACCAAATCAAGTAAGAAATATAAACAATATTTATCAAAATAAAGAAAACGAACCTAGTTTTCAGAAACATTTATAATTATTATAACAAATAGTCTATCAACCACTATGTATTGTGATAAAACTACCTGCCTTGAGGTAGTTTTATCACAATCATAAACTAGAATCAACTTCTTATTATTTCTAGTAATGGCACTATGTATCAAATTTCTTTAAAAAAAAAGTATCTTCTAAAATATTTTAACAAAATTAAAAAAACTATCTCTGGTAAAACAAAAATACTAAATTTTAAATGATGCGTGGACTCGTCGTGACACGTTAGGCACAACTGGCGTAATCTCTCGCGTATCTCGCTCACCGCCCTTCATCCCTCGTTAGAAATATGAAATAGTAAAGGCATAACCGCCAGTGTGCCTATTTTTATGTATAAAATTAAAAGCGTAGGGTAAATAGAAAAGACACAACTGCCAGTTGTGACTTTGCTTCTAGATTTCTTGCTAAGGTGTCGGTATAAAAAAAATTGCACAATTGCCACATAAGCCCTTCATATTTGGCATGCGCCAATTATGCCTTTTCTATTAAATATTTTAAAAACATAAATTTGAAGTAGAAGACATATATCACGTTGTGACCTTTATCTATACAAAATCTTTAAAAATGGTGCAGTTGTGCCCTTTAAGCTTCAGCTATCTTTGTTTGTTTTATTGCTAGAAATACACAAAAAATTGAGCAGATAGGCCTTTTTTTCCTGATTCCGAATATGTGTATAACTCAATTTCGATAAAAATGTTAGTTGTGCCCTTTTTTGTTAACACGGCAGAATTGCACTTTATACTTTCTGTATATTCTATATTGTTGCCTATTTGTGTACGTATGTACAATAAAGAATTGTGTATCTATTTATCTATCTATGGTCCCGGGTTCGAATCGCGGTAGGGACCAATGTTTGTGTGATGAGAATCAAGATTTGTATCCGAGTCATGGATGTGTCTGAGTATAATATGTATGTACGCTCGGATCTAGATGGCGCTGTGTCATAAGGTCCGAATATATTTATTATTCTTATTTTTCCATGTCTAAACGTCATTATGCACCTAGCAACCCTGATAAAAGCCGAACGTTTTCATTGCAAAGTGCAATGAAAGTAAACAGGGGGTGAAAGGGGGTGAAAGGGGGTGAGGGGGTGATCGCATACATTATACTCACTTAGCAGCAATAATATTGGGGATGTTTATAATATGGGGATGATACTATTGACGTATTTTATTAGCTTTTATAGGTTATCGGTGACGTGTTTTTTAAATTTCATGTGTGTAAATAGATGGATGTGAGGTACCCCAATACCAGGATGATTGGCGCTCTTTGGGGGAAGCCTACGTTCAGCAGTGGAAGGCAATAGGCTGATGAAGATGTAAGTCTAGTGGTGTGATCAGTAGATTGTGAAGATAAAGATCTAGACCCTAGGCTCGAACTATTGACTTTTCAGGCATCACATGCTCAAACGGTGAAGAGGAACATCGCGAGGAAACCCGCATCCCTAAGAAAATTTATCAATGGCGTGTGAAGTCTACCAATCCACCGTAGGGTAGCGTGGTAGACTATAGCCTACTGGAATTCGCTGGATGTGGAAGGCCCAGGACCGGTCGTTGTAGAAATCCTTGGGTGAGGCTTATGTCCAGAAGTGGACGTCATCTAGCTGATATGATAATAGCCTCTAGGGTCAGTATGGGTTGATGAGGATCATAATACAGCCACATCACTTTAAACAAAAAAAATGTGGCAATATCGCATTATTTCCGCAATTTTAATACAGTCTTATTTTGGTTATAAGAAAGATATAACACACAACATACCATCACGCCTGCCGTCCCGGAAAGGTTAGGCAGAGGTGTACTAATGTACACCCACGTTTTGCCGGTATGTTTTAGGTCCCATGTAATAGAGGGCGAGCCTATTGCCATTAACTGGGCACGAATCCAAACTCCGAGCTGCTACTGAGAATTTCATAGAAAAGTCCAACTTTGGTCGACCTGGGAATCGAAACATAGACCTCTTGCACTGCAGGCGCACTGTACGACCACTAGACCAACTAGGCAGTTATAAAGAAAGAGATAGTGCTATTTACCCCATAAAGCGCCATCCCTCTTACACGTTGCTGTTGCAGTCCTTGACGATGCTCACGATCAGACAGCACAGTGACAAAAATTTAAATTTCATCTCACATCAATCTACACAGAATTATTAAATGAATTCACTGTAGACTACATACCGTGTAAAATAAAGACATCTTGAATGTCCCACGATCTCGAAACCTTTGACTTATTCATAAGACTAGGGAAAATTGTATATTATACACATATATATACATACATACATGTATATACAATAGATATGTCTAATTATTTATACATTCGGGCAGCGCTTGTCCGCTAAATCATTCGGTCGTTTGAATCAGTCAGTCTGTTCTGGTGTACATTTATATGTATTTATGTTGCAGGAATACAAGAAATAGGGTTGAGTTCAACTTTCGAGATGAGATTAATTTAGTGAAGAAATTATTTTCATGTTTATAAATTTCGTGTCTCGTTACTGCTAAACTAATTTGCTGGTTTTAGTGTAACTTTGGATGTTGTGTGTAGTTTGGTACAACTTGGGAGATACAGTTAGTTTTAATGTCAATTTATAATTATGTTTTTTTTTTTTATTGCGAACCAATGAATAATTTAGCTAGGCGTGGTCAGGTCTGCTAGTATAAAAAAAAACTATACTAATACTATAAAAACGAAAAGCTGTCTGTTTTTCCGTCTGTCTGTTTATCATCTCTTCACGCTATAACCGATTTAGATGAAATTTGGTATTCAGATGGTTTGAGTTCCGGGGAAGGACTCAAGGTGGATTTTGTCCCAAAAATCAGCCTATCGAGGACGAAAAGCAAATCAAATCAAATCATTTATTTCAATTATTTATTTATTTATTTAATAAGTTTATAAAGATACATGGTATTCTTATAATGTAACATAATGTTCCACAAAACTGTACAAACAGTTTGACTGTGGAATCAAACAAAATTAATATAGAGTTAAAGCAGAACTATGGAGTGTCTTATTATTATGATGGCAAGGTATTTAGTAAATATTTTTTTAACATAGATTTGCATTTATTTTTATTGGATTCAGCTCTGATGTCCGCGGGTAAACTGTTGAGCAAATAAGGAATACGTTTTTTTAGAGTCCTATCTCCATACATATTTGTAACTCTAGGAACAACAAATTTACCCGAGGTCATCGACCTAGTGTTATAATTATTAACAATATTACTTAGTAGCGATGAATGATTCTCTTGATTGCTATGGTTGTTGGTTGCAAGTAAATATTTATGTTTTAATCTAACCGGTAATAAACTATATTCTGTTTGCGTAAGTAAAACTAAAAAAATTGTCGATGTATTTATTCGTACCTTTTACACCATGTTATTTTTAAGTAGAACAGTGTTTTTCTATACATTTAGGTACGTACGCGGTAGTTACTTAGTGTGAGGCGTGGGAAGTTGGGAATTATTACAAAAATATTTATATAACATTCGGATGGCATTCAATTAAGTTCCACCCAGAGCTTTTCATTAAAATACTGTCGTAAAAAATAATATTAGCAAAGTTTATTACATGTAAATCTAATAAAATAAAAATTATCCTATTAAAAATTTAAATATCATCATCATCATCAACCCATGATTGTCCCACTGCTGGGCACGGGTCTCTTCTCATTTGAGAGGGATTAGGCTATATTTCACCACGCTAGCCTACTGCAGGTTGGCAGACTTCGTACGCCATCGATAAAATCTCTCAAACATGCAGGTTTTCCTCCTTCTCAAGCAAGCATGTGATAAATACGCACATAATTTCTGAAAATTCAGTGGTGCGTGCCTTGGTTTTGAATTCGAGACCTTTGACATCTAAGACTTGGCTACCACAGCTCTTAAAAAACGACTGTCCCCTCCTTCCTCCATTAGCAGCATTAATTACTGCAGCTGCTGTACCTTTTTTTTTTTTTTTTTACTAATCGGAGCAGTCAAAATATTAACCAAATATTTTTTGTTTTTTTTTCAATCTTTCTAGAATTTTTGCAGAACGACGTTTTTTTTGTTGAGCCAGCAACATTACATTATGTTAAAGCCATGATATATGGCTCACGATTGATACCATAAATGGTAAAAGTTCTTGAATATACTGTGGGTTTTCTTGAAATGGATGAATACGAGGGCGTCTGACGATTCTGATGTTTCGACTTAGTTAACACTGAACATTCTTCATTAACCAACAACGTCATCATCAACCCATTAATGTCCCACTGCTGAGAACTGGTCGCCTCTCAATTGAGAGGGACTGGGCTATATAGTCCACCACGCTAGCCTACTGCGGGTTGGCAGACTTCACATGCCATCGATAATTCTCTCAAGCGTGCAGGTTTCCTTTTGATGTTTTCTTTCACCGTTTGAGCATGTGATAAACCAACAAAACCAACAACCAATTTACTGTAAAACTGCAGCGTCTTCCATAACTGAATATATTAGGGTACCAGGTACTAGTAAGTTAAAAAAATTAACAACCCTCGACAAAGATAATGATCTTCAAACAGGTAAATAAATTTTCTTGAATATTTTCGATCAAGTCTCCTTTTAAAGAAAAAAAAAGAAATCAAAATCTTAAACTTGCAACACTCGTCTAAACACTTTTAGAGTCGCGGGTTATAGGTACATAATACATACAGACGGTCATAGTAAATGGTTCGAAATATTTATATTAGACTTTTTCCAAGTGTTAAATATTTTTTTTTATTGCAAATAGTATGTGGAATTAAACATTTTAATTTTAATTCTGGCGCGAAACTGGTTGGCGCCATTTTATGACATCAGTTACTTTTATTTAATCTTTCGTTCCTGACGGAACAGGTTAAGGTCTGAGACCATGCTGCCTAGTCATCAGTTAGTATTTTTCATCAGTTAGTGACATCGGTTACGTAATCATAAATGAGATAAATATTATTTTTATGTTTTTTTTACGAAACAGAGTTTAGGTAATAGTAAGTAGTAAGTTTAGGTAATAGGTAGGTACTCTATGTACTATTTATTGTATTCTATGATCACGATTTTATAAATTAAGTTATTTAATCAAATTTAATGAAATTTATCAAAATAAAAAAGAAGTAACGATTCAATGAATGATTTTACGTAGTTTTCAAATGCTTACTGCTTATAATAATACCTAGATGTTAAGAAAAATCCATCTTATTCCGTTATAATAATAGTCATCTATTGTGTCACTGAAACTGAAATATATAAAAGAATCCATCGAATTCCATCCAAGTGTTGCCATCATTAAAATTCGATGCAAAATCCTGTCTGGTTGATTGAAGTCTACATTTCTTTGGGTCATGAACCCCAACGTATATGGCCTGTAACCCACTAAAATGGTAAAACGACATCGTTAGGCAGAAAATGTAAGTTTTATACAGTAAAATAAGAGTATAAAAAAATAAAAGACGGATAAATGTATGGGTCTTTACATACAAAACGTGTATGTAAATGTTGACAGGCGTGCGCACTCGACGAAAGACGGACAGAGACTGATTTGAATTTTTGAATTTCGAACGCACGCCGTCGCGCAAGCGCATTGAATGGTGAATAATTAGGGTGTCCAATGTTTTTGAATTTTATAGGATAAACATCATCATTATTATATACTTACTTTCTTACTGTTTAGACTGAGGCTATAATTAGAGGCTTAGTCTATAGTTTATCACACTTAATTATCAATATGATTGCAAAACAACGTGCGTGTTTGTTTTTAATCTGAACTCCAAATCATTGATTGTCAGTCTGTGGTTGTTTTCAAAGGTTATTGCTACTCACAAAACTACAGCGAATCAACAATAGTTGTCTTTCTGCAAGTGAGTAAGGTTACCAGATCTCATTGGGGGAGTGACTATTCTGACAGCATTGGAATTCCGTTTGCTGTCAGTTCAGTAACTCCCTATTTTAAGAAATCTGAACAGTTTCAATGGGGTTAGGCAACGCATTTGCAAGCCTCTGGTGTTGCAAATGTCCATGGGCGACGGTCATCACTTACCATCAGGTGAGCCGCCTGCTCGTTTACCCCCTTATCACCATAAAAAAAAGACTTTCAGTGTTAGTATGGTTTGTTATTTTATACATTCTATTCTAATGTTTTTTAAGGCATATTGTACTTTTCTGATTTGTAAATAGTGAGCTCGTTCACATCATACTCAATATTGAACAGAACTATTATTATATTATTTACAATAATTTATTTAATACGCAGACAAAAATGTGTCACTTTGCACTGTTTATTTTTTAGCAAAAATACTTAGAAGCGATGAAGAGCGGGCGTTATGGCCAATTAAATTTGGCTAATTTTGAATACCTAAACGATATTTTGAGTTTATTGAGTATATAAAACATACGTGAATATATTTTCCTAGATATCCTGTATGTATATGCAGGAGTATCTTTATACCATATAATGGTAGGGTAGCCCTAGAAGGAATTTTAGCATTGATTATTTTTTCTTCCTATCATCTAATGTACCAATTCTAAGAAATTTCCGCGACGCTCGAGTAAAACCACATTTATCATCAAGGGCTCCCCTTGATGCATTTAGCATGTAATTCCAAGCTGAGCTACGTTATATTATGTGTAAATATTATATTTACACACATTATGTATAAATATAACAAATAATATGCCTACTAGTAACTTATTCTTGATTGTCCGGATATTTTTATAATATATGGTCACTGCACAACACAGCATCCGTACCAGCATATCTCAGACTTAACTATCTGAGAATCATGTCGTATTAGTTCACATTTTGCAGGCATATTGGTTGCTAGAGGTGAGCTTGAACATGGTTAGTCGAATTTAAAACTTCTGCTCTCGATTTAAAATCGATACAAAACCGATTCGGTCAATTAAGAAAAAATATTAAAGCGAATGAGGACTCTTTCAAATTACCTAAAAGACGTTTAATGCTAGACATAGGCCGGGGAGGCCTATGTCAATAGAAGGAATTCTACGACTGGCCCAACGTAATAATTAATTATTATTACCTACTTAAGCAAATACATAATTAAATAGTAATTAATTATTAAATTTATATTTATCAAGCGTTACTGACGACCTGGTAAAGGTCGCTGGAATCCGCTGGATGCGGGCGGTGCATGACCGGTCGTCGTAGCAATCTTTGGGGGAGACTTTTGTCCAGCAGTGGACGTCTAACGGTTGATGTGTTGAAGCGTTAATAAATAATAATTAGGTGATTGTCTTTATTCTTATTATAATATACCGATTCGCCCCCTATTACGTACATACATGGGACAAATTCAAATTTAAAACATTTTTATTCCCAATAAACTTTTTCAAACACTTTTAAACCGTTAAGATTCTAGTTGATCTTATGGAGAAGATACCGGCAAGAAACTCCATTGACAATCTTTAAAAAAAATGCATACAATGTTGTATTAGGTAAAAGAAGGATCTTTTTCTGGAAACTTCTACCGACTTCGATAGAATTTAAAACACGAAGCGACTTCGAAAGCTATCGAAGTTTAAGCTCCCATCCCTAGGTCATATCTCAGCTGGCATCAGATCATACGGAATCCTAAGAAGGCCTACATAACGAATGTATTTAAATAACTCAATACTTTTGTACTATCATAAGTGTAATCATCATACCAGTTTAACATACATACCATCACGCCTGTCGTCCCCGAAAGGTTAGGCAGAGGTGTACTAATGTACACCCACGTTTCGCCGGTACATTTGGGTCCCATGTAATAGGGGGCGAGGCTATTGCCATCAACGGGGCACGAATTCAAATCCGAGCTGCTACTGAGAATTTCACAGAAAACCCCAATTACACTTTGCTCGACCTGGGAGTCGAACCCAGGACCTCTTGCTCGGCAGTCGCACTGTACGACCACTAGACCAAAGAGGCAGTTTCGGCTGAACTAATATTACCCACATCAGAACTGTTCTAAATAGTAGGTGCGTTTATAAACACACTCCCAGACCCGGAACGACTGTAACAAATATTTGCTCCGTAAAGAACTATTTAATGTATTTAAAAAAAACTATAGAAAACTACATTATCAGCGAGTACCTAACATAAACTGCAATTTAGTTTATTTTAAAAGAAACTAGAAATTCCTACAATCTGTGTTTCTCATTATTGACGACGATCAAAAAGAGTCAATTAAAATTTGGCTTAACTTGAGTTTGTGTTTAGAATCATAATATTTATATGTGTTCTAGACTATGTAATAAATTCTCTACATACATAAAAGAAGCCAATAGTCTAATAATATTGAAATAAATCTGACGAATTGAATTACTTCAATTATAAAGTGTGATTATTCTTACTGATATTATATTTGTTTCTTACATTAGATGAAAGTTTTTTTATGCTGATAAGGGGCAAACGAGCAGGCGGCTCACTTGATGGTAAGTGATCACCGCCGCCCATGGACATTTGCAACACCAGAAGACTTGCATATGCGTTGCCAACCCCTACAGAAACCGTAGGTTGCGTAAAATAGAGAATCACACACAAAACTGACAGCAAACGGAATGCCCATGCTGTCAGAATAGTCACTTCCACAACGAGCTCTGGTAACCTAATATACTCGCAGAAATACAACTATTGTTGATTCACTGCGGTCTTCTGTAAGGCGGAGGTACTTCCCCAGTCGGGCAGCTCAATTTCAGCGAGGAATCTCGCTATGCCCCACCTCTCCACTGTAAAGTTTTTTAAAGAAATACTAGCTGACCCAGCAAACGTTGTTTTGCCACATTTCAGGAGTTAGTGGCAGAAGAGTGAAAATTCCAGCTAGAATTTTTTAATGCCAAATCATAACAAAATACAAAAAATATTTAGTAAAAAAAAAAAGAAAAAAAAAGTCTGGTGAGGTGACATCCTTATCACTTAGGGTTATGTCAAAAAAAAAAGAAAAAACGAGTCTGGGGAGATAACATCCTTATCACTTAGGGTTATAAAAAATAGCCTACGGTCACAGTATAAATATGCAAACAGTATGGAAACTAAGCCTAGTTGAAGAAATAAATACCTACGCTCCGTTAAAGCGACAGGGTTGTTACTTTTAATGTTTTTGATCATTCATTTTATTAAAACATTTCTGTTGTGTAGTGATCAATCAATCGAATTGAAATAACTGGCTTAAAAATACCATTTAAATAGGTAAGGTATTTAAATTGTATTTATGAGCTATGTAGTTTAAACACGGAAAACAGTTTATTATTAACACACAAAAATTTTTAGTACTATAGATCTTTTTGTTATTACGGCCATCAACCGGGCGCAAATGTAAACTCCGAGCTATCAGCTTCAACACCCTCGAAAACCAAGAAAACGACATCCTTGACGAAAAAAAATATTGCAACCGCCGTCTTGGATTTACATTGTGACAGCACTATCGGCTTCAACACCCTTGAAAACCATGAAAACGACATCCATGACGAAAAAAAATATTGCAGCCGCCATATTGGATTTACATTTTCACAGCACTATTTGCTTCAACACTCTCAAAAACTATGAAAACGACATCTTTGCCGAAAAAAGAAAAAAATAATTATTGCAGCCGCCATCTTGGATTTACATTTTGACAGCACTATCGGCTTCAACACCCTCGAAAACCATGAAAACGACACTCATGACGAAAAAAAAAGTATTGCAGCCGCCATCTTGGATTTAACATAACCATCAACTTTAAATACTCTCAAAACCGCCTCCATTTTGTATTTACAAATAAGTTCACAAATTCATATAAACGATCGCACGGACTTATAATTTGAAAATTACAATAACAATTTATACATAATAATTCTTATATTTCAACATCAAGCAGGAAGTTTAAAATACGATAGGTCCGGTTTTGATGAAGCCGAGTTCAAACAGCCGTATACTGTGCAATACGATCGTGGCATTTTAAAAAAGATAGCGGAGGTAAACTAGACGCGACTACTCGTCTCGACGTGGCACTCGCTACTGCCAGCACTGCGAGAACCCCTTCGAGCTCTCGTAGATGCGTATGTTTGTGTGAGTGTGCAAATTCGAGCGTTTGTTCGTAGTTTCCGTACTGTTCCCTATTTATACTGTGCTACGGTCGATGCTCAGGCCTACCAAGTATACATTAAAAATTTCATAATAATCCAGTTGTTTCGGAGGAGTTCAGCGACAAACACGTGACACGAGATTTTTATATATAAGATTATAAAGGAGTGGATGGCTGTATAGTGTATACTGATACCGACGTAGTAAAACGATGACTTGCTGATGGACTCGTGTGTATTATTTCAATATATTTCGTGACCAATCTTCAAATCTCAATATCTGTGGTGTACAGAAGCGTTAGCGTTTGTTTCTACGGGATTTCCTACGCCTAGCAGGGTTCAGATGGAATAAAAACTCCGAGAATCAGATAAAAACTATGAGTAGTGGCGGAGCGAACGTATAGCTGCGGGCGGCGGCCGGTGGGCAAGTGCACGAGCGTCGCCTCAAAAATGGCGGTGCTGCGCGATGGGAAAAGAGAACGAGACAACGATATTAGAGCGCGACACACCCGCGATGCTTACATCCGCCTCGCCACTATTCTGGGTAATATTTATTTACAAACTACAGATAATAAAAGATAACAAATTGAATACAAAATATAAAATTAATGTCGTGCACATTCTCCCGCCGGTGCACTCGTGCACATCAGCTGGTAAGCACGACTATTTTCTTTACCGCACGCTTCAGTCGTCCCGTTTTCGTCTGGACATCCACGACTCTCACGGTACCGTCTCTGCCTGGATACGTCTCGATAATCTGCCCTCGTATCCAGGCATTGCGTGGCAAGTTGTCGTCCACCAGTAGCACAACATCTCCTTTCTTAGGCACTCTTCCTTGGCCTTGTGGCTCCCGCCGGTGTTGTAACACCGGGAGATATTCTCTGATCCAACGTGTCCAAAAGATATCTGCCAGACGTTGAGCGTGCCGCCACCTCTGTTTGCTGTGGAAGTCGACGTTGCTGAAGGTCCCTGGTTGTGGCACTCTGGCAGGTCCTCCTAGTATGAAATGTAGAGGGGTGAGAGATTCGGGGTCGTCTGGCGATGCTGAAACAGGTGTCAATGGCCGGTTATTGACTGTATACTCCGCCTCTAGGAGTAGTGTGGTAAATACTTCTTCTGGGGGGTGTCGTTCATTTAGAGTTGCTGTTAGGGCTCTCTTGACGGACTGTACCAGCCTCTCCCAAGCACCGCCCATGAATGGTGCTCCCGGGGGGATATAGCGCCACCGGATCGTGCGTGACGCGGCCTCCTCTTCTGTTGCCTGGTAAGCAGCTCTTCTCAGCTCCGTATCTGCTCCTCGCAGGTTAGTGCCGTTGTCAGAGTGAATTTCGTTCGGGCACCCCCTGCGTGCCATCATCCGTCGTAGAGCCATGATTGCACTATCGGAGCTCAGCGATCCCGCTACTTCAAGATGGACCGCTCGTGTCGTGAGGCAGGTAAAAAGTGCAACGTACCTCTTTACGTGTTGTCGTCCCACAGTCACACTGCATGGGCCAAAGTAATCTAGTCCAACGTACGTAAATGGCCTCTGGTGATGTGCTAGCCTGGTGTGCGGGTGGTCGCCTGTCGCCGGTGATGCTGGTTTTGCACGCAGGATGCGACATTTGATACAGCTTCTCACGACGCCGCGCGTAGCAGGTCTAAGCCGCAGTATCCACAGGCGCGACCGGATCTCGTTGACAACTGTTTCAGTCCCGCCGTGGTGATTCTGTTTATGCACCCATGCGATGTATAGCTTGGTATAGGCGTTACCTCCATCCAAGACTGGGGGGCTGCGTTGTAGACTCGACAATTGTAAGGCTGAGTCTATACGTGATTTTAATCTTATGATTCCTTCGTCATCCAATACTAAGCTTAGTTTCCGCAACTTACTACTTCGCTCTAGGGGATTGCCTTTCCGTAGTCGGCACAAGTCTTCAAAAAAGTCTTTTTCTTGCACAGCTTTCCACCAGAGCTTTTCTGCTGCCTCCACATGTCGGCTCTCGAGGGTGACGTAGTTAACCTTATGCTTGTATGTTTGTGGAGTAGCTCCGGGTTTCGCTGCCGGTCGTGGTGTTGACTGCATCCATGGGCCGTCATCATCTGATCGACGCGCTCGTTTTGTAGCAACGCTGTGTCTTGTACGGCACATCTCAAGAAACTGAAGTACTCTGCCAGTCGTTCTCACAAGGCGCAACCAACTAGAAAATCTGGTGGTGTCGGGCAGGCTATTTATGAGGCGTGTCGCGTGATGTGCGGTGGTGGTCACACGCTCTTCTCCGGTAGTCAGCGTCTCCGTCGGTTCTGGCTCCCGCGGCCAGGACTCCTCGGCGTTATAAAGGAAGTCCGGCCCGCGGAACCAGCGGTGATTGCAACCAAAGTCGCTAGGTGTGCCGCGAGTGGCATCATCGGCGACATTGAGTGCAGTAGGCACCCAGCGCCACTCGCTGACTTTGGTTTCCTCTTCAATTTCCGCCACCCGATGGGCGACGAACGGTTTGTAGCTGCGTGGCCCGGCTCGCAGCCAGGCGAGCACAGTGCGCGAGTCTGTCCAAAAGACCCGGCGCGCCGGCTTCAGGTCGTGCTCGGCCTCGACCGTGCGGGCTAAGCGACAGCCCAGCAAGGCCGCCTGGAGCTCCAGGCGCGGTATCGATGTTGTCTTCAGCGGGGCCACCTTTCCCTTGGCCATGGCCAGGGACAGGTGGACGGTGGCGCGTGCGGTCACCGCACGCCAGTACACGGTGGCGACGCAAGCGGACTCGCTCGCGTCCACGAAGATGTGCATCTCTCGGTGCACAGCGGTAGCGTAGTGCGGGTAGCACCGCGCAACGCTGAGATGGCGCAGGTTCTTCATGTGGCCCAACCATTTGAGCCAGTCGCTGTGCAGATCATCGGGCAGTTCGTCATCCCACCCGACGCCTAGACGCCAGGTGTCTTGGAGGAGGCGCTTGGTGGGCGCTGTTACAGGGGTGATGAGACCTAAGGGATCAAACAAAGACATTATAGTTCGAAGCGCTTCTCGTTTAGTGGGTCTCTTTGTTCCATCGACGACAGTAGGGTGGACCCTCTTGAGGTCTAAATTGAAAGTCAACTGATCTTCACTTGGCTTCCACATAAGGCCAAGAGTTTTCTCTGAAGCAAGGCTGTCTTGAAGTTTTACTTCTATACTTTTATCGGTTTGCTTGGGCGCAATGACTTTAATTACTTCTGCTTGATTTGATGCCCATTTCTGTAAGTAGAAGCCTGCCTGACGATGGACATGATCAACATCTGCTGCTTGGATTGCTTTTTCTAATGTATTAAAACTTTGTAAATAATCATCCATATAATGGTTATTACATATCGCCTCTGCCGCTTCAGGGAATTCGTTTCGGTAATCTTCAGCATTTCGATTTTTAATATAAATTGCGGTGCACGGTGACGAAGCGGCACCGAAGATCACACTGCGCTTGCGATACTCTGTAGGGGGTCCCTCCCGCTGGTCACCTCGCCATAAGAAACGTAAAGCATCTCTATCTTCTTCTCTTATACCAATTCTAAGAAACATCTCCTGGATATCAGCAGTGACAGCGATGCCTCTCTGGCGGAAACGCATGAGGACTCCGGGTAAAGATTGTAATAAGTCTGGACCAGTAAGTAATAAATCGTTTAAACATATACCTTTGGTTCTAGCGGCAGCGTCCAGCACAATACGAGGTTTTGGTTTACTAGGATTCACAACTGCAAAATGAGGCAAATACCAAGTGCGTTCAGGTTGGGGTGAAGTTGTAGCCACCTCAGCATAGCCACTTTCTAACAGATGTGTCATTTGCTCAGAATACTGGCGTTTGAGATTGGCATTCTTATCCAGTTTCTTTTCGATTCCTTTAAGTCGATTCCATGCTGTATCTCTGTTATCAGGTAGTTTAACTTCGTCTTTATTCCACAGGAGCCCCGTCTCAAAACGACCATCTGGCAGCCGGCGACTCTTGCTATCTAATATTCTCAAAGCACGTTCGTTTGGATCATTCTTTGTGCATTTGGGTTCGATTCCTATTGCATCAAGATCAAAGAAGTTCTTCATGAGATCATCTAATTGTTCTTCTTCATGATTATGGACTGTAATTTTCGAAACTATATGTACTTTATGTGATTTACCTCTGTTAGGACCATGTAGTACCCATCCAAGCTCGGTAAGTGATGCTACAGGTTTGCCTGGCTCTCCACTCTTGACTGATTTCGAAATAATTAAATTCCAGTTGTCTTGGCCAATTAGTAAGGATGGTGTGCCGCAACAATACATTAGGTTCTCAGCGATTTCCTGTAAGTGTACACAATTATCTATTATGCTTTTGTCAACAGTTTGAGGCCAGAGACGGAGCTGGTCAATGGTGCGTGCCATTAAGTGATGCTCTGTGTCAGCATGTTGACCAATGATGTGAAGTGATACATGTCTCGATGAGCTAGCATTGACACGAGCTCCTGCTACGCCCTCAATGTCAAATGGTTCTATCGGGCCTGTGGCTCCAACTGCTTGTGCTACCTTGTCTTCGATTAATGTGACAGTTGAGCCTTCATCTAAAAGGGCGAAAGTATCTATGGTTGATGTGGGTCCACGTACTCTGACTGGTATTATTTTAAGGAATGCTCTCTCCATATTATGTGGCCGTGCTGAGGTAACTACTGCGGAGTCAGCAGGAGTTTCCTTTGTGTTAAATGCCTGCTTATTATGCAAAAGCGGGTGATGCGATCCACGGCACTCCTCAATGCCACAAGCTTTATAGGAACAGCTATGGCGATAGCCCCTCTTCTTCAAACACCGAAAGCATAAATTTAAAGATTTAGATTTTTCCCACCTGTCATTGATATCAAGCTCTTTGAAAACCATGCAATCACGGAGGCCATGCTTCCCGTTGCAGATGCTACATGCTGGTGTGGCAGGCGGAGATGTGGCTGCGTGTGCGGGCATGGCAGAGTAGGCCTGTTGTGGCTTCTTGTGCGGTGGTGGAGTGCGTTCCTGTATCTCGGCCTGGGCATACCGGCTGCAGAGGTCTGCTTCTCTAGATAGAAATGTAGAAAGATTAGCAAGATCAGGTTCATCTTCAGCTTTCCCTGCAGCATAGTCATACCATCGGTACCGCAAAGCTGGTGTCATGCGGTCAACCACAGATCGAACAGCCTCCGGGTTGTACAGGTAATGTATTTTATTTAATGCCTTTACCACTGCCACAATGTTAATAATGCGACTAGCAAATATGCAAATATCACGCGGATTATCAGTAAGCTTAGACAGTGCCTTTATTTTATCCATCTCTGCCATGACAAGTGTATCTGAGCGACCAAACCTTACCTCCAATAACCGCATAACCTCGTCCGGTTCGGTCTCAGCCACAAACAATGATATCGCTGCTTCTTTCGCCGCGCCTCGCAAGCATCTCCGTAGGCGCATCATATTTTCAATTTTGGTAAACCGGGCGCACGTATCTCGGTAGGCCGCTCGGAATGCCAGCCATTCACTACAAGCACCACTGAAAACAGGCAAGTCGTAAATATACTTTAAAGGCACGTGTGATGAGGACGCCCGCGCGGCCTCTGTAATGGCCGCGGCGAGCGACGCCATGTCAGGTATTTGTGTACCACTTCGTTGCACGTTTTCTTCGATAGGTCGGTTGGTGTGTGCCAACTCTTCATGCTCATTGGGTAAGTGAATAGTTTGAGTAGCAAGCCAGCTCTCAACAAGACCTGATTTATTTTCTTCGCCAGAGTCGATGTCCTCTTCAGTATATATGGACTCAGCGTCGATCCTGGCTAGCTCTGCCTCAGCTAGTGCCGTAGCCGCCTGGGCCTCATCCAGCTTTCTCTTAGCAATTCGTTCGAGAATTTGAGCACGTTTGACACTTTTATTGGATTTAGACTTAGCTGACTTTTGAGGCTCCACGCTGCCGTCATCCTTACATTTTACCGTAAGCCCTGGTGCTGGCAAAGACTTAGGTCTTGATACAGTGTCCGCACGTTTCAATGTAATTGACCTTGTCACTGGCATTTTACGTAATTATTATTAAAGTTCGATTCAAATATTTACTTAATTATTTACGATTATGTACTTGTTACAACAATTTAAACTCGATTAAAACTCTTCACTATATACTTTACTACATGCACTATGCACTTAAACTTGCTTATATACGTAACACTATTTAATTTACATCACGATTCACGTTAGGTATTTATTATACCACGAAACGACACAACGAAATGACCATATAAGGTAATTACGATTCCACAATAAACTTTTGATTTCGATATTGAAGCAATTTACGATACGATTTTTTACGATTAACTTTACTTCAAATCAATGATAATCTAAGTTATTTACTTTACCAAAATGACCACTTCGTTGTGCCGTGCACATGCTCCGCCGGACGCCGACCGCGTGCCGCAGGAATATCCAGATCCGGCTCGAATTGACCAATTTCTGTGGTGTACAGAAGCGTTAGCGTTTGTTTCTACGGGATTTCCTACGCCTAGCAGGGTTCAGATGGAATAAAAACTCCGAGAATCAGATAAAAACTATGAGTAGTGGCGGAGCGAACGTATAGCTGCGGGCGGCGGCCGGTGGGCAAGTGCACGAGCGTCGCCTCAAAAATGGCGGTGCTGCGCGATGGGAAAAGAGAACGAGACAACGATATTAGAGCGCGACACACCCGCGATGCTTACATCCGCCTCGCCACTATTCTGGGTAATATTTATTTACAAACTACAGATAATAAAAGATAACAAATTGAATACAAAATATAAAATTAATGTCGTGCACAATATATATAAAAGGAGAAGCTGACTGACTGAATGACTGACTGACTGACTGACTGACATATCCACGCAGGGCCTAAACTATAAGGGTTAGAAACTTGAAATTTTGCATAGGGATTCCTTTTATAACGTAGGGGAGCACTAAGAAAGGAATTTTGAAAATTCACCCCCTAAGGGGGTAAAACGGGGGTTTAAGGTTAGTATGTAACTTTGCTATTTTTGAAGTTATTCAATTGAAATTCAGTTTGAAGGTTTTTCATTGAAAGTTATGAAACACGTGTAAAATGTTTTTTCAAAAATCATCCTTTAAAGGGGTAAAATGGGGGTGCAAAGTTAATATGAAATTTCTTTGATTTTCAATGAAACTTGGCGAGTGTAGTCTTTGTATGACGTAGGCATCCGTTAAAAAAGGATTTTCCGAAATTTTGCCCATAAGGGGGGGGGGGGGGATAGGGGGACCAAGTTTGTACGAGACAACGTGATTCCTTGGTCCAAGGGCCTAAACTATAAGGGTTAGAATCTTGAAATTTTGCACAAGGATTCCTTTTTTATCGTAGGGGACCACTATGAAAGGAATTTTGAAAATTCACCCCCTACGAGGGTAAAACGGGGGTGTAAGGTTAGTATGTAACTTTGCTGTTTTTGAAGTTCTTTGTATGACGTAGGCATCCAATAAGAAAGGATTTTCCGAAATTTTGCCCATAAGGAGGGGGATAGGGGGACCAAGTTTGTACGAGACAACGTGATTCCTTGCTCCAATCTACTTCAAATTTTGCATAAACATTTTTTAACAGAATTGATGGAAGACGTATTTCGTATTTTATCGAAATTCAATCCCTAACGGGATTAAAAAGAGATAGTGAATTATGTTGGAGGTGATATCAATACTCCTTAGTGCTTTTGATTTAAATTACTTTTTATTTTGACACATGCTTGAAAACTCAATCCGATTTTATTCAAAAGAGGTTGAACTCACATAAAAGCTTGATGCAATGCAAATATTTTATACTCCTTAAAATTGGAATTTCTGTTTGTAATTTCATAATTATATAAAAGTATGTATACGGTAATTACACAAAAAAATCATTTCTAAAATGTTTGTCTGTCTCTCTCTTCGTTCCTTCTAATTGCTGCAACAGCTGGACCGATTTTGTAGGGACTTTCACCATCGTTATAAGGAGTAACTTAGGCTACTTTAATTTAAGAACAAGAAACGAATTAGAGTTCCGTATGACTTAAAAACGCGGGAGCTGACCAATGCATGAATATGAACATTAAATTTTTCATTAAATTTCACGCGAACGAAGTCGCGGGCAACAGCTAGTACCTATATAAAACGAGAAGCTGACTGACTGAAATAACAACGCAGGGCCTAAACTATAAGGGTTAGAAACTTGAAATTTTGCACAGGGATTCCTTTTATAACGTAGGGGAGCACTAAGAAAAGATTTTTGAAAATTAAGCTCCTAAGGAAGCAAAACGGGGGTGCAAAGTTAGTACGAAACTTAGCCGTTTTTTCGTTAATTTGCACGCAGGCCATGTCGGTGGAATCAGCTAGTTTATGTGTATAGCACATAGGACACTTCTGACCTACCTCTTCCCAGTAAGGATGAAGGCGGGAGATATCACATTCCCTTGACAAAATATAACAGCAACAAAAAACAAAAAAAAAAAATTCTTCTGGGAATCGAATCTAAAATATCACGTGCAGTCCATTGTACAACATTTACCGTTCAGTATCTACTTAAAGAAAAAATAGCCCAACAACGTTGTTGACATTAGGACAAATGTTCATAAAAAAACGCACTTTACAACATTTTAGAGAGTGATGTTAAACTGTTGTGTCGTTTCACATAGAACGCTATTAGACGTCCTAATGTCGTGAGCAAACGCTTGCACATCTTCAGCTGTTAAGGGGGTCTACACACTACGAACATCCAACATATATATACCTAATTTAATTTTAAGTATCTCATGTCTAAAGAATTATAATTACTTATTACTTTTTTTTTTATTTTGACTGTAGGCAACATTTTTTTACATTGACCTCGCATAGCTGTCGTACCAGAATATTGTACCAATATACCTTTTATTTTAAATAAAAGACTGTCTATAGAGTTTCTGGCCGGTTATTTCCATGAAAATAACTTTTTGAAACCGTGCAATTAGAGTCTTTATGCTTTATTAATGTTTGATCAAGTTTATATGAAATGAAAACCTTTCGATTTGACATAATCTTGCATTCAATACAATACAATTTTCCTTAAGAAAGTATATTCTGCATAATTCACGCCGCTTGAGATATTTAGAGACGTTTGCTCTCTCACAATTATGAAAGTACGATGACTGCTGAGCAAACAAGGTTTTGGGTTCGATTTACAGGATGAGCAAAGCGTTATTGGAGTTTTCTATGAAATGCTCCATAGCAGCTTGGAGTTTGGATTCGTACCCAGTTGATAGCAATAGGCTCGCCCCTTATTATATGGGGACTAAAAAACATACCGGCGAAATTTGATAGTACATTAGCACACCTCTGCCTAACCTTTCGCGGCAAGACAGGCAAGTTATATTTTATTTGTATGTTTTAGTAAAATTCCTTGTATGTATAGTATATTCAAAGCTACATCAGCGTCTTTTCTCCTAAAGCCAGTTCGTAATCAAAGTCTAGGAAAACAATAGGTTCCCCTTCGCCGCTATCCTAAATCGTATTCACTTTGTACGTCACTACATAACAGTGGGGTGGCCATACGTCCCGATACACCGGGATATGTCCCCGGTTTGAACGGTTTGTTTGTGGGATGAGCATTTTTTAAACCGGCTTCGAAAAAGGAGGAGATTATCAATTCGACTTTACTTTTTGGTCATGGTTTCTGTAGTATAACCTTTTTTTAACCGACTTCAAAAAGGGAGAAGGTTTTTTATGTTTGTACCATAATTTTCGACTGGGTAAACCGATTGTGATGATTCTTTTTTGTTTGAAAACTGGTGCTTCCCGCGTAGTCCCATTTCAATTTGTGGTCGAGTTCTGATATTTGAAGTCGTTTTTTGACAAAATTATTAGCCCAGCGACCTTGGTTACTTAGACTAGGACTTGGCCCCACTTAAAAATGTCCCTAGATACGCCTATGTACTGTTTTTACAATGTCCCGATTTTGGTCTTCACACTTACGGCTACCCTACTGGCGACAGGAGCCAGCGAAGATCCAATGAATTTTGAGGTAGGTTTTGACTATGTGCTCAATTGTAGACAAACATATTAGGTAAATAAACTTATATTATTTACATATATACATACACTCACGCCTTTTTCCAGAATGCCACGCGCTACGGTCCCTGCATACCACTTTTGCCTCGTCCACATTCATACATCTCGTCATGCACGCGCGCCGGTTATGAGTACGGCGTACCTGACCTTTTCGAAGGAGTTCATCATAACTTATAGTTTTCTTACATTAACCAAAGTGTTCGATAATATCATCTATATGACGAACAATCAAAAGCCTAATCAAAATCTGTACAGTTGTTTTTGCGTGATTGAATGACAAACATGCAGAAATACTTTGTATGTTTGGTTGTTGAATTAACAATAAGATATTTTTCCTACAGTAAAGTAGAGCCTATATTTTAGGTAAGATCTCTAGCAATACATTGGTGAAAACTGCATTCAATTTCATACAGCAGTTTTTTGAATATTTATTATTTTGGCTTCTATTGCTCGACTAAAGACCTTTATGCACACTTGTAAATTGAAAAAGAACTCTACTCTTTTTAACCCCCGGCGCAAAAATTACGGGGTGTTCAAAGTTTGACGTGCCTGTGTGTCTGTCTGTAGCATCGTAGCTCCTGATCGGATGAACCGATTTTGATTTTGTTCTTTTTTATTTGAAGGATGAGTTAGTCGGGAGTGTTCTGAGATTAATTTGGAAGAAAAATAGGCGTCAAAATATGTCGGGGGTTTTTATTTTAATAGTTCATCGCGATATATATCTGCATATAAAATAATATCAATATACTTAAAAAAACTAAAAACTAGTCATTTAATTTTAACCACTACAAAAATAACCCACAGTTAAAAAATGTGTCTGTCTGAAACATCTTTCTCATAAACTAGCGCTCCTAATATACAGAACAAACCATCCGTCTGCGCCTCTTTAGCGCGTCATTTGTGAGCAACTCAATCGACTCCCGCGCATCCCAACAAAGTGGTATATTTAGGTATGTGATAAATAGTTTAGTTATCGTTAGATGTCACAGGAAATGTCTAGTATTATGTAGATGTTAACATTATATCATAGTAAAAATATATCTATATATATAAAGGGAGAAGCTGACTGACTGACAAATCAACGCAGGGCCTAAACTATAAGGGTTAGAAACTTGATTTTTTGCACAGAGGTTTCTATAACGTAGGGGTGCACTAAGAAAGGATTTTTGAAAATTCAACCCCTAAGCGAGTAAAACGGGGGTGCAAAGTTAGTACGAAAATTATTTTTTCGTTTATTGCACGCGGACGTGGTCGCGGGAATCAGCTAGTAATTATATAAATGTTAAGTTGTCGACTTTATTAAACTTACGACTAGTCTAGTTACGTTACCAATTAGTCCAGCGGTAGTTAACACTGCCTTCTGTGCTATGGGTCCCTGGTACCAATCCCGGTAGCGACTAGTGTTTGTGTGATGAGCATAAACATTTAATTTTTTATCCGAGTCATGGATATTATATAAAATATGTATTTAGAAAAAAAATATATATTATGTAGTATATCAACCAACACAATACGTAACACAAGCCTCGTTGATTAGCTCGGAACTAGATGGCGCTGTGTCATAATGTCCAGAAGTATTTATTTATATTTATTTATTTATATCATATTAAACCACATATTTTCGTAAAACAAGTATTTTATTTAATTTTTTTACGAGAATATAAATACTAATGCATCGAGACAAACTAGCTTTAGACCGATATTCAACCTTATTTAAATAATTTTAAGGTCCAAAGAATTTTATTTTGCCGTACCCTTACGCTGTCATCCTCGGCCGTCTTAAGGACATATTTATTTATATTATAAACTGAGCCTGATGTTATAAAGTAGCGAGAAATGACTGTAATGACTTTAAATTACACACTTCACTTCATTACTTAATATGGGTCGTAAGTCACAGTATACTGAGAGCGATAATATATTTTATGGTAATTATTCTAAGGCTTTAATTATCTTGAAAAAAAATTGTACCGCTGGACATAGCTTGACTTGAAACTAATCTGGCCTAGTGTATAAAATATAAATATTCTGCGACATTTGACACAGCACCATCTAGTCCCAAACTAAGCAGAGCTTGTACTATGGGTACTAGACAATGGATATAATACTTATATACTTTTTTTTTGTAAATACTACTGTTTAGTTGGTTAATTACCTTTTATCGCTAGTTATAATACTAAGTAATAGATTTCAATCCAGATATCCGGCTTAATTTACTTGTATGTTGTCTGTCTTTTCAGTTTTAAAATCTGTTATACCTAGTTGATTGTATATTCTACAACAGCGCGATTTTTGAGGTATTTTCCGCTTCAAATAACCACTCTATGGAACTTGCTGTCACCAGCGGTATTTCCAAACCGTTAAAGCCTGGGAATAAAAAAAAATGAAAGGCCGGCAACGCATTTGCAAGTCCTCTGGTGTTGCAAAATGTCCACAGAAAGAAAGATGATCACTTACCATCAGGTGAGCCTTTTTTATTATTAGTAGCTTTGTATAAAGAAAAGCATAGCTTCCAGTGTAACGTCAACTTTCTTGTCAAATGTAACTCATTTCGATCCCGAATCAAAATTACATGTGATGTGAGTACTTTACCTAATTATTAATTTATTATAATAAAATGGCTTCTTTGAGTCGTTTCGTAAGATATATTATTATCATATTAGAGCCTAAACGTGGGTAATATGAACCGTTCACATTATCTTGTTAATATTTTTTTGTTGTTGGGAGGAAAAAAGGCGATTTCTTAGAAAGTTTATTCTATGTGTAGATTAAAATAGAAAGTTTTTTTAAATCACTTGGCGCCACAAACAGCTGACAAAAATGAAAGTTTCCGTATCTTTTGAAAGCTTTTAAGCTCGGAGTAATAAATTTAACGTACTTGAGAAAGTAACCCCTTCAATACTTGACTATAGTATCACAAGGGGCGTCTGTTTTGATAGTTTACAAAAATAAGGGTGTCAGGGTTGTTTTTCAAAATGAATGAAAAAGTTCAGTTATTCTTTGAATGTTCAAAGCCAGACCAGTGAAATCGAAGGTCACAACTGACTATTCAAAGTTATGTGCACATTTATCCAATGGTCAAACGGTGAAGGAAAACATCATCAGGAAACCTGCATGCCTGAGAGATATGCTCGATGGCGTGTGAACTCTGCCAATCCGCAGCAACGTGGTTGACTACACAGTAATCTGTGACAAAGAGGAGATGGGTGTTGAGACGTACACGGTTTGTTGATGATGTTGAAGAAAAACGTCGTGAGGAAACATGCATGTCTTAGAGATTTTTTCATCATCATGTGAATACTGGAAACTTGCAATAGTAGCCTAATTTTTCCGAGGAGACTCGGGCCCAGCAGTGAGACAGTAAAAGGGAGATATTACACGATATTTTCAAATCAAAAACATATCCAAATGATTAAATTATATTTATTTCTGTAAATAGATCTTTTAAAGACACTTTTACAAGTCATGTAAGTATAAGATATATTTTAGGAACTAGATGGAATCGGACGACCTCTGAGAAGAAATGCCGAAACAAACTCAAAGAATCATAGTCTCTTTGGAGTCCAAACATCTTTGTTTACAATATGTGAGCCTGACGATGTAGGTCAGTCTGAGATGGCCTTTTGAAGAAAGCATCAGTGCAGGTTTGAGTTGACCTGTCCATACTGACAGCAGGCGTACATCAGCCATCGTGTAGCTCAACCATTATTGACAGAGCTCCAGTTCAAAAAATCAAATTACACCCCTATAAAGTACGCCTTGTAATATAAACAAAACGATCGCTTAATTCCTCTTAACCGTTCAAAAGCACCCCAATATTATATTTTCTTTATTATATGTACAACAATTTGAACCTTATATCATTGTGACAAAGGTTTCATGAAGACATAAATGGTAAAATGAAGCCAAATTGAATTTAAAAAGGATATATACACTTATATAAATAGAATAAACATGGGTATGATTATCTGAAGTAGATAGGTGCCTACTTAAGAAATTTAAGAGCTTTTTTATTGATACTTAACAATCAATAATAAATACAGAGCTGTGGTAGCCTAGTAAAGTGACCAGTGGACTGAGATGTCAAAGGTATCGTGTTCAAACCCAAGGTTGACTTTTTGGAAGTGATGTGCGTATTTATCACATATCACATGCCCAAACGGTCATCATATCTTGAGGAAACCTGCATTCTTGAGAGATTTTCTCGATTACATGTGAAGTCTGCCTAAAAAATCAAGATCTGCTGATTAAAATCAAGGACGTACACACATGCAGAAAATAGAATTTTAACATATTTAGATAAAACAAAACAAAGAACAAAAATGAAACACATAGATAGTAATCAAAATATACCATAAAACTCAACAAATTCACCCATCTTTCTAATAATAAATAAATATAAAAATTAAAAACATCACTGACTTATAATTTTAGCAATTAGCACAGCTTACTCTAAGAGGATTAATTTCCCAGATTATTTTTACCTGAACAATATAGGTACAGGTATAAATTGAGGTACAATAATATGTATAAGGTAAGTAGTCTTAATGAGGACAGGTAAATGACATGGGGCGTCTCGTGGATGCTGGGCCGTATCCACTTGGGATCAAATGATTCGTACCTTCGAAAATAAGACTATATTTTTCCATAACATAAATACATGTTTGAATAATGACTTGATGAGTATCAATATTTGTATCCATCCATCTATCATATTGTGATAATGTATGTATTATTAATAAATTAATATTAATTACAAAAATAGTACATAATTATGTAGTATATTTTATTATCAACCTTCTAGTATCCGTAACACAAGCCTCGTTACTTACCACGGAATTCAAAAATATTATGAATTATCCCCCAATCTGTACCCACTGCTGGGCATTGGTTTCCTCCCCGCTTCTTGTGCAGGCTACCAGTATTTACAAGCAGTTGAGAAAATCTGTCAGGTAGGTATGCAGGTTTCATCGCGATGTATAATTTGTGATCGGTTAATGGCATGAAAAGACTTATTAAGTAAACTGTGATTGTAGATCAGTCCTCTGCCTAACCCTAATTGATACAAGCATGATAGTGTAGACTAGAAGGCAGCAGAGAATCTCTATCCTTTATTTTAGGTCGAAGTCTGCCACACAAAAGCCCTTATACTTCTCCTGTAAGCCAGGATCAACAATACCTACCATCCAGACTGGTAATGCCTAGAATCCATCCAGTTAATCGTCGAGACAATAAAGTCCAACGTGTCCCAGGGGAATGTTTTCAACTGTCTTGAAACCCGCAGCGAAATTAATCATGAAATTAAATTTAAGGAGTAAGAAAAATATTGTATCTAGAATAGATTTTAAATGCCATTGACATAAGAACAGATGTTTACAACTGGGTTACACCCAGTTGCCAAGCACCACGGATGACATAATTAGTAAGTAAGGGGTCTTAATAGTGTGAGCTATTATATCTAATTCCAATAACAGGTACGGCAAAAAACGCTTAATTGCAACAAAATCGGAGTAGTAAGTCACCCCAGATATAATTAATAAAGGTCCTATTATTACAACTCCTGTAGGGTCAGGTCCATGACCAACAATAGCTACCATCCAGAAAATTGTCGAGACAATGAAGCCTGACGTGTCTGCATTCTCTCTGGCTCAGATCGGATTAATAAAAGGGTATTTAATACTTTAACTGTAAATTCCCTTTTTCAATCAAAATATTCGAAATTACAACCAAAAATACTGAATTGCACACTAAATTTGCTCATCAAATAAATCGCGCGATGCGATTCCCTGGTGCGCCGCGTACGGGCCAGCCCCAACCTTATCCTGAGCTGTGTGGCCAGCAGACTCGATTGTCTGTACGTGAGTCGCTGCTGCAAGCTGTCCACCTCAGTGTTAAGAGAGTGGCAGTGATCGTGATTGCACATAGGTTTAATTAATTATTGTTACTAAGTGAGTCAAGTTACTTTAAATAAATAAAATTATTATTATTATTATTATTAATAGGGCCGATTCGGTTCTGGCGTTGTGGTCACAGTTCTAACCTAAACCAAGAATTCGGTTCAAATTTAGTGTGCAATTCAGTATTTTTGGTTGTAATTTCGAATATTTTGATTGAAAAAAGGGGATTTACAGTTAAAGTATTAAATACGTAGTACAGTCATTTATTTGATATGCAGTAGGTTATTAGTGGAGAATTTTTTTGCTTAAATTTCTAATAGAGGTGCAGTTAAAAATTTCCCCTAATAAAATGTTCGTCTGTGTCGCTTTCTGTCTGGACCAGTACGGAACACACCGTTCCATCCCCAGTCTCCCCTCTTCCCGTCTCGCGCGTATTGATTTTGGTTGTTAGAGATTTATTTATGAGACGGAATGCGGGGTACGTAGCTTCGACGCCGGCGGAGGCAAAGTTTAACCTGTGATATGTTTGTTTAGGATGAAATTTGTGCTTTTAAATCTTTTAACTGATGGGAATCTTATTAGTCCCATAACCGTTGTTTTAAAGTTTTTAACGTTGCCATAACAACACTATTGAATATAGAAGTCGTTAAAAGTATTTTTTACTAAGTACCTACATATTATAAACTATAGACCATTCGTCTTGAAAAAAATACCGAATGCCTTTTGTATCCGATTTTTACCAAAGGATAGAACCGAATCAAGGGAAAGATATTTTATAAAGTAATTTGTGGTACTAAATAGCTGATTACTAATACTGACAATTACTGAGAAAAATGGCCATATCAAACTCAAAAAACCAGTCTTTTTTGAGTTTCAATCGTCTAAACGCAACCATTGATTGCAAAACTTATAACTAGTAAGAATTCTTTCCAGAATAACTTTATAAATTTCATTTTTTTTTACGACCTCTGTGGTCTAGTGTTGAGTACCGGACTGCTGATCACGAGGTCGTGGGTTCGATTCCCTCAGTGGGAGTGTTTGTGTTCGTCTGGGTGTTTCCCATGTATTATAAGTATGTATTTACAAAAAAAAAGTATATAAGTATTATATCCATTGTCTAGTACCCATAATACAAGCTCTGCTTAGTTTGGGACTAGCTGGTGCTGTGTAAAATGTCGCAGAATATTTAAAAAATAAATACCGCACAGGTATGGTAAAATTCCTCTCACAATAACTTAAGAAATGTCAGTTCAATATCTAGGTAAGAATCGGACACCCGTCTCACTGAGAGGTTGTCATCTGGGGGATTACATTCAAGGGACAGACAGCATCCGCACTGTCCACAAACTGTCTTGTAGTTCTGATACTTACACAACATGTATCCTACACTATTTGTTCTGGGTATGGTAGGGTATAACACTCTAAGAGTACGACGGGAGTTTTCGCTCATAGCATATTTAGTGAAACTACTACGTGGTTTGGCGCATAACCCGGGAGTGCTACGACACTTACAGCTGTACGTGCCCGACCGGTACGTGTGGAGGCGGCAGCGCCCGTCCCTGCTCGCTGTGCCTGCGGCCAGGACCAACCTGCTGGCGAGAACTCCTCTCACTAGAGCCATACGCGTGGTGAATGAGGTTCACGGGAGGGTTGATGTATTGTGGTGCAACTTGAGTGAATTCGCAAAAGTTACACTATATGTAATAAGTTATTTAGATTAAGATATTTTTAACTAGGTATAAGGTGTAGATTTAAGATTTAGTTAGTAAGGCCATTCTGTCGCATTGGATCATAGATCTGTAATGATAGTGTAGGTAAGATTGTTATAAATAAATAAATAAATAAATAAATAATATTGGAATATGAATATAGAGTTAAATATTATATGTATAGCTACCCCGTTTGGTAGTTTCCGGCGTGTCAGAAATCCAATTTGATGAATATATTTTTACTCTTTCGTTCAAATGTACTGGCTATGTATAGAAAATTTATGTTTTGATGTCAAAAATGAGAGAAAATAAGGCTTCTCTTTTAATCTAATATATAAAATTCTCGTGTCACAGTTTTTGTTGCTATACTCCTCCGAAACGGCTTGACCGATTTTGATGAAATTTTTTGTCCGGTATCTATGAGAATCGGCCAACATCTATTTTTCATCCCCCTAAAAGTTAGGGGTAGTCCACCAACCCCTATAATGTGGCAAAAGAACGTTTGCTGGGGCAGCTAGTAGGTATATATTTTTTTATACCACAAGGGCTCAAACAAGTTTGCGGCTGACCTGATGGGAAACTGTTACCTTGGCCTATAGACGTTTGCAACACCAGAGGTGTCGATCGCGCGTTGCTCACCATATAGAAACCATTTAGGTTTCTTAACATAGGGAGTTACTAGAGCAAACGGAATTCCCAATCTGTCAGAATAGTCACCTCCCCCTCCCCTCCAACGAGCTCTGGTTACCTTACTCATTCGCAGAAAAACAACTATTGTTCTTTCACTGTCTTCTGTAAGGCGGAGGTACTTCCACAGAGAAATCTTGCTATTCATCAGTCATTATCGGCTCATCTCCGGTCCCACTGCTGGACATTTAATTAAGCCTATAGTTATAATGATATCCACCACGCTAGCCTAGCACGGGTTAACGGACTTCACACGCCATAGAGATAATTTCTCAGGCATGCGAAATCCAAATCAAAATCTGCATTCTTGAGAAATTTTCTCGATGGCGTGTGAATAGGACTAGTTTTTGACAATTCAAAAGTACCTGCAATATTGGTCTAATGAAATAAATCTTTTGATTTTAAGTAAGAACAATAGCCTAATCCCTCTCAAACGAGAAGCGACCCGTGCCTCGTAGTAAGACATTAAATGTGGCGTTTTGTGGCATGAATGTGGCTTGAAGTGATGGCATGAAGTTAGTGCCTCATGAATTTCAATTTCCAATCAGCCCAAGATTTTCAAATTACCCCCTACTTTTCAAATTCTAATTCAGTCTGTTATTTTAAAGCGCAGACATGTCGTAAGCAAGATTGAAGCTGACCGATAGATATTGGCGTAATTGAAGAGTGGTTGAACCAACGAATCCACTTTGAGTTAGCTAACTGAGACACACAGATCAAACGCGGTTCGTATATAACTGAATTTCAGTCGTAGCTTAATAGCCTTTTGATTTCGAAATAAAACTACTTTTTACAGATTTTATCGCGGTATATTGATATTATTTTAAACCGACGTTTCGGATCCTTTACAGCATCCATTGTCATGGACAGACTGAGGTGTTGGTCCTCTTGAAGTTATAATTACTAACAGCTACCTTACATTTTTAATTATTATTGACAATCCGATTTACACAGAATGAGCTCACTGTGTCCTTCGGTCGTGCAGTTTGGTTCTTGAAATTAGATTTAATAGAAGCTATGATGGGGTTCCAAGCAGGTGGTAATACCCAGCCATCTTCTCTATTGAAATTTAGGTGTTTTTGATAGCCTTTTGCTAGGTTCTGTTTAGGTTTTGTAGATATTCTAGCTAAATATCTTCTATGCGTTGAAATAAAACTACTCATTACGGATTTTATATTATAGTATAAAATACAATCACTCCTGATCTCCCCGAAGGGTTAGGCAGAGGTGTACTAACTAAACCTACTTTTCGCTTATAGGTTTAGATCCTATGTAATGGGAGGCGAGCCTTTTGCTATTAACCGGGCACGAATCCAAACTCCGAGCTACTGAGAATGTCATGGAAAAATCCAATGTCTCAGCTCGACCTGGGAATCAAATCCCATGGCCCCACTTGCAACCTATTGAAAAGCGTTCAGAAGGGGAATAAGGAAAATAGGCAGCAATAGTTCACTATCAGTTTTATTACTCTCACTTCACCAGATTATTGTCTAATTAAACTCGTGCTTCACACTTCAACGTTCGCATTCGAATGGCGGGCTATTACTCTGTATGTTTGACACTGACTGTCGCCTTTCATATCTGTCAGTGTCAACTGTCAAACACACCGAACTCTCAGAATCATTTTATTTAATTACCCACAAAAGTATGGGATAAAATATATCGATCAATTGAATGAACGTAACACTATAGTTAGACTTAGATAAACGATAGGTCACCGCTTCAATGAAAAATCTAACCCAAGCTCTTACTTTGGACCAGTGAAGAAGCAACTTTTTCTTAAAACCACAGCATGACATTTCTCCTATCATGAATGAAATATAATCTGTACCTATATACGGTAGATAAACTTGCCAATATTTTCTGCTCTCCGGGGTGCGGATGGGCGGTTGCCATGGCAACCGTATCTCGGCTTTCTTCCTGACTGATCGCCAAATTCGGCGAGGGACGGTCGCGCCACCTGTGGACCTACTATGTGACTACGATACAATATTGTTTTAGGGCATAAATATTTAAAAAAAAAACATATTTTTTTACTTGAAAGGAGATATATATTTTGACTGTCTCGTTGGCCGTAAGTGCTGCCGAGCAAAAGATCTGTGTTCAATTCCCAGGTCGAGCAGTGTCTTTGGGATTTTCTAAGAAATTCTCAGTAGCAGGTCGGAGTTGAGGTAGTCTAGCGGTGTGACCAGTGGACTGAGATTTCAGAGGTCTCGAGTTCGAACCCAAGGCACGCACCACTGACTTTTCGGAAGTTATGTGCGTATTTATCACATGCTCAAACGGTGAAGGAAAACATTGTGAGGAAACCTCCAGAACTTGTTAGAGGAGTAACTATTCTGACAACATGGGAATTCCGTTTGCTGTCAGTTTAGTAACTCCCTTCTTTTAAGAAACCTAAACGATTTCTACAGGGTAGGCAACGCGCGAGCAACACCGCTGGTGTTGCAAACGTCTATAGGCTACAGTAACCGCTTACCATCAGGCCGGGCGTATGCTTGTTTGCGGTTTTAAAAATTAAAAAAACCAAAGACACAATAATAATCTTAATTGTGGTGGCGACCATATTGGACCAATTTTCATCAAGAACACTCTTCACTAAGAACACTCCCGATTAATTCAAAACAAAAAAATAGAATTCAAAATTGGTTAATCCTTTCGGGAGCTATGACGCAGCCACACAGACATACACACAGAGACGTTAAACTTATAACACCTCGATATTTTTGCGTCGGAGTTAAAAAAAAAAAAAAACTCGACTCAAAATCGATTTGAAATTCAAAAATCTAACCAACCCTTAGTACCTACCCTATCCTAAAAGGTAATTACACATTATATCCAGCTCAGTGTGACGTGTCGGTAATTAGGGTCGGTTTACATAATACATCCCCGCCTTATGTTCGGTATTTAATCCCGCTTGTCGAGATGTGGGTGGACAGAAACGTCAACCGGTAAAAACTTGTAGGTACCTCTTTTGTTTTTGGGTAACAGGAAGATATTTTCGAATGACATGTGTGCGAATATTGCGTGTTTTTTGTATGTCATCTTGGTAGCTAGGATTTAAGGAATTCATATGTTTTGTTGAAGATGTTTTTAGAGGCAGGGTATAGAGAGATTTCTCGCTCAAATTGAGCTGCCCGATTGAGGTACCACTGCCTTACAGAAGACCGCAGTGAAAGAACAATAGTCGTATTTTCTACGAGTGAGTAAGAGGGAGTGACTATTCTAGCAGTAAGGGAATTCCCTATTTTAACCCTATTATTTGGTTTGTGTTTGTAAAACTCTGTTACCTAATAATAATAATAATCTTTATTTATCCAAAAAATTGATGCTAATGAGCTGTAGTAGCCTAGTGGTGTGACAAGTGGACTGAGATGTCTAAGGTCTCGAGTTCGAACCCACTGACTTTTCGGAAGTTATGTGCGTATTTATCACACGCTCAAACGGTGAAGAAAAACATCGTGAGGAAACCTGCGTGCTTGAGAGATTTGTCTCGATGGCATGTGAATTCTGCCAACCCGCAGTAGGCTAGCGTGGTGAACTATAGCCTAATCCCTTTCAAATGAGAGGAGACCCGTGCCCAGCAGTGGGACGTATCCAAAAAACATACAGAGTTTGAAAAACCATTTGATATTTGGGTTAGAAATACATTTACAGTTCATGTTGCAAATTCTGTACAAGAATAATACGTAACCTACAGAACTCATAAGTAAATAACTGTTTAATACAGTGAGCAATAAATGAGATAAATAAAATGTGTGCGCGTTTGTGTGTGCGTGTGTGTGTGCCCATGGGTTCTAATCTTCCCGTTTTCTTTCCGCTAACTGTCAGTTAGCGGAAATCTAACAATGCTGACTTTTGATTTCTTACACTTACGGGAATATTAGACATTGAAATAAAACTACTTTTTACGGATTTTATCGCATTTTTTTGACCATGGATGCTGTAAAGGATCCGAAACGTCGGGTTAAAATGATATCAATATACCGCGATAAAATCCGTAAAAAGTAGTTTTATTTCAATGCTGACTTTTATTACAAATCTAGCCCAGGGATCTTTAGTACGTCTCGGTAACCGAAACAACTTTACTCCGGCGCTCTATAGTGGTGTTTTCTTTGAATTTAGGTTAAGCTCCGCTCGGCATATCGTTTGATACAGCTTTCGCACACAAATGTTGAACATTCTGCGGCTTACGTCATCGATTTTACACAATAACTAATATTATTTTAATAAACTTTATAGAAGTAGGTAAAACCTCGTTGGTCTAGTGGTCGCATAGGGCGACTTCCCCGCAAGAGGTGTTAGGTTCGATTTCCAGGTCGAGCAAAATGTTATTAGATTTTTCTATAAAATTCTCAGTAGCAGTGTTTGAATTCGTACCCGATTAATGGCAAAAGGCTCGTCCCCTATTACATGGGACCTAAAACATACCGGCAAAACGTGTTTGTATATTTAGTACACCTCTGCCTAACCTTTCGGGGATGACAGGCGTGATGGTATGTATGTTATGTTAAGTAGGTATAATAAATTTAAGCGTTGTCTGTGATAATTTATGCAGTATCATCATCATCTGGAATCGGGTCTCCTCTCATTTGAGAGGAATTAGGCTATGGTCCACCACGCTAGCCTACTGCAGGTTGGCAGACCTTACACGCCAGCTGTGGTAGCTGTGGAGCAAAGTATTAAAAAAAAAAAAATTATAACTATTTGTCGGAATTTAGTCCCTACTACACTTTGGTGAACTCCTTCAAAAGAGTCAGGTGCGCAGTACTCGTAACCGGCGCGCGTGCATGACGAGATGTATGAATGGACGAGGCAATAGTGGCATGCAGGGATCGTAACGCGTGGCATTCTGTAGCTTCTTACTACCCCCATGAGAAAAAGGCGTGAGTGTATGTATTTACACTAGATACAAAAACGTAAGAGAAATCACAATACTTTGTCTACCCCTCCAATCCAACAATACCATTAAACTACTTAACTCAATATCTTTTATTAATATCCTGTTATTCACAAAGTTAAAATGGGCACCGAGAGATTTAAACTCATTATAAGTTGTATAAACAAAACCGAACAAAGTTATAGCATTAAAAGTTAAATAAAATCAACATCCGCACGATGTATGGAATTTCCTTTAAACCTTTTACCATAGAATAACTAAAAGTTTATGCGGTGGGATAGCCTAGTGGTGATCAGCGGATTGAGGAGTAAAAGGTTTTGGTTCAATTCCAAAACACGCACCGCATAATTATCGAAGTTACGTGCGTATTTATCAGATGCTCAAATGTTGAAGGGAAATATAGTAAGGAAACCTGTGTAGCTTATAGATAATCCATACCTCTGTCTGCCCATGACCATGGATTCTGTAAAGGATCTGACCGAAATGTTCGGATTGAGACAACATATATATGTATTTAATACTAGCTGACCCAACAAATGTTGTTTTGCCACATTTTAGGGGTTGGTGGTAGAAGGGTGAAAATTTAGGGTTGTATGTATTTTTTAATGCGACATAATAAAAAGAAGTATCTAAAAGTTAAAGAAAAATGTTAAGGGTGGACAACCCTTATCACTAAGGGGTATGAAAAATAGATGTTGGCCGATTCTCAGACCTACTCAATATGCTCACAAAGTTTCATGAGAATCGGTCAAGCCGTTTCGGAGGAGTACGGGAACGAACATTGTGACACGAGAATTTTATATATAAGATACAATATATATACCTAGATATAATAAATAAATGTATAATTATGTATATATTTCATAACAAATTTAAAATTTATTATATGCATTGAATATTAATAACAATTTTGTCTTTTAATGTGCGCTTTAATTTTACTGTTTAATTTACTGTTTAATCTTATATTCTTCTGTGTGCCATTGAAACTGTGAATACTGTATCTTCTACTTTAATCTACGCTAATGCTGTGCATGTCTCTAATTGACGTAAACACCAGTCTATATCCTTTTCTTTAAAATATCATTGTTTGTGTTTATATTGTTGATGTGCCTTAAATAAATAAATAAACATCAACATGCCGTGATAAAGGCCGTAATAGCTGTGGTAGCCTAGTGGTGTGACCAGTGAACTGAGATGTCAAAGGTCTCGAATTCAAACTCAAAGACCACTGACTTTTCGGAAGTTATATGCGAATTTATTACATGCTTAAATGGTGAAGGAAAATATTGTGAGGAAACCCACATGCTTGAGGGATTGTCTCGAAAGCATGTGAAGTCTAATGGCATGTTTGTCGGATGTCCGATGGGGCCGGGTGGCGCCGGACCGGTCGTCGTGGCGATCCTTGGGGGAGACCTATGTCCAGCAGTGGACGTTTAACGGTTGATATGATTATGATGATGATGATGCGAAGTCTGCCAACCCGCAGGAGGCATAGTGAGAAATATAAATATGATCAAATAAGAGGAGATCCGTGTCCAGCAGTGGGACAATGAATGATGATGATGATGACAAAAGCTGTAGTAAGTAGGCCCTTCTCATTTGAGAAGGGATCTGGTATATATAATATATTACGTTAGCCTAGTGTGTTTACTTAGTCAAAAAAATATTTTCTAAGATGAAAATATTACACAAATCATGTTTTAATAATAGTGTTGCGCCCTGCGGCGTTGTCCGCAATTTACTCTTTATTGCCGCTGGCGGCGGAGGCAATTTACTTCGCACCTCGGTAAATATGTACAAAACTATGTTGATTTAATACATTTTACGCATAATATACTAGATCATAAAGTATAGTTTTGTGTAACGAAAGGTGAGAAAAAACATTATATAGAGACAGTTTTGATTTTGTACCCGGTTGATGGCAATGGCTCGCCCCCTATCACATAGCATCTAAAACATGCCGGTGAAATGCGAGTGTACATTAGTACACCTCTGCCTGACCGTTCGGGGACGACAGGCGTGATGGTATATAGATATAAGTTCTTACGTCATTAAGGCCCATTATCGTCTCATTGTTAAACTTGAAAACAAAACAAAAACAAAATAAACTTGTCAATAAAACCGATATCGTTTACACAACCACAATAATCACCACATAAAGTCGAGTTCACACTTAAATCCGGCGATAAGCGGCCGGTGCGGACACGTCTTTATCTTTTTTAGGGATCCATAACTCGGACTAGGACGAAACGGAACCTTTTTAGAATATTTTATTTCTTAATTACTTCGCTACTCCCTCATTAGTTAGCGTTCATAAAAGGTAGTATATCCGCTTCCCTAGGATAAAATATATCCCCAAGTTTTATCGAAATATGTTCAGCGGATTATCTATGTTTTGGTTTTAAAAACATAGTAACTTTTACATTTATAATTTTATTAAATATTAGCCCTTCTCGGCTTCGCACAGGAGGAGATTAAATCTATCATTTATGCTCTGTTCCTATTGTTCCTAGCGTGATGTTATAGCCTACATAAATGGACTACCCAACACAAAGAGATTTGTTCAAATCAATCCAGTAGTTCCTGATATTCGCGCGTTAAAACAAGCAATCTACAACAAACAAACAATCAAACAAACTCTTCAGCTTTATACTATTAGTAAAGACTAGCCTAGCTATTTAACCCGTGACTTCGTTATATTATAGTAAGTTTACTCAATCTGCATATTAAAGAATATTAATTGGTGAACTTCTTCAAAAAGGTCAGGTACGCAGTACTCATAACCAGCGCGCGTGCATGACAAGATGTATGAATGTGGACGAGGCAAAAGTGGTATGCAGGGACCGTAGCGCGTGGCATTCTGTAGTTTCTGCCTACCCCCATGGGAAAAAGGCGTGAGTGTATGTATGTATTCATTTCACTTGATGCCAATGACTATTCGACCATGACAAATATAACACTACAGAACCCTCACCACTTAAGTTCCATTCGCGCTTCACCGTGTTTTTTAAGATATTTCTCTGGGGTAATCTGTATTTATTTATTTCGTTTCTCGCGTGTGGTCGGCACCAATATCTTTAATGCTGATGCGTAATACTAATAAATTTTGTATTCTTGTGTCAATAGTAGAGATTTCTTTCTCAAATAATAATGTTGTAATCATCATTTTAGCCTTTTTGGAACCGACCTCAAAAAAAGAGGAGGTTTTCATTCGACATACTCTTACAATATATAGACTCAAGCCTGTTTCCTGCGGGGGTAGACAGAAAGTCCCTGCTTACCACTTTTGCCTCGTCCACATTCATACAGCTTGTCATGCACGCGCCGGTTACGAGTACTGCGCCCCCTGATATTGTGTTTCGCGAATTGATGTTGATGAATCTTTTTTTGTTTTGTAAGTCATATTCCAGTTTTATCGAAATAAATTCAGTGCTTTTTGAAAAAAAAAGCAACCGAATCCAAAAAGAAACAAAATTTGCATTGTGGTTTCCATCAGTTTGTAGGTATAATTAATTATCTAGATATAGTTTTCTTCTAAATGTTTTTTTTAGTATCATCACGCCTGTCGTTCACGAAGGGGTAGACAAAGTATGTCTATGGCCGGTATGTTTTTGGTCCCATGCAATAGGGGGAGAGCCTATTGCCATCAACCGGTCACGGACTAAAACTCCAGCTGCTACTGAGAATATCATAGAAAAATCTAATAAAAGTTTGCGTTACATGGGAATCGAACCTACCTTTCCAGTTCTTAGCCATTGAGGCAGAAAACACACAATATAATTATGTACATAATATCTGTGGCCCTAGTGAAAAGGGGTATAACTCCAAAATTGTCGAAAATGAGTTAAGTATACCCAAGTGATCAGAAAAAAATGATCTATCGATTAGTGAAAACGGATTTAAGCTATCTCAATAGTAGGGAAAGTTACTTTGTGTAAAAGGGTCCAACTAACCCCAAAAAAAACTGCATAAGTCGGGTTTAAGTACTTTTGTATTCTTTTATAAGGAAAAACATAATTTTGAAGTTGTGTTTTTCAATCTAAATTAACTAAAATTACCCACGTTTTAATTTGTTGGTGTTCAACAATACAACAACACCTGGTCCTTAGAAATGGTTTAGTGAGTAATCATATTACTAGACATAAATCCGTTTTCACCAAAATAAAGGGAAAAAATCAAAAATAACTCTAATGAGATCAGTATTCACGTATGCTATTGTGAATAGTATTGAAATTAATAAATGAAATTGTATACAATTATAGTAATATCCTCCGTTTTTGGTTTCATTTTGCGTGAGAAAGGATATAACTCATCGATGCGGGGAATGATGCGCGTGGGTGAAGAGCGCAAATCGTGTGTTGTTGCGCTATCTTACTTATATAGTTTGATCCTATTACACATAATTTTGTAACTTTATTTCGAATTTAATGTTTTCTATAATAGATTTGAATGTGATCGTATCTTTTTACACCTAATAACTACGAACAACGTGTTAAGGAACCTGACATAAGTATTGATTGATTCAATTGACTTTTGTTTTAGTTTTAATAACGTACGTTATACTATAAAACCAATAAAATATATCCTAATCGGGTATTTATTCGTAACGTACGTTATTAAAACTAAAACAATGTTCAAAAGCATGTTCCTTTTATCTATGCGCATCTGATATTACAACTTTGGAAACCATTACGCATAATTTGTAATATCAGACCATACTCACATAGATGGCCAAGAAAAAAACTCAAATGGATATTCATCATTCTTGGGATTGGTATCAACTTGTCCGAATATCTAGTAAAAAAACCATAGACTGTTATAGAAATGCACTCTGAATTATTTATAAATTTTGCTTGTTACTTAAAAGGGCCATTACAACAAAAGAAAGATAAATTAAACTTCTTTTCATGAAAATGAAAATAAAAAGAAGTTTAACTTATCTGAGTCTGCAGCTTTTTAGTATAAAAAAGGAGAATTCCCTCAATTTTATTACAAGATGCATGACTTAAACGTAGATTGGAGCATAGTTAATTTGCGAAGAAAACGAGGAAAGTCACCGCTCCAAGTGTTTTTGAAACCAAATGTAGGTATACCCAAATCATACGATAGGCCGATTGCAATTTCTAATGAGAAAAAACGAGACTGACTTTATCTTCTTCCACTAATAGTCTAGTGTCAGATCCTTTTATTCCAATTTATTAAGTGATAAAAATCATCTTCTAAATGACAGCGAAGATGACTTAGAAAAACGTTTTTATAATATTTTTGATTTCTTAGTGTTTTGTTTTTGTATATAGATTTTTTTATTAAAAATAGAACCATAAAATAATTTGTTTTGTTTTATTTTTCTTTAAAAGTCGACTTTAAATAAGTCGTAAAAAATAGTTAGTACAAGTCTAAATGTACCACATGTCACGTATAATATTTTTGTGAAAAAGGCGTCAAGATGTTTTTCTTGCGATTTTTCTATTAATTTTTAGCGTTAATGAAAATTACGCAAAAAAACACATGTTTTCATATAGCACAATATTAAATATTTCTTTACATTACTTACTTATCATAAAATCATTCCAAATGCGTCTCCCTTTTCACTGGGTACAACTTATTTTGTACCCTCAAGGAATTCATTTTGCGGTTGGTATAAGTCACTATCTTAAAAACTATTAACTTGACGTAAAAAATTACTTAATAACAATAAAGAGCATAAATTGTTTACCTATAAAAGACATCGCATGTATTTCATTAGGTAGCGGTTTAAATGTTATACGAGGTCAAACACGTAATTTTAGCGCGCGGAGTGTTTTTTGCGTCTCCTGAAAAGTTGCATTTTTGGATTTAGATCCTTTTTCAATAGGGCCACAGATATGTAGCGCCATTTATCGTTCTTTCTCTCTCTCTTATGTTCTAATAAGTTAATATGACTTATTAGAACATAAGATGTGTTTTTTTTGACATATTATGTGTTTTTGTATGACAATTTATATGAACATTGACAATGCAAACAGCGCATATTTCATAAAACCTAATTGCATCAATTTACCCAAATAATATTATGTTTCAATCATTAAAAATTTCACGAAATGCGGACAAAACTCGGAATCGTAAGGTAATACTTTACAAATTGGGAATTTCAAAAAAAAAATCGGTCAGACTAAATAATTGATGTATCCTGTTACTACTTGTTTTTTTTTTTGATAACTGACCATTTTTTTTTTGGCCGCCATTCAAAAAATACAATAGGAAGTTTAGGTGGCTGCCCGTGCCCGTTTTGAGGTAAAATTGATTACTTACATGGCAAGTATCTACGTTTGGGTTGCCAGATGTCTTAAAAAATGTTGCCTGGAAGCGATTCAAAATGTGTGCATTGAGTTAGTTAAGTTTTACTATATTTAAATGCTTTCATAATAATATCATCACACCTGTCATCCCCGAAGTGTACTGTCTGTTTAATTTAATTTAAAAAACTCCGTTAAAAAAACTGACTTCAAAACTAAAAAGTTAATAATAACAATACAGTTTTAACTTATTTTTAGTTTTAAAGGTATGAAGTCGGTGCCAAGCGAAATGTAAAGATATACCTCATCGCGTGTGATCTTGAGCGGGGTGGCTTTAAACCAGGCACCGGCACCGACTAACTACCGACACCGGTAACAAACATAAAAAAAACAGTCGAATTGATTTAAGTCGGTTAAAAAGAGTATCTATGGAGTTTCTTATCGGTTCTTCTTCATAAGACCTACTAGAGTAAGATCCCAGGGCCGCCAGACGTCACGTATTTTCTGACGAACCAAATGTGGATTATTGAGTAGTGCTATTATGTACTAAGAACGCATGCCTAACAGCTATCTTGCCTAGTGGGCCAATTTTCAGGTATCAGGTAATCAAGGTACACACAAATATTACTTACCTCACGTAAATTCTCCAAGCTAATTTTTACGTATATTGTAGGCAATATCCTTAAAAATATGTCGCCAATACTCCCAGACACTTTCCGTCGGCCGTATTGCTTTGCAGACGCTTTAAAACTCCCAAAGTAATTACTTAACTTCACGTAAATTATGATGCTCCATTGTTTAGTTTAGTACATAATAGCACTACTCAATAATCCACATTTGGTTCGTCAGAAAATACGTGACGTCTGGCGGCCCTGGGATCTTGGACTATACCTTTTGGAATCGTGCCACTAGTTTTTGACGATTCAAAAGTGACCTGTAATAATGTTACAGGTCACTTTTTAACCGACTTCCAAAAGGAGGAGGTTATCAATTCGACTGTATTTTTTTTTGAATCGTCAAATACTAATTGAAATAAATCATTTAGGTTTAAGTTTTTTTAAGTCCTATGTAATAGGGGGCGAGCCTATTGCCATCGGCCGGTCACGAATCCTAACTGCAAGCTGCTACTGAGAATTACATAGACAAAAATCTATAACCCTTTGCTCGAAATAATCCAGTATTGCATGTTTTTGGATGGAACTCAATACCTTTTGACTAGTTTAATCAGCTATTTGAATAAACACACGAATACAACATTCCCCTACAATCAAATCCACTCTAAAATTCTTTAATTCAAAAACAATTTATAACAAATTGTATTGACGACCCAATTAGTCAAGCGGTAGTTAATACTGCATTCTGTGCTATGGGTCCTGGGTTCGAATCCCGGTAGGGACAAATGTTTGTGTGATGAGCATAAACATTGGTATCCGAGTCATGGATGTATTTATGTATAATATGTATGTATTTACAAAAAAAAAGTATATATGTAGTATATCAACCAACTAGTATCCGTAACACAAGCCTCGTTGCTTAGCACGGAACTAGATGGCGGTGTGTCATAACGTCCAGAAATATTTATTTATTATTATTATTATTATCTAATCAAATATAATGTCAACAAAACTGTATTCAATACTTAAAGCCAACGGTATTTCGCAACAAAATCGATGAATAGAGATTTTAAAATTGTCAAAGACCCATTGAAATCTTTAAGGGCTTGGAGATCAACATTTTACGCCTCAAGAAATCGATATAAGACCTCTTTTGTGGATTTTTGGGGGCAAAAAATGGCAGATGCAAACATTCTTTGTTGTTCAAGTAGAGTCGAGGGCTGAAGTAATGTAATAATTGACATTAAATGAAGTGTTTGACTGTCGTTGACTCTTTTGGGGTTCCGTGTGGGAATTGGGATGACGCCGAATACTCAAAAATAAATTTTAAGTTCAAGATTTCTTACACTGAACTGCCTCGTTGATCGAGTGGTCGTACAGTGCGACTGCCGAGCAAGAGGTCCTGGGTTCGATTCCCAGGTCAAGCAAAGTGTTATTGGGATTTTCTATGAAATTCTCCGTAGCAGCTCGGAGTTTGGATTCGTGCCCGGTTGATGGCAATAGGCTCGCCCCCTATTACATACCGGCAAAACGTGGGTGTACATCAGTACACCTCTGCCTAACCCTTCGGGGACGACAGGCGTGATGGTATGTATATGTATGTAACTATTAAAAGTCTCACTGAAATAAAATATGGAACCTATAGCGTTTTTTTAACACAAGCAAAGGCAAGGTGTCGTCCTGCCTATAAAGTCTATAAACCATACAACACGTCATGTCATCTTCTTTTTACGATCGGTGACAACGAAATCCACATTGATATATTATAAATGAGAAAGTATGTCTGTATGTTTGTCGCCTCTTCACGCTTAAACCGGTGAACGGATTTACATGAAATTTGGTATGGATGTACTTTGAGTGCTAAGGGAGGACATAATTATGATTTTTTCAAATCGCAAATTATCCCTTATGCAGAGAAAAAGGGGGTAAAATTTTGTATAGGGAACCAACATTTAAAAAAAGGATTTTAAAACTTTAATAATAATTAGATTTTTCGTAAGATATAAAGAAGCAGATTAAACAAAAAAATAATCTACCCAAATCACTAATTTTGCGCAGACGAAGTCGCAGGCAAAAACTTGTTTGTAAATAAAGCGTGAAGTTATCACTTTCCAATTTTGAATTTGAAATTTTATATTTTTTTAAAGTTAAAGGCTATCGAGTATAATGCAACGGCCATTGATTTTGCGAAATCAATAAAATGAAAAGAGGTTTTATGACTGATCTTATCTTTGGTAATACTTTAGTAAAATTATACTCGCTGATATCTGCGTCATCAGATTTTGAATGCAATAATAAACATTTACGAGTATTGTTTACTTATCAGCCTATTGCCGTCCACTGCTGAACGTAGGCCTCCCCCAAAGAGCGCCAACCATCCCGGTTTTGGGCAGTTCGCATCCAATATTGTTTGATAATGTTTAAAAAAAAGATAATATATTATCACACTTCTGAAATTGTTGCCTGATGGTAAGTATATATATAGTCCTCCTCATCGTTTTCGATGACGGCGACCCTTTTTATTTTTTTTAAGTGCGGAAAAATCCTTTACTGACCGTCCCACCGCCTGGGAAGGCGACGGGGTGTGTGGGACTCCGCTTGAGCGTTTACCGACTAAAAAACCGCATCCGTCAACGCCACTAACCCTATTGCCGGGGCCATGGGATTCGCAAAAGCATGCACCACAACCCCGGCGGGCTTCGGTCCAGCTCTTATCGCTGGACCCCGGCTAGGAGCGAGGCATCGCTCGCCTCGCATCCTCCGCGCAGGCGCACGTTTGACGAACACGCGCGCCGCCTACTTGGGGATGACGGCGACCCTGACTACTTTAACTTACGCTAATATAATTATTTATTTTTAATAATTTTTTTTCTTACTAGCTACTTCTTCTTCTGCTTCTTCTTTCTTCTTCTTGATGGTAAGTGGTAGGTAACCGTAGCCTATGGATGTTTGCAACAACAGAGGCGTTACTCGCGCTTTGCCGACTCTGTAGAACCCTTTACTCTTTTTTAAAGACGCCATGACACAGCGCCATCTACTTCCGTGGTAAGCTACGAGGCTTGTGTTACGGATACTAGTCGGTTGATATATACAAATCCAAACTCCGAGCCGCTACTTAGAACTTCATAGAAAAACCCAATAACACTTTGCTCGACCTGGGAATTGAACCCGAGACCTCTTGCTCGGCAATCGTACTGTACGACCACTAGACTAACGAGGCAGTTTGTCTAGTGTCTTAGAAATAGTAAGCTGTAATTTGACGTACTATACTACATTTAGAAGCTGTTATATACGTTTTAAGTATGCGTTAAAAATTTCTTTACCGAAAAATCGTTGGCCATAACTCATACAGCGTCGGATCACTCAAACGATAAATCATTTCCAAATTATTACTGCCTTGGTAATAAGAGGGAGGAAGGAATATAGTGAATAAACAAACTTTAGATAAAATCTTCTCAGTATATGAGGTTTTGTGAATATTTTTTACTTAATTCTGCATGTTAAAACAAAGTTGTTTTGTAATACACACTATCTTGGTGATCTTGTGTGTAGGGTGACCATGGTTTTCGTAAAGGATTGCAATCAATTTGGTACTCAAATGTTACTCAATTTTGAGTTGTATCACTCGCGTACAAAGTAGCTGCAAAAAGGGACATTTCTTAATTATTATTGAAAAATAATAATTATATGTAATATTATTATTATTTAAAGTATTTTTGTGTACTGAGAACGACTGCACAACGTGAGGTTTTGGGTTCGATTTACAGTTCGCGAAAAATTTTATTTTTACAAAATTCTATGATACTATTTGTATCACATTGGATTTATTTTTTTAACTGTTTTTTATTTTAATATTCATTACTAATCACTAACATGTAGTCATTGGAATAGAATTAACGGCTATTTACCGATGGGGCTTACAGGTTCTAGAGTGGCGACCACGTACTGGAAGACGCAACGGCTGTTTCTGGAGAAAAAAAGTGAAAAAATGTATTGTTCCCTTACCTCGTGAAGACATTACTATATGACATAAAATATAACATTTGTCATAAAACGGTTGCGAAAAACTTTACAAATCGTTTCCTGAAGACATGTCCGAGCATTCTCGTAAATCATGGAATCCCCAAAAATCTGAATTATTGGACATACCGCCGAAGTATTTATAAGTCGGATTAATAAGAGACGGGTATATTATGAATATATCCGTCTCCTTAAAATATAAATTAGACAAGCTATTGAATAAATTCAATTAAAATTTAGTTCATTCAAACCGTTATCAAAAATACTGTGAAGGATTTGTTCTTTTTAATTTGTTATACATTATATTTTACTTAAATATGTATAAAAAAGTATTTAAAAACGGGTTCTCAGGCCTTTTTTCAAGCGTTCAGGCGTAAAACTCAAATTCAAAATGTGATTAATTCAATGTAAGCTACATATTAATGTTTTCTTGAATACAGATAATTTACACTCTTAATCTTTTCTAGAGTTTTTGCAGGAAAGAAGAGAAAGAATAATTTTCTGTGTCAAAGGTCGCGAGTTCAATACCCGCACTGTACAAATATTAGTATAGCTTTCAGTTTGTTGTCCTAAATCAGAATTTTTACGTTTGTAAACATACCAACTATTCAGTAAAAATGTATATTTTCGGAACCATAAAAATATGTTTGTATATTGTAGGTAAATTTACATAATATGCATGCAAGCGCTCTATATCGATATTCATACGCAAACCTTCGTCAATATTTTGTATAATATTGGAAGGTTTTACTGCAAAAATTAAGATTACTGATATTGTATCGATATTCAATATTTTGTAATAAGAGAATGATTATTATTATTGGTAAATAATGTACCCACAATGTTTTGTAACAATATTTAATAAGCGTTGAAATAAAACTACTTTTCACGAATATTATCGCGGTATATTGATATTATTAAATCGTGGCGTTTCGCAGTCTTTAAAGCATTAAAAAACACGGGCAGATTAAAGTGTGGGTGTGTTTGGTTTTACTAGTGGTTGCGCAGAGATAGAAATTCAACAATAATTTTAAAAAACATTGCATAATTAAAAAAAATATATTAACTACTTCTCTATATGAATTAAGTTTAATATAAATGTGAAAAATTTCGTGCCTTCTTCTCCGTCCGCGCAATTGTTGTAAAAAATTGCGTAAAATATAATAATAATACTTAAATCATTTATTAGACAAAAAAACAGGTAAATATAAAGGTGTTACAGTAATTATATTTGTCCACTATGCTTTACTCTTACGAGCGTACAAATATTTTTGTGAAGTTAAGAATAACATAAGTGTACATATAATAAGTTTGTGTGAGGAGCATAAACATTTGTGTCCGAGTCATGGATGTACCTATCTATGTATAATATTTATATGTCGGCGCAGGAAGGCCTTCATCAGAATTCATCGTGTATTCAGTTGTTTTGGGCGTATTTTCGATCAGGAGGCATCATAATATCGCTTCCGACTTCTCATTATAATCAGATACTAGGGCACACTATTCGGGCAGATTACAAGCGATTCGTCGCAGACGTGGTGCGCTTGCGGTTCCCGTTCAGCTCGTCTCCAAAACAAGATATCCGCACCGCTTCGATTCACACGACGCTCCGCTAGAGCGACTTTTTGACAACAGCAACTCTCAAATTTGACATTATCGACGACACACGCATGCGCCGTCATACATATATATTTACAAAAAAAAGTATATATGTAGTATATCAACCAACTAGTATCCGTAATACAAGCCTCGTTGCTTACCACGGAACTAGATGGCGCTGTGTGTCTAGGAATATAATTTATTCTTTATCTTTTCTTTTAAAGAATAATTGATTCTACATATAAACTACCCTTTTCGTACTTATCAGGTGTGATTACAGAGATAAGAGCTATTCTTAGTGTCCCAGGACTCATACTATCTCCATCCCTCCATACATAAAGCGTGAAGAGATAACAGGCAGACAGACAGACGTACTTTTGCATTCAGTATAAATTGGTATTTTTCTTTTTCTCTTGTCATATAAACCCATACAATTTACGGTTAACGTCAAGTGTCAAACATTTAACGTCAAGTTGGGGATCTGTCCCCATCCTGACTTAAAACCAAATCTTGATTAATTAACGTATAAAAACATCGTACTTTTAACTTACATACACAACAAAAACAATGTTTGGAGTCGGCTCCAAGCCAAAAATAAAACATTCCTCCTCCTCTTTTGAAGTCGGTTCGAAAGAAACGTTGTTTGAAATTATTGATATCTAAAATCCCGCCTACATACAAGCTACACCACAAATTCCAACGCCCAAATGAACACTATCTAATATTATAATATCATATGACAGTTACGGCAGCCGCCATTTTGTAACTTCACAAAAACATTCCCGCTTCAATTGTTTCGTTCACACTACAACGGTTTGTAACCTGATCATTGGTTACATCTTGATTACAGCTTCCAGTATTGATGTAACTATATAGGTTACATATCATTACACCAGTCTTTTATGAAGTGGTTAGGCAGAGGCGTGTTCTTGTACGTATTCGTTTTTATTTTGAGTGATCCGAAATACTCAAAAGGTGAAGGAAAACATCGTGAGGAAACCTTCATGCTTGAGAAATTTTCTCGATGATATGTGAAATCTGCCAACTCGCAGTAGGGTAGCGTGGTGGACTGTAGTCTAATCCCTCTCAAATGAGAGGAGACCCGTGTCCAGCAGTGGGGCAATAATGGGATGGGCAATGATGATAATTAAGGGATGATTTCCAAAACATACCTATATCCTCCCTCAGGACTCAAACCGTCTGTACCTATACAGAGATTTATCTAAATCAGTTCAGAGGTTTAAGCGTTAATATGTTTTAGACAGTCAGACAGACAGACATACCTAGTAGGGATGTGGTTGCCTACTTGTAAGCAATTGTGACACCAAACGATTTTTTTAATATTCTAACGTGACGTCTGAATTGAATAACATGATGTATGTCAACAATTATTGGTAAACCAATAAATACCTAAATAAATAAATTTGCGCAGGTAGGTATAGACTTTAACCTTTTTCCTTGTGTTCAAAATATATGAAATAAATACTGTGACGCATTAATTTACACATACATTTAACTAAATGTTCATAACTGACTCATAATAAGAGTAGATAGTTTCCAATTAAGACGTCATTTATAATAACAAATTTATTTCATAAAAACTAGTTTGAACGTAACAGAGAAAAAGTTTATCGCCAGTGACTGCACCAATGAATGACGCGCAAAGTTGTTTTCTTTTATGAAACCACACGATTTTTTAATTCCGAAAAGCCAGTACGAAGTCCGTGGCTTGAGGTCAATCAAATAAAATGAAAATATATTTGATTCAAAGAAGGCAAAATTTTAAATTGAATCGTAAAGCTGCTATGTTGAAGTGGAACTGGGCTGGACACATCTACCGTATGCCAGACGACCAATGGGCCAAAATCACGACCCAATGGGTCCCACGTAATGGCAAAAGGCGACGCGGCAGGCCCAGTCGGAGATGGCGAGATGAGCTGGACTCCTTCCAGAAAGACTGGTCCCTGAGAGCTGAAGACAGAGAGGCGTGGAAGAAGAATGGGGAGGCATTTGCCCTGCAGAGGGAAGCTACAGGCTACTAAAAAAATTATTAAATAAAATTAAGAAATTTACAAATTAATAAATGTAGGCAGTGTAGGACGACCTGCGATACGATGGACCGACGATTTGAAGAAGGTGGCTGGCAGCGGATGGGTGCGAGGTGCTCAAGACCGGGATGGTTGGCGCTCTTTGGGGGAGGCCTACGTTCAGCCGTGGACGGCAATAGGCTGATATATATAAGGCAAAATTTGATTGGTTCTTTTGAACGGCGACAATAAATACAGTCCCCAAACCAGCCCGCCCTTCACCGTTTCCTAGTGTTTTTGCTGAGAAGAAGAAGCGGCGCAGCAAACGCCCCATCGACACAGTTCTGTCCGTTTATATAATAAATTACTCTATATAATACAACTATGATTCTACTCAATATTGCGTTTATCAAATTGCTATGATTATGTGAGCTAGCCAATGATATAAAAAACTATAGATACGTTACCCGCTCTCTAAAATGGCAACAAGAAATCAAGGCAATTGCCGGGATCGCGCTTAGTGACGCACCAACCAGCGTTGCGAGGGTACGTTCCGTAAAAATAATTTGTGGTTAATAGTTTTATACTTCCTGAGAATAAGATGCTTTCATGTGTTTACAAATTGTACTACAACAGTGAAAGATAAAATGTGTCTTTGCCTTTCTTTGCACAAATTAGTAGCTGTCGCCATTTTGCATAGCCGTAATGTTCGTGCATGACGCGTCTATATAATAATATGTCATTAGAGCTAGCATACACAAATCTATTTTACAAACGAAAAAAAATATTATTTAGCAATTACAAAATATGAAATTATATATTAATACATACTTGGCCTCCATTTGTCTGTATGTGCCCGTTCAGGTGTACTTTCATATTTACATACATTTAATGGGTCAATCCGGTAACCATCTTGTACTTACTGTCATTTCAATTATAATAAGCCTTTTTAATAAAGAAATTTTTAGGGTTTCGTACCCAAAGGGTAAAAACGGAACCCTATTACTAAGACTTCACTGTTTAGGCGTCCGTCTGTCACCAGGCTGTATCTCAAGAACCGCGATAGCTAGACAAGTAGACAGTTGAAATTTTCACAGATGTATTTCTGTTGCCGCTATAACAACAAATACTAAAAACAAAATAAAATAAGTATGAGGGCCTCCCATACAAAAAACGTTTTTTTTTTGCCTAATTTTGTACGCAACCCTTCATGCCTGAGTCCGACTGGCACTTGTTTATTTTATGTTTTAATGCGTCAGTAGGTATATTTTAAATGTCACTAGGTATTCTTTTATAAATAAACTTCGAACTTGTGACTTTCACTAGGCTATAAGCGCCCTCCTATACTACACCACAACCCTTAAAATAATGGTCCCATACTAACGAGTCTGCCCAGGCGAGGTTACCTCCCAGGACTTAAAGACCGCAGAAGCTGTTCCGCAACAAAGAGGCTTCTGTCTGAAACCTTTTGAAGGAGTATCAGTCTTATCACCTTTCAAAACTTTTTAAAAACAAGCATTTTATTAACAAAAACATAACCCAAATGTTTTTGTTAATAAAAAAACTAAAAGTTCTAAAAATATATTTTTTAAATCAAGCTTGTTGTTTTATTTCAGTGTCTAATATTCGCGTAAGTGTAAGAAATCAATAAGCTTGTATAAAATTTTTGTTAATAAAAAGAACTAAAATTTTTAAAATACTTATAACCCAATTTTTTATATTAAAATTTATCAGAGGTCCGGAGCAGACTCTGGGCTTTTAGATCTTGTAATTTATTTTTGACGTGATAACGTCTCATTATGAAATGATGAACACCGGCTGCAGGAAAAAAATTCATGGGACGCCTGAGCCGAGCGTGCAAGCGAGAGGGCGGAACAAGCGATAGAGAGGCAAGATCATCCTAAGCGTTCGGCTTGTGACGCATCTATACTATAAAGAGGAAATATTTTGTTTGGTTTGCTTGTAATATAAGCTCCAAAACCACAACAAATCTGAAAAAAAATGCTATATTATCTGTGATGAATATAGGCTATATTTTATTTAAAAAAAAAACAAGTTTTTATTTTTTTTAATGTTTATTAACTATCGGGTCACTAATATAAAAATAACTAATAATCATTTTGTTCTTCAATATTTCTTGTGCTTCCAAGAAGGATTTACTGTGGTATAATCATCGGCATATATTTCATCAGCCTCTAGGTAAAGCATCTTCATTCTTTTCGCACTCTTTCCCAAAAATATACCAGCTGAAAAAAATATAAAACACAAATATAAAACTGCCTCGTGGGTCTGGGCGCGATTCCCAGGTCGAGCAAAGTGTTATTGAGCTTTTCTATGAAATTCTCAGTAGCAGCTCGGAGTTTGGATTTTAGGCCGGTAAATGGCAATAGGTTCGCCCCCTATTACATGGGACCTACAACATACCGGCGAAACGTGGGTGTACATTAGTACACCTCTGCCTAATCGTGCCTAAACAGGCGTGATGGTACGTTTATGTTTTGTATGAAAAATATATCATCGTCATCATTGATACTACTTAATATATTATAAAGAGGAAATATTTGTATGTTTTCTCAATGGTAACATCCTTACTTCCTTAGGTACTTTTTAATATGTCTGTCTGTCTGTGTGTCCGTTACTTTTCACATTTTAACAACTACACCGATTTAAATGAAATTTGGTATGGAGATAGTTTTCATCCCGGAATCATCCCTTAAAACGGTGAAAAGAGGGGTGGAAAATAAGTGCTTAAAAGAGGGTAGATATAAATAAGCACGTTGGAAAAAATACTAATACCCGCGATTTCGTCTATATTTGTTACTAGAAAAAAATGATAGATTATATTCTCCTCTTCTTAACCGATTTCCAAAAGGAGGAGGTTATCAATTCGACAATGTTTTTTTTTTATGTTTGTTACCTCATTTAATATATTTCGACTTGGCGAATCGATTTTAATGATTCTTTTTTTTATATAGAAACTGGTGCTTCCCGTGTGATCCCATAAAAAATGGTGAGGATCTGATGAGTGGATCTTTGGGAATAAGAGAGAAACCCACAAATCTTCTACGTAGATGACTCGTTTATTGTTCAACCTATTACATACCATCTCGACTGTCGTCCCCGAAAGGTTAGGCAGAGGTGTACTAATGTACACCCACGTTTCGCCGGCATGTTTTAGGTCCCATGTAATAGGGGGCAAGCCTATTGCCATTAAACGGGCATAAATCCAAACTCCGAGCTGCTACTGATATTTTCACAGAAAACCCAATAGCACTTTGCTCGACCTGGGAATCGAACCCAGGCCCTCTTATTCGGCAGTCGCACTGTACGACCACTCGACCAACGAGACCTATGACAGACACTAAAAAGTAAAAAATAACTTAATACAGTTTCTTTTTAGTTTTAATAATAATAAATAATAAAATATTCTGCGACATTTTTACACAGCACCATCTAGTCCCAAACTAAGCAGAGCTTGTACTTTGGGTATACAATGGATATTATACTTATATACTGTTTTTTGTAAATACATACTTATAATACATAGGAAACACCCAGACGAACACAAACACTTATATTCATCACATAAGTATTTGTATCCCGTGGGAATCGAACTACCTCGTGATCAGCAGTCCGGTACTCGAACCACTAGACCACAGAAGTCGTTTTAAAGGTATGAAGTCACGCGCAATGAGTGTACATGCCTTTAAATTTGACTTGGCAACGTCTTCATACCTTTCAAACTAAAAAGAAGTTAAAACTGTATTAAGTTATTTTTAACTTTTTAGTTTTAAAGTCGGTTTTTTTAAACGCAGTTTTTTTGTTGTACACCAATAATTAAAATACATTAAACTAATCTATGAAATAAGGGTACTGTCGGTGTTATCGCTAAATAGCGATATCTGCCAGACAACCTTTGGATAGACCGGGAATATATGAAATTAAATAGGTTGTAAATTATAATATTATGTAATGATACCTGTACATTTGACTAGTGTAACCATATTTGGTGTGCCCTACAGGTCCCATAATTGTGTCTAGCATAAGTCTTTATTACCATCTATAATAACATTAAGCAATGCAAATGAATGATATGAATATGAAATTAAACGGGTGTGGCGTACTTTGTCATCAACCCATTATTGTCCCACTGCTGGGCACGTGTCTCCTCTCATTTTTGAGAGGGATTAGGCTATAGTCCACCACGCTAGCCTACTGCGGGTTGGCAGACTTCACATGCTATCGAGAAAATCTCTCAAGCACGCAGGTTTCCTCACGATGTTTACCTTCACCGTTTGAGCATGTGATAAATACGCACATAACTTCCGAAAAGTCAGTGGTGCGTGCCCGGGTTTGAACTCGAGACCTTTGACTTGTCAGTCCACTGGTCACACCAGTAGGTTACCCAACTCTCTACTTTCTGTGGCGTACTTAAACTAGTACAATTAAGTATTAGTCATCAAGTGGCAGTGGGCAGGGCACATCGCTCGAAGAACGGATGGCCGATGGGGCTTGAAGGTTCTCGAGTGGCGACCACGTACTGGAAGACGCAGCGTGGGCAGTCCCCCGGCAAGGTGGACTGACGACCTAGTGAAGGTCGCTGGAATCCGCTGGATGCGGGTGGCGCAGGACCGGTCGTCGTGGCGATCCTTGGGGTAGACGTATGTCCAGCAGTGGACGTCTGACGGTTGATATGATGATGATGATTAAGTATTAGTATTATATTATCCTATTCGAAGTTTGACTTTGCAAGTCACATTAGAGCATATCATGATGATCAACTGATCATTTAGAAAACACCGTCAACGGATACGCTGTAGAAGATATATGATGATGTTTTATTTTTATACATACACTAGCTGACCCAGCAAACGTTGTTTTGCCACATTTCAGGAGTTGGTGGTAGAAGAGTGAAAATTTAGGGTTACAAGTATTTTTTGATACCAAATCATTAAAAAAATAGAAAAAATATGTCAAAAAAATACTGGTGAGAAATATCCTTCACATTTAGGGGTGTAAAAATGTTTACGACCGATTCTCATACCTACCAAATATATACATACAGAATTTCATAATAATCCATCAAGCCATTTCTGAGGAGTTCAACGACAAACACCGTGACTCGAGTTTTTTATATATATGTATATATAAGATATATTATACATACATACTTATTATTATTAGTAATATACACTCTAGCCTTTTTCCCATGGGGGTAGGCAGAAACTACAGAATGCCACGCGCTACGGTCCCTGCATACCACTTTGTAAAAACCGATTGAGTTTTATTTTTATTTTATTTATCAAAGTATTTTCCGTTGGAAATCCAACGGAAAAGACACATTACATACATCAAATATAAACAAATTCGTTACAGTTATTTCCTTGTGATTGTTCATGTACAGTAAATCACAGCATGCTAAGGAATACTGTTCTATGAAAATACAAATTGCAATTGCTCAAAATTAAATTAAATTATATTGTCAATTACCTACATATCATCATCATCAACCCATTAACGTCCCACTGCTGGGCACGGGTCTCCTCTCATTTGAGAGGGATTACCACGCTAGCCTACTGCGGGTTGGCAGACATCACATGCCATCGAGACATATCTCTCAAGCATGCACCGTTTGAGCAAATAATAAATAATCTTGAATAATCGTGAATCTTTTACATATTGTATAGTAAGTACTATTTCTAATAACAATAAAATAATGATTACGTAACGACGTTAATAAGATGATTTAATAATGATGTTATTCACAACTGAGGAGCATTACACTTACAATTGCTTCAAAATATTACGTTTAAACTATGTGGACGAACAGTTTAACGGGACATATTAAATGGAATTTTATTAAATGGAAATATTTCTTAACTTCCATGGTTTCCAAGATACGGGAAAAAATTGAATCAACGTGTGACGAATCCACATTCCGAATTGCTACTTAGAATTTCATATTATAATAATAATAATAATAATATTTCCAGACATTATTACACAGCGCCATCTAGTTCCGTGGTAAGCAACGAGGCTTGTGTTACGGATACTAGTTGGTTGATATACTACATATATACCTTTTTTTTTGTAAATACATACATATTATACATAGATACATCCATGACTCGGAAACAAATGTTGATGCTCATCACACAAACATTTGTCCCTACCGGGATTCGAACCCGGGACCCATTGCACAGCAGGCAGCGTTAACTACCGCTGAGCTAAACGGGTCGTCGTAATAACCCATAGACACTGCTCAAAATCGAACCCAAGACCACTACACCAACGAGGCAATTTAAAAACCTATTGTAAGTTAATAGAATGTAAATGATTGCAAAATAAACTAAGGCACGTACCTCTTATTACTGTAATCACACAGCACACTATTAGTACAAAGAGTATAATATTAAATTCCTTCATTGTAACAGGTTCGCTGTACACTGCAGTATGATAGAATAGCCTGTGACACGCTGTATTTATACAGGTCCAGGCGATGAGTAAAACAAATATCATTAAGGAAATAGACAAATATCCTTCTGTCCTACGCGTCCCGAGTTCGAACAAAATGTTTGTGTGATGAGTATCAAACATTTGTATCCGAATCGTGGATGTATCTATCTATAATAATATATGTATGTACTTACAAAAAAAAAGTATGTATGTAGTATATCAACCTTCTAGTATCCGTAACACAAGCCTCGTTGCTTACCACGGAACTAGATGGCGCTGTGTCATAATGTTCGTACATATCAAATATGTCCGAACATTATTCTTAAAAAAAATATAAAAAAATTGTACCTCAAACTAAATGTTTAGTTCACTCTCAACCCCTAGATAAACAATTCTTTTTTTGGGGTCTAAAAAAAGAATTGTTTTTTGGTTTCAACCCTTAAACATAGTTCAATCTCGAACCCCATGGAATGAGACTCATTCAATCTAATCCCGAGATAATTATATTGGATGGCGTTGCTAATACGCTGATCTGAAAATCTTTTAGAATGGTTTTTATAATATAATATATTACTAGCATTCTCCCGTGACTTCGTCACAGACGAACGACTCGACTTCCTTTTGAACGTGAAGAGGTAAAAGACAGACAGACACATTGTCGCATTTATAATATTATATGTGTACTATAATCTTATATATAAAGATCTCGTGTCACAATGTCTGTCGCTGAACTCCTCTTAAACGGCTAGACGGATTATTATTATGAAATTTTGTATGTATTTTTGGTAGGTCTGAGAATCGGTCGAAGGCTATTTTTTACACCCCTAGGTGAAAAGGATTCCCTCACCAGACATTTTCAAATTTTTTATTTGACAAAAATTTTTTTGATACTTATAACCCTAAATTGTCACTCTTCTACCACCAACTCCTGTGGCAAAACAACGTTCGCTGGGTCAGCAAGTTATCATCTTCTTATATATAAAAATCTCGTGTCACGGTGTTTGTCGCTGAACTCCTCCGAAACGGCTAGACGGATTATTATGAAATGTTGTATGTATATTTGGTCGGTCTGAGAATCGGTTCGTAGGGTATTTTTTACAGCCCTAGGTGATAAGTAAGTGATTTTTGACAACCTCTGTAGTCTAGTGGTTCGCGTACCGGACTGCTGATCACGAGGTCGTGGGTTCGATTCCCACGGGACACAAATATTTATGTGATGAATATAAGTGTTTGTGTTCGTCTGGGTGTTTCCTATGTATTTACAAAAAAAATATATAAGTATTATATCCATTGTCTAGTACCCATAGTACAAGCTCTGCTTAGTTTGGGAATAGATGGTGCTGTGTAAAATGTCCCTGAATATTTATTTATTTATTTATAAGGATGTCCCTCACCAGATATAATATATAATATGAAAAGTATGGCTACATATAGTATGGAAGTATAGATATGAATATTAGATGTCATATAAAAACAACGAGAAACTATTTTGTTCTTCAATATTTATTTATTTCTTTCTTTCTTGCTTTCATTAAGGTCTATGAGATAAAATCATCGGCATTTTTTCCACCACTCTGTTGGTACAACGTTTCCAACATTTTTGCACTCCGTCCCGTTATTACATCACCTGAAAAAAAAAAACATATCGTTTATTAAATATTTTTTATAGCTGTCTTGTTTTTTTTTGTAGCGCAAGGGAGGCAAACGTGTTTACAGACTGCTTGATGGTAAGCGGTTACCGTAGCCTATAGACGTTTGCAACACCAGAGGCGTCGCTCACGCATTGCCAACCGACCGTGTAGAAACCATTTAGGTTTATTAAAATAGGGAATTACTAAACTATTGTTGCTTTTTTTTATTGCGTATGGGGGCAAACGAGCAGGTGGCTCGCCTGATGGTAAGTGATCACCGCCGCCCATGGACATCTGCAACACCTGAAGGCTTGCAAATGCGTTGCACAACCCTGCAGAAACCGTTTTGGTTTCTTAAAATAAAGTTACTAAACTGACACCAAATGGAATGCCCATGCTGTCAGAATAGTCACTCCCCAACGAGCTCTGGTAACCTTACTCACTCGCAGAAAGAACAACTATTGTTGATTCATTGCGGTCTTCTCTAAGGCGGAGGTACCTACCTACTTCCCCAGTCGGGCAGCTCAAATTAAACAAGAAATTTCGCTATACGTCTAGCAAAATATTGACATTTCGTACAGATTGATGTCACAGATGTACAGATTTTACATATTGAAATACAATATTTTTTATGGATTTTATCACAGCATAACATTGTTTTATGGGCTAATGAGATTAAACCATATTAATAATGGGATTATATGGGATAATATGGGATTATACCATATTAATTGACGACCCAATTAGTTCAGAGGTAGTTAACACTGCCTTCTGTGCTAAGGGTCCCGGGTTCGAATCCCGGTAAGGACAAATGCTTGTGTGATGATGATGATGATGATGTATCTATATATAATATGACAAAAAAAGTATATATCTAGTATATCAACCAACTAGTATCCGTAACACAAGCCTCGCTGCTTAGCTCGGAACTAGATGGCGCTGTATGTCATAATGTCCAGGAATAAGAATAAACTTACCGCCATAAAATCCGTTATATTATCCGTTATTCCGTTATAGTTTTATTTCAATGGTTATAAACATTAATGTGGGCATGAGAAACCGATAGAATAACATAGGTACTTAAACAATTATTGGATCATATAACATATATCAGTAACTACATTCAATTCTCAAATGGATATACATATCTTAACACGTTAGCTGCGGCACCAATTTTTGCATACTTTCCGTTCCTGCGGCACGAGGTATAATCGGCCCGTACCGTGACCAGACGTTAGGGCGACACGCGGTCTATTAGACCCCACCTCCTTTTACAGACTAAAATCCATTTTCTGGCGCGAAATCAAAGATAAATGAGAATTTTGGTCCTTATTGATATAGACAGTGAATTGATGAACCCTAATCCACCGTCGCCCCGGGATCTGATGGCTAGTTTAGGAATTATTAGCAAAACAAAATATGGGATCTTATACACCTCGTAACGCACTGAAATAGGGCAAATTTTCGCTGCGATTAGTGATGGGAAAAATAATATCGACGTTTTTAAACTGTCTTAACTACGCAACGACTTGACCGATTTTGATCAATTATATCTCATTAGATCGTTTTAAGGGCAAAACCTGGCAAAACAACACAAAGCTATCAAAGGATACATTTTTTTTAAAATTTTCTAAATTGTGTTTGAAGGCGCCATAAAGAAAAAAAAACCGGCCAAGTGCGAGTCGGACTCGCGCACGAAGCGTTCCATTCTATACCATTAAGACGCACCTATTACAGAATTATTATTGGAAAATAATGGATTACGGTTTATGCATAAGGTTTATCTTTCTATTTGTATATGAAAATCTTAATGCGGTTCGACGTGATGCACAACACTGGTCGCGGGAAGCTCGCGTTGAGTGCGGTACGAGGTCAGGGGGGATATGGGACGTTTTAGCCTCGTTCCGCACTGCATTAAAATTATATTAATTCAGTGCGGCACGAGGCCTAAGACATCCGGTACCAAGGTAGGTACACCACCGAGTCCGGAACCATTAGTGATCTCAAATATATATTTATCTCTTTCCTACACTGGACCAAACCAAAGCTATGCCATTCGCACGACAGAGAAATTCACTTTTTTGCTTGCCGCACCACAGGGAAGTTGCATCAGGGGTGATTTAGGCCTCGCTTCGCACTTAACGTGTTAAAGTAATAGAGTGTAAATGATTGCAAAATGAACTAAAACACGTTACATACCTCTTATTAATGTAATCACACAGCACACTATTAGTACAAAGAGTATAATATTAAATTCCTTCATTGTAACAGGTTCACTGTACACTGCAGTATGATAGAACTGCCTGTGACACGCTGTATTTATACCGGTCCAGTCAATGAGTCACACAAATATAATTGAGGAAATAACATAACATAAATTTAACATAATTGACGACCCAATTAGTCCAGCGGTAGTTAACACTGCCTGCTGTGCTATGGGTCCCGGGTTCGAATCCCGGTTGGGACAAATGTTTGTGTGATAAGCATAAATATTTGTATCCGAGTCATGGATATATCTGTGTATAATATGTATGTATATACAAAAAAAATAATATATATATGTAGTATATCAACCGACTAGTATCCGTAACACAAGTCTCGTTGCTTAGCTCGGAATTAGATGGCGCTGTGTCATAATGTCCAGGAATATTTATTTATTATTAAACTTTAACTAGTTTTTAACCTATTTAGATAACCTGGGTTGTTTTAGTGTTTCAAAATGTATGGAGCTACCTCGTTTGTCTAGTGGTCGTAAAGTCTTGCAATTCAAGAGGTCTTGAGTTCGATTCTCAGGTTTTTCTAAGAAATTATCAGATCGTAGGTTGGTCTGTTGGTTTGTTATTTATTGTATGGTTTGGTGCCATAAGGTCGTCCATGGCAATTAGCTCGCCCTTATTACATTAGAACCTAAAACAGACTAGCAAAGTGTGGATGGACATTAGTACACCTCTGCCTAACCCTTCAGACGGCAGGCGTAATAATATGTATATACAAATTGTATTTAACTACATTAGTTACTCAATTACGTGGGTAAGCAACGCACTGTGCGTCATAAAACTACAATTTATGACGTATATCGGCACAAGACGCACATACAACAGACGCAACATAACTTAGGTTGTGTAGCTCTGATAGCCTAGCGGTGTGAACAGTGGACTGTGAAGTCAGGCGTCCTATATTCGATCCCAAGGCATGCACTAGTGACTTTTCGATGTAACGTGCGTATTTAAATTGTGGAGGAAAATCTGAGGAAACCGGCATGCTTGAGATAATATCTCGATGGCATGTGAAGTCTGCCAACTCGCACTTGGCTATCCTGGTGAACTACCACGCTCCCTCTGAGTGTACGACTAAACGCTGACAGACACTACGCCGACAGACTGAACACCGACAAGTCTTTACTTCGCCGGGACGTTACGCCGACAGGACACTAAATAAATCGAATCTGGCTAGGATCAAAATACAACCCCGCACTCCTTGCTTTGCTCGTCGTCGTACCTATCATTTTGCTTAAGTATGTATATTATACAATGCCTTGTCGGCGTAGTGTCCTGTCGGCGAAAAGTCCCGTCGAAATAGTCTTGTCGGCGTTCAGTCTGTCGGCGTAGTGTTTGTCGGACTGCTCTCTCTCTTTCCATTTCTCGCCTTGGGTTTGAACTCGAGACTTTTTGGATTCGTTTTTAGTAATATAATTATTATGCTGCAGCCAGAATGGTCTCTATAAGGTACTCACTCAAACTCAACGGTTAGTAGAATTTATTTAATTTTAATTTTATAGTTAGGTACAGGTTTTATAATATTGTTGTCGTTACATTTGTTTAATTTTATTTTCTTTGTTCACCTACATTCTAAGTGCATGCTGTGACCTTCTTTAATTGGAGGAGCACACCTTTTTCTTAAAAACAATGTACTTGTATTACATATCATGTATAGAGTTTATCCAGTGTTGAAGGTCCATACCTAATAAATAAATAAATAGAAATAAATCTTCGACTAAACATTTGTTAATACAATTTCCGAAAACCGTACGAAGCGATTTGCTTCGTCGTTTTTAACCCAACATCGAGGGAATGGAATCAGTTGCCTGAGTCTGTATTTTCCGATGAGAGTATTATTTGGGGGACGAGTGAATAGGTATCTTCTAGGTAAGCGTGCTGCATCTTAGACCACATCATCACTTACCATCAGGTGAGATAGTGGTTAAACGCTGACTTATGCATGATAAAAGTATTTATTTCTTACACTTACGTTTGCTTGTAATTAAAAGGCTCCAAAACTACTGGCCCGGTGTGACTAATTCCTTCATTATTTAAATGCTAAATTATCTGTGTAGACCACAGGCTACTATGTACACGGATGGGCGCGACTAGGGGAGTCCGCCGCTCCACCTGATAATGGCCCCAAGTAGGCGGCGCGCGTGTTCGTCACACGTGCGCCTGCGCGGAGGATGCCTCGCTCCTAGCCGGGGTCCAGCGATAAGAGCTGGACCGAAGCCCGCCAGGGTTGTGGTGCATGATTTTGCGAATCCCATGGCCCCGGCAATCGGGTTGGTGGCGTTGACGGGTTCGGTTTTTTAGTCGGTAAACGCTCACATTGGGCGGAGTCCGACACACCCCGTCGCCTCCCCAGGCGGCAGGACGGTCCGTAAAGGACTTTTTGTACTTAAAAAAAGGCTATTATGTGCAACAAAAACAAAGTTATAATTTTAAAAATATTTATTATTTATCTACATGTATCTACCGTACGAAGCCGGGCGGGCCGCTAGTACCTATAAATTATAATTAAAGTCTAGAAAATAAATTTTGTTCTTGTTTTTGATAAGGTCTGATTTTGTGGTATAATCATAGTCATTTTTCCAACCAGCCTGTTGGTATAGCCGTTGCATTTTTGTCGAATACAATCCCACTGGTAATAAACCTGAAAAAAAAAACACATCGATTATTAAAATTTTTATAACTACCTCGTTTTTCGTATGGACGGTAGGGTGGAGGCATATGTATCGTCACAGGTATAAATACTAGATATTACAAAGTCACAGTCTGTTACTGTGACGATATACGAATATCATCGATACTTGAGAGTAGGGCTTGTAACGGTGACAAAAAGTTATTGTCACAAGTCAATAATGTTACCCTGTGACAAATACCAAGCTATATCTGTTATCCAATATTTAGTGTTGTCACTGCATAATAAAGTCAATACTAGTATTGTAGGTATGCTGGGTGCGGATAGCCTAGTGCTGTAACCAGTACACTGTGATGTGTAAGATTTCAAGTTCCCTACAAGAACATTTGAAGGTATATGAGAGAAAAGAACAGTTTTAACTTTATCTAATGGAATGTTTCAAGTAAAATTCAATACTATTAATTAATTAATGATGGCCTCATCATCGTCGTCAACCCATTATAGTCCTACTGCTGGGCACGAGTCTACTCTCATTTGAGAGGGATTAGGCTATAGTCCACCATGCTAACCTACTGCGGGTTGGCAGACATTACATGCCATCAAGTCAATCGCTCAAGCTCGAGACCTCTGACATCTCAGTCCACGGGTCACACCGCTAGGCTAATTTTGTCACAAATGATTGCCTCATTTGTGACAAAATCGGTCCTAGTTCTCAATTAAGCTCCAAACTAGGAGCAATTGTAAAAGTAACTAGTCAAATCTGCTTCTGCAGAAAGTCCGGGTGGATTGTCTCAGTATTTAGAAGCACGTGAAATCGTCTCCGTGCATTAAGTAAGATAGAAGAAAAGAAAGTAAAATGCTTTACTTCCTCAACCAAGGACACACAGAGACATAAAAACATAAACATAAAATAGAGATTTAAAATTAAACACTAAACTAGACAAAGACTATAAAACCACTTGACTGCTCATACAGAGCGACCGATGCTCGCGAACTATTAGCATTCTAGTGCCAATGTTAGTCCGCGGTACGGGCGGCCATTTAATTAAATAATCCCGCAAATTTAGTAATCCCGCACTATGAGAGGGGCTATCGTCCTTACATTGTTGCATTAGCAAATCACAACCACGCATTTTTCTTCGTCCCCCGGCCCGCAGTGGTGAGTCGTGAGCCTAAACAAAATTCGTACTTTGGCTCTCAAGTGGTTAGATATTCGTTGATACTAGAATATCATATGGCAGTACTGGCCCAGTGTCACGTAACGCTGTGACACTGAGAGTGACTACAGAATGCACTTGTTGACGTGCGTAAGATCAATATTTCTAAGAAAAACAAAAATAACATGGGTCAACAAACCGCAACAGTAGGCAAACAAAAATTAAATTAAAGTTTGTATGGATGTAACTCATTCACACAAAAACCACTCAACGGATTTGGTTGAAATTTAGCATACATAATATAGTTTTATTACCTAGATTAACACAAAGGCCACTTTTTATCTCTATAATATGCGAGCATTGCCGCGGGAGGCAACTAGTATATATATAATTGCAGGGATACCACAGGAATTACAAAATTGAAATTTTGACAAATCATGCATTATATGACAAAAATATCCACTAAGAAAAGAATTTTAGAAATGCGACCCCTAAGGGGGTCATATAAGGGATAAGCGTAGGTATGCAAATCCGTTATTTTCGAAGGTGGAGGTATGAGTTTCGGTTGAAAATAAATAGGTACCTACGTTTTACAGGGTTATTAAAAATTAACCCTCTAAGAGGTTGAAATAGGGAGAAGAAATGAGTATAAAATAGCGCGGTTGAGGCTGCGAGCGACAGTTATTTTTTGCGAAACATGAATAAATTTACATTAAAGTTAATATGCAAATATTATTTATTAAGTATAAAATTGAAATATTTGCTCTAGACATATTTATTCCCTTTTCCCTCAATTTTTCAGTAAAGTGTTGTAATTAAGATAGCGCAAAAAAGTAACTTTTTTATTAGAGCTTTTCACAATGCAGTCCAACAGTTTATATGAAGATTCATTGACTGACCCTTGATGCCAAGGTTTTACAATTTTTACGCTTACGGCACTCCACTGATGTTTAAATAAATATTTAATTAAGGAAGTTTAATTAAAGTAATTTAACGATTGTTTATTTCTGTAAATAGATCTTTTTAAAGACACTTTTACAAGTCATGTAATTTTTTTAATATCTAGTTGGCATCGGCATTTCCTAACTGACGACCTCTGAGAAGAAATGCCGAAACAAACTCAGAGATCATGGTCTCTTTTAAAGCCCAAACATTTGTGTTTATAGTAGTAGTGAGCCTGACTATGTAGGTTAAAGTCTGAGATGGCCTTTAGAAGAAAGCACCAGTGCAACTTTGAGTTGCCCTGTCCATACTGACAGCACGCATACGTCAGCCATCGTGTAGCTCAACCAATATTGAGGGAGCTCAACGACTCGACGCACGTCAATGCAAGATCAGTAGGACATTTGTGTAGGTCAATTCAAAATCCCAAAGCCGCCAGACATTAAGACTTTAATTGCAAAATAAACTAAGACACGTACCTCTTATTACTGTAATCACACAGCACACTATTAGTACAAAGAGTATAATATTAAATTCCTTCATTGTAACAGGTTCACTGTACACTGCAGTATGATTGAATTGCCTGTGACACGCTGTATTTATACAGATCCAGGCGATGAGTAAGGCAGCTGTTGTCATAAAGGAAAGAATTATCGTATTAATAATAATATTTTAATTATTATACCGAATTATCCTTTAGCCAAAATAATTAAGATACATGCGCCACGTCGAAATAAGGGGCAAACCGGCAGGAGTGACCCTCCTGCCGGTTTGCCCTGATTGTAAGTGGACATCTGCAACACAAAAGGACGTGCAAATGCGTTGCCAGCCTTTCAGGAAAGAATATGCTCTCCTCTTGAAGGTTCCCACGTCGTAACGGTTTGAAAAGACCGCCGCCGACAGCTGGTACCACAGAGCGGTGGTGCGAGGCAATAAATGCCTTAAAAACCACACTGTTGTAGAACGATCATCGAGGTGATACGGATGGAACTTAGAGTTCTGGCACGATGTCCGATGGTAAAATTCAGCGGTCGGGATCAAATCAAACAATTCCTCGGAACACTCCCCGTGATAAAAGCGGTAGAATATGCAGAGTGATCCAACATCTCTATGCAAAGCCGATTGGAAAGAGCCTGGTCGTCGACAACTCGAGCCGCCCTTCGTTGGATTCGGTCAAATGGAAGCAGCTGGTACTGGGATCAGAGATGAGAACAGTAATCCACGTTAGGCCGGATCTGCGCTTTATGAAATTTAGGCACTGCGCCGACGTGAAGTACCGTCTCGCCTTGCTGAGCACACCAAGCTTCTTTGAGGCCAATTTTTGCATTTTACCTACATTTAACTACATAGTTACTTAGCTAAGAGGGTAAGCAACACACTGTGCGTCATAAAACTACAATTTATGACGTACATCGGCACAAGACGCACATACATCCAACGCAACAAAACTTAGGTTATACTTATAGCTCTGATAGCCTAGCGGCGTGTCCAGTGGTCTGTGTAGTCAGACGTGAAGTCAGTCGATCCCAAGGCATGCACTACGACTTTTCGATGGAACGAGTGTTTTTATCACGAGTAAGTGACGATGTGCTGATGTGCGCTTATCTAGAAGATACCTCGTGACTTGAAGACCCCCAAATTGTATTCATAGCGAACTGTGTATGACTAAAAGCCGACAGACACTACAAATTTCGTATATGTATGTTCGCGCTTCGCCGGCCGTTGCCGCGGCACGCTCACGAGTGAATATGTATCTCGTCATATGTATGTATGTAACTCGAGACCTCTGATATCTCAGTCCACTGGTCACACCGCTAGGCTAATTTTAGCACAAATGATTGGCTCATTTGTGACAAAATCAGGTATCTTCTAGGTAAGCGTGCTACATCTTAGACCACATCGTCACTTACCACCAGGTGAGATTGTTAGTCATTTACTGAGAACAATAATTAATTAATACACAATTAATAAGAAGTAAAAATATTTATTTCTTACACTTACGTTTGCTTGTAATTAATAGGCTCCAAAACTACTAGCCCGGTGTGACTAATTCTTTCATTATTAAAATGCTAAATTATCCGTGATGATCATAGGCTATATTTTGTTACAAAAACGAAGGTTATAATTTTGAAAATATTTATTAATTATCAACATTCATCTACCCGTACGAAGTCGGGCGTGCCGCTAGTACAGTCGAACAAACTAATTGGTATACATGCAACTATAGACCGATCTAGGTGTGGATGTAAACCAATTAGCTTGTTCGACTGTACCTGTAAATTAAAGTCTAGAAATCATTGAGTTCCTTCTTCTTCTGGCCTACTTTTGATAACCAGCCAGTTTGTATTGATGTTCCATTATTTTCGGACTGACTACCCCTACCTTCTGGTAACCTGAAAAAAAAAACATATCGCTTATTAAATCTTATACATAACAATCTCGTGTCACGGTGTTTGTCGCTGAAATCCTCCGAAACAGCTTGATGGAATATTATGAAATTCTGTATGTACCTTTATTTGGTGGGTATGAGAATTGGTCGTAGGCTATTTTGTATACCCCTAAGTGTTAAGGATGTCCCTCACCAGATTTTTTCTTAATAGAGATTTAAAATTAAACACACAAACAACAAAACGTTTATACTAGAATATCTCTACATGGCAGCACTGGCCCAGTGTCACGTAACGCTGTGACACTGAGAGTGACTACAGAATGCAATTGTTGTCGTGCGTAAGATCAATATTTCTAAGAAAAGCAAAACTAACCTAGGTCAACAAGGCGCAACAGTACGCAAACAAAAATCGAAATCCTACTAATATTATAAACGCAAAAGTTTGTACTCTTTCACACAAAACCACTCAACGGATTTCGTTGAAATTCAGAATCTTTTTATTTATATAACATGCAGGAAAAACCGCGGTTGACAGCTAATATACATATATGTAATCGCTTGTTCTGACTTGTTCATCGACGTAGAGCCTAAAGCACAGGGATTACAAACTTGAAATTTTGACAGATGATGCATTTTATGACATAAATATCCATTAAGAAAGGAATTTTAGATATTCGACCCCTAAGGGCCCTAAGGGGGTAAAATAAGTGATAAACGGTATGTAACTCTATGCAAATCTGTTATTTTCGAAGTTAAAGTTATGAAATATCATATGCAAGCAATGTCGGTTATGAATAAATAAATAAAAAAATAAATACGTATTTCAGGGTTATTATAAAATTAACCCTCTAAGAGGGTGAAATAGGGGTTCAGATTTTATATCGGAAGTCCTTCAATTAAGTAAGAAGAATGAAAATTAATATTCAAGCTCCTCAGCAATAATAAGTGCATACGTGTTTCGTCGTTTTTGTAAATTTAACCACTGGCGGGCGAAATGAGGAATAGAAATTAGTATTACCTACATCGGGCGAAGCTGCGAGTATCTGCTACACCGACCTAATTGGTGAACTCCTTCAAAAAAGTCAGGTGCGCAGTAGGTACTCGTAACCGGCGCGAGTGCATGACGAGATGTATGAATGTGGACGAGGCAAAAGTGGTATGCAGGGACCGTAGCGCGTGGCATTCTGTAGTTTCTGGCTATTCCCACGGGAAAAAGGCGTCTATTTCCCGTGGGGATAGCCAGAAACTACAGTGTATGTATGTATTTTGCAGTAAATTTTTGCAATTAATATCACGCAATAAAGAACTTTTATAAGCATTTGAGCTTTTAACAATGCAGTCCAACAGTTTTTATGAAGATTGACTGGCCCTGGCTTCAGAGGTTTACAATGATAACGTCAGCACTCCACTGAGTATAAACTGTTTAAACAATTATTTACTTCATTGTAATTAATTACATTTAATTCTCAAATCGATATTGTAAATGTAAATGATTGCAAAACAAACTAAGGCACGTACCTCTTATTACACCTGTAATCACACAGCACACTATTAGTACAAAGAGTATAATATTAAATTCCTTCATTGTAACAGGTTCGCTGTACACTGCAGTATGATAGAACTGCCTGTGACACGCTGTACTTATATAGGTCGAGGCGATGAGTAAGACGGTACAATTTACATTAAGGAAAGAACCATACAAATACAAAAATAAAAACAATATAATTTATTTCTCTAAGAAATGATTATTTGAATACGTGATTGGAGCTTTAAGATGTCTGTGTTGGGAGACTCCGCTCTTCCATACAAAAGCAAGAAATAACGAAATAGAAAGGTTTAAACCGAAAAATGACAAAAAACAAAATTAACAACCTAAAAATTAACTTAATTTAACCTGGTATGTATGTGTGTGTGCTGTGAAGTTTGGCGTATGGTTGGTTAACTGACGACAGAGTGGCGAAGCGCATCTTTTACTCAGAACTGCAGGATGGCAAGCGGGAACAAGGCGGCCAACTCCTTCGGTAAGATGTGCTTAAGCGCCACATGAAGCGGTATGACCTAGAGACGTCACAATAGGAGGCAATGGCAGCAGACCGGTCAATGTGGAGGCACACCGTGACCACTAAAGTGTTTGCGTTTGAAAGGCGACGTAAAGAGGAGCTCGATGCCAAACGAGACGAGCTTAAGGCCCGACCACCCGCGGCCATTCTATATAATTACATCGGAGGGGTACTGACTTGCCGTGAATGTGGACGCACTTTCACGGCAAAAATTGGTTATATCAGTCACCTGAGGGCACACCAGCGATGTCCTCAATAGTCAGATCTAAGTCGCTGTGGCCGAAATCGGCCTGGATCATATATATATATATATATATGGTTGGTTTTGTGTGTGTGTAAAGTAGATGTGATTGAATGTAAAGATATTGTTGATTATAGTGTATACCGCGGTACCTAATTATAAAAAACCTTACTTTAAACGAGCAGGCCGCTCACCTGATGGTAAGTGATCACCGCCGCCCATGGACATTTGCAATACCTGAAGGCTTGCAAATGCGTTGCACACCCCTTTTTTTTTTTTTTTTAAGTGCGGAAAAATCCTTTACGGACCGTCCCATCGCCTGGGGAGGCGACGGGGTGTGTCGGACTCCGCTTGAGCGTTTACCGACTAAAAAACCGCACCCGTCAACGCCACTAACCCTATTGCCGGGGCCATGGGATTCGCAAAAGCATGCACCACAACCCCGGCGGGCTTCGGTCCAGCTCTTATAGCTGGACCCCGGCTAGGAGCGAGGCATAGCTCGCCTCGCATCCTCCGCGCAGGCGCACGTGTGACGAACACGCGCGCCGCCTACTTGGGGCCATTACCAGTTCGGGCGGCGGACTCCCCTAGTCGCGCCCACCCGCTGGCCACAGCTTATGGAGGCCGGAGGTCTGTTTGCGCCCTCCGGCGCCCGGTGCGTCTACTGCGGATCGGGAGAGAGGTTGTGATTTCTCTCTCCCTTTCCGCCGCCTCTTTTGCGCGCATAACTTGCTCGCAGTAAGAGGCGGCGGCATCCCACGCGTTCTCGCTCCCGACCATGGATAGGATCACGGCCGGAAGCGAGAGGTCACCGCCGACTGCCGCTATGAGTTCACGGCGCTGCTCTGTCCAGGCCGGGCAGGCCTGGAGTGTGTGCTGCGCCGTGTCCTCGGGGCAACCCACACAATGGTGACAACCGGGCGATGGCTCCCGGCCTATGCGACACAGGTACTTGCCGAAGCACCCATGCCCAGACAAGACCTGCGTCAACCGGAAGCTGAGGGCGCCGTGGCGCCTCTCAAGCCAATCCTCCATGATGGGTCTTACCGCCACTATCGTGGCGTGCCCTGCGCTGGGTTGCGCAAGTCGCATCCTCCACTCGGCCACTAGGATCCGGCGGAGCTCAGAGCGCCGCGCCTCAGTCTCACGAGGCAACGGCAGCTCCCCCCGCCTCAGCGCCCCCTCGCGCCACCGGTATAGCGACGCGAGGGCCTTCGCTTCGAGGTCCCAGGGCGGGGATCCGGCAAGGAGGCTCGCTGCCTCGAAGGAGATCGTACGATATCCCCTTATAACTCTGACGGCCATCGCCCGCTGCGGTCTGCGCAGCAGCACAGCGTTACGGGCCGCCAGGTTTCCCCCCCATATTGGCGCTCCGTAGAGCGCCATGGATCGCACGATCCCCATATACAGCCTCCGGCAGGAGGCGTTGGGCCCGCCCAGATTGGGCAGCAGCCGCAACAGAGCTGATGCGGTGCCCATTAATTTGGGGCCCAACCTTCGGAAATGTTGTCCGAAGTCCCACCGGCTGTCGAGTATGAGTCCGAGATACTTCATCGTCGACTCAACGCCGATGCGGACACCTCCCACCGTGATATGAGATCCTAGAGGTGGCCCCCTACGAGGCCCGTGGAAAAATAGGGCCTCGGACTTGCATAAGGCCACCTCGAGACCTAACTGCCGGATCCTTCTTACGACCTGCGCAACCCCTGCTGTGGCCAGAATGGCCGCCTGCCGGTGCGTCTCTCCCCTCGCTGTGACTAGCGTGTCATCGGCGTAGCAAGTCACGCCGACGCCGGGAAGAAGAGCACCGCGCAGCACCCAGTCGTAACCGATGTTCCACAGGAGCGGCCCCAGGACCGAACCCTGCGGAACACCGCACGACATCTCTCGCCGACTCCATCCTTCACGACCCGGGTAAATGACAGCTCTATCTGTCAAATACGCCCCGACTATGCGGCGGAGGTAGGCCGGCACCCGATGATACACGAGTGCCGCCCTGATGCAGCTCCAAGGCAAGGAGTTGAAGGCATTGGCGATGTCGAGCGACACCGCCAAGACCACCTCGCCTCGAGACATAGCATCCTCCGCCTCGGCTCTCACACGCATGATTGCGTCGATTGTGGAGCGCCCGCGGCGGAAACCAAACTGGTTGTCCGCCAAATCCGGCCCCACACGAGTGAGGTGTGCGATAAGGCGGTCAGCAATGACTTTTTCGAAAAGTTTTCCCGCCTCATCCAGCAACACTATGGGCCGGTATGCGGACGGACTGTCCGCAGGGCGCCCCTCTTTCCTCAGCAAAACCAGCTTCCCGGTCTTCCACTGGCTCGGAAACTGACCCTGCTCGAGGCACGCACTGAAGAGCGTCGCCAATCGGGGCTCGAGAGCCTTCAGAGCCAGGACCCATGCGCGACCTGGAATGCCGTCAGGTCCTGGGGCGGTATTCTTGTTCTGAAGCCTTTTCACCGCCACTCTCATATCTACCCGGGTCACTTCGGGCACGTCGTCATCCTCTCCCGCGTCGGGCGCAGAAGGCGGAACCATAGGCGGTGGGTTGTGCTCCCCCCGTGAGGGAAATAGAGCGCTCACCACGTCCGCAAGCAGCTGCGGCTGGAGACTCTGGGACAGCGGGGGAGCCCACTGGCGAAGTTTACCCCGTACCATGAGGTACGGACGCCCCCAAGGATCTCGGTCCAGAGTCGCCATCAGTGCCTCGCGAGCCGAAATTTTGGCTCCCTCTATCGCCTCAACAAGAGAGAGCTTCGCAGCTCTGTAACCCTCGTATAGTTCCGCCTCTACGGCTGCCGCATCCTGCGTGCGGATGCGCCTCCGGCGGTGTCTGGCGTGCTGGCGTCGCGCCACGACACAAGCGCAGCGCAGCATCTCTATGTCTCGCGACCACCAGTACACCTGACGCCCCACGAATCCAGACCGAACCCGGGGCATAGCCGCATCGCAGATCAGCATCAGGGCCCGTTGGAACCACTCGGCCTCTTCATCGATGTTAACAGGCCTGTACGGTGCTGTCACCCAGGCCTGTACGATGGAGGCTTCCAACAGGGCATCCCTGTCCAGCCGTTTTAGCGCCCACCGCGGACCGACTCCAGACGGAGTCGGAGACGGAGAGATACCGGCCGGGGCGCATCGGAGGTTTGGGCGGAGACCTCAAATCGGATATAACGATGATCCGATAGAGTCTCCACCTCCTCGACGACGCGCCAGTTCCGAACTTGGTGCGCTAGGGCGGGGCTGGCGAACGTAATGTCCACTATTGAACCACCCCGCTGTCGCACGCATGTGAGAACGGAACCTCGGTTGAGGATGAGTAGGCCTGTAGAGAGGGCCCACTCCTCGAGCACCCTGCCTTTGGCATTTGTAACCGGGGAACCCCAAGCCGCGGACTTGGCGTTGAAGTCCCCGAGGGCGAACACCGGGCGAGGATAGCTGCGACCGACGATCGTACCTAGTTCCACCAGAAACAATTCGAAGTCGGCGAGAGTTTTGTTGGGGGAAAAATACACCCCCAGCACGACGAAGTCTTCGAACTCCGCCGCCACGTATCCACGTCCTCTCGAGACTACTCTAAGAAACGGGGACCCAGCGGCGGCCCTCGAAATAATGATGGCCACCAAGCCATCGATAGAGCCCATCCAGTCATCCTTGGGCGGGATGAAGAGTGGCTCGGCAACCACAGCCACGTTGATAGACCACTGCGCCAGGCTCTGCATCAATAGATCCTGAGCTCTGGCGCAGTGGTTGATATTTGCTTGAAGGAAGCGAAGCTCTGGATCCATTATTGGGTGTCCATAGTCGCTTCCTCCTGCTCCTTACGGCGCTCTACAATTGCGATAGCGACACTGGCACTGCGCAGGAGGGGGAGAGGGAGCCGCTGCCTGCCACCAAGGCAGAGCTAAAAGCCGCGAGGCGCGAGGAGCGCCAGGCGGCTGCTTCCGACGAGGTCACCGAGCTGGCCCGTCAGGCCCGCGTGAGGCGGTCGGCTCTCGCTGTCGCCGCCGAGGACATCGCGGCGGAGGACCTCAGTCGACAGGTGGCGGATGGCGTGGACGTCATCCTGAAGGTGGCCACGAAATCTGGCCACCAGAAGGGGACGTTCACGCGTGCCCTAAAGGAGGCGGCAGAAGGGAGCAGGGAGGCGGTAGAGGTCCTCCTTGTCCGCACAGCGTCCGAGGAGGTAGTCCGGATGCGTGAGGAGAATGGCCGCCTCACGGCTAGACTGGAAGCTCTCGAGGGAGAGCTTGCCGCGGTCAGGGCCAGCCTGTGTCAGCAACAGGCTCGGCCCACCTCCGTGACCGCGGGTCCGCCGTCGACGTCGACGCCCGGGTCCCTTGGGGTCGACCAGATGGCCGAAATCGCGCGGGCGGTCTTGATCCAGGCCGGGGGCATGATAAATGCCCGCCTCGAGGCGTTGGAGCCACGACTCCTCCCAGCCCAGACCCTCCGACCGCCACTAGCGGCGGATAAACGGAGGATGGAGGAGTCCGCGAGGACCAGGCCCGCGCAAGGGGCCAAGCCAGCTGGGCCGCCCGCTGCGGTGACCTACAGCCAGGCAGCGGGCACCAAAAAGCCCGCAGCAGCCCCTGCAAAGCCCGCAGCTGCCCCTGCAAAGTCTGCGGCGGCCACAGCGAGGACTGCGACGGCCGCCACGAATTCGGCGCCGTCTGCGGCGGCCACAGCGAGGCCTGCAAAGGCCGCCGCGAGACCGAGACCGACAACGACTGCGGCAGGGACCGCGCGAGGAGCCCGGGTGATTCAGCCCGCGACCGTGGACAGTCCAGATACTGAGGGCTGGACCACGGTCACAAACAAGAAAAAAAGCCGCAAGAAAAAGCGAGGCGGCAAGAAGAATAAAAAGAAGTCGGGCCGGACTGCAGAGGCCAACAATAGGCCGCCTAGAGTTAGCGCCCCGCGCTCCGTGGCTGTGGTGATCACGCTGCAGCCCGAAGCTGTCCAGCGGGGCGTCACATACAAGGCGGTCCTGGCGGAGGCGAAGGCCAAGGTCCAGTTCCCGGACCTTGGTACACCGGCCGGCTTCAGATTCAGGACGTCGCGGACTGGTGGGCGCGTCCTGGAGCTGCCAGGCGCCGATAGCGGCGAGACGGCTGACGCCCTTGCCGCCAAGCTGAGGGAGGCCCTCAAGCCGGAAGACGTCCGGGTGTCCAGGCCCGTAAAGACCGCAGGATTTCGTGTGGTTGGGCTGGACGACTCCGTGTCCTCTGAGGAGGTGATAGAGGCCGCCTCCAAAACTGGCGGGTGTCCGCCAAAGGACGTTACGGCTGGTCAGATCCGCTGGAGGTCTGACGGTTCTGGCACCGTTGTAGTGCGGTGCCCAGTAGAGGCGGCAAACAAAGTCGCCGAAGCTGGGCGCTTGCTGGTGGGGTGGGTTTCGGCAGGAGTCAAACTGCTGAAACCCAAGGTCATGCGGTGCTACCGTTGCCTGGACAGTGGCCATGTCCTTGCAACCTGCACCGCCGAGGCGGACCGCAGTGACCTTTGTCACCGCTGCGGTCGACCTGGCCACAAGTCGGCTCAGTGCACCGCGCAGCCAAACTGCTACCTTTGTGCAGCAGCAGGAAGGCGCGCGGGGCACAGGGCAGGCGGAGAAGCCTGCCGTGCGCCTCCCGCCAGCAAGCGGAAGTGGAGTAATCGGCCTGCGGGGGGAGCCGCACACCCCCAGCAGCCTAGTTGCCCATCGGCCGACTCCCGGCCTGGGAAAGGAGGATCGGAGGAAATGGAGTGTTAAGTATGGCACTTCATTTCCTCCAGGGGAACATCAACCGCTCCGCCAGAGCTCAGGATCTCTTACTCCAGAGTATGGCGGAGTGGTCGATCCATGTGGCCGTGGTCGCCGAACCGAATTTTGTCCCCGCCCGTGACAACTGGGTGGGGGACCTCGACGGTTTGGTGGCCATCATCGGCGGGACTCTTGTGAACGCCTCCCGAGGTCGCGGCTGGGTGGCCGCCCTCGTGGATGGCATAGTCACCATCGGGGCATATTTCTCGCCCAACAAGAGTCTCGCCGACTTCGAGAGTTTCCTTGTCGAGTTGGGGGCCGTCGTGGGCCGGCATCACCCTCGCCCCGCGCTGTTGCTCGGGGACCTCAACGCCAAATCTGCGGCTTGGGGGTCCCCTGTCACCGACCCAAGGGGTGAGGTGTTGGAGGAGTGGGCCATCACGACCGGCCTGACCGTCCTGAATCGGGGTTCGGTGTTCACGTGCGTGCGGCAGCGGGGCGGATCTATAGTGGACGTTTCGTTCGCTAGCCCCGCTGTGGCGCACCGCGTCCGCGGCTGGCGTGTCGCCGAGGAGGTGGAGACGCTGTCGGACCACCGATACATACGGTTCGACGTCTCCGCCCAGACTTCGGGCGACCGCCGTCCACCGACCCCGCAAAGGGACGGTCCGCGCTGGGCGCTTACGCGCATCGACAGGGATGCTCTCGAGGAGGCCGCCATGTTCCAGGCCTGGGTCTGGGAGTCGGCGACGCAGCGACCCGCCGACGTCGAGCTGGAGGCACAGTGGTTCCGCGGGGCGATGACGCAAATATGTGACGCGTCCATGCCCCGGGTCCTCGCTCATTCCGCCAAACGCCGGGTGTACTGGTGGTCCGCTCGGATCGCCCAGCTGCGCATCGCATGCGTGGCGATCAGGCGCCGGTACACCAGGTACCGGAGGCGACGTCGGCGGATCGATGGAGAGGAGACCGCGCTGTACGAGGAGTACCGCGCGGCCAAGCAGGCTCTGTGGCTGGCCATCGGCGAGTCAAAGACGAGCTCCAACGAGGAGATGCTGGGGACCCTTGACGCGGATCCGTGGGGACGCCCCTACCGCATGGTCCGGGGCAAACTCCGCCCCTGGGCTCCCCCACTCACGGAGGGTCTCCAGCCAGAGCTGCTGGACCAGACGGTCGCAGCGCTCTTTCCGGAGCGTGGGGAGTTCGCCCCACCGCCGATGGCACTGGCCACGGCCGCGGAGCCTGACGAGGAGGAAGATGTCGGTGTCCCCGAGGTGACACAGCCAGAGACGAGGGCGGCCATAACGCGGCTCCGGGCCAAAAACACGGCCCCGGGGCCCGACGGCGTACCAGGCCGGGCCCTCGTCCTAGCTCTGAACGAGCTAGAGCCCCAACTCAGAGGACTCTTTTCGGCGTGCCTAGAGCAGGGCCAGTTTCCCACTTTGTGGAAGACAGGTCGTCTGGTCCTGCTCCGGAAGGCAGGGCGCCCCGCGGACTCTCCGTCCGCGTACCGGCCCATAGTGCTGCTGGACGAGGTGGGCAAGCTCTTCGAGCGGATTGTTGCAGACCGCCTCGTCAGCCACTTGTACCGAGAGGGGCCGGACCTGGCCGACTGCCAGTTCGGGTTTCGGCAGGGGCGCTCCACGGTGGACGCCATCCAGCGGGTGAGAGTCCTGGCGGAGGAAGCGGTGTCTCGGGGCGGGGTCGCGTTGGCGGTGTCCTTGGACATATCCAACGCCTTCAACACCTTGCCCTGGAGTTGTATCAGGGAGGCGCTACGATATCACAGAGTGCCTCCCTACCTCCGCCGCATAGTTGGGGCCTATCTGGCTAGTAGGTGTGTCACCTACAGGGGACGAGACGGAATCGCGCATCGGCGCGAAATGTCGTGCGGTGTTCCGCAGGGTTCGGTCCTGGGGCCGCTCCTGTGGAACATCGGATACGACTGGGTTTTGAGGGGTGAGCTCCCGCCGGGGGTCGGCCTGACGTGTTACGCAGACGACACGCTGGTCGAGGCGCGCGGGAGCTCGTACAGGGAGGCAGCGTTGCTGGCTACGGCTGCGGTCTCGCAGGTGGTGAGCCGCATCCGGCGCCTGGGCCTGGAGGTGGCCCTCGACAAGTCGGAGGCCATCGCTTTTCATGGCCCCCGACGCGCGCCGCCGCCGGGATCACACATTGTGGTCGGAGGGTCCCGAATCGCTGTCGAGCCCACCATGAAGTATCTTGGTCTGGTGCTCGACAGCCGGTGGGATTTCGGCCCTCACTTCCGGCGGCTGGTGCCCAAGTTGATGGGCGCGGCGGGCGCGCTTTCGACGCTGCTTCCCAATCTGGGGGGCCCGAGCTCCGCCTGTAGGCGGTTGTACGTGGGGATCGTGCGATCCATGGCCCTTTATGGGGCCCCAGTGTGGGCGACTGACCTGACGGCCGGGACCATCGCAGTTCTGCGAAGACCGCAGAGGGCGATGGCCGTCAGAGTCATACGGGGATATCGCACGATCTCGTACGAGGCGGCTTGTGCACTGGCCGGATCTCCGCCGTGGGACCTGGACGCGAGGGTTCTCGCGTCACTGTACCGGTGGCGCGAGGAGGAGCGGACGCGCGGCGCGGCGACTATTACGCTGCGCCAGCGGCGTCAACAGCTCCAGCGGGTCCTGGTGGCGGAATGGCGGGAAAGGCTCTCACGCCCTACCGCCGGCCTCGGCACTATCGAGGCCATCCGGCCAGTGCTCGACGAGTGCCTCGGGAGAAGGCACGGCTCCCTGACGTTTCGGGCGACGCAGGTGCTCTCGGGGCACGGCTGCTTCGGGAGATACCTGTGGCGCATAGGCAGGGAGCCGGACGCTCGGTGTCATCACTGCGTCCAATGTCGGGAGGACACGGCGCTGCACACTCTCACTGAGTGTGCAGCCTGGGAGGAACCGCGACGTGTTCTCGTCGCAGAGATAGGCGACGACCTGTCGCCGCCGGCCGTCGTACGATCCATGGTCGGCGGCGCAGAGTCCTGGGACGCAGTGATCTCCTTCTGCGAAACAGTCATGTCGCAGAAGGAAGCCGCGGAGAGGGAGCGGGAAATCTCAACCTCGCTCCCGTGCCGCAGCAGACGCACCGGGCGTCGGAGGAGGGCCGACAATGCCCTCTTCCGCCCCCCCTAAACGGGTCCGGGGGCGGTGGACGCGGGGACGTCCTCCGCCACCCCGCAACAGACCCCGAGGCGACGGCGCGTAGTGTTCCACGCGCGCCCCTCACACCAGTGAGAGATGGACAAGGGGGGGTAGTGCCCTAAACTCCCCCCGAGACGGGGCCCGCCACGCGGGCCATCACCAGCCGGGGGCAGCGGACGAATATTCAGTTCCCGAGGCGCAGGTGCGAGTCGGAACACCGGGGTTCGGTTTTAGTCGGTAAGAGTCCGACAGACCCCCTCGCCCTCCCCGGGGCGAGGGACATCCATGAGGATTTCCACCCCGTAAACAAAAAAAAAAAAAAAAAAAAAAAAAGGCTTACCCGGGTACAGGGGGCACTGCCCGGGTGGACTTTATTTATCCCCCATATTCGTGGGACTTAAATGGATACATTAAAAAATAAAAATAAAAAACAGGAGGAGGAAGAAGTAGAGGAGGTGGAAGAGATGTCGGGGTCCGACACTGCATCGAGTATGAAGAGTGTGGTCAGTGGTGGGTATTCCCTCCGCAAGAGGCCACACTCCGATGTGGATGACCTGGGGTCAGAATCCGCTTCAGGTGACGAGACGGCACCGGTGGCCCCCAAGGTCACCACAGCCAGAAGAGGCAGAGGCCGGCCTCCAGCAACTGGCCAATACGTTGGCCACAATAAAGCCAAAAAGCAGCAGGAGGCGGTGCAGAATACTGCAGCGCTGGCCAGTAACGCCACGGAAGATAAGGTGACTCGCCTCTCTGAGTCCTCCGTGAGCAGTAATGTGGAGCAGGACGTGAGCGAAATGCTCACGTCTGAAATCTCAGTGAAGGCGCGGGATGCCTTGGCGGCCTTGCGAAAGGTCGGCCGGGTATCCAAAGGCCTCAGTAGTCCCTGCCAAAGGGACATCAAGGCAGGCACCGCCTTCCTGGAGGAGGCCGTAGAGTCGCTTCTTAAGCGCTCAGAGACGGAGGAGATACGGAGGTTACAGTCCGTAGTCTCCCGTCTCTCGGCCCGAATGTCCGATCTCGAAAGGGAATATACGGACTACCGGGCCGAAGTCGCGAAGGAGCGACTACAGAAAGAGGTGAGGTCCACGCAGCCGGAGTCTGCTTCGGAGCTCGTTCGTATCATCCGCGAGGAGACCATGAGCGCGCTCAATACTCGCCTTGCAGTGTTAGAGGGAAGACTCCTGCGCCCGCCTCTGAAAGGGGACCGCGTGGTGGAGCCGACTCTGGTGGCCACCTACGCGGCTAAGACTGCTGCAACGCAAGCGGAACTACGGGCCACCCGGTCCGCCGCACCGGCCCGACCGAATGCGACTACTTCGGCCGCGCCCAAGCGGGCCAGCCAATTGGCGTCCTCGAGCGGACAACAGGCCGCTCCACAGGCCTCACAAAGCGCCCCATCCCAGCCCGCACCGGCAAAGGGCGACAAACAAAAGAGAGGAAGAAGGAAGAAGAAGTCAGGTGGTGCCACCCAAGCAGCACCTGCCACGCAGTCTGCCCCCAAGCCCGACCAGGGAGGATGGGAGAAAGTGGGCGCAAAGAAGCAGGCTCAAAAGGCCAAGAAAGCGGCGGCTAAAAAGGCCAAAAAGGCTGAACAGGAAGCCAAAAAGACGGCAGCCAGGCTCCGCGCCCCTCGATCCGCGGCTGTGGTGCTCACACTGCAGCCCGAAGCCGTTAAGAGGGGCGTCACCTACGCCGATTTGCTAAGCAAGGCTAAAGCTGAGATTAGTCTTGGCGACCTTGGCATTGCGGGCATACGCTGTAAAACGACAGCAACCGGGGCCCGCATGCTTGAGGTCCCTGGTGCCACCACCACCAGCGGTCCGAAGGCCGATGCCCTCGCCGAAAAGCTGAGGGCGGCCTTAGAGTCGGACACTTGTAAGGTGTCCAGGCCCACCAAGTGCGCAGACCTGCGAACTTCCAACGAGGTTAAGGCGGCCGTCGCAAAGTCCGGAGGTTGCTCGGAGGACAGTGTCAAGTCGGGGCCAATTCGGAAAGGCTTCGACGGTATGGGGACAGCAGTTGTAAGCTGTCCTGTCGAAGCGGTCCGCCGAGTCCTCGACGGCCGCCGATTGCTGGTGGGGTGGGTTTCGGCGCAGGTAAAGCTGCTCAAGGCCCGGCCCATGAGGTGCTACCGATGCCACGTAAACGGCCACGTTGGCGTCAAATGCACCTCAGAAATTGACTGCAGCGGGTGCTGTTTCCGCTGCGGTGAGCCCGGTCACACGGCCGGTTTCTGTGAGGCAGCGCCGCACTGCCGCGTCTGTGCAGCAGCTAGCAAGCCGGCCGACCATCTTGCGGGCAGTAAAACCTGCGCTCCGCCGGCCAAATCAAAAGGGAGCCTGGCCACCAAACCGGGCGCTACCAAAGCGGCCGCAATTGTAGAGCGCCGTAAGGAGCAGGAGGAAGCGACTATGGACACCCAATAATGGATCCAGAGCTTCGCTTCCTTCAAGCAAATATCAACCACTGCGCCAGAGCTCAGGATCTATTGATGCAGAGCCTGGCGCAGTGGTCTATCAACGTGGCTGTGGTTGCCGAGCCACTCTTCATCCCGCCCAAGGATGACTGGATGGGCTCTATCGATGGCTTGGTGGCCATCATTATTTCGAGGGCCGCCGCTGGGTCCCCGTTTCTTAGAGTAGTCTCGAGAGGACGTGGATACGTGGCGGCGGAGTTCGAAGACTTCGTCGTGCTGGGGGTGTATTTTTCCCCCAACAAAACTCTCGCCGACTTCGAATTGTTTCTGGTGGAACTAGGTACGATCGTCGGTCGCAGCTATCCTCGCCCGGTGTTGGCCCTCGGGGACTTCAACGCCAAGTCCGCGGCTTGGGGTTCCCCGGTTACAAATGCCAAAGGCAGGGTGCTCGAGGAGTGGGCCCTCTCTACAGGCCTACTCATCCTCAACCGAGGTTCCGTTCTCACATGCGTGCGACAGCGGGGTGGTTCAATAGTGGACATTACGTTCGCCAGCCCCGCCCTAGCGCACCAAGTTCGGAACTGGCGCGTCGTCGAGGAGGTGGAGACTCTATCGGATCATCGTTATATCCGATTTGAGGTCTCCGCCCAAACCTCCGATGCGCCCCGGCCGGTATCTCTCCGTCTCCGACTCCGTCTGGAGTCGGTCCGCGGTGGGCGCTAAAACGGCTGGACAGGGATGCCCTGTTGGAAGCCTCCATCGTACAGGCCTGGGTGACAGCACCGTACAGGCCTGTTAACATCGATGAAGAGGCCGAGTGGTTCCAACGGGCCCTGATGCTGATCTGCGATGCGGCTATGCCCCGGGTTCGGTCTGGATTCGTGGGGCGTCAGGTGTACTGGTGGTCGCGAGACATAGAGATGCTGCGCTGCGCTTGTGTCGCGGCGCGACGCCAGCACGCCAGACACCGCCGGAGGCGCATCCGCACGCAGGATGCGGCAGCCGTAGAGGCGGAACTATACGAGGGTTACAGAGCTGCGAAGCTCTCTCTTGTTGAGGCGATAGAGGGAGCCAAAATTTCGGCTCGCGAGGCACTGATGGCGACTTTACAATAATAGGTAGGCACTTGAAATATTCACAAAATACTCAGTTGTATTTTACTTGAATAATAAGCAATGAAATCAAAATAAAATGGGTATTTAAGGGGGGCTCCCATACAAAAATTGCTATTTTTTGCCTATTTTTAGTCGATATCAATAAAATGGTTACATGTAGACACTTGAAATGTTCACAAAATACTTTAATAATAAATGATAACATTAAAATAAAAAAAATATTTAAGGGAGACTCTCATACAACAAAATTTTGATTGTTTACCTAGTCAAGGTACGGAACCCTTCGTGAGCGAGTCCGACTCGCACTTAGCCAGTTTTTCACTAATGATAAGACTGCCTCGTTGGCCTAGGAGTCATAATTGTGACTGCTAAGAAAAAAACCCTGGGGAATTGATCCTAGGTCACATTTTTAATAGGTCCATTAATTAATTTATTTCATAGACACTTTCCTCTTTTTTCTTTATTTCGGCGGCTTCTAACGTGCACTATGCGTCATAGATAAGTTGCTAAAAAATGGTCATAAACGTATGACTTTTCTGTTCATGTGAACATCTTCAAAAATTTCCTTATTGATAATAGTCTGACGCATCGCCTAAATACGGTCTGGACCTTTATAAATAGCTGGCTACTTTGATATTTTAATCATACTGCGATAACCAGCGCAAGAGTAAATTGTTACAATGAACAAATTAAGAATATTTATTATCTTCTGCTTTTTACTAACAGTGTGTTGTGTAATGGCTGAACCAGGAAGAGGTATGTTTCTTAATGGATTTTTCAATGATTTTTTACTTTCTGTTGTTAGTCATCATCATCAACCCATTAACGCCCCACTGCTGGGCACGGGTCTCCTCTCGTTTGAGAGGGATTAGGCTATAGTCCACCACGCTAGCCTACTGCGGGTTGGCAGACTTCACATGCCATCGAGAAATTCTCTCAAGCATGCAGGTTTCCTCACGATGTTTTCCTTCACCGTTTGAGCATGTGATAAATACGCACATAACTTCCAAAAAGTCAGTGGTGCGTGCCTTGGGTTCGAACTCGAGACCTCTGACATCTCAGTCCACTGGTCACACCGCTAGGCTACAGCTATTTCTCTGTTGTTAGTACCGGGTACTAATCCCGGTTTGCAAATGGTTGTGTGATGTGCATGGACAATTTTATTGCACTTGAGTCATGGATGTTTCTATGTATAATATGTATGTATTTACAAAAAAAAATATCTGCTGTGTATCCACCATCTAGTAATCGTATGACAAGGTCCGTAGCCTAGTTTGGAACTAGATGGCGCTGTCTCATAATGTCAGGCTATGTTTATTGTTATATATGTTCGACGACCGTTTAGCTCAGCGGTAGTTAACTCTGCCTGCTATGCTATGGGTCGCGGGTACGAATCCCGGTAGGCAACATTTCTGTCCGAGTCATGGATGTATCTATGTATAATATGTATATATTTACAAAAAAAAAATTATATATATATATGTAGTATATCAAGCATCTAGTGTCCGTAATACAAGCCTCGTTGCTTACCACAGAACTAGATGGCGCTGTGTAATAATGTCCGGAAATATTTATTTATTTATATGGCTTTATTTTCCTATTTTAAATGCTATAATATTTTTATAGGTATTTTTTTTATTTCTTTAATATGAATGCAGAACCTTTTCACAGAAAGCAAGCCTTTAATTCCGCTAGTCATGTGGTTGATTTAATAAGCTATGTGTTTTTTTACAGCCTCTTTCAGACTTGGACGGGATTCAAAATATATGGTAGACCGATATCGGGCCTTAGGACAACATAAACATCCTATTAAAGAAAACAAAACCGAAAACTTACATCATCATGGCAAACGCTAGATGTCCACTGCTGGACATAGGTCTGCCCCAAGGATCGCCACGACGACCGGTCCTGCGACACCCATATCAAGCGGCTTTCAGTTATCTTTACCAGGTCATCAGTCCACCTTGCCAGGAGCTTACCCACGCTGCGTTTCCGTGTACTTGGTCGCCACCTTCAAGCCCCATCGGCCATCCGTTCTCCGAGCGATGTGCCCTGACCATTGCCGTTTGAGTTTGGCGATTCCTCAATATGTAATTAATATTATTATGATTTCGTGAATTCCATTAAATTTATTATCTACATTAGATGTTTTTTAACCGACTTCCAAAAGGAGGAGGTTATCAATTCGACTGTATTTTTTTTATGTTTTTTACCTCATAACTGTGGACTTGGTGAACCACTTGGTGAAGTGAATTTGAAAATTATTTTTTTAAATGATAGCTGAAGCTTTCCGTGTGGTCCCATAAAAACATTTTGAGGATCTGATGAGTGGATCCTTGGGAAATCAAGAAAAACCTTCAAATTTTCTACGTAGATGACTCGTTTATTGTTCAACCTATTACATACCATCACGCCTGTCGTCCCCAAAAGGTTAGGCAGAGTTGTACTAATGTACACCAACGTTTCGCCACTATGTTTTAGGTCCTATGTAATAGAGGGTGAGCCTATTACCATTAGCCGGGCACAAGTTCAAACTCCGAGCTACTGAGAATTTTACAAAAAAACCCTATAACATTCCTCGACCTATCTAATCACTAATCGAACCCCTCACCTCTTGCTCCGCAGCCGCACTTTATGACCACTAGACCAACGAGTTGCGCTGACCCAGAGAAATCGTTAGTAATTCCAGTCCCTTTCCACCGGAGACTCGATGTCACATAGGCATAAGATATTACATGCTTTGTCTACCCGCATACGATAAAGACTCAGTATTTTCAAATGCATTGCTTTAGTAAAGAATTTAAAACGTTCTCTCTACATTTATGTTTTAGCTAGAATGTAGGTATGATGAATGATTGAATGATTGTTTATTTCTGTAAATAGATCTTTTTAAAGACACTTTTACAAGTCATGTACATTTTTTTTAGTATCTAGTTGACATCGGAATTTCCTAACTGACGACCTCTGAGAAGAAATGCCGAAACAAACTCAGAGAATCATGGTCTCTTTTAAAGTCCAAACATTTTGGTTACAATATGTGAGCCTGACTATGTAGGTTAAAGTCTGAGATGGCCTTTTGAAGAAAGCACCAGTGCAGCTTTGAGTTGACCTGTCCATACTGACAGCACGCATACGTCAGCCATCGTTTAGCTCAACCATTATTGAGGGAGCTTAACGACCCGACGCACGTCTATGCAAGATCAGCGGGACATTTGCGTAGGCCATTTCAAAAATCCAAAGCCGCCAGACATTAGTTTGTAAGCGTATGTTTAACTACCTACAAAGTGCTCACATTCACATAGATATGTATGTTACAATAAATAACCCCATTGCATAAAAATCAACATAATGTCAAATATAAAATAATTATGTCAAAAACATAACATTATGTTAATGTCATAAATATAAAATAAATAAAATCAAATAATAATAATAATTAAAAATCTATAGGTACACCTATACAATTCATGTCAGGAAATAAAATAATGTCAAAAAAAAAAAAAAAAAAATTAACATCAATGTCACGAAAAAAAAACAATGTCAAAATTATAATAAATTACAATAAAAGACGTTCGATAGCCCGGTTCATTAGAACTATTCAATCCCAAGCAGTTTTATCGTCCATGTAATCTTTTATTAGCACAAAGTCTCTGTTTGATAAAGGATTTAAATCTGCTGAGACTTAAAGTTTGTACATGGGTTGGAATTTTATTATAAAAGCGTATGCATTGACATCTAAAGGATTTACTGATTTTCTGGAGCCTAGTTGCAGGAACAACAAATTTATTCTTATTCCTAGTATTAATATTATGGATATCACAATGCTTTTCAAAGAGATTGATATTCTTGTAAGCATATAAAAGATTTTCGTAAATATACTGTGATGGAACAGTCATAATATCAATTTCTTTAAATTTCTCCCTCTGTGAATATTTGGGACTTAAGTTATAAATTGATCGAATAGCCCTTTTCTGCAACACAAAAATAGTTTGGATGTCAGCAGCATTCCCCCACAGTAGAATGCCGTATGACATCACGCTATGGAAATAACTAAAATAAACTAACCGAGCTGTATCTATATTCGTTAAATTACGAATTTTTTTAACGGCATAAGCTGCAGAACTAAGCTTCTTCGACAATTTCTCTATATGTGGGCCCCACTGAAGCTTAGCATCTAAGGTAATGCCTAGAAATACAGTGGTATCTACAAGATCCAACTCTCCACCATTAATTAGTACACTGGTTTTAACTTGTCTAACGTTAGGCGTTGTAAACTTAATACATTTAGTTTTGTTTTCATTCAAAACTAAATTATTTGCATTGAACCAATGTACCACTTTCGAGATAGCAGTGTCCACATCGTATGTAGTCCTTTGCTGACGTTTTAGTTTAAATAAAAGCGAGGTATCGTCTGCAAACAACACTATCTCTTGATTATCTCCCATCAGATAGGGTAAATCATTAATATAAATTAGAAATAAAAAAGGGCCAAGAATTGAACCTTGCGGAACTCCCATAGTAACAACCGACCCCGGAGATCTCTTTCCATTGACGTCCACCTTCTGAATCCTCTTACCCAGGTACGAAATAAGAAGATTCAGAGAAGTGTTTCTCACGCCACAGTGGTGTAACTTCCTGATCAATGTATCGTGAAAAACGCAATCGAATGCCTTAGATAAATCGCAAAAGATACCCAAGGCATCGTGTGACTCTTCCCATGCATCAAAAATGTGACCTAGAAGTTCAACACCGGCATCGGTTGTTGAACCACCCTTGGTAAAGCCAAACTATTTTCTCTTAATTAGGTTGTTGGCGTAAAAGAAACTTCGTAATTGATCTAAAATTATTTTTTCAAAAATTTTACTGAACGTTGGTAGCACTGATATCGGTCTAAAATTAGTAGGGTCTGACGTGCTACCGGACTTAAACAAAGGTATAATCTTACTATTTTTCATAAGATCAGGGAATTTACCACTATCAATACATTGATTAAATATAAAGGATAAAGTGGGTGCTGCAATGTGAATAATAAATTTGGCAACGTCAACATAAATAAATAAATTAATAAATAAAAGTCATAAGTAAATAAATTTCCAAATGCGGTGGCAACTTCCAAGTCTTATTTAATTATTTGTTCATCAATAATAAGACTATATTCACTGTTACAGCCAACAGATCTCCCTATTTCACTGTTGATAATATTCCAAGTCATTTTAATTACATTATTACTATTTCTTATTTTCGATCTAATATAAAGAGACTTTGCTATACAACAAACCTTCTTAAATAGTTTGGAGTAGCTTTTATATAAGAATTAAACTCCGGGGTAGTGATATAAGTTCTTTCATTGTACAGCTCATAAAGTCTCTTCCTACTTTTATGAATACCAACAGTGGCCCATTCACTGAAAGATGCAGTTCCATTAACTCTGATCGTCTTGGGTGTCAAAGTAGAATTAAAATCTTTGCAATAAATATTATAAAAAGAATCATAAAGCTTATTAGGGTCACTATTATAGGGTAATAAAGGTAACTTATGACTAAGTTTATTTTTAAATGCCTCCAAGCGACCATGTGTTTTTGGATTAACTGTGATATCCTTTTTAGCTACTTTTCTCTTTTCACTATGAAAACAGATCAGCTGTCCACAGTGATCGGAGTCCAGTAGGTTTATAATTTTCTTTTGATCTGGTATAATATTGGTGAAAATATTATCCAAACATATAGCTGAAGTAGCAGTAATTCTAGTAGGCTCCAAGAATATGTTACCTAGATTGTATGACTGAAAAAGGTTGATGATTTTAATGCTGGAACCTGATTTTTCTAATATATTAACATTGAAGTCGCCACATGTAATAATCGATTTATTTGTATTATGACAGGCTTTATAGAGCACTTCATCCATCACCGCTTCAAAACACTGTATGACTGTTTTGAAGATGGTGGCCTATATACACTTATTATAATGAACCGGTAGGTATGCGTATTTTCAGAACAAATAAAACTTTAATACATACCTACACACCATCACGCCTGTCGTCCGCGAAAGGTTAGGCAGAGGTGTACAGTACAGTACAGTACAGTACCCACGTTTCGACGGCAAGTTTTAGGTCCCATGTAATAGGGGGCGAGCCTATAGTCATTAACCGGGCATGGATGCAAATTCCGAGCTGCAATTGAGAATTTCATAGAAAAACCCAATAACACTTTGCTCGACCTGGGAATCGAACCCAAGACCTCATGCACGGCAGTCGCACTGTACGACTAATAGACAAACGAGGCAGTTTAATATTTAAAACTTTAATATAACATTTTGAACCCCTGACGCAAAAACGATACGGTTATGAGTTTGACGTTTCTGTGTGTGTGTCTGTGTCTGGCATCGTAGCTCCCAAACGGATGAACCGATTTTGATTTTGTTTGAAAGGTGAGTTAGCCGGGAGTGTTTTGAGCTATGTTTTTTACGCTTTTTTATAATACGAGGGTGCCTTATAAGCTTACGGCCCGCTTGATAGTAAGCGGTTATTGTACGCTATAGACGTTTGCAACACCAGAGGTGTCGCTCGCGCGTTGCCGACATTGTAAGAACTGTTATAGGTTTCTTAAAATAGGGGAGTTGTTACACTGACAGAAAAAGTAAACTTCCATGCTCTCAGAATAGTCACACTCCTAACGAGCTCTGGTAAACTTCCTCACTCTCAGAAACAGAACTATTGTTGTTTCACTGCGGTCCTCTGTAAGGCGGAGGTACTTCCCCAGTCGTATCTCGTATCTCGATAGCTCTTTGCTAATTTATCATTTTACGACCAATAAGTCCCATGGTAGTTAACACTGACTGCTGTTCTATGGGTCCTGGGTTCGAATCCCGGTAGGGACAAATGTTTGTGTGATGAGCCTAAACATTTGTATCTGAGTCATGGATGTATCTATGTATAATATGTATGTATTTACAAAAAAAAAAAAAGTATATAGGTATGTAGTATATCAACCAACTGGTATCCGTAACACAAGCCTCCTTGCTTAGCTCGGAACTAGATATTATTTATTTATTATTTTATTTGTCGACAAGGCGATATATTACGTTTTGTTTGCGACAAACTTCTGACTTCTTCTGACTGAAGTTTGTATGCGTGATCAGGGATTTCTTCAAAGTGAAGGGTTAATAAATAAATGAGCAGAATAGATAATATTCCTAATTCTACACGGAAAAAGTAGCGGGCAAAAGTTAGTAAATAACCATCATCATCATCATATCAACCGTCAGACGTCCACTGCTGGACATAGGTCTCCCTCAAGGATCGCCACGACGACCAGTCCTGCGCCACCCGCATCCAACGGATTCCAGTGACCTTAACCAGGTCATCAGTCCACCTTGCTGGAGGCCTACGGATTATATCAACCATCTAGCATCCGTAAGACAAGCCTCGTTGCTTACCACGGAACTAGATGGCGCTGTGTTACAATGTCCGGAAATATTTATTATTATTTATTATCCGTTCTCCGAGCGATGTGCCCTGCCCACCGCCACTTGTGTTTGGCGATAAAAGTAAATAATAATGTATAACAATTACGCTTTAACATCAATAAAATTTAATAAAAACAAATCATAGTCCAAGAGACAAAGGATCTCTACGAACACAACATCGGACAAAAATATTCAAATTCAAAAAAAGAAATGAGCGGTTACCGATCCATAGATAATGAAATGTTACCGCGCATGCGTGGAATGACGTCTCTTAAAATCTGTTTGACGGCCAAATTACAGGTTAGGCGCCCATACCGTACTCAATAGGGCTTAGTTCGAGAGACCAAGATTGTTGGTTGTAAATTATTATTTAGTTTACACCTTTTAGTTAAATTTAAGTTTTAGTAGGTGGTTTTAGGTAAAATATAATATGGCAATTATTTAGACTTGATGCTTTAAATTAAGTATTATTTTGTATAATTTTGATTTATAGCTAACACTCTGAAAACGTTTTGTTATCAAAAGTAAAGGTAATTTTATTTGTATTAGAATATCTATAGTGCATTAAGATTATATTTTTTTTTATGAGCAACAATAGTTTCAATAATACCAGCAGGGTTTAACTAGTAAATCATGCTAAGAAATATCAATACGTTTTATAAAACAAATCATCAATTTTTTTCTTTATCAAAAATATTTGGATTTTTCGGAATAAATCATTTAAAAATGTTATGTCTAAAGAAATATTCTTTGAGACCTTAAAAACTCAAGCACTTATATTAAAATAAAAGGACGTTTTAAGGTTTTTTTTTTTGGTACATTGATATTAATTTATCCCGACGAATAAAATGTTTAAAAAGTAGTTTTATTTCAATACCGGTTGGGATTTGCTTTGACACAGTACGTTTCTTTGCCTATTTGTAATTCTAAATGTCACAAAAAAATATATTAAACAATACTTAAATAGAGTATTAAGTCTAAATAATTACCATGCAAAATTTACGGACTTTACGGTAACTTTTCAAAAGATATTGCTATCGTAACTCACACTAGCTCTTAGACAACATCAACAAATCGTAGGACGAACATTTATTCTCGCCACCAAACCTTTGGTTTCCCATTTTTTAATCCTATTTTACTCTGAAGGGTTAAATACACGTTCTTTAAATATTTATGATAATATGTTTAATTGTACGTTTTTACGATAAAAACTAGCTGACCCAGCAAACGTTGTTTTGCGACATTATAGGGTTAGTGGAAGAAGAGTGAACATTTAGGGTTATAAAGTATCTTTTATTGCATAAAAAACTACAAGTTCAAATTTTGTTAAAAATAAAGAAAAAAATATCTGATGTGGGACATCCTTATCATCTAGGGGTATAAAAAATAGCCTACGACCGATCCTAAGACCTACCACATACACATAAAAATTTTCATAATAATCCGTTCAGCCGTTTCGGAGGAATTCAGCGACAAACACCGTGACACGAGATTTTGATATATAGTATAAGATATAATCGACCATCCGATTAGCACAGCAGTTTTAAATTCTGAGGTTATGATCATAAGGCGACAAACGAGCAGGCGGCTCACCTGATGGTAAGTGATGACCGCCGCCCATGGACATTTGCAACACCAGAGGCTTGCAAATACGTTGCCAAAACGTTAGAAATCGTTCAGGTTTCTTAAAATAGGGAGTTACTGAACTGACAGCAAACGGAATTCCCATGCTGTCAGAATAGTCACTCCCCCAATGAGCTCTGGTAACCTTACTCACTCGCAGAAAGACACCTTGTTGATTCACTGCGGTCTTCGGTAAGGCGGAGATGCTTTCCTAGTCGGGCAGCTCAATTTGAGCGAGGAATCTCCCCCCCCCCCCCACCTCCTACAAAAAATGCTGACGTCTGTGGTAATGGTCCCCGCTTCGAATCGGTAGGGGCAAACGTTTGTGTCATGAGCATGGCCATTGTGGGTCATGGATGTTTTATCAAAAAATATTCATGTAGTGTATCAAGCATCTAGTACCCATAACACAAGCCTGTAACAAGTTGCTTAGTTCAGAACTAGATGGCGTTGTGTCATAATGTTCGGATAGCTAACCTACATACCATCACGCCTATCGACCCGAAAGGTTAGGCAGAGGTGTACTAATGTACACCCACGTTTCGCCACTCTGAGCTTCTACTGAGAAAATCATAAAAAAACCCAAAAACTCGACCTTGCAATCAAACCCAAGACCTCAGCAGCTCAGCAGTCGCAGTAACGACCACTAGGCCAACGAGGCAGTTCATGAAGACTATCTAGGGTCGTTTCAACAGCTTAAATGCTTTAAATTTAACAATAGAATGCTTACAATGGGCGCCATTTTTGAAAAATTCTCTTGACAATACAAATTATGCTGGTGTTAAATATTTGAATAATTTATCGGTGAGGTTAAACTCGGCAATTTTGTATTTAATTATACGTAATTATTTGGGTATTTCATTTGCAGGCTTGAACTAAGGGTAGCGTGGGAATACAATAACTCTTTTCAAAATATGTGCCTTATTTAGGTAAGAACAATTTTATTTATTCCTCACTTATTGACTGACGACCTCTGTGGTCTAGTGGTTCGAGTACCGGACTGCTGATCACGAAGTCGTGGGTTCGATTCCTACAGGACACAAATATTTATGTGATAGATATAAGTGTTTGTGTTCGTCTGGGTGTTTCCTATGTATTTACAAAAAAAAAGTATATAAGTATTATATCCATTGTCTAGTACCTATAGTACAAGCTCTGCTTAGTTTGGGACTAGATGGTGCTGTGTAAAATGTTGTAGGATATTTATTACAGGATACACCTTTAGTGGCTTTCCCTGAGCTGTGGTAGCATAGTGGACTGAGATGTCAAATGTCTCTAGTTCAAACCCAAGGCACTGCTGAGCACGGGTCTCCTCTCATTTAAGAGGGATTAGGGTTTATTCCACCACGCTAGCCTACTGCGGGTTAGCAGACTTCACATACCATCGAGACAAATCTCTCAAGCATGCACGTTTCCTCACGATGTTTTCCTTCGCCGTTTAAGCTTGTGATAAATACGCACATAGCCGCCGAAAAGTCAGTGGCGGTTGATGTGATGCCACAATATTATGTTTTTAAGGTGATATGCTTCACGTCAACCCGTCGGCCGCTGGCATCAGATACTGCATTGTTTAGTAGTGGGTGACTGTAATATATATTTAATTGTAACGCCCTGTAACGCCCACTGGGTATTTAGTGCAGCTGGAATGGAACAGAAAAAACCGTGGAGTAGAATAGGTATATTTTTTGTAAGTACTTTTTTTTAATTAACTAAAATTAAGAATAACGATAATCTCATTAATCAAAGTTGCTGAGCGTAAAGTCCTGGGATCATAGATGTTATTAGTAGTACTAGCAACCGGCGCGTATACATACAAGTTGTATGAATGTGGACAATGCAAAAGTGGTATAAAAGGATTACACTTGGAAATTTTGAATAGATATAGAGCGTGAATGATAAAACAATATATCCTTATTACTGGTCAAAACATACCATCACGCCTGTCTTCCCCGAAGGGTTAGGCAGAGGTGTACTAATGTACCTACACTCATGTTTCGCCGGTATGTTTTATGTTCGCTGTAATAGGGGCCGAGCCTATTGCCATCAACCGGACACGAATCCAAACTCCGATCTGCTACTGAGACATTTATAAAACAATAACACTTTGCACGACATGGGAATGAAACCCAAGACTTCTTTCTCGGCGTTTATTTATTTATTATTTTCCACAGGTGTATGGTATAATAATAATGTTTTGTTCATTCAAATTCTTCCTTATAGGAAGAAAGTAAGTTCAATTAATCTTATTGACATAATTATACATATTTTCCTTATATTTTAGTCCAAATACAAAATACTCTATAATAACACACGTTGACAACGTATATTTCGTCATTAATTATAATTATTATTAGCGAAACATTTGCCATTGATCTAATTGGTTTCAATTCATACATAATATTCTGTATTATGTATGAATGAATTTTACTTGATATATTTAAAATAGTTTCCAATTTATTCAAGCTACATACTTTACAACTTAGGTAAATTTCATTCAAATATTATTTATTACAAAACTTTGATTACCCTGACTCACTGATCTATGCGAGACACTGATCTGGACGAGCAAAACTTTTAAGACTAGGAAGCTCAAGCTTAAAAGGCACTTCCTCAACAAAAGGGGTTTTGTAAATTTTAACAGTAAATTGTGGAATAGGGAATATGTACTCTACTATTTCTATAATTATATTTAACATAACTACAGCAGTAGTTAGGTATCTTATTTAAATATACAATATGCATTTATTTAATCCTATTTTCCACCAGTGGGTTTGCCCACATGGTATATAGAAAAAAAGTTGTCTAAGTTAATCCTGGCAATAAACTCTCTGTATGCCAAATTCCATCCAAATCTGTTAAGCGGCTTTTGCGTGAAAGAGTGATAAACATCCACAAATAAATTAATAAATAAATATTTCTGGACATTATTACATAGCACCATCTAGTTCCGAGCTAAGCAACGAGGCTTGTGTTACGGATACTAGGTGGTTGATATACTACATTTATATACGTTTTTTTATAAATACATACATATTATACATAGATACATCCATGACTCGGATACAAATGTTTATGCTCATCACACAAACATTTGTCCCTACCGGGATTCGAACCCGGAACCCATAGCACAGGCAGCGTTAACTACCGCTGAGCTAAACGGGTCTTCAAATACTTACATACAAACTTTTGTGAGGAATATTTTTGTTATATTCTTAATTATAATATGTAAGAACGGAGCTTAGTCACCACGTCAAAGTATCTTCCTGATTTGAACCCCAAGTGGCATATGGGCATGCTTGTTACCAACACTTGATCAACAAGACATTTATAGACAAAAAGAACTCAAAATATTTTCAGTAAAAAGCAAAAAAAAAATACAAAAAAAAATTTGAAGTGCCAACATCTGCTCCACTCGTTTCTGTGTCGACAGTTATTTGGTACGTCCATTCCCACGTTTTCGTTTTTTTTGCCAGCGGTGGGCAAGCACGGTTTGGGGTTAAATAATTATTGGAATATTTTTTTGTAAAGTGGTATTTTAATGCATATTTGTGGGAATGATATTTTTGGAGCATTTAATTTTATGGTGTTGGAATTAAATTAAATTTAACATAACATACCGTCACGCCTGTCGTCCCCGAAGGGTTAGGCAGAGGTGTATAAATGTACACCCACATTTCGCCGGTATGTTTTAGGTCCCATCTAATACAGGGCGAGCCGATTTCCATCAACCGGTCACGAATCCCAACTCCGAGCTGCTACTAAGAATTTAATAAAACGTCACCAATGACACTATGCTCGACCTGAAAATCGAACTCTCGATCTCAGCCTATCGCAGTCCACTGCTGGACATATGCCTCTCCCAAACTGCGCCATAAAACTCTGTCCTCCGCCTTCCTCATCCAGATTTTTTTTCCTCAAAAGCGACCTATTTGTATCGAATTCTATCAATTTTATTTCGAACGTATTAGCACATGCTCAAACTACGAAGGAAAACATCGTGAGAAAACCTTCGAAATGTTCTCCAAGGCTTATAAGTGTGCCGCACTAGCATGGTGCTAAAATGGGTTGATGGCATGTAATCATCATCATCATTTCAACCGCTAGACGTCCACTGCTGGACATAGGTCTCCCCCAAGGATCGCCACGACGACCGCCCGCCCGCATCCAGTTCATTCCAGTGACCTTTACCAAGTCGTCAGTCCACCTTGCCGGGGGCCTGCCCACATGATGATGGCATGTAAATAAATTGTAAATTCTTTATTCGTTTGTTTATATATATATATCACACGTCATCTTCCTTATTTGGATATTCATAAATAGCATTGTCCTGTAACTAATTTTAGCAGAGAATTTACGTAGTAATAATAATTGGTTTTACATAATATGTATGAATTGAAACCAATTAGATCAATGGCAAATGTTTTGCTAATAATCATTATAATTAATAACGAAATTTACGTTGTTAACGTGTGTTATTATAGAGTATTTTGTATTCGGACTAAATTATGAGGAAAATATGCCCATCATTCACTCCCTCAAAAATCTTTGGCCACCCAAATTAAATATAGTACACTTAACCCGTTCTTGACTGATTCCTAAAAACCTCAAGCCCAAAACGTGCCTAAAATACCTTCAGTTTAGTTTCACGCTAACAAAAACAGGAACAAGGCAGAGCAATGCTGCCTTTTGTAGATCATAATGAGACGCCGATCTTCTGCAATGTCTAGATTTTATCTGTAGACGTGACATATTTCTGAGATTACAAGTTATACGGGAAAAAATTCGCAGCCGACCCGTCAAACTAAAATGTAACATAACAAATAATCACGCCTGATGTATTGTAGTCTCATAATTCACCGGTAGGTATGCTGTTATACCATTAACTGGGTACAAATCCAAAAAGACTTTATTATTCATATTTTTGGAAAATCCCTAATAACACTGGTGGATCATGGAAATCTACATGGCCGCAATTCATACCCGGGACTCTTATCACGGAAGGCCTTCATACCGCTGCGCTAATTGTCTCGTCTAAATCTAGTAAGTTAGGAGTAAAATCAGAGAAGGCAAACCGGTAATAACCGATAATTTCTTCAGTTCAAATTCGATGATGAAAATGTTCGATAGTGAAGCCTACAAATTGCATGACGCGTACTGATGGCAGGCTTCCTTACAATATTTGTCTTCGCCGCTTTAGCATGTGATGAATATGTACGTAACTACGAATAGTCAGTGGTACAGTCGAACAAGCTAATTGGTATACATAGCAGAATAGCCTATAGACCGATCTGTGTGTGGATGAAAATCAATTAAGTTGTTCGACTGTACGTGTTTTATTGAACTCAGGACCTTCGATTCAGTCCACTGGTTACATAAAGGCTCTTTCATTGCTACGGGCCCGGACAAAATATCCGCCCGTATATTTACTCCCATAAGTCGTGTTGGTATGTCATTTTTGTCACTACACAAATCGTTGTGACCAATTAGGCGCTTTTAAAATTCTGTTTTAGCAGCTAACAATTTGGATTGTTTTTGCTTTGGCGTCGTGTTCGTCAGAAATGGCGTAGTGTTATATTTAATATGTCTGTCACCTACGAAAGTAGAGCGGTGAAATTTTTGTTGATATTAATATGCTGTTATTATAAAGTATACCGTAGCCTATTATAGACGTTTGCAACACAAGAGGTGTTGCTCGCGCGTTGCTGACCCTGTAGGAACCGTTTAGGTTTCTTAAAATAGGGAGTTACTAAACTGACAGCAAATGAAATTCCCATGTTGTCAGAATATAGTCACTCCCCCAACGAGCTTTCGTAAACTTACTCACTTGCAGAAACAGAACTTTTGTTGATTTACGGCGGTTTTCTGTAAGGTGGAGTTACTTTCCCAGTCAGTGGCAGTCCAATTTGGGCGAGAAATCTTGCTATTATTAATTATCAACATCAATTCACTATTCGTCCAACTGCTGGGCACGGGTCTCCTCTCATTGGAGAGGGATTAGGCTGCAGTCCACCACGTAAGCCTACTGCAGGTTGCCAGTTTATATACCATCGAGAAAACCCATCATAATAAGCATGCAGGTTTCCTCGCGATGTTTTCCTTCACCGTTTGGGCATGTGATAAATAACTTACGAAAAGTCAGTGTGCCTTGGGTTCGAACTCGAGACGTTTGAGTTTCACAGTCACACTGGGTTATCACTGCTGTTTTCTAGATTATGGATGGGTGGCCACTACCATGGCCTCCGCCGAGACCCCCAAAGGGGGGAGATGCCAAAGCCTCATCCGTCACCGCCCTGAAGCTAACCCATTGGTTTTCAGAACATACATACCATCACGCCTGTCGTCCCCGAAAGATTAGGCAGAAGTGTACTAATGTACACCCACGTTTCGCTGTTATTTTATGGTCCCATATAATAGGGGGCGAGCCTATTGCCATCAACCGGGCACGAATCCGAGCTCCGAGCTGCTACTGAGAATTTCATAGAAAAACTATAACCCTTTGCTCTACCTGAGAATCAAACCCAAGATCTCTAGCTTAGCGGTCGCTTTTTACGACCTCTAGACCAACAAAGGAGTTTATAATCGCAATTTTTACGAAAACTTTTTTTACTCTTTCTAAACATTTCGCGATTAGAAACTTTAAAATGAATCTGAAAAAGTAGGATAAAAAGTGTTTTTTTAATCAGCTAAGTAATTACTAAGATTTTAGGATAATTAATAAGTATTGTATTGTTATAATATATTTGATTTTTTTACATTAAATATGTATAAAATAAATGTATATATAAATTTAAACTCATTTTGTTTGGATTATTGTTTGTGAAATAAAATAAAATGGAATGATGAGATGATATTATTTCTTTCTGCTAATAGATCTATTGCAGACACTTTTACAAGTGATGTATAAATTTATTTTATCATCTAGATGGCATCGGTATTTCCTACCTGACGACCTCTGAGAAGAAATACCAAAACAATTAATTGTGTAATTGTGTACATGAAACACATAATTATGCACATATTTTGGACTCAAATCTCAATCTGCGTTACACAAGAGATACATACAGCCAATTTTATGGAACTTTAAATAATAAAGGTTTAAATATTATAATATCAGATTTGCAAAATTTTATACGAGATCTCAACAACTCAAATACTACTTCCCAAAAAAAATAAACTGAATTATATGTAAGTGAAAATTATAAACATTTTTTTCGTCCATAAATATCTTCTGTATGTGTTACATCAAAACATTACTGGCCTCTTATCTAAATCTGACATCTTGTCTATTTGTATTTATAAATTGTTGGATACGAAAAGAACTGTTGATGTAATATGCATAACTGAACATTTTATTATGTCGGGCCATGAGTCGCAACTTGATTTCCCAAATTATTCTTTAGCAGCCTGTTACACGCTGGAAGACGCAGCGTGGGCAGGCTCCCGGCAAGGTGGACTGACGACCTGGTGAAGGGCGCTGGAATCCGCTGGATGCGGGTGGCGCAGGACCGGTCGTCGTGGCGATCCTTGGGGGAGACCTATGTTAAGCAGTGGATGTCTGGCGGTTGATATGATAGCCTGTTACAGGAGGACAGTAAAAGAGGAGGTGCGTGCATATTGGTTAAAAAGGGTACCTTATATAAGGATTTACCTGAAGTTACAGATGGGCATTTTTGAATGTTGCGCAATAGAACATATTAGTTATAAATACTTAACTTAATAACTATCATATGTGTTTATAAAAACACCCAAAGCAGTACAAATAAATAAGAAAAAATACGTAAATAAAATGATTGCAGGAGATTCTAATATACACAATATAAATAATATAATATATATAATATACTATTTTTAAATATATTCATAATATATAAAAATAGTAGTATGGCAATAGAATTAAAAGGTCCATTATTAAATTTTAATTTAAAATTGTCTTTAGATAAACCAACACGAATTAAAAGTCAAACTTGCATAGATAACATAGCGCATAATTTGTCTAAAACATGTAAAACAGAAATCATTGAAATTGCCCTATCAGATCATACTGGTGGTAATAAACACTCAGGTGATAAAATTCCCAGTAAACAATAAATCCATCCTTAAATACTGGCGCAAATATCAAAGAGATTATACAAAAGAGAATATCATAAAATTTCAAGACTGTCTCAAAAATCTTATATTTGCGGAAATGTATAAGACGAATGATCCAAACATAGCGTATAGGCTATTTATAGAACAATTTAAACTTTTCTACAGTCTATACTTTACTTTTCGTCAAATTACTATAAATGTCCATAAAAAGCCAAACTGGATTTCACGCGGCATTAACATTTTTTCTTTCTTTCTTTCCGATTAAATATAATCTCGGACACCGCTAAAAGGTAACTGAGTGTAAACATTGAGTATTGAGTTGTGTCTCGGATAGTGTCAGACAGTGTCGGACATCACTGTGACAGACGCACAGTGCGATACAGATAAGATACAACAAACGGGCGGTTTTTCAACGTTTTTTGAGCGTTTTTTTAAATATTTGGTGTATATTGATGTTAAGTTCTTGTGGGAGATTTGAGCTTTGTTTTTAAGGTGTCGTTTAAATAAATTAAGAAATATGTTTGATGACTCGGATAAAAATGTTTATGCTCATCACACAAACTTTTGTCCCTACCGGGATTCGAACCCATAGCACAGAAGGCAGCGTTAACTACCGCTGGACAATTGGGTCGCTTCAAGCGTTTATAATAATACAAAGGCGTAGACCACAAACTTTTTATGTAATAACTAGCTAATGCCACGAAAGAAAGAAAAAGATATATTTCAGTTATATTTAAGGTTTGTTATGTCATACGAAAGACGAAAAAACTATTAAAAGCCCTTTTCTCAAAATAGGTATTTCTGAGATACAATGTTTTGGATTCACACGTCAGAGTACACCAATTAGGTCGGTGTATGTCCTTCTAGAATGCTCCCCTCCCGGCGTTTCCACTAACACCCGCCTTACTAAATTCCTTTCGGCTATCGCCTAACTATCAGTAATCTTCTCAACAAACAACAATCAAAATGATCAAAAATATCAAATAAAAAAACAAGTTATTTAAATAAAACGCCCGTCTACATAGATCAATCTAAAAAACATAGTCAGTAAAGTAATTCGGAGGCTGTGGTACCGCTTATTAGTAGTGTTTTTTGTCGCGTTCCTTATACTTTGGCTGTCATTGTGGGATAAAATATATAGACTAAAATAACAGAAGGTCCATTCCGTTTACTATTTGTCAACTCAGTTAAACGGTCAACCAACCTGTTTTAGTTTGTTCGTCTCAGCAGCGTGCGACTGTGCAAGCTGTCTAGAAAAATCCTGCAGGCTTTCGTGAACATTTTAGTCAGTCATTCATTGATAATACGCCAAAAAACTATGACGGAATCGGAAAAATAAATATACTGTACGTACGTAGTATTATTCATTATTGATTCTGTAGTTTCGATTAAAACGTTTTTCCAAATGTGCCTTCTGCGTTTCTGATTCAATTGTGACATCTGTCACTTTTCTAAAACGATATTAATGAGTCCACTCAAAACGGCTGTTGTTTTAATTTCTTACCGATCACTTGTTTGACATTGTTGCCACAAGAATGCACTCGTATCTGATCGTCTGACAGACAGACTAACATGACAACATTGTTAAGTATAAGGATGTTATCTATCTATAAAAAAAATGTTAAATTGGTTCGTGTAATCTTCAATAAATCAAAAAGTTCTGCACTCTTTTGACACGAAATATAAGGCGCTTTAAATATTGTTTTTTAAGAGTTTTTGTATCAATGCAACCACAATGTGTCACAGCAAAGCGTTTACTTTAGATTTTTTTTTTTATAAATGTTGCCATATATAAACATTTTCGCCGATATCAACACAATTTTGTTTATAAACTAGCAACCTGTGGTAGCCTGGCGGTGTGACCAGTTGACTGAGATGTCAGAGGTCTCGAGTTCGAACCCAAGGGCCGCACCACAAACTTTTCGGAAGTTATGTGCGTATTTATCACATGCTCAAACGGTGAAGGAAAACATCGTGAGGAAACTTGCATGCTTGAGAGAATTTTCGATGGCATGTGAAGTCTGCCAACCCGCAGTAGGCTAGCGTGGTGGACTACAGCCTAATCCTTCTCAATTGAGAGGAGACCCGTGCCCAACAGTGGGACATTAATGGGTTTATGATGATGATGAACTAGCCTCCAGACCAGGAACATTTTATTTATTTTTATGCCACGGAGGCAAATAAATGGTAAGCGGTACCGTAGCTTGTACACGTTTGTTACAACAGAAGACCGTATAAAAATAATTCCTGAACAATTACAGTCTTCCTTGTGCTTAAACTGGGAATCGCATCCAGAAGCACAGGTTCCACAGACACCACAAGGTCAGCTAGCTCACGAAGTATTGCTTGATTAGTATGGCTTGAAATTGAATCGAAGGCCGCTTACTCAACTACTGTGATTTAGATTTATCTCGCCTCCTATTTTATGGTACGGTGGCTAGTACATCAAGCTACAATCTGTCAAATTTCTTCGATAGATTTTCAACTTTATGATAAACTAATAAGGTCATGTTCAGTTGGGAAAATTTGACAGTTTTGAATAGGTTGACCTGATGGCGACTGTACCTAAATCATACCGGCGAAATGTGGGTGTACATTAGTAATCCTCTATCTAACCCTTCGCAGACAACAAGCGTGATGGTATACCATGCGATTTAGACAACTAGTAGTAAATTTACAATAACAATTTAACAGAACTGAAAACGATCTACCAAATACTCTCTCTCAAAAATAGCACCTTTGCAATTCAAACCAAAAAAAAACTAATAATATATAGTCCGCCATTTTTAATACAAAAAAAGAAGCTCAATATATTTGAAATTCTAAACAGCTACACAATCGGTCGGTGTCAAACACACAGACAAGCGGGCAGACAAAAAAAGTCATGTCCTTTCAACGTAGCGACAGTTCTACAAAAGAGTTATACAAAAAGTTTAGCACCATTGTCCTCAGAACAGGCAAATGATGAAAAAAATAGGAACCAACCACATAACACTATCACGGTTGTAGCCCTTGAGAGGTAGGCAGAGTAATACTCATGCACGAACTACAGTTTGCCTGTATATGTTATAAAGAAGAGCTGATACTGTTAATTTCTTAAAATATTGTCAATAACATTTAGTTCAATCAATAATATAATTTCTTGACGGAGGATAAGGAAACTTGAGTTGAAACGTTGATAAAATTACTATTCTACACAGTTATACAATGTGGAGATAACACGACAATAATGAAAAGACGAGCCATACTAGTTCAAGAGAGTACTTTGACTTTTGAAGTTTTTTTCAATCACACTAAATAGCTCAAATATGCAAAAGAAATTAGATTTGCGTATGGAGTTTTTTAAGATTGGCGAAGGTCTTTTAAGTGGCGAGTTGGCAACATTGTGTTTATACTTATGTTGCAGGTCTTTAACCTTATCTGTGATAGCCTAGTAAACAATACATCATGTTGAAAATTTTAAAAATGGAAAATAGTGTCCTGTTTCTAAACTACTGGGAATATTTGATTGATTTTTGGTATACAGACTTAGAATATCATTAGGTATACTGGGTTTAATTTATTGTCGTGTTATCATCTACACATACTATATTAACTAACCTAGTTATATATTTACGACAAATAAACGTCAAAATCAAACGACAAAAAGCATTGACATTAGAGTGGTTTTATTTCAAAACCGTAAACGATAATATAAATAATTTCTAATACTCACTTGCCAGAAATAGATGACGCCGGATGACGGTGTCTCGTCTAAATATATTTTAGCTAAATACGCTAATAGATGCTGTAATGATTGATGATGTTTTACTAGAACAACCTGTATACTACTCACTGATGTATAGGATAGGTACTTATAGGGGGTAGGGTTTTTGTAGGGCACAGTCTCATGGCTTCTGTAGCCGGCAGAGTGGATGGCCAAATAATGTGTCACTGGATGGCGGCACACAGACCGTCACTCAGATTATGTAAATTTTTTTATTTATTTTTTTATTTGTTTTCAACGTGTTTTAGTTCTAGGAAGTCAATTAATGTTACTATATTATGGATCTCTGGTCTGAAAATAAAGATTTATTTTAATTATTATTATTATAGCGAGATTTATCGCTCAAATTGAGCTGCCCGACCGGGGAAGTACATCCGCCTTACAAAGACCGCAGTGAATCAACAATAGTTGTCTTTCTGCGAGTGAGTAAGGTTTCCAGAGCTCATTGAGGGAGTGGCTATTCTGACAGCATGGGAATTCTGTTTGCTGTCAGTTCAGTAACTCCCTCTTTTAAGAAATCTGAACGGTTTCTAAGGGGTTTGGCAACGCAATTGCAAGCCTCTGGTGTTGCATGTCTATAGGCGGCAATCATCACTTACCATCAGGTGATCCGCCTGCTCGCTTGCCGCCTTATCACCAAAAAGAAATGTTTTTTTTAAACCTCAGGGGTGGCAAAGTAGCTTATAGCTCGCCTGATGGTAAGCGGTTACCGTTAAAGACGTTTGCAACACCAGAGGTGTCGCTCGCGCGTCGCCGACCCTTAAAACAACTTGATTTACTTTCTCTTGTAATTATTAATACATCCAGAAAATTATGATACAACGCCATGTCCATTAAAGCTGAGCAACGAGGCTTGGGTTACGGATAATAGATAACTAAATAAATATGTCGGGACATTATGACACAGCGCCATCTAGTTCCGTGCTAAGCAACGAGGCTTGTGTTACGAATACTAGAAGGCTGATATAATACATATAGGTATACTTTATTTGTAAATGTATACTTATTACACATAATATATCCATGACTCGGATACAGATGCTCATCACACAAACAATTGTCCCTACCAGGATTTGAACCCGGGACCCATAGCACAGAAGGCAGTGTTAACTACCGCTGGGCTAATCGGGTCGTCATATGATTGATACACTACATAAATATTTCTTTGTTTTGTAAATACATACAACATAATTATTATATTATATATGTATACATAGAAACATTCATGACTTAGGCACAAATATCCATGTTCATCGCACAAATACTTGCACCTACCGGGAATAGAACCCATGATCCTTACTTCAGATGGCAGCCATTATTACTGCGCGCTAATTTGATCGTCAACTAATATGATTTGGATATGGTTACTGCTATATATTACTTATTTACGATATTATTATGTATTTATTGTTTTTTATTAGGTACTAGCTGACCCAGCAAACGTTGTTTTGCCACATTATAGGGGTTGGTGGTAGAAAAGTGAAAGTTTAGGGTTAGAAGTGTATTTTTTGTTACAAAAAATATGATAAATGAAGAACCGCTCGACCGATTTTGTGCAAACTTCACATAAACCATTTACTAAAAAGTCCGAACAAAGCCTAAACATTTGGTTTGGATAGGTGAGCCCGTTCTTGAGTTATAAAATTACAACGAAAAGTGGCAATGATTTTTATATCTATTGATTTACGAAAATTATATACCAAATGACTGTACAATTATAATTCTGCCCACCCATCATTAACTTCACCGTGAGCATAGTCTAAAATAGCCGCCTCACAGATGTGCCTCGCTGTCTGCGGCACATTTCCGGTTGGTCTATGTTCGAATACGCCTGTGTTTATATTTACAATCAATTATAATGTTATTGGTACAGTTTATAAATACATTCATTAATAATGATTGACGTGTTCATTTAACTACGTTTATGTTGCCCACTGTTGGGAACGGCATGCCCTAGTCTGCTACAAGCCTAGTACTGAGAAGGAAGAGAAAAAATATAAATATTTGCACCATAAGACCTCTATGTCCAGCAGTGGACGCCATCTAGCTGATATGAAAGAAAGAAAGAAAAGAAAGAAGACAGTTTATTCGCGCCAAAAGTCACGCACAAATCAAGAAGTAAAAAAAAACATTTACAATACTTGATATAATGATGATGATGATAAGACCACTTATTGATTTCTTACACTTACGCGAATATTAGACATTGAAATAAAACTACTTTTTTACTTTGTAAAGGATCCGAAACGTCGGGTTAAATTAATATCAATATACCGCGATAAAATTCGTAAAAAGTAGTTTTATTTCAATGATAAGACCACTTACTTAATATTTAAGAAATCAGTAAGAGTAGATAAGTAATGAAAAAATCTAACCTTAGGTACTATATGTGGGATTATGTGCCATATAATGTAGTTATTACTAAATAATAGCGTATAGTTTAATTTGTTTTATCTACACCCATGCTATAAATCATCTATAAAAGTTCTTGAAACAGTTAGCTTATTGCCAACATTAAAACAGCCAGTGTCATAGTAACCATAGTATCATCCAAACAGGTGTTATAATGTTGTACTAAATTTCATAATGCAACTCTTTTTTTACTCATCGAACAGCCACATTCTCATGGCATCTTTATGAATTTCAAAAAAAGAACATTGTCTTGCAAGCGCGTTTCACTACCACAGCGCCGTAATTAAAAAAAAACTTATTCGATTTTTTTAATTGACGTCGTATCCCGCCATTTTTGTTTTATAATAGTATTGAAAAAAAAAATGTTGTTTACAAATATAGAGGATTCATATCATGGGTGTAGGTAAAGTCTTGTATGCAACTGTTATAATTAGGTGTTAAAACACTCATGTGATACTATTATCATACACGGCTTCGCCTCGTGTGATAAACCCACATTCGTGTTTTAATACCCCTTATTATACAACAGTTGCGTAAATAACTATAATAGAACTAAAATTGAGAGCATGCTTGAGAGATTTTCTCGATGGCATGAGAAGTCTACTACTAGAAGGACTATAGCCTAATCCATCTCAAATAAGACGAGACCCGTGCCCAGCAGTGGGACATTAAATTGCTTGATGAGCAAAACTAAACAAAAGCTATCTACGGAACTTCTACATAATCGAACGCATCTGCCGACCCCAAAACACTTAAAACCTTGACCATACATCCTCGAAAAAAAAACAACACGGCCGCGATCCTTGTTAGGTCCCCATTCAAAACGGTGTAAGTCAAGTTTTTTACTTTTTGCGATAAAAACTATATTCGCCACGCATTCTATAAAAGTGTTTGTTTAAAATAAAAGCAGCACAAGTGTGAAGTTCAAAGTTTTGTATTTTAGAATATGATCGATATTTTTGTAGATTTTTAAAACGATACTATAGACGCTATGCTAGAGAAAGTTAAATTCAAATTTGTTTTCGATTTTGTAATCCATTTTAGTATTGAGTATTTATGATTGTAAGATTTAACTGCATTGTTGGTCTAGTCGTTGTGCGACTGCTAATCTAGAGCTCTCGGGTTTGTTTCCCAGGTTATACAAAATATTATTCAGTTTTTCTATGAAATTGTCACTATACCAATAGGTGGGCCCCTTTTTATATATTATTGAACCTAATAGGTACATACCGGCTAAATGTAGATGTTCATTAGTACACCTCTGCCTAACCATTCGAGAACCGGCGTGATAGTATTTATACATGTAATTGAATACTGTTATATTATATTATCTTTATAGAACCCTATCACACACTATTATCTACGGGACCCGCGTTACTCTAGCCTCAAATAATGTAACATACATTTATAATTACGCCCACGGATCTCTAAAAATTATGCAGCATCATAACATTTGATCAGCGATTAGTCTAACGCGCAATTACTGACAGAATTAACCGGCAACATTTTGTATATACATAACTGTATTTAGATACTAGTTTTAACTGCCCAGTTTGTCCATTTATTTAACTAGTACCTTCATCAATTTTTTGCTGCTATAAGAAGTGGACCAATGGTTTGTAAAAGCAAAAGTCTCAAGTTCTATCCCAATCGCATCGCGGTTGAGCTACACGATGGCTGACGCATGCGTGCTGTCAGGAGGTGGCGGTATGGACAGGTCCACTCAAAGCTGCACTGGTGCTTTCTTCAAAAGGCCATCTCAGACTGACCTACAGCGTCAGGCTCATACAATGTAACCAAAATGTTTGGACTTTAAAAGAGACCATGATTCTCTGAGTTTGTTTCGGCATTTCTTCTCGGAGGTCGTCAGTTAGGAAATGCCGATTCCATCTAGATAGTAAAAAAATCTTACATGACTTGTAAAAGTGTCTTTAAAAAGATCTATTTACAGAAATAAACAATCATTTCATTTCATCAAACTTTTCAAAGTTATGTGCGAATTTATCACATGCCCAAACGATTTTGGAATAATATAGTGAGGAAACCTGCATGAAAGATTTTTTTGATGGCGTATAAGCCTAGGGTTCCCTGGGCTAATGGACTTTATATTAGTTTAACCTAATCAGTGCATTTCACAAGCGCTGAAAGAATGAAAGAAGCTTTTTATTGAAACAGTATGAAAAAACACAAACAATTATTTTTGCATCACAATATTATTGCTTACAAACAAACGTACCTACATATTATTTATTAATAGGTATTCTATTTTGTTATATTAATAAGTTTTAGGATAGTGAAAACCTCGGTTATCGTTTAGTTAAATTGTAATTTGTGTAACTGTGACTATTATTATATAGCATCACGTGTTTATACTCGAAAGGATAAGACAGAAATGTTATGTTAAAGTCATGAATAGGTATTATATTTCTATCTGTAAATTCAGTTTAAAATAATACTTTAGAAGTGATATTTTTAGTCTATAGTAGATGGCGTTGTAAGTTATACACAATGTCGACCGATAAGATGTTAGTTGGATGATGAGTTAGGGTAGGCTTTTGCCCAACTGTAAAGTACAAATATAGAACAATTATTGTTGTCGGTGTTTCTTACCTCAGACCTTTGATAAAAACGCTGAATAAAACTCAAATAATAGTTGTCTTATAAAAAGGACAAACAGATGTTTTAGTAGACGTTACGTATGCTATTGCGAGTCTAACCATGTAGGTCAAAGTTTGAATTGGTAACTCGTTAAAAATAGAAGTATCGTAGCAGTTTTATCCTATTAATCCTTCTATCCTACTAATATTATAAACGTGAAAGTTTGTAAGTATGGATGGATAGATGGATGGATGGATGGATAGATGGATGAATAGATGGATGGATGTTTGTTACTCTTTCACGCAAAAACCTCTAAACAGATTTGAATGAAATTTAGCATACATATAATTTATTACCTGGATTAACACATAGGCTACTTTTTATCTATATACCATGCGGGCAAAGCCGCGGGAGGGAGCCAGTATGTATATATTAAAAACTTTTAAAAGCCCCAATGGACATTACGAATCTAAGGGTATAAAATTAATTCTTTAGTCTTTCTTATATATTTTATCTATGTACCTACATATTTTTATGTATTCTGTAAAGAATTCAAAGTCAAATAAGACTAGGAATAATTGCTTATAAAATATTTTTAACACATTTTTTCCTGTAAAGATAAGCGTGAAAAATAACATACAAAGTTAATTGAATTCCGCGAAGAGATTACTAAAAAGGTATCTACCCGTGTAGTAATTAGGTAACATTCTTCTTACAACCTTGAAACTAATGAATCAGTATAAACCTTATTTATAAGTCACTGAAAAGTAATTCAGGAATAAATTGTGCTGACGATAATAATCTTTTGTGAGGCAAGTTTACTAAATAATCGCCAATTAAAGGTAAACGATTGATATCTAGCGATTGTCGGTAATTAATAAGATATTTTTCATAATTTATCACCCGACGATTGAGATCGGTGTTTCTAAACGAAGCGACAATAAGATGGCAGTGCATTTTTAAAATGGCCGCACAGAAATTTTGACAGAGTAGTGTAAGATTCAGAGATATTTTGCGAAAATATTTTTTAGATTTAGTTTCTAATATGTTATAATTAGTAATTAGTTTAGTTTATAATTATGTAATATAAAAATTGATGACTTGTGATATGTGTGAATTGACAAATATGGGAATATCTTCCTGAATTAAATGTTTTTTTTTAATATGTAATGTTAAATATGTTTATTATCAAACACGGCGGTGCCATTGAAGGAGATAAACGCATTGTAGGAATCAAATCGAAGGTCTCGATTTCATTCCTAAAGCACCGTATTTATCGCAATCTCAGACATGTGAGAGATTTTCTCAATGGCATGTGAAGTCTGCCAAACCGCACGGGGGAAGAGGGCTATAATAGTCTAATCCCTCACAAATGAAATAATACTCGCGCCCAGCAGTGGCAACAGTCAATGAAAAGATGATGACGTATCTTATAAACTCTTTTGATATCACAATTTTTATAAACTTCAAAAGTCTCTTTAAAATCATTCTCTGATAAAAACTACTCTGTGTTTATCGAAAAAATAATTGGCGCCGAAATTGTGCGAGCGTTTCGAAACAATGTCAAAATCTTTTTGCGTTAACAGTTGCCAGCGCAAAAATAAAAAAGCAAACCACAGATAAAGCAAAAACGTTCGGAGGACAAATTTCTTACGCTTTTCTGAGCTACACACTTACCAGATTTAAAATGCACCAGTATACTGATTTGAGATAGAAATTCACTCTTAATGTACAGTAATAAGAGTTATTTTTAAAGTTTATTGTTTTCGCAATGGCAAAGATACTTGAGCAGGGTTGCAAGTTTTTATTCTCGAGTTTAATTGTGCGAAATTGTTGCATACGTGTTTTTTGATGTAGTAAAAGTAAAAAAGATAATAATTCGCACTTCATTAGTATTGAAATTCGACTTTATGTCTTTTGCAATAAGGAAAGTCGTTTAATGTTTTAAATGAGTTCGTATGTTTGTTGAATATTTTTATTATTTTTTCGTCCGTAATTGTTATTTGGTTTGACGACGTGTGATTTTATTTTCGCGTTTATATAATTTGTTTTATACCATCATCACGCCTGTCGCCTCCGAAGGGTTCGGTAGAGACGTACTAAATTCAATGTATATACACCGATATTTCGGTATGTTTTAGGTCCCATGTAAGAAGAGGCAGACCTATTGCCATCAACTTTTGACGACCCGTTTAGCTCAACGTTAACTACTAACGCTGGCTGCTGTGCTATCCCGAGTTCGAATCCCGGTAGGGACAAATGTTTGTGTGATGAGCATAAACATTTGTATCCGTGTCATGGATGTATCTATGTACCTATAATATGTATCTATTTACAAAAAAAAGTAGATATGTAGTATATCAACCATCTAGTATCCGTAACACAAGCCTCGTTGCTTACCACGGAACTAGATGGCGCTGGGTAATAATGTCCGGAAATATTTATTATTTATATTTATTTATCAACTGACCATGAATCCAAACTCCGAGCTGTTACTGAGAATTTCATAGAAAAAACCAATAAAACTTTGCTGGACGTGGGAATCGAACTCATACGGTCATACCTCCTGCTCAGAAGTAACACTTAACGACCACTAGTTTTATGATTTAAAATAATTATAATGTATGCTGATGGAGAGTTAAGTTTACAATGAGTGATTACAGGTATTTAAATAGACTTTACTTCTACATCTATTTACTTCAACAACTATCAATCAAACCAATTATTGTCTCCTCTCATTTGAGAGAGATTAGGCTATAGTCCACCACGCTAGACTAATGAGGGTTGGCAGGTATGACGTGTGAACGCCATTTAATAAGAATATGTCAAGCATGCAAGTTTCCTTACAAAGTTTTCCTTCATCATCCATCTGTCAAGTTGGACCAAACTACAAAAGGTGTACAAAGTTTCATTAAAATTGGTTCGTTATTTCAGGAGGTCATGGCGGACAAAAATTCTCCCTAAATATATACCTTTTAAAAAATATATACCAGTTTACTTAACCCTCATTTTTCGGTCTATAAAACCTAATATAAGAGAGCTCCAATACCTAAATTCGTGCACTAAAGCTACCCAATCGTTCCGCTAATCCGTCAAGTCAAGTAGAGCCGACTGTCTGTAAGAGCAGCCATTATTTTAGCCGGTTGTCTTGACTGTTTAGCAACATACTCAGCTCGAGAAGCCATAACTATGTACTTACACGCAATGTTTTAAATGACTTAGTGTGGAATAGGCACTTATATCTAAATTTTTTACTTGACTACGACTTTTGAAAACTATTTCTAAAAACGATGTAATACGTATGCATTACTTTTTCATTCTTTTTACTTAAAAAAATACGGACCTTTCATATAAACAATAAACCACTAAATACTTCACGATTAAAAAAATACTGAACGATGTATTTATTTATACTTATTTTGATTTCCATACAAATATTCAACCCTAATTTTACCCTTTTAAGAGTCAAATTTATTAAATTCCTTTATCAGTGGATATTTTGCGTTATAAAATGTATCATCTGTAAAAATTTTAAGTTTTTATCATGTAGGCTGTGTTGAAGAATCAGTCCGCACAAGTAATCTATATATACATATTATAATATATAATAATTTGTATATTAAACAGGCAGTAATGTGTTGCGGCAAATTTAGATACGCCGCTTCTCCTTTCTAGCACCATTAGAAAAGAGTTAAGGATTTTAGAGGCTGTCTTTATTGTCGCCGTTTAAAAAGTGTCATATAAATTTTGACTTTTATTATGAGATATTGATTTCTTACACTTACGCGAATATTAGACATTGAAATAAAACTACTTACGGATATTATCGCGGTATATTGATATTATTTTAACCCGACGTTTCGGATCCTTTACAGCATCCATGGTCACGGACCGACTGAGGCGTTGGTCGTCTCACTTGACACGGTGAGCTCGTTCTGTGTAAATCGGATTGTCAATAATAATTGAAAATGTAAGGTAGCTGTTAGTAATTATAACTTCAAGACGACCAACACCTCGGTCGGCCCGTGACCATGGATACTGTAAAGGATCCGAAACGTCGGGTTAAAATAATATCAATATACCGCGATAAAATCCGTAAAAAGTAGTTTTATTTCAAAATATTATGAGATTCAGCAAAAAGGCATAATAAAATGTATGCTTTTGGTCGCAACTTCATTCGCCTAGAATAAATAATTTCAGGCGCCCTTTTTTTTCGTATTATCATTTACATCAATCTGAATATTTATTTTTTACTAAAAGTTAAATAATAAAAGTGTTAGAAAAAATTGTTCCTTTACCATACAAACTTTCACCCCCATTGTCGTCCCCTTGAGGGACGATGTCCGACGATAAATGATGTTGATTCAACGGTTTAAACATGCAGACAGATATACTTTTTCATTTATAATAATAGTATGATTAAGACAAAGATTTGAAAGGTAGGGCATAGCTAGTTTCCTCGCTCAAATTGAGCTGTGTGACTGGCTACCTCCGCCTTACAGAAAACTGCAGTAAAATAACAATAGTTGCAAATCTGCGAGTGAGTAAGGTTATCAGAGCTCATTAGGGAAGTAACTCTGGTGCTGCAAACGTCTATAGGCTACGGTAACCGGTTACCATCAGGTGGGCCGTATGCTAGTTTTTCACCCTTGTGACATAAAAGAAAAGATACAAAAATGCCTATTAAAAATGCTTTATAATATTTTGTGGAAGCTGTCTCCACATTTCGTTAGCAGTGGCGTCTCGTTCAGCCCACAGGATACGTGGTGTAACCGGCACATTCTTTTTAAACAGGGTGTATACAAAAATATTGTATTCTTTTTTTAGTAAAAAATAATTCTATTTGACATACCATCACGCCAGTCATCCCCGAAAGGTTAGGCAGAGGTATGTATTACTAATGTACCCCCACATTTCGCCGGTATGTTTTAGGTCCCATGTAATAGGGCGAGCCTATTGCCATCAAACGAGCTGCTACTATTGCCGGTGCTGCTGCTGATATTTCACGCTTGGCTTTTTCTATGATATTCTCAGACTTCGGCCGACCTGGGAATCGAACCTTTGCTCAGCAGTCGCACTTCGAAATGACCAAGGAGGCAATCTTGCTGTTTAATGTCTGAATATCGATTTTGTAAGATCTATGATGAGTTCTCAAGCAAATAACTGGGAACAGTAACTTAATTGAAATTAAGAAACACAAAATTTCAATAGAAGTGATGGTGGCAAAGTCCTCTTATGACCACTAAACCATCGAGGTAGTTAAGGTTAACGAAATATTAGTTAACCTAAACTAATATTTAGTTAACATTTAATAATAATAAAATAATAATAATTAGTTAATATTTCGTTCTTATTTTTTTTTTTTTTTGTTTTGTTAGTTAGGTCGCTGGAATCCGCAAGATGCGGGCGGCGCATGACCGGTCGTCGTGGCGATCCTTGGGGGAGACCTATGTCCAGCAGTGGACGTATAACGGTTGATATGATGATGATGTGATGAAACATTAGTTCGATAAAGTCTCCAGCCTGTATATAACGCATCATATTACGCGTATGCGTGTTTTGACAGGCGTTTACCGAACGCATCGTGAAACCTTATCGTCATTATTACGTTGTAATCACGACACGATGGGGTAACAGCCAGTCCAGTCATCCCTGGAGGGGTGCAGACCCCCCCCTGGCTCTTATGGGGGGCAAATTAGAGCTAAATACTCTGAAAATGTAGTTATTGATGAACTACTCTAGTTTACTCTAGAAAACTCTCTATATTACTATATTACATTAAAATAATATGTGTAGCTGTGATAGTGGGATAGAGTATCTATGGAGTTTCTTGCCGGTTCTTCTCCATAAGACCTACCTTTTGGAACCATGCAACTATATTAAATTAAATTCGACGATTCAAAAGCACCTGTATTGGTCTAATTGAAATAAATGATTTGATTTGATTTGATAGTCTAGTAGCGCGATCGGTATACGTTGAAAGTCAAGGTCTCGAGTTTGAACCCGGAGGAGACCCGTCCCGAGCACGGTGGGACGTTAATGGATTGATGATGACTTATTTTACTCAGACGAGGTCGCAGGCAAAAGCCAGTATAGTATGTATACCTAAAAGTATAATTCTAGATTGTCGCTTAGTAAATAACTGCTAACTCATTTACATTTGCAAAACAAATATTATTCAAGCACTTATTTCTTCAGTAAAGCGGTTATTATGCTGCCAATGTGTGATTTGGAGAGCGTCTTGTATTTTGCATTATAGTATCTGTTTTTTGGAGATAGGACATAGCGAGAATTCTCACTCAAATTGAGCTGCCCGACTGGGGAAGTACCTCCGCCTTACAGAAGACCGCAGTGAAACAACAATATTTCTGCGAGTGAGTAAGGTCTTTTAAAAAAAAACCCGACATACGGATACTAGATGGTTGATATACTACATAAATTCTTTTTTTTTGTAAATACATGCATATTATACATAGATACATCCATGACTCGTATACAAATGTTGATGCTCATCACACAAACATTTGTGCCTACCGGGATTCGAACCCGGAACCCATAGCACAGCAGGCAGCGTTAATTACCGCTGAGCAAAACGGGTTGCCAGAGATCGTTAGGGGAAGTACTACACTAACAGTCTGAAAGCATTTTAGTTGTCAGTGTAGTAACTGCACTATAAAAAAAAAACTAAAACGGGTTTTTCAGGGTCGGATCTCTAATGTTCCTAACGACTAGATATACGCTACGGTAACCGCTTACCATCAGACCGACCGTAAACTTATTTGCCACCTGTTCATCATCATCATCATCAGCCCATATTCGTCCACTGCTGGACGTAGGCCTCCCCTAGTGAACGCTATTTGCCACCTCAGTAGACCTCAAAAGTAAGTCTTTAGTTACTGAACCAGAAACAGAGTTCATATAGGACCATGAAATGCCTATGTCAATAATCCAGACATTATAATACAGCGCCATCTATATCCGGGCTAAGCAACGCTTGGGTTACGGATACTAGATGGCTGAAAAACTACATAGTTTTTTTGTAACACATACATGACCTAATTAGTCCAGCGGTAGCTGCTTTCTGTGCTAAGGGATTTTGGAATGTGTTTGAATTTGAATTGACGACGCTATAAGCGCAGCCGTATTAATGTCAGGCATTTATGGTAAGGGACCTAAGGGTTTTGGGTTTGAATCCCAGTAGCGAAAAATGTTTGTGTGATGAGCATAAACATGTGTATCCGAGTCATGGATGTTTCTATGTATAATATGTATTTAAAAAAAAAGTATATGTGTAGTATATCAACCAACTAGTATCCGTAACACAAGCCTCGTTGCTTAGCTCGGGACTAGATGGCGCTGTGTGTCCAGGAATATTTATTTATATTTTACTTACATAGAAACATCCATGACTCACGTTGGACGTTGGTCCATGCTCATCACACAAACATTTGCCCCTACCGGGACTCGAACCCAAGAACTATACCACAGAAGGCTGCCTTTAATACAGACGCGCTAATTGGGTCTTTAGCCTATGAACCTGTGTACTTGTCGTTGAAATTATTCCAAAAAAGAATTTGTCCCAAATTAGCTGTCAATGTGAGAAACAAATATGTATTTACAAGGTACGCATCCCTTTTAGTGATAACCCTGTACCAAAGTGGGTGGGTCAACACGGGAGCACTCTACCAGACCACCTTCGGAGACGGCGTGAAGACGTGCTGGATAAACACATTCACTTGCCTATTTATACTGAGTAGCCGTGAGTTGTAAGTAGAATTAGGAACGGTTAGACAGTATTTGAAAAAAATCAGAATCACGTTTATGGCGGTACGGGAAGTATTGTTATATTTTATTTGAAATATTATTACGGACTATAAAATAAATAAATATTTCTGGACATTATGACAGCGCCATCTAGTTCCGAGATAAGCAACGAGGCTTGCGTTACGGATACTAGATGGTTGATATACTATTTTTTTTGTAAATACATACATATTATACATATGTTAATGTTCATCACACAAACATTTGTCCCTACCGGGATTCGAACCCGGGACCCATAGCACAGCAGGCAGCGTCAACTACTGCTGAGCTAAACAGGTCGTCATTTAGTTGCTAGGTATGTGGTACACAATCGCCTTGACAATAGTAAATAATGATGGTGTATAATAAAGCATATTTCATCTATTTATTATAAAGAATTCAGAGGAAGACGCAAGAAATATGGGACACAGCTTATAAAAGAATAAAAACATCTCTACATATCTTTTGCCATGTCTACCCGTGTTGAGCTCTACATATAGAGTACTCGAAGGCTCTGTTGACACGCCAGTAGTGCTCTATCGCCATCGTGTGTGCCGTCCGCTGCGCTAACAAATAATTTGACACCACGCAATAATATGCTTTAAAAGCTTTCTTCATCTCTACGTGACAATCTTAGGTAGCTAGGTTACTAGTAAAGACCTACGTATGTACGTCTTTAAAAAAAATAAAAAAATAAAACCCGTTAATTTCATGTATGTGCACCCATATTTTTACATTTAACATGAAAAGAAAAGGGAAGAAAAATATTAATTGTAATTAATTATTAATGTTATTGTCCCTCAATCCAACACTACCTACATGTGACATGCTTTTTACAGCAGTGCTGGATATAGGGACAATCTACTCTAGCCGCTATCATCGCCAGTACGGTGTTCGCGCTGTCCCGCACTCTGCGTACCAAAGACGCACACCTTTTGCGCATGAGTCGCAAGAGTCATTGTTGATTGCTAAGTCCTGGTTTCGTTCACCAGGCCCTTTTTGTATTCTGGATCCATTCTATACACTATATTACTTTTATTGACTATATCCATATTACTTAATTATTTTTAATATTATAAATGCGAAAGTGTGTCTGTCTGTTACCTCTTAACGCTATAACCGCTGAACTGATTTATATTCAATTTGGTATAGAGATAGTTTGAGTCCCGGGGAAGGATATAAGAAAGGATTTATCCCAGAAATCATCCCTTAAAAGGGACAAAAGGAGGTAGAAGATTGAATACAGATAAAATTACAAATTTTACGCCGAACGAAATCGCGGGCAAATGCTAGTAATATTATAAATGCAAAAACAGGTCTTTCTGTCTGTTTATTTATCTGTTTGTCTATTTGTCTGTCTATCTATATGTTTGGGTGTCTCTTAACTGTTCACGCTTTACCCGCTAAACCGATGATAAGATGAACCTTGAGGAGAAAGTAATGGGATAATCTTCGGCTTGGAATTGTTAAGGGATGTAATTCCTTAAAGGCAGGATCTTTTATTATCTGCCAAACTCAATGAGTGTCAGTAGTTCAATTGGCTCGTTGGTCGTAAAGTGCGACTGCTGAGCAAGAGGCCTTGGGTTCGATTCCCAGGTCGGGCAAAGTATTGTTGGGTTATTCTATGAAATTTTCACAAGCAGTTCGGATTCGTGTACGATTGATGGCCCGCCTTAATTACATGGGACCTAAAACATACCGGAAAAATATAGGAGTACATTAGTACACCTCTGTCTAACCCCTCGATGACGTCAGGCGTGATAGTCTATTAGTAAGTAGTCAGTTAGTGAAAACCGTCTAAACACCAATTTAAAATCCCCGAGTCATCTATTTAATGTATGTCACAGTTATTACAATATATCTTCATCCCAATGCACATTGGTACGTGCAGTAATGTCCTATCACAACACACGATGTATAATTGTGTGTAGAAAGTGTATTCTCATTGCATCTAACAAGTTCAGCCTCATTTGTGATATGGGTGTTACATCGATGTAAAGAGTTACTAGAAATGTTTGTGGATGTCTCGCATACACCACATACATTGTTTACAACATACACACAATTTCAACACTATACCTACAAATATAATTATTATTACCAGCTGACCCAGCAAACGTTATTTTGCCACATTTTAGGGGTTGGTGGTAGAAAAGTGAAAATTTAGGTAAAATATTTTGACAATTAAAAAAAAAAAGTCTGGTGATTATGAAATTTTGTATGTATATTTGGCATATCTGATAATCGCTTGTAG